>OY292498.1:11651826-12950609 GCA_958496325.1 Nomophila noctuella
GGCCCCGCTTTCAAGGTAGTGGGTGCGCATACCTTCTTAATAACACATTATACTAACAATCCCTTTGCTAAAATGACGTAGGTCTGGGGGCTCTGGGATCTTACTCTAATAGTTTCAACTGAACAGGACCGACACGTTTTACCGTAGAACGAATGGGTATTTATCTCCCACTTGTTCTACTTTTAAGTACTGCTGCCACCGCGGCCGGTCTGTTTTGATTAAATTTTATAAAGCCAATTGTGGAAAAGTAGTGCTATGAACAGCAAACATATTTTAAGGGCTATTTCTGTATTGTTGAACTATAATTAAAGTATCATAAAAATGTACCTGTTTTCACACTGTTTTCTAGCCAAGGCTTGTAATAAACGCGGCGGGCGCGGTACAAAACCGCTCCGTGACATCCCAGCCTTAACCAAACGATGGAATTCCTTTCCGCTTGTTTATGGTCCGCATTTTTTCCGTCACAGTGACAACTCATGAGCGACGTAAACAAATCCGGCGATGTTGATTTATTGAGAGCGGCGGCGATGGGTCTGGTCGGGAATCTGTTCCGAGTTTTATTCTCGTTGTTTTTATAAAGCCGATTGGAACGATTTGGTGTAGGTAGTGCTATCTGCAGAAATAACATTTGAATGGTTATATGTGGTATGAACACAAATAAGATAGATTTAATGTCTTTAAAGAAACATAAAAATTTTATCAGAAATAAAACCTCATTACTTAGTATCTAATTAATTATTAAAAATTATCTTTTAAAGAAAATCTCGAAAGGTGTCCTATTTTTTTTCTGTAATGTGCAACAATAATTTCTTATTTATCAGAACTTTTCCTAACATTTATTGATTAAAGCTATTCCAAGTTAGTTTAAATAGTTATATTATTGCTCTATGTCGGATAGGTATAATATTGCTCCATCACTTAAAATATTTGCAACCACTGAGTTTTGTGAAATGCCAGGTTGGACTTTAAACGTTGGTATTTACCAAAAAATATAAATAACCATGTACCATAAGCACTGTAAGCATTTCTATGAATAGTAATAATTATAGCAATTAGTCATGTAAACTAAATTTTACTTACACTTTCCCAGTTCGTTGAAACGTATGTATATCAATTAATATCACAGTAAGCTTTATTCCCATTGTAATAAAGATCAGATTGCTAGTGACGAGAAGAAACCATTTTGTGAAATAAATTCGTCGAAATGGCCGATGAATGAAATTCAAATAACAACGATAACAGCTGGATTAAATTAGTACGGAAATGTTAGCAGCTTTGTTTTTTGATGTTGTTTAATTTGTGGAACATTGTTTGTTTGATGCAATAGTTCTTTTATTTCATTAATGGCCTAATACAAATAATTATGTCTTTATATTATTTTTATGAAATAACCATGGTGTCATTTACAGAGATTTAAATTTCCCAAAAAAATGATAAGTCTCGATTATAGAAGTATGTAGTACATAAGTAAGTATTGTTACCATTCTTTGGTTCTTCTTCTGGCTAAATTATTACACTTGTCAATTACAGGTTGGCGATCCCCCAGGGCTTTGTTTACAAAAATAACACAAATTATGCCCAACCCAGGCTAGTTGTTAAATTAACGGGTCGACTTAACGCAAAGCAAACCTAATGAATAAAATCTTTTCTTCCCCCCTTTTAAATGAAGCCATGATGGTCTAGTGGTTAAAGTACCGGGCTGCGGTATCGAAGTTCTGGGTGCGATTCCCGGATCAAGATACATTGTATCTGTTATTCCGAACATAGCACGGGTTTTCATTACCAATCCGCATTTATGCCAAAAGTGGTAATTAAGCCAAAATCCTTCTTTATAACGAAAACATGATTTCAAATTACGAAGGTCTTTACTCTGCAGTGGGACATTAATAGGCTGACACTTTACTCATACTTTACATTTAAATGTAAGTTTGTCCTTCTAAGAAATTGCCCTTTGAACTTTGTTATAGCAGGTCTCAGAAGTCTTGAGATCTCAATTTAACGTTCCTCCTAATTGCTGGCGCGGCCGTCTCGAACTTGGTAATAACTTGTACGTACGCCTTTGAATTTACACTCGGTTTTCCATTTGCAGAGTGTGATTTGAGGGAATTTTTAAGTTAACACGCGCTGTTAAAATGAATGTGTGTTGGGAATGGCTGGAAGTTTTACCGCGCGATTTGTACGCGATACTGTTAATTTACGAGTACTTTTAATACTATGTAGTTTTTGCTTGCGGATTTGCCCGCGTTATCCAGTTTCCTGTGCTACCCTATGGGAGCATTGGTTAGAATACTCTAAGTTATATCCTAAGTTAGCTCGTATCCCGTCTGTATACCATTTTTTTTAAAATGAAAATTACTTGTTACCTTATTATTTACATAATTATAATACACATTTACAATGAGTGGATAATACAAATGTGGCTTAGATTTATATATTTGTTTTATACTGGAATTTGCTACTTTTTAGGGTTCTGTAGCCAAATAGTAAAAAACGGAACCGTAATAAATTCGTCATGTCTGTCTGTGTGTCTGTCCGCCAGTAGGCCACAGCCACTTTATTCCGAAACTATACGAACTTTGCTATTGAAACTTGGTTAATAGACGTCTTCTGATTTTCACACGAAAATAGAAAAAAAATGGGTGTTCAAGCTTAGTTTGTTGCTGGGCAATTGGTATGTAAGTCCAGGTCCATTTATTATTTGTATTGTTTGAATCGTAAACATTGATTTTATTTTACTAGCACGATCAACTAAAGCACCAGTCATCTTGGTTCAGTACACAAAAATTAACACTAACATTTAGTGTCAGTAAAGGACATTCAATTTAAGATGTGACAAAGCAATTTTATTGTTAACTTAAGAGTCGTTTTTAAAAGAACGGACTGTCCGTTCTTCTCAAGTTAATACTTTGTGTAAACTATCCAGTTAATGGCATTAGGCGATTTTTCGTATCGCCAAAGTTTGAGTTGAAACAACGAGCAATATTCTGTTGTAATTTAAGTCATTTAATTACTCATAGCAGTCGGGACTAACAATGTGTTAAATAATTAAGATATTTGTAGATAAATGTTACTAAGATATTTGTTGTAAACGCGCATTTGCTTCCTTTTAGTCTTATTATGAATTATAACATCTTGAATTATCGCATGCCATCCAGAAGTTTGGGCTGTTCGTTGATATCACTATATCAGTCACCTGTGAGTTTTACATATTTGGATTTGTTGTTTCTGGAGAAGATCCCTATTCCCTCTCTCTGATAGTTCGGTGGGACAAAAATCTGACACGATCGTAGAGAGACCAGACGCAGTAAACGGCTCAACGTGCATTGCGACACACGGGGGAGCTTGAGATGATTTTTTTCGACCCCCATCCGATGAATGGCCTCTGCGAAAGTTGCTTAACAGCTATACAATCGCAGGCGAGCGCCCTAAGAACTGCGCCATCAAACTCCTACCGCAATTAAGTTAACTTTAAATGGCAAGGACCAGAAAACGTAGTTCCAAAATTACTTCAAACCGATACGCATTTTTGTCAACCTATAAAAGTGATCCCACCAATAAGCCTACCTTCTTATCCCCAAATTGACAAATAAATAATGAGCCATAAAAATCTGAAGTAAACGACAATAACAGATAGGCACGAATCATCAAAGGCCCTTAAAGGCCAAAATAAAGTCCCGTAAAACCCCTAAAGGTTTTAAGGCGATATACTAAATAAAGCCGTCTTATCATCGGGAAGGCCCTGGATTATCGGAGCCTTTTAACGAGTTCACACATTAACTACTGGAATATCGTAAAAAGGACTTTACGCGTCACGTTATCAGAGTTTTATAAGTTCCCCCATCCATGGACCTTAATAGCCTGGTTGATAAATGGCAGAGTGTTTTAAGGTTTTAAGAGTCCACTTTATCTACAGAGAAATTTTAAATCGAGGATTTTTGAATGAAAGTTTAGAGTCATTGTTGCTTTCATGCAACTTAATGTCCTTTATTGTGGCGAAAACTAACGCCTTAATCTACTATAATTATAACCAAATGCGTGAGTAAGTGGGTGAAATGGAGAAGGCAGTGGCATACCACTACATTAAAATCGCAAAGAGTGTTGTTGAGTGTTTCATATCATACAATGATCACGACCCTCAGTAATAAGGAATACAACATAAGGATGACATTTTTTTTATGTAAACTTCTAGAAGGTTTCTATCTCAAATTTTCTTGTACCGCCTAACAATGTTTATAAGATGTCTGTTTGATTTTATCCGGAGCGATAAGCAAGGCTTTTCATAGGAACGATACCGGCCGCCATTAGAATTCAGTCGGGTTGAAAATACGCTTCACTGAGCCTTAGTTGTCTGTATTTTAAAATCTTTAATCATAATAGTTCCTTCGTCATAATCTGTTTTGAAAAAGATGGATTAATGATGTCCTTTTGTGAGACTTTTGAAGCTTCTTAACAATACGTGTAGCTTAACTAACAAGCTGAAGTAACACTTGATTTGACAACAAATAACAACCTTTTTTTTCTTCTTTTAAGTCGCCTCTTTACTCCAGAGCATAAATAAATCCGTTGAGTATTTTTTTAAATTATTCACAAAAAATTAATATACAAATATGTATTAAAGTACCTAGTTAAATTGAAACAAATTCATTTTATTTTATCTACAATTTGACAAATTATTACAAATTAAATTAATACTAATTAAACTAATACAAATCAAATTAATTAAAAAATAATCATACAAAGTCACAACTTTTTAAACAAAATTAGCACTATAAAATAAAACAATTATACTAGAAAAAAAACTCCGTGCATCCTACGCGGTGTAAGTTGAGTCTAAATTCTTAAAATTTAATCAGATCAATGATAAAAATATTATTGATATTTGTATCGCTATTCAGTGTTGTTTATAAAATGTCACAATGATTACATACGGAGCGATAAGGAAGCTTTTCATGGCAACGATACCGGATCCCCATTCGAACGCAGTCGACTCGAAAATTCGCTTCGATAATCTGTATTTGAAAATCCTCAATAAGCTACCATTATTACTTTAATAGTGCGATATCATTATTTGTATACAATAACACTTTATAAACTTCACAACATTTGAACATACTTAATCGTAATACTCACCTGCTTACTATGTTCGCGCGTAATATGTATCTCAAAAATCATCATTATGATCTTACGATCAGCCAGGTACGCAGGATATTTCAATAGTGGACTAGTAACTGCGTAAGCACAGGCGCACTTCATATTCCCTCACTCACTCTCATAGTTCGGGAATCAGCAATCTGCCACGACCTTGCAGAGATCACGTCTTTAAAAGTAAATACAATGTGTGCATAATACTTACCATCTAAAGAAAGGAATTCATTAAATGAAGCAAAACTCTTCTTCAGAACATAAAAGAACTTTATAAATCGCCGGGGTTAAATTTAAAACTCCGTATCCTCGAACAATTCTCGTTTCTCCGAAGTACAAAGAGTACAATTTGTACAAAGCAGGAGGATTTATAGGCTTAGCCTGCCTTATTGAACATTTGTAGCGCGAACGTATTATTTTCTTATCTCAAGAGAAGAGCGTTCAATGTATTGCACCTTTGCGGAACAAGAGTGTGTTTAAGCATTCTGCAAATCGTAAGGTAAACAAAGATAGTGCCGATATTTGTAGGAGAGGTGGCACGTTTTGTTTTTTCTCGCGCCCATCAACCAAACATGGTTCTATGGAAATTCGAGTATTTTTTCCCACGCTTCCATCAATCAAACATGTTTGGTACGTTTTAATGATTATAATATGTAAAAAAACGCGCTAAACATTATCCTTGTCAACGAAATCGTGGGCGGAATGCTAGTTGTATTTAACAGAAAATTCCCAAACATTTATCACACCTTTGTATGCATGTATGCCTCGAAACTTGAATCCGCAACGTTTAACAAGATATGCCACTAGCAACATTACATAATAATCAGTTAAGTTACCTTAAACAAGAACAAACATAATCAGGTAAGAGTATTGTACCAATTGAATCTGATTAATATCAACAGAATCTGATTCCGTTGCATTGATCACTATTAGCTTTACAATTTCATTTATCTATATACTAGCGGCCGCCCGCGACTCCGTCCGCGTGGATTTCCAATAGCCTAAAGCCTTGAGCCTTCCTCGTCAAATGGACTATCCAAGACAAAAATATTTATTCAAATCGGTCCAGTAGTTCCTGAGATTTGCGCGTGTTACATCCTCACATGACTCACACCTTGCCTGACCTGCCGAACAAGCATTTACTACGGGTACCCAAAAGAAACCGAACTGATGTTGTAGCGGGGAGATTATTTGTAGTACCACGTTCAAACTCTAAGGGCGTATAGAACAACTATTTTAGAGTAATTTAGCCAAGTTTCATCACTAAAGAAGCTTCCGTTCGGTTTTTGTGATTTTTTTAGTGACAGGTGTTTCGTGTGCGCGTCGTTTTTGCAATGGCTAAGTCTCAGGAAAAGCGCGTGCGGCCGTAAAGTTTTGCTTATTGTTTGGACAAACTGTCACGAAAATTCATGAAATTTTAAAAAGGGCTTACAAAGATTATGCTTTTAGGAAAACTCAAGTGTTTTAGTGATATTTCCATTTTAAAAATGGTAAAATGTTATCATTGACGACAAACCTCGCTCCGGTCGTCCATCCAGGGCCCAAACCGACGAGTGTGTGTTTAAAAATTCGTGAAATCATACTGAAATATCAACTACGGACTATTGAAGAAATTTTAGAGCTGTCTGGAGTGCATTCACTTCAGCGAATTTCATTGGAAGATTTGGGGATGAAAAGGTTGTCAGCCAAATTCGGGCCTCGACTGCTAACTGCGGAACGAAAACATCGTCACTTGGAACCATGCTTTGCTTTAAAAGAGGAGTTCAAAAATGTGTTAGATTTTTTTCAAAGTCAACCTTGCCCCCTGCGAGTTTTATTAGTTCTCCAAATAAAAATGGATGAGAAAAGAAAACGTTTTGCCAATTTTCCTTAAGTAAAGAAAAAAACGACGAAGGCGCTGTCGGGCATCACAGAAGATGAATCTAAAAAATTTTTCCAGCCATAGAATTAAAGATTGGACAAGTGTATTAGTGCCACCAAGGACTGCTTAAAAGTGGATTAAAGATATTTTGCTTAAAAACTCAATACATAAATTTTAAAAAAATAATTCCGGTTTCTTTTGGGTACCCCCTCGTACTCAAGTATTTCGCAATTGAACATCGGACTATCACCGAACGACACGAGGCGCACCATCATCAGAACGTGACAGATTCGATATTCAGGGCAATATACTCTGATCACACCACGTAGGGCATTACGTGGAGACGAGTTTATAAAAAGCAGTTGCGAAAGGAGCCGCTGCTCAGTGTTAGTTGGCCGATCATGGCTTAGTTAATACTTAGTGGTGGATACGTTCTAACATTGAACGTATTCACACTTAGGATAGTTAGGCTTAGATATTATAATGTAACCTTTAATTTAATAAATCTCAGTATAAGTGATTCTCGTTTCCTTTTGCACCCTCCGTCTGTGGCCCGATTTCGTAATTCGCGTTCAAACAAACAAACAAACATACAAACAAACAAACTCTTCAGCTTTATATATAAGTATGGAAATATAGGTTGATTAAATGTAATACGATGACAGTAGCACAACATAATTATTGTGTATACTCGTAATTATCTGGAGTAAGTGTTTGGAGTTATGCGAAATGGGTTAATTGATCGTATATAACTCAAGTGTATGCAGTGTAAAGTCCGCCTAGTATAGAACAGTATTACGTATCCGGGTGTCGTGAGAAACGACTAAAGAACATTTAATTTACTTAATTACTAACGGAACAATAGTGGTTAATAAAAAAATTAAAAAAAAATAGCTGACTCCATTCGCGTGGATTTCGGTGTCCGCACACATAGAGTTATAAAATAACAACAAAAATGTGATAACATATGCAAATAAATAAATAAATAAACAGCTTAAAGGCTTCCTCAACAAATGGACTATCTAAAGCAAAAACATTTTTTTATTCGAACCAGCAATTAACTGATAATCCACCGGACGAAGTTCAGCAGTTGCGATTTTTTCTAAAATTAAATTTCAATTATACAAGTCATTTAAATAATCATCTATTTTATACTAGCCTTCTTCATCATCATAACGCTTCGATGGTCTAGCGGATGCCCGGGTCGAGCAAACTTTGTGAACACAGCCTGGGTTTGTGATCACTAATCCGCATTTGGCAAGCGTGGTGATTAAGCCAAAACACATCTTTGTAACGAAAACATGATTTCAAATGATGGAAGCCTTTGCCCTGCAGTGGGACATTAATAGGCTGACACTTTACTTTACTTCTTTATCAAGATAGACTGATCTAGAAAAAGAAAACTAAAATGCGCCTACTGTAATATTATGAAATAAACACAAAATGTTGCAGCAATGCGGTAAAAGACATCGATCAGTTTTTAAAAACACGTAATACTCGTTAATACGGTGACATTAAATCTGATCATTAGGCGGACGCTTGCAGGATTATTTGCGCGCGCGCGTTAAGCTGCCCAGCTATGGGAAGACCACACTTTAGGTGTTCATGTGGACAGGTTTAAACACAGTACGAGTAGAACATTTATTAGGCCAACGTTTCTGAAATACTGTAACGCTTAGTTCGTGGCGTCCGTCGCAGATTTGATGACGATTTCCAGGATTGGTGTTTAGCTGCTGAGCATTTATATGACCACACTGTGTATTCTTATGGACAGGATTAAATCATTTAGAGCATAGAAGACATTTTGTCCTATTCTCCTATTCTTTTCTATTAAATTTACTATCAACAAGTTGGAAAAAATGTGAGATTTTACCACCTCAACGTGACTTAATATAATAGCTAATTATTGCTTAAGAAGGAAAGACTGGGATCAAACACCCCAGCTGTGTCTAAAAGTATTTTATATAAATATTTCTCAATAATTAGAAATAAACACATGACTCAAGACAACACCACAATACTACCCTATTAAAAACAAGAATAAGAATAACTTCTTCAACAACCCCATTATAAAGCTCCATAAACCACAACTAAACAGAAGCACTCGGAACAACAGAAAACACTTAACCGCCTTTGTTTCCCCGAGATATTTCTTAGCACACAATTTGCGTACCCACCTGTAGTTTATTTTACCCTCCGGCTATAATTCCGACATTGTTTGTCGAGACCGTTATCCGGAGAAATGTAAACACATGGTCACAGTACTCTGATCCGATTTGATACGGACTTGCGTAAAGGTCGCCATGAGGGGTGTATTTTACCTGCATTGGGCAAATCCAGTGCACACTTACCTCATTTGCATAGGCTAGGCAAGTGTTTTTTTTTTATTTGATAGGGAAGCAAACGAACAGCGATGGTGGCTTAGTGGTACGGACGGCGCCTCACATACGTGAGGTCCACGGTGCGAATCCGGTCCGGACCTTACTAACCAGCAGGAACATAGCACAACAGTCACGAATGGTTTCTATACTGTGGTCTTCTGTAAGGTAGAGGACTGGACTAGACTAGGCCTGAATCAGTAGTAGGCTGGAATTGCTATTAAGGCGACGATTGGCGCAATGGTAAATCGTGACTTCCATGTTCTGGAGATAACTGACCTATGGTACGGTGTACGTAATTATTACATTTATCGAACTTTTCAAGTTATAATTTTAATCTTTTTTGGAAGGTAACTGCGTTTGCCTTTCTTTACTAGTTCTATGTAAGTGGGTTATTTAAATATATTTTATTGATATATTATTTTCTTAACATTATTATTTAACTATTTTTTATAAAAACTTATCAAAGATATCAACAGACATTTGCGCAGACTGCCCGTTTACAATATATTTATAGAAAAAATTATAAAAGTAAAACAATACAAAAATAGAAAAAAACTCACCACAGTCAATCCAGATGTACCTGAAAAGACATAAATATTTGGTATGTGAATAAAGATTGATAGAAGACACCTTCATATATTCATATATAGATTTGAAATCCAAAAGTTTATAACAAAGACGGCCTTAGTACTTAAAATTATGCTCTTACTTGTACCAACTTCAACCATTCTATTTCTAAAGGCACTACAACAGCGAAAGGCTATTACTTTCCATTAAAAAACGCCTCTTCAGACTTTATCAATTTAAAACATTTTATCAGGGTTCTAAAATGTTTGATGACTACGCGAGCGTAAAACGAGTATAATACTCCAGTCAAAATAGACAAAATTAAGTCTCAAGTTTGCATTAATTCCCAACAAGCTGGATTTTTGTGCAGGCCTTGAATACGTCAATACAAATGACATGCCAAAAGTCCCCATCGATCCCGCTTGTGCGTTGTTTTTTATACGTGGTCAAAGGGCCCAAATTTGCGTTTTTTGCTTAAATCTCTGAAAGTAAGAGAGCTATCGAAAAGTGGTTCAGGTAAAGTTTGTAGATCGTAAAATTGTCTACCTAAAAGACTTCGACATTTTTCTTGTACAAAGCAGCGCTGTCGAGTTATCTCGACTTTAAGCCGCAGGAAAGTCGTATTTTCGAGTAGCCCACATTATGCAATTACAATAAATTGTGTTGAGTACTTTATCTGGAGCAAGTGGCAGTTAAGCATGGATTCGCTCTAAACTATTATTTACCAATTTCGAGCCCCAATTTTCAGGATTTAGATCATTGAAGTCAAAAAAGACAAAATAATGTATCAAGCTTGCATTCATTCCCAACAAGCGGGACTTTTGAGCAGGCGTTGAATACGTCATTACAAATGATATGTCAAAAGTCCCCATCGATCCCGCTTGTGCGTTGTTTTTTATCTGTACTGAAAATCTTCGGATCCAATTTCTAACTTTTCTGGTAGTCAAACCTCAATGTTCCCCATAGAGACTTTTACTCCTTACATGAAATATGACCGACTGGCGCGAAAAAAAAATTTTGGTACTATCAGTACAAAATGTATGGGAAAAGTTTTTTGCGATTTCTGTATTTTTTTTTCATGCCAATGGATCCTATTACATGATAGGATAAAAAGACTTTATGGGACCATTTGAGGTTTGAGTACTTGAAATGTCAGAAATCGCAAAAAACTTTTCCCATACATTTTGTACTGAAAATCCCAACAGTTTTTTTTTCGCGCCGATCGATACTATTTCTTGTAAGGATTAAAAGTCTCTATGAGGACCATTGAGGTTTGACTACCAGAAAGGTTAGAAATTGGATCCGAAGATTTTCAGTACGGATAAAAAACAACGCACAAGCGGGATCGATGGGGACTTTTGACATATCATTTGTAATGACGTATTCAACGCCTGCTCAAAAGTCCCGCTTGTTGGGAATGAATGCAAGCTTGATACATCATTTTGTCTTTTTTGACTTCAATGATCTAAATCCTGAAAATTGGGGCTCGAAATTGGTAAATAATAGTTTAGAGCGAATCCATGCTTAACTGCCACTTGCTCCAGATAAAGTACTCAACACAATTTATTGTAATTGCATAATGTGGGCTACTCGAAAATACGACTTTCCTGCGGCTTAAAGTCGAGATAACTCGACAGCGCTGCTTTGTACAAGAAAAGTGTCGAAGTCTTTTAGGTAGACAATTTTACGATCTACAAACTTTACCTGAACCACTTTTCGATAGCTCTCTTAGTTTCAGAGATATAAGCAAAAAACGCAAATTTGGGCCCTTTGACCACGAATAAAAAACAACGCACAAGCGGGATCGATGGGGACTTTTGACATGTCATTTGTATTGACGTATTCAAGGCCTGCACAAAAATCCAGCTTGTTGGGAATTAATGCAAACTGGAATGTTTATTTTGACTGGAGTATAAGGAGATGTTACTATTACCAGACTTGTCAATTAAAAATGACTATTATGTGCACTTAAGACTTCTATTTTGTGATTTGTTTCATCCATCAATGTTAATTTTGTTGTGGTTTGATTTTGAATTGTTTAGTTTTGCTGCACCTGAACGGTCACTAAGTCCATAAGTTCTATTTATACTGTAACATCTGTATTTTGTACACTTAGTTTGCAAATAAAGTATTGACTATTGACTATTTAGCAACCAGGAAAATCGCTGAGATTATGAAGGAGGATGCTGATATATCTCTTTACTTACTGACGATTCGCGTGGTGGTGATTTCAAGATAGTTTGATTCTCGTGTTCAAAATTACACAATTACACACTTACATAAAATATGAAAGTTTCTTTGCTTGGATGCTTGTCCGTCAATCACGCTAAAACTGCTGAACGGATTTTGATAAAATTCGGTATACGGGCAAGTTATGGGTAGACTAAATTCTTAGTTTCACGCGGGCAAATCCACGAGTAATTGCTAGTTTACCGTTATTTGTTATTCATCATCCCTTTTTGAGTTTGACTGAAACATTATCGCTAACCATGACATTAAAAATTTATAAGACTCCCAAAAGCGAAGTATTATTTCGCGCTACCGTTTTCCTTATGGTAGTTTACACCTTCATCCTATTCGATTATTTTCTAAATTGAATGGTTAACCTTCATCACGTTAGACAATTAATATCAACTCGTAATATCTAATCTAGCACCAATTTTACTTAAGGTAACCGTAGTTGTTAATTTTTCTACATAAAATTCCACTCTGTTCCTTTAGAAGTTTACAACAAGAAACTTCAACACACACTTTGTGTTTTAAAGTTTACCAGCTGACTACTGCAAGAGTTCCCTAAAACTCGGGCAAATGAGAACTTTACAATCGCGAACTCAGATTGCACCTCGCTTAATGCAATTAGCAAGTTTTCGGCTTAGCGTCAAAATAAAAAATAGAACTTATTAGCGAACTTGTTTAAAGTTTCTAACTCAACGCATTATGAGTTTAAACTTGGCAAGGTTTTAGATCAGAGGTCTTAGAGTTTGGAGATGGAACTTAAAACAACGTTATTTTATAAAATGGAACTAAAACTTTTCAAACAACAGTGGGACAAAACAAAGCATTCGATCTTTCTATAGTCCGTTAATTTTAGTGTTAGAAATAACAACATCTTGGTGTTTAGTTATAGGCACTTGTATAGACCGCACATTAGTAATAATATTTGTCATTGACTAATGGCATTGACCTTCAAAAAATTACCAACTTAAATAATTTTGTAAATAATTATATCTTCAACGACAGAGATCACCGAACCCGAGATAAAAACAAACCAACAAGTGTCGACATACCCAATATTCTCCCCACAACAATAGACTCATTTAATAACAAAACCATCAAGAACTGTAGCTTAATATCGCGATATTGAAATGTAATTTTACACTAGGTCATTCACCTTACAGATATTATATTTCCTAAGACAAAGTTCGCAGTTCCTGGCTTGGTTAAACAATGGTGTTGATGAGGGAATATACCCTTTGTTGCTGAGACGGTAAGGTTTATATTAGTTTGTTGAGGTGGTTCACGCTTTATGGCTATTATGAGCTGGACACTGTTGATTTTGGCTTAGTTATAGGAATGCATTGCAATGTACGCGTTGCTTCGGTGCAGTTGCAGTGTGTTTTGCTACCAACGTTATGTGCTTACCCCTGAGGAATTAGTGCAGGTGCATACGCCAAATTCCGAGCTATGTTCTTTAATATTAATGTGACTACAACTCATAAAATGGTATAATTAATGATGAATTAAATCGAGAAATTCTCTCCCATTTATGTTAATTATAAATGGCAGAAAATCTAATTGTTTTAATGTTGTGTTACCCATATGTATCTGACATTCTGTTATCACTGAATATTTGGACATTAGGTTGATGTGTATTTATTTATTCAAAAACATTACAAACTCAAGCGGCAGAAGAAACAACCATAAATAATATAGCAATAGCCAAAAACATAGTTTGATTAAGGGAAAAAACGTTCATTTGATTGAAACCAAAAAATTATACCTCTCATTCACGATGAAAAACATATCACCAATTACACCTCGAGTTAATAAAATAGAGTTTACGCGAATAACTACGTTCAGTTTAATCCTCCCGCGATAAATAGCTCAAACAACTCAAGCAGAAATGTTTGCATGGAAAACAGAACACCGACAAAGGATTAAATGCCAGAGTAGCCTTTTTGACTTCAGACAATAATTTTAAAAGTTGAATACTGTAGTTAAATCTGATGTTAAATATTATCCATAAATATTAGGTAATAAACTTACAGCATCCATTGATTGATCGGTGATTATTTTACTCCTGTTATCCTACCAGTATCCAGAAATCCCCAAAACCCCACAGTTGATAAATTCACATATCAAAGTGAGGATTTCTAGAAAAATTAGAAAATTACATATTTAAACTTTTAATTACCAAAATCTGCTCAAAAATATGAATCTTCGCCGGCACTAATTCGGACGAGGCTCTATATGGAATATTCGCTTTGTATTTTATGCATGAACTCATAAAGCAATAAAAAGGTGGTAAAATGTTAACTCGGTCGTTCCATACTGGGATATGACGTCACATATTTTGATGCGGTGATTCCGGCTTGATTTAAAAGCTTTTATCCAGCTGCTTTGATTTCATTAGTGATGTTATTATTTAATTAAATTATTTAATACTAGCTTTCCACCCGCGGCTTCGATTCGGCCATCAAGCAAATAATATTTTTGTGTTCCCTCAGGAATATAATTTTTCCGGGATATCAAGTACCCTCTAATTTAACCCGGACTTCTAACTTTACGTCTGCAAATGCAAAACAATCGGTTCAGTAGTTACGGCGTGAAAGCGGAACAAACAAACAAACAAACTCTCTTTCCGAATTATAATATAATAAGGATATTTAAATCAACACTGAGGATGGATGTTTAGTAAAACTGCTCGTATATGGGATCTGATTTTTGGAAGTCTAGTTAGCTATTTAATATTGAAAACATCACATTGATGTGCAAATAATTATAGCTTGTATTTACTTTATTAGTTCCTACTTTGATGTTATTTAAACATTTCAACCATATAAGTAGTAGGCTGAATTTAATGCTTTCTGCCCAGTACCAGTAGTGCTAGTAATAGAACCAGTTTTAATATGTTATTATGCAGCATATATAACCAACTGCCATCAAACCTAAACAACGTATAAAGCCGGCTATGGTTTACAATCGAGAATATATGCGTAGACAGGAGAACAGGCGGCGTATTTAGGTGTTTAGTGATCGTAAACTTGCGTGAATTTGGTGATTCAGGAAAAAAAATCCAACGCAGAGCGTGCGTGTGTCGAGGTGCTTGCGATTTGAATAAGGATGTGTGGAGGTAGGAAATGTTGTGGATGTCCTATTTGATTTAATTTAAGATTTGCAAGTACAGGGCGAAAAAAAAGTATTTGTTATCTATACTAATATTATAAAGAGGAAAGGTTTGATTTTTTGTTTGTTTGTTTGTTTGTATGAATTGAATGGGCTCCGAAACTACTTGGCAGATTTGAAAAATTCTTTCACTGTTGGAAAGCTACATTCATACAGATAAGAATATGAGTGAGTTAGAGTCTAGGCTACGGTTCCATAAGCAGTTTATGGTGGGAGCGCAAACAAACAGGGTAGGATTGGGATGTCGAGGAAGAGAGGATGACCGGAACATCATTAAGTCTTTTCTGCGAATGGATGAAGATAACGAGTATAGAGTACATGCGCTTAATCTCGAAATGCAAAACGAGTGGGTGTCCCTTGGTGAGTTTTGTATCCCTTTAGCATTGAAGTGGCGGTCGATACTGTACGATTGGTCTCCAGCGCTGCTTAAATTCTATCTGAATGCCTTTCAGTTGACCCTACCCGATCAGAGCAACCTTGTAAGGTGGGGAATGGCGGTGGACAAAACCTGTTTGCTCTGTGGTGAGGCCGTAGGTACCGCAAGGCATTTGTTGGTGGGATGCAGAGTACTCCTAGACAGAGGTCACTACTCTCGCCGCCATGACGGAGTGTTGCAGATCATACGTGAAGCGGTGAGCCTTTCAATATCAAGAGCAGCAAAAGGTTTGACGACGAATACAAGGAACATCAACTTCGTCAAGGAAGGATCTACCAAGAAGTCCAAAGTCAAACCTTACTCCATCGTTAGTGTAGCTCCAGATTGGAAGATCATGATGGACACGTATGAAAAGCACTATAGTATTCCAGAGGACATTGCGTTATCGTCGTCTAGACCAGACCTTTTCATTTATTCTAGAAAACTTAAGCGCGTACTGTTGGTAGAACTTACTGTTCCATGGGAGACAAACATTCCCAAAGATCACGCGTTTAAAACAAATAAGTATTATGACCTAACCAACGAAATGACTAAAAATGGTTATATAGCACGGTTGTATGCTGTGGAAGTGGGTGCGAGAGGTATACCAGCGAAATCTCTCTACAACCTACTGAAGGACTTAGGATTACCAAGATCTAATATTAGCTCGTTACTGGAAAGAGCAACTAAAGCTGCTTTACTCGGCTCATACCAAATATGGTTGGGAAGGGAGAGGAATGTCATCGGTGGAGGTGATCGTTAGTATACTATAAAGGGGCCCCTTAAACCTACACGCTGGGTCGCAAGTCCCAGGCGCCGACTGACATTCCTCTCTGTTCCACGCGATGGACCCGGCACCCGCACGGAGAATCCATGGATAGCTAAGAAGTTCGTCTCATAACATTTGACAGCCCGGAGAGACGGGATGACTCTGGAAAGACAGATGACGCTGGAAAGACAGATGGCAGTTGGGAAGACAACTGACTACTGGAAAGACAGTCGAGGGTCATGGCCTAGCAAGCCGAACCCGGGAATTTACTCGCTAAAAGTCCAAACAAGAAAAATACCCCTGGGACAGTCCGAGAGGGGGGGCGGAAGAACTGTCCACCGGAGGATTTAGTTGACAACCATGGCGAGAATACGGACTTGAATTGCCCTGTGTGCGGGAAAATCTACAAGAGACGAGCCTGGTACCTCAAGCATTTGAAAACGCATGATGGTGTTGAAGAACGACGGTCGTCGGTAAGTATAAACTCTTCAGCTTCCACTACGGATAGAGTTGACCCTCACATATCTCATGGTGGGCCTTCATGGGTTAGTTACCAGGAGCCTATAAACATCCGGGCACGTCTTAGCATCCCCAGTTTAAAGACATCTACTTGGAAATACCATAGTGACAACTTGGCAGTGCTGTTAGAATATCCAGGTACCAACGCGGATTTAAATACCCAAGTTGAAACGATGCAGGATAAGATACACTCATACTTTAGTGAGCATTATCCACCGCCTAATAGGCATGCTCACAAACAAAGAGAAAATATGTTTAAGGCAAAAATGCGGAGGAAGAAAAGAGAATTGGTCAAGCAACTTCGTGTAGCGAAGTCCATGGGAGATAACCACCTCAGTCACCAATTATCAAGAGCACTCAGATCTATCTTGAAATTGATTCAAGGAGTCTCTTTGCAAATGACTAGAAACCAGGCGAACCTTATGAGAGCTAGGCATGAAGTTGACTTCGATAAAAACCCATTCTTGTACTCCAAAAGTATTTTTAAACAACCGCCCGGAAGATTGCAACTGACAGATGAACAAATATATGACCATTTTAGGCGCACATATGAAGTGCCGAAGCAACTGAAGATTTATAATGACCCGAGCTCTAAGAGACCTTGCAATCCTGTATCGGAGTTTCAGGGTACGGCTCCTACCCTAGAAGAACTAACGCGGCAGATAAAAAGGAAAGCATCAAGTTCATCTCCGGGGCCCGATGGTATTCCGTACATTGTATATAAAAAGTGCCCATCAGTATGTAGTCATCTTTTAAATATATTTGTTAAGATTTGGTCGAAAAAGCAGATTCCGGAAGTATTTGGTAAAGCTGTTTTCGTGCTCATTCCTAAAAAGGAGACAGTCACTGATCCAAAAGATGCTAGGCCGATAGCTCTTACAAACACGATATCGAAAATATTTTTCTCGATCTTGCAAGATCGAATGTCAAAATTTATGTTAAACAACGAATACTTTACGCCAAAGCACCAGAAGGGGTTCTTACCAGGAGTTTCTGGTTGCTTAGAACATAACACATTGTTGGCGGAAAGTTTAAAGGATGCCAGGAAACACGAAAGACAAATAGCGGTGTGCTGGATTGACCTAGAGAATGCATTTGGCTCAGTTCAGCACGAGCTGATGTTTTTCGCGTTAGAATGGTATAACTTCCCCCCTTTGGTTTTAGATTTGATTAAGTCATATTATTCTAATTTATCTTTTGTAATTAGCTGTAAAGACGGTTACACAAAACCTTTAAATTATAATATTGGTCTATTTCAGGGATGCTGTTTATCTCCTATAGTATTTAATGTAGTTATAAATATTTTAATTGACACTTTGATTTTACAGGAGAAGAAATGGGGTTATCGGTTTAAAATCAATAATCAGTACACAGAATCAATCCTAGCCTTTGCTGACGATCTCGCAATCTTGACACGAAACCCGAAGCAGTGTCAAGTGTTATTGAAAAAGGTGGATGAGTTCTGTGCTTGGACTGACGGCATGAAGGTGAAACCAAGTAAATGCTATTGCTTATGTCTGGGTAGACGAGATACGAAATTTACATCTTATGACCCTGGACTCACGATTGGCGGTCAGAATGTTGCCACAATTTCTGAAGCGCTCCCGTTCAAATTTCTAGGCAGAAAGATAGACTATAGAGGCCGCACACCATCTTTGGAGGGTATTGTTGAGGATTTCATTGATTCCATTAGTAGGGTTGAGAACCAACCCATAGGGAACATTAAGAAGCTATGGATCTACAACAACTACCTGTCATCGCGCTTGTCTTGGCCTTTCCTCGTGTACGACTTCGGAAAAACCCTTTTGTCGCGACTAGATGCCGTTGTTGTGAAATCGTTGAAGTCTTGGACTGGATTAGCTCACTCGGCGGACCCCTCTACACTATTTAGGGGCAAAAATAGTTTTGGGATGAACCTAAACAAGCCATCGGAGCTATACAAACATCTTAGAGTCACCAAGATGCACATTCTGGGTAAATCGAAAGACAACGCAGTGGCAACACTCCCAAAAGATAAGAATATGAGTGAGTTAGAGTCTAGGCTACGGTTCCATAAGCAGTTTATGGTGGGAGCGCAAACAAACAGGGTAGGATTGGGATGTCGAGGAAGAGAGGATGACCGGAACATCATTAAGTCTTTTCTGCGAATGGATGAAGATAACGAGTATAGAGTACATGCGCTTAATCTCGAAATGCAAAACGAGTGGGTGTCCCTTGGTGAGTTTTGTATCCCTTTAGCATTGAAGTGGCGGTCGATACTGTACGATTGGTCTCCAGCGCTGCTTAAATTCTATCTGAATGCCTTTCAGTTGACCCTACCCGATCAGAGCAACCTTGTAAGGTGGGGAATGGCGGTGGACAAAACCTGTTTGCTCTGTGGTGAGGCCGTAGGTACCGCAAGGCATTTGTTGGTGGGATGCAGAGTACTCCTAGACAGAGGTCACTACTCTCGCCGCCATGACGGAGTGTTGCAGATCATACGTGAAGCGGTGAGCCTTTCAATATCAAGAGCAGCAAAAGGTTTGACGACGAATACAAGGAACATCAACTTCGTCAAGGAAGGATCTACCAAGAAGTCCAAAGTCAAACCTTACTCCATCGTTAGTGTAGCTCCAGATTGGAAGATCATGATGGACACGTATGAAAAGCACTATAGTATTCCAGAGGACATTGCGTTATCGTCGTCTAGACCAGACCTTTTCATTTATTCTAGAAAACTTAAGCGCGTACTGTTGGTAGAACTTACTGTTCCATGGGAGACAAACATTCCCAAAGATCACGCGTTTAAAACAAATAAGTATTATGACCTAACCAACGAAATGACTAAAAATGGTTATATAGCACGGTTGTATGCTGTGGAAGTGGGTGCGAGAGGTATACCAGCGAAATCTCTCTACAACCTACTGAAGGACTTAGGATTACCAAGATCTAATATTAGCTCGTTACTGGAAAGAGCAACTAAAGCTGCTTTACTCGGCTCATACCAAATATGGTTGGGAAGGGAGAGGAATGTCATCGGTGGAGGTGATCGTTAGTATACTATAAAGGGGCCCCTTAAACCTACACGCTGGGTCGCAAGTCCCAGGCGCCGACTGACATTCCTCTCTGTTCCACGCGATGGACCCGGCACCCGCACGGAGAATCCATGGATAGCTAAGAAGTTCGTCTCAGAGTAACATAGGCTATATTTTATCCCGGTACGGGAAGTAGTTCCCCAGGGACGCGGGTGAAACCGCGTGACGGGCCGCTAGTGAGGTTATAAAATTCATACACAAACCCTCTCTAATACACAATAATATGTTATAAGGGAAGCTATTAGAATAAACGGTTACTATACAAACAAGTGGAATTACTTACAGTACGATATTAAAATTAAATGTACATAGAATATAATTATTTAGCTAATTCCATAAAGAAAATATATTTAGAGTAAATTAAAGGATGTGAATTTTGCTTCGGTACACATTGTAAACATATTTAAAACAAATAATTTAACCAAAGGCAGGGTAAACTTGTTTTTAGACCAGGATAATTTTTCCATCCAGGTGACCAAACACTAAATGAAAACGTCCAAAACTAGTATAAAAATAGGTCCTTGTTTGTTTATGGTATGGCTTAATGAAAATCATCAATTCAGGTACGAAAAATAATTTTAGCCATCAAAGGGAAACATCTCATAAATAATAACAGCTCTAAGGGACCACATAACTAACTACGGATGTATAAACGTTTTCGGTGTACTAAAAGTTACTTGTTTTGAAAGGTGCCGCTACCTTTTCAGATAATCTGACCCAACATTATATTAAGAAGGTTGAGGTTTGCTCTTTAAGTATTAGAGGTAGCGAAAGCAGATTTAGTTGGTTACATATTAAGTCTTTTACTTTAAGCTTAGTCCCGATCTAAACAATGTATGCTAGGACCCTGATTCGGGTTTTGGCAATTACCTAAGTATATTATAAATTATATTATCCTTGCAGCCGTTTTCGACATTGATAGGCGGTCTTACGATCAGCAAGCTAAACAGGATATATTATTATAGTGCGAAAGTAAGTGCGCAAGCAAAGGTGCACTCCCAATTTCCTCACAATCACAGTTCGGAGGGAACACAATCTGTCACGACTTTAGAGAGATCAAGTGCAGGACCAACGGCTTAACGTGTCTTCCGAAGCACTTACGAGCTCGAAATTAAATTTCGCGGTCACCCATCCGATAGCTGGCCTCTGCTAAAAACATTCCTTGAACTAGGTACTTCATATTAACTGGACGTTCACAAAATAGATAACTAAAAGGTAAAGTTTTAGTGATTACTCAAGGTAGCGTTACGTAACTCTGTATTCATTACTAACTTTTGGAAACTTGAAAGATTATACCTCTGTTCGTGGAATAATTGGACGGTATCATGCCTGAGGGCTTGTTGCTTACTGCCCTAATATTATCAGGCCGAGGTCTTAGTAGTTTTAAAAGGGCCGCTAACTTAATACGCTGTAAAGATATTTTGTATTCTCGAAAAGCCTGGTTATCAAAAATATATTTTTTTCCTAATTGGAGTAGAGACGAAAAAATTGTAAGACCTTATTTGTAATCATTCTATAATTTAAATAAACACACGTCACTGTTTTCACGTGATTTTACGCGCAGAGGAAGTGCGTTTCAGGAACGCGCGTTTTCGGCGCCGTAGAAGCTGATTGTTGCGTTTGCAATCATGATACAAAAGTTACAAAGTTGCGATAGAATCTCGTATACGCGTGTAATCGGCGCGTCGTCGTCTGTGCGTTTAAAATACGCCGTGTGCTATGGCCCTTACAACAAAAACGATAAGTTATGGTCTACATCTATACTTAATATATAAAGCTGAAGAGTTTGTTTGTGTGTTTGTTTGTTTGTTTGTTTGAACGCGCTAATCTCAGGAACTACTGGTCCGATTTGAAAAATCTTTTTGTGTTGGATATTCCATTTGACGAGGAAGGCTTTTAGGCTATTGGAAATCGAAATCCACGCAGACGGAGTTGTGGGCGGCCGCTAGTATTAAAATAAAACACCATATTGTATTGAGAGGGGTTCGCATTTTTCACAAGATCGGTATAATAGTATCGAGCGCCTTATGAACACCCTGGAGATTGGTTAGTGCCATTGCCATTTTAGAATTGAGATATTAATAGTCTCCTAATATACTTAAAAGTTTTTAATTTACAACGTGCACAGAAGGATCTCCATGTTCGTAACTCCGGTCTACGTGAGACGGTAAGTCAAGATTTTTATGAATAATTTATGTAACACTCCGTTTTTATCGCGCGGAGCCCAATATACTGTGTTTGCCGCGAAGACACGGCGAAGCTAGATCTTTGTCAACTCGCGATTTACAATTTTGAGAATACAAACTCGACTGGGGCTATGGAACGAGAATGAAAGTGCGACACAGCGCTTGTGTTCTTTAAAAGGGGCACGGTCGGTGGCGCATTGGTACGCATTGGTAATTGGCGCTTGACCTGCCAGATGATAAGTGCGAGGGTACTTAAGTATTATATCGCGTTTAGTCCCGGTTTACTATTATTTGTGAGACGGCTCAAGGTTTTATGAATAACTAGTTTTTACCGGCGGCTTTGTCCTATTTTATCCTATATTCCTGTTTTATCCCATGGGAACATTCAGTCGGGAGTGAAAGTATCCTATCACCTAAGTCAGCCCATACCGTGTATATCAAATTTCATCAAAATCCGTTCAGTAGTTACAGCGTAACTGACGGACAAACATCCAAACAAACCAACTTTCACATTTATACTATTAGTATGATTTACCAGAGCGTTCCTGGCTTCTGAGTGCGGTAACGATCCGGAACAAAATAATTGCATTTTTAGGGACGCCTGACGCTGCATTTATACCCGCGTTCTGCATTATTTAATAACTTACTGTTGCAGTTTTGTTATTAAACAGAGAGGGAGGGGACGGCGAAAATTAACATTTAAGGGGAGTGGGATCACCTGATTGAGAGTTATCACTGCAATTAAAAAGAAAACATAAGGTTATAACCTTATATCAGAAGTTTCTGATATAAGAAATAACTTGGAAAATAGGTGTTGCCTAACTCTAAACCGAGCCTGAAGCTTTAACAATGGCTTTTGAGGAAAGGATAAATACTTAACTACATTCATAAATATCCGCGACTCTATTGCAAACGCCGATGTTCAACACACAAACATAGCCCCTAGCTGGATTCAAACCCACAACTTTCGGTTTTGTAGCCAGAGTTTCTGACCACTCGACCAACGGGCCCGTCAACCCCTAAGTAACTCTAAATACCAGGCCAGATTGTCCCTGAGAATTTACTCATAAAATGCTTAAGTACAATATTTTACTCGCAAACGGTGGCTTGCATCCTACAAAGTGCCTTTGACTTGACTGCATTCTTGTCGTAGCCATTCATTGTAAGCCAAGCACTGCTAAAACTATCTTATTACCTAGATCGAAATACCTCGCATGTTTACCTTGGAAAATACCAAAATGAATACCCAAGGGCGAATATTACAACTTAATGCCCTCAGTTCCTATGCTAATAACTTTTATGTGTTCTTGTAAACATAAATCTTTCAAAATGCACGGTTGCCAAACAAATATTAACATGCCGAAATAGGAAAAGAGCCCATGGGACTCAAGCGAGGCTCGAGTTATATCCTGTCCATATACGCTTTAGGGTGATGTAACATAGTTGTCGAGTTTTAGTTGACTTTAGTTATAATATTCGTAACACCCAACTTGGACGTAGTTTATATTATATACGACGAATTTTGACAGCTCTTAAATTCGGCATTTGGCATTCGATAGTGATATCAGCATTTAGCAGAAATCAAATGGATAGTAATCCATTCAATAAAACGCTTTATTTTTAGTCCGGCCTAGTAAGTTTAGCTCCATTTTTCTAAGTAGCAATCCAAAAACCGTCCGCGTGTAATTCGGTTTTCGCACACATATTATTATTTTATTATAAATAAATTAAATAAATCCAACACTATTTTTTTTTTCAATTCAAGAAAGTTAGTTTCTGAGATTAGCGCGTTCAAACGTACTCTTTAGCTTTGATATTGTTAGTTTAGATTGTTAAAGTACTCATAGTTAAATCACCTTTATATGACCAAGATATAATTATAAAAGTTTTGACTAACTGGTCGGTCGAATCATTATTTTCAAACTGATCTGGAAAAATTAAAGCGAATTACCAATTTTCGTTCACAAGTTCCACCTGATTCGGAACAAAGTTTACGTCCAAAACTGCTAGAGAACTAACCTATTTTTCTAAACCCCCTCATTAATGTACAAAGGCTAAGTTTTCAAGTTTTCCAATACAAACAGAAACTTATAGCACAAACTCAGGTAAGTGCAGATCCCGGCCAAGAAAATTGAACACGAAAATACGGTTTTAAACTTCACAACATTTTCTTATGTCTCGTATTTGAAATTACAACGTTGGAATTTTCTAAGGCGTTGAAACGTGCGCTTCTTATTTCCACCAAGTCAGTTTTGTTCAAACACGGAATTATTTGCGAAGGAAGGCCGTTCGAACAAGGTATACACTGAAATTACAATGAGCACGAAGAATAGTGAATGCAGACTTGTTGAAAAACAAATAACATGATATATTAGCGGTCGCCCGCCACTTCGTCCCCGTGGATTTCGGTTTTCTCACACATAGTGTTATATTATAGCTTTAGGCTTCCTTGACAAATGGACTATCCAATACATAAAGTTTTTTTTTCAATTCGAACCCTGGTTCGAATTGAAAAAACTCCTGAAACTCCTGAGTTTCTTAGAAAAGCGCGTTTAAACAAACAAACTCCTTAAGTTTATTGTACTGTAGTATTAAAGTATGGACGTACAACTATCACGTATGAAATTGACAACAAAATAACATTTGATATAATAAACGTAACATTGAAAACAATCCGAAGCCCGCCTTCCCCAGATGCTTAAAACAAATAACCCTGTTAGCATCCTTGAAAAATTTACGTAAAAGATGTCTACATTTCAAAATATTTTCTAAGCTGGCTCTTAGATGCAAGATACGAACATATTATCAGTCGTATTCTAGCCGCGTAGAGTTTCAATCGCCGTCTATCTCTTTTCTACTTGTATGTTTTTTGCTCAGAGGGAAAGAGAGGGGTTATACCATTCTTTATTGAAGGCTCGTATCCGTAAATGCCGTAATCCTTTAAGCCCAGCTTCCACCTGCGGAATAAAAAGAAAAACCTTGGAGGAACAAGTTGCATTCTATGTTGCATTTTGTACTTGCGAGCAAAAAGGTGCTTGTACGAAGGGTATTTTTAAGTCTCTGTCCTATTTGGGGTTGCTCTAACCTTAAGTGAATAAAATAGAACGGTAATTATCAGTTTTATAGAAAAACTAGCGGCCGCCCGCGACTTCGTCCACGTGGATTCCAGATCCCTTTTTTTCGCAATAAAGGTAGCCTATGTTATTTCTCAGGATCTAAAGATTGCCAAATGGTGTGTGCATCTTCCATTTAAAATTCATTTTATTGTAGTCACGACCAACTTCCGTCGCATTTTTTATGCCAAGTGTGTTTATATACTTAAGGTTACATAGTTTACAGACAAGTAAAAAAGTATCTTAGAAAATACGAATTCATAGTGACAAGTACAGTAGCACTCATACAATCCAAATATATCGTTGCTTTAAAGTGTACGTTGACAATAGAAAAGCAGAGTTTCTGAGGAAAATAATGTACAAAAATAATATCAAGTCATCCAAACTTGGTTCTGAACTGGCCAGCTGTGGCCTATATTTTTATTCCAAAGACGTTTCAACATGGAAAGGAATACACTTGTAGTACAAGAATCTTTATAATGTTAAAATTAGAAACAAAGAAAAATTCATCTGATCTCGTGACTCAGGCGGGAATCGAACCCAGCGCCTCTTGCAATTCTCTTACCCGGATTGCAAGAGGCGCTGGGTTCGATTATATGTAGTTAAATGGTAAAATAATACCTAGCATTTAAAAATGCTAAAATAAAAATATACAAAAAGAATCTTTATCGTGACGTTCTTTGTGACGACCCGCTTGGTGTAATGGTCAAGAAGTTGCCTATTAGATCAAGAGGTCGCGGGTTCGATGTCCGCACAGGAAAAGCATTTGTGTGCATGAACATGTCTGTTTGTCCTAGTCTGGGTGTTTGATGAATCTATGTAAGTGTTATACCACTGTTAAATTCTAATGTCTGTAACACAAGTGCTTAAGTTACTTAACATGGAGTCAGACCGATGTATTTGATGTTATGAAATGTTTATTAAATTCATTAACATACTTAAGTTCTATTTTTGTCCAATCAAAACCGAACAACTGAAGAAGAAAATATAGATTTACTACATTGTAATGTACAAAGTCACTTATTTCAATGTAATTGTAATATTAAGATTTATTTGAAGCATACAATTCAACAAGTTTATTAATTATAATGAAACCGTATAAACTGAAAATCTTCTATAAGCAAAGTTTTAATTACAAATCTGGCAATAGTCACATCAATCAATTTGATAGTTGAATTTAAATAAATTAAGTTACAGAATTTCTTAGAAAGTTATAAGAGTATTCTAGTAATTTTAAACGTGCAATCAACGTCTTTTAAGTAAAGACGTCGAAATTAGATTACAAATGGAATTTTAATATTAATATAGTTAGTCCTCTTCTTATAAAAGGTAGATTTAATTGAATGAACTTTCACAAAGTCATCCATAGTAGTTTTCACCACTGAATTTAAAGAAAATATTTATTCCTGTTGCATTTAATATTCAATGAAGGGATTAAATCAAAGATATGTACGAGTTGGTTAAATAAAATTTATTATTAAATATTTGCATGAATTTCGTGGGCCAATACCAATTATCAAAAAAATTAACGAATATTATCGGGAACGTGATTGTGGCTTAAATTGTTAACATTGACTGAATGAAATGACGTATAAAGAATATTTACTGAAGTGTAGCTGTAAGTTAATAGTTTATTAGGGTAATAACACAGATTTTTGGGGATTCACTAACATTTTAAGGCGGATTACATTTTGATGGAATGCGTTACCAGCGTGCGTGTTTCCTCCTTGATATAACCTGGATTCCTGCAAGAAAAAGCGTGAAGAAGGATCTTGCGGGCCGGTATGGCGATGCTAACAGATATCATTATGGTACCACATCCGATATCATGGCAGTTAGGGCTCCTCTTTGCTTACCATCAGGCTAGAGGAGCAAATGTGCCGTGCTTATTATAAAAATATGTAATAAAGTTATATTGCATCCCGAATTTGAATCTGGATGACGTAAAATCCATGTTAAACCAAGTTAATGTTAACTTGTAAGATGATTTAGCTGATAAGTGGGTTTATTGCGTAATAATGTATTTGGGATCTTCCCGTTTAATTATTTGTCAAATAAATATTGCAGAATAATATGTATAAGAAATAATATAATTTTCGTGTTGTAAAAACAAACATCATAAGTTTTTAGATACATTGATCCATCTCATGAAATATTTACGATGTTTAAGATCAAAGCAATCAATCGTACAAATTCAAAGATAATTTCCAGATATCTCGAACAGTATATAAAACTGTGATTTCCATTGAGTACAAAGTCCGCGAGAGCCTTTCAACTTAAATAATACTCGAGATTATGAAAACTTCAGTATTACTCAGGGGATTTTCGAGGTCGGCAAACTTTGTTATAGTAGAAGACCCTTGCCGAGCACATAAATTGAGTTATTGAGCTTTATACCCATGAAATTAACATCAATAAAGTATTATTGCAGTGACTTTTACCTCATTTAAATGCAGTATTAACTTGCGATCAGCCAAGAATTAAATTGTTACTATTTATTTACGATTATTACTATAACATAGTTATCCACTAGGTTGGAAATGCCACATGTATTATTGACTAGCGCCCGCCCGTGACTCCGTCCGCGTGGATTTCGGTTGCCGCACGCCAAGCCAATGGACTATACAACAGATTTAATTTTTTTAATTCTCACCATTAGATCCTGAAAATAACGTTCAAACAAACAAACAGACAAACTCTTCAGGTGTATTATCAATACTTATATACTACTATTATAAAGGCGAAAGTTTGTAAGTGTGGATGTATGGATGTATGGATGTTTGTTACTCTTTCACGTAAAAACTACTGAATGGATTTGAATGAAACTTTACTACAATATAGCTTATACATCAGAATAACACATAGGATATTGGAAATCGAAATCCACGTAGATGGAGTCGCGGGCGGCCGCTAGCTTTAAGATAAACAAATAACATTCATATCTCACAACCTAGACCTTTATTTGCTAACCAGTCTTCTCTATTTTTTGTCGAAAATTATTTTTGGGTAGTTTCTATGCAACCGTAAAGTGGCGTGAAGTGTGTTTTCTGAAAAATCTACTCATATGGAGTTAACTAGTTATATATTTATATTTCATACGGAGAAAGTGATATATCCAAAAGGCATTCGAACGGAATAGAATCCCTTAGATCCAAGAATAAGTTGTAAACACATTATGTAAGTACAGATTTATCTGATAATCTTTAGCCGTGGCTAACGAGCAACTCCATTAAGGTTCCGGTTTTGGTACAAATATGAGAGATCAGCGTTTTGAAAACTATTTCCAAATGCGTCATGTCTTTTATTAATAAAAAAAATAACTTAGTAAGGACCGAACTGAAGGTTTTTTGTTGTGAATTACACCTACACATTATAACATTTTAGGAAATTATCGTGGACCACTATTTTTTTCAAGTGATAACAATAATTATGGGTTTAGTGTTAGCGTAAAAACTGTAGAACGTCTACATGTACTTATGTACTTTAAACCAAATGGTATTTAACAAAAAAAAACATAATCCAAAAAAAAACTAAATTAAATTTTAATAAAAAAACGTTTTTATTATTTCTTTTGTGAAAAAAATAATTGTTTTTTATGGTATAAAGAACTGTCTCAAGTTATTCTAACATTCCTGAGTTTTATAATTTAAGTGAGTAAGGAAATAAGTATTTTTCTTAAATTTCTTAAATATAGAATCTACAATAATGGTTAAATTGTTTACAATCATGTAATAAAGTATATTATCTTATAAATTGTACCAAATCAACGCCGGTATCGGTCGAAGACAAGTCGGTAACGAGTTTTATAAAACGAACAGCGATTAACGTAATTATTATTAGAAAATAATCATGCTAACAGTCCTGGCTTGTTTTTTGCCATGATTCATAATAACCACAGTAGCTCAAAGTTTACTTTTTTTAACACACAAAACGTAGTTTAGGACGGCCTCAGGCCAGGTGGAGCGACGATTTGCGCAAGATGGCTGGCAGGAGCTGGATGCGAGTCGCCGATAATCGGGCTAATTGGAGAGCCCTAGGAGTTGCCTATGTCCAGCAGTGGACTGCGATAGGATGATGATGATGATGATGATGAACACACAAAATGCCTAGCCCCAAACTAAGTGCGACTATCGAGTCGACGAGTATAAGAGTCGTACATCTCGTTGGTCTAAAGACTTAAGAAACGGGCCATGACTGTGGGGTGAGTTTGGTTTCCGGGTTGGGCAAAATTTGTGTCTGTTTTTTTTAATACATCTCCAATCTACATTTGGCAAGCGTGGTGATGAAGCTAAAACCCATTTTTGTAACGAAAACATTATTTTAAATTATCCCCTGCAGTGGGATACGATATGATACTTTCACTTGGTAACACAGAATCTCATTTTAACGGAGAATATTATGAATATAACATTAGGACACTAGTGTGATATCTTATTAAGGAAGGAATCTAGGAACCTCCTAATGTAAGTAGATGTTAATCTAAATGCGACGGACTAGTTCCCGTTTCATTTGCACTAGACACTAGTTATATCACTAACTATTTAGATAGTGATCTATGACTTTCCTTATTGGATTTTATTAAAGTTTGTGGATATTACATTATTATGTATGTACCTGTATTCTTAATGAAATAAATCTTATATTACTATTCGTTTTATTAAGTCTGTGACTTTATTTTACTTAATTTCGTGTTTTGAGTAGGGTTGCAAAACAAATATAACATTTGTGAACATTGATTTATCATTTGAGAATTTAATGTGAAATATTAAGAGTTATTGATCAACGAACTATTCTTCTAAATCTAAATATATTTCATACTTGTATTGTGTGATATCACCCTTTTATTTTTTCAACAAATTTAAAATTCTCCGAATAAACTACGAGTTATTATTATAAGGAATAAAAATTGGCCAAGTGCGAGTCTGACTCCCGCACTGAGGGTTCCGTACAAATTCTATTTTTGACGTATTAAAAAAACTACTGAATAGATTTCGTTCGAACCAATTTTCGTTGGTAGTTTTTATGGTAATGTACATTATATATTTATTTCAGTTTTATCATCCTCTTATTTTAGAAGTTAGGGGGGGGGGACACACTTTTTTCCACTTTGGAAGGGTCTGTCACGCAAAGTATTCACTCTAGCAAAAAGTGATATTAAAAACCTTAACATAATTTTTAAAGACCTATTTATAGATACCCCACACGTATATGTTCATTGAAAAAAAAATTTTCGAGTTTCAGTTCTGACTATGGGGACCACCCGCTTTTTCAATTTTTTTTCTATTTTAGTATGAAAACCTTGTTGCGGTTCACAGAATACATCTACTCACCAAGTTTCAACAGTATAGTACTTATAGTTTCGGAAAAAAGTGGCTGTGACAGACTGGCGGACAGACAGACAGACAGACAGACAGACATGACGAATCTATAAGGGTTCCGTTTTTTTTCCATTTTGGCTACGGAACCCTAAAAACAGCCATTCCATTCAATTTGTTCACGTCATTTTAGGATTAGTTCGTAATTTGACATATAGATGGCGTTACAATATTGCAATCGTGAGAACGGCTAAACCACGATAACCAGCTTTCTTCTCGTATGCATAGAAGTATTAAATGAATTTACTGTACATTTTTTTCATTTTAAACAAAAAAACATTCATCAGATCTTAGGTGGCTTAGGCGGGAATCGAATCCAGTTCATCTTGCAATCTGGGCAAGGGGCATTATACAAGCTTGGTCCACCTGAATGTATTCATTGATTCAAACGCAATTGGAGTTTATACACAGTTATACAAAGTTAAGTAATACACATCCAATAGACCCGCAGTCACGAATACTCCATTCGCACGGTAGTTCCACTGATTACATTCCATCGATCTTCGGTCTTGAACTAGGAGTACATTTTGTGATTAATCACTCTTTAAGTAGCCGTTTTGCTTATAAATGGAATATATAAAATCAGGGTCTTTTTGCTCATTACCTACATTCTATACTAAGAGTCAGCATTGTCGTATAAGATTTATTTTTTAAAATCAAACACGATATAACTTTTATCGTTACGTGATATTTTTGATACTCTGCCACATTTAAAATAAAGGATCTCCACACCTGTTTTTCTTTAGGATTTTTGTCAAAGAAATCTTACACTTAGCACAGTGAACAATGGACTTTATATTACGATGTATAAATGTATAATACAATGGGAACGAGCAAGAAGGTTACTGACAGTAACAATTTCCCTATACAAGCTGTTCATTCGAGCGGAAGCTCCACTATGTTCTACCTGCGCCTTTGCGTGTAGTGGTTTTACAAGGCACAAAATCTATTTCATCAAAGTCTACCTCCAACCTACCACTAGCCTTGAAAACCCCTATTTTCTTCTAAACGTTTTTTGATGTAAGAAGGACTTAGTGCTTCGCAAAACACTAAGACCACCTAGTTTTTTAAATACAAATAAACTCGGGTTTTTTACCGCGTATTATTTGAGGCAGTAAAATAATATGAGATAGTGAATCAATAGCTTAGAGCTTGCGAAAACACTGAGGTGTAAATAAATCACCTAGGTTTCTAAACTCAAACAAGAATGCCCTTGAAAAATCCGGTTTGGTCGCGTCAATATAAACTCAACAATAGGAGCTTAACGTAAAATCCTACATTCCGAAATGCACAGTGATAACACAATCAAACCGTCGGGCCAGATATAATCCGCACAATAATTTGCCACGCTCAACTTCCAGCATTCTAGCGCATTTATCTCAAAAAAGGCGGTTAAATCACTCGCTCCTCCGTTTCAAATATTAATCCTTCGTGCGTGTAACGTTGAAAAGAGCGGTAAAAACCGGCTTTTAATGAGACAATTCATTCCAGTTGGTTTATTTATGCGGCAGAGTGTACCGTGCTACCGACCGACCTAATTTGACGAGAGATTCTGTGTAATGGGTAAGAAGTTCACTGTGGGAATAAGAGGTCACGGGTTTGATTTCTCTGCATCTCTGATTAAAAAATAGAATTACAAATCCGTTACTAAAATTTAAGCATACCTAGAGACAGAAACTAGGTAGTGGCTTGGTTTTATACTATGTAATGATTTTTAATAATCACTTTACACTTATAATTTGGTTCTTCTAAAGAGTAAACCAAATCATTTTATGGCTTTAGGTCCTTTCTACGTGAGTATACACACCTTATACAAAATACTTGTTATGTATTTCTAAAGAGTTAAACATCTCTATCATTTTCATTCCTTTCTTTTGGTCTTTTTCAACTTGAGTGCAGCATTATTCTACCGTTAGCTCTCGGAAAGTGTTGTAAATTGTTTATCTTGCTGAGATCGTTTTTCGTTGCAAGTCGGAAGCTATTCGAAGTTGTTAGACCGTGTGGCTGATAAATAGAAACGTAAGCGTTTACGTTCCGTTGCACTTAATACGATATTGTATAGACAGGTCTTGTATAATGGGATGATCGGATATTTCAGTATGAAAGAAGATGGGTCAAAATATATACACAAGAAACCCATAGTCGCCAGAATCTTCTAATGTTCGTTTTGATAGGGATTCATTATGTACATTAAATATTATTATATAGATTTTTCCTAACTACGAATCTGGATGTCGCAAAAGAACTTTTCGCAAATATTTTATACTGACAATTCAATAAAATGCAATCCTGTTTTATGTTAGGATCAAAAGATTCTATGGGACCATAAAATGTTTGATTACCAGAAAATATGTCAAATATTCCCTAGTTTAAACATACTTAGATCATATAAAAGATATTTACTTTTTTAAGAACGAAGAAATGCAAAATATTATGATTCATTCATACTGTAAATAATTTTTATAACCACCTTTTTATAATCACCAACATTCTGGCTGCCGTAGCACTATCGTAGCTACAATATCGCTACGGCGTAGCACTCGTAGCGGGGTAATGTATCTGGGTCAAGTTAAATTTTATTTTAGCCCCGTTTTAGGCCTTGTTTCATTTATGATTGCGGTGCTTAAATTGTTTGAGTATGCTAAGTAATTTAATCGTTAAGTAATTGTAATAGGGTCTACATTTTATTAGCCTATATGGTAGGGTTTTACATGCGAAAAGCGACCTAAATAAGGTAATGTTGCTTTACAAAATATGGAATTAAGTGGTTTTAATTTTATAGAATGTTAGCATATGTTATAAAATATAGCAGTCAAGCGAGTGAATATATTAATTATCACTTATCATAAAACATCTTTCTATCAAATTTTAAATAAACCTGTATGTACTTTTTCCATGACTATCGTTTGGTGTTGATTTGTTGATTTTGAATAGTTTTCTAGTAAATTTATGTGATCACTCGGCAAGCGTGGTTATCAAACCAAAATCAAATTTTGTAATTAAAAGACGATCAAAATGATTAAGGTCTGTTTATTTTTATCAAGAAGTGCTTGCATTGAGACATTAATAGGCTGCAACTCCACTTTACTTTTTACTAAACCATGGAAGTAGTCTAAAGGACCTTTATATACCAGAAGCAAAGCCAGTGGAAAGTCCTATTTGTCCCCCGCCCAAGCTAATGCTCGGGAGAGTACATTTTTGTGTTATCTAGATTCGCTATTACTCTCCTACGAGATGAAATATGGAGACGATTTCAACTTTATTATGTTAATAGATATTTATTTATACAGCGAAAACACAACAAGTTGCGCGGATATTCGCAAATAGTAAGAAAAATGTTTACTTTCGTTTGAGTAACGAGAAAAAACTGAACAGTTTTCCGTAAATGTTTATTTTGCTCAATATAAAATAACAGTAGCATGGTAAAAGTTTGGCAAGTTTTTTAAGTATATTCTAAGCATTTTTACGTGCTAAGTATTATCAAACTGTTATATAGTTTTCCAATACTGTGCAATGTGGATAACGTCGTTGGTTATACATTTAAGTAGTTGTAATTATCTTAACCTATTATTAAGCATGTTATGTATAACTGTTTGTTGTTCCATGAAAATAAATAAATAAATAAATACTGTAGTAATACTGATTCGCCCCAGTCGGTGCTCCTGTCTTAAACGCCGGAGATCTTGGGTTCGAGTCTCGGGTCGGACCAAAAATTTTTGGATATCTTTTCTTAAAAGGTATTCCTTATACGAAAAGACATCCAAAATTTTTTGGTATTGGGTATTCACAATACGGTGTTTGGAAGTGACAGCCATGTCATTAAACTCAGCTATTTTTTTTATCATTTCCAGCATGGAAAGACATTTATCATTAGATGATGATAATAATTTAATAGGCTGATCACATTACCAGCTTTTAAAAATTGCCTGTGGCTAATAGCTTCACCAATACCACGACTGACCTCTTAAACAAAGTGTAAAGTTTAAAGAGAGCAAATACTTACAAAGATTCAACAGCAAAAAAAATACGCCAAGGAAAGTACTGGCAAAAATTACAAACTGACCGCCGACTCATCAGATATCGGAGAGTTGTGTACCAAAATGCACTTTATGGTTATCGCTGTAAAGCCTATATTCGCTTCTGATGCCCATCGCGGATTCTGTAATAAGCATTCAGAATAAGATAAGTATAAAAAGCGTAGTTCACGCGGGTAGCTTTTTACGTTCCTTTTAGATTGCGAGTCGGTTTTTAGGGTTAACTATGTCATGATATAAAACGGTATTTTTATAGTAAGGATATCTTAAGGCTGTGTATTTATGATATGGAATATGCTGACTGTTGTGATAAAATCAACTGTATAGATGACTTACTTTTCGAAAAGATCTGATTACATTTTTAAATGTAACAAGCCCATTTGTTTTAAAGCAGGTGTTCGTTTGTTTTGGAACTAACCTAATGACAAGTACAAAGGGTTGCCTTGGGGGTGTTATGTGTTTCATGGATAAAAAATGTTTATGTCCATTGTCCAATTTACCGTCAATGTACATACATCTGTAAAAAAAACTTCATTATTATCTGTACAATAGTTTCGAAGTCTTAAAAATTTAAACAACCTGAAGATTATTTTTCCGCTTGTTACATTAAACAGACTATTTTAAACACATGCACACTCACTTGTGAAATGATATTCCGCCTTAGCCAAATTTGTCTCGAAAGTACCAAATAATAAATCTACGGAACCCTCTTCTTTTAAATACCCCTCACCCTTACCCAGACTTTTTTATTTTCGGTTCCCAGGCAGAGGAGTTTGCCTTAGTTTTAGTGCAAGCTCCGATGAAACGGAATGCAGTTATTTCTGTAACACTGAAGTTTATAAACGGATCGCGGGACCTTTGGCTTAATTTCGAGAAAATGCTTCGTTTTACACAAAGTGAACATCCTAACTCGAAAATATACAAATACATACAATTACTTGTAAACTTTCTTTATATTTTTAATGTGCAATAGGAACAGTAATTACCGCTAGTAAGCCAAGGTAAAAAGGCATTGCCTTTTTTTAAATTGAACATATACATACGTGTGGGGTATCTATGGATAGGTCTTTAAAAATTATATTAAGGTTTCTAATATCACTTTTTTCTAAAGTGAATACTTTGCGTGACTGACCCTTCCAAAGTGGATAAATGTGTCCCCCCCCCCCCCACTAACTTCTAAAGTAAGAGGATGATAAAGCTGAAATAAATATATATAGTACATTACCATAAAAACTACCAACGAAAATTGGTTCGAACAAAATCTATTCAGTAGTTTTTTTAATACGTCAAAAATAGAATTTGTGCGGAACCCACAGTGCGGGAGTCCGACTCGCACTTGGCCAATTTTTTTTATATCGCACCCACCAACCTACTATATTTGTATTTGAGTCATAAATGTTTATAATAGTATTTCAGTATGCCTTAGCAAACCCCTTTTACCTATGCATACCTAGCATTAGAGTAATGGTTACAAAATTATTTTTAAGATACGTCTAGCACATATCTCAGAGCGTAAAATCTACGGCTGGTTCCTCAGAATGTCTCTTAGTTACGACGACTCCTTATGACACCCACAAGCAAATATTCTAGTAGGCACTATTATTTTAACACACACACGCACAACCAGAGGCAGGATAGTACTTATGGCCACACTATAAAAATATAATAAAAACTTCTAGTTACAAAAGACTAAAGCTTGAAATACATCTAACACTTACCTCAGGGTGTAATCGAGCCGGCACGTGGCTTGGCCAGCGGTCTTTTTCGGTCCGGCGGCGGACGTTCTCGATTCCGCCTGTTTACAGTATATTTACAGTCCCATTGTTCTAGTGACTGGTGACTTTTAAAAGGCCCGAGGATTCAAATCTCGCTGGTGGAAATGTTTGTACGAATAACAAGGGCATTTGCATTCGAGTCATAAATGTTTATAATATTATATCAGTATGTCTGTCCTGACCCCCTTTACCTATTAAAACCTAGCAATAGAGTTTTAGTTAAAAACGGATATGTTTTGCACATAACTCAGGTTGTAAACGCTGTTGTTAGTACCTCAAAATGTCTCTAAGTCACATCTAATTACACCCATAGGCAGAGGTAGGATAGTACTCTAGCAGGCACTTTCAAGCGCAAAAGATAAAAAAATACACTTCTTATTTCAAAACATTAAAGTTGAAAATACATCTACCTTACTTATTAAGACACCCACAACCAGAAATAGGATAGTACATACGTTTAGGCTTTCTAATATTATAAAGCGGAAAGTTAATGTTTGTTTGTTTGTTCCGCTTTCACGTCGTTACTACTGAACCGATTGTTTTAAAATTTTGCAAATGAAAAGTAAGTAGTCCGAATTAAATAACAGGGTATTTTTGTCCCGGAAAAGTTGGCATTCCGGAGGGAATACCTTAATATTGTTTGCAATATAACCGAATTACACGCGGGCGAAGCCGCGGGCGTAAAGGTAGTTAAAATATAATTAAAAAGATTCTAGTTACAATAAACTAAAGCTAGAAATACATCTAACACTTACCTCAGGGTGTAATCGAGCCGGCACGTGCCTTGGCCAGCGGTCTTTTTTGGTCTGGCGCCGGACGTTCTCGATTCCGCCTATTTCTGAAATGATTTCCGCCCTTTGCTCTTACTTGTTTTGTAAACGCTCGCAAACTAAATCGAAACGTTATTTTTTTTTGCAGCTATAGAAATTGTTAATGTGCTGGTATTTTTTTTATTACATGATGAATGAAGAGATTTATTTGATAGCGACTTTAAGAACATATACATTTTGAAATACCAAAAGTTATTGGCTTGTCTTTCAATACTGATAAAAACTTTAATAATTAGAAAGCGTAACATAACATAATTATCAACTCAAATATTAACATAAATATTGTGAGTAAGAAAGTTGTTTCTGAATAGGTACTTTATTTCCTAAATTTTGTCTATCATGTCTCGCCATAACTCTGAAAGTCGTTCATACTATTCTACAAATATCCGTATTTGTATATTGACAATTTATTTATTTATTTATTTATTTAACAATCAATCTAGGATTCAATTCAAATTATGTTCTAATATTTATTTATCATTCTTGTTATACTGATAGAACTTCAAACGGTCCGGATGTGTCCGGGTTTTGGCCTCTACTAAGCCGGACATACCCGCTGTCTGCAATTTTTATAATAATTTCCGCTCACAATTTTCGGTAACTTTTTTTTTGTGCAAAATTGGCATTGCGAAAGGAAAACTCATAATCAGTCTGTTGCGGTCCAATGTTGATCGTAGGCCTTCTCCAGTGAGAAAGTTGGTAAAAAGGAAACAAAAAGTTCGTATGTAAAATACAAAAGGGTAGTATCTTATATCTTTTTGTATATATATATTTGACGTATTCTTCACATGCTTACAAGGAGAAATACATCAAATTGACTAAGTGTCTTGGTAGCTTAGTGGTCAGAGTGCTTGCTCGGATTGCAAGAGGGACTAGGTTTGAGTCCCGCCTGTGTCAACTGAAATCGGATGAATTTTCCTTTTATTATTTTAAAAATTATACTTTATTATTTTTATTTTTAAAACTATAAACAAAGAAATATGACAAAAGCGTCTCAAATCAACCGCAGTTTCTATTAACACCTGGTCTTTAAACTAAAATGCAGTTGACTATTCTCCGCTTTTGCACGAATAAGTGTTGTTCCACCCAATTGATTTACTGCACTTTCGACAATTAGTAAACATTCGCAATTAAGCTCGACTAAAGTCACACGACAGATAAAGAGTTGCAATTAAAGATACCCATTAGTAACAGTTAAAATTCCTAGGTGCTCTACCACTGAACTTAAACAAAACGCGAGCTACCTAGCCGCTTTTTCAGTGAAAGAATGTTACATTAATTAAATTCCAAGCCTTCTATCTCTGGACCCAACCTCAGTTGTACGGGCTTAATACTGCCAGCACAACTTGAGCCCTGACCCTAATACATTGTTTCAAACTTTTCATACACCACCAAGGGTCTCACTAAACTGTCCACGGCCTTAGTTTTCTTTAAAAAAATATAAAATTGTTTCCTCTCCAATCTTAACAAGGGGATGTTCATAACAGACCTGTTTACACTCTAGACTTCAACTAATAGTTAGAAACCCTTTGAATGTTGATGGAAAATTATAACTTTAAATTAAAAGAAAACTGTCGGGGAAAAACTGCAGAATGAAATGTTGGGGAAATTTTTAACTAGCAAGACGAAGTAAAGTATAAGTTTTGTAATTGCTGAACTCAAGTTTGAATTAAAGTTATTAACTAGCAACTAAGTTGTACTAAGTGAGTTTGGAATGGTAGGCTAATTTTTTACTTACAATTTCGCGGTAATATTATAAAGATATTACTGATGGTTCTGCAAATAACCTGTATTTATTATGCAAAATGGAAATAATTTTTTTTCCGCCTATTTAAGTGCACTCAAATGTACATCTTTGGCACTTAAAAAACAGTAATTCATCTGTCTTTAGCCTAAAACTGCATGCATATATAAAATAAAACGATCAATATTAAATAAATGTTTCACGACATCAATACATTGATCTGACTCCGTGTTAAGTAGCTTAAGCACTTGTGTTACAGACATCAGAATAAACAGTGGTATTACAAATATACTTAAATATACACATAAAACAACACCCAGACCAGAACAAACAAACATGTTCATGCACACAAATGTTTGTCCTGTGCGGGAATCGAACCCGCGACCTCTCGTATAAAAGGCAACATTTGACCATTGCACCAAGCGGGTCGTCAATATTAAAATACAGTGACGAAACAAATAAAGTAAATGAATGTATATCGTAAAAGACCCCAGAAAATCCATTAAACGAACATAAATATGAATTTCCGACTCGATATAATCAGATCTCGACCGTTTCAGATTCCAAAACAATCTTAAACAGAGTTCTCAAGACGCAAACGTATCTAAATTAATATCGGAGTCGGAATCCGTCAATACATTTCAATTTAAACTCCTCTTACGAGTTTGGTGATTGCTTCTACGACAGACAATAATAATTCTAATGCACATATCTACTGCATACAGTTTACGGGTAATAATTCAACATATACGCAAGACAAACATCCGCGTAAGCTACTATATAAAGGCGTAAATGTAAAGAACATATAAAGTATCAGCCTATTAATGTCCCACTACAGAGCCAAGACCTCCATCATTTGAAATCATGTTTTCACTACAAAGATGGGTTTTGGCTAAATCACCACGCTTGCTAAATGCATTACAAACCCGAGCTGTGTTCAGAAGAAACGACACAATTTCACTCGAGGAATAAACCCCGGAGCTCGAGACTAAGGCCCGGTACTTAAATCCACTAGACCATCAAGGCGTTATCCAGAATACTTATGAAAAATGATGATTGTAGCTAATGTGTATAGTTCATACATATTAGTAGCTGCAGTAAATCCAAACTTTATTTTTCGAGGATGTATAACACGTGCCCTTATAACCTTCTTTCTGAGGAAGCAATGCAGATCCTAGATCGCAAACGTATCTTCTGGTAGCAGTAGTATCTAGTTCTCAAGATGCAAATGCGTCTAAATCAATATCGGAGTTGGCATCCGTCAATACATTTCAATTTAAACTCGTCTTACGACTTCGGTGATTGCGTCTGCGACGGACACTATTAGAACCAGTTCTAACGCTCGTAAGTACAATCTCAATATACAGTATTGATGGAAATGGAAATTCAATGGAAGATATATAGCCCTAAGCGAACACCTACTAAAGCTTAAATCCATACAAGTGAATGAGTTCCTCTTCTGCCATCTACATGTATGGATATACAAACTGTTGAACATTGATTTAGGAAAAAAGTTATAACTATTAAGATAATTTTATAAATCTGAAGAGTTTGTTTCTTTGTTTGAACGCGATCTCAGGAACTCCAAGTTCGAGTTGTTAAATATTTTTCTTTTGGTATTAGTCGAGGAAGGCTTTAAGCTATAGTACACTATTAGTGCGGAAAACGAAATCCACGAGGACCGAGTTACGGGCGACCGCTAGTAAATGATAAAGCTAAATGCAACCTTCACTCGAATGAACTACGATTTTGGAGAAGCATCAAGAAGAGAACAATTAAATAAAACTTCATAAGTTGTTGTTGTAGAAAAAATGCGACAAGGTGTTGCAAAGATCAGCGACCAAAAATACTTATTGAAATTGAGGCCCAAAGTACAGGTAATAAAACCACTCCAGCCAGCTCGGAGCTTCCACATTGATACCATCTCGGCTATAGAGAAGCAACAGACTCAGGGCAAAATTAATCCCACACGTCCTGATTGCGAGTTGCACGAAGGAATAAACTAATTGCACTTCCTTTAACTTACGATGCAACTCCTGCACAATAACTTACTAGCGCGGTCCCAGAAGGCAGAGTTAGGTGAGAATTCTAAGAATATCTTATTACTTAGCCGAAGCAATATACCGCATAACTTACTTTAAACACTAAGATGCATTAGCTTTTGAACTAAGCCCGCAGATGGGGGATTCATTAACAGACGCGGTGAGGAACTTGCTAAATTTTACATAAATCAATAATATTATGTAATTTACTTTTATTTTTTAATTTTTTTTAATGTCAGAGGCGGCAAACGAGCTAGCGGGTCGCCTGATGGTAAGCAATCACCGCCGCCCATGGACATCCGCGACACCAGAGGTATCGTTGATGTGTTGCCAGCCTTAAGCCCATACCCTCCCCAACTGAGCTCTGGCAACCTTACTCACCAGCAGAAACATAGCACAACAGTTACGAAGTGCTACTTCACTGCGGTCTTCTGTAAGGTGGAGGTACATCCCCAGAAGAGCGGCTCATTCGAGTGGAATTTCCACAAAGCACGTTAGATTAATCACATCATACTAATATTCGAATATTTGAGAAGCTCGATGGCTTAGTGGTTAGCACGCTCGGCCTGCGATTGTAAAGTTAAGCGAATTTCGCAGAGGCCAGTCATCGGATGGGTGACCAAAAAAAAACATGTTGAGCTCCTCCGTGCTTCGAAAGTCATGTTAAGCTGTTGGTACTGCGCCTGATCTCTATACGTTCGTTTCAGATTGCTGCCCCACAGAACTATAAGAGTGAGGGAATTGTGAGGGAGTGCACCTGTGTTTGCGCATTCACTTGGCCACTATAAATATCCTGCATACCTGGCTGATCGCAAGATCGGCCGCCATGGTCGAAAAACGGCCGGAAGGCTATTATTTTATTCGAACATACATACTTTCGCATCTAATGTGAAGTGTATGTTGTATGTCTAATGTTTGTTTGGATATTTGTCCGTCAATCACGCTAAAACTACAGAACGGATTTTTAAGAAATTTGGTATTAATTTATTGCTTTTTTGACCTTTCAAGCCCCGCCCAACGTAGTGACTAAGCAAAACCTCATCTGTCAGAGGCATTTAGACATCAGTGCATTGCAAAAGGCTGATGACGGTCCAATACCATTATTAAATTAAGCTCTTGCTTACCGACAGACATGTCCAGCACTTAAAGAGTTATTACCAGAGTTTTGCTTAGAACCGTTAACTACCGCCGTCGGACCGTTACAAAATCTAGGATGGTCCCTTGCATCTCGATTGCAAGTTGCGGAATATCTTAATTACAGTTCCCGGACTTAACCTAAGTTGACGGTGCAATTCCAAAACAACAACTTACTCCGCTGAAACGGTCTCTAAAGGCTGAGATAGGAGTTCCCTGAATGTTATATTGCTTGGTCAAAACAATTTGATTAAGCAGATTTTTACGCAAGAACGCGTCCTATTCTTGAGCTAGTACCTCTTTTAAGATATCAATAATAAAATAGATTAAACTGGATTAACCGAGCCATTTAATGTCATTTGACGTAATTAATCACGGACATTCAGGGGGATATCACCATACAATGAGTACTAACTCGCGCCTGCTCAGCGTGGTCACTATGGGCATTACCAAACACATAATAATATGGCTCAAAGCCAAAAGTTTTTTTTCAATTCGCACCAATAGCTTCTGCGATTAGGACGTTGAAACCAACTAACAAGCTCTTTAGATTTTTTTTTATAATCTTCTATACTTATAATAAATCTGTAGAGAGGTCAATTCTGTACATTAAATATATTTTCAAAATAACTATCAGGGGGTGATTTGTGATCGATACTGATGCCAAAAATGCAATCAGCAAAATTTTTGTCTGTCTGTCTGTCTGTCTGTCTGTATGTTCCTTATAGAAACAAAAACTACTGGACGGATTTTGACGAAACTTGGTACAATTATTCTTCATACTCCTGGGCATATTATAGGATACTTTTCATCACGCTACAATCAACAGGAACAGCGTAGTGAAGGGAAATGTGGGAAAAACGGGAGAATTTTCTCCATTTCTTAAGCTTCAGTCGCGTGTGCAGCCTTTATGGTTAAAGTCACATAGAAATCATGTATGACGGAAATATTTTACATAAAATTGCCTAAAAAATATCCCCCAACAGCATATGTCTATCTTTTATGGTTGGCTCACAATAACACGTGTAACTCATGATCCAAATTGTTCGAATTTGAAAAATATTTGTGTTGGATAGTTCACTTACCATTTGTCGAGGTAGGCTTTAAGCTATCTATAGTAACACTGTGTGCGGAAACCGTAACGCACGCGGACGGAGTCGCTGGCGGCCGCTAGTATAAAATAATATTATATTATCTTGAAGTAAAGTTGTAAAGATAAAAAAAAACAAGTTAATTTATCGACTATCATGCGGATCAAAGTTTGCCTGAACCCCTAGTATTTCATAAAAATAACACCAACTTTATCCCACAGGACTATTACGAAAAACCGACAAAATTTAACATCACTTTCAAAGCATGCGTACCAAGTAATGCGGTAATAAAAATTTCCCAAAACTGTTTTGTTTTAGCACTTACTTTCTTTTGTGGCGTAACTTTGAAATAAGTGGACCAAGTTTAATATAAATTTTAATATTCCGGCATTATACGGTGTTGACGCTGGGAAATTGCTGCGTGTCCAAGCAAAGAATAAATTCTTAATGATGCTTACTCGTAGGAATGTTACAAGAGTTTCGCTGACGTAAGATTATGTTCTCTTTAAAATGTATAAGTAAATAAATACATTCCTTGGATTGTCACACCAATTGCTTAGCCCCAAACTAAGCTTGAAGCTTGTACTATGAAAGCTACTGAACGGATAGATATACTTAACTCGACTCGAGTACAAATGCCGATATTCATCACACAAACATTTGCTACAAGCGGGATTCGAACTTGCGACCCTTGGTTTTGTAGCCAGGGTCTCTGACCACTAGTGGTCATGAGTGGAAGACGTAACATTTTATTATTTTTCCTTAAAATGTAAGTTAATAAAACGCCGCAAACCAGACCATTACCAAATACCTGCTTAAATAGTGTAGCAAATAAGAACTATGGCGTTTAATAAATATAGACAATGAAATAAACTTTCAGATAAGACATTGGAGTTTTCAATTAAAACTTGGAAGCACCGCTACACCGGAATCCACTAACCCATTTACAGAAGTTTAGTGCTCGACGGAAGTGCAGACAGCAGAATTCGTTATAAAAATTGTGTTCGTTGCTATTTTTATTATGCAATTTTAGTAATTGGACAAGTTGAGAATATTTTATTGCTGTATTTCGTTGAGGATGGCAATTAAGTGTAGTTCGAAAGTACGAGTAGAACTGTGACGAAATCACGGACCAGTAAAAAAGTAAGTACCCCCGTCACCTACATAACAAATGATGCATTTATAAGCAAGCCAAGCTGCTAGTAAAAACGCACCTACACGCACACACTCTCTCAATAGCAAGCATGTCGCCATGGCAACCTGCGCTTACGCTATCTGACCCTTATTGTGACATTTCTACTTTTAGAGTAATAATGCCGTCGTGTCTAAAAATAAGTTTTTTTTTCATATATGAGCCTATAAAAATCATACACTCTTACATGTACTACTTAGAATTTAAGTTAAAACTGTATCTATGTATATGTATTTTGTGTACATGCTGTAGCTGTACCTAATTAATTTAATAACTATTAATTTAAGCAGGTAGTAATACCGTTATAGTTTTAGAATAAAAGACAAAATGAAAACAAAAGTTTTCATACAATTTTAATTGATTTTCGTGCTATGATCAGTGTTTCATTTATGTAGTTATTTAAATATACCTATTTTCTTTTAAGTTCCCGTTTACTGTTTTATATAAGTTGCGTCCTTACTCTGCCATTATACAGTCAGTCGCCTTTTACCGTATTATTGACGTCAACCTTCTTTCAACGTGGAGAAACACGAAATCCTTTAATGGACCAAGGGTAATCTCAGCTACTCATAAATATTGTGATTTCTACGAAATCTTGATGGACCTAATTTCGAATGAATTGGAGCATCGAACTCTATGAAGTAAATTTATTCATTGAAAACATGATTTGCAAGCAAATTGCTTACAACCTCAGTGTTGAAATGAGTTCGTTTACATATTTAGTATTTAGCGATATTGCCACTTTTGAAGATTACTAAAAAAACTTTTAGATTTTCTCTCTGCATAGCAAACCAAATGTAAGGACGGCAATTATGTCTGTTTGCGTGGGATTCATACAACCAAAAATTACAATGATACTTTACCCCATTAAAGTTGAGGACTCATAGAAAACAACACACTTTTTTAGTGGGACCACAAGACAGAAACATGGTCAAAAAAAAATCCGGGAATCAAACCCAAAATCCCAAAAAAATTGTTTGATATTTTATTTTATTAGGTTTTTAAATTTATAAATATATATCTTTATATTCTAATGTATTTACTTAAATATAAACTCCAAGCGAACAGCCAAAGCTCACAATTTTGTTGATTTACTCATATATTTTCATGATTCCAAATGTCGTTGAGCGAAGCTCCAAAAAGTCTACACTATAAATAATTAATACCCACTGAATTCTGAACCTATCTCCCCCGTCTTAAGATACAAATCTCCATTTTGCAAAACTACGGGTAAGCATAGCGAAAGTATCAAGCTCTTTACTAAGCTAAGATGCACTGAAGTGCATATAAACGTCAAATGAATCTACGGTTAGTTCGGAGTGCAAGTTTTCTACGCGGGGAAAATTCTAAAATCCAGAGAAGATTCCCTTGCAGATGTCTCTCAGTTCGGTTTAGTGCGCTGATCTGGATTCTATTAAGAGCATCCATCTTCAAGATTTGGATATTCTGTCTAAGAAAAGCTATCTTTATGGGGGTTTTAATAAATAAGTACAAAAAATCATCATAGCTTGATTATTTTGAATACGAATTCTTATTTTGAATGTTTATTTAAGCATGTTTGCATGCTAATTGTTCATCATTTAATAAAATGAAATGACCTTGAAATTAAGTAAGTTCATTAGGTATGTACATCATTATTATTTGTGTATTCATCATCATCATCCTAGCACCTCTCCCGGTTGTATCCCCAACCATTGCCTCGGATCCCAAGATATATCTTGGGATCTGCTAATTGGGAAATGCTAATTCAGAATCATAGTCGTAGTATACTACGACTATGATTCTGAATTAGCATTTAATTAGATTTATGAGGAATAAAACAAATGACTAAATTATTTTTATGCGTTATCAGATATTATTATAAGTAGTTACATCAAATCAACAGGCATCATTGTAAGCTAAAAAAATTTTACATCTCCAGATGTAAGTTATACCTATTAAAATATAACACCAAGCTCGACTCTTAAATAGCCTATTTACTTTCCGCCTTAAAAATACTTACAATGCTCTTCCATTACTTCGAACGTTCCGACTTTTTAGAAATTACTTCGAAATGGGCTAAAAGTAGTTTTAATCTTCGCATTCGATCGAAGCAGTACAAAGCTGCAGTATTGTCATACCTAACTCAAAGAAATTCTTCCACGGGGAAGGTGCAGCTTATTACATGTAGGAACTAACGGGATACGCAGATATATAAGTTTGTCGTACTGGATGAGTCACTAACTTAAGATGCTACTCTAATATAAAACAGCATCTCAAGATCGATCTCTGAGTTGAAAGCGAGTTATTAATACGAGCTTAAATAGCCCAGGTTCGAAAAAAATGAAGAGAATTTTGAGAGACCTTTATTGAATGCAGTAAGGAGCTCGATGGCGCAGTGGTTAGGGCGCTCGGCCTCATTGAAAAGTTAAGCAACCTTCGCAGAAGCCAGTCATCGGATAAAATCATCTTAAGCTTCTCCGTGCTTCGGAAGGCACGTTCAGCCGTTGGTCCAGCGCCTGACCTCTCTAAGGTATAAGAAGTGACATGTGCACTCCCTTTTACCAATTTATTAACTCATCTATTTCACTCTCTATGCAACAGCTCCATAGCCTAGTGGTAAGAGCGTCGCTTCACATGCCTGAGGTTCAAATCCGGCTAGGCACGCACCTCTGGATTATCAAATATCTAGGTGTAAATTTTCACACCAGCTGTACGGTGAAGGAAACATTGTGAAGAAGCATTACACACTACGAGTAAGTGTGTGAAATGGAGAAGGCAATGACATACCCCTCTATTAAAGTCAAGAGAATGGTTTTGTGTTTCATTTCATACAATAACCTCGACCGATTCTCAGTAGCGAGGAATACGACTCAAGGAAGAGGATGTCACTTCCAGCACCTCAATATCATTGGTGCAAGCCTTTACTTCAATCTGGCGTGAAAATCCAGTCTTCCCCATCCTACAGGGCATTCAGACGCCCCGCAAGCTTTTTAGAGAGCACGTGCCTCTTCTGTAAATTGCTTTACGGCGTTTTTTCTATGTTTTTCCTCCAAGATTGGTTGACGGTATTTCAGTCACATGGTACTGGCTATAAGGATGGAGGTGTCTCGTCTTCTGAAGTGATGAAGTGAAAGGGTTAACTATTTTACCTCATTTTATATAATACTGGAGGCCGCCCGCGACTTCGTTCGCGTGGAATTTGGTTTATCCCATGGGAGGTTTCAAGCGGAATAAAAAGTACCCTATCACCTAAGTCAGCACATACACTGCCTGTATGCTAAATTTTATCAAAATCCAAACAGCAGTTGTAGCGTATGAAGTATGATGACACAAAAAGAACTAACGGCCGCCAGCGACTTCGTTTTCGTGGATTTCGGTTTCTGCACACATAGTGGAATAATATGATAGCTTAAAGCCTTTCTCGGCAAATGGATGGTCCAACACATTTGATGCGTGTTTGAAAATGATGACCAAATGCTTGACCCGGAAATCGAACCCCGAGACACATAAACCACTTGACCACATTAGTTACATCACAATTGCTAGTAATTGAAACAGTAACCGTATTAAATGTCTCAGTAATAATGGACATGCCTAAACAGAATTAATTATCTATCTATACTAATATAATAAAGCTGAAGGGTTTGTTTGTATGTTTGTGTGTTTAAACGCACTTATCTCAGGCATCTTGTTCAAATTGAAAAAAACATTTTTGTGTCGGATAGTCCATTTGTCGAGGAAGATTTTAAAGCTTTAATATAACACTATGTGTGCGGAAACCAAAATCCACGGGGCAAAGTCGCGTGTAGCTGCTAGTATTAAATACATTGTGTATATCTTGGACACATCAATCATAGGGCTTATCATTAGCGCCTAATCTACCGGCATGTATTATCTCACTTAAGTGTAGATATTACCTAATACGGTGTGATTTCCAGTAGTTTGTGAGATCTGACAACTAACGGTTGTAGAGCAGGGTTTAATGTATTCTGATAAACTACTTGATGTCAATGCTGGCTGGCACACCTTAATTCCAAATTGAAAAGTGTCACTTATTTGTGGAATAATTCCTATGTAAACCTAAATTAAACTACTGTTACAGTCACTACTAAAACATAAATCTATACTGATACAATAAAGCAGAAGAGTTTGTTATCGGATGGGTATCAGTCTCAAATTGTTGTCTCACCGAAATATAAGAATGACAGAATAGGGAGTGCACATGTGCTTCTGCACTATATGTATATCGCAATGAACCTGGCTGATCGAAAGTTCGGCCGCCATGTTTGAAAACGGCCAAAAAGATATTTATTTATTTATGATCATGGCATCTTTGATTACGTAGTAGTAATGTAAATCATTCCACATCTAAGATACTACATTGTCATCGGCGGCTTATTTCCCACTGTTATAAAATACTTGGCGCACTTTACATTTGAAACTGCAGACAAAAGCAATATACTGTTTCTGCCTTCGCACCCCAATAAATTGTAACCCCAAAAAAACCTCCTTTTGGCACCCTAACGGCTACTTAGGGTAATATATTGGATTCTTTCTAATAGCCCGATTGAGTTATTATATTGCGTTTAATGGTTTCGGGCACCGTTTAAGATAATGCCTTGGCTTGGATTCGAATTATTAATATTAGCAATAGATTCAGAGTCTGGTTTTTCGGTCGAAACTGTTTCATTTTATAGCCACTTGCCGGTCAAGAGGTGATTTTGAGATAATATATTTTAGATTAAGGTTGACATTACGTTAAAAAAAAGTTCAAAGCACATGTTGGTTTTAAATGGTAAATTTTGACTGAAAAAATTAATAGACTGGCTATGACTACAAAGTGGCTACAAAAAGGCCACTATACAAAAATGTTTACCACAAAATTATTTATATTTGGTTACATTTATTTTGTTCTAGTCATTCTTTTTGTATTGGATGGGACTTCGCTGTTAGCGTCGGTAGAAGGCTACATTTACAACTACATAGAAGTATTGTTGGGAGGGGTGGCTCACATCACAATTTTAGTTGTGCTACCTGAGAACTTATCAAACATAATCTGACAACAAACACGCTCACTTCACTTCACAAACTCACGACACAATTGACATGTTAATCTCAGTTCTATCTGTGCCATGAAGAGTCACAGGCGAGTAGACTTCGGGAAGGAGGAGAAGCTTGGTTATGGCAGAGGCGGCAAATAAGCTGGCGGTTCGCCTGTTGGTAAGCAATCAACGCTGCCGTATCCGCGACACCAGAGGTATCGCCGATACGTAGCCGGCCTTTGAGACACTATACCCTCCCCAACTAAGCTCTGGTAACCTTACTTACCAGCAGAAACGAAGTGCTACTTCACTGTGGTCTTCCGTAAGGTGGAGATACTTCCCGTCGAGCTGCTCATTTAAGTGGAAGATCCACTAAGATCTACAGCTCTTATTAAGTGTGTATGTGTCAGTTTTACATTATGTTCTATAACATTACAAACAATTACGTTTTAACGTAGTTATGGCATCGCGTCACAAATAACATCTTAATCTCAGTTCTCTGACACGTATACCCACAGGCAAGTAGATTACTTAGGGCAGATTTTACGGGCCATATCCTGAGTTAGTTAGGTGCTTCCTAAGTCTACTTAGAACTTTAGTGCCGGTAAACTTTGACTTTCAAGTGCTGCAGTTGATACCGATCTTTATAGATTCTGGCTTATTGGATAATGGATTAGAGAAAACAGGTCGATTAAAATTGTGCTGAGGACAGATTTAAGGCTAGATTTTTATTGCAACTGGTTTGACATGAACAAATAAATAACTTGTGGAGTTTATTTATCACTAGTTCTTACTCACGGCTTTGCGCGCGTTTTTAAGATCCTATTTGCACTATTGGAATATCCTATAACCTTAAGCAGCCCATACCCTGTCTGTATACCAAATTTTATAAAAAATATTATATTATTATTAGTAAAGATAGATCAAAGATAACTCCTTCCTGCTGTTATTTTAAGGCGGTTTCGGCTTCGCTAGCCAATCTGCACGAATGACTATTTTATAGTGAAGGTAAAACGTCAGCTGCATTCGCTATTCTCTCTTAAAAGCCAATCAGTATAAACCTCACACGAACGATGAGAGATCAGGTGCACGGCTCACAGTTTTACCTGTATTTCGAGGTACGGAGGCATAATTAAACCGCCAACTTCGACTTCGGACTGTAACTGAGTATTTTCCGAACCAATATGTCCGGGTACAAGTTTTGAAGTCTGGATTTGAATCTAGGACCTCTGGTGTAGTCGTCATATTGATCTGAAATACGAAATCTTTGACGATTGCACTATTAAACAGATTTTGGTGATTTATTAATAATAATAGCTCTCCAGCCGTTTTTCGACTATGACAGCCGATCTTATGATCAGCCAGGTATGCAGTATATTATAGTGTACAAGTGAGTGCGCAAGCACAGGTGCTCTCCCTGTTTCCACACTCTCATAGTTCGTAGGGACAAACACAGCTTAAGGTGCCTTCCGAGGCACGGAGGAGCTCGAGACGAAATTTTTGGGTTACCTATCCGTTCACTGGCTTTTGCGAAAGTTGCCTAACTTTGAAATCGCAGGTCGAGCGCACTAACCACTGTGCCATTGGGCTCATCAAAGTAAATAAACAATTTATGTGTTCACAATTGTTATATAACACCGTAAACTTCGAAGTAAAATACCTAACAGAACAAACCACACTCCTGGGTAGGTGGGTTGGTAAAGCAATATAGGTACGGTCGTTTATTAGGAAAGCTATTTACGATTTCCTAATGCCTATGCATTAGAAAATCTCAAACATTTTCATGTACGTAGTCACCACAGAAATCTAAATAATAAGGTACTCACAGAAGAAGACGGCTCAAACGTTAACAACCAAAATAAACACAGGTTCAACGTGACGTATTTATATCCAAAGAGTGTTAGCTCGCACACAACACTGTAATGTAACAACATCCTATTTTCTAATCTTAATCGACTATTTCGGTCGAAAACCTTCCGATACAAAGACATTGATTTCCGCAAGTCAACAGTGGATATTTAATTCACTCCCCAAAGCTTTATGTCGCCTGATTGTAAGGTTAAATGTCCAAGAATAGACATAGATATTTATACGATGCAAACAGAGTATCAGTTTTACAACCGTGTTTGTTCGGGAATCGCAAATGAGTCGGACCTGTCATTTTGAACCTGCGAATACCAACAAAGGTATAAAATGACGTCAGGGGTCGCCAACATGTCTCGGCGCCTATCTGCATTTTGTTTATAGAATAATACAACGGAACTGTTTATAGTGGTTGTAAACATTTTACACTTAACCCTTGGAGATGTTAAGACATGTTTTGCGGACGTTTGTAATAGCTTAACGTGTTAGGACCTTGACCTTCATAAATAACTTAGTAGTACGGTGTAAGGGTTAGGTTGGCACCGAAATTGTGTGTAAATATTGTGGCTCTTTAGCATTTAGCTTCGGCTCACCGCAGTCAGTTAAGTGCCTGATAGTGTGTCTGAGAGATTATAATGATACTGAGACTGAGGCCTTTACTTGACGCGACGAATTTTAGCTCATTATTGGTTTTACGCTTACTGGTTCCTTTGCAGCTTAAATGCAGCATACCTGAAACAATATGTTTTTTTTATTGTTTACGAATTAAATAAAACTAAACTCATACATAAAGCTAAAGAGTTTATTCGGTTTCGGTTCTTGCACCAAGCGGGTAGCCAAATTCTAGCGATTTGATTCAATGCTCTAATTAATATGGGTGATGTATGAACGAACTTTATCGTTATTAGCTCAGAGTTCGCTGGGAATTGAAAGAATCCGATAATTTATAGCCGCAAGAGTTTGGTTTTATTAAATCCTTTTCATTGTCTTTGTGGAGCGTTTAGTCTAAACAATAAAAGAACTTCTAGATATTTTGAATGCTTGGTCGAGCACATAATTAATGATTGCGTTATGATTTGATGATGTCTGGAAACTGTTTGTTGTCTCTGACCTTTTTGATGCCAATAATAAATAAAAAATGTTCAATTTTATGGTCTATAGAGTTTTTAGTAAAGTTTTGTAGTCTCTTGCTGAAACTACAAATGATATTATTTTTATTATTTTATAGCGAGTACCTATTAAGGTTTTTATCAAAATAAGAGATAGGATAAACAGCCTACTTATTTTTTCCAAAAAAAAGAAATAATTTCCGCGGAATAACGCCGTGTTCATGATATGTTATTTTGTGTGACAAGTTAAAGAAAAAAAATTGTTTTAAATCTTGATATTATAATAAACATATATAATTATAAGAACTTGGGGCTCTTCAAGGCCAGAATAAACGGGCTTTTTCTGAGCAAGCACGCTCCATCGTAGACCACATAGTTGTTTAACATCAGGCAACTTTGTGGTCAAGTGCTAGCTTAGTTCTAAATTAAAAAAAAACAACAAAAGCATCATCAACCAAGCTTAGCGCTACCCACGTACAGATCCTAGGTTTTCCACGGCGACCATAAATAACACACATCCATACAGAAACGGTTGATACTGGCATGATTTTATCGAAGTATTCCACTTTGAGGACCTAATTTTGAACACCAGCAAGTTGAGCACTTGGCCTAGTCCAATTTGGGCATCGATTGATATTCTTACCAGGCCTTCTTGATATTTTTGGGAAGTGAGTAATTCAATTGGTGTTCTAAATGCACCAGGCTCGGTGCTAAACTTCATCATCATCGTTTTGTTGCAGTCCACTGCTGGACATAGGCTTCGGGATTACGAACTTATACTTATTGTCACCACGCTTGGCAGGCGAGTTGGTGACCGCAGTATGTTGATCTCTAAAACACAGAGGAAAGCTACTGCCCATCTCCCTGGATTGTTTCTTAGTCGTCTGTTAAGGCACCAACAGGAAAAAATGGGGTTGTACTATTCCAGGACGGCACTTCACGACACCAACTTTTGGGTGGTCAAAGTAGATCTCCTATTTTTATTCCCTGGATTGAGATTTATGGACAGTAAATGTTTTCGTGTGTAGGGAGGATTGCGTGTTCACTTCTTTTTGAAAGACGTACGTATACGTTGTGTTCTAGTTTTGTGTAAGAGGTAAATGTGCGTGCGTGCTATGGAATACCTTGTGTGCCTAAAGTATTATTAAATACATATTTTATATCTACGATCTGCGCAGGATTTCTCATGTTTCAATGGTTTGTCGGTTTTTTTTAAGAAAATGGATAAATAAGATGTATCTTGTATTTATTTATAGGAAGACTAACAGCAAACAGGTACAAATCTTAAGATACAAGAAAATGACTATGCTAATAACAAGTCTTTACGATAATACATCTAAGGCTCGTATTTTCCTAAATAGGTCGCTGTCAAAAGTAATTCAACGGCCAAGCTTTGGGCTGCAAATAACTGAAGATTTTTTTTAACTAAGAAAATTGGACATCGTTTTTGGTCAGACCCAGTATTTAAACCACCGCCGCCTCATATAAAACGAAATATAATTAATTAAATGTACGATAACTTCACGGCCACCCTTATCGAAGATGTGGGTTCAAGTTTTAATTGAAACCTCACTTGGATGCGACTGTGAAATTTTATAGCCCATTATGTTCAGTGATACCGGCTCTTAGGAAGTGTGTGCTAGCGTAGAGAGTTCTACAACTATTTTGTATGCAATTTGTACGTTGAATATTAATAACTAAAGTAATTTCTGTTAGTTCGGACGGTTAAGTAAAATGTGAACTGAATAATCTTAGGTGGTAAATTGGAAAATACTCAGTTATTAAGCCAGGGATTAGAAAAAAGTTTGAAACATGTAAAAGAACGGTAGAACTAGGATAAGGCAGCCAAAATAGCTATTCAAATCACAACTCATTATCGCCTTGGTGCCATTCCATCCTCGTTGCGTTTTAAGTCAACGCTAAATAAAAGGAACGTTTTCCAAGAAGATTCTGATATTACCAAGGCCTACTTGACGGCGGTAAACGCAATTAGGCCGGCTATAGCCGACTTTAACTCAAACTCTAACTTCAAAAAAAGAAACACGAGTATATTTCTCATTGAATTAAAAACTTTTACTTTTTGAAATCATCCGGCATTTGCTTGTGCTAATGACACCAGAAAACGACCATATTGTTGGTTCATTGGAGGGACGCAAACTATTAAAAATATTCAATGCAAGTTGTTATTTGATTGCGGCAAATGTTAATAATAAATGCAAATTATGCCGACAATGACTAGGTTATGGACTGTTTAAATATATTAACTGGGCTTATAGCGTATTTTGAATTGGGATTGGTGATTTACTACGTGATTATGGCATGCCATAATGTACTCTTCATGAGTCCGCATTCAGTAAATCAATTGTGAATTTTTGTAAACTAGAGACAATGGTATTACTAATAATTACTACCATAGACGCCTCAATGGTCTAGTGGCTTAAGTACTGGGTCGTAAGTCGAGGTACAGGGTTCGATTACGGGGTCGGGAAACATTGTGCCAGGTTTTAAGAACACAGCCTGGGTTTGTGATCACCACCCGCATTTGGCAAGCGTGGTGATTAAGCCAACAAAAATATGATTTGAAATGATGGAGGCCTTTGTCCTGCAGTGGGACATTTATAGGCTGATACTTTACTTTCACTTTACTATTATATTATCATGGAATTAATTAATCAACATAGTTCATCGTTTTTGTTCTCTGAATAGACTAGTATTAATGTGAGAAATAAAAAGAAACATGAACACAAAAGTAGGTAGTTTGAATTAAACCCCTATTTAAACTGAAATTAGTTGTTTAATAAAATTCGTGAATTAATAATATTGTGCTATTCTACGCAAGATGCGCAAACCAGCTTCTAACCCAAGCTAAACCCACCGTGACTTACGTATGACTGCCGAGACATAAACCTAATGGCTCCTACAGCAGTTTATCTGAGCTGTTTATGAGTACTACATGCTTGTTTATCTTATACACAAGCGTAAACGCAGAGGAAAACAATATGTTTGTCAGCCTTCTCTTGGCAGTGAAGATGGAATTGTAAGGAATGGAAAAGTAACGCTCGCTTTACTTTAGCAAACATTTTGTATTTTCAAATAGATTACTTACTATAATAATATTCAACGGGACTAGACGCGATAATAATTATGTAATATTATGTATACTACATACTTACTGCTTGACGGAGCTTTTTTAGGCTCCGTTACAACAACGGTAGACAGAGTCCGCTTGCGACCACGGTTGTTGTAACGCAGTCAAAACGTCAAGCAGTGGGTTTCGATTTCCAATAGCCTAAAGCCTTCCTCGTCAAATTGACTATCCAACACAAAAATAATGTTTCGAATCGGTCCAGTAGTTCCTGAGATAAGCGCGTTCAAACAAACAAACAAACATGCAAACAAACAAACTCTTCAGCTTTATATATTAGTATAGATTACCATACAAGCTTCTGACTCAAGCTAAACCCGCTGTGACTCACACTCACACACATATAGAAGTCCCTTTTACTAGTGGTTTAAATACTCGGTCTTAACAGTTTTCTCGCTTGCTCAAAGTCAACACTTCACCACACAAATGTATGAAGCAAAATTAATATACAAAATATGCAAACTCTTCAACCCTGGAACCATTTATCACCCCACAAGCCGCCAAACATTTCGTAAACTAAAAGTTGTTATAATAAAAGCTAACATGTGAATGTTCCGTAAATTGTGAACTAGTTACACACGGCCATAGATTTAGATATTTGGATATGTCACATGAAGATGAAGACTGTTATTTAAATTGAAGTGACCTTGTTGAAGTGACGTTGGTTACTTGTTAGCGCGCTCGGCCTGCGATTGCTAAGTTAAGCAACTTTCGCAGAGGTCAGTCATTGGATGGGTAACCAAACCCTGCGTGCTTCGCAAGGCACGTTAAGCCGTCGGTCCTGCGCCTGATCTCTTAGCGGTCGTGTCAGATTGCTGTCCCACCGAAATATGAGAGTGAGGGAATAGGGAATGCACTGCGTACCCGGCTGATCGTTAGATCGAAAAACGGCCGAAGGGGTATTATTATTACTTGCTGTCACTGCGATAAGAAGCGACGGCCGCTTCATATTTTAGTACAAGTTTTAGAGCCTGTCAAAGTATGAAGAGGGCATATCCAATGATTTAAATCTATACACACGGGTGCAACTTCAACACTAGCCCTGGAATTTTGACGATAATATTCTGTTGCGCCGTTGTTTCACGGAATTGTTGTTTCTAGTCAACCTAAAATGGTTTATGGCACGACAAGCGCTGTTTTGTCATAGTTTGAGGCAAGAGTTAATGTCGGATTTCATCACGTAAAAGGATTAAAGTATTATCGACAAACATTTTTGGTTACATAGCGCTTATTTTGTTGGTAGCATGGACATATCCAGGTTTAAAGTTAGATATCTATTTAAAACAAGCAGGAAGATACGAATTTAAATGGTCTTACTGTCTGGTTTGTGTGCCTATTTGTTTAAGAATGTTTCAGGCATTTTCGATCTTTTAATGTTTCAATAATTGACGGGCCCTTTGGTGTAGTGGTCAAAACCAAGGGTTGCGGGTTCAAATCTTTGTGATGAAGATTGGTATTTGTACTCAAGTCTTGGTTGTATTTAAAAGAAAAGAATTTAAGTATGTCTATCCGTTCCATAGCATCCATAGCACAAGCTTCAAGTTTAGTTTGGGGTTAGGCAATTGGTGTGTTAGTCCAAAGAATTCATTTACTATTTATTTATTTAATTCCACATTCTTTCCGTTTAATTTTGATGAATTTGTTTGATCCTACATTCTGAAAATACTTAACCTATTATTATTTAAAATGAGTGTGAAAACACACGACAACCACTTTAATTTCGAATTCAATCTTCCACAAAAATGATTTTTCCGCTGTCTAAATAAAATATGATTCGATTAACACCGTGAAAGAGCGCATCCTTGTTCAATGTTTACTAGGGATTTATTCATGATTTTAAATAATTGAACATAATTCAATTCAATGCTGCCTGCCCCGTAATCTCATTCCCAATTAAAACTTAATCCCAATGGATTGTGTTCGAATACGGGATATGGCGAATGGCGACGCCGACGGCGACAATAAAATTTAATAAAATAATTCATTGAAAGTACTTGGATTTCACGTGACCTTTTTAAAAGAGGTAGAAAGTTCCGGAACGTACACTATTTCTTTTTATTTTTCAATTTTATATGTATTCAACAAAAGAGGGTCACCAGGAGCGTTGTTTTTGATAAAGGATGTTGCCGCCGTAGCTACCGTTATAATAATAAATGTACTTGCAATTTCAATTCTTGTCATAAAAAAATATTTTATTTAAAATATCATAATCATCGTAAAGAATATTTGGAGTAGGCAACTGAACTTTCACTAGAAGAACATCAATACTATTTGAGCCGTTATTCATACTATTAACTAGTTGTACCTTATTTCATTGCAAACGTACCTTAACACATTTAATTTTAAATATCATCCCGCTACCGCTTTTAAACTACTGCGTAACCGCAGTCAGATTCTGTGAACTGCATCTGTGTTAAAAATTAATCGGATTCCAACACAGATCATTAATTTTTACTGTTATTCCATAATTATTGTGCGTATTATTGCTTAAAATAATTACTGCCCTAAAATTTAATTTTAATGATGCAGGTATTTTATTGAAATATTTATTGAATTTAAATATCATTGTCTGTGTTCAGACTTATTGCCTAAAACAAAATCGATGTTTTTATATGTATTTTATACGTTTATACGACGCTACGACCCCTATTTATACGACGAGCCCGTTGGTCTAGCGGTCAGGAACCCTGATACAAAACCAATGGTCGCGGGTTCGAATCCCTTTAGGGGCAAAATTTTGTGTCATGAACATCGGCATTTGTACTCGAGTCATGAATGAATGAATGTTTATATAAGTACTAGCGGCCGCCTGCGACTCCATCCGCGTGGATTTCTAATTCCAATAGCCTAAAGCCTTCCCCGTCAAATGGACTATTCAACACAAAAATATTTTTTCAAATCAGACCAGCAGTTTCTGAGATTAGCGCGTTTAAACAAACAAACAAACATACAAACAAACTGTTCAGCTTTATATATTAAAGTACAGATTTAAGTATTTCTATACGTTCCGTAGCTTACATAGTACAGCATCAAGCTTAGTTGGGGACTAAGCAATTGGTGTATTAGTCCAAGGAATTATATTTTATTGATTTATTTAAAAAGAAATAAATAAAATGAATTCTTGCTATGGGAATTTATGCCCACAGTCACCACGTTTTAGAGAGTAAAGCGTTGATGTGCATCCCGAGAAATCCGGAATGTATTTAGTCACTTGTTACGAAACCCACTTGATAAGTTGTGGTAGTACCATTCTTGGCTGGCTCTTAATGTGATGGTAAATTGATAATCCACGGAACTGCCCATAATTCACTTCTTAATCAAAATCTTCAGAAATCTGTTTTAAAAATATTGAATTCTTCCAAACAGAAGCAGAAAAACGAGACAAAAAATACTGACATCACCGTACAAATGAATACGAAAATAAAAAGCGACAGACTCGCAGATTTTAAGCTGGCATCCAATAAGAGTGAAATAAGTTGCTGAACTGGCGAACTTACACAAAGCCTATAAAGGTTTGTGCGCAGTGGAAGAAATTTTAAGAAATGTGAAGATATTTTTCCCTATCGCAGCGGCTGTGAGAAATTTGATGAATAGTATTTCCTGAAGAAGTAATTTTAATTGGTGATTGGTACGACGTTATTTTTAGGTGGGGAATGTATTATGGAAATCAATAGGTTTCTGTAAATACACGATCAATAAATTGATGGAATCAAAAGTTTCAATAAAAAATGGCGGATTTGTGGTTATGTTCAAAGTACAATACGTCTGAGTGCGCACTGTCAGCAACCTCATTTTACCTGGATATTACGAATTGGAATTTACAATTATGTTAAGACAGTGTGTACTCAAACAATTTACCATTAATCATTACCAATAAAGGACCATTTTACCAATCATTTACTTTTACAATTTCTTTTCCTTCGAGCCGGATAAATAAAAATCGTTTATATGATATATTTTCGCTAAAATCTTGTGCCATAAATGACATTCATAAATGTAATGAAAATAATACGACATATGTATGTAGATTCTACTGCATTCCAAAGTGACAAATGTTATACAATACACCAAAATACTACTAAACAACGGTCGTCAACTTCGTATGAATTTTGTTACAAAAACCATCCCTTTAATTTCCGTAAAAGCAATTCTGTTCAAGTTAAAATAACACACGTGGGTACGATTTAACATCGATACCGAGAGAAAGGTTAATATTTAATTTAGTTTTAGGTGGGTGAGCTGGAAACGCAAAGAGTTTTGTAAAAACGTCGAGTCAGGATAAATGGAAAACAAACAAAACACTAGTGGAATTGAGGCGGCGAATAAATTGCAGCGATAGTAAAAATACCACAGCTGGCCTGTGGATTTTGCATCGTGACTTATTGAAACTAATTTATCTCTATTTCAATTTCAGTGAAGTCGTTTAAAGGATCGTTCAGAAGATTAGAAGAAGCTTATAGTGTTGAGTTAGTTTAATTTGCCTTTAGCAATACAAAGGTTTGTTGACTGTTATTGCTAATAAAACATAACACATTATATGTAAAGTTATTTACATTTTAAGTATTATTTTGACAAGCCCGTTATTCTAGTAATCAGAGACCTTGGCAACAAAACCGAGCGTCACGTGTAAGGCAATTTATGTGTTATTCCAAGGATTTTTTTTATTTTTATATTCTTCCATTGACGGGCCCGTTGGTCTAGTAGTCAGATACCCTGGCTGCAAAACCGCAGGTCGTGGGTTCGAATCCCGCTAGGGGCAAATGTTTGAGTGATGAACATCGGCATTTGTACTCGAGTCATAGTTCTTAAATATGTCCATTCGTTAACTAGTATCTATCATTCAAGTTTCGAGCTTAGATTAAAGCAAGACCATCGGTGTGATACTCCAATGAATTTATTTATTAACTTTAATTAAAACGGAGTCACATGTGTGTGATGTTACCAGATATTCATTTATTTTATTTATCTTCAAAATAGCATCCATATCATTTCTCCCACGAGGTCCCATTCCTTCGTACTCGGCACAGGATTGTCTTTAAGAGGTATTGCCCCAGTGATTCCGACCCACTGGGCCAGAAGGCGCATTTACTATGTACAAGCATTACATTGTGAGCGGGTAACAACGAGTTTTCGATGGTTACCCACTACTGTGAAGATGCGTATGTGTATTGAAAGAGTACAGTTTACAACATCACATACATTGATCTGACTTCGTGTTAAGTAGCTTAAGCACTTGTGTTACAGATATCAGAATCAACAGTGGTACTACAGATATACTTAAACAGACAAATTCATGCACACAAATGTTTGTCCGGTCTAATAGGCAATTTCTTGACCATTACGTCATCATCATCATCATCATCAGCCTATCGCAGTCCACAGCTGGACATAGGCCTCTCCTAGGGCTCTCCAATTAGCCCGATCCTCGGCGACTCGCATCCAGCTCCTGCCAGCCATCTTGCGCAAATCGTCACTCCACCTGGCCTGAGGGCGTCCTACACTACGTTTTTTGGGACTCTTGCTGAAACGCGGTATCCACTCTAGAACTCGTTTACCCCAACGGTTGTCGGTTCTGCGGCTTATATGGCCAGCCCACTGCCACTTCAGCTTGCTAATCCGGTGAGCTATGTCGATGACCTTAGTTCTCTGCCGGATCACATCATTTCGAATGCGATCCCGCAGAGAAAAGCCGAGCATAGCTCTTTCCATTCATTTCATTACGTCATACGGGTCGTCAAAAACAAAATAACAAGATCTTCTTCCTAGCGTTTATCCCGTTTCTATACGGGGTCCCCTTTGACCATGATCCAGGATTTGGCAAGTCTGGTTATTACAGTGAAGCGACTGCCATCAGACCTTCGTAACCCATAGAGGGGAACCAGACAGATTGGATCATGGTTACACATTCAGATCTAACTGAACTAAAGTCAGAAATCACTGAATGCGCAGGTTTCTTCACGGTGTTTTCCCTCACCGCCGAGCTAATGGCACAAATCCACACATAGATTTCGAAAAATCCAGAGGTGTTGGTCCGGATTCGAACCGCGGACCTCACGTATGTGAGGCGACCTCCGTACCACTAGGCCACCATCGCTCTCAAGATAATGACTTAATTAATATTAAGAAAATATGAGCTACACTGAAAGTTTTTAGAGCTTGCTATTTGTATGTAATGTAATAAAAATACGCGGCGTATAAAATACAGACAAACAAAACTGAATTGCTCAGGAAAAGGTCATTAAATAATTCCTTTCTATTAACTAATTTGTGTAAGCGTGCTCTTTTACTCACCTTCGCTTTGCAAATAATATTGTGAAGGGTTCTTTACAATGCGAGACGTAACATAAAATCTAATTTTAATGAATTCGTTTTTCTAATAAAAAAACTGTACAACTTGACTTCTTGTATAGCTTTTTTACCCAGGAACCACGCAACATTTTCAAAGTGCTCATTATCACCACCTTCAATTAACCACTCGATCGAACCCGAAAAGGAAAATGCTCACAATAAAATTCATTTCAAAATCCTTAATCACAATTTTAAATAGTGACACTCTTGTACCGTTTTCTCCATTCAATAAGGTGTTGGAGGTTTTTGAACGCAAAGCATCTGTCAAGACGCCTCCATGACACTTATCTGTGATTGGATAAATTTTCCCGCTACTTTTGTCTGTCATCTCAATAACTACGCTCTGTACATTACTTTGTAAAATATCAAGTTAATATATCTTTATTTAGTTTAAACCAAACCTCTCGACTTTCATTTCAACATAAGGTACCCTAAAAATTCCATCTCATTCCAGTTTAGAACCATTTTCCGACTGCACTTAAGCATCGTTACCGTACACCTTTGTCTTTTATAGCTCCAAAATTAACACCTTGATTAACCCTTAATGAAAGTCGAGGGCACTGTTTAACTCCATGGTAATTTTGTTCGTACTGGTTCAATCTTGGTTTGATATTTTTTTCTGCGTTTTCAGGTTAATTTCTTAAGGTACAATCTTCTCAATCAGATGTTAGAAAAAAAACAACAAATTGGTCCCTGAAATTATTATTGCAAGTTGTTGTTTTAATCTCTTTTAAAGGTGATTGAAGATATTGAAATTATTTTTAGACTCTCGAATAAGATAAAATAAATTATATATATAATGTAAGATGCCAGCTCTATTCCATTTAACACGAATTACTATAATTTTGTTCGTAGTCCCGCTCACCGACTGCATTCACCCACCAGTGGGTTAACTAACTACTGTTTTGTATCGGTGCCCGTCCACCCACCGCGTCAAGGCTAAAATTAATATCGATGTATTTTGTCGATAATGAAAAACAATATGTACAATAAATTCAATTGTTTATTAAAGTCATCGCCCATCATTCTGATTATATCCTTTAATATCATCTGCAATGATCATATAATATACCTATATTATATACGCACCTACGTATTTTTGTTTCAAAAAATTCAAGATCGAAATTAATGTGTACTTACGAAACTTATTTATGTTTCTAGTATTCAATTGTGCCTAAAATGTTACCCGGTTTACAACCACCGCACAATGTCGACGAAATTTATTTATTCAATTAATGTTTGTCTCAAATAGACAACAAATTTTATCTGACAATTTTGAACCCTAAACGGTTTGATATGGCTGACTGCGCGTTTTCGTCCTCGTAATAAATTCAAATAATTTAAAGTAAATGTTTACAATCGTTAACAGCCTCGAGATATTGGATTTAAACCAAAGATTAATTAAAATAGTATCGGGTTACCCTCCAATCTGACCCTTTATGCCTGACTTCGATATTCATCGGTTTAATTTAAAACTTAAACAAAATAATTTTTAGTGACTTAAGTATTTTATGGTTATTAAAATATTTGATATTTTGCTGAAAAGCTTACAGAGTAAAAATACCGAGAATAAGTATTTTTACTTTCTGTTATCCTGGTACTTTTATAAGAGAAAAGTAAATAAATAGTCATTAGAGGGGGACCAAGACATTTTAAAATGTATGTCCCATTTTCATCAGCACCACAACACAATCAGATATTATTTTAATTACATAAAAATAGTGTATTGTGTACATCATATTTTGTTACTGAGAACAGGGCACAATTCATTCCGAGATAATGACTGCTAACGGGCAGTCGAAACAATAGGTTTTAGTTTTAAGTGGAAGATTATAGATGTTTCATTTTATATTATTTAATTATTTAATGCACATGACTATTAAATGATTCGCTTCAATGAGAGAAATTACTTAACACTACTCATTAAGATTTAGTAAAGTTAAAATAACAAAACTATAATTTAATGAACAACTCCTAACACATGAGACCGAAACGGCCCCACACGGGTATATTAGTACAAGCGTCTCGCGTCTGATTAAGAGCCTGCAGTCAGCACACTAGCGCCGCAATTCGTTTTTTTATTTTGTTTATGACGTAGGCAGCAAACGAGCTAGCGGATCGCCTGATGGTAAGCAATGACCGCCGCCCATGGGCATTCGACATCCACGATACCAGAGCTATCGCCGATGCGTTGCCAGCCTTTTAAAAGAGAATACTCTGTGGAAGGTCCTCGTTGTTGTCTAAAATTTAAGATATTTAGATCAAAGAACTCTTTGTAGTGCACTTTAGAATAAAATTCATGATATTTCAAAGTGACTTTTATCAAATTGTTCGTCTTTCAGTAGTAAGAGTGGCCTCTTTTTAACCGACTTCAAAAAAGGAGGAGGTTCTCAATTCGTCTGTATGTTTTTTTTTTTTTATGTATGTTCACCGATATTTTCGTCAATTATTGACGGATTTCAAAAATTTTTGTTTTGTTGTGTAGAGTTCAGTTCTGAGGTGGTCCCATTTTCACCAGTCCAGGATCTGATGATGGAATCCAGGAGAAATCGAGGGCAACCACCGAAAATTGTATGCTCGTATGGTGTTTTTGTTGCGTAATCATGTCTTACTTAGGTATATGCTTCAGGGTGTCAACATTTGATGCTGCTGTCCTGATGATGATGCTACAGTACTCCTTAACGGTTAGGAGTTGGAAGGCAGAACTGCAATTTGGTCGATGGAAACTATTTAGTAGTATGTAGGGCTTATATATTGCTTGTGAGGTATGCTTGAATCAACATCTGATGCTACTGTGCTGATGATGAAGGTACAGTACTCCTTAACGGTTAGGAGTTGGAAGGCAGAACTGCAATTGGTCGATCGAATGTATGTAGGGCTAACGTGATACTTGTGTATATTACATCCAGACCCACGGCGAGAAATTTCGCCGAGAAGTCTCGCTGGGCCTTCACGCGAGAACAAAAAATTAATCCACACTCTCATTCACTCTTAAGAACAACTAAGTTCCTTATTAATAATTAAGTTCACAACGCTTTTACACAACTAAAAATAATGAAATAAACTGACTTTTTTAAAAAAAGTCAGTTTATTTCATTGCCCTGCCCAAAAACAGAAGAGAAGAAGCACCGACTTCAGTTAGTATGTTTAAGATTACTTTAACATAGTTTAGGAAAATTACAGTATGAGGTAATAGATATTAGGAATTATTTTTTAATTTTTAGTTTATTTTTGTGTTTACGGTTTTTTTGAAGTCGGTTTAATTTTTTTTATATTTAGCAATATGGCCATATTCGTCTTTGTGTAAGAAAAGTTTGCAAAGTAGATTCCCAAAATCATTAATGTTATTGTTTAGTGCACTACAGAGCGTTTTTTTATCTTATTTTTTAACTCTTTGTTTATTTATTTTAAGCACTTTTTTCATGCTATGTATTATCATACCGTTATCTGTATTTTTTGAATAATAAACCAAGATAAAATATCTCGTCTCATGTGTGTCATTTTTATGTTCTTTTTTATTGAAGAAAACCAAATGGCAGCGCTAGTATACCATCTGCGCGCCCATAAGGGTTGGAGTAGTCTCATCGGGAGGAGGTACAATATCCTCAGAGATCGCGCAATGTGTGAGCTGTGTGTTAATTTATATTCAAATGAGAGCAATCTCGACTGAGGACAAAATGACAAGGGACGCGAATGCGGAATAATGAATTTTATCATTACCATCGTTAAAGAATTTCCAGAGGAAATTGGACGATTTGCTTCGTATTAATTAAGAATTCAGAAACTGTTTTCACACGGACGAACCGTGGCGTAATTGTAGGGGAACGATTATGATTGGTGGATTCAAAATTCGATTGCGAGCTTAGGTTTTATTCTGGAGACTTATTTTCTTTTGGATGTCAGATTGAATTCGATTATGTTCAATTTGAAAGTCTATGGGGATATATGCTTTACCGTACTATCTAATGAGTCTAGAGAATTACATAATAAATAGTTGTAGCATACTGCGTTTGACTACATGGTACATACTTATAGCTACATTAAATGAACAACCAAGGCAAACTTCATAAAACCACCTACGAAACGGTCCATACAAAGCCTTTACAATTTGTTTGTATAAAATAGTCCGCACTTGAGTTATACAATAACAACGAAAAGTTTAATTGATTTTTATATACTAATTATATTGATTGATATGATAATTATGCATACAAATAGTGAAAAGTTCAAAGTTCTCGGTTTTAAAGGCGAATTATAATGAAATATTATGCCTTAAGTAAATCAACTTTTAAATTAAATCACTCAAACGAGCGAAAGTTAACTCTCAGACAAGTGAACAACGGTATTACAATTTAATAATTCAGAAACGACCTTTGATAAAGACATAATGTAATTAAGATATCAATTAATTATATCTGGGGAAGGTGACAAAATGCTTTCGTAAATCCCATCGCTTTGAAATCGAGCGCGTGTTTCATTTCAAACACAAAATAACATTATTGTAAGAACATTTCATACACAAAATGACTTAAATGCCAATAACAATAAGAACATTTTCAAAATATTTAAGAGATTTATGCGCCCTTTGTATTATGCGTTAATGAGAATTAATTTATCAAGTCTATTAATAAGCAACTTTGAATGATAAATCCTTTAAACTTTTACAATTACAGAGGTAAATCAAGCTCATTATGACATGTAAAACTTGGTCTTGACAATTGAGAGTGTGCTAGTAACAATTTAAAATAATAAACCATATCTATTCTGATCTACCAAACATTTGATGTAGAAAGAACATTGCGTTTTTGTGTAAGCATAGTATAGCATAGCAGGATAGTGTCATATTCAAAAGCTTCTTCCAGCTTTTGAATATGACACTATCCTGAAACACAATATGCTATATTTTTCCTTAATCTTTACTCATATAATTAATCTGATGAGTTTGTGTGTATTTTTGTTTGAACACGCTTATCTCAGAATTAGTGGTTCGAATTGAAAAAGTGTTTTTGCGTTGGATAGTCCATCAGACGAGGAAGGCTTTAACCTATGGTATAAGAATATGTGTGCGGAAACCGAATTCAACGCGGAAAGAGTCACGGGCGGCCGCTAGTATAATCGTTTAATAATGTAAATGTCATTGTGGCGTACCCATTGTTGAAGGTTTTGCTAGAAGGGAAATCAAAAATAGACTCGAGACTTTTACCGAGAAACGTAACTGCTGACATCAAAAAAGTCCCAGTCCACAATAATAGAATATTTTATTTTATTTATTCTTCCATCCTTTGAATTCCGAACATCACAACCAGGTACAGAATCGTAATTAAAGCAACAAAACCTCAATTAAGATTTCGCCGTACTCGTTAAAATTCAAGAATCACACTTTGACGGACTTTTATTGTCGACTTCTCTCAATAATCACAAGATTTTTGGAGTTGCTAACATTAACAACTTCTCTTGTTTGTTGTGCAAACATCAAAAACGTATTTAACAATCGAAATCAGTTGGAATTTAGTTTACCTCGGTGATGTCAAGTCAAATTCACGTTAACTTTGCTGTCTTGGCACAGATGTTTCGAAAGTCATCGCGAATTTCGCTCGAGATCTGAAGTTTCGCAGCTGTCCAATTCTTGGAGAAAAACATTCGAGATTAATTTAGTCAGCGTGAAACTTTTGTTGTTTGGTGTAAATAAGATCTGTTTATTAATCTTAATATAAGTGACAACGATTGCTCGTAGAGAATGGTAAGTATTTTAACTTTTACAAATTGCGTTATAGGTTGACTTGACGAATTTTAACGATTAATCTTGTGACCATTATATCACTTGTGTAACTCAGGATTGTAGGATTATGTTTGCCTTGAATCTTGTCGAAAAATTGGGAATTAACGAGCATCTAGCTTATGGTAAGTAAAATTACCGTGAATTCCCACCATCCCTTGTCTTGCTTCTATATCATAATATTCTACCTTCACTCTTAAAGTGTTAAAAACAGTTTCTTAATTAATTGTGTAAAAAACTTAATTAACTTTATAAGTTAGTACTGGGCTCATAATAATATCTGAACTCTTCCTCTATCTACAAACTTCGAAAGTTACACTCAAACATTGTCCCATCTTAGGAAATAGGAAGCATGTCAGCGCTAAAAGCATCCCTCGGTACCCGAAATAAGGTGAAAGCCTTTTCTGAACTAATTACGAGGTAATTCTATACACAAGCCGCTAACATTTCCGTGAGAGGAGCGCGTATCCACACATGTAAATGAGTGTACGAAATTAGACGAAATATTTAATTCACCACCACGTCGGGCCCCATTAGTTGCGATGGTACGGGAATGGTGTTGAGAAAGGTTGCGTTAATTTTAATAAAGGACATCTGCTTCTTCATATACGAAATATGGGGAAAAATGGTTTGAGTAGCTGATATTTTTTTTTTGTAATAATGGCCGAAAGCTGCCAATACACAACATCAGAAGATCACGTGCGAATTTAATCTCCTACTATCTGACTCTATCTACAAGTGAAGGTGAAAACCGTCTGAAGTTATTACGAGGTAATTCTATACACAAGCCGCTAACATTTCCGTGAGAGGAGCGCGTATCCACACATGTAAATAAATAAATAAATAAAATGTTTGGACTAACACACCAATTGCCTAGCCCCAAACTAAGCTCGAAGCTTGTACTATGGATGCTAGGGAACGGATAGACATACTTAAATACATTTATAACCATCCATGACTCGAGTACAAATGCCGATGTTCATCACACAAACATTTGCCCCTAGCGGGATTCGAACCCACGACCTTTGGTTTTGAAGCCAGGGTCTCTGACCACTCGACCAACGGGTCTGTTTAAATGAGTGTACGAAATTAGACAAAATATTTAATTCACCACCACGTCGGGCGCCATTAGTTGCGATGGTACGGGAATGGTGTAGAGAAAGGTTGCGTTAATTTTAATAAAGGACATCTGCTTCTTCATACTCGAATCGAGGGTAAAAGGGTTGAATGGTGGAAGTATTCTTTTATTTTAGAAGGATGCGTTCAAATCTGTCGAATTCGCAGGGAATGTGCAGGTCAAGAAAGGTTCGCAAGCTACGCACATGTAGTTACTGCAACCGTTGTGTGCGCCTCTGATATGATGCTTCAATAGAGAACAAACTTTATATGCACGCTAGCAGCACGCACGCAGCTCTTGTCCGGCTCGTGAGCCTACTCATTGGCGGCGCATTCGTCAGATGTGACGGCACCTTAAATCGCCTAAATCTGGCAAATAACGTGAGTTGACCACAAGTGTATTGAAGCTCTTACTATCATTACCTTATCTCCTTCTTAAGGTAAGAGCCTTTTGTAAATCACGAAGTAATTCTATACACAAGCCGCTAACATTTCCGTGAGAGCGCGTATCCACACATGTAAATGAGTGTACGAAATTAGACAAAATATTTAATTCACCACCACGTTGGGCGCCATTAGTTGCGATGGTATGGGAATGGTTTTGAGAAAGGTTGCGTTAATTTTAATAAGAGACAATGTCTGCTTCTTCATATACGAAATATGAGGGAAAATGGTTTGAGTAGCTGATATATTTTTTTTGTATTAGTGGCCGAAAGCTGCCAATACACAACATCAGAAGATCACGTGCGAATTTAATCTCCTACTATCTGACTCTATCTACTAGTGAAGGTGAAAACCGTCTGATCTAATTACGAGGTAATTCTATACACAACCCGTAACATTTCCGTGAGAAGAGCGCGTATCCTCACATGTAAATGAGTGTACGAAATTAGACAAAATATTTAATTCCCCACCACGTTGGGCGCCATTAGTTGCGATGGTACGGGAATGGTGTGGAGAAAGGTTGCGCAAATTTTAATAAAAGACAATATCTGCTTCTTCATATACGAAATACGAGGGAAAATGGTTTGAGTAGCTGAAATTTTTATTTGTATTAGTGGCCGAAAGCTGCCAATACACAACATCAGAAGATCACGTGCGAATTTAATCTCCTACTATCTGACTCTATCTACTAGTGAAGGTGAAACCCGTCTGAACTTATTACGAGGTAATTCTATACACAAGCCGCTAACATTTCCGTGAGAGGAGTGTGTATCCACACATGTAAATGAGTGTACGAAATTAGACAAAATATTTAATTCACCACGAGAAAGGTTGCGTTAATTTTAATAAAGGACATCTGCTTCTTCATACTCGAATCGAGGGTAAAAGGGTTGAATGGCGGAAGTATTCTTTTATTTTAGAAGGATGCGTTCAAATCTGTCCAATTTGCAGCGGTTCGCAAGAGGAATGAATATCAATAGATAAAGGGAATATGTGACAGTTATGCTATCCTTTTTCTACATGTTATGAATCACGTGTGATAGAGCGAGACCGCAGACACATGTACTCTAGCGGCCTTACTGTCAAGTGGGATGTAGAAACTGATTTTCTCGCCTAAATGCTCTTAGAACTTAGGTATAAAGATTTTTTGACATTTTGGGTGCTAAACTGAAACGATACATAGAGAGCATCTATGGTATTAATTAATCTGAGGGTGCGCCTCTCATACGATACTTGTAAAGAGAACAAACCAGACATGCACGCTCAGATCAGACGTGGAAGTACCATAAGTCGGAGAAATCTAGCAATAAACTCTGGTGTTGCAATTGACAAAAGGTTTATTCAATTTTGTACCATCAGAACTTCATATCTATGTACAAGTGCATGTTTGTTTGTCTCCTTTTTTAAATAAAGACGATCTTGGTCTTTTAGAAACTATTAATTAGGCATTGAAAGCCAATAATTTAACAGCCGTTTTCTCAATTATTCAAATACAATAGCCGAAAACAAACAAAAGATTCCGCAAGTAGTTCCGTTCAAGCCAGAACTTCTATTAAACGAAGATTGTCTTAAACAATGAGTTCCCCCGTAAGATGGAAATTAACTAATATTTTGACGTTGACTAATCGTTTCCGGACTGTTTGTTACGACAGCGAGTCCGTTCAATATCCGTGGAATCCCTCGTTTTGTACGTAATTACTGGCTAAATTACAATTTCCGAGGCTTAGAAGTAATCAATATTTTTTTATACAACGAATACAATGGGGCAAAATGACTTAGAAGTAATAAGGAAGAGGCAAAACAATACTTTAAGTAAAACAATTTCATTATCTATTGCAACTACATTTGGCAAAACAAAAGCCAATCCAACAAGCTTAACTAAGAAGTTTTAAGAGCTATCACTTACGACCACTACCCGTGGTTCTAACAATGCCTTGCTATATTATAATGGTTATCATTGTATATTAGTAAATGCTACGGTTTTTTTGTCTGTAGCTGCCAATCTTACCATAAGCCTTGTAGCACAGAAAATAATAAAATTATAGTGCGCGAGCACAGATGGACTGCCTATTCCCTAATTTGGTGGGACAGTAATCTGATTCAACTATAAAGAGATCAGGCGTTAGACCAAGGGCTAAACATAACTAAACTACGAATACCTACATTGTTTAACTAAACGAAGTTTAATAGTTCAGTATCAGAAATGAAATTGTCTTTCCCCTTCATAAAAACAATAAGGATAATATTTTTCAGGCAGCAAAAGAAGCGGATTTCATTAAAGTTGGCCAGAACAAGGAAAGATAGTTGGACAACTTCTGACTTGGCGCAATATTTCCGCGATAGTAATCTCGGGAATAACGTTTGAATACACAACATCATCATAGGTTTGTACCTTATTAAGCCATATAAATAATCCATAATTTGTCGGTTGGAGAGGCCTAATTTTAGCAGTGTACTGTTATAGGCTGATTATTAAGATAAGATAAAATATGTCTCGTACGTTTTACGTGTGTTCAAATGCTATCTTGAGATAATGGTCTGGGACTCAGTCTATCCATAAAATATTCAACAGATGTGTGATATAATATATAGAGTACATATTCAATGTACTGTGTTAAAAAAAATACAACAAATTTCTTGCCGCTACTTCTCGCTTTCGAGGATATAAAGTATTCCAAAGTTGGTGCTAGAATCATTCAATGTAATTATACGGATAGAAGATTAATAAGTGCTTGACTGCAGCCTTCATAAAAAATATACAATTTTACTATAGAAAAAGCGTTGATCTTCAATCTTAAGTTTCTCTCAACCTCATAAAAGACAAAAGCAAAATAAACTACATCCCGTCCCAGTTTGCATTGCAAACGTAATATTTATTATACATTTCCCACGGCCAGGTAAAACATAAACAATGAAATATTAAAAGCAAATACTATTCAGACTCTAACGTAAGAGCAAATAAAGTGAATTTACCTCAAACAAAAGCGACCGCGTCTCTCGAGCGAACTTTGGAACGTAATTCCGCCCAGTAATCGGTAAACAAGGCGTGCTGTGTTCCGCGGGTCGCGAGTTCGAGCTATCTAATTAATTGCTGAGCTCGGCAATTTCAGCTTTTAGACCTAACTAAGGCTTGGTTGGGTAAAAAAAGGGAGACGCTGTTTTATAAAAAAAATCACTATTGTGCATTACGAGATGGATTATAACTGAAATATGTTCAGATTTGGAACATTTGAAACATGATTGGTACATGTTTTCCCATCAAAATTCCCGTCTCTAGTATTTATCGGCCAATCCAAATGAGACAGAATTTAATGTCATCTTTTATTTCAAAAAAAATGCAATAATTATTATAAATCACGTGGCTTTTACCTCAAACAAAAGCGACCGCGTCTCTCGAGCGATCTTTGGAACGTAATTCCGCCCAGTAATCGGTAAACAAGGCGTGCTGTGTTCCGCGGGTGGCGAGTTCCAGCTATCTAATTAATTGCTGAGCTCAGCAATTTCAGCTTTTAGACCTAACTGAGGCTTGGATGGATTTAAAATGGAGACGATGTTTTTATGACAAATTTTCATTTCCGGACATGACGGGATGGTTTTTAACTGTAATATGTTCAGATTTGGAACATTTGAAACATGATTGGTACATGTTTTTCAATCAAAATTCCCGTCTCTAGTATTTATCGGCCAATCCAAATGAGATAGAATTTAATGTCATCTTTTATTTCAAAAAAATTGCAATAGTTATTATAAATCACGTGGCTTTTACCTCAAACAAAAGCGACCTCGTCTCTCTAGCGAACTTTGGAACGTAATTCCGCCCAGTAATCGGTAAACAAGGCGTGCTGTGTTCCGCGGGTCGCGAGTTCGAGCTATCTAATTAATTGCTGAGCTCAGCAATTTCAGCTTTAAGACCTAACTAAGGCTTGGATAGATTTAAAATGGAGGCGATGTTTTTATACAAAAAAATCGGTTCCGGACATTACGGGATGGCTTTTAACTGAAATATGTTCAGATTTGAAACATTTCAAATAAGATCGGTATATGTTTTCAAATCTAAATACCCGTCTTTGGTATTTATCAGCCAATCAAAATGAGATTTGATTTAATGTCAACTTTTGAATATAAAAATTGAAAGACAATTAAATAAATACATGCCTTGGACTGACACACCAATGACCTTGCCCCAAACTAGGCTCGAAGCTTGTACTATGGATGCTAGGGAACGGATTCGGGTAAAAATGCCGATGTTCATCAAACAAACATTTGCCCCAAGCGGGATTCGAACCCGCGACCCACGGTTTTGTAACCAGGGTCTCTGACCACTAGACCAACGGGCCAGTCAATAAAAATAGTAATATTGAAACGATGAAAACTTTAAAATTAGAGCAGTAATAATGTTTCAAAATGCTACTTAAAACTACAATGTGAAAATGTGTTCATTAATTATGTATTATTACAAACAAAATTCTGTGTATTCAAACCGATACACATTATACCGAGAAAGCATAATTGAACTAAATATTATGTAGATTCTAATATCACACTGAGAAGCTTCCAGCGACTCGATGTAATAGATACCTTAGGGCTAATTTGTCAATGAAATACTCGTGAACATACACTTAAATCGTTAAACATGCCCTCAGCGTACTTTGACCCGTTCTAACCTAGGCCCTGTAATATGAAGCGACGGTAGCTTCATATTACGTAGTAACTTGATTAACCAAAGTACGTCAAGTCAATCAAAATAATACCACAGTTTTCTGATGTCAGGGCATATCTAATAATTTAAGTCTATGCTCGTGAATCTATTCTTAGTACGCGAGGGAAGTTTCAAACTTAATTTCACCGTGATGGGCAAACAAGGCAGCTTTAGTCACGACTCCAGTTATCTAATTATCTGTGTTCAAGAACTACCTGTAACAAATAACGGGGCAGTAATTAATTTATGCCTCGATGGTTTAGTGGTTAAGTATGGAGGTCCTGGGTTCGATTCGATTTTTCCATACATATCAAGGGTTTGTGATTACCAACTCACATTTTGGCAAGCGAGGTGATTAAGTTGAAACACATTATTGTAACAAAAACATGAATTCCCATGATGGTTGCCTTTGCCCTGCAGTGGGACATTAAAAACATCTTATCAAAGAAATGCAATCTATGACACACTAGCCGCCCGCCCCGGCTTCGCCCGTGGTACTTGTCCACTATTTAATGGATGATATTATACATAAAAACCTTCCTCATGAGTTACTCTATCTATTAAAAAAAACCACATCAAAATCCGTTGCGTAGTTTTAAAGATTTAAGCGTTCATAGGGACATACAACATGACAGAAAAAGCGACTTTGTTTTATACTACACACATCAACAAAATCTAGGGATATCTTAATTGGACATTATAAACGACGAATAATGTTAATTCTATATTATATTTATATGAAGTTTATATATCGATTGAAAGGTATTTTATTCTATTTTTATAAAAAAAATACATTTTTATAGAAAAACAAAAGACTGGCAAAAAATTATTGGTAGTTCCCTCCGCACGGGAAAAGTGCATTAAAATTTAATTTGTTTTTTTGATATTTTACTAAAGAAAAGTGATGTTTTTATAAACTCTTTTTTATGAAACTTGTTGAGTGTTCTTTTAAGATTAATGTAACGGCATCATTTGAGTTGAAATGAAATGTTGCGATCCGTGGACTTGTAAGAAAGTGTTTCCTTCGAACGCGTCATTGCCGAGGCCCTAACCACCAACCAAAACATGTTACCAAGGTTTTGGAGCAATTGTCGCAGTCTTGAGAACGTGGTTGAACAGCACTAAAACAGAAATCGCATTACTACCCAGACACAGGATCAATTTTTCCAAAAGACTTCTAGAGGACGACCAAACATCACAGCGATGTGACTAGTAAAAAGGCTCCAGGAGGACCATCAGCTGCTGGAAAGCGACCAAACCGTGCAAAGGGGTTTGCAAGAAGTGGGTCTTCATGTTGGACAACCGCTGTGTGTACGAGCATTGTGATGGGGCAATCGCGGTAAGCGTCTTTCTTGGGCTTAGGAAAATTTTCCATGGATTGACGACCCTTGGTCTGTGACGCTGTAAGCCGATGACTCCCGCTACAGATTATATCCAGATTCAAGAAGAACACGCGTTTTGAAAACTCCCGACAGTATTAGCCGTCTGTGATACCGTTAGGAGGTCCACTTATACCAAGGAGGGACAATCATGGTTTTAGGAGGATTTTTTCTGGGTGAACGAACCCAACTCGTTTGTATCCAGTTCATCGTGACTAAGCAAAAACATCTCAAAAAGGTAGTTAAATCTGTCATTGTCCTACACAAAGTCCAAATCATCCATGAATTTATAACCGTGAACGACAGTGCTAATTCCCATGCGGCGCGGTAGGCGCCGGCCGCTCTACGAGACTACGGTATCAAAGTTTTGGATTGGTCTGCTCAGTCGTTTGGCTTATATCCTATCAAGCATGCGTGCGGCATGTTACATCAATGAGTTTTAAGACATTTCCTACCAAATTCCAAGACAGTACAACAACTTCACCATCACTTTGAAAGAGCATGGGGGTCTCATAACGCAACAAGACGTTAAAAACTTAATTTTAAGCATTGACAATTGATACTGATGCTATAATAAACGTGAGAGGTGGCAACACTGATTAAATTAATAAAATTGTTTATTTGACTTAAATTGATCATTTAATTAAAAAAAACGCAGATTTTCTATCGCACAAATTTACCTAGTGCGATAAAGAGTTAATTATTTTTAAAATTACAATTGAAATCACAATTTTTTTTATTTATTTTTAAAAACTATAAAATTCTCTTTAATTTTTTCATTTACAGTATAAGCAAATTCCTAATAGTATTTAAGATATTTGATGATATGTAGATATCCCTAGATAATGTTGATGTGTGTATGTAGTGATATACGTTCCCATATTCGCAAATGGCGGGAAATGAAACGTCAAACTCAAACAGGCAAATTGATATCCCAATTCCACGACTGTCCGAACATCGGAATCATTCCACAGAACAACTGAGAAAACCAAATTGACAAGAACCAACGTATTGTAATTCAATATATCCAAAGACATAACAGTCTGCACTGTTCCATGCCAAGTTACGCGAAAAAGCAATCTTACTGGAAATCCTGCATTCGAAAGTGAACCTTACACTGCTCAAAATAAAGACGTCGGACTCAGTAATAAGTTTGTCAAATAGATATTACAATCATAGATGTGACAAGTAGATAGAGCGAATGGAAGAGACATTAAGGTGATAAGTAGCTGAAATCGAGCCAAGTAATTTTGTTGAAAGTTTTGGCTGTGAGAAATATTATAGGTGCTTAAGTGAAAATATTTTTACTACCTTACTCGGTAAAGAAACCTGTGCCAGAAGCCTGTTTGAAGTAAAAGTTTATGGTGGATTGTTCTATGTAAGCTACGAGAATAAGCAGCATATTGAGCCATTCAGGTAAACCATCAACAATAATGTTGTTAAAAAGGCTGTTCTAAAGAGGCTTGATGAAAAAAACTTCATGAATTATATTATAATCGGAACGAAACATGGACCTGAGGGATTTTGTTTTTTTAGAAGCACAAGTATTGCTTACTGCTTGACGTGTCAATCGACCACAATCGTATCGTGTAGTTTAATAGGTAAATGTTACCTTAAATTATGTATATTGTTAATTTATACCTACTTTTCCAGCACTACCTACCACCTACCAACCTACTTGTAACGAATGGAATGAGATGTTAAAGTATAAAGATGCAAGTTTTTTTAATGTCGAATAAAAATTAAATAAATAAATAGCAAGCGGTAAGTATGCTTGCACTGCAAAATATTCAACATTTTAACATTAAAAGGGGAAGAAATGTCCCTTCCAGTACTCCGTAATTTCAGGTCATAAAATCTTAGTCTAGAATATTAAATCCAGCTTCCACCCGGATTCTCTAGGAATGCTAGACGTCATTCTTTGATGCACCCTGAATGCTGATACAGAAAGTTACTAGGTATTGACGTCTGTGATATTAAATGTGGGGAATTTCTTCTCCAAGTCACGCGTTAGTTTGAAAGAACATCTAATGCTTTTGTGGAGAACTTTGTTCGATTTCTCTTATGTTTCTTGAATGGAAGGTGGAATATAAAGTGATTTTAGGTCATGCGGTGTTGAATAATTTTGTGTTCGACTTTGTTATGACGTAATGTGTAGCTCTTGGTCTAACTGTTAATGTCTTTACGGTCGTGCTAGATGACTGCCCCAAAGTACAATGAGAACGAACTTTTATATATTGTTAGAACAACATTCTACAAGAGAAATTGTTTTTAAAAACAAAATCTCTAACACCCATTTTATATGATGATGACAAACACAAAGTGAAAGTGTTCCCCGCGGTATTCGAACCCACGACCTCCGAGGTTTTGAGTACAGAGCTCTTACCACTACTCCGAGTCATTCAGATAATAAGATAATCAGATAATATTACTGAGTGAATTACTAAAATAAAGTAATTCACTCAATAAACCCAACATGAAGTTCACCAGATGGATAAAGTTTACCTAACATTATTAACGCCAGCAACATAGCAACACAGTGACCATTATATAATGTAGTTCGCTCCACGTAATGTCAAATTGCAAGTTTGAACCATAACTCAGCTGGGCTGGTGTGTATAAGTTGTTTGTATCAGGCGGTACAGTTGAGGTCAGAAACTGGACAGTAGATATATCCATTTTCCATAGAAATTATTTAAAATATCTCTATATGACATTGGATAAAGTGGGCCGAACAATTTGGTCTTGCATGTAAGATTAAGACACAATTTCTTGGAGACTAACTTTTTCAAAGATTACAACTCACTGAACGTAATCTGATTAGTTGTGTCTAGAAATTATTACAGGTTAATTAATATACATACGTTGGAAGTTGGAGGCTCAAGCATAATATGGGTATAGCTATGTACTTTGCTGAATAATGTTACAATGCATAAATGTAGGTACCTACAAAATTATGTACTTCAATGTAATTCCTAATCAAAATGGTCTCTAACATGCATTTTGCAGATTTCAAGGATATAAAGATGTTTATGCGTTGACATATTTTGACACAAAGTATCTTTCCTCATATAACCGGCTGTATACCTATTTCGAAATTTACTCCCAACAATACAAGCGATAATGGACTTTATAAGCAAACCATCCCCTGACCACGGCTGTAGCAAACACCCTCGTCAACACTAATTAACGGACGTTCTGGCGCGACGCGATACCGACAAAGGGGCAAATGGTTCCCTGATAATTTATAATTATCGACGAGTGTTTTACATACCTTAGGAGGTCGAAATAGGCAGTGCGTTGGACGATTAAACATAGGAGAACTCTAAGTATTACACTATGACACCCACGCAAGATAAAGGGTTAGTGATACTTAAAAAGTCCAAAGAAGACAGTGATAAACAATGAAAACGGACTTCGTTAGAACTTCATTTTTTTACCATTATAAGTAGCTAACGTTGTTATTCATATATACGAACCATAATTCATGAAAAGATATGTTTTTTAAACGTTGGTACGGCCATGTTTTACGGAAACCGGCCAGCTACGTGGGAAACAAATGTCTCACCATGCCACCACCGCCGGGTCCCGGAAGAAGGGGCAGGCCCAAGAAGTGCTGGCTTGGCGTCGTTGAAGATGACATGCGTGCCAATGGTCTTTCCACCCAGGATGCCCAAGACCGTGCGAAGTGGAGTAGGTGCAGCAGGAAAGCGGACCCTGGACTCCGAGGTAACGGCCGAGGATGCGACCGGGACAAGCGCTAGGATGATGATGATGATGATATGTTTTTTAAACCAGGCAGATCAAAACTAACATTTCACATTCAACCATTACAAAATTTCATAACAACTTCTTATGAAATTAGAGACATAGCAATCACATTACTACAATAAAATATCTTAGTATTTATAAACACTAGGCAGGAAAAACGCGACCGAAGTTCGGCGGAATTAAGCCCTTACGCACGTAATGTGCATATTTAAAATGGAGGATGACACACTATGCCGAATTTACGTCGCGTAATATTGTTTGGAAAATTAAGTTCGGCCGAACTTCGGTCACGTAATTTCGGCCTAGCATGTGCCTACACTTAGACTTTCAAATCGATTTCAATACTCTCGTCTATCCTAGCTTTTTTCCGTGCTGATAGCAAAATCGATTACTATTCCGGCCACGTTCAAACTCGGTAATTTTAAATCAATCATCAGAATATCTTAGGGATAAAAATCTGCGTATCCCTTCCCTTGGGAGGCTAACAACGTAGAAAAGGTCGATTTCCGAGGAGGTGAGGGCAAAACCTGCGCAATATTGTCACTGACTAATGATATATAGGTCTTTTCCAACCTGCACCTGTGGACTTCTTTCATAAGAGGTGAATTGGCCTCTTGACAAACGTGCCGCATTTTGTGAGGGGTTAAAAGCTTCTGCGTTAAGGGAGTGCAGTGTGGGTTATGTATTGGATTTACTGAACGTAGAGTACTGTTACCTTGTCTTCAGAAATGTACGATAAGATTTGAATGCTTAAAATCTGATCGTATACCGTTTTTGAGTTTTTAGTGTTACGTTAGGTATATAGAAGATTTTATTTGATGTTTTTTGGTCGGACATTATAATTGACTTTTCTTAAATCTTGAACTTATAACTTAACTATCCAACGCAAAAGGAATTTTTCAAATCTGACCAATAGTTCTTGAGATTCGCACGTTCAAACAAACATACTAACAAACTCTTCAGCTTTATATATTAGTAAGTATAGATGTACATATTTAGATCATAGAAGGCACCGAAATATTTTCAAAATTACAAAACACCATGTTGTGTTTTAAAACATGTACAAATCATAAAAGGGCGAAAACTTAAGCTGTCAGTGGCGTGTCATGTCATTGATAAAAAGACAATAATAAACAAGAAATTATCCAGCCCCTTCCCTCCTAGTTGACGCCTAGATTTTGTTCCCGATGCCTACTTTATACGTAGTAGTAATACCACATTGGACAATACACCAGTTGAAACTTTATATTGTTTGCCTCCCTCCTTTATAAAAAAATATCAAACATTTATGTCGACAGTGAAAATATTTACTTTGTATAATACTTTTGGCATGTCGCTGGGTCAACAACTAACAAAATTGTTTAGAAATTTTGTTTGTACCAAACCTGCACTGTTTTCAGTACAATGAAATAGTGTTGTTTTTTCCTCGCTACATTTTTTTTTGCTGACGGTCTATTTTTACAGTTTTATATTGCGCGCAGCTTTGATTTGGTTTGCAATTGTTACCACTGTTAAATTTGAGCATAAGGCAACGTGACTACAAAATTAATTAATTTATTGGAAAAAACACATCAATAGCCTAGGCGCAAACTGAGCTCGAAGCTTGTACGATGGATGCTAGGGAACGGATAGACATACTTAAATACTTTTATAAACATGCAATATGCATGGACTAACACACTAATAACCTAGCCCCTAACTAAGCTCATAGCTTGTGCTATGAATGCTAGGGAACGGATAGACATACTTACATTTTATAAACATGCATGGCTCTAGTAAAAATGCCAATGCTTGGCGACTCGCTTGGTGTAATGGTCAAGATGTTGCCTATTATACAAGAGGTTGCGGGTTCGATTCTCTCAAAACACAAAATGTTGTGTGCAGGACATGTCTGTTTGTCCTGGTCGGGGTGTTATATGTATCTATTTAAATACATTTTTAATACCACTGTTAATTATGATGTCTGAACTTTAGCCACAAGTGCTTAAGCTACTTAAAACGGAGTCAGATCAATGTATGTGATGTTGTGAAATGTTTATTTATTTTAATAAATTAATGTACGTCAGACATGACAAAACCTTTAAGCCCCGAACAGTAAAGTCTTAAAGGTTAATTAACTTCGGTTGGTTATCACTATCAGGATGTCTGGAACCACGCCAGGCAAGACCGTGATGCTATCGCAACTGTGTCAGTTGCGATAGCATCACGGACGGAAAGACTGATAAAATTAATTTGAATACAGCTAATATCATATACATACAATACAAGTGAACTTAAAAGTTGGGACTTGCTAGTTTTTGCCTATATTAAGCGTTCAGCGACTCCGTCCGCGAAGACATCGGTTTCCGCACACATACACACACAAAGTGTTAAGCTATAGCTTAAAGCCATCCTCGACGAATGGAATATCTAACATGACCCATTTTTTTACTTCAACCTAGTTGTTCCTATGATTGGCGCGTTCAAACAAACAAAGAAACATAGTATAGATATATATGTTGTGTCACCTCTGGAAGAACTGTATGATAATAAAAAAACAAAAAGAATTTTACCAGCGTGGTATAATTTCAAAACTACATAGGTTCATTCAATAACCAAATCCAACATTTTAATTACTTAGGTGTTAACTACTATGGTGTTGTGTGAGAAAAGAATATTCATAATAAGTCAGTTCAAAACCGTAGTCGAGTAAGCCTTGAAAATTCCAAAAAATAGCGGCTCTGACATTCTGAGATGTTTTTACTATTAGTAGGTACAAGTTACATAAGAACATACATTACAACATGAGCTGTGAAAATCCACGCCATTTCTCACCAAGACCACATTATTAAATGTCACAAGTCTACAAACCTCCGGATCTAGATAGTACTGGCTGTACCATTGAAAATTTAAACCAGAACTTGCTTCCATATATCAGAGTCAATTTACATCGACGCTGACTGCTGAGGAATATCGGAACGAAAATTCTGTGGTGGATTTAAAGGCCATCTTCTCTTGTTGAAGTGAAAATACAAGGTAATTGAAATTGTTTGTACGTTAACGTGCCTCGGAAGCGAGTGAATATGTTCAAAGGTTATATAGGTTTAATTTTACCAATAAAGAAATGTATAAAGTTATTTAAACAATAACAAATTACGAGGTACATATTAATTTAGTACATAATATAATGTACCTTGCTTGCAACCACAGTTGCAATGGCCGAACTCAGCCGAAACGTCAAGAAGTAAGTGTACATTATATAATGTACTACATAAACACGTACCGCGTTTAGTCCCGTTAACTAATATAACTGTTAAATTTTGGAAAGACTAGATTATATTTGATATTTTATCGCAAGTATTAAGCGATCAAGCAAAATAAGTAAAACAAACAACAATTAGAAATCGTTTGTGTAAAAAAACTTCCATAACACCTATTTCAATATTGGCAAGAAACTATTTTTCTTCAATCTGTCTTATAATACTTGGTCTATCTTTATAAAATTACAAAAGTAAGTAAAGTAGGTACAAAATCATATTCATGTTACAAAATGTTACAGTCATAACGTAAAAGTTATTCGACATAACCCGCAAAAGTTTATTCTTAAAGTCATTTTGTTCACACAATAGATTTTACGTCGACAAAGTGGCCAGGAAAAAAGTAACTGTGGAATCTGCAGAGATTCTTACAAAGACTTTTTAAACACAAAAGTACGTAAGTTCCAAAGAAATATTAACTGCACTCCCCGAGCTCTTAGTTCTTAAGAACGAATGTCGGATATCTTTGGGAATATATCACCTATATTTCAAAGATTCTTGAGCGGACTTTAGTTTAAGGATAACTTATTGAAACGTTCGGGTCAGTTTTCAAATGTTATAGCTAATCTTGGGAATACTTCGGATACACTTGATTTTATACGAAGACTTGTGGCCGCTCGCGACTTCGTTCACGTTGCCTATCCCCTTAGCGGTGGACCTAATCAAACATTCTTCTTAGGGATGCTTACTTTCCACTGACTTTTTGCATACAAAATCTCAACTAGATCAGTTTAAAATTGACAAAGTTTCAAAAAAATTCCTTTTTTATATCCTTGGCGGTAGAATGATCAACATCCTTTCTTAACTGATGCCTACGTCATAATATCTACTCGTTTGCAAAATTTCAGCCCGATCCGTCCAGTGGTTTGGGCTGTGCTTTGAAAGATCACTATATCGTTCAGTTTTATATATTAAGAAGAATAGTTTTTTTTTATGTTAAGACTAGCGGCCGCCCGCGACTCCGTCCGCGTGGATTTCTTTTTTTCGAAATAAAAAGTAGCCTATGTTCTGTCTCAGGGTCTAAAGATTGTCTGTACCAAATTTCATCAAAATCGGTTGCGAGGTTTAAGCGGGAAAGCGTAACAGACAGACAGACAGAGTTACTTTCGCATTTATAATATTAGTTGGGATAAGGTCCAATTCTGAAAGTCCAGGGACCAGGGGTTCTAGGTACAAAAGTAAACATTGGTGAAGACTATGCATTAGTCTTTCCTTTCACACTCATAATGAAAAAATCCATTCGAGTCCCCGGCCAACGAATCTAGGTATAACCTATGTAACAACGTTAATAGTTCGCGGACTATTTATCAACTCACCCACTTGTTTTGGAAGCAAACAATTTACTTATAGTGACTTTCGAAAATGGGAAACCGTTCCTGACGTAGGTAAGATTAATATTGTGTTTTTTTCTCATACCTATCCTAATTATAGTAAATTGTTTCAAGTAGTTGAGTAATATTTACAATTATAAATAAATAGTTCTTATCCGCAGCTTTGACCACGCGGTCACGCTATCAAGATTTGTGAATACCATGGGCCGTGAGTCGAGATCCTGGATTCAATTCCCGGGTCGGGCAAATTTATGTCGGTTTTCGAATACAGCCCGAGCTTGTGATCACCAATCTGCATTTGGCAAGCGTAAGATTAAGCCAAAACCCATCCTTGTAACGAAAAGACGATTTGAGAAATGATGGAGGCCTTTGCCCTACAGTGGGACATTAATAGGCTCATACTTTACTATACTGGCGGAACTGCAAGGCACTTTTTTATGTACCAAAGTTCATTTTGTATAAAAATACAATGATATCTAAATGAAATATAATGAATATAATTGGTTAAAAAATCTACATATAACCTCTGAAATAGTGAAAGCCGATAGTATACAAAATAAAATTAATTAAAATTAATAAGTACAAAAAAATACTTGATGTACCTATTCTCCTGGTTAAAACACACAAAATCGAGGACACGCTGATGAGGCCAAAATCGATAGAAAACCTGCGGTTTGGCAGTAATGAAACTGTCAGTGTGCCAGCGAATTCAAGTGCTGACCATATTATTAAAGTTTATAATTTCTGGCGAATTTATTTGTCTGCTGTATCTATAAAAAAATGGCGTATGTCCACTATCTGCAGACAGAGAGTCATACAATTCTTCAGACACACCGTTAGGACAGACCCTGATAGCCTAGAGAAGCTGATGATTACTGGCCGTCTAGGGAGATGAAGAAGCAGGGGACGATTCCCGTTGAGGTGGACCGACACAACCCAGGAAGCCACCAAGCCACGCTCCAAGCGATCATCCAAATGTCGCAAATCCGGGCAGACTGGAGAGCAGTTGTGGCTGAAGCTACGCGCTATGACCACGTCCCTCAGTAATGAGGATAAAACACAAAAGAAATTTGAGGATCATCATTTTTCAAGAGGTAAGATTTGTTCAAACCATTAACATTTACCCCTAGCGTGATTCGAACCAGAGTATTTGTAGCCAGAGTCTCTGACCACTAGACCAACAGGCCTGCCAATAAGCCGATAGTTTATCGCTATAGTTTATCAATATTCAGAGACAGGTCATTTAAAAGTCGAGTCGATTTTTTTCTATCTGACAGATCCTATCAGACTCTCCAAGCTCTGTTTATTTAAAAACTTCTTTCCACCAACAAAACCAAAAGCCTGGAAGGATTAACAAAATATTTCCCAGTTCTAACAACACCGAGCAAACATAATTCAATTTTCATGAAACGCAAACGTAAACCGAATTTGATTCGTGAACAGAAATTGTTCATTGAAATGCTTAGTACAGAACAATGGTTAGAGTTGAGGCTACGGTATTGAATAAATCCGGGATTAAGTTAACCGTGGTTTAACTAGATGCCCGGTTAAACATTGTATTTAATACACGGCGAGTTGCAATGGCTTTTGTTTTCTGTTCCCTTGTTTGGATGCTGGTTTTCCAGTAGTACCTACGGAGCAGACCAGAACGGTGAGGTCAGTCAAAGTCAAAGTAATTTATTTTGCAATTAGATACCAGCACTATAAAGTGAATAACAATCACTAAATACTTATTTTGTTGAAGTCCTTTAAAATTATAACCTTTATTATACTAACCTCCTCATTTTATTCATCGAAGTAATTCGACCGTGTTTTGATTTAAGTAATATTTAATAAGCAAACAAACGACCTGTTCAGCTTTAAAATGTGAGTATATAGATCAGGCCTTCCTTATCTGTGGATTGTCATAACTCACATTATCACATTTTCTGTCATAATCAGTCAAGGAAAATCTACTGCTAGATATTGGCCTCCCACAGAATATTCAAATCAGTCCATTTGTCAACTATAAAACAATATTTTTGGAAAAGTTTCCATGACCATAAAAAACATATTTTATTTGACTAAAACTTCTTTTTAACAACGTTCTACGTGGATCACAAGCTTACATCCAACAAAAGACTCTGTTCTTTGAAAATGTGAATAACACAAAACGCTTGTTGCCTTTTGTCCCATCGTGTTGTGCGGGCAAGTGCACGGCTGACCCCGCGATTGTCGCCGTATTGATTACTGCGACTTGTGACAATAGAAAGGAGAAATGTAGCTGATTTTCCTCAATAATAAAAACATGCAAAACACTTATGATTTGTACAAGTCACAATTGTAGAATGCAGGCAGCTGTCATAATTTAGCTCTTTGCCTTCATAATCAGTTCCAGGGGAGGACACTGATGGTCATGTATTTTAGTAATTATTCTTTTTTTTTGTTATAACACGTTTGTCTTTCCTTCAACAGTATTTATTTATGTTAAAATTAGAAACAAAGAAAAATTCATCGGATCTCGTGGCTCAGGCGGGAATCGAACCCAGCGCCTCTTGCAATCCGGGCAAGCGCTCTGACCACTAAGCTACCGAGACCGTTAGTAGACCTGACGAATTTCTCCTTGTTATTTGCTTAACGCAAAGCTGCCTAATAATATATAATAATACCCAGCATTTAAAAATGCTAAAATAAAATATACAAAAAGTATTTATTTATGTAAAATCTAGTAGTGAAAAATTAAAGGCTTATGTATTATTTAGATTTTAAAAATGCATTTATAAGTATTGTTACATGCTGCATGTTTCTTTTCATAATAAAGAAAAAATTAAAAAAAATTAAAATATGCCTTCCGCAAAGACATTCAAACCGGTGCGTTTGTCAACTCTCTCGATCACTTACTAATGAAAGAATAGCTCGTTTGCCTAAATTTTACATAAAAAAAACATGTTTTAGTTGACTAAAACTTCTTATCAACAACATTCTAAATGTATCACAAGAATCACAACTCACAAGCTAACATCCAACACAAACGCAAGTAGCCTTTTGTCCCATCGTTTTGTGCGGGCAAGTGCACGGCTGACCCCGCGATTGTCGCCGTATTGATTACTGCGACTTGTGACAATAGCATATTGAGGTATCACCAGTACGGATAGAGTAGACACCTCGAAGAAATATTTTCTTACTAGCGGCCGCCCGCGACTCCGTCCGCGTGGATTTCTTTTTTTCGAAATAAAAAGTAGCCTATGTTCTGTCTCAGGGTCTAAAGATTGTCTGTACCAAATTTCATCAAAATCGGTTGCGAGGTTTAAGCGGGAAAGCGTAACAGACAGACAGACAGACAGAGTTACTTTCGCATTTATAATATTAGTTGGGATACGCACTGTTGTCCATGGGCAACAGTTGCCGTCTGTTTCTCTAATTTAATATTCGAAAAAGTGTCGTCTTTTGTTTTTTTTTTCAGCTATATAACAAATAGGTAAAACTAATTTTGGAATATTTTTAGAAATGAAAAAGACAACGTTATAATAACACTTTCGTTTGGAATACGTAAAAGTGGGAAAGGGCTTTTCTTTTAAAGCATGAGTAGGATTTTAAACTTTGAAAAGTTAAAAGAGTTGTGCAGTGGTCAACATCCCTCATTTGCTGGACGATGGCCTCTTCAAAGATCTACAAACCGGTTCATTTGTCAAGTATTGAAAAAAATCTGGGAGGCTTCTACTAACTACTAACTTACTTCTAACTAACACTTCTTCCCAACTTCTCGTTCTACGTGGATCACAAGCTTACATCCAACAATAGACTCTGTTCTTTGGAAACGTGAATAACACAAAACGCTTGTTGCCTTTTGTCCCATCGTGTTGTGCGGGCAAGTGCACGGCTGACCCCGCGATTGTCACCGTATTGATTACTGCGACTTGTGACAATAGCAAGGAGAAATAAATGTAGCTGATTTTCCTCAATAATGAAAACATACAAAACCTTTATGATTTGTGAAAGTCACAGTTGTCGAATGCAGCTGTCAAAATTTTGCTCTTTGCCTTCAAAATCAGCTAAGGGAAGCCCACTGATGGTCATGTATTTATTGTAATTATTCTTTTTTTTTGTTATAACACGTTTGTCTTTCCTTCAACAGTATTTATTTATGTAAATCTAGTAGTGGAAAATTATAGGCTAATGTATTATTTAGGTTTTAAAAATGCATTTATAAGTATTTTTACATGCTGAATGTTTCCTTTCATAATAAAGAAAAAAAAATGCCTTCCGCAAAGACAGAACTCATGAAAATATAGCTCGTTTGCCTAAATTTTACATAAAAAAAACATTTTTAGTTGAGTAAAACTTCTTATCAACAACGTTCTAAATGTATCACAAGAATCACAACTCACAAGCTAACATCCAACACAAAACGCAAGTTGCCTTTTGTCCCATCGTGTTGTGCGGGCAAGTGCAGGCTGACCCCGCGATTGTCGTCGTATTGATTACTGCGACTTGTGACAATTGCAAGGAGAAATGTAGGTGATTTTCCTCAATAATAAAGAGATACAAAACCTTTATGATTTGTTGAATTCATTGTTGTAGAATGCAGGTGTCAAAATCTTGCTCTTTGCCATTCATAATCAGCTAAGGGAAGGACACTGATGGTTATAAAATAAATATTTCACAACATCACATACATTGATTTGTCTCCGTGTTACAACGTATAAGGACAAATATACTTAAATAGATTCATATCACACCCAGTTCATGCACACAAATGTTTGTCCAGTGCGGGAATCGAACCTGCGACTTCTTGTATAATAGGCAACATCTTGACCATTACAGCAAGCGGGTCAAATTATATGCCTTCCGCAAGGATATTCAGACCAGTTCATTTGCCAACACTCTGGAACACTTACCAAAAGGTGAACCTATATTGCTCGTTTGCCTACCTCTTTAAGAAAAAAAAACATTTTTTATTTGACTAAAACTTCTTTCCAACAACGTTCTACATGTATCACAAGTTAACATCCAACACAAAACGCTTGTTGCCTTTTGTCCCATCGTGTTGTGCGGGCAAGTGCACGGCTGACCCCGTGATTGTCGCTCGTATTGATAACTGCGACTTGTGACAATAGCAAGGAGTAGTGTAGATAATGTTGTGATCTTTTGAATATTATAACTGTGAAAGTTTGTTTGTTGGTGGACGTTTTTGTATCAATCACGCTGAAACTACTGGACGAATTTTGATGGAATTTGGTATACAGGCAGGGTATGGGCTGACTTAGGTGATAGGATACTTTTTATCCCGGTTAAATCCTCCCATGGGATAAACCAAATCAGCGCAAACCAAGTCGCGGGCGGCCGCTAGTCAAGCAATAAGTATATGAGCTAATAGAATACGTGGTGTTAGATATAAATTGTAAAGAGTTCTTAGCCGATTTTGATTTAATTTTAATGGCATCAAAACATTTAATTTATTTATGAAGCAAACAAAAAAAACTATTCAAACAGTTAGGCTGTAGAAGTCATTCCCACAGAAGTTTTTATTCAGGCAAAGTGTCCCATAACCCATATTATGCAAGTGCTATTCATACAAACCTTTCTTTTGAAACACCAAATTTAATATTAAGTAAAACGAATTGAAATTAAAACCGGTTGTGATTTAGTGATTAAATCAAAGGTATTAAATAAAAGTAGTGCTTCTAAAATATTTAGTTCATTAAACTGCCATTAAAGTGACTAAAGCCTACACAAGATTAAACTCCCGCAAAATAGAGCTAATCTCAAATAACTTCTCAAGGAGGTCGAACTTCATAATTAATATCTTAAGCTAAATATTTCCTGACTGAATAAAATTCTAATTACGACTGAACCTAGCTCTTTCTAGACCAAAGTAGATAATCTAGAACGTCTCGATGGTCTAGTGGTTTAAGTACCGGGCCGTGATCTCGAGGTCCTGGGTTCGATTCCCGAGTCGGGCAATATTTGTGTTGATTTTTCTGAACATAGCCCGAGTTTGTGATCGCCAACACGCATTTAGCAAGCGTGGTGATTAACCCAAAACCCATCTTTGTAACGAAAACATGATTTCAAATTGCCTTTGCCCTGCAGTGGGACATTAATAGGCTGATACTTTACTTTAGATATTCTAGGACTAAAGGGGATAACTGGCATTCAAAGTAATATCAGACCGCATCCTAATATTGCATCCAATCGAATGCATTTGAATGTTTAATGCAGGCAACCAATATTCTCGAATGCTCCTATGAATATTTATGAATCTCTTATGCGACGCAGACTATTGGATCGACTTCGCATTGTAGGTCAATAATAGAACTAATATTGATATTATTTAGAACGTGAAACCGGATTATAAGATCATCAACAGTTCAAATTTCGATAATAATACATTTGGTTACTTAGTTTACTAATACCTACGAACCTATGATCACTATGATTGAAAAGGTTCAAAGATATCAAAAAAAAAACTATAAGAGAATCTTGTCAAGCTTTGAAATCAATTTATTATAATGTTTCTTCGTAGGTCCAGTGATTTTGTAACCGGACTGTGGTTGGGGTGCCTTCAAAATTCGATTCCTGGGTCGACCAAAATTTGATTCGGTTTTTCAGAACATATCATGAGTATGCTATGTGATCACCAATTTGCATTTGGCAAGCGTGGTGATTAAGCCGACACCATTTTTGCCTCAATGTCAATAAACGACATGTTAACAAAAACTCGTCTATACTCTGCAGTGAAACATTAAGGTCCTGCTACGTTACATAAATCAATATAATTTATTCACCAAAATCGTTTTAGGACATATTCCCGTACTCGCGATTTTCAACCTTATATTATTATTTTTTCCCTACAGGAACGTCTTGACATTAACGATCCATTAACAAAAGACTTCGTAAGAAAATGTACAGTGTGTAAAATAATACTCTTACAGGTAACTTTATGAAATGAGAAATCATAATTGTATCATGGGAAATTATAAACATAACCAAGTAGGTTCCTTATTTCTGTCCCTTTGTATTCTTTAATCTTTAAAACTACGCAAGCCATTTCCATTTTTTTCAAGAGGAATGTTTATATGTGTTATACATGCATAATATAGTAGAGAAACACTAGTAAGTTTTGTTGCACTGGGGGTGGGTCGCTAGTATAGGTATGTATAATTTGCGTGATATGAAATCATGATTTATGTCATGAATACGACAAATTCAAATCCAACTCAAAAAAATGTTTTTGAGTTGGATAGTCCATTTGTCGAGGAGGCTTAAAACTATAGTATATAACACTATGCATGTGGAAAACGAAATCCACGCGGACGGAGTCGCAGGCGGCCGCTAGTAATATTATAAAGTCGATCAATGTCAGTTTTTGAATTTCGACGATCCTTTCAGAAGTTTTCGTTTCCACCAGACGAAGCATACAATATGCTCATTAAAAATGCACGGCGCAAAATCCTCAACTCCTCAACCTATTTTCGACGAAATACGGACAAGGTGGTTAAATATTTGACGTTGGAGAGATTTCATTCAGTTATAAAACAATATTTTTTTGTAGGTTTAAATGGATTTCTGAGATCTCCAGGAGTACTTTAGTACAAAAAATAATAAAAAAAACTATTTTTTGCAAAAATTACAGATAAATCTATGTGAGAAATAACTTTTCAAAATTATGACATTCATAGATTTATAATGTACATGCCAATGCCTCAAAGGAAATTTGCAATAGTTCTTGCATTTGCCGAGTGATGAATATGACTAGATCAAAAGGTACAAAAAGCCTCTCCGTTGTTGGATTTGGCCCACGCATGCTTTGAAAAAAGCGGTTCCCTGTGGACCCGAGATCTCCAAGAGTACCTTCAAATAATAATAATTAAATCTTTATTGTCTAAAACCACAGCTAAAATGATAATGAATTAAGCAAACTTTTTATATGTACCTCATAAGGAAAGACGATGGGAAGCAACGTTTTTTATACTACAAGTAAGGAGTGTCTCAGACAGTCCTCGCGATATTACATCAAGAACACCTCCAACCACACTATATATCAGAAATTCGTCCATTCCATCAATCCTCAGAAACCCAAGCGAAATTGAACCTTAATACCATCCAAAACGAACCAATAAACCGCCCAAAACCCCGCAATCTCTTCTCGTCGATTTAACACAGGCCCCGCGAAGACTGGGACTTGAAAACTGCTTTATAACAAGCTGTGTAATTTTAAAATTTGCGTTGTCTTGGGACCACATCCGGGCCGGTTCGGAGATAATAAATAGTATAATAAACAAGATTAACGACGCATAAGGAGGCACGTTTCTAGGACAGTGATGTACATGCATAGCGCGCAGTGGCTGGCCGGTTGTCACACCGATAGGGGATATAATATTATTTTTTATATAAAATCTCGGCTTTTATTTTGACTGACTGTAGAACGTTAGTTCAAATCTATGATTAACATATTAAAAAAAACTTTTTTTAAAATGTGAAGCACGATTTTAAGGGAGGAAGAGCTTAGTGGAGCTTCACTCAAATGAGCTGATCGTCTGGGGAAGAATCCCCACCATGCGGAAGAACACAGTGAAGGAGCACTTCGTTAACTGTTGTACTATGTTCTGCTGGGGAGTAAGTTCACCGGAGCTTAAGCTCCTTGACGGCCTGCGATTGCTAAGTTAAGAAAATCGGCCTTGACGGCCGTTAATTTTCTCGAGCTTCTCCGTTAGTCTCTCGCCTTAATCTCTGCGGTCGATTCAGATTGCTTTCCCACCGAACTATTAGAGTGAGGTAACAGGGAGTGCACATTGTGCTTGCGCACACTATAAAATATCCTGCGAACCTGGCTGATCGTAAGATAACGGCCGTGACTAGCGTCCCGTGACGCGGTTTCAACCGCGTCCTGAGGGAAGTACTTCCCGTACCGGGATAAAATATAGCCTATATTACGCAAGGTAATTTTACGCGTGACGTACGGAAACTTTACTTTAAGCAATGTAGCTTTACAATGGTGAAAAAAAAATTGAAATCGGTCCAATAGTTACAAAAATACAAATGTTTCCTCTTTATAATATTAGGTTAGATTTATCAATAACTCTTCTTCTGCAAAATATGGATTTGGTGTTTATTCAAGTAGCTTCGGTGTGACTGCGGCGGTTGCGTCAACCGCGCGCATGCTCACTGTGCATCTGGTACGAGCTCAAATATTTATACTCGCGACGCTTGCTTTTAGGCAATAAAATTTACATTTTTACAAACGCGTGCTCGACTTTTTCTGTAGCGTTTTAACAAAAACAAGCAAGTCTGCCAACGCGGTGGCAATCGACTCGCGTTCCAGCCGTTATTAGGTTCTTGAGTTAACGCAGAAGGAAGAACGAAAAGGAAGTGTATTTTAATGGAAAAATATATGTGTGTGTTTTTTTAGTTTCTTTTTTATATTTTAGAGGAAGATAAAGGAGGAGGGTCACCTTAAGCCATGTTTAAATTACAAATTACACATAATCAACATATTTAGAAGATGCGTCGATTAATACGTAGCAGTTATTTCTACCGGTTATTTGTAATCTGTAGCACAATCGTATTAATTGTCGTAGCCCATCTCTCAGTGGGCGGTAACCGTTCAAAATGTACAATATTAAGTATTTGTTCGAAAATTTTACGTTAACGAAACTACATGGGCGCGAGCTATGTATTATATTGTGTAATCACCTATTTTTTAAAAAGCCTTTTATCTTACCAGTGGTAATTTTATTAACTTGTTATCCCTAATTTTATCGAGTTCTTAGTTTAACCACAGTTAAATGACTTCGTCAAAAAGTTTTTGTGACATTGCAAAATGCAATAACAGTTTAACAATCTTCATGATTCGCAACTGGAAATGTTTATGATCATTACTTGAGCCGACAAACAACTTTATTGAAATTAAGAGATTTACAGCCCATTACTGTCAGAGAGTAATTAACAAACATGGTTATTGTCCAACGGTTGGGAACTATGTATTAGTAGTATGCTAACTGTAGTGTGTGTGTTAGTAGTTAATAGTATTTATTTATTTATTTATTTATTTATTTAGGAAAAAAACAGCATCATTGTATTACAACTATGCTAGGATAAATATGTTACACATTTGCCTTCAATTTTTTCCACCACTAGTTAAAACAGTTTATGTTGATTCTGACACTATACGTTCCGTCTACTATAAAATTAAGTTAAACGACTGTGACAGAAAGAACAAAACAAAACAAAAAAAAAAAAAAAAAACAAAGTAGTAACTGTATTTGTAACTGTATTGTGTGTGTGTTCAGGAGCCCAATGGTGCAGTGGTTCACGCGCTGGGTCTACGATTGCTAAAGTTAAGCAACTTTTGCAGAGACCGGTCATCAGATGGGTGACCAAAAATTTTCATCTCGAGCTCCTCCGTGTATTGGAAGGCACGTTAAGCCGATGGTCCTGCGCCTGATCTCTTTACGGTCGTGTCAGATTGCTATCATACAGAACAATGAGAGGTAGGGAATAGGGAGTGCACCTGTGCTTGCACACGCGCTTGTGCACTATAATAATAATATGTCCTGCTGCTTTATATGTTGGTCATAAATAATTGAGCTCTACAGCCGAAACGACTCTGAGGATATTATTTCTCGTGATTCTACACCAGTGATTCCCAAAGTGGTCCAGGTGGACCCCCAGGGGTCCACGGGAGACTTGCTGGGGGTCCACGGAGGCGTGAATAAAAATTGGGGGTCCATAAGATGTTAAAGGGGTCCACGCTGTTTGAACAGTCACGGAACAAAACAAATATGTATTTTGTATTTTGTTTTATGTACGTATGGTTGGTAGTACACTTGGTTGAAAAGAGAAAAGATGTAATCAGTAGTTTTTACGTGAAAGAGTAACGAACATCCATACATCCATACATCCACATACAAACTTTCGCCTTTTTAATAGTAGTAGGATTAGATAAAATTTAAGATAATTACTAGTTTTTAGAGCGGCTATATCTGCTTTTTCAAGATTCCCGTTTTATCCCATCGGAACATTTAATCGGGATAAAAAAGTATTCTATCACCTTAGTCAGCCCATACCCTGTATACCAAATATAATAAAGTCTGTTCAGTGGTTGCAGCGCAGCGTGATAACGAGCAAACAAACAAACTTTCACATTAAATTTATAATGTAAAGTACGATATTATGATTACAATTATAAATGAATAAAATAAATAAATAAATTACGTCCATACGTTTAATTTGCTTGACTTGGTTATAAAAAAAACATCCCAGTCTTTGAAAAAAAAAAGGTTGAGGTCATGTTAAATTAATGTAATGTAATTTTATCAGCGTCGGTCAAACAAAACTTTCACAGCTCAGCCAGCTACATTGCGGATGCAGTATGTTTGCGCCGCGTCCTGTGGACTGCAGATACACAATATTTGTGCAGTTTTATTATGCAGTTACACTTTTTAAAGGGTACTTGGCGTGGTAAATTATATTAATGTTTGTTAAAAGTTTCGGGCTGGATCGAGAGAGGAGAGGGTTCTTTTCTCCAATGGCCAGTGATGATGATGATGAAGATAGTGAAAAATGAGTTTTTGCAATCCACGAGCAATCCACGCCTGTGGGCCCTCTATCCGTATGTCAACTAGAATTTTGTGCTTCTTCTGGTGCCCCCCAGACGTGATGCCTTAGGCAATAATTGCTTAATTTGTTTGGGTTAATCTATCACTGAATATAACCTTGTTCATAAGAGTTACATTGAGTCTAACATAAAACACCATAATCTGTGTAATAACATGTTGACGTTATGCTAATGTAATGTAATTTTATCAGCGTCGGTCAAACAAAAGTTTCACAGCTCAGCCGGCAGACATTGCGGATGCAGTATGTTTGCGCCGCGTCCTGTGGACTGCAGATACACAATATTTGTGCATTTTATATGCAGTTACGCTTTTTAAAAGGTACTTTGCGTTGGAAATTCATGTTCATTACAAAAATGGGTCGAGGTGAAGTGCTCTAGGTAAGGGTTATGGACTACGATTCGACGGGCCCGTTGGTCTAGTGGTCAGAGAACCTGGCTACAAAACCAAAGGTCGCGGTTGGCTCAGGCGGAATTCGAACCCAGCGCCTCTTGCAATCCGGGCAAGAGGCGCTTTTTTTTATTGTTTGTTTTAAAATTATAATCAAAAGTATAATAATACTTTTGGGTGACTTCCGGTGAACCGCGTATCTGTGCAAACGTCAAAAAGTGCGTCGGTCGAAAATAATCATAAAAGTGCTAAAAAACTTACTAAAGCTAGTAACTGTGGTGGTGAAAGGAACATTGAAGGTTATATCTTCAAAAATAACAATACGATCTCGGTGTGTGTTCAGTGCAATTGGATATTAGTTGCAAATCTCAATTGTTATTATAACCTTACAAAGTAGCTATCTGACATAAGTCAAGGCTACCAACCACAGAAAACGCAATTACGTTTCATTTCAAGCAAATCATAGGACAAGTGTTGCCATTTTTGGAAATAAATTTCTACAGAGATAACTCGGTGCGGCCACTTTCAAAAAGTATTTTATACCAAATAGCGTCAAAAAATTAGTGTTGCCATTACCGAAATCTTAAATTACCCGAGATGGACGACCAAATGCAACTATTATTTACAAACCTGAAACTCGAGATGGAGAAACAAACAACTATATTAAGGGAATCTATCAGAGAAGAAATAGACCAGAAATTAAAACCTTTAGTGGAAGAAAACCTGTATCTAAAAAATGAAGTTGAAAAATTAAATGAGAAGGTTAAATGGCTAGAATCGGGGAAGAGAGAAAATAATTTGATTTTTTACGGCTTTAAGGAAATGTCAGACAAAAATTTTAACATAATTGAAATGATAACAAAAACTTTAAATGATTGTGGCATGGAAATTGACAAGCGGGATATTAACAAAGCGTTTAGAATTGGAAAAGCAAACAGCAGTGCGCGCCCAATTTTAGTTAATTTTATAAACGTATGGAAGAGAAACGAAATCTTGAAAAACAAATTTAAACTACCTAAAAATATATTTGTTAGTGAAGATTTCAACAAAGAAGTTTTAGAAAAGCGAAGGGAACTTATTCCTCAGCTAAAAGAAGAGAAGAAAAAGGGACGTATAGCATACATCAAATACGACAAGCTGGTTGTAAAAGACAAAGAAGTTGATGTGCGAGACAAACGAAAGAGAGAACAATCTGACTCTCCAAATGAAAGTACTAAAAATGGACCACCAAAAATAAATAAAATAAATGCTTTTGAAATAATGTACAAAAACAGATCTCACTCGATATCAGAGCTAAATAAAGAATAGCCATTAACACACATCGGTAACCGGAAGATCAGAACAAGTCAAGGAAAAACAACTTACAAAACAATAAAAAACATTATACCTCCCCCAAGCCGGTTGGTCCCCGTGGGGGATAGCGACCAATCCCTTCCAGCTAAAATTCCAGAAATAAGCAATGGCTTCAGTACACGGATAAAAACAATAAAAACAAAAGTAAAAGGAAATCTCTATATTGCCACTCTAAACTGCCTTACACTAAGAACGCAAGAGAGACTTACCGAGTTAGAAATAGCACTCTCAAGCATTAAATGGGATATACTAGGACTAAGTGAAGTTCGAAGGCTAGGAGAAAGCATTGAAGACCACAAAAAGTTCATTTTATATTATAAAGGTGAAACAAAAGGAAGCTACGGAGTTGGTTTTATGGTCAAAAAATATCTAGAAAGAAACATAGAAGAGTTTAAGGGTATATCAGAGAGAATAGCAGTACTCAATATACACCTACCAGCATACAAAAATAAATGGTCAATTGTTCAAGTATACGCTCCCACAGAACAACACGACAAATCGACCAAAGACCTCTTCTACGACCAGCTTTCATCAGTCCTACAAGAAACGCACAAGAATGTTATGGTAATGGGAGATTTTAATGGCAGAATAGGAACTCAACAAGCGGGAGAAGAGAAGATAGTTGGCAAATTCGGTTTTGGCAGAAGAAGCAAAAATGGAGAGAGGATGATTAATATGGCACTTGAAAACAACCTTTCATTTATGAATAGCTTCTTCATCAAAAACAGAAAGAACAAATGGACCTGGCAATCACCAAATGGAGCATACAAAAATGAAATAGATTATATAGCAAGTAACAATAGAAAACCCTTTCAGAACGTAAGCGTCCTTAGCCAATTTAACTTTAATACCAACCATAGAATGGTCAGAGCAGTTATATATAGTGCGGAACCGAAGAAAAGTAGAACTAAATATCACCAATCAATTACTACGACAAAATATCAATCCAAGGCAATAAACGAGAAAGCTAACAACTATGACAACGAAATTAATAAAATATTCAGACTACCACATAAGAAAACTATGAAACCTAACAAAAGTCATGTAGAAAACGAAACTAAAGGTCTAATGGAAGAAAGAAAGTTACTTCTTAAATCTAAAAAAGACAAAAATAACTTAAAGGCCATCTCAGAAATAAGCAAAAAAATAAGCAACAGTATTAAGAAAGACAAAACTAAAAGAAGAATAAATATTATCAACTACTATATAAAAAAGACAGGAGGAATCAAAAAGGCTCTTAAAGAACTCACAGAATCAAAAAAATGGATACCAAACATTAAAAATAAATCTGGGAAGCCGGAGACAAAAAGAGGAAATATAATGCAAATAGCAACCGATTTCTACAGGACCCTCTATGCAGCAGAACCCAACACCGAGAAGACAACAATAAATCTGGACAACGACGACATAGAAGATATACCGTGCTTTTTACAGTCGGAAGTAGAAAAAGCAATTCAGAGTCAAAAAAATGATAAAGCACCTGGACCAGATCAGATAACAAACGAGATGTTAAAAGTTGCAATAACCGTACCTGAGAACCTAAAGAAACTTACAGACATGTATAATACCATCCTGAGAACCGAGATCATACCATCGCAATGGACCAAGAGTACAATCATACTGTTACACAAGAAAGGCGACAGAGACAACATCGAGAACTATAGACCTATAAGTTTGATGTCCAACATATACAAAGTATTTTCTAAATTGATTTTAAACAGACTGACAGGTATATTTGACCAGCAACAACCAATGGAGCAAGCAGGATTTAGAGCAGGATTTTCTACGATCGATCACATGCATGTCCTTAATCAGCTACTAGAAAAATGTTCAGAGTATGGTAAAGCGTTATATATAGCATTTGTGGATTACAGCAAAGCATTTGATTCAATACACCACGACTCGCTCTGGAAGGCTTTAGGAGAGCAAGGAGTTCCTAGAAAATACATACGAGTTATCAAAAACATATATGAGAAAAGTACTGCACAAATAAAACTAGAAACAATTGGTGAAGAATTCCGTATAGCTAAAGGCGTTAGGCAAGGAGACCCGTTATCTCCAAAACTCTTCTCTGCAATTTTGGAAAGTGTATTCAGGGATCTAGACTGGGAAAAATGCGGCATAAGTATAGACGGCAAAGGACTCAATCACTTAAGATTCGCAGATGACCTAGTCCTAATCACCGACAACGCAATCACGCTTCAACATATGCTACAACAGCTAGCAGATGCAAGTAAAAAAGTGGGTCTCGCCATGAATCTATCCAAAACAAAGTTAATGACTAACAGGGCCGAAAAAGCTATAACACTCGATGGTGCAAATATTGAGTATGTGGAAACCTATACATACCTTGGACAACTAATTGCATTCAGGGACCAAGCAAAACAAGAAACTGACAGAAGAGTAGCTAGCGCATGGAATCGATATTGGTCACTCAAAGAGGTACTTAAAAGCAAACACTTCCCAATGTCAGCGAAGAAAAAAGTGTTCAACTCGTGTGTCCTAACATGCCTGACTTATGGATGTCAAACTTGGGAACTGAGCCAAAACCATCTTATAAAACTTAGAACCTGTCAGAGGAGTATGGAAAGAAGCATGCTAGGAGTTACAAAAATGGATCGCATAAGATCCGAAGATATAAGATCCATAACCAAAGTAGAAGATATAATAAAGAAAGTAAGACAACTAAAATGGAGATGGACGGGTCATATGACAAGAGACAGTAGAACAAAATGGACCAAAATCGTAACGGAATGGCAACTACGAGATGGTAAGCGGAAGAGAGGCAGACAGGCAAAAAGATGGATGGATGACATAGTCAAGGTCGGAGGGAATACCTGGCCAAGAAAAGCTAGAGAGAGAGAAGTTTGGAAACAGCTGGAAGAGGCCTATGTGTCACAGGACACGCTGATCACTAATCCGAAAAACTGATGTGTTAATTGATAAGTTAGGAAATTTTTATGAATATTTTATTGTATGTTTAGTTTCAGCAATAAAGGCTTATAATAATAATAATAATACTTAGCATGTAAAAATGCTTAAAATAAAATACACAAAAAGTCTCCCGCTAGGGGCAAATGTTTGTGTGATAAACATCGGCATTTGTACTCGAGTCATGGATATTTATAAAAGTATTTAAGAATGTCTATCCGTTCCCTAGCTTCCATAATACAAGCTTCAAGCTTGGTTTGGGGCTAGGCAATTGGTGTGTTAGTGCAAGGAATTTATTATTATATTTGTTACTTTTTCCGAATATCGCTTTGCTAAGTCGCAACCAATTTCTTTATATAAACCACTCAAAACTCAACAAACTCAAAATAAGGGTGGCGCAATAGAACGTGCATTTTTAAAATAATTATAAAAAAATAAATACAAAAGGTATAGTTAAAATAAAACTAAGCAATTATTGAGTGATAACTGAAGTTTATTTTTTAAAAATAACATCATCTAAATGATGACCCTCTCTACGTTGGCACTCTTCTAACCGCAAACGGAAATTACAGAAAACTTTCTTAAGTAGTGCTGGTGTGATTGCTGCCATTTCACCACGAATATTCTCCTTGAGCTGACTGATGTTTCTCGGATTATTGGTGTAGACTTTGTGTTTAAGGTATCCCCACAAAAAAAAGTCAGGAGGCGTCAAGTCTGGACTGCGCGGAGGCCATGGGATATCACCTCTTTTCGAAATCAGTTTGCCAGGGAACATCTGCTTCACAACCGCCATGGAGTCATTTGATGTGTGACTGGTAGCTCCGTCTTGTTGGAACCAAGTCCTAGAGTTCTTTATTCTTGAATTTTCAAGTTCTGGGGCCAAAAAACCTTCCAACATCGCAACATAGCGTTCGGTATTAACAGTGATGTTTTGCCCCCGTGCGTTTTCAAAGAAATAAGGACCAATTATTCCTTTGGCAGATATTGCGGCCCAAACTGTCACTTTTTGGCTATGTAACGGTTTTTGATGTTTGAGTCTGGGATTTTCACTATTCCAATAACGACAATTTTGGCGGTTTACGAACCCATTCATATGAAAATGTGCCTCATCAGAGAAAAGGATGTTTTCAAAATTTGAAAACCGATTGAGCATTTCATTAGCAAATGTGAGCCGTGCTATGAAATCAGAGTCTTTCAATTCTTGAGTTAATTGCAGCTTGTATGGATGCAATTTAAGATCCAAGTTTAAAATTCGTTGCAAACTTCGTCGCGATATGTTTAGGACAGACGATCTCTTGCGAGTAGACATTTGTGGATCTTCTCGTACCGACTGCTTAACACTCTCAATATTGTCTTCGGTCCTAGATGTGCGTGGACGACCTTTCGCGTGTGGTTTAAACGTCGATCCAGTCTCTTCAAAACGCTTTATCCAGATTTTAATTAAATTAGCACTTGGAGCCTCCCTGATTTGCCGTACACCATACTCAGAACAAAATAGTCGCCTGACAACTACGTACGAACGAGAGTTTTCGTAAAATGCGCGCACGCAAAATGCGCGACGCTTCCCGTCGAAGTGACTCATAGTGACTAAAACTTTATGAACCGCGCTACCCAACGATATCGGTCTCCCCCCGCCCACGCCCCTTCTACCCCGCAAAAAAAGATGATGCAATATGCACGTTCTATTTCGATAGATAATTACAAAATGATGACTTTACCACCCCACATTTTAACAATTATTTTTTAACTGCCTCAATTACAGTTTTTAAGCTAATCGGATAAGGTTAATACGGAAGTTATTACAAGTAATTACTTTAATGTTACGTAATGGTCAAAACAGTCATACTATGTTTTAATTCGAATAACAAATATTATATTTGACTTTTTCCTTGCGATACCTTTTCACACAACACATAACACACACACACTCACTTCATCACAAAAGCCATGCACGAAAAAAGCCCCGGAGCTGTCATTGCACAAGGTGTATTATTATCAAGACTTTGTAGCGCAGATTTGGGGTTCCATTCCTAGGTCGGACCGATAATTTTCAAATTTTATAATATAGATAGCTCAGTAATAATCTGGACGTCTTTGAGTTTTTCTGTTCGAGTGGCTCAGTCAGTCTAGAAGACTACTTCGTTATCTGTTGGCCTAGTATTATTAGTATCTGGTCGCGATCTCAAGATTCATTTAATCGATTTTTGCATTTGCTTTAATTTTTCTTGGTTTACAGCTTGGTCTTGTCATCATCCATCCGCATTTGATAAAACCATAAACAAATAATATCTTTGTATTGATAACATAATATTCCAACAAGATGTAATCACTAGCTTTTAATCGTACTCATATCTTACTTCAATGTAAATTAATAGTAACAACATTATATTGTGTTATTTGCATCTTAACACTAAATATTATTATTTTCTTCGTCCCTAGTGAAACATTTTCACACAACACATAACTTCATCACATAAGCCATGCGCGAAAAAAGCCGAGAGCTGTCAGTGCAAAATTAATGTATGTGGCAACTCCACGAGCACCCGCGGACAATATTTGCGCATTTTATTTGCGGCGCCACGCGGATACTTTGCTCCGTAATTAATGGTTCGTTTCATTAACAGTTTTGTGTAAAACAAGGTGGTGTATTCTCAAACCTAACTGTTCCCGTGGCGAGGTGCTATGGGTGCGGACTCAATTCCCCAAACAGAAATCCAATCGCTATGAATGAAGATTTTATTCAGCAATCGGATTTTAAATGTTTTTTTTTGTTTATACGAGTACGTCAATTTTTTTTAACGTACTAGCACTTGAACTTTAACGGCCGCCTGCTACTCCGTCCGCGTGGATTTCGGTTCGGTCCCGTACACATAGTGTTATATTAAAGCTTAAAGTCTTCCTCGACAAATGCAATATCCAACACAAAAATAATGATTTAATTCGAACTAGTAGTTTCTGCGATAAATACGTTCAAACAAACAAACAAACAAACTCTTCAGCATAATTTTACTAGTATATTTACAAAATTATACGCTTTAGAACTTTGCTTCACACTCGATAAACATATCAGTGGGTATTATGTACGAATTCCGGTATACCAACAGATAGCCTTTCAACAGTTACAAATGTTATCCAATTCCGACGAGGGCACTGAAAATTTATGCTTAACATTTATTCCTAGAACAGGCTACAGAATATTCCCACAATATCAGCCTTGTTGACTTAGTAACACATGATATAATCTGGTAATAGATTTGAGTGTAGGTTTGATGATTTTATAATTCTAAAGAACGGGAAATGTATAAATAATTTGTTTTACAATTAGGACTCGATCATTGTTTTCCTTTCATTATTATAAAGTCTGCTAGAGTGATTTCATTCTTAAAATTGACTTGGTTCAACTTTTACGGATTTTAGTCGGTTCAGTACCGGGTGCGGCATTTTAAAAAACCTTGAGTTGCAGTTTCATTTTTTTTTCGAAAATAAAGGACGTAAGGGTTTCCTTTGAATAAAATTTTCTATCGAAAGTATTAAGGATACTTCCCCCTCCAGGGGACATAACATGATTCTACCCTGTATACATTGAACTACAAGCCTCTTAAATAAAGTCGAAAGTAAGTATGTAGCTTTTGAGAAAATTAAATTAAAAATGTCGTCGCGAACCAAATGCGTTGGTAATATTTGCACATTCGGCGGTTTTTATTTGTTCCATTTGGTTACTTTGCACGGAGTAGTAATTAATGGATGAGCTTCGAGTACAAACTACCATGACAGTTGTCAATGTTTGAAACAAGGAGCTAGAACTCGAATTGGATACGGCATTGGGAAATTCGTCACAGGACTAGTTTTTTCACAACCTAAACCGCAAAAAGAACTAAAATTGAGTTGATAATGCCTCAAGTTTTAATTTATATAGATGAATTTTTGTGAATATGATTGAATAAAGGTCCTTTTTGTAATTTTAAATAACATTTCCGTCAGAAGAACTAGATGTGCGAATAGTGCGATGTGTTCATGAGCTCAAATTAATCTCGAATTTTGAATGCCATTCTTTAGATAGGACATGGCTTTATCTTTCAACTAGATTAACGTAACGGTTTTTTTAAACTGGAGCTTAATTTCTACATAAAGGGATGAGGGATCAGAAAAATGTATGACTATCCGTTGTGTGTTTGCCACGTCATGTTCGCCTCATATCCTCAATACATCATGAAAATGGATCTATTTCGAAAGGTGTGTAGTTGTTTTTTTTATGTGACAATCGATCTAATAAAGCAAACATCTGGTAATTATTTCATTTCATTAGAATAAGGTAGGTAATAACCTGCATCGTGTATAATAACTGTAACATTTATCGGTAGTTCTCAAAAATATACCACATCTAGCCAAACCAATCCACGTCCCCATATAGATATTTGGCATTTTATTTGCACTGGCCGTTTCCCAGGCGTCCTCGCCACTAAATAAATTACTATCGCATGAATTAAATATACGAGTTTGTAGCGATCCGGCACTGTTTACATTAGTGGGACAATGGAATATTTGTTAGTGGGATTTTGACTTTGTTTTTTGATAGGAATGTGTTGTTAGCTGTTTTATGAGAAGATCGTGTAGTTGACTTAATGAGAAATGGCTGCCAATTGATTGTCAATTGATCATGGAAGGAAGCTAAAAAATGGAACTGAACTAGAAATAATTTTGTTACATCTTGTATTATGGAATTATTTTAAGAACATAAGTAATACTTAAATATTTTATTATTATTTAGGAACATCGATGCACAGAGTAAAGGACTTCTCCCGTAATTTATACAAGATTCTATAATTTAACAGTCACTAATTCAACGTTATCCTAAATTCTGGCGGTAGACGTCTATAACTGCTTATAATATATACATGGGCCTTCTTAATACTTCAACAACACTTGGCTCACTTCAAAGCCTTGCTGGCATCGAGACAAGTCGTCTGTCCGTCTGTAAGCTTAGTTTTTTAATCAGTAGCATCCTAAATACTTGCATATCATCAACTAGATACACTTAGATTTTGCAACAGCCCTGTCTGCCCAGTAAAATAACTTTCAAAACTTAACCACCTCACAATAGCAGACCATTGCCAAAATTATTACTTTCTACTCCTACAATTAAAAACTCATTAGCCGCCAAATAAAGCCCGTTGACAATAAACTTTAATTTTGCACGTTATTAACCCTCAAATGAAAACATCGCTACCACTCGGATATTTGATTTAATGTTATTAACCTGTCAGTCGCCGGCGTGGGCCTCGATACGGGAACAATGCGCGAGATAATGGGGGGTTAAATAACGCTCGCCAGTGTTCCAGTGGTCCACAATGGCGGCTGAGGGTTTTTACAATATTTTATTTACTAGTTGAATATTCGAGGGTTATATTAGTTCGTTGTGTATAACGGAATGTGAGAGGATGTTAAGGATGCTTCTAATATTATTGCCGACCCGTTTGGTGTAATCGTCAAGAAGTTGACTATTAGACCAAGTGGTCGCGGGTCCGACTCCCGCCCTAGACAAATATTTGTGTGCCTGAACAATGAACATGTCTGTTTGTTCTGGTCTGGGTGTTATATGTGTCTATTTAAGTATATTTGTAACCACTGTGGATTCTGATATCAGTAACACTATTTTTATTTAAACCACTGATTTTCTATACAAATATTATAAAGAGGAAAGGTTTGATTTTTTGTTTATATTTGTATTTGTGTATGTTACGAATAAACTCAAAAAACTCATAGGGTACTTTTGATCCCGGAAATGTGAGGGGAAGGGGGATATTTGAAAAAAGTAATTACGCGCGTGTGAAACCGCGGCGTAAGGCTAGTTGACGTCATGTTAAATTAATGTAATGTTATTTTATCAGCGTCGGTCAAACAAAAGTTTCACAGCTCTGCCGGCAGACATTGCGGATGCAGTATGTTTGCTGCCGCGTCCTGTGGACTGCAGATACACAATATTTGTGCATTTTTATATGCAGTTACGCTTTTTAAAAGGTAATTTGCGTTGGAAATTCATGTTCATTACAAAGATGGGTCGTAGTAGAGTGCCCTAGGATAGGGTTATGGACTACGATTTGACGGGCCCGTTGGTCTAGTGGTCAGAGAACCTGGCTACAGAATCAAGGGTCCCGGGTTTGAATCTCGCTAGGGACAAATGTTTGTGTGATCGGCATTTGTACTCGGTTCATAGATGTTTATAAAAGTATATTCAAGTATGTCTTTCCGTTCCCTAGCTTCCATAATACAAGCTTCAAGCTTAGATTGGGGCTAGGTAAATCATGTGTTAGCTGAATGTATCTCGGATTTAAGATCACCAATTCGCGTTTTGCTAAGTCGCTACCAATTTCTATATTACTTTGCACTTATTTAAGCACCTTAATCGTCAGAAAATTACAATATGATGACTCTACCACCCCACATTTTGACAATTATTTTTTAACAGCCTCAATCAGTATTTTTAAGCTAATCGAAGAAGGTGAATACGGAAGTTATTACGAGTAATTACTTTAATGTTACGTAATGGTCAAAACAGTCATATTGTGTATTTGGATTCGAATACAGAATATTACAATACTAGCTTAAAGCCTTCCTCGTCAAAAGGACAATACTATCTAATACAAAAAGAAAATTTGCGCGTTCAAACAAACAAACAAACTCCTCAGTATAGTATAGATTTCACTTTTTTCCTTGCGAAACATATTCACACAACACATAACTTCATCACATAAGCCATGCACGAAAAAAGCCGAGAGCTGTCAGTGCAAAATTAATGTATGTGGCAACTCCGCGCGCTCCCGCGGACAATATTTGCGCATTTTATTTGCGGCTCCACGCGGATACTTTGCTCCGTAATTAATGGTTCGTTTCATTAACAGTTTTGTGTAAAACAAGGTGGTGTATTCTCAAACCTAACTGTTCCCGTGGCGAGGTGCTATGGGTGCGGAGTCAATTCCCCAAACAGAAATCCAATTGCTAAACATAAAGATTTTATTCAGCAATTCGATTTACAAGGAAATTCTTTTGTCAATGTCAATTTTTTTTAATGTACTAGCACTTGGACTTTCACGACCGCTCGCTACTCCGTCCGCGTGGATTTCGGTTTCCGCACACAAAGTGTTAAATGATAGCTTAAAGCTATACACATATACATATAAATACACAATAATGATTCAATTCGAACCAGTACTTTCTGGGATTAACACGTTCAAACAAACTCTTTTGCATAAATATATCAGTATAAATTATTGTTTTACTCGTAGGAATCACGGCTAGCAAAACATTATTAACTATTTACAATAATATACGCTTTAGAACTTTGCTTCACACTCGATAAACATATCAGTGGGTATTATGTACGAATTCCGGTATACCAACAGATAGCCTTTCAACAGTTACAAATGTTATCCAATTCCGACGAGGGCACTGAAAATTTATGCTTAACATTTATTCCTAGAACAGGCTACAGAATATTCCCACAATATCAGCCTTGTTGACTTTGTAACACAGGATATAATCTAGTAATAGATTTGAGTGTATATTTGATGATTTTAAAATTCTAAAGAACGGGAAATGTATAAATAATTTGTTTTACAAAATAGGATTTTTTTTTCTTTCATTAAATATATAAAGTATGCTAGAGAGATTTCATTCTTAAAATTGACTTGGTTCAACTTTTACGGATTTTAGTCGGTTCAATTACCGGGAGCGGCAGTTTAAAAAAATCTTTGAATGCAGATTCATTTACTTTCAAAAATAAAGGACAGAAAGGTTTCCTTTGAGTAAAATGTTCTATCTTTAGTATTAGGGATACTTCTCCCTCCAGGGGGCATTACAAAATTCCACCCTGTATACATCGAGTTACAAGCCTCTTAAATAAAGTCGAAAATAAGTATGTAGCTTTTGAGAAAATAAAAAATAAAAAATGTCGTCGCGAACCAAATGCGTTGGTAATATTTGCACATTCGGCGGTTTTTATTTGTTCCATTTGGTTACTTTGCACGGAGTAGTAATTAATGGATGAGCTTCGAGTACAAACTACCATGACAGTTGTCAATGTTTGAAACAAGAAGCTAGAACTCCAATTGGATACGGCATTGGGAAATTCGTCACATGACTAGTTTTTCACAACCTAAACACAAAAAAACTAAAATTGAGTTGTCTTTACTTTAATTTATGTAAATGTATTTTTGTGTATGTGATTACACAAAGGTCATTTTGAATGTGTTTATTTGCTCAAATATATTATAAATTTTTTTATGAATATTCAAAAGATAAGGCCTGGCTAATCTTTAAACAAGAATAACTTAATTGTTTTTTAAAACTGGAGCTTAATTTCTACATAAAGGGATGAGGGATCAGAAAAATCTATGACGTTGACCATCCGTTGTGTGTTTGCCTCGTCATATTCGCCACACCTCCTCAGTACATCATGAAAATGGATCTATTTCGAAAGGTGTGTATTGTTTTTTTTGTGACAATCGATCTAATAAAGCAAACATCTGGTAATAATTTCATTTCATTAGAATAAATTAGGTAATAACCTGCATCGTGTATAATAACTGGACATATTTATTCGTAGTTCTCAAAAATATACCACATCCAGACAAACCAATCCATGTCCCCATATAGATATTTGGCATTTTATTTGCACTGGCCGTTTCCCAGGCGTCCTCGCCACTAAATAAATTACTATCGCATGAATTAAATATACGAGTTTGTAGCGATTCGGCACTGTTTACATTAGTGGGACAATGGAACATTTGTTAGTGGGATTTTGACTTTGTTTTTTGATAGGAATGTGTAAGACAAAACTTTAAACTTTCGCGTTGCATAATCTTTAACTCTATAATCTACGCTACTATAATAAAGCTGAAGAGTTTGTTTGTTTTCTTGTTTGTTTGATCGCGCTAATCTCAGGAACTACTTGGACTCCCACAAGTAATTTCTACAAGGACCAAAAATTTTATGTAACAGAAACTGATTTAACAGTTCAGCTTCATTTCTGGTGGAAGACGTCCACTGCTCATAATGTATTATAGTAATACAACAACTCTTTGCTCACTGCGAAACCTCGCTACCATCGTGACAATTCGTCTTTCCGTCTGTAAGATTGGCTTTATGATGACTGGTAGCGTAAAATGCTTGCATATTATCATCTAAATGTTTAAAGTTCTTACACTTGGATTTTGAAACAGCCTCGTGTGCCCAGAAATAACTTTCAAAACTTAACCACCTAACAATGGCAGACCATTGCCAAAATTATGACTTTCTACTCGTTCACAATTAAAAACTCATTAGCCGCCAAATAAAGCCCGTTGACAATAAACTTTAATTTTGCACGTTATTAACCCTCAAATGAAAACATCGCTACCACTCGGATATTTGATTTAATGTTATTAACCTGTCAGTCGCCGGCGTGGGCCTCGATACGGGAACAATGCGCGAGATAATGGGGGGTTAAATAACGCTCGCCAGTGTTCCAGTGTTCCACAATGGCGGCTGCGGGTTTTTACAAGATTTTATTTACTAGAAATAATATTCAAATATTCGATGGTTATATAAGCGTTCTGGATGCGATGCGTAGCGATGGTGGCCTAGTGGTACAGACCACGCCTCACATACGTGAGGTCCGTGGTTCGAAACCCGGCCCACACCTCTGGATTTGTGCCATTAGCCCGGCGGTGACGGAAAACACCGTGAGGAAACCTGCACATTCTGATATTTTCTGACTTTAGTTCAGTTAAATCTGAATGTGTAACCATGGTCCAATCTGTCTGATTTCCCTCCAAGGGTTACGAAGGTCTGATGGCAGTCGCTTTACTGCAATAATCAGACTCGCCAAATTCTGAATCACGATCAAAGCGGACTCCGCACAGAAACGGGATAAACGCTAGGAAGAAGATATAAGCACGTTTTGGATAACGGAATTTTTGCTAGGATATTCCTCCTTTAATCGTATTCCTCATTACTGAGGGTCGTAATCATTATATGTATGAAATGAAACCCAGAATAACTCTCTTGGCAATTTTAATGGAGTGGTTTGCCATTGCCTTCTTACATTTTCACACACTTACGCGGAGTGTGTAGGTTTCCTCACATGACCGGATTTATACCGCTTGAGGTCGGACCTCACGCATGTGAATCGGCGCTCTTACCACGAGCCTATCGAGCTGTTATTTGATAGAATATTAAGGATGATCTTAATATTATTAAGCCACAGAATTGACTCACCAAAGATGATACTTCTTGGCTAGAAACCGTCTTTGGCCGAGTGTTATAATTAAAGGCGCTTATTTATTACAAGCGGCGGCCCGCGAATCCGTTCGCGTGGATTTCAGATCCATTTTCTTCGCAATTAGAGGTAGCCTATGTTCTGTCTCAGGGTCTAAAGATTGTCAGTGCCTAATTACATCAAAATCGGTTGAGAAGTTTAAGACAGACAGACAGAGTTACTTTCGCATTTATAATATTAGTAGGCGCTTCTTTCATTACTTCCAAGACGCGCGATAATTACCTTTAGAAACACAAAAGCTATAAATATAACTAATAAAAATTGAAAACTGTAATGTGATTCAATAAGACAGTTTACCAACTTGAAACAATTACTGTAACAAAAACATTTATCGAAGAAAAAACAAGCAAGATAAATTGAAATTTCCGGACGGAAATCCCAAGAAAAGTTTTAGAGAGGCCAATTAATTTCTAGATTCAATTCCAAGCTTGCGTATTTCAAACGGCAAACATAAAATATAGGGAACTAACATATGTAGTTTATCTGTTAAAATGGAACGAACTTGAACCCGTCGATTTATATGGTTAGACTAGCGGCCGCCCGCGACTCTGTCCGCGTGGATTTTGATTTCCAATAGTAAAGTATAGTATAATATAATAGAGAAATATTTATAATAGCAGCCGCCCGCGACTCCGTCCGCGTGGATTTCGATTTCCAATAGCCTAAAACCTTCCTCGTCAAATGGACTATCCAACACAAAAAGAATTTTTCAAATCGGTCCAGTAGTTCCTGAGATTAGCGCGTTCAAACAAACAAACATACAAACAAACTCTTCAGCTTTATATATTAGTATAGATAATCCAGTACTAAAGTGTAATACAAAAGATAAATATTTATAACCGTGCATATGTATGCTAACCTCGTAGGCTGCGTTCGAAAACGAAACTAAGCGGCAAATGAAAAAGTAACCGCCTCCCATAAAACAGTTTTCATGGAAAAATGAAAAAAGTAAAGGTCCGGTTCCCAAGCGCATTGTATTTTAATATTTTTGTTGCATTCACACGACGCGGTCAAAGCGTGAATAACGTGACGAGACTGGTGAAGTTGATTTATGAAAAAGAATACAATAGGTTACACTAGTATACCAAGTATTTTTTACCATTAGGCTGATAATAATACTGTATTTAGACAGAGATAGAACCCGGCCGATGTACACACCACATTTAGATCAAATGGTACAAAAAAGCTTCTGTGCTGTTGGCTTTGGCGCCACGCATGCTTCAAAGGAATACTGTGGACCCGAGATCTCAAAGAGTACCTACAAATAATAATACCTAGCATGTAATCCCGGTATAGTATCTAGCCAATAATATGTACAAAAAAGCTGAATAGTTTGTTCGAATCCACGTTGTCGGAGTCGCGGGCGGCCGCTAGTATTAGAACAAGCAATAACTGCAATGTCTTCTTTCGCTTGAAATAAAAATTATCTAAAATAGACTGCAGTAATAAATCTTTGTATATGCGCGTGCTAATAAAATCATGCATAATGTACCTACAAGACATAATATGTACATCGAAAACATAAATGTATCACTCGTACAACTATTTATTTAGTGCGCGGCTAAACAGTTACTGCATTTACACAAATGGCAGAAAATTAAAATGCATAACAATGAGTCACTCAATAAATGCAGCAATGCACAGCCTCTCATGAAGCTAAAGGCTAAATTCACCGCTGCAACTGTCGGGGATATAGCTCAGTGGTAGAGCAATCGACTGCAGATCGATAGGCCCCCGGTTCAAATCCGGGTGTCCCCTTCGAGACTTGGTCAGTCATTTGTATGATTTTGATTTTTTTTTTCCTATTTATATCGGTTTTATTTTTTGTTTTCCCAACGCGCAAATAAGGTGCGCGTTTTGCCAAACTTTAAATGCAGCTTAGCAATTTAGATTCGATAAAGTTAAGCAATTTTAATTAACTTGTGTCTTGAATGCTTAGTAGTGGTTACCACTGGGGTTATAGATTCAATTCTCGGTTAAAACAATGTTTGTTTGTTTCGATTTTTTCTTCAATAAACTGTTGATTTTCAATTAAGTATCATAGGTAAGTAAGTAACCTAAGAGGGGTTGAGAAAACTTAGTTGTGAAAAATGGAAGCTTTAAATATGTACATTGCTCTTTAAAACAATGAACAAGAAAATCTCATCAGTTGTTGCTTATAGCCTTGAGAAGGAAATAAAATACTAACTACGATTCTAAGTGCACCTAATAAACCACTCCTAGTTTCTTCTATAAATAACTGCAATAATAAAATGAATAAATAAAAAAGGCGGACTTAATTCTGGCAGGCCTCCTCTACTAGTAAATCAATTGCTAAGTAGAAAAGTTTGCGAGTTGCATTCAAAGTTTATGCTTATTGCCCATAAAATGAAACGTGATTTAGTGTTACAACCTACAATTTAACTATTCGTGTGGGGGTTAAGTGTGTTGCTAGCTTAAGATTAAATATTAACCACGGTTAAAATGCGAAAGGTCAGGTACCTCGATAATACAAAACCTTCACTCAAAAATACTGAACTAAATTAATGTGACTAAACATTTGTGTGATTAAATCCTCGATTTTTTAAAAGTGCAGTTAATTTTAAATACTAAATAACCTAATATTATTAATGTTTAAAGAAGTACGTATAATATGCCTATTTTATCTACCGGTACGTACTTGACGGCCCGTTGGTCTAGTGGTTAGAGACCCTAGCTACAAAACCAAGGGTTACGGGTTCGAATCCCGCTAGGGGCAAATGTTTGTGTGATGAACATCGGCATTTGTACTCGAGTCATGGATGTTTATATAAGTATTTAAGTAAGTATGTCTATCCGTTTTCTAGCTTCCATAGTACAAGCTTCGAGCTTAGTTTGGGGCTAGGCAATTGGTGTGTTAGTCCAATGAATTTATAATAATTTATTTATTTATTATTATTATTTGGCCTGTTATGGTATATACATTGTAGGCCATGAGCCAATATCATGTTTTCGTTACAAAAATGGGATTTAGGATCATCATTACGCTTGCCAAATGCGGGTTGATGATCAAAACCTGGGCTGTGTTCGGAAAAACCGACACAAATTATGCCTGACAACGGAATCGCGGATCACATAACCCCACGTGGGTTTTGGTAAAAAGTGCAGCTAATTCTGTTTGCAATTTCATTTATTTGTACAACTATTGCTAGTAGCCATTTCCTTTTCTTGATTGTAATTAAAAACTTGTCTCTGCAGCTAGTGAGATTTAAAAGCATCAAGACTTCTTTGTAGAGAACTTGCTTAACTAAAGGTGTAACTGCAAATAATTTTTTAACTTGCTAGTTATCTAGATCTCGTTGCAGTTATGACACCTAGGTTAGGAAAAGGTACTACAATTAAACCTAAGTACTTTTAAGAAGTTTTAGCTTTAGAAGCTTCCATTTCATTACTGAAACTAATTCACAGATAGGTATTTATGACTAGTTTTTTACCTGCGACTTTGCTTGTGTTATCAGATTCATGTGGGAGCATTTAATCGATATAAAACTCCTATCACCTAAGTCAGCCCATTCCCCTGCTGTATACTAAATTTAATCCAAATCCGTTCAGTAAATGTCGGACAAACATCCAAGCAAACAAACTTTCACATTTGTAAAATCACCCTAGATTTACGAAATTATTTTAACTTTGGTAATTCTTTTAAAGTGGATATTAGATGGGAACGTTTTCCGATTTCTTTTTATCGTCTATTATTCCGTTCACGGATGGGAAATCAGAAGTTCAGCTTTGGACCTGAAATGAGCTAAAGTTTATTATAACAAAAAAATCTTACTAATTTGAATGGGGCTCATTTTAATTCCATTCAGTTCAATTGTAACCGACTTAAGGTCCAAAAAAATCTTAGTTTGACCTTACTTTAAAATCAGTCATAACAATAAGAAAGCTAATAACAATAGGCATTTGAGAATAACCTAAGCGAAATTTAATTTGCATTCGAAATGGAGCATGAAGAAAAGGTTTATAATGTTGACTTAATTAAGTATAATTACGAACCCTAGCGTTTGCACCAGTCACTAATTAAATGAAGTCTGCCGGTTGAAGTGGCATAAAAATAATTATTAATTAGGATGAAAAACATTAACTAACAAAGTCTTGAAATAATTGTAACTATTGTTACTATTTATATCTAACACTTCACTACATACATTCATTTTAAAAGAAACGCCTCTCGACAATATTTCCCTATGTTTTAATGTAGGAATACATCTACATCTTAAAATCAATACACTTTTAAATGAAATAATATATTAATGCTGATTTTTAACATAGAAATAATCACTCTAGAAGAAGGTTTTTATCCGTAATAAAATAATGTAGATGCATCTAGTAGAGGAACAATAATTTAATAAATAAATATCTCACAGCATCACATATGTATGTACGTGGATCTAACTGTGTTAAGTAGCTTAAGCACTTGTGTTATAGATATCAGAATCAACAATGGTTTTACAAATATACTTATACATTTACATATAACAACCAGACCAGGAAAAACATACATTTTTATGCACACATATGTTTGTACAGTACGGGGATCGTACCCGTGACCACTTGGTCTACTAGTCAACTTCTTGACCACTACACCACACGGGTCGTCAAATTATTTCTTTGCGAAGCTGAGCCGAATCGCTTCGTACGTATTTCTATGTAGAAAAATATTATTATGAAAATATGATTTTCATTTCATATGCTTCAGGATACCGTATACCCATTTGCAGACCCTTGTAAAAGTCAGTCAAGCCGCACACTTGGGACCTAAGTTATAGCATCCATATAAGTCTAGAACTAGAACGCTGCCGAGTAATACTTGCAGTTCTTTTATATTTTTGTAATAGCTGTTGAGAATAGACGATAGATATAGGGCAGTTGAGAGCGATGGTTGTCTAGTGGTAAGGATCGCGCCTCACATACGTGAGTTCCGTGGTTCGAAGGCCTCCGGATTTTTCGAAAAATCTATTTATGGATCGTTATTGGCTGTAAGATTGGTATTTATGTTGATGATGTTTTACACTGTAAGATCTGTGAATCTTGTAATAAAATAAAATAAAAAATAAAAATGGATTTGTGCCATAAGCTCGGTGGAGAAGGCCCAAACGTTCGCAGGGCCCTGGGCACTAATCATTGTGCCCACTAGGAAAGAGGGACCTGTAAACAGGACAATTCAAATCTATGCCCTTAACAATGATAAATATTTCATTAAATAAATAAATAAATGACTTGGACAAACACACCAATTTCCTAGCCCCAAACTAAGCTCGAAGCTTGTACTATGGAAGCTAGGGAACGGATAGACATACTTAAATAAGTTTATAAACATCCATGACTCGAGTACAAATGCCGATGTTCATCACACTAACATTTGCCCCTAGCCGGATTCGAACCCGCGACCCTCGGTTTTAGACCTTATCTTATTAAAACCTCCCCTTACATATAAAAACTTTCAATATTTACAACCACTCTTTAGGAGCAAAAATTCACACGTAACCGTTTCGTATGTAAACAAGCTACACCTGTGTAAAAAATATTTTCGTACAAACAATGGTTTATCTGTCTCCACAGGCTAGAACACAGAACTAATACTAAAATATTGTTTGTTTTCTGTACGCGAGAGATAAGGTTGTGTGCAAAACAAGCTATGTAGGGTTGCCTTTTCATGTCATGCATGAATTGTATAACTTATTACGTATACCACCATCTTAACTTATTTTTTGTTTAAGGAAAACTATACAGTCTATAGACAAAACACATAACGTATGAAAATACGTTGTGTTTTCTTTTTTGAATAAAAAGGTACGGTTAAATTGTTTGCCTCTGTTTTAGGGGTAAAATAAATGAAAAACGATGTTTATTACACTACATACATGCACGCATATATGTAGACACGATCTTAACTATTGATTAAAAAGCTATATTTAAAGATACTTATTTTTTAACTATTGCTACATTAAAGTAAAGTAGCAGCCTATTAATGTCCCCCTGCAGGGCAAAGGCCTCCATCATTTGAAATCCGTCTTTGTTGCTACATTAATAAATATTATTTACTCAACCTGAATTGTTTCATTCTAAGAACAGTGTCATTAAATTGGCCTCGTACGATTTCGTAACCAGTAACAAGAGATTTATTTCCACGTGTTATGTTATTAATCTTTTATTAATTAATCATTACAGTAATCTTTAAGCCAAATCCCTACTAAATATTATGTCCGTCCGTCCTGTCTCTTACGCTTTTTTGCTTAAACCTCTCAACAGATTTTGATGACATTTGGCACAGGCAATCTTTAGAGCCTGAGACAGGAAATACCTTTTAGCGAAATCACCTTTTACTATAATAATGTATGTCACCTTGGAAAATTGTAATTTCTTCCGTCCAACGTATGTATTTTTCCTAGAGGAAATATAAATGAAATCAAACGAAAAAACATCCAGCGACAACCCTGCGCCCGCCCTTTGTTTGTTGACGTAAACAATGGACTGACGGAAGTGATTTTTTAAACTCTTTCGGGATGAAGCGAGAACTTTTGACGGCTATACGTGTCGCGTGCCAAGAGTTGGAAACGAGTGACGGAGGGTTAAAATTTTTGCAAGCGCTTTGTACGGTAAACGTAACCAGTTTGAGCCGTGCGTTTCGTATTATGTACTTATTATAACTTCCCGTGTAATAACTAGGTGTAGGTTTTATAGAAACGATAATTGAACTTGATCTCTGCATGATTTTAAGATTGCTGTCACACCGAACTACGTAAGTAAAAATTAAGAGTGCTATTGTGCTTGTCTGTTGTGAACGTATCTTCTATCTAGTATGAAGTGGGCTAATTGTAAAAAATTGGACCCTGTACCCGAGCTGGGCTAGGGCTCTGAGCTGTAGTCTTTTTTCACTACGAAACGCATGAATGTTGATTTTTTAGGTAAATGGTATTACACTAAATTCAATAGAAGGTTATATAGGTGCAAAATTATTGGATTGCGTGTTGCGTGGTAAAAGTTGAAATGATTGACGTGAAAGCGGGTTAACTTTTTTGCAAGTCCTTTGTACATTTTACATAGGACATTTTTGTTGTATGTTTTTTCTGGTACAATTTGAGTTCATACGCTCCTATGTAATAACCAGGCTTGTCAATTCAGTATCATATTCGAAGCGTACCCTGGGCTCCGAGGCAATGCCTATTCTTGTTCAAAAACTGCTAATCATCATCCCAAAATATTCACCAACATTAGGTCCCTAATTAAGTCATTACTAAAAATTGCATGCAGGTTTCCTCACAGTGTTTTCCCTCACCGCCAAGCTAATGGCACATCTACACATAGATTTCAAAAAATCCCGAGGTGTGGACCCGGATTCAAAGCACGGACAAAACCGGACGGACCACTTAGAATAATACCCATTATTCATTACTACTACCTAGCTCCAAAACTGTTAATCACAATAAACCAAAATTCTACACAACATACAGCTGATCTCTAATTAAGTCATTACAAAAAATTGCCCCACTACAAACTAGGGTTGCCTGGTGAAACTTCGCCAAACAAGTCATTAACTAGTTTAGAAATTACGCCGTCATTAAAACAAAGCTGGCACGGCGAAGTTCGCAAGTAAGCGATGGTTATAAGTAGTTCGTAATAATACGCCTGTCTTGTACGCGGCTTGTAATGATTTGTAATTTTGTATTAAAATGTATTATTACAAATAACTAATAGTACAGTGAGAACATTAACTTAAATGCAAGAAAAGCTACGGTGATTGTTTAATTTATTTCAATAATTAATTTTTTGATGCCTCAAAATGAAACAAATGTTTCGATAAACTTTTATGCCAAAAATACATGCAAAGATGGTCCTTTTGTATCTTTTTGCAAAACAGTTTGAATATTACAATAGATTTAGATAGTTTGATATGGCCGCACTTACCAGAAAACTGTAGCACTATTTTGTTTGATGATATGCCGTACGCTGTTAACAAGCTGTCACTGTGAAAAGAAGCGACCGTCGCTTCAAATTTAAGTTGTGTTTTCATCAGAAAGCATATCCAACGATTTAAATTTATGAATATAACAATTATTATAAAGCAGCTTTTATTTTAAGGTGGGATTTTTTTCGTGACTTTCTTTATAACCCATTTTACTAGATTTTGAATTATGCTCCCTCTTTTTTAAGAAAATATTACAGAGACTAGCCAGTACATAACCTAAGAATAAATACATATACATATCAAACAATGTCAACTAGAACCGTCACAAGAAGAGCGTCAAAAACTTTGATAAAGTCGTATACGTTTCATGGGAATGTTTTAACATTTTTTAAAAGGAAAGAGCTTTGTGGAACTTCCACTCCAATGAGCCTCTCGTCTGGGGAATTACCTCCACCTCATAGAAAACCAAAGTAAAGCAGCACTTCGTAACTGTTATGCTAGGAGTATGTTCTACTGGTGAGTAAGGCTGCCAGAGCTCAGTTGGGGAGGGTATGGGGATTTTAAAGGCAGGCAACGCGTCTGCGACCCTTGTACGGTTGTTGATGTCCATGGGCATTACTAACCATCACCATCCTGTTCGTTTGTCTTCCTTTCAAATTAAAAATTTGTTGGTTTCAACATTTATTCTTTTTAATAAAACCGTGGCGAGCCAGTACATAAACTAAGTACACATACATATAGGTACCTACTAACAAACAGCGTCAACTAGTACCGTCACAAGAAGAGCATCAAAAACTTTGATGAAGTCGTAAACGTCGAGCCAGTGTCTTGTCTTCACGGGAATGTTTTAATATTTTCCAAGAGAGGTAGAGCTTTGTGGAACTACCACTCGAATGAGCCCCTCGTCTGGGAAGTACCTCCACTTATAGAAGACCACAGTTAAGTAGTGCTTCTTAACTATTATGCTAGGAGTATGTTCTGCTGGTGAGTAAGGCTGGCAGAGCTCAGCAGGGAAGGGTATGGGGATTTTAAAGGCAGGCAACGCGTCTGCGACCCTTGTACGGTTGTTGATGTCCATGGGCATTACTAACCATATAAGTATGTATGTTTCTCCTCTTCATAAAATTGTTCACCTTTTTTCCCACTTAAACACTGTACCTATTATTTATTTATCAATATCTATATATGTACGTACATGAATTTAAACATTGCACTGTATTATACGCCACTCCAAACAGGTCCTGCCAGAACAACAGCGTTGCTGCGGCCGCTAAAGCCGCCGTAGTAACTAATGCTGAGGCTCGGACCTGATTGGCATAACACTCTTCACCTGTCTACACGACTTATTCTTCTATGTTAGTTTTTCTTTTTTTTTCTTCTTTTATTTTTGTTATATCTACTGAACTATTTATTGAATTGTTGGTGTATTTGTGTTTTGTCAATAAATGTATTTCCTTTCCTTTCCTTTCCTTTCCTAACCATCACCATTATGTTCGTTAGTCTCTCTATCAAATTAAAAATTGGTTGGTTTCAACATTTATTAGTTTTAATGAAACAGTGACCAGGCAGTACATAAACGACGTTACTTCTACATCCCAACTAATATTATAAATGCGAAAGTAACTCTGTCTGTCTGTCTGTCTGTCTGTCTGTTACGCTTTCGCGCTTAAACCTCGCAACCGATTTTGATGAAATTTGGTACAGACAATCTTTAGACCCTGAGACAGAACATAGGCTACTTTTTATTTCGAAAAAAAGAAATCCACGCGGACGGAGTCGCGGGCGGCCGCTTACATAATATACTATCTGTAGACAACGTCAACTAGTACCGTCACAAGAAGAGCATCAAAAACTTTGATGAAGTCGTAAACGTCGAGCCAGTGTCTTGTCTTCTCGGGAATGTTAATGCGCGCTTCAATGTTGCTAATCTTGACAGCTTTATTCAGATTTTGTTTGACTACTTTGTTGGATGTTAGTAGTTTTAAATGAGTACTTGCTTAAGAATAGGTTCCGTTGACAAAACTAGTGAATCCTGATTTATGGGTACGGGAGTTAACATCATCGTATCATAAAGGGGTGTTTACAATTTGAAGCCCAAGCTATTTAAAAAAATATATGAGTTTCCCAACTGTATAATTTAACACTCCCTTGTTATCTACTAAATAAGATAAGACGTTATTGAAATTAGAAGAATGTTCTTTACCAATAGGTATTTCACTTGTTGACAAATATCAAATTCTCGACAAACATCTTAAACTTACTATAGAATAAGGATAATTATTATTAATTTGACTTCAGGGTGTCATAAGATCCACTACCAAAACATTCACAAACTGGAAAAAGTAGCACTAACGCTTACTTGTTTTTTTTGTAAAGCCATAATATATATTTGGCTATTATAATATGATATAATAATGTTATCCTACTACTATTATAAAGGCGAAAGTTTGTATGTGTGGATGTATGGATGTGTGGATGTATGGATGTATGGATGTATGGATGTATGGATGTATGGATGTTTGTTACTCTTTCACGTAAAAACTACTGAATGGATTTGAATGAAACTTTACCACAATATAGCTTATACATCAGAATAACACATAGGATATTAGAAATCGAAATCCACGCGGACGGAGTCGCGGGCGGCCGCTAGTTATATATAATAATGTTACAATATGACGCAACCTTAAACTCAATTCCAACTGTACCGCCCTTATTTTCCAAATCGTCCTTATTTTTCCCAATCCGTAATTCCGTTTCGTCCTTCCCAATATGTACATTCGCCTCGATACACCAAGAACTCGTTGTAAAAGAAAGGATGTAAATGGAACAGATAATTGTCGTCCAATTTTGAATCCCTCCACAAAATCGATATCACTCGAATCTCGAATGTAACGAGTGAATTACGTATCGCGCTCCTTGGTTTCTGTTCTGCTAAGGGTTGGTACACGTTTCCAGTACGTTAAATATCTGCGTAAGTTACATCTCTACGGCAGTGAGTAAAGGGTGAAGAACTATAAGACATTCTGTTTGTAAATCTATACTTATAATAAATCTATACTTATAATAAATCTGTAGAGAGGTCAATTCTGTACATTAAAAATATTTTCAAAATAACTATCAGGGGGTGATTAGTGATCGATACTGATGCCAAAAATGTAATCAGTAAAATTTTTGTCTGTCTGTCTGTCTGTCTGTCTGTATGTTCCTTATAGAAACAAAAACTACTGGACGGATTTTGACGAAACTTGGTACAATTATTCTTCATACTCCTGGGCATATTATAGGATACTTTTCATCACGCTACAATCAACAGGAGTAGCGTAGTGAAGGGAAATGTGGGGAAAACGGGAGAATTTACTCCATTTCTTAAGCTTCAGTCGCGTGTGCAGCCTTAATGGTTAAAGTCACATAGAAATTATGTATGACGGAAATATTTTACATAAAATTTCCTAAAAAATATCCCCCAACAGCATATGTCTATCTTTTATGGTTGACTCACAATAACACGTGTAACTCATGATCCAAATTGGTTTGCGCGCCAACGCGTTAAACTCAGGAACTACTGGTTCGAATTGACAAAATATTTTGTGTTAGATAGTCCACTTACCATTTGTCGAGGTAGGCTTTAAGCTATCTATAGTAACACTGTGTGCGAAAACCGTAACCCACGCGGACGGAGTCGCTGGCGGCCGCTAGTCTATAATAAAGCTGAAGAATTTGTTTGTTTGAACGCGCTAATCTCAGGAACTACTGGTCCAATTAATTTTAAAAAATATTTTTGTGTTGAATAGTCCATTTGACGAGGAAGGCTTTAGGCTATTGAAAATCGAAATCCACGTGAACGGAGTCGCGGGCGGCCGCTAATAAATAAATAAAAATCGTTTATTTTGAACAGAGCCCATTATGGTGTTAGGAACAACAATCTTTACAATCTATGTACACATAATTAAAACTAATTTTACTGTCTTTCACGAGCTGGACACGAGTCTAGTGCTGCATAATAGCACTATCTACATCCAGTCTCGCCGCGTCAGTCTTAAGTCTTAGTTTAAGCGACGATAGAGTTCCTAACCTAGCAGAGTAAATAGCATAAAAAATTCCGTTCCTTCTTGTGGGCTTTGTAAGAAATTACTATACTATAACCAGGGATACGACAGCAGTGTATCCCTAGCAAAGTGTATAGCAGAGTGCGACTTTCACCATTATGCGATGAACAAGGGCGGTACTGGTGACTATAGGCTACCTGGGTGAAACCAACGCCTAGCTGTGAAATGCAATGGACCACTGATAACGATGACAGTAGCAAGCCCAGTGAATTCTGTGATTGTTTATACAACACCGAATCTTTTTACGATACCAACTGGAAGTCTGGTTAGTACCATTCAAGGCTGGTAACATCGGTACCTGTTGTTGGCAGAACAATTTACCGACTAATGCCTACACACTAGTACGTATGTAGCAACCCTATGGCAATGGGAATGTATGTCAGGAGCTTGTATGCAGCCGGCTGTATCTTGTATAGGACGTGAACAGTCACGAACAATATTATTATTGTCTAAACCTAAAGTCCTATATGAATGCGATAAGGTTGCAATTCGCGTAACTCAGTTAACATGCCATTGCACGTCCCAATACAGGCAAATTAAATGAACACAATCCGATCACAAAATGTATAAAAAGAATATCATAAGTGCATTTCGTATTTCAAAAATACCGGTTGTTATTTGTTTTACCCGTTATAAATGGCGGGTGTTTAATTTTGTAAATAAATTTTTAAAAAAAAAATCACCATTTGCCTAGTCCCTAACTTAGCTATATTTTGCTAGCGGCCGCCCGCGACTCTATTCGCGTGGTTTCGCACACACACCTAAAGACTTCCTTTTCAAATGGACTATCCAACATTTGAACATAGCAATAATTTTTCAAATCAGGCCAGAAGTTCCTGGGTTCATACAATCAATTAGCGCGTTCATACAATCAAATAAACTCCGCTTTATTATATTAGTATAGATTCTTTTGATCGTCTACATTGATCTTATCACAAATATCAAGGGATACAACCGCATCTAAAACGTTTCACCTTACCTTCTATGTTGTACTCGTATCTAACGAGTGAGAAGCCATGAGTTACACGTTCGCTCCAGACGAGGCACGTACAAACGGAACGAGGGGCTTACTTGTAGTTGATAGAACAGAGCGTTGCCTTGCACCTACAAGCGTGCACCTAGCTAATGCAGAACTGTCTTAATATTGTATGTGGAAGGTATCTTGGGAATAGAAGTAGAAATTGTTTATTGAATACAATAGTAACCGCCGACGACTCCGTCCGCGTGGATTTCGGTTTTCGCACACATAGTGATTTACCTTAAAGCTTTCCTTGTAAAAAGGACTATCCAACGAAAATATTTTTTCAATTCGAACCAGGAGGAAATAAACAAACAAACTCTTTAGATTAATTATATTAGTATAGATTATTTCGATCGTTTACATTGATCTTAATACACTCATCACGCCTCATGATCTAGGGCCGTGGGTCGAGGTTCTGGGTTCGATTCCCAGGTCGGGCAAATTTTGTGTCGGTTTTCCGAACACAGCCCGGGTTTGTGATCACCAATCAGCATTTGGCAAGCGTGGTGATTAAGCTAAGCCCCATCTTTGCAACGAAAACATTGTTTTAAAATATCGAGGCGTTTGCCCTGCAGTGGGACATTAATAGGCTGACACTTTATACAAACATCATAAATATCAAAGGATACAACTGCATCTCAAACGTTTCATCTTATCTTGTATGTTGTACTCGTATCTAACGGGTGAGAAGCCATGAGTAACACGTTCACTCCAGACTAGGCACGTACAAACGGAACGAGGGGCTTACTTGTAGTTGATAGAACGGAGCGTTGCCTTGCACCTACAAGCGTGCACCTAGCTAATGCAGAACTGTCTTAATATTGTATGTGGAAGGTATCTTGGGAATAGAAGAAATGGTTTATTTAATACAATAGTAACCGCCCGCGCCTCCGTCCGCGTGGATTAAGGTTTTCGCACACATAGTGTTTTAGCGTAAAGCCTTCCATGCCAAATGGACTATCCAACGAAAATATTTTTTCAATTCGAACCAGGAGGAAATAAACAAACAAACTTTTCAGCTTAATTATATTAGATAAGGTTATTTCGATCGCTTACATTGATCTTAATACACTCGTACCGTACTAAGTGGCCGGTACCGGGCCGTGGGTCGACGAAGTTTTGGGTTAAATTCCCGATACGGGCAAATTTTGGTTTTTCGAACACAGCCCGGGTGTGCAATAACCAATCAGCATTTGTCAAGCGTGGTGATTAAGCCAAAACCCATCTTTGTAACAAAACATGATTTCAAATAATGGCGGCCTTTGCCTTGAAACTTTTTACACAAATCACAAATATAAAGGATATAGCTACTTCTAAAACGTTTCATCTTATCTTGTATGTCGTATCTAACGAGTGAGAAGCCATGAGTTACACGTTCACTCCAGACTAGGCACGTACAAACGGAACGGCTTACTTGTAGTTGATAGAACTGAGCGTTGCCTTGCACCTACAAGCGTGCACCTAGCTAATGCAGAACTGTCTTAATATTGTATGTGGAAGATATCTTGGGAATCGTTTATCTTAGATAAATAAATAGATTCTTTGGACAAACACACAAATTGCCTAGCCCCGAAATGAGCTTGAAGCTTGTTCTATGGATGCTAGAGATCGGATAGACATAAGTAAATAATTGTATAAACAACCATGACTCGAGTACAAATGTCGATGTTCATCACACAAACATTTGTCCCAAGCGGTATTCGAACCCGCGACCCTTGGTTTTGTAGCCAGTGTCTATTACCACTAGATTAAAGGGCCTGTCAACTATAAGTTAGTATAAGAAGCGGCGCTTGCGATTCCGTCTGCGTGGATTTTAGTTTCCGCACAGTGTTATATTACAGCTTAAAACCTTCCACGATAAATAGACTAACCAACACAAAAATATATTTTCAATTCGTGTAGTAGTTTCTGACATCAGCCTTCAAAGAAACAAACTCGTCAGCTTGATTATATTAGTATTTTAATAATAATATTCTGATAATATCCCATTATATCATTTATTGAACAACAAGATAAGGTTCCTATTCCCGTGTCAGATAACGAGCATGCCCAATTTCGTAGCCGGTCCCTCCGCCCGATTGCGCGATCAGATGATACGGAATTATCTGAAGCGGAGGTGCTGGTATCTCTGTACACCGCTATTCAGATCGACATGTTACATGCCGGCTCTTACTACGGAGTATAGGCAATAATAGGCATGCATGATAAAAGATAAATAATAAATAAATAAATGCCTTGGACTAACACACCAATTGCCTAGCCCCGAAATGAGCTTGAAGCTTGTTTTATGGATGCTAGAGATCGGATCGATATAAGTAAATAATTGTATAAACAACCATGACTCACATACAAATTACGATTTTCATCACACAAACATTTGTCCCGAGCGGGATTCGCACCCCCAACCCTTGGTTTTGTAGCCAGTGTCTATAACCACTAGATTAAGGGGCCTGTCAACTATAAGTTAGTATAAGTAGCGGCGCTTGCGATTCCGTCCGCGTGGAGTTTGGTGTCCGCACAGTGTTATATTACAGCTTATAACCTTCCACGATAAATAGACTAACCAACACAAAAACATTTTCAATTCGTGTAGTTTCTGATATTAGCCTTCAAAGAAACAAACTCGTCAGTTTTATTATATTACTAGCGGCCGCCCGCGGCTCCGTCCGCGTGGATTTCGATTTTCAATAGCCTAAAGCCTTCCTCGTGAAATGGACTATCCAACACAAAAATATTTTTTCAAATCGGTCCAGTAGTTGCTGAGATTAGCGCGTTCAAACAAACAAACATACAAACAAACAAACAAACATACAAACAAACTCTTCAGCTTTATATATTAGTATAGATTATTATGTAGTAAAGTATTTATATATACTACTTGGGTGCTGGTGGGTGGGATAGATAGTGACATTTATCATCTATATAATAATATCCAAATACATCACTTATTGCACAACACGATAAGGTTCCTATTCCCGTGTCAGATAACGAGCATGCCCAATTTCGTAGCCGGTCCCTCCGCCCGATTGCGCGATCAGATGATACGGAATTATCTGCAGCGGAGGTGCTGGTATCTCTGTACACCGCTATTCAGATCGACATGTTACATGCCGGCTCTTACTACGGAGTATGGGCAATAATATATAAGATAAATAATAAATAAATAAATGCCTTGGACTAACACACCAATTGCCTAGCCCCAAACTAAGCTCGAAGCTTGTTCTATGGATGCTAAAGATCGGATAGACATACTTAAATATTACATGTTCTTTGAAATTTACATGTCTTTCGACATTCACATGATAATAAACCGTTTAGTAATAATCCGGTGGAGACAAGTGGAAGAAAAATAGTGGACTTGTCTCTACCCACAACGATGGTAGAGACAAGTGGACTAAACAGTGCACTTGTCTCTACCAGTGGGGACACCGGTGGAGACAAGTGGACTAACCGATAAATTAAATCATTTTATAAACATCCATGAATCGAGTACAAATACAAATGTCGATGTTCATCACACAAACATTTGTCCCGAGCGGGATTCGAACCCGCGACCCTTGGTTTTGTAGCCAGTGTCTATAACCACTAGATTAAGGGGCCTGTCAACTATAAGTTAGTATAAGTAGCGGCGCTTGCGATGCCGTCTGCGTGGATTTAGGTTTTCGCACATAGTATTAAAAACTACAGATTAAAACCTTCCACGACAAATGGACTAACCAACACAATTTTTTTTTTCAATTCAAACCGGTAGTTTCTGACATTAGCGCCGTCAAACAAACTCTTCAGCTTTATTATATTATGTAGTAAAGAATATAGATAATAATATCCAAATACATCACTTATTGAACAGCACGATAAGGTTCCTATTCCCTTGTCAGATAACGAGCATGCCCAATTTCGTAGCCGGTCCCTCCGCCCGATTGCGCGATCAGATGATACGGAATTATCTGCAGCGGAGGTGCTGGTATCTCTGTACCTACACCGCTATTCAGATCGACATGTTACATGCCGGCTCTTACTATGGAACATAATATGCATGCTTGATGTAAGATTTCGACCATTCGCGTTGCATTTTAAACACTTATAATGATGAATGAGGCTAAGCGCGATATTTAGCTGGTGATTTCAAGCAGACGCGGTTGTTGTAACGCAGCCAAAACGTCAAGCAGTAAGTAGCATCCAATATGTACTAAATATTTAATATCGCTTTTAGTCCCGGTAACTCAAATTAGAGTTAAAATAAATTGCAAAAGTATAAAATCTAAAGGTAAAAACTTAATATAAAGGTCGTCTCACACTACATAAAGCCAGCTTGCCCAAATACATATATAATGTTAGGTACTCGTAAGTCCCTGGGTTTTGATTTATTTTAATCTATGATCACAAAGGTCAAAGACTAGATCTCCGTCCTTAGGGAAAGCTCATGTCTAGTAGTGAGGGCGTTAATGAGCTCATGATAATCATCACAAGTCAATACATTCTTTCGACAGGCTCGAGAGGTTAAGAGATCACCTTTCCCAAGAAGGTGATCTATGACTTTTCCCAAAAACTTGACGTTTGAGCAATCCTATCACCTGATGGCACAGGGATTATTGTCAAAAATATATGTATAAACAAGCAAATACTTCTAATTGAGTACGTAAAAGGGCATATTCGTGTGACAACAAATGGTACACCCGCGCGTCACATCCAATGAGTAGGGTACACGCGTCGCGCGGCGGCGCCTTAATTAAAGGTCGTTTCATTCTGAATCCCATATGGGCTATCACTGTGTAATTAATAACAAATATAGATGTAATTATTTATACATTTATTTCCGTAAATGGTATGAAAATCCAATTGTTCAAACTATGCTCACACAACTTAAGATTTTTTCTAGCAATGCGCATCTGTAAGGTCCACTGACCATTTGACAAGGAACACTTTAAGCTATCTATCGTAACTGTGTGCGGAAACCGAAACCCACGGACGGAGTCGCGGGCGGCTGCTAGTAACAAATATATACTTATATAGATGTAATTATTATTTCCGTAGGTGGTACAAATATCCAATTGTTCATCGTATGCCCACAGAACTTAAGTTTCTTTCGAGCATGCGCATCAGTTTAGGCTACCTACAGTTGATGTAACTTTATTTTTAAACGTGATAAATTAGCAATGGTGTCACATGGCACAATTTGCAACACACATATATTATAAAAGATTATCTTACAAATACATGTTTTTGATTAAATAGTTAGAGAAGAATATCATCGGTTAAGATAACTCATGACGTGACCTTTTTTTAAAAAAGGGTTCCGTAGCTAAAAGATGGCCCGACCGATTAAGACAACATTTAGTAAGGGCAACTGCACGTCATAAGTTGGTCGAGTTGTATAAAAATAACTATGTATGATACAGAGTTCGCTATAGTTTTCGTTGAAAGTACTGACTTGGAGGTATACAAGACATTTTTTTCAGAATTATTGTAATAGTATTTCAAAAGTTAAGGGGGGGGGGGACGCTCTAATTTTAACTTTGCATTAATATATCTCGAGACTGGGGTGTTTCATTTACATGCTTTCAAGGCAAGTTTTATTGTATTTAAAAATATCTGTTTAACGATACCCTACACGATGGGTTAAGTCGAATTTTTTTTTTAGATTTATCTTTTCGCTGTATGGGAGGGGGGGTAAAAAATGATTATTTTTCGATAATTTTAAAAACGAATTCTTGAATAATCACTATACATCTCTCCACCAATTTTCGTGGCAATCGGTTCAGAAACGGCGGAGAACGAACCAGGACAGACAGACAGACAGACAGACAGACAGACATGACGAAACTATAAGGGTTCCGTTTTTTGCCATTTGGCTACGGAACCCTAAAAAGGCAAACTGTTTGGTCAACGAAGGAAGTAAGCAATCTAATCGGCTAATAACACAATACATGCATTTCAAATTGGTGCCATTAGTTGATCCTAAAATAAATAGACCCACCACATCTTTGCCAATTTGAATGAAAGGCACTATATGAATAAGTATAACTAATTGAGTAGGTAAAAGGTCATATTCGTGTGACAACAAATGGTACATCCACGACACGCGTCGTACGGCGCCTTAATTAAAGGTCGTTTCATTCCGACTGAGGCTACCCTCGTCCCATGTGGTGGACTATCACTATGTCATTGATAACAACCAGGTGTTATTATGATTTTTCTCTAAGAAGTGGGCAAAGATGCTACAATCTATGGTCACAATTTTTATGGTCACAAAATTCGAACATGCTCGCTCGTTGTGTAAGGGTTCGTGATCTTTTCTTGTATCGAATCGGCTGATAGCAAACTATTTATATTAAAAAGAATTAAATTAAATTAATAAATAATAGTGGTGTAATAACCGGACTCGCCAAATCCTGGACCATGGTCAGAGCGGGCCCCGCACAGAAACGGAATAAAAGCTAGGAAGAAGAAGTATAACTAATTGAGTACGTAAAAGGTCATATTCGTGTGACAACAAATGGTACATCCACGACACGCGTCGCACGGCGGCGGCGCCTTAATTAAAGGTCGTTTCATTCCGACCGAGGCTGGCTCGCGAGGGCTATCACTTTTTAATTACTAACAAATATAGACTCGCGTGCACGTGGGGGAAATGAGAAGGTTCTGTTTTAAACTGGCGGTTTTATGATTTGTTTTGGTACGATTGTCATGCTCCACAAGCAGAGGTTGGTTCGAGACAACCGATACGTTGAACAGTAAGTACTGTTAAGTCAGCGTTAGATAGATAGTGACTCTCAGGGTACTCAAATAGATAGATTTAACCAAATAGTCAATAACTATGGTACCGCCTTATATAAAGTAACAGTCATCGCGTCAATGAAACCATTCCAGATATGTCTGTTACCATAATAATGGCGGTTTGACTGAACCGATCCATATGACATTATGAATGTGTCGACTTTTTTTGGGTACCCTGAGTGCCACTATCTATCTGATATACTGCCCAGGATATGGAGCACAAGCTCAAGCTAGCTCTGGAACAACTGAAGAGCACGAAGAAAGAGAACACTGATCTTTTAAATGAGCAAGAGCAAAACGAAGAGGTCTTGAAAACACTTTTATCTTCAAATACAGTATTGAAGAAGGAAATGGCCGAACTACACATCCAACTTGTTAGTGCACTGGAGCATCGGGACCAGCTGCTGCAAGTAATCAGCAGTTTTGAAGAGTGCGGCAATACCTACGAGCAGACCCTGGGACGCATTGACCAGCTGGAGATTGAGCTGTGTGAAGCGCACAAGCGCATCCAGCTGCTTGAAAAGGAGAAGAAAGTACAGGAGACCTCACAAACACAAAGCCTGTTTGATGAGCTGCTGCTTGCGACCCCGGCTGCCAAAGAGGGACATGCTGCTACTTCAACTGCATGCATAGACATTAAGTGTAGTTCTAGTACTTCTCGTAGGCGTGGAATGCTAAGTAGAAAGAAGCTCAAAAAGTACCTTAAAATCTGTAGATACATAAAAAAAACTAAACGGTTAGTTAAGAGACAAAAATGTTTTTATAAAAATGTAAGTTTAAGAAAACAACGTTCTGATTTGATAGATAGCATAGAAATTTTTAGTGCTAAGTTAGCTAAAAGTAGACAGCTGCATGAGAGTGATACTCAGCAGTTGCAGACAGATATTGATAGGCTACGCCAGTCTCTCGCTGACATGACTGCTAAATACAATATGGCACAAGATCAAATAAGGGCCCAAATAAAGGCCACAAATGAATTATTGTTTTGCCAAAGTACCTTCAGTACTGAAACCCGGCCTCTTGTTGTTACTGACATGACTCAATCATTAGGCGCAGAGGAAACAGTTCACTGTGACAGTATAATTATAAACAATACTTGCATATTAAGTACTCAGAGAGAGGTGGAGCACCCCACCACTTGTGATTTAACTGCAGTAGGGAAAGGCAGTAACTTGAATGTTGATAGCACCAAATATGTTATGTTTAGTGATGACATAGGAAAACATATGAGTCATTTATTGAGTATGCAATTAGATCAGCCAGTTCTGAACATTTGTACGCCTGGTTCCTCATATTGCCATATAGTACAAAAAATAACTCAATATAATTTTGAACCCAACACTACTTTAATTGTGTTAATAGGAAATAGAGGTAATTTGAACAAGCAGAAGTTAATTAACCATTTCAATAGTTTATGCAGCCTAAATGTTAAAAGAATAATTTTGTACTCTTTACCATATTTAGCAGGAGTGTCACAAAAAGAAAATGACATTAGATATAAGTTAAATATGTCTTTGGACACTATGACATTTGGTAGATATAATAATATTATAAATTTAATTGACATTAATACAATTAATAAGCATGGTATTCATGCGACTCAGGATAATTATTATCCTTCTTATTATTTAAAACGACAGATAGCTGGTTCGCTATCTTATTATTTTATTTTAACAGCCAAGAACTTGGCTAACCAACCTGCTTTTATTGAGCAGGGTTGTAACTTATCTGACATGTATATTAATGATACTTTGGATGTCAATCCAAATAATTTAAATTAATTAGTAAGACAATAGAGGATGTCTCTAGCAAATCTATTGTAGTGACCAAGGATAAGCCTTGTAGTTTTTTCAATCTAGTCCATCAAAACATTCAAGGCTTCTCCGGTAAAGAACTAGAAATAGGATTATTCTTAGACTGTATGGATATACACGTCTTAGGTCTAACCGAACATTGGTTAAGACAAAATGAATGTTTAATTAATATAGACAACTTTACTGTAATTAGCTCGTTCATGAGAAAGTCTGCTATTCGTGGTGGGTCACTTTTGTTAGTTAATAATAAACTTAGGAGCAAAGAACGTAAAGATATAACAGCACTTTCAATTGAACGAACTATAGAAGTAGCATGTGCAGAGCTGGAGCATTACATTATAGTATGTGTGTATAGGCCGCCTTCATCAGATTATAATTTATTTGAAACATCAATGGAAGAAATACTCAAGAAAATTTGTATGACGAATAAAAAACTTATTATATGTGGAGATTTTAATGTAAATATTCTTGAAGGTTCTCAATTGAGTAGTCGTTTTATTAATCTGTTTAATTCCTTTAATTTAGTTAATCTATTCAATGAACCTACGAGAATCACGCCCACATCTGCCACCTGTTTAGATAATGTTTTTTGTAATAGTAAGGTGGTTAATAAAAAAATCATTAATTGTATGCAATCAGATCATAGTGGACAACAGGTTCAATTTGAACACTGTGTTGCTTCAGGATCTATGAAAATCATTTGTAGACCTGTCACTGAGAAGCGCAAAAACTTATTTAAAAATAACATTGTCAATAAAATACTTGATATTTCTTTCGATAACCGTAATGTTGATAATATTTATGACAATTTCCATGGCTTAATTTCATCGGAATTTAGTACAATATTTCCTAAAAAGACTATCAATGTCAGTAATAATAAAACAAAATTCAGCGACTGGGCTACTCCTGGTATTTATAAAAGTAGAATTAAATTGTATGAGCTATATGACTTAAAAGCATATTCTCAAGATCCAAAAGTGATAGAATATGTTAAGGATTACTCTAAAGTATTTAAGAAAGTTTGCTGTAAAGCCAAGTCCATTTACTTGAGGAATAAAATAAATAAATCAAGTAATAAAATTAAAGCTACTTGGAATATAATTAATAAAGAAACATGCAAATCCAAGTCACATGAAAGTGATTATTCTCTCAGAATTAATGATAGTACTTTTAAAACAGACATAGAAGTAGCAAATGCCTTTGAATATTTTTTCTCAAATATACCTATACAAACCACAAGTGTATTAAATTCTAGTACACATCAAGCCCAAAATATCTTGGCTTCATGTGTTGACGAATGTAAGACTATATTTCATTTTCATCACATCACACCTATTATAATATTAAAAACTTTCAAATCACTAAGTATAAAGAAAACTGAGGATTTATGGGGAATCTCCACTGATATTACGAAAACTATAATAGAAATAATTTCTCCCCATCTAGCTTGCATTTTCAACCAATGCATTGATGAAAATAAATTTCCCAATTTAATGAAATGCAGTAAAATAATACCTTTATTTAAATCGGGCGACAAAAGTGACCCATCAAATTTTAGACCAATTTCAATATTACCATCATTAAGTAAAATATATGAGAAAATTATTTTTAATCAATTACTTGAACATTTTCATGTCAATAATTTACTTCACTCGAAACAATTCGGTTTTACTAAAAACAAGAGTACAACCGATGCAGGTATTGCACTTATAAAACATATCCTGGATGCATGGGAAAGTAAACAGAATGCCATAGGTATTTTTTGTGATTTATCAAAGGCATTTGATTGTGTTGATCATTCAATATTACTTATTAAATTGAAACATTACGGTATCTCAGACGTTGCCCTAAAATTTATTGAATCGTACCTCACTGACAGGATACAAAGAGTTAATATTAATAACACAAATTCGTCTGGTGCGAAACTACAAATGGGCGTGCCCCAAGGCTCTATATTAGGGCCTTTGCTTTTTCTTATATACGTAAATGATCTTCCATACTATACCAAAGACCTCTGTGAGATAGTTTTGTTTGCGGATGATACTTCCCTCATATTTAAAACGGGAAGAAACGAAAAATCATTTGACAAAGTAAACATGGCTCTCTCGCAAGTCTCACAATGGTTTAGTACCAATAATTTGTTACTTAATGCTAATAAGACAAAATGTGTTAAATTTATGATGCCTAATGTAAGGCAAATTGATACGCAAATTGCTATGAATAATGCGCAATTGGAAATTGTCCATTCAGTCAAATTTTTAGGCATAACCATTGATTCAAAATTACAATGGGGTCCTCACATATCTACACTTTCAGGAAGACTTAGCTCAGCTGCTTACGCTGTTCGAAAAATAAGATATGTCACTGATGTTGAAACGGCAAGACTAGTTTATTTCAGTTACTTTCATTCTGTTATGTCGTATGGTCTACTGTTGTGGGGCTCTGCTGCCGACATTGAGTCTATTTTCATATTGCAGAAAAGAGCTATCCGTGCAATCTACAACCTTAGACCTCGTGACTCGCTCAGAGACGTTTTTAAAGAAATTAACATTTTAACAGTTCCTTCTCAATACATCTTTGATTGTATTTTATATGTTAGGAAATACTATGAGAACTTTCAGAAAAAGTCCGATACTCACCAGTTTAACACAAGAAATAAGCACAGACTTGCCTATCCAACAATCAGACTTCAAAAAACTGGAAAGACTTTCGTAGGCTTAAGCATAAAAATGTTTAACAAAGTACCACAAAATCTTGTTGAATTACCTTTGCATCTATTTAAACTTAAAGTAAAGAATTGCTTAATGAGAAAAGGATATTATAGGATACAAGATTTCTTAAATGATGTCGACAAGAATTTGTGGGTCTGACAATTTCTTGCCTCTCTGCACATGTTGTTGTCATATTTATTATATTATATTAGATTTATTATTATTTTTGACATACTTATAATATGAACATTGTAAATGGCATTTGAAAAGAGCAACTGTCGAGTTTCTTGCCGATTCTTCTCGGCAGTAACTGCCTTCCGAATCGGTGGTAGAGTCATTTTTTGTAATTTTTTGACGATTAATAAGTGCTTCTTTGAAGCCTATGTTAATAAAGAATATTTTGAATTGAATTGAATTGAATTGAATTGAATTGACGCTGTACGAAGTAGAAGTATTCTTCAAGTAGGTACTATAAACTATAACATGTTATTTAGTGATGGTAAATGTTTAAACTAGATCACGAAAGTCATAAGAGCGTAATGCTACGAAGAGTACGCAGCCTTATAATGTTTTGTATTACATATTCCTATTATTTTCAACTCGACCGATCGTACCAGCAGTGGTAAGATCGCCGCTTCACATGCGTGAGGTCGGCGGTTCAAATCCGGTCAGGCACGCACCTCTGGATTATCAAAAATCTATGTGCGTAATTTCATACCAGCCGTAGGGTGAAAGAAAACATCGTGAAAAAACCTACACACTACGAGCAAGTGTGTGAAATGGAGTAGGCAATGGCAAGCCACTCCATTAAAATTGCCAAGAGAGTTGTTGTATGCTTCACTTCATTCAATGATCACGAATTCACGACCCTCAGTAATGAACAGTAAGACTCAAGGAGGAGGATCCCTATTATATATATTTCTCTAACAGCTTGTGTTACTGAATACCAGGTAAGCTGCATATTTTATTGCCAACGGAAGTAAACCCAAATAAAAAGTACATCCAACATTTTAATGTCATCCGTAACAAACAACAATCCACCCGAAATTCGCCTATAAAACCTTTTCACGAAAAGACAAATAATTTGACGAGGTAAGAAAATTATGATAATAATGTTTCCTCGGCACTCAAGTTCAAAGTAAGCGATGGCATCAACTGATTAGGCAGAGAAAAAAAAGAGATTCCTTTGCGTAATTTTTCAAATTGTAGAAAAAAAAAACAAATTATTTCTTTGTCACGACGGTGACGGTGAAGTTATAACGAGGACTCGTTAAAACAACGGCTATCGTTATCGAGTTTGAGCGGGGTCCGGGACGTCATCAGTCGAGCGGCCGGTGATTGTTTTTAGGGTTCTGCAGGGCGGAGGAAAAAACCTTTTACACCTTTTTGCAGTTATTACAAAGGCTGAGGACACATTTTTTTAACAAAGTGAGGCGGGGTGAGTTCATTGAATTAATAATTTACTTATATTAATAAATAATATTGGATTAGTTAAACATAATATGTATTAAATAAAGTGTGAACCGCCAAAATGCCATTCAAACCATCGATAATTTATAGATGCAAAAGCCATAATAAAACTACTTATATAGCATGCCTTAAGTTTCTTGATAATAAATTCGTAATATTTATGAGGAAATTAAAGTGAATATTTTTATCGACAATGTCCATACAAAACATAAGTGAGTATTTCCCAACAAAAAACCTTAAAATATAACACGGGTAAGAACTCGTCACTTCAAAACGATCTTAAGAGCCAATCTTAGAACACGTAGATGCTGATTCGAATCCCGACTCAGCTTTTCCAATACCCTCTTATACTCGTGAGAGACAAGACTATTATTTGCTGCGAAATGTGCATCTTTTATACGTCTTCCATTTGCATTTGTAAGATTACAGCCATTGCTTTGACTGCATTTCGTTTGAAGACGGCTGAGAGTTCCATAAAAGAATTAGATGTACGAATTTAATGTAGGTACATTCGATTTTCAATATTTAACTAGTTTTGAAGCCCGCGTTTATGATTCAAAATTCCTGTTTTATCCTATGGGAACGTTTAATCAGGAGAAAAAGTATCATATACGTAAGTCAGCCCCTACCTTGTCTGTATCCCAAAGGAGACGATCCATTTTGGGCTTGATTGTGCATGGATAAATTATATACCAAAAAAACTGTAAATTTTTGTTAATTAACCTCTATAAATAACAACGGAATAGGCTTTGGCCAACTTAAGTTAATTGCATAGTTATATATATTACATTATCAAACACACTTTATAAACGACATAGCACTATATTTTTTAATTTTTAACTGTCTTCAAAAACGCACCTAATAACATAACAGATTAAATAATCGATTAGAGAAAATCGATAAGCGGAGATTAAATCAAATGCATCATGTTTCAGTGTCTTTTTGCTACATTTTGAAAAACTACAATCATTTATTATTTGTAATATTCGTTATATCTTAATAATGATCTACTTTTTACGTCTTCATAATAAAGATAATAATAAAATCAAATAATTGATCGATTAAACGATCAGTATCAATTGAAATGGAGCCATTTTGGCACTGACCTATATCTTGTCTATATATAGATCAGTGCATTATGGTTTTACGTCATACGTCAATGTCAGTCCTGTCACTTGATGTCATACCATATAGATATGGCAATAATAATGAATATTCATGCATGATTTTAACATATTTGGCCGTTGTATTCAGCTATTAAAATTGGGCAAATGTATAAATCTTTTGAAGTGTTCTAATCGGTGACCAATTGTTAGCCGTGCACATCCAAGCCCCCGTTTGTATGAGAAACGGATTTCTCCTTTCATTAAAATCTCTTTAGTAGTTTCAGTGTGAAACTTTCACATTTTTAATAATAGGATGATAAAAAAAATGACTTTTTATAAATTGACTGAGTCAAATTATGAGCGATTCTAAAAATATTCACTCGGCTATGAACCTTTATAGATAATTATTTAAGATTATTGAAATTAATTTACCTTCTTTCTTACAAAGAAAAAAAAAGTTTTATTGAATTGTTTCTAGCAAATAAAGTTATGTGGTAACAAAAAATAAGGGAAATGATAAAAAAGGATCAAGGCATTTGTTAAGTATAAACATATTTGCACGATCAATATGTTCTTTGTAAAGTAAATTGCAAACGAAATATATTGTTCCTTATTTTAAATTGATCTAGAATTTTCTCCTGGAATTCAATGAGAACATAGAAAACAAACTCAAAGTGGGCTGCAATCACAATTACCAACTAATTTCATATCCTAGAATTCAACCGACTCCGTAATAGCTCCGTGGTTTAAGATATACCATATTCCATTCTGTTTGAACTTTGAAGTCAGTCTATTGTAGCCTGTATATGATATGAGGCATATCCGGAATATACAGGGTGTTAATTCTTTACAAACCAGCATTTGCAGCTACTTAAATTGACTGCTTCTTTCTTAGAACGCTTTTTCTAGCTAGCTAAATGGGTACGGTTACGCCATAATCCATTTAAAAGTAAGTCCTTTAATAATATTGAAGAGGACACTCTTAAAATCAAATCTTAGGGAATAAGACAGAAAGCTTATCGTTATATTCGTTGTCGAGTGGGATGATTACTTTTTTTTCTAATCGACAATGGCGGTACATTGTTTTAGCTGATTTGTTGCTAACAAACGGCACATGTTACTAGTGTGAAATAATATTTTATTAATTTTATTAATTTTACAAAATACTATTAGTAACTAATAAGCTTGACACACACGCAGCTCAATCGATTATCACACAAAAAGAACAAGTCCGTACTTTCGAATATTGACTAGCAGATTTTACACTTTTCTTTCCAACCCGCAAACCTTTAACCCTGTATATCGCAAGTTCCATCTGCGCAGTTGCATTATTTATTTCCGCTTACCGTCTGTACTTTTTAGTGGCCCGGAAGCCTTTGATATTATAATTCCGTCGTGGAATAGGTATTCCCAACTCTCGCGTTTTCACCAGAGAACGCAGCTTATGGAGGTTAATGTGGTAATGTAAAAAGTTACGGGAATAAAATTGTAATTCCGTTCTCTGAAATTTTTGTTTGAGAATGGGTATGCATGTGGTTTAAAAGTTAACTTAAAAGCCTTCTTACATTTAGTCTTATTCACAGGAACCGATCTTACAATCGGATAACTGAAATACGCGATTTAAAACTTTCGCTTTGCATTAAAAAAACTTAGTATAGAAACACACTAGACCGAAAGAACGCGAACGTAAGACCGTTAAACTGTCCTTAAAAGAAAATACTATAATTTTTAATTTTATTAATGTATTATGGAGACAAACGAACAAGTGGTTCACCTGATGGTAAGTGCTCACACCCGCCCATGGACATCAACAACCGTACAAAGGTCGCAGATACGTTGCCTGCCTTTAAAACCCCATACGCTCCTCAACTGAGCTCTTTACATCATTTACATTAGAAAGTACTATAAACCACAGCCACGTTAGGTTTCTTAAGACCTCAGCCACACGCTTCGTACCTAAAGCGCTGAATATTTAAACAAACCAAGAGTTATGAGGCCGGCATCAAGATTTATTGGATTAAAAATGATCTCGCCATTTAGCTTCGGATTACACGTAAAAATGTGGAAGGAGCGTTATGTTTTGGTTTTTTTTTATTTATAACTTGCTATCAGCCCGCGGCTTCGCCCGCGGGGAGTTTGGTTAATATTGAAAAAAAATATTTTTGTTTTCCCTCGGGAATAACATTTTTTAGGCATAAAAAGTACTCTATTGTTTAATCCGGACTTCTAACTTAACGACTACGAAATGTCAAAGCAATCGGTTCAGTAGTTAAAGCATGAAAGCGGAACAAACTAACAAACAAAAAAATAAGTAAACAAACTCAATTTCCGATTTATAATATTAGTACGGATACTTGATGTTATCCTAGTAACATCCATTGTAGACACCAGGGTACGCTGTGTACCCAGATTTGACCAGCTTGGTTATCACATGCGAGCGGCTGCCATTTGGCTTCAATACTTTATACAAGGATGCTTGACGTGCCTTTTGAAGTACGGTCTCATTATTATTACTAGACAATCAGTAACTTTTCGTATATTTTATTTTAAGCGTTTTTACATGCTAAGTATTGTTATACTTTTGTCTACAATTTTCAAAATTACTAGACAATCAGGCCATCGGGGCGCCCAATATCCTAATCAAACTGGGAAAACCTCGCAGTGTGCGAGTTCTTAGAGCTCAGTATTCTCACCACTACACCAAGATTTATTGGATTAAAAATGATCCCGCCATTCAGCTTCGGGTTACACAAAAAAATGTGTAAAGAACGTTTTGTTTCGAATATTTTCCCTTTTATATACACGTTTTTGTTTCGAGAAAGGTTTTGTTTGAGAGGAAACGGGAAAATTGTTTGTTTTATTACAAGGAACGATGTGTTTGTCGAGATCGTTTACAAAAATACGGAGAAGTGTGGTAAAGTTTGTTTTAATATTGTTTTTAGTACACAATGTATGTTGGAGATTTTTGGATGTAGGAATTTTATTGTTCTTTTTTAAGACTCTTTTGCTACCTAAACCTTCAAAAGCTGCTTTGAGAAAGAGCATATTGAACACGCTTAATCTTGGTAATTACAATAAATTAAAAAAAAAACGTATAATAAATAAGAAAGAAAGAGATTAGTGGAACTTCCACTCGAATGACGGCTCATTCGAGTGGAAGTTCCACTAATTTCTCGTCCGGGGAAGTACCTCCACCTTACTGAAGACCACAGTAAAGTGGCATTTCGTAACTATTGTGCTATGTTTCTGCCGATGAATAAGGTTGCTATAGCTCATTTGGGGAGAGTATGGGATTTTAAAGGCAGGCAACGCATCTGCGACCCTTGTTGTTGATGTCCGTGGGCAGCGATGATCACTTATCATCAGGTGAACCTCTTCCTTACCTTTATTATGATAATTTTGCTTGAATCCAGCTGTGACTTTTAAAATATATACGTAAACATTGTAACCAGAAATGAACATCATTTTTAAATATAAAAAAAAAACAGTTGCATTGAATGCAAAACACCCAGTTTCAGTTAATTAAAGCATCCTGTGCTATAAGAGTGCCCTTAACAAGCACGTGAGTTAACTAACTTCGTCATTCAAACGTTAAAAATGGTCCAAGCACTAAGCCGCTTAGGCTGTGACAACGAATAAGGACCGCAGAATGGAAATATTTTAACTTCATCATGCATACTATGTAGTTCACCTTTTAATGGAAAGGATGAAAGAAAGAAAATATTCATATGGCCTACAAAGATCATCATCAAAATTATTAAAATACAGATCGATTCCACTGTAGTTTGACAGAAATCTATAGGGATGAAGCGGTTAGAAAGTCGATAATACCACACCATTTTAACGTTGGGTAGCAATAAAATATGTACCTTTGTACCATAACTACAACGTCATTATGTTCACTATAACAGAATTTTATTAATTTATATTTTTGTGCATTATTTTATTGATTGTAATAAAATATTGCACAGATAGGTACTTGTATAAAATTTACATGATTATTTTGCTTGAATAAACAAGTTATGCACAAGATAAACGCCATAGCTATAATCATTATAATAGTATATCTTTCAGTAAGGTATGCGCAATGATTGCAAACTTCCTACACAATATTATAACCGTCTGTACTGTTCTTGAAAAGCATTATTAAAATACACGCGCAGGTACACGTACGAAAATAGCTGCCAAACTTACTAAAACGGTTATTCAAACGACAAAGGGCTATATATAACTCAATATGAACAAGCAAAAACCGCAGGAATGTTCCAAACACCCACCCTTTGCCGTACGGACGGCAGACAATACTTCAGTCGACTCGCGAGAGATGTATAAAATAGTTCGCGTCGGCCGCTGTATAGGTATCTATGTATAGAGTTGCCTACAGTTTCAGCACATAGGAATAAGGGTGCGCCTTTGTGCCTTGGACTAAGCGAGTGGATTTATTTGGAAGAATATGAAGAATTCTTCTAACTAAAATCTGCGTTTCGGCTTGTTTCCTTCCCTTAAGAGGCTCGTCAGCCGCGAGATGGACAATGGCGAATGGAAATTGGCATTGGAAATTTGAATTTGGAATACATACCTTACTCGAGGAATGAAGTCTGGAGCTGGGTCTCACTCACATTGTTTTCACACTAAATTAAAATGAAATCAATTTGATTATGACATTACGCGGGTCACGAAGTAACTGCGCGCCCGTGGCGTGACGCAACTGAGACGGACTGCACAAGTTGACATTCGAATTTCGAATCATAGTCATAAGTCAAATCACCTACTTTTTAATTTTCGAAAACCTTCGTTTGAATGTTTTTTTTTTGTTACTTTTGTCCTTGTCAGGACAGGCAAAGGAATTTAAATAGTATGAATACAATATTCGAACGTAATAAAAGATTTGAATCGTCGGATTTGCCTTCGCATCGCCAGGTGAAGTAATGTTAGTCGAGGCGTACCTACCTTACGATTAAAATAAATATTTTATGCTTATTAGTTCAGACTACTTATAAAATAATCCCGAAGAGTTGTTTGTTTGTTTGAACGCGCTTATCTCAGGAACTACTGGTCCGATTTGAAAAAATATTTTTGTGTTGGGTAGTTGATTTGTCGAGGAATGCATTTATTCTATAATGTGTGCAGAAACCAAAATCCACGGGGACGTGGTCGCGGGCGGCTGTTATAAGTTAAACTAGCGGTTGCCCGCGACTCCGTCCGCGTGGTTTTCGGTTTCCGCACACATACGTACTCGTATATACTATAGCCTAAATCTTTCCTCGGCAAAAAGACTATTCAACGCAAAAATATTTTTTCAAATCGAACCTGAGGTTAGCGCATTCAAACAAACAAACAAACAAACTCTTCAGTTTTATTATATTGGTAAAGATAAAATCGCTTAATCCTCACAATGTAAGGTCTGCCCTCACCGCAAATGGCTCGTTTTGTTGGGAGCATACACAGATAATATTAAATCGTTGATGTTGGCATACTCGCACTGTCAACCGATATCTCGAGCTTGTAAGACGTTCAAATGGGTTTTTAATGTTAAAATGTTCGTATTGTGCTTTTGAAGTTTGTTATGAGTAGTTTGGTTGGCTTTTTTTCCCAGTAGATGTAAATATTGATACTTATTGACTGGAAAATGTATGCTATACTAGCGGCAGCCCGCGTTTCCGTCCGAATGAAATGGATTTCGGTTTCAACTGAGTACAAAACAAATGAGTATTTTTACCCATTATCTACTATTAAAAGTGACTATTCAACACAAAAATATTTTATTGGTGCATTAAAAAGAATTGACTGGATTATGGCTGAAATATTTTAACGCATTAGTTAAAACGCGTTAGTTTAAAATCGTATGTATAAGCTTCATGTAATGTAAAAAGTTGATTATGAAGCATTCAATTTCCAAAATTACTGGTTACGTTGTTCCTAATTTAAAAGTATAACAATGTAGTCTATTTGCAACCTCCTTGTACGTTTCCTTCGTCTGTCAAGAGCGAACGGAAGCATGTGATATGACCGCACAATTCAATAACGCTTCTAACTTTAGCACCGAAGACAGACGTGATAGCTGACTGCGCGCTGACACAGTAACTTGAGCAATTGCAAGCCATCGAGATAGTATCCAGCTGGATAATTCTCCTAAGGGCGGGATGTGTAACGCACTTTCTTTTAGTATGAAAAAGTCTCTTTAAAATAAATACGCACGTCTCTTGAAGGAGCCTTAGTCAAAGCCGTGAGGAAATACTGCTGCAGCCAAATTGTTCCATAGAACTGCGGCGAGCTAAAAACAAGTTTCTGGATTAGTGCTACACTAATTCTTTTGACGGGCCTGTTGGTCTAGTGTTCATAGACCCTGGCTCCAAAACAGTTGCGCTTTCGAATCCCGCTAGAGGCAAATGTTTTTCTTATGAATATCGGAGTTTGTCCGTTCCCTAGCATCCCTCCTTGTACGTTTCCTTCGTCTGTCAAGAGCGAACGGAAGCATGTGATATGACTGCACAATTCAATAACGCTTCTAACTTTAGCACCGAAGACAGACGTGATAGCTGACTGTGCGCTGACACAGTAACTTGAGCAATTGCAAGCCATCGATATAGTATTCAGCTGGATAAATGTTTAATACAACTGCAAGGTTATATTTTAATCTCAGTTCTATAATTTTATATATTTATTTCATTTTATTATTGCTAGGAAGACTAACAGCAAATAGAACAATATTTATATAAAAACAACTTTGCTAATAACAAGTCCTCACCTTTAGGTAGGTTATTAAAGGCGTCTCCTTTTGTATAAAACAAACCTCACAATGTATCTTAATTTTAGTAATTTTAGAATAAGTTTAGCCTTCGTAAATATTTAGCACATTCAATTTTCGGTTTCAAATCCTGTTATTTTTACACCAGTCGTTCTTAACCTATGGTCCGTGGACCACTGGTGGTCCCTAGCACCAGTTTACGTGGTCCGCGAAGCTAACGTAGATAAGGGACATCTAACTGCGTTCATTTACACCGAACCGGAGGATATTACCCATAAACCAATTTGGTGGTCCCTGTAAAGTCAGATTTTTAACGAAACGGGGCTTCATGCCTTCAAGCCAAAGGTCAAAAACCACTGATTTAGGCTTAGATACACGATTCGCAATGGTTAATGGAATTGGTTGTACGATATTTCAAGTCGATTCCGTCCCAATTTGATAAAAATATATTGAAATATATTCTCTTAGTTAAACAAGACGAGCACGAATAATTAAAAGCTCACGTTTCCCCCATTCTCAAGGCACCGCATCTAGGAACCTCCCACAGGGCGGCCATAGCACACGTTTTCCGAAATTCAATCTTGCTACCTGAACCCGCATTTGAACCTGGCACTGAGTGCTCACTTATTTATGCGTCTCGGCTCACAGATGTCTCTTAAGTGCGAATTAATATTCAAACGTCGACATACAAGAACATACCTATACGAAATGCATTTGCTTTCCTGATATCGTATTTAGCATGGATATAAATCGTAAGATTTGCCCTCGGTATACTACGACCTGCTTTGAAATTGGCACTGAAATATGAAGACGACGGTCGCTTCTTATCGAAGTAAAAGTATGTTAAAACGTACGTCATGTCAAACAAAATAATGAAACAGTTTTCTGTTGTTGGGCATATCCAGCGATTTAAATCTATGGTATTTAGTTCACCTGTACGCGATACGTATTCAATTAAATGGGTTTGTGGATTGTTAGGCACTAATATTGTGAGTGTAATTGTGACATACTAATTTGCTGTAGCAGTACAAGTTGTGGCTATGTATTATGTGATGTGGTGTATAGGAGTCTTTATATTGTGGGAAGCAATTAGTTCGAATCAAAGCGTGATCTATAGTTTTTTATTCGTTATCATGATTGTATTGTTCTGGTACTGTTTATGTAGGTCTCATAGCAGTAACTTCAATGACATAACTGATTCAAATAAATCCTGGACCACGGTGTAAGCGTGTCCTGGGTTTGCAAGGGAAAAATGGTATTAAAATTCTGAATATAAAAACCCTAAATACAATGTAGGAATATTCGGATTTTTCGTACTCAAACACAAATAGTCTAAACAGCTTTTTGCTTAAAGAACTATCTACTATGCAATCAAAACAATCAAGAATACTAGTCATAATCCGACATCCAATCATAAATTCTTATAACACAATGTACAGACTCAGTATATATCACACAAAGGACAACGGCAGAATCCCATGTATTTCCAGTACCACATAAAGACTTAGCGTTCCAAGAAGTGAATACTAGAAAATCAATCCTCTAATGATGCTTATCAAAAAATGTTATGGTAACATATTTTTTAAAGCTGGGGATAAAAAGATGATTTCAAACATAACCTCCAATGCAACTTTTACATTATCCACAGAATTGCCATTTCCCCAAATGTTACTAACACTTTGACCATCTGACTGTCACTTTGAAATGTAAGCAAAAATTGACCTTATTGCCATGGAGTATATTAAATATACGAGCACCGACATCTATTGGTCTAAAATGTCAATAGTTCTGTCCCAAAAAATGCAATCGTCAAATTCTTTCTCCAGATGGCGTTAAAAACAGTTTTGAAACCTGTCAAATTGAAGTGTCTGAATGACCCCCAATTATATTTTTTTAAATATCATTGATGACCCCCCATTTTTATTGCTTATAATTATTTATAACACTGCGCAAACTAATACAAACCTTTAGGGTGGTAGAACACCTTACTGGTGATAAAGCATTTTTATGATAGATCAACGTACATGGTCACTGCTTTTACAAAACAATATAACAACGAGGAAATTAAAGACCATCACCATTATGTTATAATTATATTATATTTGTCCAAAATAACATTATGCTTTTCTTCTTTGTGAGATAGAATAATTCCAGCGCTGAACAATATTGAGAACATTTTCATCCGAGTCTTATTGGACATGACGATGTATGCGTGATAGGCGCCCATATTTCAATAATCACCGTATTAGCAAGTTCCCACACTAAATATGTACTAAAACATTCTGGTAAACATTAAAATGTCCTCACAAATAATCACACGAATCACACTCGAAGAGTCCCTTATCGCAGAATAGCAGACAGCGCAGGAGCAAAGGTGCTCAACCTACACACATCTATTGTAATATACTCGTATATTGTTTAAAACATATTTCTTATTGTAAGTATCTGCGTGCTCAACTGAAGGCAAATCATTTTACAAATCATAAAACGGCGAATATTGTGAACAAGAATGCAATAAAGATTATAAATATATGAATATTAATTGACCGATGTCTTTCCAATCAATTTTGACACATTTTATCAAACATAAACTAGAAGAGTCGCTCTTTAGACGACGTCAAAAGCGTTCTGTTTTTCCATGTAAATGATGACCGGCGTTTTGTTTCAGGGATTTTGTAATATAATACAATCAAGGATTTCCAGCTATTCCCAGCTTCTAAAAATCTACTTCAAATTGAAAAATGTTCGTCTCATGATTACCTTTAAATCCTATATAGTCAGTTCTGGGAACGCTAAGTTTTATGAGTGGTACCCATTTTGCCGTTTTCCTTTCGAAACACGCGCGTTATTAGACTGTTTCAGTCTAAGCTACCTTCATTGCCCATTTTACAAAGACCCCTCTTTTGAGGCAGGGAATATTTTTTCCCTTCGACAGTAGGCTTTATGGCCCCACCAGAGGGGTCAAGTTACATTTGCCACTGCTCAGAATTAAGGTGACATGGGTCTCTCATTTCACCATGTCTTTGCGTGTGGTTGAGTAGGCTGTTTTGCTAAATATTGTCTGTGTTTTTAATATGAATTCGGGTTGTGACGCTGTTTTCTTTTGTGACGGTAAAGAATGTAATTTAACGGGATGTTGAGCAATTTTTACAAGTGGTTAGGGTTATAGCGTTTGGTTTAATTTCGAGTTTTAATATAACGTCGTAAATGCTCTTTAGATAATAGGTCGTGTGTTATTTTTTACTGTAGACGATATGGTATATAAAAGTACAATATTCGGGCTTAGATTGTTATTACAGCATTCCTTGCTCATATATCCGTAGTTCTAGCTAATGGAAAATGTTTTTACGCGAATTAATTTTTCAGTCCGGGTGGCGACTTATTACTGTTTAGGTACCGTATCCCATTGTAAAAATTTTGTTGTTTCTCTTATGGCAATTTAACAAAATGTTAGAAACGAACTTCTTTGCTATCCATGGATTCTCCGTGCGGGTGCCGGGTCCATCGCGTGGAACAGAGAGGAACGTCAGTCGGCGCCTGGGACTTTCGACCCAGCGTGTAGGTTTAAGAATAAGAATAAGAATAAGAATATTTATTTGCATAAATGTGGTTACAAATGGTCTTAAATTTATTATATGTAGTTCCGACACATTTAGCTTTAAATCAAAGCATGCAAATTATGATACATAATAATGGACATTTACAATTTTTCATAATATTCGTATTAATTAGGATTACATTACAATACACACTTCTTGGTTGTCAAGGTACTTACTAAAATAATAAAATGTCAAATTTTAATAGATAATAACATGTCAAGTATTAAAAGGGTTAACTACAGAAATCAGTCAATATTCTTTACTAATTCGTCAATACTGTAAAACAATTTTTGCTTAAGCCAATCAGTTACTTTAAGTTTAAATTTCGTCCGAGGAAGTGGCTTAAGTTCCTGAGGAATTGCATTAAATGCTCTAATACACATTGCGTGCGTTTGTTTTTTATACAATGCAGTTCTAGGTAAAATATCGTAGACCAATCTGTCCTGATTCCGCTTATTCCGGGGATATAAATCACGTGCACTTTTAAAATACTGAGGATTTGCTTTTACGAAACAAACAAGTTCCAATATATACATGCAAGGCAAGGGTAAAATATTTAATTCTTTAAAAAGTGGTTTGCATGAATAAAAAGGAGGAACACCACACATAGCCCGGACACACTTCTTCTGAACAATAAATAACCTGTTTACGTCGCAAGAATTACCCCAAATCAACAAACCATATCTAAGAGATGACGCAACAAATCCATGGTATGCCATGAGTGTTGTCGATAACGCGCAAGTTTGGCTCAACCTTCTAAGCAAGTAGACAAATCTATTAAGCTTGTCGCATAAATACTGTATGTGAGACTTCCAATTGAGGTGTTTGTCAATCATTACACCCAAAAACCTTGTGTCAGGTTGTTCAGATAGGTCAATATTAAGATTAATGTTTTTACTACCATAGCTTTTAAATTGTATAAAGTTAGTTTTAGTTAAATTTGCATTTAAATTATTATTTTCCAACCATTTAGACACTGAATTAATAGTTTGCCTCAAATCATTTTCATATGTTGTCAGATTATTTTTAAAACTTACAAGTATCGAAATATCGTCCGCAAACAGCGTGCATTTGTGTTCTGTTACTTCTGGTAAGTCATTAATATAAAGTATAAATAGCAAAGGTCCTAGGACGCTTCCTTGCGGTACGCCACACGAATTTATTTTTGAGATAGACCTGTAGGCAGTCATGGTATGTTTTTCATTAAAATTTGAGATTTCGACATATTGAGTTCGAGCGTGAAGATAAGATTTTAGCCAATCCAGAGATGGCCCACGAATTCCGAGGTTATCAAGTTTTGCTATTAAGATGTCATGTGAGACAAAATATAAGGGGCCCCTTTATAGTATACTAATAATTGTAGATGTCTTGAATTTATTTTTATATAACTGGGCCCACTCAATCCAAAGCAAAGCTTAAAAGATGTCATTAAACCCGTCTGGCGTCAAATTAAAACTTCACAAAGAACAACATACACCGTCTTAAATGCTGAAACCGCAAAGGTTGCTTCAGGCATGTGTATAATTTTAATCCTTCCCTACAAACGTGTTTACACACGCTAAAAGGGTTGCCTGGTCGAATTTAGGACCGTTTTATTTCCAACGAAAATAGGGTAACGACTCCACAAATAAGCGGTGTGTAAACAAATTAAAAATCGGCGAAAAATTTTAAAAATTTTGTAACCGTTTCACAGCATGCGATTTTCGCCCAATTTTCGCTTAGTAAGTCAAGTGTGGGACGTTGTTGCACTAAGCGACCTCTTTTAGAGGTTTATTACTTGGCTTATCTGATGTTATCTAACAATATGATAGACAAGAATTCGATAACTTGATTTTATAGTAAATTCCAATTTTAATTTTATCTATACTAATTCATACATTAAGCTTAATATTTTCTTTGTTTCAACGCGCTAATCTCAAGGACGACTAGTTTGAATTGAAAAAAAAATGTTTGGGTTATTGTTAAAAATGTTTTAAGCTATAGTATAACACTATGCGTGCGGATACCGAAATCCACGCGGACGGAGCCGCGGGCGGCCGCTAGTAATGCATAAAAATATGATAAAATGAGTAACAAATAATTTGTCAATAATATCCAGCACACTCTTACACGGCCCAAAGGGCCCAGAGACCGTCGCTTCAAATCACATTTTATTCACTCGCTTTTTTTCCTTTGTTAGTCAGACATTTGACCGCTCTCTTTCCTAATGTTGAGTTTGGATTGAGTTGTGTAAAGAGTTACCTTAGTAACCAAAGTAAATTGCGTAAATCAAAACAATGCCACAGTTTTCATGTGGGGGGCATACGTAACGAATTAAATAATATGTGCATGATGGCGTCTCAATGTGACAGAGGCGGCAGGGTCAAGCGATTTAGACTAAGCGTGTCGGAGTTTAATTTTAATGGAAGTTGATTCACGTTTCTAATTAATCTCCCCTGTTTCATTGAAACTTCATTACTTTGGGGTTGGGGTATATTAAAAATCGCTGCGATGTTTTTAGGAATGAAGTTCGAAATTGCCGTTTTTGCTAAAGTTACTACCTGGGTACTTCCAGTCGAGATAAGTGTGTTTTATATCTCATTTGATTCCCAGATTCTTTAAAAACTAGAATGCAATTTTAGTCAAGAGAATCTTTGACTGTAATATCACTATGGAATGGAAATAATAATATGATGATTTGCAGCTAATGAGGTATAATGGATACTGTTATCAATTAAAACTTTATCTTAGGCACAAATTAAATCAAAGAAGTAATTAGACGCACAACTTATTTCTTGACTGTAAACTTGTTAATTATAATTCATTTATACTATTTTTTTTTAAATACCAAATTCTCCTAAACCTTCACTATAAATACTCGTAAGTACCTGCTACGCTATGTTCTAAAGAGCGCTGTTGATTCTGAATTCTCTTTTTCAAAATTAACGTAACAATGCCTACAACTCTAACGTAATGGTTTTAGAGAGCAAAATAGCAGTCCAGCTGAAATTCTGCGTATTTCCTACGAACTGTAGGGCATTCTCTTCTCTTGCCTACGCTTTCAGTAGACTATAAACGGTCGACAGGGCTGGCCTGAATTTTAAAATAAATAAAATTATATCTTTGGACAAATACCCCAATTGCCTAGCCCTGAACTAGGATTTAAGCTTGTACATACTATATTTTATACTTTTAAAAACATCCAAAGCTTAAGTACAAAAGTCAATTCCATCACACAAACATTTGCCCCTAGCGGGATTCTGACCACGATCCTTAGTTTTGTAGCCAGGGTCTATGACTATTTGGCCAACTTGGGTCCATCAATTTAGGCTTGATTTCCAATCAAGTCGGAAGCTAGGATAACGTTTTTTGTATACTTAGTTTTAAACATTTTTATATGCTAAATATGAAAATTTTATAATTATAAACCAAGACGGTCTCGGTAGCTTAATTGGTAAGAGTGCTTGCCCGTATTGCAAGAGGTGTTAGGTTCAATCCCCCGCCTGGGATAAGATAATTTTTCCTTTGTTTATAATTCCAAGACAAGGGATGAATGATTGAATGAAAATATGAATGGAAACAAAACTAATATTTCCACCCATCTCGCTCATACATGCCGCAGTCATGCAAAAAAAAATCATGTCATAATTTCAATATCAATCGATCCGAATTAATAATCCACTTAATGCACTAGTGGAACTTACTAATTAACTGATTACATGTCTTTTGTACTTTATCAGAAATTACTCAATATCATATTTAGTTACAATAGGTACACATACATTTGCAACCATAGCACAAGCTAATGCTTAGTTTGGGGCTAGATGGCGCTGTGTGAATAATGTCCAGAGATATTAATTTATTTATTTTATAAACACATGTATGAAAAAGACAGCTTATAAAATCGCACATTACCGGTCGCCCTTACGCCAGTAAAAGTTTACTGACGCGACATACAAAAGCACTCTGCAGCGTGCAAACAAGTTCTGTTCAACATTTGCTTAGATTTTTTAAAGTAGGAAATATGATGCATTAGTGTAGACGCTTCTATGGCTGAAGTATCCTAATAAAACGGTAATATATTTATGTTTATCGTTGATTACTGTCTCATACTCTCATATCCCTGCTTTTTTATTATTTATTAGGAAAACAACAGTCCGCTTGCAACCACGGTTGTTGTAACGCAGCCGAAACGTCAAGCAGTAAGTAGTATACTATACTACATAATTAATATCGCGTTAAGTCGCGTTAAATAATACTAGTGTCAAAACAACAGAAATAATATAAACAATTCACAAACAGAACATATAATTGCTACAAATACGTCGCTTGAATTCATAATACTTCAAATACCTATTTGTCTTAAATTGAGATCAATTGCCCCCTTGGTGTAGTGGTTGGAGCGCTGGGCTCTAAAACCTCGGAGTTTCGGGATCAATTCCGCTGGGACCACGTAAACATCGTGAGTATATTCTGACTATTAATTATTTAGTAGGAAAACAACAGAACAAATAAACAGCACAATTAAATTACACATTAGCCAAATAAGTTTCCACGAATAGGTTTTACATTAATTGTGTCGTTTGTACCACTATCTCATTCAGGGACAGATCCACAGGACAGCATGTTATAAAATTGTTCAATGCAATTGTTCAGTGTAATTAATGCGTCTCTTTTCAATAGAACAGTACCCTGAATGCAACAGTGACCCATATAATGTTAATAAAAACACAAGCTTGAATAGATCCTTTTCAAGTGAATTGTAACTGGCAGCCAAGCCGTTTGTATACTACCACCAAAGCTTAGTAAGAAACAAAATGCCTAGTTAATTACAACTCACAGTGGTGACTAGCCGTTCTGACTTGCGGCGTCACCGCTAAAATTACTTTTTGGCTGACGTCATTATTCTCCTCCCCCCCCCTGGTTTCCCACAACCCCCTCGCCTATTTACGGGAACTGTAATTTATCACAGGAATTAAAAGGCGAATTGTTCGGGTCATAGGGATACGGAAAACTTCGCCAAAGTTTTCGAATCTAATTTAATACGTATCATATTTTTTTGTGAAGTCGGCCTTTCTGTTGAGCGTTAGTCAGAGGAAGAAAGTTTTTGTTCGAGTAAGTTTCAAGGTTTTGGCGTGATTTTTGTTTCTATGTGGACTTGAAATGGGTTATGAAATTAAAGCCTTGACTATGAATATCTTCTTGTGTAAGTAAAATCCAAACTAAATCAATTCCATTTCATATAACACAGGTCTGTGTAGTTGGGAACAAAGACAAAGTTTTGATGAATTCCAAGTTTTGCATGTTCTCAAAGATTACTTACTATGCCTATAAAACAAAAGAAGACATTTTCGATATAGCTTCTTTTGTGCGATGTCAATATGTACGAATTTCTTAGTATTTATTTGAATGTTTTCCATTGAATTATTTATTCAAAATACCGGGCGTGCCTTAAAAGATTTCTCTGAAAGTGAAGCCTCCTTTTCAATTAGAAATACATTTCAGCTTTTGCCCAAAATTTGAACTTGTCATTGAGCGGAATTCTCTAAATAATTGCTACAAATACGTCGCTCGAATTCATAATCCTTCGAATATTTGTCTCAAATTGAGATCAATTGCCCCCTTGATGTAGTGGTTGAAGCGCTGGGCTCCTAAACCTCAAGTGTCGCGATCAATCCCGCGGTCCACTTTTTCATCGTGAGGTTTTGAATCATCTGATTGTTTGATAAAAATTCCATGCTTCGAAAGACACACCCACCATGCCCCCATAGGTATGATCCAAGCATACTAGACACGACGTATTTTGGACCCAAAATGGGTGTAACTGGGACTAAACGCTTGGAAGAAGATTTAAGTTTAGTAACACACTAAGCGGAAAAAACGCGACTGAAGTTCAAAGTTAATAGAATGTTACGCGACGTTATTTCGGCATAATGTGTCATCCTTCATCTCTATACTAATATGATAAAGCTGAAAAGTTTGTTTGTTTGGTTGAACGCGCTAATCGCAGAAAATACTAGTTCGAAAGAATATTTATAATACAACTGGCGTAATCCCGCCGAAATTCGGACGCGTTTTTTCGGCCTAGTGTGTTTCTATACTAAATATCAGATGCCGCTTAAGACCTTCGTTAAAAGAAGCCGAAACGTCTTGTTTCACCTGTAAAATGTTGTTTCAATTAAACTGCAATTTATCCGCTCTAAAGAAGTTTTATTTCATGTAGTTTTGCGATAGCTGAGAATTAATCTTAATTTAAAGGTGGCTTTCCCGCATCAACAGTGATCACAACGGAGACTAACGAGTCTCATTGTTATTCGCCGACGATCCGCCGGTGATTAATCCAATGTTTAAACTGGTAAATAGTTTATTATCACTAATTGACTGAGACATTGATATGCGATACTTTTGAAAGACAAAGAAAGGGTTTTTGTAGATTTATGTTTGCTAAGGAGCATGTAAGGTAAAGCACTTGCAATCTGTGTCATCAGAGTCGAAGAGTAGAATCAGGCAAGGTTACAATTAAGATCTAAGCGAAAAAACGCGACCGAAGTTTATTTTTTGTACAATATTACGCGACGTTTTTTCGGTACACTGTGTCATCCTCCATCCAAATTACACGAGGTTTTTCGGCCTAGTGTGTTTCTATACTTAATGTCAGTTGACGCATTAGACCTCTGTCATTCCGTGAAAAGCAGCCGAATAGTATTTTCCTGTAAAATGTGTTTTCAATTAAACTGCAATTTATCCGCTCTAAAGAAGTTTTATTTCATGTAGATTTGTCTCTGATAGCTGAGAATGAATCTCAATTTAAAGGTGGCTTTCCCGCATCAACAGTGATCACAACGGAGACTAACGAGTCTCATTGTTATTCGCCGACGATCCGCCGGTGATTAATCCAATGTTTAAACTGTTAAATAGTTTGTTATTGCTAATTGACTGAGACATTGATATGCGATACTATTTAAAATAATAATAAATAATAATAATAAATGCCTTGCACAAACACACCAATTGCCTAGCCCCAAACTAAGCTCGAAGCTTGTACTATGGAAGCTAGGGAACGAATAGACATCCCAACTAATATTATAAATGCGAAAGTAACTCTGTCTGTCTGTCTGTCTGTCTGTCTGTCTGTCTGTTACGCTTTCCCGCTTAAACCTCGCAACCGATTTTGATGAAATTTGGTACAGACAATCTTTAGACCCTGAGACAGAACATAGGCTACTTTTTGACCCATTCCAACCCCCCACTTCCCCGAAATGAGGGGGTGGAAGTTTGTATGGAAAATCTAAACTACTTAAGTTAGACGCTTGAAATTTGGCATGCAGGTCCCTTAGTAAACTTGATGCTTAGTTGCAAAAGGATATTGCGAAATTCCCACGGGAACGGGAGTTAGCGGGAAAAAACATTCGTATAATGAAAACCGACATCCACGCGGACGAAGTCGCGGGCGGCCGCTAGTACTTAAATACTTTTATAAACATCCATGACTCGAGTACAAATGCCGATGTTCATCACACAAACATTTGCCCCTAGCGGGATTCGAACCCGCGACCCTTGGTTTTGTAGCCAGGGCCTCTAGCCACTCGACCAACGGGCCTGACTAAAAGATAAGGGTTTTTGTAGATATTTTATGTAAAGTGTTAATAAGCATGTTAGTAAAAGCAATTACGTTTTTTTTCTAGCAACAGCATCAGCTAAGATTACAATTTATGTTATTGTGAATTAACTCGAATAACGAAATCTCCGATAATTACATAGCTGTAACAGAAACTATGGTTCCGCCAAATATACTGATCGGAACACAAGATATTCCGATGAAAAATAATACATGTTGGTTTTTGTTCAATATTGCTAGCTGTAAATGATAACTAACTTCAAGGATAGCTTTGCTTATACGGTTTCTTATTTCTTCGTCTTAGCATATCTCAGACGATTTTAATATAATTATGTATGTGTTCTCTCAGTATAAACCAATCTTTGCACAACAACAAAACACTACCAGAAACAATTTGCTTCCTTTCCAACGTCTAATGCGGACCATAAATCCCATTCTAAAACAACCAACTGCCTCACCCTTCAAAAACGTCGCACATCCAACAATGTATCCACACGAATTAACTAAATTACTAAAGTTCTGCTTCTGAATGCAGAATATGCGGTACAATGTAAAAACTTCTCAGTTCCACGTCAAAGTGAAATGAGCCTTAATGGCTGGAGTTAAGGTTGTTCGAAGCGGTCCCCGAGGCGCCGTGACCCAATGCATCGTCAGATGTTTGCCGACTATTCAACTCGATGAGACGTGGCGCGTTGGGATGTGGACACAGTGAGGGTTTATTGTCGCGTATAATACAATCTTTGCACGTGGTTTGTTATCTCTTCTCCTGAGGAGTCAATGTTTGGCCTTAGGGGTAAAAGGGGTAGAGCTCCGAAACCTAGGAGGTCGAGAGTTCTAACTCCATGGGGAACACTTTCACTTTGTGCGGTTTATCCAGATTGGTTAAGACATTGGGGGCTTTAATCACCTGATTGCCTAATCATGACCACACCAATTAGCACAGTGTTCTAACCACAACTGAGAACTGATCACTCAAACCTCCGAGGTCGAGGTTTCACTCTCTCTTTGTTAGGTTTTCCCTTTTTTGGTTTGATCATTGCAGGCTTTAATCCTTGGCTACGATCCAAAAACTACGTTCAGTAAACCCTTTCCTTATTTATCATCTTATCTTTACTGCTTTCATAAAAGTTCAACTATTCACTTATATAGTTGAATTTTTATGAAAGCAATTTTTATTTTTCTTTTAGCTTTCCATGTCAAATTAGCTTTCCATGTCAAATGCACTTTTACATTTCGAAGTAAGGACAAGGCAAGTTACTGTTAGGGACCTTTATTTATTTGACGCTGGGGAACGCTCTCTCACCTTATTTCCAGGTTAATTTAATCTGTAGTAAGCCATATGTGGAGCTCGGGACTAATCAACAAGAAAAAAATTTACTTAGTCAGATGAGTCAGACAAAGCAGAACCACGTGTTCAGAGCTTCCCTTCTCACTAAACTCCTGCGGTTTCCTTTGCACCCATACGTGGAGGAAGAGACCGGTGTTCAACAATAAACAGCATTGTTCTTTAAAAACCTGGTGGAGTGACGATCTGCAAGATGTCGCCGAGGATTGGGCTGAGTGGAGAGCCCTAGGAGGGACCTATGTCCAGCAGTGGACTGCGATAGGCTGTTGATGATAATGATTGATGTTGTTTAAAAACGCTTCCCGCTTCGCCTGTGCAAAGTGACAGTGGCTACAGAGACTGTTTTTAGCTAATGAGTAAGTCGCGCTTACCTGTCAGACAGGGTGGAATGACACTGTTCGCCATCAGGGATGAGAGTAATTGCTGGGTTGTAGTGGAGGTTTGAAGGCTCAAATTGGTCTGATGTCAAAAAAATCGATAGAGTTTAATTGATAGATAGATAGATTGATAAGACATGTATTTGCATCACAAAAAAAAACACACACACAAACACAAGCATAAAACACATAATTTAAAATACAAAATTGGTAATTAAACTAGGAATATAATAAATAATTGTGACTGGCTCCTAGGTCAACGTCTTAAAGGTTGCAATCAGGTTAAATATGTTTGAATGACCAGCTTGCTGTAATGGTCAAGAAGTCGACTATTTACAGTATGACTATTTACTACTAGTTGTACCCACGCACAGGACAAACATTAATTGTGTGCATGAACATATTTGTTTGTCCTGGTATTGGGGGTATATGTACCTTTTAAAGTATGTTTGTAATACCACTGCCGATTCTGAATATGTAACACCGACTATTTACAGTATGACTATTTACTACTAGTTGCACCCACGCACAGGACAAAAATTAATTGTGTGCATGAACATATTTATTTGTCCTGCTAATGGGGGTCCTTTTTAAGTATGTTTATAATACCACTGCTGATTCTAAATATGCAACACAAGTGCTTAAGCTACTTAACACGGAGTCAGATGTGATGTTGTGAGATATTTACTTGTGAAAAATTGTTTATATCCTATATGCTCTTGAGTTGGTATTACTTATTGATGACTATAAATAAACTGTTAGATTTTTATGATTATTTTACATTTAAATCATCATCTGTTAATATTAAGAACATTAAAAGCATCATGCATGGAGGAAAATGGCACGAAGCTTTCATGTGAAACTCAAGTAGGTACTAGAAAAGTAAGCTATTCCTGCTGATCTTTGAATAAAGTCTTTCGTAAAATAGATACAGAAAGGCTATTATGACATTTAATAAGGACATAATGGCATAAAAACGCCGCATAAGTAGTAGAAAAGTCTTTGTGGAAAAAATGCTTGGTTTTTAATATATTGTTTCAAAATTTCATTAGCTACCTTTCCCCCACCGCATCCGCAGTCCAGCTTATTAAATCCAATGTTTTCTAATTCATCATCATAAAGTATTCATTACATAATAAGCAAGAGGATAAGACTGAATTTTATAATACCGTTTAATTCCTTACATTTAAGGGGAAGTCGGTTCTCGACCGCTTGGCGTTCGCAAAAAACGGCGCCAGATGTCGAGCGGATACGATTTTTGTGCTTTTTTGTGCATTTTATTTTCTCTGTGCTGCGTTTTTTCTGCAACCACCCAGTTCTTTTTAAGGGAAATTTTTGAATAGGTCATCTAGTTTAATGGCGACAATTCAAAAGTAGTTCTTTTAAAGCCAGTCCAGCCTCGGAGGCTTAAAGCGCAGACTGCTTTGAAAGTTTTATCTTTATGAAAACAATGACGAATCATTATAATAATATGGTTTTCAATTTACGAGTTAATAACGAAATGTGTAATTTTTTCATTCTAACTATCTTTTAGACTTTATTCTCGTCATCATCCTACTTTTCAACTTCCAAACTGTTACTGAAGTATCGTAACAAAAATCTCTGACACATCGTTTCCACCTGGAGCACAGTCGCGACGACGAATGCTTACAGTTAATATAATCATCACCATCAACTTATGCAATTCTCCGCTCAGAATATCATATATCATCATCATCATCTTATGCAGTTCACTGCAGGACGTCTCCACCAATTGTAGGTTACACTTAGTTACCACCCTGTGATTGGTGATCGCAGTATGTTGAACCATAAAGCACAGGAAAATTCTGCCCAATCTCCCAGAAAGTTAGTTTACTAATAAAAATATAAAGATTTTAAGAAATCGCTCTCTTTTATTTCACTCTAATCTAGAGACAATTTGAATCTCGCATCTCCGTTCCACCTATCAAACACAACACGCAATCGGAACACGGTCGCATTATGATCAGCCTGCGTCCGTTCCGAAATGCATTTTGAAATCGAGAATGTCCCGTGCGTTCCTTTTGTTCCGCGATCATGTTCCACGGAACAAGATCCGGCGCATAGGAACGCTCGGAACACACGCGCTGTGAAACGGAATGTAATCGACAAGTACGGAGTGCGATTTCACACTACTTCTGAGAAAATTGTCAAGGGGTTTATTTATCATAGATGTTTGGAGAAACTGTAACATTGAAGTATTTTATAATATACTAATTAAAGGCACTTTAATAGTGATTTAACGGGACTAATCGCAGTAATTTTTTTGTAGTACGTACTTATTAGTATTACAAATATCGAAATACTAGTTTTGTTTTATAAATAAATTGTTTAGGCCTGCAATGTCCTAACCAAACTGGGAAAACCAAATGAAAGTATTACCCCCGGGTTGTTTATCTATACTAATCTATACTAATATATAAAGCCGAAGAGTTTGTTTGTATGTTTGTTTTTTTTGACACGCGCTAATCTCAGAACTACTGGACCGATTTGAAAAAATATTATTGTGGTGGATAGTCCATTCGACGAGGAAGGCTTTAGGCTATTGGAAATCGAAATCCATGCGGAGGGAGTCGTGGGCGGCCGCTAGTAATATATATTTATGCATCCTGTCTGGGTATAAAAACATACCATTTGCCACACAGTAGGTAAACTACCAATAAGTTGATTACTAAAGCTCATTTATCTACTTCTCGAATTAAATTTCACGACATATGTAACTGCTAGCGACGACAAGCCATGTTCTCATTATCGTTACAGAAATTCAACCTTCAAGAACATTTCAATTGACAGCCAACAGATACAAATACACAAATGGCGAACAACAAACATCTCCTTAACAGTTAAGGAAAGTTTCCGCGTCAAAAGGGTTCTGGGTTAAACAAAGGGTGAAGTTGGAAACAATTAAGGAAATAAACTTTATTTAGGCAATCGTGCGAGGTCTGATAGCCCTTTAATTGATAATTTACTGGGCATATCGGGTTCGGTTGGGAACTAACTTAGTCGTAATTAAGAGAGTGTGATCTTTATTACCATTTGGCCGGTTGCAAACTGGAAGTTACTTACGGAAATTATAATGGAAGGTAGGATTAGTAAATTAAGACTCATTTTAGTTATTTAATACTTTGAACATTCGCGAAGCTTTCGGACTCTTAATAATATAATCACCTTGACTAAATTAAATATTATAATGCTAATTACGACGTCAAAAGGCAGTACAGAACAATTTTAAGCTCTTATTAACATTTAATTATAAATTGTTACAGCTTAAGTCAGACGGAGTGAATGATATCTATCTATCCTAATTTAATAAAGCTGAGGAATTTACTTGTTTGTTAGTTTGAACGTGCTGAAAATTGGTGTGAATTGAAGTTTCTTCTATGTGTGCGGAAACCGAATTCCACACGGACGTATAGTCGCGAGCAGCCACTAGTGTCTTACTAAGTACGAGTAGTAACTTCAGGCTGTAGCTCTTTTTAGGGTTTTTAGGGGCCAAATGGCAAAAAACGGAACCCTTATAGTTTCGTCATGTCTGTCTGTCCTGGCTCGTTCTCCGCCGTTTCTGAACCGATTGCCACGAAAATTGGTGGAGAGATGCATAGTGATAATTCAAGAATTGGTTTTAAAAATAATCGAAAAATAATTATTTTTTACCCCCCCTCCCATACATCGAAAAGTCAATTCGAAAAAAAAAATTCGACTTACCCCTTCGTGTGGGGTATCGTTAAAAAGGTATTTTTAAATACAATAAAACTTGCCTTGAAACCATGTGGATCAAACACCCCAGTCTCGAGATATTTTAATACAAAGTTAAAATTAGAGCGTGCCCCCCCCCCCCCCCCTTAACTTTTGAAATACTATTACAATAATTCTGAAAAAAATGTCCTGTATACCTCCAAGTAAGTACTTTCAACGAAAACTATAGCGAACTCTGTATCATACATAGTTATTTTTATACAACTCGACCAACTTATGACGTGCAGTTGCCCTTACTAAATGGTGTCTTAAGCGGTCGGGCCATCTTTTAGGTACGGAACCCTTTCATGGGCGTGTCCGACACGCTCTTGGCCGGTTTTTTCTAGTTAGTACTGGATCATAACTCATCTAGAGGAAGCATAAATTTAGCAGAAGATTCCAAAAGGTTAATAATTCTGGATAGGAATCGAACTTGCGATTTCTGCAGTGTTAGTTGCAATATTCTAAGTCGATATTTACAGTCATCCTGCACTTAATTCTGAAACTAGATCTGATAGATCCCCAGGCGTATGGCGTTCGTTTTCTTGTTGAATGGAATAATATCGAATATAAGTTGTTTTTACTTTCTATTCCATCAGCTCACTATTTTTATATTTTGTTTTGTTTTCTCGGTGAAATGTATGTTTTACCATGAGGGTATTTTTTCGAAATTATTCAAAGGTCTTTAATCTTGAGTAATTATTATGGAAGTTGATCTAAGGCTCGTTTTAAAGAACGATCTTGAGAGTGAACTTGATATGTCATTCACATATACAACAGCATCTCAAGTTCGCTCTCAAGATCGATCTCGATTTATTAATACGAGCCTAAGAGAAATATTCAATTTATTATTTTCTCCATAGAAAAATCTGTAAGAACACCACATTAAGTGCTTTCAAAAAACACCTATAATTTCTGCCGAAACAGTGGTGTTATAAAACACTTAAAATAAAGGTTGAATTTAAAACCATTTATTCTCTTGGAATCAAAACGTTTTTAACTAATAAAATTATAATTATTACAAAATTCAAGGATTTTAAGTTCAATGAGCCTTTGCAAATTGTTAAACTTACAATGTTTACTTGTATTAAAGCTAACTTCTACTTAACTGAATTTCTTATGTTCATAATGGAAATTTAAATACGTTTGTTTAATAAACAAGCCTTTGTTTATAACACAGATGAGAGCGGTGAGATGCATATGAGTTTATGCCTTTATTTGTAAGCGTTAAAGTTCAAATTTGAAAACGTTTTTAAAATCGTGACTGCTCATTAATTAGTAATTGTGTCTGGAAACTTTTATTGACTTTTACTCGCAATAATATTTGCTATTTAATACTTAATTATTTAAAGCGTTGTCGAATTATTTTTTGCATAAAATTGGTTGGGCATTCAACCGAATTTTACCGATAGTTGCTCTTTTCAATTGCCATTTTCTTACAATATTTTGTCCGTAGAATAATTAAGCTTACTTATACTAGGTCATACAGTAACCTCTTTAAAGTAAAAAAATGATATATTTAACATGAACGGATTGATGCCTTGATGACACGTACCGAGCAAACCGGCGAGACACTAAAATGTTTCTCGGCCGAGACAGTGTAGTAAGCAAGTAGCTGTTCACACACGTTTTGAAATAACGGCCGACCACTCGGCCCTTTGTTTATACGTACCGTACCGAGTACTCGACCGAGAGCATTGTCTCGCCGGTTTGCTCGGTACGTGTGATCAAGGCATCAGTCCCAGTCAATGATATTTTAAAAACAAAATCATCATCTATTACCCTACCTAGATGGGGAGTTTTGCTCATTAACACCACGCTGGACAGACAGGATAGTAAACACCATGAAGAGGTGAACGATAAAACACAGGGGAACGCTGCCCATCCCCTTTACAATATTACAGCACCCATCTTTTTAAAATTACAAAAGCTCCATTGTATAAGAAACCTAAAAAGCTCAAGCGTTCTGAATAGCAAAGCTGCATTAAGCACAGCGCTAAAGAACTCCGCTCAAAAACTGGCGTTTCAGATGCAGAATTAGCGATAACGCCAGGCAAAGCCGCATAATCCATTGTTCCTATAGGGAGGGGTGTTTGTGTATCGATAAAAAAATGTTTCATAATAAATCGATATTATTTTGCCAATAAAGTGAGGGAAGCTTGACGCGACTTGATTTGTTGCTCAAACTGTAAATATGCTTAGTGGTGATTCTAAGTTCTATTCAAAACGTTTTTAGAATACACGACTATTAAATCTATAAATATTGATAGACAATAAAAGATAAAATAATATTATATTGGAACCAAACATCGTTCAGGAATAAAATGACAACTTTTAAATGTTTATCAGGTACGGCGGTGTACCGCCACTTCAATTTTATATTCTATAACAAATGTTTGCAAAAAAAATATAATTTAGGCCATAACCTTTTCGATTTTAATTAAATCCGTGATTCATCACTCTCATGTGCAACTCACTACTTTACTTAGCTCCTCAGCACAGAGATATTCGATCTCTTGAAGGAATTGATAACCTCACAAGATGAACGCACCGCCCCTCACTACCGTTTGACGTTGGTGACGTTGCTAAGCAACTTATATTTTCGATCTTAATAAAACCGCTATTGCGGCCGTCACATGGGCAATGCAACCTATACAGCTTTTTCACAACAGATACCGCCCTATGAAAGCATCGATAACTCTACAAGGTGTACGCACCGCCCCTCACTATCGTTTGACGTTGGTGACGTAGCTAAGCTGTTTGCCGTGCCCTTGTCAACCGGTATTAGTTTGCGATTTACTTGCTCGCGGAATATAGCTATTTCAATGTGTAGCTAATCTTTGCCAACAAAACATTTTAAATTCGGACACAACCTCGTAAAGCCGCTTTTGCAGCCGTCACTTTAATGAGCAATGCAACCTATACAGCTTTTTAACAACAGATACCGCCCTATGAAAGTATCGATAACTCTACAAGGTGTACGCACCGCCCCTCATTATCGTTTGACGTTGGTGACGTAGCTAAGCTGTTTGCCGTGCCCTTGTCAACCGGTATTAGTTCGCACTTTACTGTTTGCTCGCGGAATATAGCTATTTCACTATGTAGCTTATCTTTGCCAACAAAACATTTTAAATTCGGACACAACCTCGTAAAACCGCTATTGCGGCCGCCACTTTAATGTGCAATGCAACCTATACAGCTTTTTCAAAACAGATACCGCCCTATGAAAGTATCGATAATTCTACAAGGTGTACGCACCGCCCCTCACTATCGTTTGACGTTGGTGACGTAGCTAAGCTGTTTGCCGTGCCCTTGTCAACCGGTATTAGTTCGCGGTTTACCGGTAGCCAGCGGTGCCGGTGGTAAGTGGAACACAACTATTTCAATATTCCCATGTAGTTCGTTCCGCTGAATTGTTTATCAACAAATGTCTGATGTGGGTAAATGTTTTGTTAAATTTTCCTTTAATGATCCCGGTTTTTGCGGTTATACCTTCAACGAGGCATTTGTATGGACAGTCTCGTGTTTTAGACTAGTTTAGGAAAATTAATTAAGGTCAAATTTTATTTAAAGATTATAAAGACAAGAAGAAAAACATTTTTAACGAAAATCAAGCTGGAATCGAGTCTTTATCTAGGCATTTTACAAAATCCAGACCTTAATTGACTTGATTTTTTAAAGGGAGACGGCAAACGAACAGGTGGGCCACCTGATGGTTAGTGATTACCGCTGCCAATGGACATCAACAAACGCACAAGGGCCACAGATGTGTTTCCTGCCTTTAGGACCCCATGCCCTCCCCAATTAAGCTCTGGCGACCTCACTCACTAGCAGAAACATGGCACAATATTTACGAAGTGCTTCTTTGCTGTGGTCTTCTGTAAGGATGAGGTTCTTCCTAAGCGAACGGCTCATTCGAGTGGAAGTTCCACTAAGCTTTACCTCTCTTGGTCCTATGAGTTTCTGATATCATGAATGTACTAGTGTTTAACTGTTAATATCTTCAGAGAGAGTGAGTGTCTCTTAGTACGCAATTAGAGCTCATCGGTAGGTACAAAGAGACTAATGCGTCAGCTGAGCCTGCGACGAACGCGTCTAACATTTTTACCGTCTATTCAGCCGTCTGGAAACGTAGAGCACGTGTCCACTGTCGAGTATTGGACGACAATTCGATACGACAAATCGTCGCTTGCCTCCCTAACTGACGTTCCTGATTTTTTTTTCAAAACTAAGTTATCTACACCATTTAAATCATCTAGCAAAATTTATTAAGACGGTAAAGATTATAATGTTTCGAAAAAAAACAGATACGTCAGTTAGAAGTCAGTGAGGCAAGTGACGAATTGAGACTACAGTTCATCTGCTATTTCTGACGTAGGTTTACCTACAAGGTTAGGTAAAACTTGTACTTATTTAGTTAAAAAAGTCATAAAAATGTGATGTCGCAAATTATCTTCATCACGATTAAAGGAATACCTGTCAGATTAGTACTTTGACTAAGAACTGGTTTCTGAGGTGCTTTAACTGTTAGTTGTTCTTAACACTATAAAACGAACAGATAACCTACGAGAAAAATGCCTCAGAAATCAACCCTAACAGTTGCACAATGCGCTGGTACGTATAGAATATGTAAATGTCATACAAATATAGAAGTTTGAGTCAAAAGTAATAGAATCTTCAATTTAAAAAGTGACGAGTTGAACCTTGCAATACAATAAAGCTGAACAGTTTGTTTGTTTCAAGTCTCAACTCATGGAGTTATGGTTCAAATTGAGAAAATATATATTCTGTTGGATAGTCCAACACTGCGTGAGTCACGGGCGGCCGCTAGTCATGTAATATTTGTAAGTCACAAGTATCGAAGAAATTAAAAATTTTTGCTCACCGGTATTTCTATCTATTCAAAATATTTGTCTACTGTCAAATTCCCGTGAGTCAATGCACACCGCGCTCTCGAGGGCTGTTGAAATGGCAGCGACTGTCGCTAATTGGGCCTATTCATTACCAGCGATGCTCCTGCACCGTGAATGCGGCTTTGATGGACTCCCTCGGGCCTCGGTGACGAATCACCCTGGAATATTACAAATAGAAGTCATGGACTCGAGTAGAGCTGTTATCATGTGAGTAATGATAATGGCTGAGATTTGGTGAGGTTGGCAAATCAACTATCTAGAGTGTGTATTGAGCTTAAATAAGGTACATAAACTACCACAAAGCCGCGTACTACCGCCTAAAAAGTGATATTTCACATGATACGGTGCATGTAACCACAAAACGTTCGGAAGACCACAGTGAAGTAGCACTACATAACTGGTGGCAACGCATAAGCGACCTTAGGGTTGATGAAGACAATAGGCAGAGGTGATCAGTTGTCATCGAGTGAACCTATTGCTCGTTTGCTTCCTTTTTACAAAAGCAAAAATAATAAATCTTATTATATAAGTATTAATCAATAAATTCCCGTGAGTCAGCGCACACCCGAGCTCTCGAGGGCTGTTGAAATGGCAGCGACTGTCGCTAATTGGGCCTATTCATTACCAGCGATGCTCCTGCACCGTGAATGCGGCTTTGATGGACTCCCTCGGGCCTCGGTGACGAATCACCCTGGAATATTACAAATAGAAGTAATGGACTCGTATACTGCTGAAATTATGTGAGTAATGATAATGGCTGAGATTTGGTTAGGTTGAAAAAAAAGGCGCTGTAGTGTGTGCACCTCACTCATACGTAACAACTGTAAGCATGTACATATATATTATATGTCGGGGTAAGCTAGATGTAGCAGTAATATAGTTATATCCCTATATAACTCTAAGTATACCTAGACAGTATTTTCATCATTTTATTCCTAACATTGAAAAAAACACTTCTTTAGTCAGTGTCCCGCGCGCCGCCTTATTACACGATATATCTAATGAGAGTAATTAAATTCATCAACGAACCTTGTGCGGTTGTTGATGTTCATAGGCATCGGTGATCACTCTCCACCAGGTGACCGTCTTGCCAGTTGGCCTTTCTTTGTACAAAAACTACCAGTAACCTTAAAGCAAGTTAGAAGTGCTTGTAACCACACAACGTAAAGAAGCAAATGTACTTAACTCAAAGAAATATGTACCTATATTTTCATAAAAGTACACGATTTAAAACACATTTGGGAAAACGATTACCCAAAAATTCGTTGATGTGCTTGTTCCTTAGCCAAAAAAACCCACAAAATCTGCGAAATTTCATCCGAGAGATTACCAGAGGTTAACATTTACACCCGACCCTCGTAACTAGAGCGATATCCCCACTATTTCCACTTTGACTTTCTAAATAATAACCACCTCTCACCATCCCTTTCCTTCATTTGCAAACTCAACGGTTACATCGATCCATTCTCTAACCCATTACAGCTTCTGTACTAAACATTCAGACGTAACGCATACACAGTCGGCAATGGATGATGTTCGTTTAAGTTTGTCGTTTATAGACGTCGTGAACTACGTGAAACTACTGACCAAAGGCCTCATTATCTTCTTGCAAATAGTTGTCAGCACAGTGGGACGATTTTAGATAATATTATGTGAGGTAAGACGGGTTTAGTGTGGCCGGAACAGTTGTTAACTATTTGAACTTATTCGACAATGAAGGGTTGATTAAATCAGAACTTCAAATGATCTATGCCATGATTATATTAACGTAGTGCGTAAGTATCATTATTCTTTTAGGAATTTATAAATTATATACGATATACAATTACGATCGCCCCAAAACGATCTCGGGTATTATTTATGTTTTGATTATGTATGCAAAATAAATTATATCACTAAGAAGGGATTTTGTACCCCCGTGATGAGGTTTTCCTTCCCCACGGGTATAAAATAGGGGATGTAAGTTTGTATAAAACTTCAATTTTAAACCGATCGGGCTGACATTTTGCATATAGCTACTTGTATGAAGTAAGCATCCCCTAAGAATGGTTATTTACAAATTCCACCCCTAAGGGGATAAAATAGGTGATAAAGAGCCCAAAATCCACGCAGACAAAGTTTCGGGCGGCCGCTTGTGGTTAAATGTGTTAGATAGAAATACATAACGTTCCCCAAAATATACCTTTTCAAACTGATTCGTATCCCGTAGCGAACAGTTAAAACAAAATGTCTCTCATATATTTTATAAATTTTAATGCGTCTCATGCTATTTTATCTCTTTATATCTTTTAGTATAACTCTGAAAAAAAAAACCAACGAACGCAAAACTTCTGCCCTTTGGAAGTGGTGGCTAAACAAAACGGAGAATAAACTCGTAAACAACTCAAATATGAAGTGGGTCAAAATAGGCTGAACATGAGACAAGCAAAGCTTGTTTGCACAAACGGCTCTAAGTATGGGAAGGGAAACCATATTTTCAAATTCTCCGGTTTCTCAAAGACGGTCTTGCGGAAATATATGAATATTAGTAGGCGGTTCCGTCCTATAATTATATATAAATCTGAACAGTTTCTTTGTATATTTGTTAGTTTGTTTGAACGCGCTAATCTCAGGAACTACGTCCGTCGTCCATTTGACGAGGAAGTCTTTAGGCTACTGCAAACCGAAATCCACGCGGACGGAGTCGCGGGCGGACGCTAGTATGAATATAACAAGTATTGATACTATTCGATATTACTGATAGTAAAAATGTATACCAAAAAAAATCATCTTGTCTCAGGAACAACATAGGATTCAATTCAAACAACCATAATTATGATGCTTCTGAAATCTTGCTTATTTTGGTTTCTTTTTAAATATTTGACAGGCCTGTTGATCGAGTGGTTAGAGACCCTGGCTACAAAACCAAAGGTTGCGGTTTCGAATCCCGCTAGGGGCAAATGTTTGTGTGATGAACATCGGCATTTGTACTCGAGTCATGGATGGATGGATAATCGTATTTAAGTATGTCTATCCGTCCCCTAGCATCCATAATACAAGCTTCGAATTAAGTTTGGGGCTAGGCAATTGGTGTGTTAGTCCAATGAATTTATTATTATTTATTAATTTATAATTTTTAATAAAAACCAGGTTTTTCATACCAAATGTACCAACACAATTTGTCGACACGCAAGCACGAAGGAGAGCCTCTTTCTAGTTAGAAATAAATACTCTAACAAATGCCGGTCGAAATCCATAACTAAAGTATCCAAATTATCCGAATCTAAATGAAGTACCCGCGATAAAGCGAAGGCGTGCCTACGCATAATCCAAGTCGTACGTATTCAATGTATAGATTTAAATCTTTAGATATGCCCTCGCCATCTTGAAATTTGCACTTAAATTTGAAGCGATGGTCGCCTCTTATCTCAATGACAGCATGTTGAAACTTACCTCATCTTTTTCCTAGCGTTATCCGTATCGCGAATTCGTGATCTATGCCTTCTATATGTTGCTCAACATTATAATAAAATTAAAAAGTTGAAGCTTGTCCTTCTGAAGGTATGAGGAAAAAAATATCGTATTTTTGATAAGCTATATATTGTATATTAATATAAGCTTAGTGCAATCCGCCACTGAAACTCTGATCAAATTCCCATGGGGAATTCACGGATAATGATGTTTTCCTGTAACTATTTTGACTATAATTAAGTGTTCTTTACCTATAAATGGGGAAAGTCATGGCTGCTTGTAACTAATTATTTTGATAAGTAAGCATTGTTTCCAGATGTCAATCAAACTCACATGTATGAATCATCTATGCTTAAGAGTTTGTTTGTTTGTTTGAACGCGCTAATCTCAAGGTTTGAATTGATTTTTTTTTGTTTGATAGTCCATTTGCCGAGAAAGGCTTTAAGCTGTACATAATATACACTATATGTATGTGAGGAAACCGAAATCCACTTGGACGTAGTCGCGGGCGGACGCTAGTTAATGATATTGACATAAGTTACAAAATCATTTAACTCACATTAATAAGAAGTTTCAATAGCGAAAAACAAGGCTTCGATTGGCAGATTCACAAATATTTTAACTAAAAAAACCGGCCAAGAGCGTGTCGGACACGCCCATGAAAGGGTTCCGTAGGTAAAAGATGGCCCGACCGACCGCTTAAGACACCATTTAGTAAGGGCAACTGCACGTCATAAGTTGGTCGAGTTGTATAAAAATACATATGTATGATAAAGAGTTCGCTATAGTTTTCGTTGAACGTACTTACTTGGAGGTATACAGGATTTTTTTTTCAGAATTATTGTAATAGTACATATTTCAAAAGTTAAGGGGGGGGGGACGCTCTAATTTTAACTTTGTATTAATATATCTCGAGACTGGGCTGTTTGATCCACATGGTTTAAAGGCAAGTTTTATTGTATTTAAAAATACCTTTTTAACGATACCCCACACGATGGGGTAAGTCGATTTTTATTTTTCGAATTTACTTTTCGCTGTATGGGAAGGGGGGGTAAAAATAATTATTTTTTGATTATTTTAAAAACAAATTCTTGAATTATCACTATACATCTCTCCACCAATTTTCGTGGCAATCGGTTCAGAAACGGCGGGGAACGAGCCAGGACAGACAGACAGACAGACAGACAGACATGACGAAACTATAAGGGTTCCGTTTTTTGCCATTTGGCTACGGAACCCTAAAAAACAACAAAAAAATTACTAAACCCTCTTTATAATAACTAACTCAATTAAAAAGTAAAGCAGTCAGCACATTGTCTACAAAAAAGTCACTGGTAAAAATAAAGTGGTAGACTCTATTTGCGAAATTTACCCCGAAGTAAATTTTCTGGTTGGCGGAATTTGTACTTAATTGCAAATAAACAGGTACAAGATTTACTCTGACACTTGTGACACAGAAAGCACTCCAGCTTAGAAAAATTAAATAAGACACCTAATATTTACACTTATCTACGGGCTATTTTGAAGCACTTTACTTCCTTTCACCCCCTGTTTAGAAGGCGAGAGGGTGGGGTCTAAATAACAGCGTACTTCAGTTTTTAATATTAACTAGCGGCCGCGCGCGACTCCTTCCGGGTGGTTTTCGGTTATACTATAGCCTAAAGCCTTCCTCGCCATATGGACTATCCAACACAAAAATATTTTTCAAATCGGACCAGTAGTTCCTGAGATTAGCGCGTTCAAACAAACAAACAGACATACAAACAAACTCTTTGGCTTTATATATTAGTAATAGATTTAGTCCGTGGGGATTTTGGTTTCCGCATTCATAATGATGATGATGATGATGGAGTAAGTAACTATACTAATATTTATTTAAGGAAAGGTTAGTATTTCTGTTTGTTACGAATCGGAATAAGCACAAAAACTAATGGACCGATGTTAAAAGATCTTTTTAGGGTTCCGTAGCAAAAATGGCAAAAAAACGGAACCCTTATAGATTCGTCATGTCTGTCTGTCTGTCTGTCCGCCAGTCTGTCACAGCCACTTTTTTCCGAAACTATAAGTACTATACTGTTGAAACTTGGTGAGTAGATGTATTCTGTGAACCGCAACAAGGTTTTCACACGAAAATAGAGAAAAAATTAAAAAAGCGGGGGGTCCCCATAGTCTTTTTTTTCATTGAACATATACGTGTGGGGTATATGAATAGGTCTTTAAAAATTATGTTAAGGTTTCTAATATCACTTTTTTCTAAAGTGGATACTTTGCGTGACAGACCCTTCCAAAGTGGAAAAAAGTGTGCCCCCCCCCTAACTTCTAAAATAAGAGGATGATAAAACTGAAATAAATATATAATGTACATTACCATAAAAACTACCAACGAAAATTGGTTCGAACGAAATCTATTCAGTAGTTTTTTTAATACGTCAAAAATAGAAATTGTAGGTACGGAACCCTCAGTGCGGGAGTCCAACTCGCACTTGGCCAATTTTTTTATTACAACGCAAAATTATCCCTCCAGTAACATAGGCACAATTTTCTCTACCCGTGCTATGCCGAGACGGGCCACTAGACACTTAATAAATAATATGAATAATAATAACCGGTTCCCTGTGGACCGAGATCTTCCAGATTACCAACAAATAATAAAAATAATAAATATTTCACAACGTCACATATATTTGATACATTGGATCTGACTCCAATGAATAAATACTAAGATAATAAAGCTGACTAATATAATAAAGCTGAAGAGTTTGTTTGTTTGAACGCGCTAATCTCAGGAACTACTGGTTCAATTTGAAAAAGTATTGGATAGTCTATTTCCCGAGGAAAGCTTTAAGCTATAGGAAACCGAAATCCACGTGGACGGAGTTGCAGGCACCGCTAGTCAGTTAATAAATATAAATATAAATAAATATATTTCACAACATCACATACATTGATCTGACCCCGTGTTAAGTAGCTTAACCACTTGTGTTACAGACATGAGAATCAACAGTGGTATTACAAATATACTTAAATAGATACATAATATAACACCCAGACCCGGACAAACAGACATGTTCATGCACACAAATGTTTGTCGTTTGCGGGGATCGAACCCGCAACCTCTTGCGTAATAGGTATCATCTTGACCATTACACCAAGCGCGGGTCGTCCAGTGCTTGTAACCAGAAAACGTACAGAAGACTTCAGTGACGCAGCACTTCTAACTGTTATGCTATGATTCTACTGGTGGCAACGCATAAGCGACTTTGAAGATGTTGATGAGAATAGGCAGCGCTGCTCACTTATCACACTTATCATCAGGTGGCCTTCTTGCTCGTTTGCTTCCTTCTTCCAAAAACAAAATATAATAAAACTCTCAAGACCATTATTACACTAAGTAGGTCGTCAAAAAACTAGTTTAAACATCCTTTCGTCATCGTTCAACGCGACAACAGTTCCATCGACATCGTTTAGATGAATGGCAATCCACCACTGTGCGTTTCTCCAGAAACTTCTTGCCACGCACAACCAAACTGTGGAATCAACTGTCGACTGAGGTATTTCCGGACCGATACGACCTCTTCACCTTCAAGAAAAGAGCGTACTCCCTTCTAAAAGGCCGGCAACGCATTTGTGACTCCTCTGGTGTTGCGAGTGTCCATGGGCGGCGTTGATTGCTTACCATCAGGCAATACGTCTGCTCGTTTGCTGCCCTATGACATAAAAAAAAACCGCTGTAACTGCCGCCCGCCCCTGTCGTCTAATGGTCCTCCCTCGCGCCTCGAGTCACGTTCGGATTACATCGGCCGTGTCTTATTTAATTAAAGAAAAATATAAATTAGAATAAATTTTGAAAGCATCCAGCGAAACGCGTACGTAACTGCTCGTGAAATTATTTGGACCGGGAAGAATTTTAATTTTGTGTGTATTTTTTTTTTCTTTTCTCTTTAACAGGATGTTAAGCTTTTTCTCCTGAGGCTATAAGAATGTTTTTAAGTAATTTATTGTAACAAAAGTTCATTTACTTTGTATAAGATAAAAGGCAGGTAACGAATTGTTACTAAGAATTATCTTTGTAAGTAGTATAAGTACTTTCAGATAATTGGACCAATGCTGCCAGTTATCAAATAATACTGCTCAAAGATTAATTACAGTGAGTGCGCAAGTATCAAGGGTGGCAATTAAATAAACATCCATATTATGTTTCTTGTTGTCATATGCGATTCCACGATTTCTTAGTGTAACAGTTAATTTATTAACTAACATCAAAATAAATAAACGAAAAATGTTTCTTCTGATTTGTTTTATACGAATAGACATCCAAACTGCTAAATCCATTGTCTGAAAAATATCGCACATGAATCAATTGTAAAGAATAAGCCCGTAAATTAACAAAACTTTATAAACAATAAACAAAAGTCTAGTATGATTATTAAAAAAATAACTAACTTAATAATTAACTAAGCACTCACAGAACTTATCAACAGAAAACTGTGTGATTATTTAAGGAAAATGCGATTATCAACTTATTTCTGGGGAACTTCATACAATGCTTTTTGTATGTTTATTTCAAAAAACGTTAATTAATAAGACTTCGACTGATTAGATAATATGTTGTAGGTACTTTATGTAGTAGTCATCATCCTAATACCTCCCCCGGTAGCATCCTCGGACTTTGCCTCGGAGCCCTGGGTACGCTACGACAATGATCCTTAATTTACTTGTCTGGTAATTACAGATATCGTCTGACATCCGTAACCCCTAGAAGGGAAACCAGACCATTTGGATCATAGTCGGGACCAACGGTTATACGTGCCTTCCGAAGCACGGGATCATCATTTTAATCGGACAAACAGGTGATTCAAGCCTGCAATGTCCTGACCAAACTCGGAAAACCAACACAAATAAAATGTGCCCTGCGGGATTCGAACCCAAGAACTCTGTTGTTTTTGAGAATAGCGCTCTAAACACTACACCACGAAGGCAGTTGTTCTTTTTACTGTAACTATACCTTGGCAACAGGTCTGATCTAGACTCTGGTGGTCTATCCAAGATGCCACTTTCGCGAGCGCGAGCTATAGCTTTTTTCGCGACTTATATATCCATAACGGCCGCCCGCGACTCCATTTGCGTGAATTTATATTTCCAATAGCCTAAAACCTTCCTCGTCAAATGGACTATCCAACACAAAAATATTTTTTTCAAATCGGACCAGTAGTTACTAAGACTAGCGCGTTCAAACAAACAAACATACAAACAAACTCTTCAGCTTTATATATTAGTATAGATTAGTATAGATACCGCTCACACAAGTATTTCGTGTGCAGGATGGAGATATAATTCGCGACGATAGAGATATTTCACTCTCGCGAAATGGCATCTTGGCTAACCCACCGGAACAAAATTCAAATATTCCGTTTGAATGAGCTTATTTGAAAATGGATACTACTATTCTTGACTTAACGACCAAGTTTGAATATAGATCCTTTACAGCAAATGAACATAATTCAATAATTATTGTTTTTAACCCAGAAATATAAAAAAATACAGATAATTGTGTATACGAATGTCTGTTGTGTGTTGGGATCGAACCCGCGACTTTTGTTGCCGACTTCAGAAATACCCAAATAAGAATTCGTTTAATTATCACAACGGTTTTAATTTTCCCATTGTTTTATCAGCCCTCGACTAAGTATAAATAGGCACGAATAATTATTGAAGCATTTCAGTTTCAACGTAACTGTTTAAGGGAAAACATGCTGAAATAGTGTCGCAATAAAAAAACAGTTTGTTGCGAAGTGAAAAGTATTCTAGAAATGGGTAAGTTATCTTAATCACTACATAGTATAAAACAAAGTCGCTTTTTCTGTCCCTATGTGTGTTGTATGTCCCTATGAACGCTTAAATCTTTAAAACTACGCAACGGATTTTGATGCGGTTTTTTTTAATAGATAGAGTAACTCATGAGGAAGGTTTTTATGTATAATATCATCCATTAAATAGTGGACAAGTACCACGGGCGAAGCCGGGGCGGGCCGCTAGTAGTTTTATATAGTAGTCAAGTGGTTGAAGTAACGGGCCTTGGTCTTGAGGTTCTGGATTCGGTTCCCGTGTCGAGTAAACTATATGTAGATTTTTCCGAAAACAGCCCGGGTTTGCGATCACCATCCGCATCTGGCAAGCGTGGTGATTAAGTCAAAACCCATCTTTGTAAAGAAAACATGATTTCAATGATGGAGGGTTTGCCTTGCAGTGGGCCATTAATGGGTATTAATGGCCCACTGCAAGGGAAAGTAGTTTTTATTTCTATAAGGAACATACAGACAGACAGACGGACAGACAAAAATTTTTGGGATTGCATTTTTGGCATCAGTGTCGATCGCTAATCACCCCCTGATAGTTATTTTGAAAATATATTTCATGTACAGAATTTACTCTCTACAGATTTGTTATAAGTATATAGATATAATTATTTAATGTTTAATAAATTATAATGCAACGCGAAAGTTTAAAGTTATAGTATAGATATAGATTTTAAAAATATTTATTTTTGTTTCAGAAAACTTGTGGGGGTATATATTTTTGGTACTTTTGTCTCAGCATATCGTTGTCAATAAGGCTGATGGTGTTTCTCCGGAATTCATTGGCTCTTGCTGTACATTAGTCGTGAAATATAGCTCAAAAATACCTGAAGATTTACCAACACTTCTTAACGGTTGCGGTGAGAATGAAACTAAAATAGAATTCAAACTACAAAATATTAATCTCAAAGAGGAACCATCAGTGTTTAAATCCGTTACTGATGAACAATGGAATAAAATTGTGTCATTCCAGTTTAATAACGGATCAATCGTCGAAATTCCTGAATGGATAACCAAAGCCAAGAACACGGAAGAAATAAACCTTAGCTACAACCAAATCACCAATATTTCAGATTTGAGTGCATTTACTAAACTGAAGAAGTTGGATTTATCACATAATCAAATCAGCAATTCAATTGATCTAACGAATTACAAAAATTTAAATTTATTAGATCTCTCATACAATGAAATTAACTTATCAGAACCTAAACTTTCATCGGATGAGATACACTTGAAACAGATCTATTTCGGCCACAATAAAATTTCATATGTTCCAGCCAGATACTTTGAAAAATGTCAGAGTTTAGAAGAGTTAGATCTTTCGAACAACTTTATCCAAGGAAACCTTTCAATAATTCAGGTCCAAGGACTTAGTAAATTAAAGGTACTTTCATTGTCAAACAATACATTGGAGAGTTTGGGTGACGCGAGTTTAAAATTTGAGCATTTGCAAAAACTGTCACTTCAGTTTAATAAAATATCTACTCTTTCAAATTACTCGTTCACGGTCATGAGACAACTGAAACAATTAGATGTGAGCGGTAATCCAATCAAAATTATTTATGACAATACATTCGAAAATATGGTCCATTTAGAATATTTAAATTTAAGTCATATTGGTATGACTACGGTTCGACAACTTATGTTTCAGTACAACAGCAAATTGAGTGTACTGGATATCTCTGATAATAATATAAGAACAATTGAGCCTGGTTCATTTAAAAATAATAAAATTGATAAGTTAGACTTAAGAAATAATTTTATGCAACAGTCGTTGAATGCCAAAATATTTGATGGGTTACAGGTTTCAGAGCTTGATTTAAGTAACATGCATATATCTGAAATAGAGCCTGACACTTTTACTTCTCTACAAAATAATGTACAACGATTAAATTTATCAAAAAATCTTATCAAAGTTGTACCTGAAGAAACGTTTAATAACTTAACCTTGTTACAAGTATTAGATTTGTCGGATAATAAGATACAGGAATTGAATGGAGATGTTTTCAAAAACCTCGGATCTCTTTCAGACCTTAATTTGTCAAATAATGTAATTAAGAAACTAGAAACTAAGACACTAAAACAATTACACCGATTAAAGACCTTCAAATGTTTTAATTGTTGTTTAAAAAATATAGAAGACGATACATTTAAGGATATGTCTTCTCTCGAATATTTAGATTTGTCTAGAAATGCCTTAACAAATATCGATTTCATTAAGAATTTGATTAAATTAACAATAATGAATATATCAGATAATGATATTGAAAATATACCAGTTGACACATTTTCTGCAAATGTTGAATTAAAAGAAATTGATCTATCCTCTAATAAAAACTTAGTTATTTCCACTCAGTTCGAAAACAATAAGCTCCTTGAATTTGTTAATATAAGTAGCATTAAAGAATGTTCATTCGCCAGTGCAACTGGCACCTCTATAAAAAAACTGGACCTATCTGCTTCTGGAATAAAAAATTTAACATTAGTTTATGTCAATAACGTCAAAAATTTAGAACATTTAATATTACGAAATAACAGCATTTCTAATCTCAATGAAGATATATTTAGTGGATTGGAATCACTCAAAATATTAGATTTGTCCAATAATAATATTGAAAGTATAAAGGCAACTAATTTAAATAAGTTTTCTCAGTTGGAAATGTTAGGCTTAGCCAAAAATAAAATTGCAGTTTTGGAACCGTTTACATTTCAACATCTGATAAAATTGGAATATTTGGATATAAGTGGAAATAGACTATCTCAAATTAAACAACAAACTTTTGATGGAACCCAATTAAGTTCCTTAAAATTAGGTTCTAATAAAATAGATCATATTTTTTCTAAAGCTTTTTCTGGACTCAACAAATTACAACTTCTGGATTTAAGTAACAACAAATTAAAATATATTCCATGGATATGGTTTTTACCCAATGAAAGATTACTCGAAATAAATATGGAATATAATTTGATAGACACAATAATTTTCGAAGAATTTGAAAATTCGAGTGTTATTATAGACATCATTGGAAATCCGCTAACGTGCAAGACAGTTTCAGATGCACAAATGAAATATCGCCACCTCATTAAATCTATTGATGAAACTTGTAATGACAAACTTCCCAAACGTCTCCCTGAAACTGATAAAACTGGTAATAGTAATACAGTTGTTGAAAAACCTGATAATAATAATAAAAATATGAAAAATACTAGTACTAAGAATGTTAACACTACCAAAAATATCAATACATCTGGAAGTACAAAAAATATTCATTTTAAAGGCACTACTAAAGGCAATACAGAAGATAATCCAAGGTATATTAAAGATATTTTTGATATGTTAAAAAAAAATCAACAGGCTGTGATACAGCCCAATACGGAAACAAAACCAATAAAAGAAAAAGAAAGTGAAAATAGTTACAAAGGCTTAATGTATTTTATAGCAGTCAGTTTGGGTATAATTGGTATAGTGTTAATAGTCAAAACTGTTTTTTATTGTAAGTCTTTGATTCAATAAGCAAATGAATAGTTGTGAAGCTACTAATATAATAATACAGTAAAACACATTCTTGCAATAAGTTTTTACTCAAACATGTGAAGATAGATAAATATAAGGCCATTAATACCTAACCTGAAGGACAGCTATAGTTCGTGTTTACACCACGTTGTGAAAAATGAAGGTATATTATGTATTATAATGATGTATGATAAAGGTTGTTTTGTATTTTTTATTGATTATCTAAGTAATTTTTATTAGCATTGTTGTGAAAGTGTTCCTTTGCATTTTATTACATTAATTTAAGCTCCTCTAGTTTTAAACCAAAACTTGTAATAAAATTAATGTCTGATATTTTTTTTTTGCAATTATTGTACGTTATTTACTATTAATATAATTATGTTAAGCTAAATTTATTTAGCTGCAATAAATACTTACTTCATCACATAAGTTGTATTATTTTATATGATAAAAATCGCATGGTTGTGTGCTTAGTGTAAGAAAAGGTAAGAAATGTTCCAGTAATTCAAGTGCAATGACAATTCTTAAGAACCCTAAAAATCTGGCTTTTAGTCGCGGATTTGCGCGTGGAATTCTCAGAATACTTGTTTTAATAATCCCATAGGAGCATTAAATCGGTCCACACCCTGCCTGTATACCAAATTTCATCAAACACCGTTCAATAGTTACATCGTGATTGACGAACAAACAAACTTTTCAACTTTCAACAACAAACTAAAATCAAAGTAGTAGTCAGAATTTCACCTTATTACTAGATTACTTGAACAAAGAATAAATAGAAATTTTCTATACTTATAATAAATCTGTAGAGAGGTCAATTCTGTACATTAAATATTTTTCCAAAATAACTATCAGGGGGTGTTTAGTGATCGATACTGATACCAAAAATGCAATCAGTAAAATTTTTGTCTGTCTGTCTGTCTGTCTGTCTGTCTGTCTGTCTGTCTGTATGTTCCTTATAGAAACAAAAACTACTGGACGGATTTTGACGAAACTTGGTACCTTTATTCTTCATACTCCTGGGCATATTATAGGATACTTTTCATCAAGCTACAATCAACAGGAGAAGCGTAGTAAAGCGAAATGTGGGGAAAACGGGAGAATTTACTCCATTTCTTAAGCTTCAGTCGCGTGTGCAGCCTTAATGGTTAAAGTCACATAGAAATCATGTATGACGGAAATATTCTACATAAAATTCCCTAAAAAATATCCCCCAACAGCATATGTCTATCTTTTATGGTTGACTCACAATAACACGTGAAACTCAAGATCCAAATTAGTTTGAACGCGCTAAGCTCAGGAACTACTGGTTCAAATTGACAAAACATTTTGTGTTGGATAGTCCACTTACCACTTACCATTTGTCGAGGTAGGCTTTAAGCTATTGTATATTCCTTTATTTTATCATTGTAAATTGTGCTAGCGAACTATTTAGTTCTAAAATGTGCCGATAGATGGCGCAGCTCGCTAGAGGCGCGGCCGCGGATCTGAATCGCGGTGAACAGATGATTTCTCAAATGTATAAGGTCTCCATATCACTGGTAATAATGATGAGCATTAAGGTAGCCTTATTATAAGGTAGCCTTTTGCAGCCACTAGCGACGACGTCCGGGCCGACCGAAAAAAAAATATTGATGAGCGTTTTCCGTCCCTTAAATAGGCTATTATGTATTACTATCCTGAGTAAAATTAGTCCCGTAATAAAAGTGTGCAAGTTGACTGCATGCATATTGCATATAGACCGTTGTTTTATTCAGCTATTTTAAGTAAGACTGTGTGCGGAAATCGTAACCCACGCGGACGGAGTCGCTGGCGGCCGCTAGTATCTAATATTTGCCTTAATTTACTTAACGTTCACTTTAAATACTCGTCAGCACCTTCTACGTACCATTTTATACAAAAGCTTGCCAGTGCTATATGTAAGTTAACCTGTGTCTAATACCTGATAAAGTAGAATCTCAAAAACTTTAAAACCAAATTTATATTTCCACGTCAATCAAATTCAGTTAATGATGAACCACTGGTTCGATTTGAAAAAAGTATTTTTGCATCGATTAGCCCGTTTGTCGAGGAATACTTTAAGCTACAGTATAACACTATGTGTGCGGAAACCGAGTTCCACTCGGACGGACTCGAGAAAATAAAACTCAAAACTTGAAAAAAAAATATCTTAGAAAAGAATGACCAGCATTAATGTATCTGTCATAGCTGTCAAATTTCTCCTAAAATATTAAGAAAGAATGTGCCTTGGGCCTTCGGGATTATTGACAAAGGAGACAAAGCTTCAATTAACGGCAGAGGGACAAAAGAACAATACCAAATTTAGAAATTTGTTTTTTCTCGTTTCAATTGTTTGGGGAATATTTTTATATTTTGTGGCGACTGATTTGATGAGCAAACGCAAGTAGGTACTCGCTCGTTGCAAACAATAAGCACCTTATGTCTTCTTAGGTTATCGCGAGTACGGCTCATAAAATAAAACAACTTAGCTTATGTAGTTTTATTAAGTAAGTACTTACAGCATAGACCGACTCAGGACTCAGAACAAGTAAATAACAAATAAATTGAGATATTATTTCCTCTCTGTTCCACGCGATGGACCTGGCACCCGCACGGAGAATCCATGGATAGCTAAGAAGTTCGTCTCTCTATATAAAAGCAAACTGTTAATTGTTTAACTGTAGTTGCACAAACAATTTCCGCACTGTACTGAAAGTGACTTATGAAAATTAGAGTAGTAAACGCTTGTATTCGTGTACCCATAGGTAGGTGTAGAACTCAGCAGACAATGGCTTCATCTAGCAAATCCGGGCCCATTGCAAGAAAGGTAGAAGGATTATTGAGAACGAGACTAGCGGTGGCCACTGTTGCTCACTTAGGCGCCTGATAGTGCAGGCAATGAAGCATTTTGGGTCCGATTTTTTTTACTGTGAACCGATTTGCATGAAATTTTGGAATTAGTTTCATTGTACCCTTAAATTCAAAAGTGAAAATGATTTGAACGCCGCAACTACCCCTGGAGTGGTTGCCACCCCATCTCGGGGGTGAGTATTTTTTTTTTAGATAACCTCGGATATCGATAGGAAGACTAATTTTAAGCAAAAAATCATCTATAAAGTTTTTCGATAAATCTAATACTTTTCAAGTTATTGGCAATTGAATATTCGCAATTTTGTCACGTTTTTCATCGGTTTTTTGCAAATATCTCCAAAAATATAACTTTTATCGATAATGTTATGAGGAACAAAATTGTGGCAGGTAAAAAACTAAACAATTTTGTTTATTATAACGTATTCTAAGTGCAATATTAAGTTAGATATTAAAGATCAAAGCCGTTTTTTATTTTGTCTGTATTTTAATCGATATGGTCAATGTCATCTAGCGGCGAGCAGATGCATTTTATGCATTCTTATGATTAAGAGTTTTGTAGTGCTTGAAATAAGCTTTCAAATGAGTACAATTAAAAGTCTTTTGCACGTAAAATAAGTAAGCTGTATTACAAATAAGAGGAGCATCCAATATTTTTTCTTTTAAAACAATGGGTTTCATAAGTGCCATTTCCACCAGAATTGAAATTATTCGTATTCCGCCAAGAATTAACTTTATTATGAAATGTTTGATAAATTGTATCAGTTTGGCTGCTTTAGGACACATATTTTTCAAAATAGACAGGATTAAAATAAAAATAAAAAATCTCAAATTTAGAAAAATCCCACCTTCTTTTCATAATATCTCAAAAATTACGATAGATGCGTATAAAAGTGTAGGGATAAAAAAATTAGGTATTTTTCTGACAAAAAATTTAGTAATTTTGTTATTTCTGTTAAACAAAAACTGACGGAGATATGATTGTTTAAAGAGCGCGTGGCAGCGGCAATCACAGCCTCTCTTAAGCCCTTTAACCCTTCACCGTTTTCGAAAAACGTTTTTAATTATATATTGCAATAAAGGATGTTGTAGTTCTTCTAATTACCTTTTAAATGCTGTTTTAGAAATTGTGATAGCATGAATAGCTTGGAAATGGCACTTGTGAAACCCATTGATTTACAAGAAAAAGCATTCGATGATCCTCTTATTTGTAATACAGCTTACTTATTTTACGTGCAAAAGACTTTTAATTGTACTCATTTGAAAGCTTATTTCAAGCACTACAAAACTCTTAATTATAAGAATGCATAAAATGCATCTGCTCGCCGCTAGATGACATTGACCATATCGATTAAAATGCAGACAAAATAAAAAACGCCTTTGATCTTTAATATCTAACTTAATATTGCACTTAGAATACGTTATAATAAACAAAATTGTTTAGTTTTTTACCTGCCACAATTTTGTTCCTCATAACATTATCGATAAAAGTTATATTTTTGGAGATATTTGCAAAAAACCGATAAAAAACGTGACAAAATTGCGAATATTCAATTGCCAATAACTTGAAAAGTATTAGATTTATCGAAAAACTTTATAGATGATTTTTTGCTTAAAATTAGTCTTCCTATCGATATCCGAGGTCATCTTAAAAAAAAAATACTCACCCCCGAGATGGGGTGGCAACCACTCCAGGGGTAGCTGCGGCGTTCAAATCATTTGCACTTTTGAATTTAAGGGTACAATGAAACTAATTCCAAAATTTCATGCAAATCGGTTCACAGTAAAAAAATTCGGAGGTTGGACCATATTTTTCGCTTCAATGACTGCGCTATGACGTTTCGGCTCGCGTCAAACCTCGTCACCTAAACTATCTACGAACTAGTTACGAAATTTTAAGTCAGCCGACATCACAAGTAGCAACGAAATAAAGCGTTTAAAATATTTTAGTACAATGGAAAAATAATAAGTAGAATTGAAATTCATAATTTCATGATAGGTATGGCAATAAACTTATCAAATAAGGAAAAATAATTTATCGAAAAGTTAAAATGTTTCGTTGAATTATTGTACATTTCATTTGAAACCAACATGTATAGCGCATACGATAACTAAATTGCACGGAATTTGTGAATTTTACCTTTTTAAGGGCATGCTATTTGAAACTTAAATAACTAAACCAATAGGTATTATTTTTAATTTAGTAGTTTAAAAAATACAACGACGTGCGATTTGACGTTGCCATTATTAGGGTTCCGTAGCCAAAATGGCAAAAAAACGGAACCCTTATAGATTCGTCATGTCTGTCTGTCTGTCTGTCTGTCTGTCTGTCTGTCCGCCAGTCTGTCACAGCCACTTTTTTCCGAAACTATAAGTACTATACTATTGAAACTTGGTGAGGGGTTGTATTCTGTAAATCGCAACAAGGTTTTCACACGAAAATAGAAAAAAAAAATAAAAAAATGGGGGGTCCCCATAGTTAGAACTGAAACTAAAAATATTTTTTTTCATTGAACATATACGTGTGGGGTATCTATGGATAGGTCTTTAAAAATTATATTGAGGTTTCTAAGCTCATTTTTTTCTTAAGTGAATACTTTGCGTGACAGACTCTTCCAAAGTGGAAAAAAGTGTGTCCCCCCCCTCTAACTTCTAAAGTAAGAGGATGATAAATCTGAAATAAATATATAATGTACATTACCATAAAAACTACCAACGAAAATTGGTTCGAACGAAATCTATTCAGTAGTTTTTTTAATACGTCAAAAATAGAATTTGTACGGAACCCTCAGTGCGGGAGTCGGACTCGCACTTGGCCAATTTTTTTTATAGTGTTCATCTTGTTCATACTTTTAAAAATAATCATAAACATAACAATCTTTACAATTTTATTCATCGAACATAGTATTTACTTGCACTATCGTGTTTTGGTCTAAAAATTAGAACGGTTCATACATAGACTAAAATTTATATATTTTTGTGCATTAAAAAAACACTGGTTGAGTTTAACAACCAGAAACAGCTCAATTTTGAAAGTCCGGCCATAAATAAATTGGCAATTATTCTATTAGGAAGTGGGTTCAATTTCAATCCTAGTTCAATCGGAATATATTTATTTATTTACTTGTTTTTATACTTCTGTATACTCTTAATAACGTGAATACTGTAATAACACTAATAACTTTAAAATTAATGAATGTACACCGCATTTGGACCTAAATTGTCTTTATGTTTTAACCGCTACATAAACTTATTTCAATACTACTTATATCTGATTTAGGTAATAAAGGCTAGAGAAAAGACATACTTTAACTTTAAAACATTGCTAGCTTTCAAATACAGACTGTGATTGAAAATGTATTCATACATATTATTTAAAGTTTATCCTAATGTTTATAAACATTGACTGTTTAAACCGTTATAGAATCATCATCATCATCCTAGCGCCTCTCCCGGTTGCATCCTCGGCCATTCGGTACGCTGCGACTATGATCCTGAATTGACATGCCTGGTTATTACAATGACATGCCTGGTTATTACAATGGCCCGTTATAGAATACTTTATGTCATTACCTTTTTGCAGAATAATCCATTAATGAAAGCAAGGGTAAATAAAACCAAAAACAGGTTATTTTGAGACGTTTATATCAACTATTTTTACAAATTTTGGCTCTCCATCGCACCGGGCAACTCTCTGGTACTGTAAGACCGCCGTGCCTTCACAAACATTCTGGATTTATAAAACTTGTACAAAACAAGACACACCAATATTCCCAATATCAATGCAACACATGTTTCTGTGAATACAGATGATTTATTGTTTTCAAGCAACTGATTATTATTATTCGCCATTAATTTATCTTGCACGGGTTTATGAGGAAGCTCTGTCGATGGGTGAATTTTGATTTCGTAATCAGATAATTTCTTATCAACTTCATCCAAAATACTTTCTTTTTCGGATGCTAAATTAGTTTCAAGTTCTTCTTTGATATTGTTAATGTATTTTATAAGATCACGTGTACTATTGCCAGTATTGTTTGATATCGGAAAAGGAGTCGTAAATACAACAGGTCTTTTATTAAGCGCAGTAAGGATTTTACTCAACAACAAATTAGTATTATTGCTTTGAGTAATCAAAGATGATGTTGCATTATATAAAATGTAAGACAAGTTGGCTGCATATTTATCCGCAATTTCTGTAAAATTAGTAGTCGGTTGAAAGGTATTATTTAATTTTTTACCCTCATTTTCAACATTGTTATTTTTATTTGCTATCTTAATTAATAGTTCCCTTATATCTATGAGTAAATTTTCATTTACGTTGAAGCTAGAATTGGTCGATGCTTTTTTGTACGTGAACCCATTCATGTTGCAAGTGATACCATCAATATTTTCTCCAACATGTTCATTCAACTTGATTGCAGTTATATCGTATGATGGTAATTTCTTTTTCAAATTAACTAGTAACTCACAAGGTAAAGGATTATCGCCGATACTAAGTTTTGACAAACTGGCACCAACGAAATCTTCAATACTGATTGAATCGATTTTATTATGGTCAACAATCAAAGTACTTAAGCTTCGTACTTCGTAGAACCTTTCGATTTCTAAGCTATTAATGTTATTGTATGACATGTCTAACGTGCTCAAATATATTAAACCACGAAAGATTCCATAAGAAACAGTTGTCAAAGAATTATGTGAAATGTTGAGGAAAGTCAAGCGTATATTGTCTTTAAATACACCTGGCTGAACGAAAAATATTTTATTGTGACTTATGTCCAATTCCTTTAGTTGACTAATATTTGTAAAAGCACCAACTTCTAATTTTGTAATATCGTTATTACTTAAAACCACGTTTTCTAAACGTGACAATCCTTTCAAGTTCATTTCGGTTATATTAGTTAATCCAGAATACGAAACTTCTAAATTGGTCAACTGTTCGGCTTCAAATGATGTAAATGAAATTTTGGTTTTAATACCCGATAGACACAATTTGTATAAGTTTTTGTTCTGTAACAGAAATGTGACGTCGAATTTCATTTCCACGTTATACGATAAATCCAAGTCGCTTAAACTCTTTTGTCCATCCAAAGCATTGTTTTGTATATGTTCAATATTGTTGTGAGATAAATTGATTTTAGATAAGCGCAAGAGTTTTAAGAATGACGTTTCCGTAATGGTCTTTAGAAGGTTATTGTTAAGTAAAAGAGTCCCTAATCCAGTTAAATCAGATGCATTCACATCAAAAGTTCGTAGCTGGTTAAAGGATAGGTCCAATATTTCTAATGCTCCTGTTTGCACAAATGCATCGTATTGCAATTCATTTATTTTACCATGTGATATATTAAGTTCTTTTAGCTGGGTCATTCCAATAAAAGATCCATTACTTATTGCCGTCAATTTCGTACTCGATATGACTAAACTTGGCAGTGAGTTAAGCCCGTCAAACGTTTTTTCCGCCAATGTACCAGTCAAAGGATTTTCAGATATTTCGAAATTAATCAAATCACGCAATGACTTAAAAGAACTTGATTGTAATACTGATATTTTATTATTTGTTAAATCTAAAAACTGTAATGAATTTAAGCCTTGAAAATTTTCATGTTTTATTTGTGTCAAGAAGTTATCTTTCAAAACAATTGATCTTAACCTAGCCAAATCTGTTACATCAAAATTTAAATCTGTTATGTTGTTACCCGATAAATCCAATGTGTTTAAATTGTGTAGGGCCCTAAAACAATTTGTCGACATAGAATAAATTTCATTATTATTCAACAAGAGCGTTCTCACATTGTCTAAACCAAGAAATGCATAGTCTTCTAGGCTAGTGATGCGTTGATAACTCAAGTCTAATTTTTTTACGAACGTCAGCCCCTCAAAAGACCCTTTAGAAACAATTCCTCTTAACTTGTTGCCATAAATCGAAAATTCTCTAAGACTTTTACCCTTAAACATTCCTCGTGGTAGGACCTCAAAATTGTTTTTTGATAAATCAACTGTGTTTAGTACGCTTGAATTAGAAAAAGTATCCTTACTGATGGTATTCAATTTATTATTGCTTAAATTTATATTAAATAAAAAGTTCATACTGCAAAATGTGCATTGTTCAATGTTTATTATTAAATTTGTACTCAAATCTATTGTTTTTAGTTTATTCAATTTTTCGAAATCATGAACTCTTAGATGCCCTATCTGGTTATGGCTCAGATCAAGCGTTACTAATTCAGTAAATCTAAACAGTGCGTAATTGATATCAGTAATTCTGTTATGTGAAAGGTACAAACTAGTTAATTTCTTAATTCCTTCAAATGTTGAAATACTTAGAACATCAACGTAATTGTAAGATAAATCTAATAACTCGAGCTGAGTGAATGCATCAAATATGGACTCTGGGATTTCTACTAAGTAGTTGTGTGACATATTTAAGGTTTTTAGGTTTCTAAATAAATGTTGGGAATGATCAACTTCAATGGAAGCTATTGTATTATGAGAAAGGTCAACATCAGTTAAAGCTGGTAAGTCATTGTTTGAATTAGATAGTCTCGCTACGGTGATGTAATTACTAGATAAATTTAAAGAGTTTAAGTTTTTCATTTTCTTAAGATGTGGAATCTCACTATATTCGTTACTGGTTAAATCCAAATTGACAATCAAAGGAGCCCATAGTATATTTTCTGGTGACCATCGATTACTGACTCGTGGAATATCAGAGCCGCTGTCTGAAGAATCATCTATGAACCTCAGTTTAATTTTTTTGTAAAACCTATTTTCATAATTAATGTAATCATTACATCCTATTGGTCTATTAAAATCTAAGCCATCGTCGTAATTATTATATCTGTGGTTGTAATCGTTGTAACCATTTTCTGACTGTAACAAGTAAGTATTAATGTCTTCTTCGATGTATCCAGTGCAATATAGGTCTTGAATGCAACTAGAGGGTGTTGAGTATCTTATGCAGCCTTGAGGAGGAGGAGGTGGAAATGGCATTGGCTCCGATGAAACACATGTTGCAGCTTGTAGAAGTAACAGCAAAAACGTTGATCCATCTGAAAAAAATAATAGAATTATTTAAATAAAATTTCTGATAAGTGCGGTTATAGAATAGCTCAACCTTTTTTGATCTCATGGGAGATGTGAGACTTCTGGCGAGTGATATAGTGTTTAGTGTAGTAATCCTTACTATTATTTAAATCAGAAAGTGACTTTGTTTGTTTTTTTTTTATTTTATTTTTTTTATTTAAGATAGGCTTGCATTTGACCTCGATCACACCTGATGGAAAGTGTAGATGAGGCCTAAGATGGAGCACGCTTGCCTAGTAGATACCTGTTCACTCTAGTCTTGAAGACATCCAAATTATAACGTTCGGGAAACACAGAACACGGCAGAGAGTTCCACTCCTTAGCAGTTCGCATTATGAAAGATGAAGCAATACGCTTCGTGCGAGAAGGAGGAATATTAACAATGAAAGGGTGAAAGCCCTCACCGCGTATAGTAGTCTGAAGGCGGAAGGGAGCTGGAGGAATAAGGTCATGTAAGACCGACGCACACTCACTAAAATGCAGCCGATAAAACACTGATAGAGACGCCACACGTCTACGATGGACAAGGCTTTGCAAAGCAGTCTCGGTCAGTGAGTCATCACCAATGAGTCTTTTAGCACGGCGTTCCAACGAGTCAAGTGCATCTAACTGTTTGTTTGTTTGTTCCGCTTTCACGCCATTTCTACTGAACTGATTGCTTCGAAATTTTACAGACTTTAAGTTAGAAGTCCGGATTAAATAATATGGTACTTTTACTTTTTATCTCGGAAAAATATAATATTCCCGAGGAAAAATTAAAATTTTGTTTGCTTGACGGCCGAATTCCACGCGAGGGAAGCCGCGTGCGGAAAGCAAGTAATGTAATAAATGGTTAAGATATTGATATTGAATAATACTAGAAGTCGAGAGTATGGGGAGGCCTATAACCATGATTTGATGATTGGCTCTATGTTGATAATGATCAAAATAACCACCCTGTTTATTATAAATATATATTTTTTATAAATAATTTCACTACATCACATACATTGACCTAACTCCGTGTTATCAGCAGTGGGATCACAAATATACTTAAAACGCTCCATATAACATCCTGACCAGGACAAACATACATGTTTATAAACACAAATGTTTGTCCTGTGCCGGATTCGAACCCGCGTCCTCTTGTATAAAATAGGCAAATAATTTCACTTCATCACATACATTGACCTAACTCCGTGTTTTCAGCAGTGGTATCACAGATATACTTAAAACGCTACATATAACACCCTGACCAGGACAAACAAACATACATACATACATGTTTATACACACAAATGTTTGTCCTGTGCCGGATTCGAACCCGCGTCCTCTTGTATAAAATAGGCAACATCTTGACCATTACACCTAGCGGGTCGTCAATTATATTATTATGTTGTTGTCAAAGAGAGATCAGACGCAGGTTCACAGAGTTAGAGGCGTTTCCAGCCGTTCCCGTTTCCAGCCGAAATTATCTCTTAAAATAATGGTTATTTTATGCTACCGGCCTTACCCGTTGTTTGAATAAATTACAGTCAAGTACAGAAAATGTTATTAGCAAATAGTGAATTAAATGGTCACTTAACAAGCTTTCTGCCTGAGTCAGGAGGACGAAGCCCGCTCCCACCTTTCGAACAAGTTTAGTGTTTATGTTACCGGCAAAGCATATAATCGAGGTATTCTATACATTACCTAGGTAAGGCATTGAATACCTGGGGCGTTGTGGCAATGTATGAAATACTATGAATTATATTTTCCATTGCATACTTTACCGAGGTAATCTATGCAATGCCTAGGGATTGTTTAGAGTACCTATTGTGGCACAGGCAATGTGTAAATGAATACATCTTGGTCTTTATTTTTAAATATTTTGAAAAAAAGACCTAACTAACCTACAATCTTTGGGACGGAAGACTAACTGGTTTGATAAAAAAAAGTAGGTTAGGGTTATTTTTTTTTTGTAAACCCTTTAAAATATTTTATATTTAAAATCATTTTGATACTATAAAAATGGATTTAATGAAAACAACCTCTATCTTACTATTTACTAAAGGTAGACTAATATTTAATCGTTTCGACACTTCTCGAACGATACCAAAGTCAAAGTCAAAGTCAAAGTAGTTTATTTTGCAATTTGATTTACAGAGAAATTCTTTTGCACGTCATATCTTTTTTTACCTACCAGCACTTCGACGTGAATGGCCTGCTGAGAAGAAGTGCCGCAAGAAACTCAACAGTTTGCCTTTTTTAAAAATAAATACAATTTGTATAAATAATTATTTACATGTCATCAAAATAATAAAATAGAAAAATCATGTCATTTAAAAACAAAACAAAAAAAAACATATAACTACAAATGTAATAAATTAATAAATTAGACAACCACATGCGCAGAGTGGTAAGAAATTGTCAGGCCCACAAATTCTTGTCGATATCATTTAAATAATCTTCAATCTTATAGTAACCTTTTCTCATTAAACAATTCTTAATTTTAATTTTAAATTTATGTAAAGGTAATTCAACAAGATTTTGTGGTACTTTGTTGAACATTTTTATGCTTAATCCTACAAAAGACCTTCCCGTTTTTTGAAGTCTGACACTTGGATAGGCAAGTCTGTGCTTATTTCTTGTATTGAATTTGTGAGTATCCGATTTTTTAAGAAAATGTTTATTATACTTTCGAATATATAAAATACAATCAAATATGTACTGAGAAGGTACTGTTAAAATATTAATTTCTTTGAATACATCTCTAAGTGAGTCACGAGGTCTAAGGTTGTAGATCGCACGGATAGCTCTTTTCTGCAATATAAAAATTGACTCAATGTCAGCAGCAGAGCCCCACAACAGTAGACCATATGACATAATACTATGAAAGTAACTGAAGTAAACCAGTCTCGCCGTTTCAATGTCAGTGACATATCTTATTTTTCTAACCGCGTAAGCAGCAGAGCTAAGTCTTCCTGCTAGTGCAGTTATGTGAGGACCCCATTGTAACTTGGAATCGATGGTGATTCCTAAAAATATGGTTGAATTGACAATTTCTAGTTTCGCATCATTCATAGTAATTTGTGTATTAATTTGCCTAACATTAGGCATCATAAATTTAACACATTTAGTTTTTTTAGCATTAAGTAACAAATTATTGGTACTGAACCATTGTGACACCTGCAAGAGAGCTCCGTTTACTTTGTCAAATGTTTTTTCGTTTCTCTCTGTTTTAAAAATGAGAGAAGTATCATCAGCAAACAAAACTATCTCACAGAGGTCCTTGGTAAAATATGGAAGATCATTTATATAGATAAGAAATAGCAAAGGTCCTAATATCGAACCTTGGGGCACGCCCATTTGCAGTTTAGCACCAGCAGAATTGGTGTTTTTGATATTGACTCGTTGTATCCTGTCAGTGAGGTACGACTCAATTAATTTTAAAGAAAAGTTGGAGACACCGTAATATTTTAATTTAATTAGTAATATTGAATGATCAACACAGTCAAATGCCTTTGACAAATCACAAAAAATACCTATCGCATTCTGTTTATTTTCCCATGCATCAAGTACATGTTTCATAAGTGCTATACCTGCATCGGTTGTACTCTTGTTTTTAGTAAAATCGAATTGTTTTGCATGAAGTAAATTATTTCTATTAAAATGTTCTAATAACTGATTAAAAATTATTTTTTCAAAAATTTTACTTAATGAGGGTAATATTGATATTGGTCTAAAATTTGATGGGTCACTTTTGTCGCCCGATTTAAACAAAGGTATTAATTTACTATATTTCATTAAATGAGGAAATTTATTTTCATCAATGCATTTATTAAAAAGGTAAGCCAAATGAGGAGAAATTATTTCAATTATAGATTGTATAATATCAGTTGATATTCCCCATAAGTCCTCAGTTTTCTTTTTATTGAGGTCTTTGAATGTTTTTAATATAGAAATTGGGGAGATGTGATCGAAACTAAATGTAGTCTTACATTGATCTACACAAGAAGCTAAGATGTTTTGAGCTTTTTGTGTACTAGAATTTAGCTTACTAGTGGTTGTTATAGGTATGTTTGAGAAAAAAGTTTCAAAGGCATTTGCTACTTCTATATCTGACTTTATAGTTTTATCGTTAATTTTAAGGGAGTAATCACTTTCATATGACTTGAACTTACATGTTTCTTTGTTAATTATATTCCAAGTAGCTTTTATTTTATTACTTGAGTTATTTATTTTATGTCTCAACATTACAATCCTCGTTCCACTCTTCATTGCGTACATTACCGGGTGCGTATTTGGTATTGTATAGAGTACCTAGACAAAGTATAAAATACAAAATATTTCATACATCACCTATACGTTTTTGGAATTCTATTCATTGCCTAGGTATTGTGTATAATGCCGGATTGTACTGATTGCCGGTAACATTTATACCTTATTCCTCCTTGAGTCGTATTCCTCATTACTGAGGGTCGTGATCATTGCATAAAATGAAACACACATCATCTCTCTTGGCAATTTTAATGGAGTGGTTTGCCCTTGTCTTCTCCATATCACACGATTTCCTCACGATGTTTTCCTTCACCGTACAGGTGGTATGAAATTACGCACATAGATTTTTGATTATCCAGAGGGGCGTGGCTGACCGGATTTGAACGGCCGACCTCACGAATGTGAAGCGGCGCTCTTAACACTAGGCTTCCGAGCTGTTTCTATGCTTTAGCATGAGCTATACCTTATTATTAAATTAAATTATTTGCAGAGATATATTCATTTAAGAAATTAAACTCCATCGTTACTTTACGGACCAAAATCGAATAATTTTCTGGTCCGAACTGAAAAAATCAGACACATAGTTTCGGCCAAGATTCAAATAGTTGGTACTTTATTAGGTACTTACGTTTGAATAAAGCCATTTCATTTCATAATCTTGACAATTTCGTTTAGAAAGATCTATTTAACCTGTAAAAAACAAAAATGTTGGAATTAATCTTAACTACCAATAAAGCAAATTCAAAACAAATTGTTAAATTATAATTATGCTAACTATAGCCGCTAGGGGCAAATGTTGTAGGTACTAACCTAACAGAACAGAATAATACTTTTACTCAGCATAGGTGAAATATTCACATTAATCATTAAAATTGGTGGACGCAGAGATTTCAGGCGCAAGACCAATGGCTTTACTTATATGTATTACTAGCTTTTAAACCCGCGGAGGATTATGTTATTTACAAAAAAATGTATTTTCAGCGTGATTGATGATTATCAACATTCCTGTTTTATACCATGGGTAAATGTTCCCATCGGGATAATAGTATCATCTAAGTCAGCCAATGCCCTGCCTGTATATCAAATTTCATCAAAATCCGTTCAGAACTTTCACAATGGACATGTGATGGACGGACAAACATCCAAATAAGGAAACTTTCACAGGTATGATATTATTGTGATTTGAGACAAAATGGTATTAAAGTGTGTACCTAATCATTGGCCAGTAATTGAGTTACAAACAAAAGCACCCAATAAAATAATCTGAGCAAGCTTTGTTGACTATGCACTGACATGATTCTATAGAAAATAAGACCACGAACTTAGATAAAACAATAAAATAAAATAATAATAAATTGGGATCATGTAACTTAAAGAAATTATCTACTTTAATGCTAAAGAAGGTATTTTCTTCGTGTCCCTGAATAGCTAATAGAGTTTAGAGACTAAAAAACTACGGGGTTACCACGTAAGTGATCACCGCCGCCCATGGACATTAATAACTCTACAAGATCTCTTGACTGACCCGTTGGTCAAGTGGCTAGCAACTCTGATGATGATGATGAATTATCATCATTCATTAATAAAAAAATTGAGTAGTTTTACAACTTTATTTTATTCATCTCAGCTCAGTTGGGGAGGGTATGGGGTTAAGGCCGGCAACACATCAACGATACCTCTGGTGTCGCGGATGTCCATGGGCGGCGGTGATTGCTTACCATCAGGCGATCCGCTAGCTCGTTTGCCGCCGATGACATAAAATAATAATAATAATAACCTACTAGTGACCTGCCCCGGCTGTTTCTTTACACATAAACCATCCTTTTGATAACCTCCTAACTAATAAAATAAAACCACTTGAAAATCGGTGGCGTAGCTTTAATGATTGAAGCGTACATGAAATAGACAGAAGCGATTTTGATTTTTACTATGTAGTGATTTCATGTTTCGAGATAGGTACTTTATTTCACGAATAGTTAGGTACTTATTTAACGCCTCGATGGCCTAGTGGTTTAAGTACCGGGCCGTGGTCTCGAGGTCCTGGGTTCGATTCCTGGGTCGGGCAAAATTTGTGTTGATTTTGACACAGGCCGGGTTTGTGATCACCAACCCGCATTTGGCAAGCGTAGTGATTAGGCCAAAACCCATCTTTGTAACGAAAACATGATTTCAAATGATGGAGGCCTTTGCCCTGCAGTGGGACAATGATAGGCTGATACTTTACTTTTAGTACTTATTTAATGAAAAGAAAACTAACCTTTTCCGAACTGTTGCTTTAAATAAACACTATACTTATATTTGCACTCCTTCCGCGCGTACTTAGTTGCTTGCATTGATGATGTCCACAGTATTTATGATACGTTTGTTTGTGTCTGGCCGTTTTTAGGGGTCCGTAGGAAAATACCAGATCCTACGGGGAACGGTACTCGTACCAAAATACTACTTATAACAGTGAAGCGACTGCCATCAGACTTTCGTAACCCTTAAATGGAAACCACACAGATTGGATCATGGTTAGGTTACACATTCAGATCTAACTGGATTCAAGTCAGAAACTATCTGAATGTACAGGTTACCTCAGAGTGTGTTCCCTCACCGAAGAGCTAATGGCACAAATCCACACATCGATTTCGAAAAATCCAGAGGTGTGGGCCCGGTATCGAACCTCGGACCTCACGTATGTGTGGCGCGGTCCGTACCACGAGGCCACAATCGCTCTCTAACATTCTCTATCATTTCTCAAACATGCATTTAATTTATACGGAACCGTCGCAGATTGAAATGAACGCGATTACAATACATTATCTGTTACGCTGACAGGACGTAATATCATATCGACAACACACACTCATAGCCAGCAGTAACAGAAATTCATAATCAAGCTATTACATATAGTAGTATATGTATGACACTGCTTCTGTGGCGCAGTGGCAAGTACAGTGCGTCCGAATACAAGTGGGCGACCTGAAAGTTTAATATACAATCTCGAAGGTGCGATCCCGTCTTCATTCTTAAGTCGTATTCCGCATTACCTATTACCTATTGACAGGCCTGTTGGTCGAGTGACTAGAGACCCTGGCTACAAAACTAAAGGTCGCGGGTTCGAATCCCGATAGGGGCAAATGTTTGTGTGATGAAAATCGGCATTTGTACTCGAGTCATGGATGTTTATAAATGTATTTAAGTATGTCTATCCGTTCCCTAGCATCCATAGTACAAGCTTCGAGCTTAGTTTGGGGCTAGGCAATTGGTAAGTTAGTCCAATGAATTTATTAATTTTATTATAAAGAAAGATTTGTATGTTTGTATGTTTGTATTTTTGTATCTAACGAAGAAACTACTGGACCGATTTGAATCATTCTTTCACTGTGGGATAGCTACACTATCACCGGTGAACATAGAATAGGAAACGGAATTGTTTGGGGAAGGAGGATATTTGAGAAAGAAACTACGCGCGGGTGAAACCGCAGTCGAAATGCTAGTAAATAAATAAAATTCTTTTTTTAATGTTATAGGTAGGCAAACGAACAGGTGAGCCACCTGAAGGTATAGTGATCACCGCTGCAAATGGACATCAACAACCAACAACGGCCGCAGATGCGTTGCCTATCTTTAAAAACCCCATTCCCTTCCCAACTGAGCTCTGGCGACCTTACTCACCAGTAGAAACATAGCATCACAGTTACAATATACTACTTCAATTTGGTCTTCTTTAAGGTGGAGGTACGTCCCCAGACGAGCGGCTCATTCGAGTGGAAGTTCCACAAAGCTCTACCTTTAAGTGTAGTCCTTGGACTCAAACACCAATTTCCTAGCCCCAAACTATACTCGAAACTTGTACTACGGATACTAAGAACGTATAGACCTACTTAAATTTACATATTTTTTACAAAATATACGCAAATAGATACATATAATTATCGTTCTCACCAAGGCACACAGACATCTTAATGCAAACAAATATTAGTCCAGTGCGGGAATCGAACCCGCGACGTCTTGATCTATTAGTCAATTTCTTGAACACTACAACACAAAATGTTATTTAATGTAGTTAATACCAATATTTTTTATTGGTAGTTTAATGGTTAAAGACATTTGGTCAACTTCGAATGACACAAATGAATGTCTTTTGTTATAAAACAAACGTCTAGTGTTAGACTTATCAGCAGAACGGGGACACTGACTTAACACAGCATGTTACCAATAAAAAATGTACATTTGCTGTTTCGTGAATTTGACGCCTGGATGGCCTAGTTATTTCAATACCGGGCGGTGCTCACGAGGTCCTACGTTCGCTTCGCGGGTCGGACAAAATATATGTCGGATTTTCTCAGTACTGCCCAGGTTTGTTATGATCACCATCCCACATTTGGCAAACGTGGTGATAATGCTAAAACCTTACATGCAGGAACCTATATTTTGTGCAAAAAAATAATTATTTGCAATGATTAAGTATAAGAAAGGAAATAAGGTGAAAATAATCACACATTTTATTTATTTTTACATTGTATTTGTACCGTTACATATTGTAACGCATAACAACTCTATTACATTTTGTATACAAACATATAGTCTGACTTATAAACATTTAAAAAATTCTTAAAATATTTTGTACATATTTCGTCATAGATAACTTAGTACTGAAATCGCATTTAAAACGAACTGTTCACTTTTATTTATTTAAAGTAGATATTTTTTACAGGAGTAAATATAGTAAGACAAAAAAGTTAATAATTGTCTCAAAAACCTAGATTTTGGAAAAAATAACACTCTTAAGTTTCGATAACCATCTACCACATACATAATATGTAGATGAGTTGTGTCTTTGCGTCACCTTAAAATACGAAGAAATTACAATCAGTAATAAAAGTGGGACATTATAATATCCCATCGGCCTTTACGCATTCAATTAAAATTAACTTTTTAATGAGTAGATTATGTGAACCTTATTCTATAACATACCAATTAATAAAATGACCTTAAATAAAACTATAAGTCTAGTTAAGTAATTCACTAACTATCCTTAGGTTTTTCGTTTAATCCTCTCCATCTCCTCTTGCTGAGAGCCCCATAAATATTTCCTCATGAAAGAGTTTTGATCTCTTACTGCGTCCAATATCTTCTGAGTCAGGACCAGCAATCTTTCGTCTACCATCACCGTTGGGTCTGATGTCATTCTTTCCATCTGATTGCCTGCTTGATTGCTTATACACGGAATCCCTTCAAGGGAGTGTCCTGTCATAGCCTTGACTAATACGGCCGGCCTCATCTTAGAGTAACCATTGTTATAATCGTTGAGGGCAGACCCTAACCAATCGCATGTGAACTCATTCCCTTCCAGGTATACTTTTAAATTGAACTTGTGGTGCAACCACCCCTTGTATTCCAACATGTATAAACCGTTGAATTTCAACGACAATATCGATAAAGACTTTAATTCCATTAACATTTTGGAATCTAAATACCTAATCTCATTATATGATAAGTCTAAATACTGGAGAGAACTGAGGCCTTGAAAGGATCCGTATTCAAGTTCTTGTATTTTATTGTGGCTCAATTTTAAATTCACCAGATGGCTGACTGCGTGAAATGAGGAGGGCGCAATCTTTTCAATATAATTGTTGCTCAAATCCAGAAATGATAAGGTAATTGGAAGACGCAAGGAATTTTCATCTAACCTTTGAATCAAATTCCTACTCATGTCTAAGCTTTTTAACTCGTTTTGAAAACAAAGATTGATCAAAGATGCATCGGAGATATTGTTAGAATTCAAAAGCAACATGTTCAGGTGCAATCCTTCCCCTGAAGGTATATTCAATCTGTAAAGACCGTTGTTGGATAAATCTAAAACCCCACCTTGGGGGTGGAAAATCTTTATTCTCAAATCGTCTAGTACCTTTATCTCATTAAAAGTCATATTCAAATATTTCAAATTAAAGTTATTAATAAACGTTTGATCGGGAATATTTTCCAATGCATTATAAGATAAATCTAAATTTTGCAAATTACTCATTGACCAAAAGCTCTCAAAATTCAAAGTTTGTATGAAATTTGTACTTAAGTTCAAGTATTTGATATGTTCTAAGTCCCGGGGATTTACAAGCAAGTTTGTTAATTTATTTTGAGACAGATCAAGGATCGTAAGCCGGACAATTGTTTGAAATGCGTCATATTCGATGGTTGAAATGCGATTGTTTGATAAGTCTAGCTCAGTCATTACGTTAATAATGTCGAATTTCCTCTTCAATGTATACCTTTCAAACATTGCTTTTACAGAAGTGGCATTAGGTAAGAAAGTAAGATGATTTCCCGATAAATTGATTTTACAAACAGAACTATTCTCAAATTGATTCCAATGCCTTGAGAATACGACATGCGTCAGGTGTTCAAGCTGATTAGATGAAATATCCAGAGTTTTCAGATCATATATTATTTTTAACGAAGGAGGGTGGATATTGTGCAAATTATTTCCACTCAAATATAGATGCTTTAAGTTTTGGAGGTTGTTGAGGGCACCGTTTAAATCTTTGATTTTGTTGTTGTTAAGTTTCAGAGTCTGAAGCAGTGTCAAATTATTAAACGGCTCCTCGGTCAAATCGGAAATGTAGTTGTGCGACAGATCTAGTTCGGTCAGCGAAGACAGTTCTACGAAAGCATCTCCGTGTATCTCTTCTATTTCATTATGAGCCAAGGATAATTTTCTCATTTTATTTGGGATGTTTTCAAATGCAAATAGTTCTTCTCCGATGTGATTCAGTCTATTTCCTGATAAATCTACGATTTCCAAATTATTCAAGTGATAAAACGGTGCCCCGGCGATGTCTTGGATGTTATTGCGAGCTAAATAAAGTTTTTGTAAGCCTGGCATGTTTTCCAGTGCGGACAAGTTTGTGCTGTGCCAGTCCCCTGAGATTTTTAGAGAAGTTATGGCGGTGAGTAGTTCAATGTCAGCGCTGTGATCAAATGTTTCACTGGCGTCTGTGAGAGTGAGTTCGACGTTGACTGGGTAATTGGAAGAGCCCTGGCACTCGTCGGGAAGGCTCACACCTCGGATGACATTCCGGCAGTGGATTTGGAAGGCGCAGGCACCTATTTTGTGCATTTTGTCCAACGGGCAGCAGCATGAGACCGCCGACACCGTTGCCATTGTGAAGAGCAGTACAAGCTCTGAAATTTAATAAAGATTACATTAGGTTTCTGATTTTCTTCAATTATTTCAATGCAAAAACATTTTTTCTTTTTTTTTATAATTACTAGAAGCAACAATCATCATTGATAAAAAATGTTGGATTACTTATTTTATAACCATGTATAACTCCAAAAGATGGACAAAACAGAACTTGTAATTATACGAATAATAAATTCTTATTTACCTTTCTTGAGGTTCATCTTGCAAGAAGTGATCCGTCCGTAGGTATACAATAATATAACCTGAAATCTGAAAATATAAAAAATATAGTAAAACATAATATACCTACTATATATAATGTATGCTTATAATTTGACGCGTACAAAATCATACCAAATCGCAATAGTGGGAAACCTAGCACTTAAAAGTTATAAGTTATAACAAACTAATTTTACTATTTTTTTTAGATTATTCGATTTTTGTTAAGATTACATACTGATCAATCTGATTATGAATAATTATAATAAAGTTTGATAGCACAGTGTACTATGATTGGCTAATGTTGATGACAATCATGAATAAATGTTAAAATAACATCCCACTCTGAAAAACACATTGGTGCGATGTTTTTTGTTTACGTCTCTGTATGGGCGTATTTATTAATACATACAATATTTTACGATTAGTTAGTTACGATTGGTAAGTTTATTTACGAAGCTTTTCATAGTCGAACTCATCAACTATAACCAAAATATATTATATTTAAAAAAAAGAGCAGATTTTTCGGCTTAGCAATTCGGACTGACTCCTTGTTTCCATCCACAATTCCGCATAGATAAGATAATCAGTCTCGACAAGGATTATTTCGTCATTAATTATATTGTACAATATCTACACTATAAAAAAACATTGATTTAAATATAATAAGATCCTAATTGTGTCCATTTTCTGCCGACTGCTGACTTAAATAGCAAAGGATTTACTCTTTTGGACGGATACTTAAAAAAACTCTTAAAATTAACATGCAAGTGAGACATAAAACCATGACCACGGGGTAAGGGCACGATTTTATCAACTCGAGAGGGTTCCTACGAGGCACTTATTATCAGCCTGTTTCATTCCACTGCTGGACGTAGTTCCCCCCCCCCCCCCCCTTATCCTATTTCGATAGTCACCACGCTAAGCAGGCGGATTGGTGACCGCACTATGGTGAACGAAGAAACACAGGGGAATGTGCCTACCTGCCTACCTCCCGGAAATTTAAATTAAAAAATATTCAAGATAAACTCACCAGTACATTATTTAATTTAAAACACTGGTAACCACTCACTGGCTCAAAGTCCAACTGTAATGTAAAGCGCATACAATTTGACTTGATTGCTTCTTCGCTGACCCAGGCGAAATGCAATCGCTTACATAGCTGTTTCTGCAGTAAGATAGGGGAGAGTGGGGTTTATATGAAAAATTAAATTAATTGTTTACTAGTCTTCCACCTGCGGTTTCTCTGCGGTTACCCGCGCGTCATTTTTTTTTTTTTCAAATATCCCCCCACACCCCCACATTTCCGAGATCAAAAGTACTCTATGTTCACCGGAGATAGTGTAGCTAGCCAACAGTAAAAGAATAATTATTCAAATCGGTCCAGTAATTTTTGAGATTATTCGTTACATACAAAAATGCAATCTTTATATTATTAGTGAAGTGAAGACATACATTTTTAAACAGCTTAAGGAATTTATAAGGCTCCAGTGTGAATATTTTTTTTAGTGTTATGATGTCGTAAGCACACTGAAATTAGTAAAGGCGCAATTAAGATTTAATTTTTCATATAAAAAAAATTAAATTAATTGTTTACTAGTCTTCCACCTGCGGTTTCTCTGCGGTTACCCGCGCGTCATTTTTTTTTTCAAATATCCCCCCACACCCCCACATTTCCGAGATCAAAAGTACTCTATGTTCACCGGAGATAGTGTAGCTAGCCAACAGTAAAAGAATAATTATTCAAATCGGTCCAGTAATTTTTGAGATTATTCGTTACATACAAAAATGCAATCTTTATATTATTAGTGAAGTGAAGACATACATTTTTAAACAGCTTAAGGAATTTATAAGGCTCCAGTGTGAATATTTTTTTTAGTGTTATGATGTCGTAAGCACACTGAAATTAGTAAAGGCGCAATTAAGATTTAATTTTTCATATAAAAAAAATTAAATTAATTGTTTACTAGTCTTCCACCTGCGGTTTCTCTGCGGTTACCCGCGCGTCATTTTTTTTTTTTCAAATATCCCCCCACACCCCCACATTTCCGAGATCAAAAGTACTCTATGTTCACCGGAGATAGTGTAGCTAGCCAACAGTAAAAGAATAATTATTCGAATCGGTCCAGTAATTTTTGAGATTATTCGTTACATACAAAAATGCAATCTTTATATTATTAGTGAAGTGAAGACATACATTTTTAAACAGCTTAAGGAATTTATAAGGCTCCAGTGTGAATATTTTTTTTTTAGTGTTATGATGTCGTAAGCACACTGAAATTAGTAAAGGCGCAATTAAGAAATCGTCATTTGTCGTTAGTACATGTAATCGAAAAAAAAAATTATTTTCAAAGGAACATATTTTGTAATTGAGCAAAATAGCGGGCAAGAGTTGGACGAGAATAGTTCTAGATCAAGGTAATTACCGAACATTTCGAGAAACCAATGAGGGTGTTTTTGACCCTACGCCTACCTACTGCCATCTGGCGGATTTTTTATTGGCGAAAAGCCTCATTCTCACTGCTTGCGACTGTGTGTGGACGGCGACAGGCTAGTAACGATAATTATTTCCTAATAGTTCGTCATTACTCCATTCTCCCCTACCTACATACGATTACTATTTTCATAGTGCGGTAGGTAAATATTCTGGTATTTAGCTCTGTCGCTTATTCTCCTTCGATTCAAAGGACAAAAGAGATAGGTATACTCAAACCCATAACTTACAAACGTCAAAGACTCGAGGACAAAATAAATATTTCACAACATCACATGCATTGATCTGAGTTCATTTTAAGTCGCTTAATGATTTGTTGACACAAAATGTGTAGAAACAAAATATAACATGCATATTTTGTCGCCAGCGGCTTTCGAACCCACACCACTTAAGTGTGTTCAGGGTCTTTAACCAACGGGCCTATTTCATTATAAATTACAAGCAATTACGCTCAGCAGAAGAATACGATAAGAAAAACTATTATCATGCATAGATTTAAATCGTTATATGTGCCTGTAGATATGCCTTGACACCTGAAATTTGTGGCTTTTTTTTGTCTGACATGACGTTCGTTTTAACATGCTGTAACAGCGATAAAAAGCAACAGTCGCTTCAAATTTTAATTCCGATTTCAAAGCGGGTCGAAGTATAGCGAGGCCATAATTATCCAACCATTTAAATCTATATCAGCCTGCTCATGTTTGTTAGATTATTATGACTACATGCGAGTATCGCGCTTAATACTAATTCTTCGAATATGAGGCAGCAATAGATTGTTTACTGGCTTCTAAGGGTGCGTCCACATTTGACGAATGCGGACTTTTCGCTCACTACGCGCGTGCAGTTGAGTTGTCTAGTGGTTAGAGAACCAAGGGTCGCGAGTTCGAATCCCGCTAGAGGCAAATTTTTGTGTGATGAACATCGACACTTTTACCCGAGTTATGGATGTTTATGAATGTATTTAAGTATTTCTATCCGTTTCCTAGCATCTATAACACACTTCGAGCTAAGTTTGGGGCTAGGCAATTGGTGTGTTAGTCCAGGGCATTTTTTATTATTATAGTTAATGTAACCGTTTGTACTTCTCAGTTCTCTAGTCAGATATGGACGCACCCTAAGATGGTGGATTTTTTCCTATAAGCAAATTCTAACAGACCGGATTTATAATTATGGATTCTCGAGTAGAGTGTATTTAAGTTCATATTTATTTATTTATATATTTATTACTTGCGGCCGCCTGCGAATTTTGGTTTATCCCATGGAAGATTAAATCTTCCCGATTAAATTTTAATCGGGATTAAAAGTATCCTATCACTTAAATCAGCCCATACCTTGCCTGTATACCAAATTTTATCAAAATCCGTTGAATAGTTTCAGCGTGATTGACGGTGCAACATCTTATATAATTATCAACATTTCTAATTTATCTATGAAGATTTTATTTTGACTTACACATGTATTGTTTAACCAATTAAAACTACACCGAATGTAATATGAATCATGACCAAATGGTTTTCTATATAAGTTGGACTTGTTTCTGTCATATCACATCTTACATTACAATAAAATGGCCAAACGAAAAATCGAACTGTTTATTGAAATCCACAGCGAAAAAGAATTCAAACATGTCCTTGAAAGTAGTCGCGACCATCTTATATGTAAGTTCTGATTTCGTTGTAAATTATTTTATGGAGCTAATAATTAATAATAATATTTCATAACATCACAAAATTGTTTTGACTTCGTGTTAGGTAGCTTGAGCACTTGTGTAACAGATGAGATTCAACAGTGGAAGTACAAATATACTTAAATAGATAAACCAATCAGAGACGTATAACACCCAAAATGTTTGTCCTGTGTGGGGATCGAACCCGCGTCCTCTTGGTGTACAGTCAAGTCCTTTATCATTACATCCAAACAGATAGTAGTGAGCAACAGATTTAATTTTAGTTACACCCGTGCGAAGCCGGGGCGGAACGCTAGTCAAAGTTCAAGAGAGGTAGAGCGTTGTGGAACTTTCCACTCAAATGAACGCTCGTCTGGGGAAGTACCTCCACCTTACAAAAGACTACAGTAAAGTAGATCTTCGTAACTGTTGGTTGTGCTTTGTTTCTGCTGGTTAGTAAGGTCACCCAAGCTCAGTTGAGGACAGGGTTTCACAGGGTCCTAACCATTCGCAGGTTAGCTGACGAGGCTTGACGTGAGCCGAAACGGCTGGCGCTTAAGTGAGCAACGGTGGCCACCGTCAGTCTCGTTCTCAATTATCCCTCTACCATTCTTGCAATGGGCCCGGATTTGATCGGTGAAGCCATTGACTTCCGAGTTCTACACCTACTAATACTTGAGTTCATCAATAGGTGCAGAAGTATACAGTTATTTTTCTGGATGGTGTACTGCTCTGGACCGTCTTTTTACCACAATTAAACTAGATTGGAGTGATGGAAAAATGATTCTACTAAAAGTAAGTATTCAATAAGTACTAAAAATACTTACTGACATAAAGTATATAGAAGATCATAGTATTCCATAAGACGTGATTACTAGGAGTACTCCTAGTATTCTTGAATAAAATAAAGCAATTGTGATAGTCATTAATTATTAACTTACATAATAAGGATATTCCTCTATTTTTTACAGGTTCCAGCAGATGAAATAGAATCGTTACGCAGATTCAGAAATCAAAGTGAACCGGTATATTTGTTTATATTGGTACGTACTGGTTATAATATGTTAAACTACATATGTACTCTTTACAATATACTCGTACATACTAAAACTAAATAAAAATAAACATTTACATGTTGGCATTAAGCACAGCTATGCAATTATTTAAAATAAATATGGTTGTCGAAATGAATTTGGGCCTGTTTTCCAAAGGAGGATTTGTGATTACAAACCCGAATTGTATTTGGAAATACCGACACAAAGTTTTGCCCGACCCGGAAATCGAACCCAAGACCTCGACATTACGGCCCGGTACTGAAACCACTTGGTTACCGAAACTTTCGATTAAGTTGGCTGTATAATCTTTTTATTTAGAACGAGAAAGTCACCAAAGTTTTCCGAGGAGTCGACAGTATCAAAATGGCAGATATTGCTAAGAGAGAGCTTCACTATTTCAAGATGGAAATGCAAGGATCTAGCTCCGACAGACCAAAGTACGCGTTAGATGAACCTACTGAAGATGAAATGGTAAAATAATAAATGTATATGTATGCAATTTGAAATGCTTCACTAATATGTCTCATAATAAACAAAAAACTGACCATGATCCAGGATTCGGCGAGTCTGGTTATTACAGTGAAGCGACTGCCATCAGACCTTCGTTACCCTTAGAGAACCAGACAGATTGAATCATACATAGTAACACATTCCGATCTAACTGAACTAAAGTCTGAAACTATGTGAATGTGCAGGTTTCCTCACAGTGTTTACCCTCACCGCCGAGCTAATGGCACAAATCCACTCATAGACTTTCGAAAAATCCAGAGGTTCGGTTTCAAACCACGGACCTCACGTATGTGAGGCGTGGTCCATACCACGAGGCCACCGTCCCTTAAAAACAATTATTATTTATAAATAAATAAATAAATAAATGCCTTGGACTAACACACCATTTGCCTAGCCCCAAACTAAGCTCGAAGCTAGTACTATGGAAGCCAGGGAACGGATAGACATACTTAAATACTATATATTTATTATTATTATCAATACAAATAAGATGAACATAAACTAAGAGCCTCGCAAACCGCTTCCGTGGTTACTGCGAGTGCTATCACGCAATTAGGCACATATAACGAACTTAGAAACTGAATTATGCAACATAGTATCACAAGCTAATCACGCAATATTGCTTTAATTTAAGAACAAATTCTTTTGTATTTACTGTATTAGCTATCTCGACTAAAATTAGACTAAATATTCCAGGACTGGATAGCCACGCGACACAACGAAAAGAAGATGGAAGAACAGAGCGCCGAGTACAGAAGGGAGCTTAGACAATCAGCTCGCAAGAGACATAGAGCTGAGCTGATGGCGCCTCACCTGCAGCACCTCAACTTTGTGCTATTCTGGCCTCATGCTACACACGCACATGTTGAGCTATACGAGCGGTGGGACTTGAATCGTTAAGTAACGTTTTTATATTCTTTCGTTAATACCGAAAACATAATTTGTGGTCACCAAAGTACGCTGCGACTATGACTTGATTTCCTTACTACCTTTTTCCTAAGTACCTTTCTATCACTCGCTACTTATACAGGTCTTACTATGCTTCAAATCAGCGTCTACTTTTTCAGTATGTTTATCACGTACCATCATCATCATCATTTGCCTGCCCTGTTCTCAGTAATTGGGGTGAGTGCAAGACTATCCACACAGGCCTATTAATCGTCATCGAGTCATTCACACCTTTTTCACTCATGTCATTCTTCACGCAATCCATCCATATTTTATTTTATCTACCTCCCTGTAATCACGTATATGCTGGTAAAATAAACCTACACCTTCCAATAATTTTATGCTTACGCTATAAATATTTCAGACATAGTAATGGTGGGTAGAGAGGACATTATTCTGACGAAGGAGAAGGCGGAAGACATTCTGTACGCAGGAGACGCTCCTATCAACGAGGCGTCGATGTTCAAACTGACCTCAGGCCCAGCACTGGCCATATGCTTCAGATTACTGGACACAGATAAACATTTTGTCTGTACGTACATATATTGCAGTTCACACCCGTTGTCAAGGAAAGGAAAGGGTGGGGTTCTAATAAAAATACCACAGAAAAAAGCCGCTGCTCTGCCTCACTGTGAAGTGACACTTCATAATTATGGTGATCTTACACTTGGACAGTAAATTCTTCAGAGCTCAATTAGGATAATGGATTTTAAGTGCAGGCAATGCATCTGTAACTCTTGAAGAGTTATTGATGTCAATGGGCTGCGCTGATCAATTACCATCAGTTGACGCTCCAACTCGTTTGCCTCCTTCTTACATAAGAATAGAGTATCCTCCTCCTCCTCTCCTCCTCCTCCTTTTTTTTAAGTCGGTTAAAAAGAGAAGGCGGAAGACATTCTGTACGCAGGAGACGCTCCTATCAACGAGGCGTCGATGTACAAGCTGACCTCAGGCCCAGCGCTGGCCATATGCTTCAGATTACTGGACACGGATAAACATTTTGTCTGTATGTACATATATATAAAAGTAAAGTATCAGCTAATTAACGTCCTACTACAGGGCAAAAGCATCGATAATTTAAAATCATGTTTTCGTTACAAAGATGGTTTTGGCTTAGTCACCACGCTTGCCAAATTAGCAAGTTAGTAATCATAATCTTGAGTTGTCACAATTTTTTCTAACCAGGAATAGAACCCAGCACCACGGGACTATTGGTGCTTGAGGCACTAGGCAATCGAGGAGTAATTTTGTGTTTTCAAAAGAAATATAGTGCAAGCTATTTTTTTCCAGGGTAGGGCAGGGAGCATAACAATAATATAATTTATAAGCAGTAATAATATGCAAATGCATTATGTTATTGCGTAAGCCAAGAGCACTCTCACTTAGGTAACTCCCTCTCAATAGTTCGTGGAACTGTAATCTAATACTGGAAATAGATGGTCAGACTACTTTGTGTTTGTGTGACGGAGACATTAACGACATCTATTTCATTTCTGTTAAAGTTCTAAAATCAAAACATAATTATCATCTCAACCCAAACAAACCTTGAATTAAAATTATAAATGCTTCAAAAATAGATTTGTTTAGAATTAAATACATTAACCGTAGTAATTGTCTTAATTTGCTTACAGCATTAGTTCGCAAAATCCTGTATGAAGATTTGCCTCAAATAAACGATGACAAACCTATAAGCGAGCAGCCTCCAAGAATGACAGCCTTTGATATGTACAAGAGCTACAGCTTGACCAGAGAAGAAATATGGGAGTTGAGAAGACAAGAGCGTATTAAACGTAAAGTAGGTCACTGTTATAAATAACTTGTTTTTAGGTACCCGCCGCTTTGCCCGCGTTATCAAGGTTCCGGTTTTATCACATGGGATCATGGAATCAGATAAAAAATCCTATCACGCAAGTCAGCCCATAATCTGCCTGCATAACAAATTTCATCAAAATCCGTTCAGTAGTTTCAGCTGATTGACAGATAAACATCTAATAATAAGTATATTAAATGTTATGGACTAAGAAAAGTTTAAATTCATTTTCATTTTTTTAACCGGAATAATTATTATCCAAATATGTATGTAAGTTAAATTTCAAAGAACAATTGAGTTACCCTTCATGTATAAATAAATTAAACTTCACATGAATCGACGATAAAAACGGGGAAAGGTTATTCTTGATTTGTGTCTTTGTTGATATTCATAATTAAACCTTTACTTACACTTAATGAACAAACGTGATCTTTAAATTCCGATGGTTATTGTCTAAACATTTTATAGGAGGAAGAGATTGAAAAACGAGCTCGGCGATTGTCTGAAATGCAGAGGTTGGCGCGACAGGCCCACCAAGATGCAGTGGAAGCAAAAAGAATAGAAAAGGAACAAAGAAAGTTAGAACTGTTGAAGGCTGGGGTAAGGCAATGATTCCACCAAAGTTTGTATATGACAAAGTTACGACATAAGTTCCTTATCATTAAAGTATGAAAAATTTCCTTTAAAATATCGTTTTTACACAAGTCTGATAATGTTTCAAGATTGAACAATATTAAAGGAAGTTCATTACTTAGTTTGTAGGTACATGTGTACGACAAACTACAACTGAAAACTCATCAGAATTTAACTTTCCAGAATTTAAACGCTTTGAATAACTTGGATGAAGAATGTCAAGAGGAAGAAGAAGCAGTTATCCCTGAGGTAACAGTCATTTTAAAATCAACAAAAAATACATATTTGTAGGTGTGTTCGCCTGCGTCAGACCATTTATAGTATGTATAATTATGTTTATTAATATTAAACGTTTGCTATAAATTATGAACACCTGGTGGTCTAGCAAAGTTGCCACTTCGACCTGTATCGCCATCGCCAGAGGGATGGAGATATACATAGGTGCGACGGGGTGCGATCTCAGGGTTCTCAATGCGTCTCCCGTCGAAGGTAATTGGTTTAAATAAATGTGGTTATGTGATCTGGATAAAATGGTTTTAATTCACTGATTCAATTCTCACAATTTGTATCACTTTTCGACTATTGCATATATATGTATATTATTATTGAGTTTTAATATTCAATAAATATTAATATTTATAATTATTTATAGTTAGGTATTTCGAGAGCTGTGTCTAGCTCCGCGGTAGCTCTACGTCTGGATCACTCTTCAAAAAAATGCGAAAATAGAACATAATAGACAAATTTTGAGTTTTGAATTTTGAAAGGTAGCTAATTTAGCGGCCAGTGGGCGCGTAGGTTAGATTTTTCCAGCCATCATGGAGGCTTGAACATCCATGAAGGCTGGAAGGAACGGCACCGTTACAGCAACGATAGCGACAGCGACAAAATGTCAAGTGGCAACTGGCTTGGCTTGACCACCAGAGTCATTCCGTGATCCTGAAAGGAGCCGAAACGTCGGGTTTCCCTGTAAATATGTCATTTTAATTCATCATCCTAGCGCCTCTCCCGGTTGCATCCTCGGCCATTGCCTTGGAGCCCAGGGTACGCTGCGACTGTGATCCTGAATTGACTTGCCTGGTTATTACAATGGAGCGACTGTCGCGCAAAGCGCTCTAACCACTACACCACGGAGGCAGTTAAAATGTCATTTTAATAATACCGCGATTTTATCCGTTTTAAAGTAGTTTGATTTAAGTATGACGACCCGCTTGGTGTAATGGTCAAGATGTTGCCTATTACGCAAGAGGTCGCGGGTTCGATCCCCGCACAGGACAAACATTTGTGCGCATGAACATGTCTGTTTGTCCTGGTCTGGGTGTTTAATGTATCTATTTAAGTATATTTGTAATACCACTGTTGATTCTGATATCTGTAACACAAGTGCTCAAGCTACTTAACACGGGGTCAGATCAATGTATTGTGATGTTGTTAAATATTTATTTATATATTTATTTATATTGATGATAAAAATAAAATCAGAAGTATCTACCACATCTAAATATTATACTACTTTTAGGAGCTACCAGAAGATATTGAAGAGGAAGTCAGTGAAGAAGAAGACGAGAACGAATACTTCCCTCCTGCCGGCTTACTCATCCCAGGGCTGTACGCTCCACCAAACGACATCGCTAAAGCCAACGGCTTAGCCATATTGTTTCCTAAGGTAACCACCATGTTGCAAATAACCTCAAGAAAACAAATAGTAATTGAGAACTTCTTGCATACTGGAATTGCCAGATGTATTTTGTATTTGTTTTTACCCGCGGCTTTTCCCGCATTTGATGCCTACTTCCATAACAAAAAGAAGATGGAATTTATTTTACCGTTATGGTGTAGTTGATATCCTTGGTGAAATCATCAGCCTTGTATAGCGGCTGGGCGTATGATGCCTTTATAGTCATGAGTGAACTTACCATACAATTATGACCCCTTGTTCGTTTACTTTTCCCCCTTTACATCATCCTTACTCTTCTACCGGCTGCATCTTTGGCTATTTCCTCGGGGCCCAGGGTAAGCTGCTACTATGATCTTGAATTGACCAACCAGACCATTTGGATCATAGTCGGGGCCGCAGGCTTAACATGCCTTCCGAAGCACAGAATCATCATTCTTATCTGAGGTATAGGTGATTTAGCCTGCTATATCCTAACCAAACTGAGACAGAGTGAATATGTTCGCCGCGGAATTCGAACCTACGATCTCCGAGGTTTGAGCACAACGCTCTAACCTCTACACCTCGGAGGCAGTTTAAACCCATTACCAGAGTAACTTGCTCCAACAATGTCTTTTCAGCTAGTACGGGAGCACGTGACTCCGCAGCCCGAGTTCCTTCCACCACACGTTTTAGTCATGCTGGATATCAGCCAGCGACACACCGCCATCGAGCTTATGCGAAAACATAAAGGAGCTATCATTCATGTGAGTAAGAAATAATAGTAGCGAATGACCCTTATAATACGACTAGCGGCCGGCCGCGACTTCATCCGCGTGGAGTTCGGTTTTCGCACACATTGTATATAGTATAGCTAACTATATACGAGTATTTGACTTCCGTTTCAGTGCAAAATTAGGTCAATAGTATTACACTCCAAATCGCAGGTTCGATCCCCGTTTAGTATCACAAAACCCTTATATGCAAGAACATGTAAGTATATTCCTTAGGATAATACGCGAGCGAAGGTCAGCTTGACTACGCCTGAAATGTATTTAAAATGGAAGATGACACACTTTGTCAAAATTACGTCGCCTTATTTTGAGAAAATTCATTGCCGTCGAACTTTGGTCGCCTGATTTCAGCTTAGTGTCTTCCTTCATTTAATGTTAATGTTTCATACAAATGTAACAGTAATATTCTTGTAACATAAAACATGTAAACACTCAGTTCAATGTTGCAGATGGGGATATTCAAAGCAACGACGCCATACGACGCAACTCACGTTGCGTACAGCGTGACTCAGTATGACCAGCTCGAGAAAAAAATCGACGAGTTAGTAAACAAATAATTAAAACTTGCCCCTTCTTATTTTTTTATAAGTCAAATACTTACAACTAAATAACTTCATCTAGGAGCCTCTCAACCACTTCCGTTGTTGACTGTGAGAGCAATCACGCAATTAGGCTGATACTTATAATGAACTTATGAACTATTTGCAACATATTATATTGCAAAAACTTTTCATTTCAAATGGTTTTTATGTATAAACAAAACTAATTTACTTTAATTACTACTAGCGACCGCTCGCAACTTCGTCCTCGTGGATTTCAAATCCCTTTTTTTCGCAATAAAAGGTAGGCTCTTTTTTTAGGGTTTGAAGAGTTTCTGTGCCAAACCTCAAAATCAGTTGAGCAGTTTAAGTGGGAAAGCATAACAGATAAGCAGACAGACAGAGTTACTTTCGCATTTATAATATTAGTAGGGATAAATACATTTACAACAAACAGAACAGGACAAACAGACATGTTCAATGTTCATACACAAATCTTTGTGATGGAACCAAGCAGGTCGTTAATTGGCTGATACTTTTTTGCAGAAAAGATCTTCGCCTAGCCTTCATGTTGTCAGTGGAGACGGACCTGCCTCTGCTGGAGCTGATGCAGCTGAGTCCGCTGCACGTGAGCCGCGGCGCGGGGGAGGGCGCGGGGGAGGCCGCCGCCATGTTCCCGGTGGGCTACGGGGACCGCCACCCGCAGTTTGAGGACTTCGGGGATATGACTGTTCTTAAGGCGGATTGTTGAATGATTTTGAATGGCAGTGGGATTATACACTTACATACCTCTGATCGTTTTAATATTTACCCCTCCCAGCCGTTTTTGCTCATTCACAAATTAAGCAAGATATTATAGTGCCACCAGCGCATGCGTAACCACAGGGGCACTACCCATTCTCTCGCTCTCATAGTTCGATGAGACAGCAATCCGACACGACCGTAGAGTGTCTTAACTCTTAACGCAGCAACGGTTTTATGTGCCTTCCGAAGCACGAAGTAGGTACCTCGAGATGATACATTTTCGGTCACCCATCCGCTGAGCAGCCCTAGCAAAAGTTCCTTAACCCCAGCAATCACTGAGCGCGTTACCCAGTGCGCCATCGAAATCCTCAAGCTCCTGTGCACCCCACACATGCAGCGTGTGCAACAAGATCTTCGCGTCGCCTTCATGTTGTCAGTGGAGACGGACCTGCCGCTGCTGGAGCTGATGGAGCTGAGTCCGCTGCACGTGAGCCGCGGCGCGGGGGAGGGCGCGGGGGAGGGCGCCGCCATGTTCCCGGTGGGCTACGGGGACCGCCACCCGCAGTTTGAGGACTTCGGGGATATGACTGTTCTTAAGGCAAAAGATTGTTGAAGGATCTTGAGTGGCAGTAAGATTATACACTTACATACCTCTGATCGTTTTAATATCTACGCCTCCTAGACGTTTTTGCTCATTCACAAAAGTAAGCAGGATATTATAGTGCCACCAGCGCATGCGTAACCACAGGTCCACTCCCCATTCCCTCACTCTCATTAATAGTTCGATGAGTCATGAGACAGCAATCTGACACGACCGTAGAGTGTCTTAACGTAATAACGTTTTAACGTGCCTTTAGAAGCACGTAGGAGCTCGAGACGATACATTTTCGGTCACCCATCCGCTGACTGGCTCTTGCAAAAGTTGCTTAACTTCAGCAATCGCTGAGCGCGTTAACCACTACGCCATCGAGTTCCGTGCACCCCACACATGCAGCGTGTGCAACAAGATCTTCTCCTAGCCTTCATGTTGTCAGTGGAGACGGACCTGCCGCTGCTGGAGCTGATGGAGCTGAGTCCGCTGCACGTGAGCCGCGGCGCGGGGGAGGGCGCGGGGGAGGCCGCCGCCATGTTCCCGGTGGGCTACGGGGACCGCCACCCGCAGTTTGAGGACTTCGGGGATATGACTGTTCTTAAGACGGATTGTTGAATAAATACATCAGCATTTTACAACATCACATACAATTGATCTTACTTCGTGATCACAAGCACAACCTACAGTGGAATTACACACATACTTACATACTAAATATTAAAGTCAAAATAAAATATACAAATCTGACGACCCGCTTGGTGTAATGGTCAAGATGTTGCCTATTATGCAAGAGGTCGCGGGTTCGATCCCTGCACAGGACAAACATTCGTGTGCATGAACATGTCTGTTTGTTCTGGTCTGGGTGTTATATGTATCTATTTAAGTATATTTGTAATACCACTGTTGATTCTGATGTCTGTAACACAAGTGCTTAAGCTACTTAACATGGGGTCAGATCAATGTATGTGATGTTGTGAAAAAAAAAATATAATCAAGACAATAATAGAGAGATTTCATAATAGAACCCGAATCCTGAAGGGTCTAGTGTTTTTCAGACACCAAAAATTTCTGTTTTCGTCATAGTTGTGTCATGAGTAATGTTTAACTTCAAGTTATAAATTGCACAATAAAAATAATCAACACTTTTTTAGCCGATGCTAGTGTTCAAAGTCCACTTATCAATGTAAGAAACGTACAACGGGGAATTCCCTTGAAATAAAAACAGTACGTAAGTATTTATTTATCATAGGTACGCAATGTCCGTTGTGTACAGCTCCAAATAAACGAAAATATACGATTTTAAGCCTTAGCTAATTGAGTTTAGAAATTATTTTAGCCCGCAGCCTTTATAATGGAATTTCTGGGTTAGATAATAATGCTGCAACAATATACTATAATCTGAGAACCTTAATTAGATACGAATAATATAATTTTAAGATACCTATCTATCCACTTATAACATTATAATATACACATTAGGTATTCAATATAATTTTATTATTTCAATATTTATCTTTACTTCACGATTTAGAAAGACTTTCTCCAGAAAAAGTCACAGATTCCACGTAAAAGCAAATTTTGTCATACCAAGGTTAACAACAGACCCATAAACACCTTGATGGACAAGTGGTTATAGGGCCATGGTCCCGATTCGATTCCTGGGTAGAGCAAGTGTATTGGTGTTTCCGACAGTGGGTCAATAATACGCTGAACACTTTACTTTTGCTTTTAAGCCCCTGAATTCAAAATCAAGTGGCTTAATTCACACAATTATGTATGTGCTTTACAGTTATTCATTATTAGCAACTGCCCGCGACTCCGTCCGCTTGGATAGCCTAAAGCCTGCCTCGTCAAATGGACTATCCAACACAAAAAGAATTTTTCAATTCCAAGCTGTCGTTTAGATTAGCGCATTCGAACAAACAAACAAACTCTTCAGCTTCATTATATTAGTATATATAGATCCGTAATTGGGTACATACTTCACTTTCAATATACACACATAGAGAGTATGTAGGTATACGGTTTATGTAGATTGCAATGACCGCATTTGTATGGAGTCATTGCTAAGTCGCAACAATAACCTGGCCATTTGCGGATAGTTTCCCGGGTTTGTGGAGAAAAACTCATTTTCTGAAGCTTAGCAGTTAAAACAAGAGCGAATGAATGATTGTGCGTGACACTAGCAGTACCGCCACTTAATAAAATAGTTTTACATGATTTTAGACTTATTCAAATTATTGAAAATGGTCTTATTGTTGGTTCTATGTCCGATTTGTAGCTAAAATTATCCCTTCCTTAAAAAAGGATAATTTACAAAATGTTGATTTATTAATTCTTTATCAACTACTAGGTACTTATTATTTAATGGGCCTTCTTTGGTACTGCTTGCTTTTGTAATTATTTGAATAGTGGCAAAGGCCTTACCTCATAATAATAAAAATAAGGTTGTAGTAGTATCTCAATATTTTGAACGATTCACTTTTGTTCCATTGGATACTGCATTGTAAAACAGAATATGTGCTACGATTTTATGATTGTGGGGCTTAGTACTATTTATAAAAAATCAAATTTAATGTATGCATTTATGCATAAAAAAATCATAATCTTGATTCATTTAAGGTTTTCTCTTTCGTTCAATGAATGTTATTGTTTTAAAGTGTATTGCAAATAGGACTTTGATCGGATGACCTAGTAAAAATACAAAAAATAAACGTGGGTTCGTTTCATCGTTTGATTGTTTTTGATAGTTTCAATTTAATTTTTTGACTGATTATTTTAAATTAAGGCTTTCTAAAATCTCTTACTTATTGAACGTAGCTAGTTGATTCATTGATTCTTAAATTAATACAATTTTTGTAATCTTTTCCAACTCCATTAGGACTTTAATTGAATTTTAAAGTTGATTATTACGTAAATATTATATTAACTAGCGGCCGCCCGCGACTCCGTCCGCGTGGATTTCTTTTTTTCGAAATAAAACGTAGCCTATGTTCTGTCTCAGGGTCTAAAGATTGTCTGTACCAAATTTCATCAAAATCGGTTGCGAGGTTTAAGCGGGAAAGCGTAACAGACAGACAGAGTTACTTTCGCATTTATAATATTAGTTGGGATTAGTTGGGATATAAGTAGAATTAATCATTGTTGCTAAGAATAAGGGTCGTTTTTCTACCACTACACTGCTTAATCGAATTAGGCCTTCTTATTCTCTAGGCCTTGGCATTTTATAGATTTTATTTTGTTTCCTAAAATCCTCTTACCCGTTTAATGTACCAAATTCAATAAAAGATGTAGAAAATACCCCTTATTTTGTATTTTTTTTATGAATTTATGGGAGATACGACCTTAATCTCAAAAAAATCGTGTTTTTTATAGGGTGTAAACGCCTTTCAATAATAAAAATTGTGTGTGGTGTAAACGCCGAAACCGAAAAATGATGTTACTTACCCCCTTGTGTTTTTACTTTTTTTTTCACTTTACAATAATTTCTAAGGGCGTAACCACCAAATAAAGTTGGCTATGTGTGATACGCTATATTAATGTATTAAAATATCTCGTTACACCCTGACGTTGTTCATGCATTAAATTTATAGCTGCTTACGACCTCTTTACCTTATAAAAACTGTTCAAATCTATAAAAAACATCGGGTCGTAATGACCATTTTTTTTGCGAATTTCAGGATTTTAAATATACAGATCGATAGAGAAAAAAAACTAAATAAAACTGCATTCAAAAGTCATTTTGACCAATTTGGCGCTTACGTTATTTGAGATTTAAGGTATCGATATGTTACATGCCATGGCCTTTTCATACCTCTAACTTTATTTTCACTTATAATAACTACTCTTGTAAGTGGTAGGCTTGCTGGCTTGACGAACACCCACGTACTAGGCACTGCAGTTAGTCCGTTGTAAAACGGTCGACGGTGGAAAAAGTGGGCATTGTTGGAAAGAATGGCGCCGCGGGGACCGACTCCTGTAATTGCGGGGGCGACCGTGAGCCGTGCCTACTGCGGTCAGGAAGCCGGGATGCATAATGTGCCTGTGTTATGTACCTGGGCTTAACTTTTATTTTTTAAGTAGTACTGACATTTACATTATTATCAAAATATTACCAGCCTGTAGCAGGCCACCACTAGACGTATTTGACTTTGTGCTGTGGTACCTCAAATAGAGATGGAGGGTGCATGCCCATGGTCATGCTTGGTAGGCGTAGTAGTATCAATGTAAACATCAAACATATTTCGCATAAACTCAACCTTTTCCCAATTAATTCCGATTATTTTACACAATAAAATAATAGCAGTTATGGGAATGCGATACATATAATCTATCTATTTTTTTGTAATCAATTTCATGCTTAACATTAAACATGTAGAGGTGTAAAATTAAAAAAAAAACTATTTGCAGATGTTACACTGCCATCTATGATACAGAAGTTGAACTAACAAGTAATATTTGTAAAGCAAAAGGCCTGTAACCAAAAAGTATTATAAATATTTTATAAGGTGGCGGCACAGTTGTATTTGTTCAAAAATAAAATTTGAATAAGTATCAATGTATTTAATTTTGTACGAATCTGATTTCATTAATTTTATTTTATTCACGTAAGCTCATGTAGCGATTTACGAATTGATGTCGTGTTCGATACATTCAATTGAATTCAATTGATATTTTTCCACAATAGCAACATTGATTTGCTGCCATATTGAAAATTTTAGTGATTCGGAAAATTATCGTCTGCAATGGAGTCATATTTTTGCCTTTCCAATTTTGATATTTTCGTTGGGGATTCGCCAAAATTATGCAATTTGTCCATTGTTTCTCAATTCGGTTGTGGTCAATGCAGAAAAGCTTCGGTCGTTTGACAGAATTCGCTTGAGAGTATTGTTTGTAAATTCTCAGTCGATCCTGGAGACATCTTGTGATAAAAAAGCATTATTGCAGCAAGTTACTCCGCTGTCTGATTTTGTCTTCACGTGAAACGTTAACAAAATTAGATTGGTGCTATTTAGGGTCTGCAATCATGGATGTGTCGTGGGGTAAGTGTCTGCTAATGCGTATAAAATATTGATTTTCAGTTTAGTGTCATTGTGATGTCATTTCATGGTATTTTCCAGACGCAGATAATTTTGAGCCTAAACTTCCGACCACGTTGACATCTTCAAACAAATGGGAGGGTGAAGACGAGGAAGAAATTGTCAAGGTAACTTGTGCTGTTGCCAATTTATTTGTTGATATGTGTGAGAGGGCTTTGAAGATGTTACCTTGAGTTTTGATGAAGTCAGTTGGTTATAACCTCAAATTTCTTGCATACGTGTTGACATTCTGGGTGATTTTTCAGGACAGTTGGGAAGACGAGGAGGAAGAGAAAAAGGATGAGGAGAAAAAAGATGTCCCTCCTCCGGCCCCGAAGCCTAAAAAGAAAATTCATGACAAAATAGCCGAACGCGAGGTGAGTTTTTGATCTTGAATTTTACGAAGTTTTAACGACCAAAATCACTGTACAAGACCTGATTAAAAGTGTAATTAGTTTTCCCTGGCCCATTAGGGAGGTGTATGCTACACAGCTGACACATTTTGTAGGTCAAACTACTTTCTAATATGAAGTCGCGACAAGAACTGGCCTAGCAACGGATTTAATCTCAAACATTGCCCATACCCAGTATAAATCTATATAAAGTGATCTAACTACTTAATAATATCATCAGTATAGTCATAAACTATATCAGTACCTACTTTGACTTACACTTTAGTTTTGTGACTTTGTGTCATGAATGATGATAAAAAAAGAGTAACATAAAACACACATTTCATAATAACAGTAACATGCACTGCCATATGTCTAACTGGAATAGTTTTACTTAAAATATCTCCTTGTTTTTACTGTTAAATTATTGTTCTTTACCATGAAAGCATCGAGGTATTTTTCATTAATCAGTAGGTAGCTGTTACGAAAAACATAATTTTCATCACCATAAAACTAGAATTAAGATCTTAATTTATTCTCAAATTAACAAGCCTTGAAATTAATTATGGTACTACTTAGTATGTTTTTCCATATTAAGAATATTGTAACTTAATTTCTTATCAGGCAGTGGTAAAAAAGTTATAAGCATAAATTGAATACTGTTTACTCACTGGTGATAAGAAAGAACTTTTACTGCTATTATGAGCTGTTCCATATGGAAAATACTTTTATAATTATTACTTTGAATCGGCATATATATGATACCAAAATGGTTTTTATGTATTTTCATTTATGCCAATTATATTTATTTTTAATAATACTTCATGCAGCATGGTTCTAATAGTTGAACTCAAACATACATAAGATTCTGGGCATTGGAGCAAGCATGATCTTGTTGAATTTGAATGAATAAAGTACAGCATGCATGCAGTTACTGTAACCTTTTGGTGCGCTCTCATATGATGCTTGAATAGAGAACTAATCTCACATGCATAGGTGCAGCTCTCGAATAGACTACACATCATCAACAGACCAATCTGAGGATTGCAAAGGGCGAGCTGCACCCTAGCCCCTGTTTTTTTTGTCACATAATCTGCAATCCGTCCTGTAACTTTAAGCTGATCTGTTCTGTGAGGTGTGTCAGTCAGGAGGTGCTCCCCAGCGGGACACTCCCCCTTAATTCAAAATCCCTTGAGTTCCTGAATATCATGGTGCTTGAGGCATTATTGTAACATAATATTTGTTAGGGCGGTAGCTAGATTGTTCAGGTGGAGCTCAAGTCGTGTTTTGTAGTTTGAAGCAGACCTGGTCCTTTAAAGTTGGGATATTCAGTGTATCGTGAAGTAGCCCCTGAAATGATGAAATGTTATTATCAAATGCTGAAAGTTCCTTCTATTTTCCAGCGGCTTGAACGTGAGAAATCAGAGAAATTGCTCAGCGAGAAAGCTGAGGAACTCACTCCAGAACAGATACTAGCTGAGAAGCTTCGCCGGCAGAAGCTCCAAGAGGAATCTGACCTCCGGCTTGCCATGGAGACATTTGGTTAGTTCAATATTCTTGATCATTGCTCTACCCCAGTTAGGCTTAGAAGTCACGACACTGAAATGTAGATGATTTAACAATCTGGTCAAAGATAAGTAGTTAGTTAAGACTAGGTCATTTCATGAAATGTTCAATTCAATGATATGGCAACTACATTGTGTACTAAAATTAAGTGTGTGAAAAGTAGAAAGAAATGCCATTGCCTTATTCATTTAATTTTTTTAACCACTCCATTGAAATTGCCAAGAGAGTTTCATTTTATACAATGATCACAGCCCTCAGGAATGAGGAATATGACTCTGGACATTATTCACACAGCGCCATCTATTATTATTATTATTATTATTATTATTATATTATCTAGCCCCTAACTAAGCATTAGCTTGTGCTATGGGTTCCAGACAATGGATAAACATTACTTATATACTTTATTTTTGTAAATACATATTATTCATAGAAACACCCAGACCGATACAAACAGACATCTTCATGCACACAAATGTTTGTACCGTGCGGGGATCGAACCCGCGACCTTTGGTGTAATAGCTGACATCTTGACCATTACACCAAATGGCTCGTCCAACAACTCAAGGACAAAGAGATACATTGTGGATCCAACCAAGGTTATGCTGTGGCTTTGAATCTGGGTTGACCAGCCTCACTTCCTGATTATTACAGTGCTCCTTTACCTATTTATGTTGTCTCTAGCTGATAACTGCTGTGGTCTTCATACATGTGAGAAACTAGCGGCCGCCTGCGACTTTTCGTTTCGGCACTCATAGTGTTATACTCTAGCTTCAAGCCTTCCCCAAAAAATGCACACAATATTTTTTTCAATTTACTTTCTGAGATTAGCTCGTTCAAACAAACAAATGTGATGTTTTGAGATATTTACTAATTTATTTTGGTAATGTCGTGTTCCAGGCGTGACAGAAGGTGGTGGCAAGCTTGACAACTTCAGCCCGACAACGAAGGAAGAGTTCACGGAATTTGCCGACATGCTCACTAAGAAGATCACACTGTTCAAGGCCAGAGAGGAGTTTCCTGGATTCGTTGATGATTTAATTAGGAATATTATCGTTCAAAGTAAGTGTTATTTGATGTTACTAAAAGATTTTGTTTATTAAACCACTAGCGGCCGCCCGCGACTTCGACCGCGTGGTTTTCGGTTTTCGCACACATAGGTACATATTATAGCCTAAAGCCTTCCTCATCAAATGGACTATCCAACACGAAAAGATTTTTTCAAATCATATCAGTAGTTCCTGAGATTAGCGCGTTCAAACAAACAAAGAAACTCTTCAGCTTTATTATATCAGTAAAGATTAGTATAAATTAATTAAATAAACAAGAGGACTAGTAAAAAAAGTAAGGACTCCGCACTGCGGTACTTGGGCTCATATAAAAAAAATCGCACTCTACTCTAAGCTCGATCTTAGTGCGAACTAGACATGTAATTTTCATACAAAACAGTGCTTCAAGTTCGATGTCAGAGTTGAGTGCGACTTATTAATACGAGCCTAAGACGTGAAGCCACCAATTTTTGCTGCATGTGTGTGGGTTACGTCGATGTCACCGGCAAACTTTTAGAGACATTTTAAAAGAACAGAAAATAATGTAATGACTGAGTACTAGTTTACCTGTGACAGGTAATTCCTTGGCACTTATTTTGTAGTGTTGCATTATTTTCAAAGCGTGTAACAACACAAGAAGGTATTATTTCAAGTATTGATACGCGAAAAATTTTAACCTTCACAAAAGATTTCAGACAGCGTAATGTCCGGTCGCCATGGCGACAGGCTTGCTATTGACAGAGTGCGTGCGTGTAGGTGCGTATTTACACGCAGCTGGGATTTCTTTTAGGAGCATCACTTGTTATAAGTTAAAATGCCATAAATACCTGATTATTCTTATGCATTCCAGACTCAATTCTAAAGGAACATTTGCGATTAGTAGACACTATTATGCTATTAAATGCGATTAAATAAGTGTACCAAATTATTGACTAATGCCCTTCGTTTATAATTAACTATGTGCATTATTTACCTAATATTTAACTTTGATGATAATTATGTATTTATCAAGTGTCTAATTATTTATTTGAATAATATGTTAAATAAAGCACTTATCTTTTAGAAAAATGATGATTTTGTTTCTTGTAGAACTTTCTTATGATTGCTAGTTTTTTCAATTTCATTCAAAAGTTTGTACGTATTTGTTTATTATCAATTCATAAATTTGTGTTTCCTGTTTGCAGTGGCCTCAGGCGACATAAAGAGGATAAAGATGACTGTAGACAATCTTTACATCGAGAAACAAAAGGCAGAGAAGAATGATAAGAGCAAGAAACCCACAAAGGGCAAAGGCAAGGCCAAATTAAAAGTTGAAGGCGACAATGTAAGTAGAAAATTTATTTTTTCAGTAGAGTTTTTAAAAAAATTTTTGCAGTGCCCCAATTTATTGTTTTTAAGTATTCAATTATATTCATTTGTGCGTTAAATAAATAAAAATCAATATTTCCATTTATGAACATGAAATTAGTATTAATGTTGTAGATATAAATGGAAATATTGATTTGACTTTTATTTAAATATTAGAATCTGTTGAACTTCAATAAATATTAAAGTTAAAAGTAACACAATCTTGCAATATACTGGATCCAGTATGTCATTTCATGATACTTACCCTGATTACGTAAAAGGGGTTTTAGTGGGTATGACTAACGCGTGACAGCCGTATATTTAGAATAAATGCAATTAGATATATTGCTGTGCCCATAACTATTTATTTATTTATTTAACACTAGCTGACCCGACAGACTTCGTCCTGTCAAAAAAAATTGTAACCTGGCTGGGCTGTTTTTAGGGTTTTCCCGGAAATTATTAAATTTTTTCTCGCCGTAAGAGCCATTCTTGGACAACAACGAACATTTAAAAAATTGCTAAATTGGTCCAGGCGTTGTTGAGTTATGCTCTTACCAACGCATTTTGCGATTCATTTTTATATTATAGATTTTGTTTCCTTCCAGGCGCATCTCAACCAATACGACGGCTACGGCAACTTCGACGATGATTTCGACGACTTCATGTAAACGCCCCGGAGCGAGCTACCCGGCCTCCACAGCGACACACCTTGCACCTCTGGCTTTATTGTCCAAGCTTGTCGAACATCACATATGTTACCTGACCCGTCTTTGTCACTGGGCACAGTGGGCATGTCACCAGGGCCTTGAAATTGATTGGGGCCCCAGACCAAGTCCTAGGGGCCCCACGTCTACTAAACAAAGGCCCATGTGCCCAGCCTAATAGGTTAAAGACGGCCCTGAACGTTACACGTATACACATGTTGATCCCTATAGCTGAAGGCTGGGTTACAGTAGAATCAATGATGTACGGTGAAAAAAAGGTATGTCAACCTTAGGTTAAAGTACCTTATATACTGCTGGTACTCCCATGCAAAAACGGATGAATAAAAAAAGGTTTGTCAACCTTAGGTTATTTAGCTATTGGTTTTTGCATGGGATGAATAAAAAAAGGTTTGTCAACGGTTATTATAGCGGTTGGTTCGCATGCAAAGTATCATCAACTTTATCGCTCTTGGCATATGATAAATTGTTGAAACGTACCACTTTCTTCCTGTAAGGGCAACCACCGAACACATCATTGAATCATTACAATTTAGAGTATAGATATTTTTGTATAACAATATCTAGCCTAGATTTAATCTACTCAAATGCTTCACAATGAAACCAGAGTGCAATGTTAAAACTGATGTAAGATGTTCTATTTGGAGTGGTGCAATAAAGATGTAAGTTACAGTTATCTAACTTGATCTTTATCTTATTACTAATAGCTATGACATTTGAGTAACTGCATGAGTGATTTTGAATGACTCCTAATGCAAATTGAATGCATGCACATTGATTTCTGAAAAGGTCTCATGTTATTTATTAGTCATTTATGGCATCTGACAGAATTCAACTATGTGACTCATTGCTAGTGTAATGAATATTTAGCCTTTTTGGTTAACAATCGCACCATCCAATAGTATCTTACATTAGCCGTGTATATTCATACATTTTATTTTCTTAATAGTAATTACTTAACACAACACAAAATTAGTTCTGTTTGCACTAATTCTTATTTTATTGTCTTGACTAAGCTCCATTTTTATTGGAAAATAAGTAATATTTTTTCCAATTACAAATAACTTGTGTCATAATTTCTAAAACTGATTCAGAGATGAACTAAAATTTTACATTGATTAATTTATTATCTCCATAGATTTAATTAAGCATTATGTGTACAAAAATGATTGTGTCAAAAATAAATTGTCAATGTAACTGGTATTTTATCGCCTTGTTTAAATTATTTAGTTTAGTTATGTTTTTGAATTAGTTGGATAATGTGCTTGTCTGTTTGTCGGAGGCCAGGTACCACGTTGCATTGTATAGCATATATACATAATTATATACACAATGTAATATACAGTCGTTTCATTCTATGGTTATGGTCCGATGTTATGTTATATAGATAATAAATTTTTTATTGTGATAATTTATCATGTTTTATTTTAAATCTTGAAATTTAAAGTATATTATCTTTATTGCACGACATAAACCAATCAATCAACAGCCAATCATTTTGGAAATATTAATCGGGAATAACATAACACCTGTGATCCATGTGTACAAAAAAATTACCATTTAATGCTTTGGTGAACAACTTTGGTGTTCAACGGGTCAAAAGTATCAACAAATTGATTCATATTGCACAAAGTTTTATTTCCTTTGTCCATCAAGCAGTTTGTTCTTTTTGCTGAGCATGCTAAGGGTAAATAAAGTGTAACAAAATATACTGCAAATATTTAAGGGCGTTATTTAGTGGAAATGTAATTCAGAAAGTAAAATTTCAGTGTTAAAACGCTAGTTTTCGAGAAAATCAACAAAACCGATCCATCCTGCCCCTTAAGCAAAGTGGTGGAGGGGACGAAGCTTACAAGACGAACAGTGCAAGTTGGCCAATGCAGGAGATATACTGTATTTGGTAGGCATTTACATTGACTTTTTATTATCTAAATTCATCACCTACATTTCCACTATACAATTCGTCCTTAAAATATAAACTATTGAGAAAGAGAGTCTGGAACTAATGATACTATGTTGTTTGCCTTATTATGTATTTTTGTAGTAGTTAAAAACTGTTTCTAAATAATTGAAAGACAATCGAGCTGACTGGAGATTCGTGAACTAATGCGTATCAAACCCGAGAAAGGTCTTCTAGTATGGCTAAAACTATTTAATTTTTTTTTTATAAAAATGGGCTTCTCATGGGCACTTACATGACATTTACACACAGATTTTTTGAAAAGTAAATATAGCCTGTGTTACTCGGGGATCGCAGTTTTCGAATGGTGAAAGTATTTTAAAAATCGGTCCAGTAGTTTTGAGCCTTTTCATTACAACCAAACATACAAAGTTTTCCTCCTTAAAATATGTATAGATAAGTGCAATTTGCCATGATCTGGCAGGCGTCAGCCGTGCACACGATACACCAGTCAAAATTAAAAAAAAATGAGAAAAAAAAAATCTCTGTGAGCTTAAAAGTTAACAAACCTATAACAAATATTGCCTGCAAGAAATTAATGGGGAAATGTTATTTTAAAGAATAACAAAAATATGTACATTGTTTTCAATTTGACGTCAAACTGAGTAAATTAATTCGGGGGTCACGTGTCTCAGCCATAGCTCGGTTGGAAAATATAGGAAAGCAATCTCCATCCATTGAGGTATTATTATTACTACGTAAATAATACCTCAATGTCTCTATCAACACTTAATATTACACTAGCGGCCGCCTGTGACTCCGACCGCGTCGATTTCGGTTTCCGCACACAAAAAAATATTGTTTTATTTTTACCACGAGTTCCCAAATTTATTTATTCTTGCGTTCAAACAAACAAGCGAAATCTTCAGAATTATTATATTAGTAAAGATTTATGTATGAATATTTTGTATTTTAACACGTGACAAGTATGGGACAAACAAGCTTTTTGCGATTTCTGATATCTCTTTAGCCATACATGAAAAAGGATTTCGAATTATTTTCTGTATGATTTTTATTTTGCTGACTCTTCTTTTTAATATCTGTAAATGCTGATCAAAATATTATCTTAAAAAGTTGTGCTAAACAATGTTTTCTTGTAACTAAAGCTGTTAATGATCCTGAAATTCAAAACTCACCCTGTAGATATAGGTAAAAAGTCGTGTTGGTTCCTGTTAGGGAACCGACTAAAATAAAACCTTTTCCTTATCCACGCCATCTTATAAAAAAAAAGAAGAAAAAAAATTGAAGATGAAAAAGAAAAGTATAAAAAAAGAAGATCAAAAATCGAAGTTCGAATGGCGTGCGCATTCCCGCTAAAATATAATATGTAATTAATTTACTAAAAATAACGCGTGTAAAGTTTTGTGTATCTGAAAATACGAGTCCAGCTCCAGAACAGTGCCCCGGGGACAGAAGATAAAAGATCCAGAGATATTTTCTGTGAGCTGAGTCCTCCATCCCCTTCTTTAGTCGGCTTTTTTCTGGGTTCCAACTTTAATTCAATAACCTTGTTTACGTTCCAATACTTAAGTATATGTACTTGACAATCAAAGAAAATTGAACATCACAAAAATAAGTGATGTATGTATTTGGCTCAAGAGTAAACCTTTAAAAATCCACATCTACATCTTACACTAATATAAGCTGAAGAGTTTTTTGGTTTGTATGTTTGTTTGAACGCGCTAATCTCAGAAACTACTTGACCGATTTGAAAAATTATTTTAGTGTTGGATAGTCCATTTAACGAGGACGGCTATAGGCTTTTGGAAATCGAAATCCACGCGGACGGAGTCGCGGTCGGCCGCTTGTAATAAATAAGATTAAAAACTGAAATATTATTAAGAGATGGATATATAAATGTATGGTACAAGAGTAACCCACTTGGGTTCAATCTTGTATAGTCAAGACTCTCAGAAGGTATTTTATGCAAATTTGGAACTAATTAATACATAAGCATAACTCAAATTTAATTAACGTGGTAGTATAAAACGTGACACAGAAAAATGTTCTCATTACTAAAACGTTCAGTATTTATTCAGGCATTCCATATTTTGTTTTGACATGGTTGTCTCGTTGTCGTCATTCCATGTACCTACGTAAATAAAGGATACATCAACATAATTATAGGTGTTCTTGTCAACACATGAAAAGATAGGCCCATAAATTCAGCCAAATGTGTAAATACATTTAATAGGCTCGGTGGTATAAAACCGGTGACAGATAAAAATTCACATCAAAACAAGCTAAGTGCTTATAGGCCTCAGTCATTCTAAAAATGTTATCTTTCGAGTGTTTTTACAAAAGTGCAATATTACACATACTACTATCGGTGGTGGTTGCTTCTGATGGCACGAAAACGTTGGATTACCAGGCTCCTTTCACTGAAATGGCGGAGGCATATAGACATCCCGCTGAAGAGCATTGGGTCATCACCGAAGACGGCTACAACATCACCATCTTCCGCTTACCAGGAGACAAAGCCCGACCAGTTTTCCTCGTACACGGGTACACAGCAAACGCAGACAATTTCATCGTACGAGGGAACATCTCTTTGGCAATCACATTAGCTGACAAGGGCTACGACGTATGGGTGATCAGCTTGAGAGGGACCAGATACTCCTACAAACACACAGACCCTGCCGTAGAGAAGGACCCGCGACGGTATTTCAACTTCACAGTCTACGAAAAGGGAATCTACGACGTTCCCGCAGCCATTGACTTTATACTGGAAAAGACCGAGCAAAAACAGCTGACAGCAATCGGATACTCGATGGGCACGACTGTATTCTACGTACTCGGAGCAGAGAAACCAGAGTATAATCGTAAGATTTCAGTGATGATATCTCTAGGTCCTGTTTGTTACTACAAAAATGTCCAAGGTCTGACCAAAATTAGTACTGATTTGCAGGTTCATACACGAGCGGAATTGTCAGAAGTGAAAGGTCCACCGAGCTCAGAACTTAGTTCGCGTTTCAATCATATCATGTGCGGAAAAATAGGAACGCTTCTGCCACACCTAGCCTATGTTATTTGCGTTAAAGGTTTCATCTTCCCATGCTGTGGGGAAGACGAAGAAGGCTTCGAACCGCAATTTACCCCGATGTTCTTCGGTCATACGGACGTGACTGTTGCGAAGACGGATCTCCATACATTGCAAACTTATAAAAGCGACAAATTCGCCAAATTCGACTACGGTGTCCATGGCAATGAAGTCATGTATAACAGTACGGAACCACCAGAATTTGATCTTAGTAAAGTGACAATGAAAGTTGCCCTGCTAGTGGGAAAAAATGATTATATCGCTACTGTGAAAGATGCTGAACGTTTAAGAGACTTACTTCCAAATGTAGTGCATTATGAAATTCTGCAATATGAAAAGTTTAACCATCAAGACTTTACTTTTGGGCGACACATGCCTTCTACTCTTTACCCGTCTGTGTTACCATTAGTTGAAAAATATACTGTATAATATTAAGTAGGTACTTTAAATGTTACCTGATTTGCATTCTCCATGCTGATTACTTTCATGTAATCTTTTTAATTGTAGTTTTATGCGTATACAAATATCCAAGAATTGAGTACAATACCAAATTCGAACTTGTGACCTGTGGTTTTGTGGTCAGGTCTCTAACCACTAGGCCAACGGGCCAGTCAATCCAAATCCTTGGTTATAGGTCGTCCGAGTTCCATCAGAATGAATCCCAGGCGGCTAAGTGTGTCGTAATTGCATTTTTCATATTTCATACGCTATTGTGCCTTGCCGATTTCAAAATGTGTAACAAGGTCCCTTTAGTTCATTAGTCTTGTACTCGAATGATTATTTTGGTGCAGAAAGGCAACTTGTAATTTACACTTATTATGGCGACTTCAAATAGAGAGAGGAAGATTTTCAATTCAACCGCTTTAACTCAACGGTTTTTGTTTAAGTATTTTAAGTATGTTATCTTGATAGTGTAGTTTTCTATTTAGTGTTAAAGAACTAACTTATTATTATTATTATTAGTTACTTATACAAAAATAACTGGGCGATGACCCGCTCACACTCTGGCTAATAAGCCTATAATTGTACCAGCGGTTTTCGAGTTTTTACAATGCGAATGATTGTTGACTTACTTGACTTAAGGTCCTAAGTCCCCTCGATGGGGCAGAGGGCGTCCACAGTGCGTCGCCATCCCGGTCGGTCTTGAGCTACGCGCTTTATTTCGCTCCAGGTCTTGCCTATCTCCTTCACTTCTGCAGCGACAGTCCGCCGCCAAGTTTGTTTTGGGCGGCCTCGTTTACGCCTTCCTTGGGGATTCCAGTCTAAGGCTTGTCTCGGTATATGTTCCTGGTCCCTTCGGAGGGTGTGGCCAATCCAGCTCCACTTGCGGCGTTTAATTTGGTGGTCGATCGGAGTTTCGCTGCAGCGCTCCCACAGATTTAGGTTGGAGATCTTCTCGGGCCAGTATATTCCGAGAATTCGGCGGAGACAGCGGTTCAAGAAGACCTGTAGCCGGCGCGTGATGTCCTTTGTGACCTTCCACGTCTCACACCCATACAGCAATACGGTTTTCACATTGGACCGGAATATCTTAAGCTTTACTCTACGTGTCAATTTCCGTGATTGCCATATCGGGCGGAGTTGCGCGAAGGTTGCTCGGGCTTTGGCGATCCTAGAAGTGATGTCCTCTTCTGTTCCTCCAGTTTCTGACACGACGCTTCCGAGGTAAGTAAATTTGTGGACTCGCTCCACAGCCTCTGTGCCAATAACAAGCGGCAAGGAACTTGTCGCTCCGCACCTCATTTCCTTGGTCTTCCGGATATAAATTTTTAGTCCCATCTTCTTAGCCTCTCTCTGTAGGTCGTCCATTTTGGTCTGCATATTATCGCGAGTATGGCTCAGCAGGCATAGGTCATCGGCATAGTCCAGATCTTCGAGCACGCTGGACAATCCCCACTCTATGCCGCGGCGCGTCGTAGATATTGCGCGATGCATCACACCGTCGAGGGCGACGAGGAAAAGGAGAGGTGAGAGAAGACATCCCTGGCGCACTCCTGCATGGACTGGTATGTCCTCCGATACAAGGCCGTTGTGCGTCACTCTACAAGAGTAGTCCCTGTAGATGGCCTTAATGATGTTGACGATCTTTTCGGGGACTCCAATTTCGTGCAGGCGGTCCCAGATGCAAGTCCATCTCAGCGTATCAAAGGCTTTTTCGAAGTCCACAAAAGTCAAGTAAATCTCCCTTTGCCATTCTGATGCCTGTTCCAATATGATACGCAGAGTGTTGACTTGATCCGTGCACGATCGGTTGGGGCGAAATCCGGCCTGTTCCCTGCGGATGGATGGCTCCACGGCCTTCGACAATCTGTCCAGAATGATCTTACAGAGCACCTTGGATGGGACCGAAAGCAGGGTAATGCCCCTCCAATTACTGCACTCACTAAGATCTCCCTTTTTTGGCACAGTTATGAGGAGACCTCTGTTCCAGTCGTCCGGTAACTCCTCCGCTTGCCAGATGTTGGACAGTAGTGGCGTCAGCGCGTTCACAGCAGTGGGTAAATCGGCTTTAAGCATTTCTGCTGTGATGAGATCGACTCCTGGGGCCTTGCCGAGTTTTAAGGAACGGATAGCGTTCGCTACTTCCTCTTCCTTAGGAGGTGAGACATCGATGTCAAGGTCAGGCAGGGACACGTCGGCAGCAGGTGGCGTGTAGTCAGTCGGATCGTTGGGGATGCGGAAGATTTCCTCGAAGTGCTCCCACCAGCGTTGAAGCTGCCCTTCTGATGTCACTATCAACTGGCCTTCCTTACTTTTTAAGGGTTTCTTCCTGCGGTTCTGTGTTCCGGCCAAAGTCTTTGTCGCTTTGTACATCTCCCTGAGATTACCGGAGTCGGCAGCACGTTGGGCGGTGTCGGCAATACCATCTGCCCATACTCGTCTGTCACGGCGAGTACTACGGTAGATGGTCTTCCGTATTAGACGGTATTGCAGCCTCAGGTGTTCTAGTGTTGCCGCGTCGGAGGTCGACAGAATAATTAGGTGAAGCCTTCTTCGTTCTTCGATGAGGTCCCAAGTTTTTTGTGACATCCATTCTTCACGTGTGCCAGTTTTAAGTCCTAGAACGACGGAGCTGGTCTCTGTGTAGACCATTTTTACGCGATTCCACTCCGCGTTGACTGTGGTTGAGTCTGCATCATTGTTAATGCGAATGATTGTTAAATTAAGGTTTTTATTTTATTACATTTTTGTGTATTTTTAATGTTCATAAATGAAGTGAGTTGTATGAATTTTATTCTCTGACGTCTTTCAAATAAACCCCGACCTCCGACCATTGCTTCATAAAATCTTTGATAAATGACATTTTGTGGCGTCTTTCGGCGAAACCTCAACATTGCAGAATGGGTAATGAAATGGTTAACACAGTTTGTATTCCGACAGTTAACTTTAATTTTATGTTATTTTCGTTCTTTGTTTCAAAACAATTTGTGCTTTGTACCAAGTAGGTAGTTATTATTGTGGGCTTTTACAAAACTAACTGTCAGATTCAATTAGCAAACTATGTTTAGAGTAGAGGTCAAACTCACACTTTATGGTAAAGATTTTAACCCAGAAAAAAGAGATGAATGATCTGTCGAAATATTTGCCATAAGTTTTAGAAAATGTAGTGTGAATTTTACTTTACAAAATGTCATTCAGTGGGATTCACAAAAAAATACCAAACGTCATGGCGGCTGGCTGCGCCTATTTCCATAAGTAGAACACAGTCAAATAACGAAAATAAATTAATATTGTATTTTTGTTAAAAATGTGCTAATAGCTTCAGCCACCCAGCGCCTTCAACGGGTCCGTAACTTATGATACGTACGTACGTACGTTGGTGTTTTTAGGGTTCCGTAGCCAAATGGCAAAAAACGGAACCCTTATAGTTTCGTCATGTCTGTCTGTCTGTCTGTCTGTCTGTCTGTCTGTCCTGGCTCGTTCTCCGCCGTTTCTGAACCGATTGCCACGAAAATTGGTGGAGAGATGTATAGTGATAATTCAAGAATTGGTTTTTAAAATAATCAAAAAATAATTATTTTTACCCCCCCTTCCCATACAGCGAAAAGTAAATTCGAAAAATAAAAATCGACTTACCCCATCGTGTGGGGTATCGTTAAAAAGGTATTTTTAAATACAATAAAACTTGCCTTAAAACCATGTGGATCAAACAGCCCAGTCTCGAGATATATTAATACCAAGTTAAAATAAGAGCGTCCCCCCCCCCTTAACTTTTGAAATACTATTACAATAATTCTGAAAAAAATGTCCTGTATACCTCCAAGTAAGTACTTTCAACGAAAACTATAGCGAACTCTGTATCATACATAGTTATTTTTATACAACTCGACCAACTTATGACGTGCAGTTGCCCTTACTAAATGGTGTCTTAAGCGGTCGGGCCATCTTTTTTATATTAGTAATTCCGGTGTCAAATATCTTCGATGGTCTAGTGGTTTACGTATTGGGCCGTGGTCTGGAGGTCCTGGGTTCGACTCCTGAATTTTCTGAACTCAATCCGGGTGAGGCCCTTCAGTGAAACGTTATTAGGCTGATACTTTGATATACTTTCGCACTCGAATCGAGACCTTGGAAAACAGTTAACGTGGTTTCCAAAGCTACTTCATACGTGACTTAGTAAATATTTGACAATTCCCTTGAACATGGCCGGAGGGAATCTCTATATATGGCTTTACGATCTCCTTCGTACCAACTAAGTAAACTCTGTAAATATTGCGATGCTGTTGTGGGTTGGAATGTAGGCGTTATAAAAGGTTTCTTGCTTCAGTATCCAAAATTACAAAACATCTCACCATACATTTCAATCTGCCAAACCATACGTTTAAAGGCCCATGTGCCCATCCTTATAGGTAAACTAGAGACCCGACCCGACTTCGCACGGGTGAAACTAAGTTTATTAGTGTTTCTATACTATATTATGCATGTATCATACATAAACCTTCCTCTTGAATCACTCTATCTATTATAAAAAACCGCATCAGAATCCGTTATAAAGTTTCAAAGATTTAAGCATTCAAAGGGACATAGGGACAGAGAAAGCGACTTTGTTTTATACATATTTTATGTACTTACTAAGTAGTGAAGACGGCACTGGCTGCAAACAGATAAGATAGCCTACTCGTGTAAATACCCGTAATTTGACAATTAAACATGTTAATTAATAGATAATATAATAAATTAGTGAGAGTTTTAATTCGTTTTTTGCATATGACGTTATCAGAATATTTTGCTGGCACTGTTCAACCTTTGGTACGAGAGCCCACGACCAAAACCATGTCTCATAGCAATACGGCAAAAACCCTATAAAATCGTTAGATTGTATGATTCTGAACCCGACTAGGTGTGTAGTAACGGTCGAAAGTGTAGCAACTGCGTGGGAGGCCATTTCTGCTGTGTCAAAAAAAAAAGACAGTCGGTATTATAGCAATACGTCTGATAGTGAAAATTTACATAGATTTTATAATTGTATTACGAAAAAGTTTGTTTTCAGACATTTTGCGCGTAGCATATAGCCTGAGCGCATTTTTGAAAATGTCAACAAATTTAGCCGACCTGTATCATAGCAATACGGATAAAAAAAAATTCAACTTTTCGTATTGCTGCCATGATTACCAAAAACCTGTTTTCAGACACTTTAAGTGTAGCATATACTCCCAAAAACGAAAATAACGTTTCGGAGTCGCCTGGCCGACGCCTCTGTTAAATGTTTTTTTAAATTTACAGCCTTCATAGATATTCAAGAATCTCCCTCGTCTATTATATGTACTTTGACAGTTGACAGATGTCATTACTTATTTCTTTTGTAAAAGTTACTCAAGTGTGCTTTAAATAAAACCAAAACTATCAAATCAATCAGTATTTAATTTCAACAGCCTCAGCGCTTGTTACGCTCCTGCCCCTTTCTTACTATTAAACAGCTCACTCGCCAGCTGCTCCAAACGTTGGAATGACGCTCACTTAGTTGTCATACGTTGTGCGGTTGTGGTGGTGAAAAATGTCGGACCTGAGTTGTGTGTTTTGTAAAGAAACAACGATTGAGAAAGTGAAAAAATTTACCGAAGAGACGCTGAAAAATCTGAGTATCGAAAAGTTGTCTGATAGAGAAGGTGCTACACTTAATTTGTCTGATATAAATTTTTTGCACATGTGGACAACTTATTTTATCATGTCCAACAATTTTCAGACATATTGCTATGATACCGATCGGTAAAATTTGTTAACATTTTCAAAACGGTCTCAAAATTTAATGCGTTCACATTTCTGTCTGAAAATTGTTTTGTTCGCATCAAATAAACAAAATTTACTAATAAAAAAAAATTCAGACGTATTGCTATGAGACATTTTTTTTGTCTCATTTTTAATTTTTTTAAGTGATTTTACGGGTTTGCGCTACACCACTAACGTCTGAAAAATATGTTTCCGGTATCTCAGAACTATCATTCAACTACAGTCTGCAAATCAGACATATTGCTATGATGCAGTTCGGTAAAATTTTTGACAATTTTGAAAATTCGGTCAGATCAAACGCTACGCGGAAAATGTCTGATATTGGTATTTTCGAGTTCAGGATAATCGTATCTATCGATTTGATGCGGTTTTGACCGTATTGCTATGAGACAAAAATTTTGGTCGTGGGCTCTCTTACTACTTACTTTGCTTAACCTAGTTACATTGAAGATACATACGAATTGAGTGACTAAAATATAAAAATAAAATTCTATCCTAAACCGACCTAGTATACACAGAATTATATTATACAATCCTACCGTTTTAATGTCCTCCATTTTAATGTTAAAAACTGCAAACGGAATTCAAAAATATCTAGGACTAAGATAAATTACTCTTTGTGATTTTATTTTGTATCCTCGCTAAACCTAAGTACTTCAAGCAGGCCAATTAATTCAATACGTTGCATTCATACAGATCTAACAGATCTTTGAATGGACGAGTGTCACTTCGGAAGTCTCAGTGAGCTATTCCGTTCGAATCGCGACTTGTTATTTATGTGGGGCAAGTCCAGTTATACAAGACCGCGCCGGAAGACCGGATGGCGCACAATGGTGACGGGACGATTCCACTGTTACACAATCACGACACAGCAGCTAGCATTGCAGCGAATTAAGTCCTTTAAAGAACATCTATACTAATATAATAAAGCATAAGAGGTTTGTTTGTTTGAACGCGCTAAACCCAGGAACTTCTGGTACGAAATGAAAAAAAAAATTGTGTTGAATAGTCCATTTATTGAGGGAGGCTTTCAGCTATAATATTACTGTCCGGAAACCGATATCCATGGGGACGACGGACGTCGCGGGCCGCCGCTGGTAGTTAAAATAAAAGTTGATATTAATTCAATAACATTTGTCCAGTCATCATCATCACCCTTCCGGCTGCATCCTCGGCCATTGCCCAGGTTACGATGAGACTATGATCATAAATTAACCAGCCTGGTTATCACATTACATATTTTGCCCACTGTGCAAATATATTATGTCTTCAAGGGCACCAGAGAGACCTTAATCATCATTTGCATATATATTTTATATCAAAATAAGTCAAGTTTTCTATTCAAGTACCAAGCACTTGCTATAACGCGATGTTTTTGTATTCATTTGGTAAGCTTTTTAAAAATTAGAATTGATAAAACGTTACATTAATACTAAATTAAAGAAAACATATTATTTTAAGTAACAAACTAACAGAATTCCGATAGAATGAGAAATATCTAAAATAAATAAACTTCCAATTGATCACTTGAGTTATTATTTTAATGGCGGTAGGAAAATAAAACATGTTGACAGGAATGTTTGACGCAAATATCTCAGTCCGTCTGAGAGTGTCAACAGACACAGGTTATTTCGTGATAAGTGGACCAAAAAACACTTACTGAACCTAAGTTATATTGTGGTCTAGTCCTAGGTTTCCTACATAACTGTATTGTTTGGCCTGAAAGTTAAATCATTTAGTGGACTCTCTAAGTGATACCGAAGTGTCTCCAGACACGTAATGTGATCTTGCCGAGTCGCGATTGCATCGTCTGGGTCATCGTAATTTGTGGTAAGTAGGTAACCACTTAGTCCTCAGATTACAGAATAACATCTCAAATCTGTGATTGTTAAGTACTCCATTACAGAAAAATATTGTAACTAATCACTTCAGAGTATAAAACAAAGTCGCTATCCGCTGTCTGTCTGTCCCTATGTATGCTTAGATTTTGTGTGTGTGCTTTGATAGTGAATCTTCCTAATACTCGGCCAAGTATGTTGTCAAAACAATGCGGACATTCAAAAATATATAATTAAATCAATTTGAAACGCTAAAATGTATTCGTTATAATTCTATATTATTATGTACAAGGTAGGTACATCTTAATTTGGAACTGACGGACAGAACAACAATCGGAACTCTCTCAGATATTGTTATCTTACAAAGATGGACGCCATTATTAAACCGTAAAAGATGGCGGCTAAAATCTGGCGCGAAAACAACAATGGGTTACGACATTCTGAGCTCGTTATTTAAAATATTAATCACACTAGAACTGATGTGTATCTTTCTATTTGAGCTGTGTTTAATCCGCTGTCAAATGATCTGAACTTAATCTTTGGGTTCAAATTGTGTGTCGACGTCGATGAAACATTTCGATTTTATTAAACAACTTTATTTTGGAATCAATCATCTAGAGGTACTTATAATAAATCTGTAGAGAGGTCAATTCTGTACATTAAATATTTTTCCAAAATAACTATCAGGGGGTGTTTAGTGATCGATACTGATACCAAAAATGCAATCAGTAAAATTTTTGTCTGTCTGTCTGTCTGTCTGTCTGTCTGTCTGTCTGTCTGTCTGTCTGTATGTTCCTTATAGAAACAAAAACTACTGGACGGATTTTGACGAAACTTGGTACCATTATTCTTCATACTCCTGGGCATATTATACGATACTTTTCATCACGCTACAATCAACAGGAATAGCGTAGTGAAGGGAAATGTGGGAAAAACGGGAGAATTTACTCCATTTCTTAAGCTTCAGTCGCGTGTGCAGCCTTAATGGTTAAAGTCACATAGAAATCATGTATGACGGAAATATTCTACATAAAATTGCCTAAAAAATATCCCCCAACAGCATATGTCTATCTTTTATGGTTGACTCACAATAACACGTGCAACTCAAGATCCAAATTGGTTTGAACGCGCTAAGCTCAGGAACTACTGGGTCGAATTGACAAAACATTTTGTGTTGGATAGTACACTTACCACTTACCATTTGTCGAGGTAGGCTTTAAGCGATTGTATCACGATTTGATTTGATATTGTATATTCCTTTATTTTATCATTGTAAATTGTGCTAGCGAACTATTTAGTTCTAAAATGTGCCGATAGATGGCGCACCTCGCTAGAGGCGCGGCCGCGGATCTGAATCGCGGTGAACAGATGATTTCTCAAATTTATAAGGTCTCCAGATTATTGATAATATTGATATGCGTTTTACGTCGCTCAATTTGACTATTATTTCTATCTGGAGTTATCTTGAGTTATTAGTAATTAACTTAACTATTAGTCCCCTAAAAGTGTACAAGTTGACTGCCTGCATATAGACCGTTGCTTAATTCAGCTATTACATATTAGTAAGACTGTGTGGTGTGCGGAAATCGTAACCCACGCGGACGGAGTCGCTGGCGGCCGCTAGTCAATAATAATTGGTTAATTGTGATGAAATACTGCGATACATATTTACTATTCACCACCTTAGGAACATTTTTGAACAATCTTGAGAACTACTGAGAATAAAAATGTCCAATAAATTTGGCAGGTTACATGAAAGTTCGTAGGTACTAAAGCGGAACCCAAAAAAAATCCTAACACTCTGGTATATACGTACTGCCTTTCAGGTACTGCCTTTCAGCTTACAATGTAAAAATATGTAAATATCCTCCAAGGCCATATTCAATTACATTTCCTTCACATATTAATCTTGATCTTACAAAAAGTTGATTTATAGGTTATGAAGGGCCAATATTTAGGAATAAGGTCATCGTTACCCAATCAGGTAGGTACTTCTCTGAGAAACGGAATTCATCGAACATTGTTATGCTCCAGATAAATTGTTTTATAACCATTGCATCATCTCCGAATTTCTCATAATATATCACAAAGTAACACTATCTTCCTTCAACAAGGCCATCGGAACTCCATTTCCCAATATCAAAGTAGCACATTGTCAACTATTTTAAAGCCTTCAATGTCATAACAATTTGCACTTTAATGCATCTATAGTTATTATTTGAAATGCATTTAATGAGATAATGATTTTAGCTGCATTTACGACTTAGATAGGTACGTGATTGAAATCTTATTTTTATTTAATTTGACGTACGAGGTCAATGATTCAATCCACATTTTATAGACAAATGATATCTGGTATGCTAGGAACAAATATGTCGTGACTAGTTTTTACCCGCGACTTTGCACGCGTTATCAAAATTCCTGTTTTATCCCATGCGAGCATTCAATTGGGATAATAAATCGTATCACCTAAGTTGGCCTATAGCCCACCTGTTTTACAATTTCATCAAATTTGTTCAGTAGTTTCATCGTGATTGATGGACAAACATCCAAACAAACAAACTCTCACATTTGTAACATAGTATTATTTAATAAGTGGGTACTTATTTGTTGGTGAATTCTTTAAAATTCCATGCGGCTTGGCTTATAGCATACTTATTATAAAGTGTTGATTCCATAACCAATATTATTAACAACATACCTATGAGATTTCGCTACTTAAAGACCTATGGGTCGGTGAGGCTAAGAGAAAGGTATTAAATTGTGCTATAAACAATACACGGTGAATTCTTCGGAAGAAACTTTACCTGATCGAGAGGTACCTTTGAGTCATAGACAAACATTTTATGGCAGCGAAACTTTATTTCTTGTTTATGGCACTTTAACTGTAAATATACCTACTATGTTAATGTAACCAATAAAAAAACTAGATGGAGCTCACGACAACAATGAACCTATTTTAATGTAGCTTTTTTGACCCGTTTTATGAATTTAAAAAAAAAACAAAGGATTTCGCTCTTCATATTCGAATCCTAGATGTTAGAGCAGCTTTAAATAATATGATTTGAAAATTTCTTAGCTCTATTAAAAACTAAATGAGCGTTTCTATTAAGTTTAAAATATAAGTAATGTTGGTAATAAAAAAATAATACTAAAATAGTTACATCATTTTCGTTTTCGTTGCCCCAGACATAAAAAAATACGGAAAATATCAATTATGAAGAAATCGAAAGCACTTTAAAGAACAACAAAGCATTAATCTTACATGCCCGACCTGAAGCTAAACTAGATCTCTAGATAACCTACAAATCCTATCCCACAATACTAGATAACCATCGCTCTTCACAAAAGTTAATTATCCATGCCAATTGTTATTACGCGGATAACACGAGCTAATCAGATTACACTTACTTCCTAAAATGCGACCCGGACTTGCGAAATAATCCCACTTTGAACACCCAATTTTTCGTAGACATCACACTAATGTTAAGTAAAATGTGAGAGTTTCTTTGTTTGAATGTTTGTAAGTCAATGCCACTGAAACTACTGACCGGATTTAAATGAAATTTGGTGTGGGCTGACTTAGGTGAGAAAAAGAAAAGAGGTGAGAGGATACTTTTAATCACGATAAAATCCTCCCATGAGATGATGAAACAGGTAGTAATCTTCAATCAGCCCGAAAATAATGGATGAATGGATTTAGATGTTATATTTTCCATGCGGACTAAGCCGGGGGTAAAAGCTTTTATTTCATATTTTTCAATAATATGAATAGGTTATCAAAGTGGACTAGGCCAGGTGCCCAAGGTGCGGGTACTCTAAAATAAGGTGCCCCAAGTGGAAAACCTTAGTCTTTCGATGGCGGAAATAGTGAATGGGTCCATCGTTAGACTTGTTTATGCAACATTGCAGCTGGTTGCAACTAATGTTCTAATAGGAGGTAAATAAAAATATTGAAACGACCATTACAAACATAGACTTGCGTAATGAAGCAGAATTGACGGTGGTCACAAAACTAAGTACCTACCTACATACTAAATTTAATAAATTTTATAATTATCATCATCATTATTTGAGGAGCTCGATGGCATTTAAGCAACTTTCTTAGGCGCCAGATTCAGATGGGTGACTGAACGAATCATCAAAAATCGTCTCGAGCTTCTTCTCCGTGCTTCTGAAGGTACGTTAGTCGTTGGTCCTGCTCCTGATCTATCTACGGCCGTGTCTGATTGCTGTCCCGCCGAACTGCGAGACTGAGGGAGTGCACCTGAGCTTGCGCACGCACTTGTGCACTATAAAATATCCTGCGTACTGGCTGACGGTGAGATCGGTCACTATCAAATACAACATAAAGAATGTTATGCAAAATATACAATTCAAAGTCATCACCAGTATTGTCAGTGGGACTCGAACCAAAGCTCCCTAATCTTCAGAAGGTCAATACCAAATGCACCATTAATTCAGTTACATTTTGTTCATTTATTTTTAGTTAATTTGAATCAGCTGACCTAGTTATAAAGTCAAAGTTACACAAGTATTGCATTATTGTGGGAGAGCTCCGTTACTGTTTAAACATGAATGGGCCATCTCGACTGGAGATACCACGACCTCAGATGCAAATTCACACGCTTATTTTTACGTTTAACAGCCAGAGCTCAGAGGTGGGAGGGTAATGCCCAAAACATCCAAGCCATTGGTCGGTGACGACTGTGTACCGTAAAATTCAGGGGGACTGTCCAACCACCTCCGGAATGTCTCTTAAACCACGTCGATTCTTATAACACCTACGGGAAAGGATCCTGATTTGACCAGCCTGGTTAAACAAACAGATTCAAAGAAAGGTCAATTTCGCGGAACACGTTTTTTTTACACAATTTGATTTATAACAGTAAAAAACCATAGGTAATAGATAAAATGATAACAAGAAAGAAATGTTTCCATTTGTATAAAAATATTAACTACTAGCGGCCGCCCGGGACTTCGTTCGCGAGGATTTTGGTTCATCCCATGGGAGCATTTAATCGGGATAAAAAATACTCTATCACTTTAGTCAGCCCATACATAACATACCCAGCCTGTATAATAAGAATCATTAAAATCAGGTTAGTAGTTTTAGCGTGATTGACGGACAAACATCCAAACAAAAAAAAAAAATATAATTATAATAAGAGATGGAAAATTATTATCATGTGTCGACATAGATATATTTTTAAACAACAGACATTGTGAACATTTATTTGCTAATTCGCTACACACCGTGTGGTTTGATAAGCGCGCATCTCAGCAGGAAGCGCAAGGACACGCGAGCGCTTTCACCGCGCCTTTCTACTGCGCGCACGCGGATTTGCGCACACGCGCACGAACACACGGATACATAGAACGGAGAGCATTGATTTATCGCCTATCGGGAGATTCACAGACTATAGGCACAGTAGACACATACTATGTGGAATTTATTATCAGGCTGTCAGCAGGATTGCAATAAATTGAAGTGGCATGGGGCTGGCCATATCAGTCGCAGATTCAACAATCGTTTACGAGTTCGGGAGTGGTAACCACGTTTTAGTAGATGTCTCAAAGCGTAGTGCAGGACACCCTCCAGGTCAGGTGGAGAGGTTAGCGCGCTCGGCCTGCGATTGCAAAGTTGAGCAACTTTCGAAAAGGCCAGTCATCGGTTGGTTGACTAAAAATTTCATCTGGAACTCCTCCGTTCTTCGGAAGGCACATTAAGCGGTTAGTCCTGCGCCTGTGTCTAGCAAAGATGCCACTTTCGCGAACGCGACCTATCGAATCGTCGCGACTTATATCTCCACCGAACACTCCGCACACAAAGTATAAGGATGGAGATATAAGTCGCGAAGTAACTTGTGCACAATAATATATCCTGTATATCTGGCTGACTGACCCTAAGAGTATTATTATTAGTGTTAAAATTTGATAACATTAAAATAGGTAGATATATTATGTTTGTCGTTCATTCCGTCCGTGTGTCACAATTCGTGTGTGACCGACTTCCGCGCGGTCCTTTGCCGACGGTGACCATAAACAATTGCTCACGTAATAACTGGTCTATTGTCCGCGTGTCTGGGTGTTTAGGCGACACCCACGCGATGGTTGCCCCTTGGTTGCCCCTGTCTCATTTGACAACCAAGACTTATAATTAACTCTGAGTATTAACTGTAATTATCATACATCATGCTTGACGGACGCCTAAAAAGGTTTTAAATTAGTTCCGATTATGTTGATGTATTGTTTTCTGAATTTTCTTTTTGAGAATGATTTCTTGGTTGATATATCTATGTTTCAACTTGTGGTCCCTACAGATATAAAATTTTAGTTACTTTTACAAAACGTTGGTTAAATATTTGTCTTCTAAATCCTTTTGCCAAATAGGTCATAACTATATTTAAACGCTTCGATGGTTTAGTGGTTTAGATGCTGAGCCGTGGTCTCGAGGTCCTGGGTTCGATTCCCGGGACGGGAAATATTTGTGTCCGTTTTTCCGAACACAGACCGGGTTTGTGATCACCAATCTGTATTCGGTAAGCGTGGTAAGCCAAAATCTATCTTTGTAACAAAAACATGATTTCAAACGATATGGCTTTTGTCCTGCAGTGGGACATTAATAGGCTGATACCTACTTTACTTTTAATACCTACGAGTATTATTTTATAAAGATGCATGCGTCAATTAATAAACTTCGTAGGAAAGATACCTAGTTCAGCTAATTTAGCAATACAGTTTCATCACTCGCCAACTTGACCTTTACTCTGAATTCTAATGATGACTAAGAATAGTAACATGGTCAGTGTTTTAAAATATTCATTTTCGTGTCAAAGGTTACACTTACACGTTACGTTGTTTTACAAAAAGAGTCATTACGATTAAAGAGAAATGTAATATGGATAAATTACCGTATAAGTGTTACTTTAATGTCAAGGCAAATAGCACCAGATAAAAGAAAGTGTAAAAAACAAAGACGATGTTCAAAGTAAAAATTGATTTTAAAATGTAAAACGTCACCAAAAATTACAATTGATAAATTCAGCAACTTTAAATACACTCTACAATAAAAACGCTTTTTATGAGACTTGTCGAAAATAGTGTTAATCAGTTAGTCCAGTAATTTTAGCACTTTTGATCCACGATCTGCGGAATAATTCCTAGTGAGCTGAATTTTTGTATACACCTTTATTATAATATTGTAATGATGATGTGAAAAATCGACATTGATATCGTGCCGGCAAAAAAAGTTATAGGGGTCCACACGTCACGAAAATCAGTTTTTCGCAAATATCTCGCGATCTATTGCTCAGAGGTCAATAATGGTTTCATAAGAGTTGTTCGTCGTAAAATTGTCTACAAAAAAGGTCTCATGCAATTTTCTGTAGAATTAACCGTTTTTGAAATAGAGACTAGAATGCACTCATATATGGTATTGTATACCGTACGCCGCATACCAAGGCATAAACCCTATTGTTTGTTTTTTTCCCTTTTTTGTTTGTGTGTTTTTTGTTAGTATGATGTTCTACATATAAAAATATAAAGGACTTGTAATACTAGTACAGTAAGGAAAATAGGAATATCAACTATAAAAAAAGTAAATGGCAATTTTTTTTGTCACTTTATAACTCAAGAACGGGCTCACCTATCTAAACCAAATTTTCTGGGTTTTTTACAAACTATTTAGTAGATGTTTTATGTGAAGTTTGAACAAAATCGGTCGTTCACTTTATACGTAACGAAGCACGTAACGGGCCGCTAGTAATGATATAGATATGCTATGTCCAGTGACGTTTGGACCCCTATAACTTTTTTAGCCGGCACTATATCAATGTCGATTTTTCACATCTTCATCACAATATCATAATAAAGGCGTATACAAAAATTCAGCCCACTAGGATTTTTTTCGCAGATCGTGGATCAAAATTGCTAAAATTCACATTGCATATCTATATCATTACTAGCGGCCCGGTACGTGCTTCGCTACGTATAAAGTGAAGCTACCGATTATGTTCAAACTTCATATAAACCATCTACTAAGTAGTTTGTACAAACTCTGAAAATTTGGTTTGGATTGATGAGCCCATTCTTGAGTTATAAAGTGACAAAAAAAATTGCCACTTAGTTTTTTATAGTTGATATTCCTATTTTCCTTACTGTACTAGTATTACAAGTCCTTTATATTTCTATATGTAGATCATTATACTAACAAAAAACACACAAACAAAAAAGGGAAAAAAACAAACAATAGGGTTTAAGCATTGGTATGCGCCGTACGGTATACAATACCACATGTGAGTGCGTTCTAGTCTCTATTTCAAAAACGGTTAATTCTACAGAAAAATGCAAGAGACCTTTTTTGTAGACAATTTTACGACGAACAACTTTTATGAAACCATTATTGACCTCTGAGCAATAGATCGCGAGATATTTGCGAAAAACTGATTTTCGTGACGTTTGGACCCCTATAACTTTTTTAGCCGGCACGATATCAATGTCGATTTTTCACATCATCATTACAATATCATAATAAAGGTGTATACAAAAATTCAGCTCACTAGGAATTATTCCGCAGATGAAATCTAAAATTCCTGGACTATAAATTAATATGCAATAAATATTTAAAGTATTTAATATTTTAAGTATTTTATTCACTTTCGCTAAACTTACTTAAATACCTCCAAGGACCTTCATCCTTTGTGTAGAAACACACTAGGCCGAAAAAACACGACCGAAATTCGGCGCAATATATTTTAAAAAGAGGATGACCCACTGTGGCGAAATAACGTCGCTTAAATTATTCTATAGAAAATGAACTTCGGTCGCATTTCTTCACATTACAATTTACCTATGCCAATTATAAAAAAAGTAAATGGCAATTTTTTTTGTCACTTTATAACTCAAGAACGGGCTCACCTATCTAAACCAAATTTTCTGGGTTTTTTACAAACTATTTAGTAGATGTTTTATGTGAAGTTTGAACAAAATCGGTCGTTCACTTTATACGTAACGAAGCACGTAACGGGCCGCTAGTAATGATATAGATATGCTATGTCCAGTGACGTTTGGACCCCTATAACTTTTTTAGCCGGCACTATATCAATGTCGATTTTTCACATCTTCATCACAATATCATAATAAAGGCGTATACAAAAATTCAGCCCACTAGGATTTTTTTCGCAGATCGTGGATCAAAATTGCTAAAATTCACATTGCATATCTATATCATTACTAGCGGCCCGGTACGTGCTTCGCTACGTATAAAGTGAAGCTACCGATTATGTTCAAACTTCATATAAACCATCTACTAAGTAGTTTGTACAAACTCTGAAAATTTGGTTTGGATTGATGAGCCCATTCTTGAGTTATAAAGTGACAAAAAAAATTGCCACTTAGTTTTTTATAGTTGATATTCCTATTTTCCTTACTGTACTAGTATTACAAGTCCTTTATATTTCTATATGTAGATCATTATACTAACAAAAAACACACAAACAAAAAAGGGAAAAAAACAAACAATAGGGTTTAAGCATTGGTATGCGCCGTACGGTATACAATACCACATGTGAGTGCGTTCTAGTCTCTATTTCAAAAACGGTTAATTCTACAGAAAAATGCAAGAGACCTTTTTTGTAGACAATTTTACGACGAACAACTTTTATGAAACCATTATTGACCTCTGAGCAATAGATCGCGAGATATTTGCGAAAAACTGATTTTCGTGACGTTTGGACCCCTATAACTTTTTTAGCCGGCACGATATCAATGTCGATTTTTCACATCATCATTACAATATCATAATAAAGGTGTATACAAAAATTCAGCTCACTAGGAATTATTCCGCAGATGAAATCTAAAATTCCTGGACTATAAATTAATATGCAATAAATATTTAAAGTATTTAATATTTTAAGTATTTTATTCACTTTCGCTAAACTTACTTAAATACCTCCAAGGACCTTCATCCTTTGTGTAGAAACACACTAGGCCGAAAAAACACGACCGAAATTCGGCGCAATATATTTTAAAAAGAGGATGACCCACTGTGGCGAAATAACGTCGCTTAAATTATTCTATAGAAAATGAACTTCGGTCGCATTTCTTCACATTACAATTTACCTATGCCAATTAATTAAAATATCGCTGTAACTAAGACTTGACTAGGAATACATACATAGGTAGATAGTTTATCTATTCTGTGGTAAGGAAGACCTTTAATAAATGGGCATTCCCACGATGTTTCAGTGACTTCTGACCTAATGGCAAGGTGTATGCCCCTGTTGGACAACCACCTATTAAGCGCTGTATTTAGAAATACCGAAGACGACTTGTAGATAAAATCTCCAATATACCCGTAAATTAAGGAATAGCTTAGTACCATTACCATGATTTTTTTAATGTTATAGGTTGGTAAACGTAAAGAGAGTCACCGATGGTAAGTGATCAGCGCTGCCCGTTGACATTCACCTATTGCCAAGTAGTACCTGTAGATACCTAGTACTGTGAGAAATTGATTTGTGATTTTCGGAGTTTGGTTTGAGTTTAAGTCAAAGTTGTACTATTTTTTGCCGGGTAATATACCGAACCCATTTCACTTCTACAAATAATATGTATTATTTATGAGATAGGAAGATCCTCTAAGCTCTACCTCTCTTAAAATTATAATTTAAATTACCTTCCTCACAGCTATCTTTACAACAATGCAATGCTTCTTAGTAAATTAAACCAAACGAGAAATTGTAATACCATACCATCTTAATAAACTAAAACGCCTCAAGCTAAACCTTTTAGCCACTGATCCATCTAAGTCATCGCTTAATCACCTTTCGTTAGGAGAAACTTTCGTGTGCTCTGGTCATCAAAATGATGATAATTTGTCAGGTAAATGATAGTTCACGGGTGATCGCCGGCCCACGTCGTATTATAGGGCCATTGGTGCTAATTGTCTCACTAATGGTGGTCACCTGGCTGTTAAGGCGTAGATTTATACTTTACTATCGGCCGCCCGCGACTCCGTCCGCGTGGATTTCGGTTTCCGTACATACAGTGTTGTACTATAGGCTATTCTTAAGCCTTCCTCGGTAAATGGACTATCCAATATATACAAAAAAAACAATTCAGACCAGTAGTTCCTAAGATTAGCGCGTTCAAACAAACAAACAAACAATGTTTGTTTGTTTGTTTAACTCTTCAGCTTAATTATTATTTAAGTATAGATTAATAATAAATAAATAAATAAATAAATGCCTTGGACTAACACACCAATTGCCTAGCCCCAAACTAAGCTCGAAGCTTGTACTATGGAAGCTAGGGAACGGATAGACATACTTAAATACTTTTATAAACATCCATGACTCGAGTACAAATGCCGATGTTCATCACACAAACATTTGCCCCTAGCGGGATTCGAACCCGCGACCCTTGGTTTTGTAGCCAGGATCTCTAGCCACTCGACCAATGGGCCTGTCATATTAAAGATTATGTTAAAAATTAATGGCGTCGCGTTTAGAAAATGACGTATCATATCACAGTATTAATAAAACAGTACAGAGACCTTTAATGATGGAAAGAAAGTAAATGGTCTCATTTGTTTTAATATTCGAGTTGGCAAATTGACTTGGTAAGAGTTAACAATTATGATAATCAACAAAGAGTCGTGGGTTTCAATTTCACTCAGAAACAACGTTTGTGTTTTGATGTTTGTTAAGGATAATGTTAGGTATTTCATTCATGGTGACTTTAAACTTGAATTCAGGTCCTCTGAACCTGTAACTAAATTATATACTGACGCATTTTAATCTTATATTAATTATGTTTCGAACACACTTTATTAATAAACTTCAGACCATATTACATTATTGCATTGATAGAGTCTCAAGGTATAACTTTACTCTTATATTTAAGTAGGTATATTCAAAATCGTCACAGCTAAAATTGAAAACAAATTTTATATAATCTCAAACCTTACACTGAAAATCTAAAAACAATTATTTTTCACAACACTTGGCCTTAACAAAAATTGTGTTACATCTTCGGCGATTCTCTTACATCACGTTACGCCTCGGAATGCTGTATCAAGGCGCATCTGTCCATACAGTCACTTTTACCAGTTAGCTTTATAGCCGTATCTGCGGTCTGAGTAATAAAGATAATAGGTTTTGTGACGAAAGCTAATAGTTAAGGTAAGTTAGTTATAGTTATATATTAGTTACAATTTATATAGACAGTTCAGTTTTTAAAGTTTGAAATAATATTTAAAGGCAAGTATTGCGAAAGTGTATTTTAAGTATTTACACGGAATACAGCAAGTTGAGGCCTGTAATAGCTGGGGCACAATTATAAATTATGTTATCACTACAAATAGAATAAATCTGAAGGGTTTGGTTAATTTGATTGAACGCGTTAATCTCAGAAACTATAGGTTGGAATTTTATTGATAAATCTTTTTGCGTTAGATTTGGATTGTCCATTAGTAGAGGAAGGCTTTAAGCTAGTATCACACTATCTGTGCGGAAACCGATTTCCCCGTGGAAGTAATCTATAAAACAGCCGCTTCACATTTTGCTTAAAAAACACAGTTTCGAACAAATAGTCATGCTTAAAACGATGAGTGGCGCGAAAACGTGTCATATTATGAGGGACACAACGTTTACTCTGCCTAATGACGTATCAAGGTATTAAGCCACATCTGTTCATACAGTCACTTTTGCCGGTTAGCGTTCAACCCACTCAGCTTTATAGCCTATCTGCGGTCGTGGTAATCACTGTTATGATGATAATGGGCTTTGTGACGATAGCCAATAGCAGAGGCTATATTTAGATGTTAAGAGTCTTTATAAGTGAAACGATTGCAATTTCGTTATGTCACTACATTACAGGACGAGGACGTACAGATAGTTCATCTAATGGTAAACACCACAGACCACAAAATACTGTTTAGACACAGTGTTTACCACAATAGTGTGATAAGCGTAAGCCCTTGACGTGTTACAGTTACATATTTGCATAGCGTATCACAATAATAATAATATGTGCAACAAGAGAAGATACAACATAGTAGGTCTTTAAGGTATTCAGATCAATGAATCCATCAATCAGCCTATTGCCGTCCACTGCTGAACGTAGGCCTCCCCCAAAGTGCGCCAGCCATTCGGGTTCTGTGCGATCCACACCCACGCCATTCCCGCCAAATTCCTGGTAAACTACATTAAGATATCACGCATTAAAAATACTAGTACTACATATAATAAAAACCCAAAAACATTAATTTGTCTAAAGACTCAACAGTAATTGTGCCATCATGGTTTGTGCTTCAAAATTCACATTTAATGTAAGAGCTTAATAATTTACTTTGTAAGCAGTCAAATACGCAATTGTATGAATGACATAGACGAATAACCGAATGCTTATAAGCATAACTCTTGCATTACCAGTACCGCGGGAATCCAAAAAGAAATTCTTCAAAAAGTTTTTTTAAGTTTCTTACCGGATTCGCGACAGAACCAACATTCCAAACTCCGCGATTCGAAAGTAGTTGAATCAGGTTCGGAGAAAAAAAAATGAGTCTGGGTCTCTCACATTACCTAATACCACTAGGTAATAGATTAAGTGATGTTATACCTGTTTATTTTATACTCTAGACACTGTTTTTTATGTCACTTTAAGATGTTTTGCGTGTTCTTTGTACCGACGGACGTCGTTCTTTCCAAAATAGGAAAGGTTGTATTATGAGTGATAGACAACGGTTTATAGTAAAATCCGTCTTGTTCGATATATGAATTTAATAAATATCACTAGACATTAAATCCCGTCTGATGGTTGGTGGTTTCCGTCTTCTTTGGATGCTTTCAAGCATCAGTATACTATGCACAAGAATCCGCGATAAAGCTATCTGCTAGCAGGTTAAGGAGCTCTGGGTTCGGTTCCCAGGTTAACCATATTTAGTTTTGAATATTTGTAACACCAGAAGTGTGGCTTCATTGTGTGGCCTTTGTGTGACTTAGTATAAACTGTTGATGATTACATTTATTAAGCACAGGAAACAGCCAATGCAATATAAGCAGACATGTTTATTGTTCTGTTCATTCACGCAAATGACAGCTGTGCCCTGTGTATCAAATTGCTGTTAACTCGATATACTAACTCGGCTTAATCTCATACCCTCAGTGGAGATGACAGACTTCCGACAGTCATTAACACTCGTATGCTTGGGTTGAACCTATGGCCCATGACCCTAGTGCCAAATATACTTCCAAACACTCCAACGAGTCACTCAGAAATTTGTAGATAGGAAGTAGTGTAGTAAGTAGCTGAACCTCTTACATATTCGATACTTTCTCTGTTGTTTCTGTTTTGATTTAAATTTAAATCGGTTTTTTATGCACTAGGATCCGGTTATCCGGAACAGCAATCTGCTGGGTCTCATCGTTATAATATGATCTCGGTTCGATTCCTAGTTGGCCAAGTTTTAATTTAAATTTTTCGCTCATAATTACAATTAAGTAATCAAACGTATCCCTGTCGCGATAACATGACAGTGGGACAATAATTGCTTGATTCATTGTTCTTGCCTCATTATCATACACAGCAATTACAATTACCAATATTGCATTTTGAATAGCAAATATTACAATTAAAATAATAATTATGACGTTACAAAACCTCAGTTATAATTACAGTCAGTCTAAGACTAAGATAGTTTATTCGGTGAGCTAAGTTGTGTTGCAACGAATATGCCGTGCCATTTTGAACTTTATAGTCATAGTGATACGGTTGAGAGAAAGCTGGTTGGCACTTGTTGGCAAGATGTGGCATCCTTTCACCCAACGACCTCGGCAGGGTAGAGTCCTGATGCGTATGTGATTTACTTTCATATATATTCACTAGTTATATAGTTTTCTTCGATTTATAATAAAAGTAATGAAACCTTTAGTCTAGCCGTTTTAACGTCGGCTAAGGCGGTCAATCGTATCATCAGCCAGGTACATAGAATACTTATATAATATAGTGCATATTATGTGTATACGCAAGCGCTCGTGTACTCTTTATTCCCTCACTCCCATAGTTCGGTGGACCAGCAATCTGACACGACTGTAGAGAGTTCAGGCGCAGGGCCAAGGACTTTACGTGTTTTTCGAGGCACAGAGGTGTGATTTTTACCACCAACTTCTAAACTTCAGACTCTGAGTTAACAACAAGAAAACACAGATACAATTTTTCGGTTTTTAGGTTTGAAGACACAGATGTCTTATAAGGTCAATTCAATGACGATGCCTCTGCTCTGCAGTTGCAACTTGTAATATTATAAAATAAAATTAAATTCTTTATGCTAGCAAACCAATTTCCTAGCCCCAAACTAAGCATGAAGCTTGTATCATGGAAGCTAGGGAACGGATAGACATACTTAAATACTTTTTTATAAACATCCATGACTCGAGTACAAATGCCGATGTACTTACATCACACAAACATTTTTCCCTAGCGGGATTCAAACCCGCGACCGTTGGTTTTGAAGCCAGGCTCTCTGACCACTAGACCAACGGGCCCGTCAATGCCAATTAATACAAACTTTACTTAATTACATAAGAAACACACATAGCCCTGAACAAACATTTTCTTTCACACGCAAATATTCGTACTGTGCCGTACTTTATTGCGTCATATCGGTCACCTCATACCAGATGATGAGAAAATTGGCCCTAAATATTTCATCTCGGTCGGTCCTTTCATTCCACTTATATAAAATGATGCATGTATGTATGTACGTACACCACCATTCTCAATGAAACGTGTAAACAGGAGGTTATGTCATACAATGACATGGATTTAGCCATTTTAATGAGGCATCTCGCGTATATCGAGACAATCTAAGCGTTTTACCAGTGTTTGTTAGAAATAAGACGGACAGAATAGTGATGTGAAAGGGATACGCTTATAAGTAGTACATACTTATGATTGCATACGTAATAGAGTTAATAGTTAGCAAATATGAAAAATCGGGCAAAATAACAATTCTGTGATCCGAGATAAGTAGCTTTTAAGAACATGTGTTACAGATGCCAGTGCAAATGCTTTTAGTTTTGTAACACCACTCTGGTTTGATATCAACTTAACAACTACCTACCAACCAACTTAAATTGATAAACATAATATACCAAGACCAATACAAAGATAATGTTTATGTGCACAAATTCGTTCGTTCGACGAGCCCTTTGAAACTCAATAGAGTTTTGTATATCGTTGTTTTGTAGCCACGGTCTCTGAGCTAGTGTTCAATTAAGCATAGTATTTCACAGCTATTCCCCATAACCAGACAATTTACAAAATTGTTGGTTCTGATTCATATGTAGCTTATAAATATCATAATAGTAACAATTCATTGACCGCATCTCAGCATTCCAACAAAATTGAGTTCCTATCGTGAGCGTGTTAATTGTCGAAGCTTAAACCAAAACCAATCAATTAACAAACTGTTTACATTATATAAAACCTTATAAAACTTATTCATATCCTACTCATGCAAAGAAAAATAACAATTTCAAAAGTCAATAATAAAGTAACAAATAGAATTATAGATTTAGATAGGTACTTGTATTTTGACTCAAAGATTTAAATCTATATTGTGCCTTATGAGATAGATGATGGACATACTCGTAAACTTCTGGAAAAAAAACATATTTTTTTTCTACCTAGCGACTAATACAAAGCACGTTTTCTTTTAAATTTCATTCATAATTTTTGTACTAATATTAATATGATAAAGCTGAAGTTGAAGTTAGTTAGTTTGTTCATCTCAGGAACTACTGATTAATTATTCCCGTACATTAAATATAATGTCCACATTAATAAATTCAAGATGGCACATTGCCCATCTCTAGCTTCTTAATCGTGTGACGTAACACGTTATAACATTGATAACTTAGAAGATTGAAGGGACGGTCATTCGATAATGTTTGAGATATCCGTATAAGTCGATAGGAGAGGGCCATAAGTACCACTCCGTAAGATTTAAGAGACATCAAAGTGCCTTGTAACTATGATTACAGCATTTATCTGCTTGAAGTTAGAAACAAATCTCGGTTGCATACTTGGTGCCTACTTGATGATGCTTATGGCTAGAGTTCGCAAGGTGAGTGTGGGTTTGACTCCCATTTTGGGTCACCATATTTCAGCTCTATTTGGAAAAACATATAATTTAGATAACCATTTTAACTCAATGAGAGAAAGATAGGAGTTCACTTTGACGGGCCCGTTGGTCTAGTGGTTAGAGACTCTGGCTACAAAACGAAGGGTCACAGGTTCGAATCCCGCAATGGGGAAATGTTTGTGTGATAAACATCGGCAATTTTACTCGAGTCATGGATGTTTACAAAAGTATTTATCCGTTCCATAGCTTACATAGTACAAGCTTCAAGCTTAGTTTGGGGCTAGGCAATCCATGACATAATGGGATACTAAAGTGCTATGTTCAAGAAATAAAGAATAGGTTAATAAGTTGTTATTTTGGTAAATTAGTGCTTGTCATCACCTACATTGACTTCGATTTATTAATTAGTACATAGGTATTCATCTGAGTGGGCTGCCTGAATAATGCTCCTCTGATCTTTTATTTAAATTCTATGCTACATATTTGCAAATGTTAATTTTGGTTAAATGGTATCTAATTTAGAAAAGATCAATACACGCTTAAAATCTAATACATAAAAAGCTTGATTAAGACAATATAAATTTATAATTAAATGTTAACCTTTTTTGCTGTGTTCAAAATGGTTGATAATAAATTATCCTTCATAAGATGACACAAGAGTTTCATTTAAAAGATTAGGAATAGTAAACATGAATGTCAGTTAATTAAAATACAGTTCATGTTAACGGATATTGTAAAGGTGATCCGATATTTACACACATTATGAACAACATTAAATTACAAACATCAAGAAACACACACGTTAAGATACATTAAGAAATCATTACAAATTGTATTGCAATTTAACTGCGCAAACTTTGATAATTGAACATTCATAAGCGAAGTATATTATGTTTTTCATAATTATATTATGATTTTTTACATTTGTTTTTCAAATATAAGCCACTTTTTGAACTTTTAATCCCCCTGAGCTTTTAGGGAAATTAAAAGTTCCAAAATACACATATACACAATTAAAATATTTTGGGTGAGTAAATAATCATCCGACTTTAAAAACATAAGTCAATATCATAATTACAAATGCTAAATGGAGTTTTTTATTTATTTATTTATTTAATTTGGTATACCAACAACATGGCACACAGAAACATTTGAAAAGACTTATTTTAAAAATACAAAACTTTTGTATGCATGTCAATAACAGGTATACACAGCATTGGCCACATATAACAACGAAGTTAACAAGAAGTAAGTACCTTATATACATAAACTTACACATATTCATATAATATATATATATTTATATATATAAACATACAAACTTAAATATAGGAACGCAACAATATAATATTAGGATATATGATACTAAACATGAACTAAAAGTGAAACACAAACACCTTAAACTTAAACTAGACGATAAAGCCAAAGTAAGTCAATAAACTTTTTTTGAATTTATTGACTGAATCATGATATATATCAATGTCAGAAATCTCACCATTAACATTGTTGTATTTAGTACACATTCTAGGCAACGGATGATGCAGTCCCAAATTAGTTTTGTAAGGAGATATATATAGGAGTTTGGAGATTCTATGCCGCGGATATTTATACGGAACGTTAATACTTATTTTGGATAAAAGCTCTTGACTATTTAATTTATTATTCAAAAGTTTATGTAGAAACAGCAGATCTGAAATACCTAGTTCGACGGATATGAAGCGAAAGCATCTTGAAACAGTTCAATCTTTTCTCATAAGGTGCATATTTAGAAATTTCGTGCAAATTGTATGCAAGATGTCTCGTGAATGCTCTCTGTATGCCCTCGACTCTTTGGGATAAAACACTGTACACGGGATTCCAGACCACGCTTGCGAACTCTAGATGGCTACGAACTAAACTATTGTAGAGGATTAAGCGAGTTTGTGTTAACCTGAAATTCCGTGTACTGCGCCTTAAAAACCCCAGCATTTGTGCCGCTTTTTTAACTTTGGCATCGACATGAGAGGAGAATTTCAGATTAGCAGTAAGGGTGACTCCCAGATCACGAATCTTGTCGACCTTCGAAAGAACCACTCCATCCAGACTGTAAGAAGAAAGCAAGGGCTTGATCTTACGGGTAAAACATACATGGTAGCATTTACTAGGGTTTAGGGTCATACTATTGGATTGGCACCAGGATACGATGCCATTCAAATCGCTCTGTAACTTTGTAACATCATCAAAAGTAGTTATAGTTTTATATATTTTTAAATCATCGGCAAATAATGAAACTTTACTGTGCTTAACTTGTGAAACAATATCATCTATAAATATTAAAATCATTTTTAAAACTTATTATGAATAATACAGTTTAACAATGTATCTAACATAAAAAGTTGACATTTATCAAAATAAAAATGCAGTATCCGTGTCCATTAGCATAATTCTTATTGTCAACTTAATAGGGTTAGTGGTTTAACAGTCGGCTACATCAGCAGCTATGGCTAATTCAAACTCAACCAATACCGATTTGTGTACACGGACATTTTTGTTTGAATTAAAACAAACAATTGAACAATCAATGAAATTTGAATTTGAATTCGTGTGGCGCTTTCATAAATAATATAATATAAAAAAAAATATCTTAAATTATCTTTATAAAAAATTTAATTCAATACATAATATTTTTTTTAGCTATTATTGGTTAAAATGGAAGAGCGATGGTGGCCTAGTGGTTCGGACGGCGCCTCACATACGTGAGGTCCGTGGTTCGAATCCGGGCCCACACCACTGGATTTTTCGAAATCTTTGTGTGGATTTGTGCCATTAGCTCGGCGGTGAGGGAAAACACCGTGAGGAAACCCGCACATTCAGTGATTTCTGACTGACTTTAGTTCAGATAGATCTGAATGTGTAACCATGATCTAAATCTGTCTGGTGTTCCCCTCTATGGGTTACGAAGGTCTGATAGCATTCGCTTCACTGTAATAACCAGACTTGCCAAATCCTGGATACTGAAACGGGATAAACGCTAGGAAGAAGCAATAAAATAAATACCATTTCCATTTCAACACAAAAACCGAATAGACCATGTAAGTAAGGTTCAATTACAACGTTTTGCTTATAAGTCAAACATGGAAGAAGCAGTACAAAATCAATAATTGAAGTGCCAAAGTGAATAATTAAATTAAAAAACCATCAATCTAAACAATTATTGAATCATTGACGGTTGTTCTTGGCCAGTATACGCGTGCCGTTACTCGGTCAAGGGTGCAAGAAAGTTGTTCTTTCAAGTAAGTTTTCTTGGCAAAATATGTATTTATTAAACAAGTATACTTTACACCTACGTAATGTACCGACACACTGTCAACGTTGTTATAAGTTAGATAATTTTATTGACAGCTTACCACAGACATTCCTTGCACTCTATCTGTGGTTCTGATCACACGCATGCAATTTTTGCTTGGTTATTTGTAAATACCCTAGGATTTTTTTTCTGTATTTGGTATCTAGAATTTCAAAAGCCTTATGCCTTATTGGGTCGGATCTTCGTCAATTCATACCACAATTCGTTTCTGCCACTCTATGAATAACACAAGACCGCATATAGAAATGGCTATTTCATGCCATGGCATGTTAAAAAATGACTTAATTGTAATCAACCAATGGGAACGCAGCTAGTCTTATCAAACAAATTATGTGTCAATTTCTCTCTAGTGCTTACTAGTTCTCTCTAGTATTTGCTCGATGGCGGTTGGTGACTAATGAGTGCAAATGAAGACCAATGACTTGTTGCCAGTAAATTCTATGCTATAGGTACGTGCGGTAGGGTAACGACAGGGGAAGTAATTAAGGTCAGAGGCCATAAATTCTCACTTAGACATGAATGAAAGAGTATGTAGTTGAATTCCATGAATAAAGTTTATATTATAGCGGTGCTGTACAGTCAGCATCATATCAGCAACATTATATTCGTTCAAAAAGTCAACACACTTATAATGTCATAATGATCGGTTCATACAAAACGTCATAAATATGGTTAAAAATACATTCCCCATCATATTTTTGAACAGTTTAAATGCTTCAATGCCATGGACGAGATATAGCGCTTGCCCGGATTGCAAGAGGTGCTGGGTTCAATCCCCGCCTGCGAACAGATGAATTTTTCTTTGTTTATTATTTAAAGAAATAAAGGTGAAGTTAACGTTTGGCAAATAAATATAAAATAAATAATCCCAGAAACAACACAAAGATACGTGACCAGGCAACTCGCCGTGAAAGTGGCCACGGAAAACCATAAATAGTAGACACCGGCGCACTTGTTCATTGCTTTCCCGTTCCCGAGACTCGCAAATAAGTGGAAACCACAAAGATTGTTCACGCTTGTAAGCTTTTTATTGTTATTTGATAGATTTCACTGAGTGGCTAGGCTGGACTAAGATGCTGTATTTTTAACTGAGGTGATGCTGTACCTCAAATCTAGGCCAAGAAAAGAGTGTATATATACTTAGATAATCAACCTGAAGAGTTGGTTTGTTTGAAGCTGCTAATCTCAGGATCTACAGGATCGAATTGTTTTTTTTTTTGCGTTGGTTAGTCTATTATTAGAGGAAGGCTTTAAGCTATAGTATAACACTATGTGTGCGGAACCCGAATTCCACGCGGACAGAATCTACAGCTATACCTCTCTTAAAATTATGGTCCACTGCCTGCCGTGCGACTTGCGTTGGTTAAGCCCACAGTCACCACGCTTGCCAAGTGTCTTAGTTACCACAGTAATCGGTACAACAGCATTATAATAACACTAGCGGCCGCCCGCGACTCCGTCCGCGTGGATTTCGATTTCCAATATCCTATGTGTTATTCTGATGTATAAGCTATATTGTGGTAAAGTTTCATTCAAATCCATTCAGTAGTTTTTACGTGAAAGAGTAACAAACATCCATACATCCATACATCCATACATCCACACATCCACACATACAAACTTTCGCCTTTATAATAGTAGTAGGATAATATTTGGTCCAAGCAATTTACAGTACAGTTCGTAATGTCTATACTTGCGTGTGGCACAGATTATCCGACGTACTTGCATTAACCTTTCGATATGAAAGCAAACGCAGATTACCTCATATGGAAATTTGTTAATGTACGCAAATGTTGTTGAGGAGTACAAGTAACAAATGCAGTAGAAAAGCCTTTTAAGGTAATAATTTGACAGACGCCAATGAACATTCAATGTACTGTAAAGTTCATTTGACAACCAGTTTGAAATGGTGAAGAAGTTGAATGTTACATTCAATAGGTCGCGGGTTCGATCCCTGTATAGGATAGATTTGTGTGTGAGAACATGTTTGGGTGTTTGTAATTATGTATGGAGCGTTTGGCCCCAAAATATTTTTCCAGTACGGTGTCGGTTTATTTTCAAAGATTTTTGTTTTTTTAAAGGCAAGGTATAATTTTTTTATTATCAGCATTTTATGAAAATTTCAACTTTTCTGCTCGTGGTTAATTTAATTAACACCATAGACCACCCACCTCTTAAATACCATTGCTAAACTACGGGAGCGTTTCCACCTAAGCTGAGCTGCACAGAGCTGAGCAGAGACGTGTAAAAATTTACCAATCACATTGCTCAAAATACAAATCTCATCTCCACCCCGATTCTGATTGGTCCTTTTTTACACGTCTCTGCTCAGCCCCGAGCAGCTCAGCTTATGTGGAAACTCACCCTAAGATTATAGTCTGCCTTTTGTCATACATACAAGAAAGAAATGCTTCAATTGTCCGTCATGTTAAGGAATCAAGGTTAAAACCACGAAGCCTTCCACATACATTAACCTTACTATCATCCCGTTGTTTTCATTAGTTTGACAAAATTGTGTTACCGGAAAAGAGTCAACATTATATCTTCTAATCGTCGATGTGCAAATGTTTTCGCAAGTTACTTTTATTGCGCGAAAGGTGGTTTTTACAACGTATCATAAGATTTATTAATCGTAACTGTTCCCTTTCAAACGCTCACCGCCAAGGCTGCATTGCTTAAAGTAACGAGCGTGCATCTGCAGTTATGTAATACTGCAACTGCATTTGCGCGTACTTTTTAAACGGTTTTTTATGTGATAGGGAGGCAACCGCTGCCCATGGACATCAAAATCCAAATATACTTTATTTATGTAGGCCCCAGTGAGGCACTTATAAATCGTCAATGATATAACAATATAATTAATCTACCACAGACATCACACCACAGTCATCTACCGAGAAGAAGCGGCAAGAAACTCGATAGTTGCTTTTTTAAATCGCCAACATCAACAACCGTACAACGGTACCGTCGCAGCCTACCTTTGCCTACCTTTCAAAATCCCATACCCTCCTCAACTGAGCTCTGGCAACCTTACTCACCGGCAGAAAAATAGCATAACAGTTATGAAGTGCTATTTCACCGTAGTCTTCTGAAAGATGGAGGTACTTCCCCAGATGAGCGGCTCATTTGAGTGCAAGTTCTACTAATCTATACCTACCTCTGTGTGGAGTTACATATTTGCATATTTGCTTACTCATTTTGGTTCATCATTATCATCCCAGTGCTTATCCCGATTGTATCCTCGGCCATTGCCGCGGAGCCCAGGGTACGCTGCGACTATGATGATGATAAATGCGTTATCGGCCACGTCACAAAGATGCAAGGGCAGCCGTGGCTACTACCACCTCTTAGAGGGAACGACCTTTTCTAGCCCAATCCCTGATCCTGAATTGACCAGCGTGGTTATTCCAATGGTGCGACTCTCGTCTGACGTCCGTAGCCCTTGCAACGGAAACCAGACAATATTTATCATTACAGTTGTCCATCATAGCAGGGACCAACGCCTTAACGTAGGTACGTTTCGAAGCACGAATCTTTCTTATCGGACAATCAGGTGATTCAAGACTGTAATTCATAACCATAGTGGGAAAACCAACACCAAGTGAAAGTGTTCGCCACGGGATTCAAACCCACGACCTCAGAGGTTTGAGCACGGTGCTTAACCACTACACCTCCAAGGCTGCATTGCTTAAAGTAACAAATAAGCACTTATGTAATATTGCAACTGCATTGACTCGTGCGCAGTTACATATTTGTATATGTGCTTACTCATTTTAGTTATTGGGTTCATTTCCCGATCTGGTTTGATCGCTGGTAAAACTATTGAAGTAGATGTTACATAATAACATATTATAAAGTATTCCTTCTTTGGTGACTATGGTGACAATATATTAAGGAATCTTTGTTTTGAAATAAAAAAATTGAATTATAATAAATTAAAAAAGAATAATGCACAATATAGTTATGTATATTTTTAAAATATTGCAATAAATAGTACCTTACAATTACACTTAAAATCACTTGTGCTACTCTGCGATAAACCGTCTAACATATTGTACTTACAAACTTGTGTCAGATTCTATCAGATATTATAATTCATAATGCTTGTTAATCAAAAAATAAAACACACGGTTAAAATGGTCTTTGACCTAATGCCATCCAATCCATAACTAACGAATGACTCCAAAAACATCGTCAACTATTCTCAATATCATTATTACCACACTCAGGTCAAAACATTACTACTTAATATCACCTTCAATATCAAAACAGATCTAATCAATCTATTTCTCCTAATAACTGTTGCGTTGGGTCATACAACTCTGTCGAAACTGATTTAACTACGGAGTAGTCAATTTGGATAAATATTGTGCAGTGGAATATTCGAAAGGTTCAAAGTTAATTAATTGAAGATGGGTAGGGTCAGCCATGTAATACTGTTACTGTAACACGAAAGGTGATTAGTGAGCCTATCGTGGAATATACGGGAGTTTATTTCGTTGTGATTGTGTCTTGATGTTCTGTAGATTGGGGTCAAGGGTTCAAGTAATATTTGGAATAGACATCCTTGTAACTTCCCTTTAAAAATACTAAAAACATCTTTTGAACCGAGTTTTAGTAACGGAAAGTAATTTTTATTATAAACATAATGCCTACGCAGTGAGAGGGTATTTTCATTTACAACAATAATTAAAACGCAAGTACACCTATATCGACAATTTTGTTATAACTAGTCCTGCTTATTGAAAATTGTATTGAAAAACATAACATTCCTACTAGTATTATAAATGCGACAGTAACTCGTGTCTATCTGTTTATCTTTATGTTTGTCTGTTTCGACAAAACAAACATTTCAACCGTTTTTGATGAAATTTGGCACAGACAATCTTTAGACCCTGAGAATAACTTTTATTGCGCAAAAAAGGATCTAAAATCCACGCGGACTAAGTTGCGGGCGGATACTAGTATAATGATAAACAGAATATTTAATAACAATTATTAAATGGAAAAAAGACAGAGATTTCGCATTGAAAAAAAAAGTGTTTAAAACCGTCGCCGCTCGTTATACCCGCCCGTGTGTTTCCACCGACCTCTGTTTACTGCAATAATTCCGTCCGTAAACTTATGAGTCTGCCCCCGATCACCGTGATGCAACGATGATGAGCGAATGATCAATATTAGATTGCAGCATGACTTTTACTTCTGACTTACGAGTATAACATTGTGTAATTGGCGTCCTTGTTGGTTTAATTTACAAACGCAGGGAACATCGATCATTGAGAGGCATTTCCTGTGTCCAAGGATATCTATACAAATATTGTAAATAGGAAAATGTGTCTGTCTGTATGTATGTTGGTTTTTATATTCACGGCATAACGGAGTAACAAATTGACGTGATTTTCTAAGTGGAGATAGTTGAAGGGATGGAGTAACATAGGCTACCTACTTTTTACCCCTTTCTAACACTCCACTTCACTAAAATGGGGGTTGGAAATTTGTATCGAGATCCTAAACTATTTAAGTTAGACGCTTAAAATTAGCATGCAACAGGATATTGCAAAATTCCCACGGGAACGGGAGTTAGCTGGAAAAAACATTTGTATGAAAACCGATATCCACGCGGATGAAGTCGCGGGCGGCCGCTAGTTTATTGATAATCCTTTCCCATTAATATCATACTTTGTACAATATTTAAATCTCTTTGACGAGCCGTTTGGTGCAATGGTCGAGAAGTCGGCTATTACACCAAAGGTCGCGGGATTGATCCCCGCACGTTACAAACATTTGTGTGTACGAACATTTTTCACCAAGTAAAACTTAAACCAAATATATTCCTTCATTTATAAAATTCATATTTGCCCATTTTTTATAGTATTGGAAAGCCTTTACCCTACAGTTAGTAAATATTCGGATGCTTTTATATTTTTTCAATATAGGAAATCGTATAAATCCAATAGATGCTGCAACGGCTCAAATGTCGAGGAGATGAAACCAGCACTAACTATTATATTTCCTCAGCTTTACGTAAAGTCTACATTGTAAATGATATTCACGTTATTTAATAAGTTACGACATTTTATTGTATGCACTTGCTAATGACAATGTGAAATTGATTTTTACACTTATGTATTGCAAACAGCTATTATTTTTGGAATTCGCTCAAATTATGAAAAGTGAACGGGAATGTACACTTACGTTGAGGTTTGCAGCGCATTTATGATACAGATATCTGAATAACTATCAATCAATTGAATCACTAATTTATGACCCGACCCATAAAAAATACCTGGCCAGGGCCAAAGCTGAAAAGAAAATATTTATTCAGCAATTTGATTCACTTAGTAAATTCTTTTGCACGTCAAAACTTTTTTCGCCCTACCAGCGCCTCGACGTGAATGGCCTGCTGAGAAGAGACGCCGCAAGAAACTCAGACAGTTTTGCCTTATTTAAAAATAAATTTCAATTTTACAATTTTGTCAAATACTTATAATAACTACAAATTAAGTGCGGCTGAGCAGATTAACATGTCCATGCATATTTATCATTTAAATAATCATCTATTTTATAATAACCTTTCTTCATCAAGGTTGATTTAATAAACATCTTAAATTTATGTTTAGGAAATTCAATTACACTATCAGGCAATTTATTAAATATTTTGACACTAAGTCCAATAAAAGACTTCCCAGTCTTATGAAGCCTGTGACTTGGAACGGCAAGCTTATGTTTATTTCTTGTATTAAAGCTATGAAAGTCATTTTTTCTAGAAAAATTGTGTAGGTTCTTGCGCGTATAAATTATGCAGTCAAAGATGTATTGAGACGCTGTAGTTAAAATATTAATCTCCTTGAATATCTCACGGAGTGAATCACGCGGCTTAAGGTCATATATTGCACGGATCGCCCTTTTCTGTAATACAAAAATTGTTTGTATATCAGCAGACGATCCCCACAATAACAGACCGTAAGACATAACACTATGAAAATAGCTGAAATAAACCAATCTCGCCGTTTCAATATCAGTCAGGCGTCGTATTTTTCTTACAGCAAATGCTGCAGAACTTAGTCTCCCAGCCAAAGCAACAATATGGGGGCTCCATTGTAATTTTGAGTCTAAAGTTATTCCTAAAAAGACAGTTGATTTGACTACATCAATATGATCATTATTCATTAAAACATTTGTTATAACTTGTGGCACATTAGGCATTGTGAATTTAATACATTTTGTTTTCTTAGGATTTAGTAGTAAGTTATTAGTTGTAAACCAATAGTGGACTTGTGAGAGGGCGTTATTTACCTCGTCAAGTTGTGTTTTACGTCTATCTACCTTAAAAACTAAAGAGGTATCATCAGCAAACAACACAGTCTCACATAGACCATTTGTAAAGGCAGGAAGATCATTAATATATATAAGAAAAAGGAGTGGTCCCAATATCGAGCCCTGGGGCACTCCCATTATCAATGGGGCGCCATCGGAGTTAGTTCCATTGATGTTCACCTTTTGAACTCTGCCAGTGAGGTATGATTTTACAAGCGTTAAAGCGAACTCCGAGACGCCATAATGCCGCAGCTTCATCAGCAAGGTTTCATGACTTACACAGTCAAAAGCTTTCGACAAATCACAGAAGATACCTATCGCATCCTGCTTAGCCTCCCATGCATCAAAAATATGTTTTACAAGTGAAACTCCTGCATCAGTAGTGGATTTGTTTTTAGTAAATCCGTACTGATTTTCATTAAATAAAGAATTTGAATTAAAATGTGACAATAATTGATTGAAAATAATTTTTTCAAAAATTTTACTGAGAGATGGAAGTATGGATATGGGTCTGAAATTTGACGGATCAGTCTTTTCTCCTGATTTAAATAAAGGAGTTATTTTACTATGTTTCATAAGATTTGGAAACTGACCCATTTCAATGCTCTTATTAAATATTAATGCTAAATATGGTGCAATGGCAGTAATAATAGTTTTTAAAATATCTATTGAAATACCCCAAAGATCTTCTGTCTTTTTTAACTTTAGTTCTTTAAATGATTTAATTATAACTAGTGCATCAATATGCGAGAAATTAAAAACAACTTTGCACTCTTCTACTTTTGATTTAAGGAGGCATTCAGCATGATGCGGTGAGGAGTCTAATAAGCTAGTAGTCGTGACTGGAATTTCAGAATAAAAGTGCTCAAAGGCTTTAGCCACTTCAGCATCTGTATTAATTAACCTATTATTAATTTTTAAGCATAACTTACTATCATGAGACCTATTCCTACAAGTTTCCTTATTTATAATATTCCAAGTAGCTTTAATTACATTTTTAGACGTATGTATTTTTTGCTTTAAATACATACGCTTGGCCACCATGCACACTTTTTTAAATAACTTTGAATACTTTCTTACATATTCTATAAAATCTGGATTGTTTGAATAAGCTTTTTGAGCATACAATTCAAACAATATATTCCTACTTTTATAAATACCTTTTGTGGCCCAGTCACTAAATTTCGATTTCGAGCTATCTACACAAACAGTTTTCTTTGTGAATATACTATTAAATTCATGTAAGATAATGTCAAATAATCGTCTATACATGTTATTGATGTCAATATCTACAACAGGTGGCGCTAGCGGAATTTTAGTACAAATATTGTGTTTGAATTTTTCGACGCGATTTGTAGTAATCGGTCTGTAACTAAAGCTAGACAAAGCAACTACACTATGGCTCTCAAGCGCTGCAAGTTGACCGCAATGGTCAGAATTCACAAAGTTAACAATTGATTTTGCGAGTACTTTACAATTACAGAATATATTATCAAGACAGGTGGCTGATGTAGGAGTCACTCTAGTTGGTTCCATAAAGAGTGGAGTGAGATCAAAGCATTTAAATAAATTTAGGAACCTAACAGAGGTTTGACTATTATCTAAAATATTAATATTAAAATCCCCACATACAACTACCTTCTTATTACAGTTACACACCTTTTTTAAAACTTCTTCCATGGTGGTCTCAAATAAAGGATAATTGCCAGAAGGAGGCCTGTACACACAAACAATAATACTCTGCTCAAGCTCTGCACAAGACAGTTCAATAGTTCGCTCAATCGAAAGTAATGTTACATCTTTTCTATCTTTAGATTTAAGTGAGCTATCAAGTAATATTAGTGAGCCACCCCTAATAGCAGACTTCCTCGAGAACGAACTAATGACTTTATAATTGTCAATACTAATTAATAATTCGCATTGTCGTAACCAATGCTCAGTTAGACAAAGAACATGGACTTGCATTTCATTTAAATTAATTTCTAATTCTAGTTCCTTACCAGGAAAACCTTGTATGTTTTGGTGTACAATATTTAGTCGATTTGAAGTTTTCCTAGGTTTATTAATAGTACATAACTGGCTAGAGTAATCCTCTACTGTCCTATGCAATAATTTAAATTACTTGGAATTTTTTCCAAGGAACAAGAAATGTCAACAGTTTCCTGCTCAATAAAAGCAGGTTGGGTAGCCAAATTCTTGGCTGCTTGATCAAAACAATATGCTAGCGATGAAGCTATTTGTCGCTTACAATATTTTGAAAGATAGTAATTATCTTTAGTCAAATAAATATTAAATGTCGAGATACAATTTATGTCAATCAAATTAAATTTACAATTACTCCATGTCAATGTATTCATAAACAAATTTAAACTATACCTATAATTATTTTCAAGCTGTGGCAAGCTTTTACTATAAGGAAGTGTAAACATTATAATATTTTTTACATTTACATTATTTAAGCTGTCAAAAATTGTGGTCATAATTTTTTTGTTTACATTTCCACGATTTGCGATCATTACTATTAAGGTCGTATTGTCTGTGAAATCATATTTTTTAATTTTATTTATAATAGTAGTAAATGGAGTGTTAGGATAACAGTGATTAAATATTTGTTGTCCCAAGTAATGACTTAACAGTTGTCCCATTTCCTTACCCGACTCATCACAAAACATAACTATTTTGTTTTTATTTACATGTAATGTGCTGTTTGTGGAATCGCTGGGTTTTAATGCGTTGGACAAAGTAAGCGTGTCATCATAACAAACTGGTTTTGAGAGTGCGGACGCACAGATAGGCAGCGAGCCGTTCAAATCCGATGTATTTACAATCGATGCGTTGTGTTTATAATTTTTTACAATATTTTCTGTGCTTGACGTTGAGGAGTTAAGAAGGCATTTCAATGCTGAAATGTGTTCCTCACTCTAAAATAAGGTCGTAGAAATTTATAAACAATATTCGTTCTGCTGCTGAAACTTATACTTTACCATAGACAAAAAATCCAAAGACATTTAACAGTGAAATATTGTTTATGATATAGAGTCATAGGTTAACAAATACATTGAATAATTCCTTATTCCGAAAACGACCCGCTTGGTCTTATGGTTAAGAAGTTGCCTGTTAGACCAATGGGTCACGGGTTCGGTCCCCGCACAGGACTAACATTCGTGTGCATCTCGTACAATTGTACATGTCTGTTTTCCTTGGCCTGGGTGTTATACTATGTATCTATTTAAGTATATTAATTGATTCTAATGTCTGTAACACAAATGCTTAAGCTACATATTTAACACGGAGCAAGATCAAAATGTAAGTAGGTATGTGATGTTGTAAAATATTGAATTACAAAAACAAGGTACAAAAGATGAATTTAATGCATCATGGCATTTTCAACAGCTGTTAGTTTCTTTCATAACCTCCTCATATCAGGTCAAACGAAACGCATTTTTTTCCGTGTCCATTTTAATTGGACTGTCTTCAAGAATCGTGCCATCACATACATTGGTTACAAAAACGTGAATTGTCTATTTCGCCATATTAGCTATATTGATTTAGGTTTTTTTCTGTCCAATTACATACTCATCTAGTGTAACGAAATGTTATGTACATTACACGCCTAATTCTAGTTAGAATTATTGCAATAATTTAAAGAATGTTTGTTAATAGTACAGACAGTTAGAAATGCACACAATTCAAAAAGTTAAGTCGTCTCAATTAGGCTTGATTTGTAGACTTCGTAACTCAACTTATTTTCGAAATACATTTAAGTAAAAGTACTAATTGTTCGTAAATTAAGTTTCATAACTGACTTCGATGAACGCTTGGTGCAATGGTCAAGAAGTTGACTATTACACCAAGAGGTTGTGTGCATGAAAATATTTTTTTAATTTATACCACTTTATTTTTAGTTTATTAGTAGTTTATTTAACGCCTCGATGGTCTAGTGGTTTAAGTACCGGGTCGTGATCTCGAGGTCCTGGGTTCGATTCCCGGATCGGGCAAAATTAGTGTTGATTTTTCTGAACACAGCCCGGGTTTTTGATCACCAACCCGCATTTGGCAAGCGTGGTGATTAAGCCAAAACCCATCTTTGTAACGAAAACATGATTTCAAATGCAAAGGCCTCCAGCCTATGCCCTGCAGTGGGACATTAATAGGCTGATACTTTACTTTATACCAGTAGTTCCTGAGAATAGCGCGTTCAAACAATCAAACTCTTCAGCTTTGATTATGTTAGTATTTAGTAAACAATAACAAACCTCCTTAACTTTTTTTCTTAGATCTAAAATCTGAATAATACGACCAACAATTTTTCAAACAGTAATAAAGCAATAACATGTATTTTGTTTGTTATGGCCAAGTTTATTGACTCAGTGATATAACAGCGGGGCAAACGATCTGTGAAAGTGTTGAAGTGAACTTCTTAGCCAGCGTTTTTCAAACTGTTGACGATCCAATATTGATTAAGTGTTTGAAACTAAGACATTTTTGTCTATTAGAATTGCGGTTTATTAATATTGCGGCGTTTAAAAACTCTAAAAGCACTTTGAGCATGACTTTTGTAATAGAATATACCGAATATTAATTACACCTTGAGTTGACCTTGAGTCATAATTATTAAAATATTAGGTTTCATTGCATCATCAACTCAGTATCCTAATCAATTTAAATTAAAAAATAAACAACTATGCACCAATCCGTTGCATAGGGGCACATATACTTAAAGTTTGGAAGTAACTGGATCCGAGTAACTGGTCCGGTCGGGTCATTCCCTAAATCGTGAGAAGTTCTCAGCTCTCGTAACGAAAGGGCAACATGTCTCACATTTAAACGCTTCGTACTATCTTAGCATTCAACAATTCAATAGAATAGAATGGTGTTGAAAGTGCAACAATTGAAACGGAAAGATACAATTGTTATTTATTGCGAGTATATTACAGACGCAATGTAACTTAAACAATATAACGTTGTCATCTCTCAACATTGAAACGTAAAAATCATCTTGTTAGCTGGGTGAGACGATTTTCTTTAATGATTCCTAGTTATGATTAAGAGATATGAGTGAAAATGTTTATACTTGAGTTATAATTAGACAGAGAGGCTTTAATATTTATGGCATAAAACCTGTAACATACAACTGATTGTTTTGTTTAATTTTTAAAAGATCACTTAACAAAATTACGAATATCAAGCTCGTTTAATTTTCTTCTTCTTCCTAGCGTTTATCCCGTTTCTATGCGGGGTCCGCTTTGACTATGATCCAGGATTTGATCTATACTTATAATAAATCTGTAGAGAGGTCAATTCTGTACATTAAATATTTTTTCAAAATAACTATCAGGGGGTGTTTAGTGATCGATACTGATACCAAAAATGCAATCAGGAAAATTTTTGTCTGTCTGTCTGTCTGTCTGTCTGTCTGTCTGTCTGTCTGTATGTTCCTTATAGAAACAAAAACTACTGGACGGATTTTGACGAAACTTGGTACCATTATTCTTCATACTCCTGGGCATATTATAGGATACTTTTCATCACGCTACAATCAACAGGAGCAGCGTGGTGAAGGGAAATGTGGGGAAAACGGGAGAATTTACTACATATCTTAAGCTTCAGTCGCGTGTGCAGCCTTAATGGTTAAAGTCACATAGAAATCATGTATGACGGAAATATTCTACATAAAATTGCCTAAAAAATATCCCCCAACAGCATATGTCTATCTTTTATGGTTGACCCACAATAACACGTGCAACTCAAGATCCAAATTGGTTTGAACGCGCTAAGCTCAGGAACTACTGGTTCGAATTAACAAAACATTTTGTGTTGGATAGTCCACTTACCACTTACCATTTGTCGAGGTAGGCTTTAAGCTATTGTATATTCCTTTATTTTATCATTGTAAATTACTGTGTTAGCGAACTATTTAGTTCTAAAATGTGCCGATAGATGGCGCACCTCTGAATCGCGGTGAACAGATGATTTCTCAAATGTATAAGGTCTCCAGATTATTGTTAATAGTTGTAAGCGTTTTCACTCAATTTGACTATTATTTCTATCCTGAGTAATAGTCCCATAAAAGTGTGCAAGTTGACTGCATGCATAAAGACTGTTGTTTTATTCAGCTATTTTTGGTAAGACTAGGTATGTGCGGAAATCGTAACCCACGCGGACGGAGTCGCTGGCGGCCGCTAGTATTTAATAAAATATGTACATTAATTTATACAATTTGTCGTGCAGTACCGACTCAGAATAAATGCTATATGTCGTTCCTTTCCGTAGATGTTGTAAGAAGGGACGTTACAATATGAATGGCCGTCAAGGCGATGACGGGGTATGGCGGAGTTAAGTGGGCTTACCTACTACCCTAGATTCACATACCCAGGAGCAGTGTCCTATAGGATTCCGGGAGCCCCACACATGACCTTTTCCATCCCGTAGGACAGGGTTACGGTACGAAAAAAAAAGAGAAATGGCCAAGAGTGCTGTATGATTCATCATAAAACATCAACCCGTTTGCCTCTCATGGCAGCAAGGCTTATTCCAGGACACCCAATACAAGACGCTGATGGTAATATGCATGCACCGTGCAGAAACTATAGAGGGCGCTAAAATCCCGATTTTTTTTCTGTGGTTTGACAGTAAAATTTTACATTTAGCGTAAAAGTTTCGAATATGAGTCACTAGATGGCAGAATAAAACACCGTGTTTTTCCGTGGTTTGACAGTAGAATTACCGACATTGAGATTAAAAGTTTTGAATATGAGTCACGAGATGGCATAGTCATCGCTACGCCCGGTGCCTATAGAATGTTGTTAAATGTATCACCTAATCAAACTCATAGATATTTAAAATGTAGAACAGATACAATCATATGCCATCCACTCGCCCAATTGGTACGTGCACAGCCAAATATGTATCAATGTATGCACATTCGCGGGCCATCTGCGATACTAATCCGGTTCTGTTGCCCTACTGACATCACTCTGGTACCTCGGGTCAAAGGTACAAAGGTAACGTACGATGATGTAACCACAGATAACTAACGTTGCACATGTTCACATGTCATTGTAGAAAACGCACTTTTAAACTGTATCATTATGTAAGAGCCGCCATTTTGGATGAGTGATGCTGGCTTAATGGTGACAGGTAGGGCAATTTTCATCCGAATGTGGCTAAGATACGTTTACCAGTGAAATAGGACTTCATAACTGTTGTATTATGTGTCTCTCGGGGAGTAAGTTCTCCAAAGATTAACTGGAAAGGACATGGTATTACAACTCACGGAGTCTCTATTGATAAATAAATTCCTTGGACAACACACCAATTGCCTAGCCCCAAACTAAGCTCGAAGCTTGTACTATGAAAGCTAGTGAACGGATATACATAAAATTCATTCATTGGACTAACACACCAATTGCCTAGCCCCAAACTAAGCTCGAAGCTTGTACTATGGATGCTAGGGAACGGATAGACATACTTAAATACATTTTTAAACATCCATGACTCGAGCACAAATGCCGATGTTCATCACACAAACATTTGCCCCTAGCGGGATACGAACCCGCGACTCTTGGTTTTGTAACTTAGGGTCTCTGACCACTAGACCAATGGGTCCCTTTTGTCTGTAGAGTTACAAGCCTGCATAAGACGACGGTAATCGCTTACCATCAGGCGGGTCGTAAGCATAAATTCCACTAAAAAGATGCTTTGAACACTCTTTAATTCTTATAAAGTACCCATACTTTTTCATGTTGGAAAAGATTTGGCTATCGCATGTATGGAGCCAAGGTTAGAAATTGCGAACAATATTCAGATGAATTTGTAGATTGTCTGGCCTTAACTGAGATCTGCAAGGCTTCTGGTAATTACAGTTAAGGTGATGCTCTAATATTGTATTATATTGTTAAGGAATGAAAACAGTAAATTGATGTTAGAATGTAAGCTTTTTGTGCCTGAAAATTATATAAGATTGGTGTTCAAGTAATTGTCTTGAACATTCACAAACAAAAGCTTAATTGAAGCTTACATGCAGCATATGATACACTTTTAAATAGAATAGCCAATATTTGAATATAAAAAAAACCATTTCTTACAAATCACTGTTTACTGTTTAATTATATTTTCATATTTTTTATAATTACCGAACTTTAAAAAATTTGGCTCCTCTTGTTATTACCATGAGATATGTATTATTGCCGGTGCATACTCACTCATCTTTAACTTAATTGGGAATCTGATCTATGTGACTAGGGATTTTTTAACCGACACGCTATTTTCTTTATTTAATAAATAAGCAGTATCCATTGTTTATTTATTTTTCAGTAGTATGCGCCTTAATGTCTTCACACCCAGTGATCGAGTGCATTAGTTTGATAGTATATCTTAATGGAACAACAACATTAAATGGATCACTTAGTCTTTGCTGCCTTATATGCGTTTTATAAATTACAAAAGACTTGAGCGAGGTTAATTGTTATATTTTGCTGTCTATCTTTTGTTATATCTTTTTTAGTCTTAAAGAAAAAAAACCCATAGGTGGGTTCAAAGAAGAAACCTATTTGGGAATTTAATATGCTTAAAGTAAAAAGGAAACATTTTCTATCTAAGTAATAATGTAGTAGAATTTGTTTGTTTGTTTGAACGTGCTAACCTCAGGAACTACTGAGTCCTGTTTTTTTTTTCAAATAAATAATTCAGCCCTGTCATAATTTTAACATTGTCAAAGGAGTAGGTAAGGAAGCGTGACATAAATTATTTGATGTGTCCATATGTAAAAAGTGTGCTACGAAATGTATTCCCTCTCCCATATATTTCACTAAATCTTATATTATTTCATTTCAATCGCGCGTAACTACTTTTTTCAAATATCACGGGACCAAAAGTCCCTTATGTTTACCGGGGATAGATAGGGCTACCGAACATTAAAAGAATTATTCAAATCGGTCCAGTAGATTTTGAGTTTATTCGTTACATACAAAAGTACAAATATTACCTCTTTATAATATTAGTGTAGATATAAGTGTGGATAGTGTAGAAGTGTAGATAGTGTAGATTAAATAGTAACGAGTCAAAAAGACCTAATCATCTCTGAACGGGGCATGATTCTGCAAGTCTATTAGCCTACTTAGTGGCATAACATGTCGAATCGCTTTACGTGAGATGCACTCGGTCACGAAACTTTCAATGAAATGGCAATAAAAGACCTGAAAAACTGAATGAGGTTTAGGTTACAATTTCTAACACAGTTTGTGAATTTCACAAATATTATTTCCAAACACTGGCGCTTTTACCCGCGACTTTGCTCGCGTTATCAAGATTCCTGTTTTATCCCATGGTATCCTATATTTTGCAACATATTCAGGTGTTACAAAAGTTAATAAGACTTTGTTTAACTGTCTGTAGGTATAAGACGTCTGAAAAAAACAACAAACATTCCTCTAGTCAAACTGCATGATACTCGTAACAAATAAATCAAATCTAGACAGCGGGAACCTTTTATGTACCTAACCTGTGTTTTATAATATGTATAATGAACATAGGGAGGCAAACGACGAAGCGGGTCACCTGATGGTTAGTGTACAAGGGTCGCAGATGCGTTGCCTGCCTTAAAAACCCCATACCCTCCTCAACTGAGGGCGACCTTACTCACCAGCAGAAACAGTTACGAAGTGCTTCTACACTGTAGAATTCTGTAAAGTCGATATAATTCCCCAGACAAGCGGCTCATACGAGTAGAAGTTCCAAACCAAGTTACCAAGTTACAAAGCTCTACCTCTCGTTAAAACATCGAGACCGTCAAATACTTCTTACTCAGTAAAACTAAAAGTAATTAACAAATTAGTTAAGTGTCACACAGGCTTCATCTAGCAAAGCTGTTAAAATTCAAAATCGCTTACACGCCAACATTATCACTATTAACGGTACCATTGCAAACGGTTCCCATTGTTGGCCACTCGACATCTCAACATTTTCCGACCGCCATTATATTCATACTGCTATACATTTAAATCGTTAGATATGCCCTCGCTATACTTCACCCCGTTGTAAAATTGGCACTGAAATTGAAGCGACAGTTGCTTCTTATCGCAGTAACAGCATGTTGAATCGTAAGCCATTTGAAAACGAAATAATAACGCAGTTTTTTTTGTTGGCGGGGCATTTCTAACAGTTTAAACTTATTCATAATGCACTTGCTTTTTGCCCAAGTTTACATAATCGAATGTGAAGGTTGTTTTAGGCGGGGAGGCTCGGCGGCCGGCGAGACGCCGCAGTTGTTGGTGACGCGCGCGCGCACGCGCTTGTGCAGTGACAGTTTACTTTTTAATTTATATTTTTTTTACTGGTGCTGTGCTCGGATACCATGAGGCTGATTTTTTGGGTACGTTCCTTTTTACGAATTTTCATTCTATTTTTTTTTGTTTTCTTTTTCTTTTTTTATAAGTGGACGGGATTTTTAGCGCGCCTTGGGCGAGTCCACTTTCTTTAGTGAAAGTCGAGTGATGATCAATTCATCATTGGAAGAGGGCTCGTTTTTATCGATTCTGGTTGCCATTTATGCTACCGGTCATTTTTATAACGGGAAACTGTTTATTTTTAAAACTGTGTAGGAGCAAATGGTGTATTAATCTTTAACATACATTAAGCTTAGAAGCTTAAAAGCTTAAACTTAACGGAAGGATTAAAAGTTTTAGTCAGGTTATATTTTTTAAAAACTATAGAGGATAAAACACAAATATAACAACAAAGGGTGGGTATTGTTTTTATTGTTATTCGAGCAATTTCATACTTAGAAGTTTATTTAACATTTTTGTCGTTTTTTTCGACCTACAAATCATTATATTAGTCAACTTTTGAACTGACTGTTGGAGTCAGTTAGAAAATCTTAACTAATGTAGTTTACAATCAAATCAAGTCATCTTTACAATGATTACTAAATAATTGACACATCAGCTGACTTAACTGTATAAAATTAGATTATTGAATATCAATTAATCTGAGGTTATCAGAAACATTTTAACCCAGATATTTAACCCAACCCGTCTGTCAAACATTTTTTCACCCGGAACTTTGACCCACCTTTTTCACGGGTGGTCGGAAACCTTTTTTTTAATACAATTATTACAAAGTCGATCTGTAGCGGTTGCTCAAATGATTTATACGGAGTTCGGAGCCTGTTCGGTGAAATTAGTGAGAGTGAATTAACATGTTTGGACAAGAGCGGTTTCACGTTGCGGTCAATTACAATTTTGATGTGTGCATTAACATAAAGATTTATGTATGTCTCGATGTTGTCTTCCGAAAATGATTTGTAATGGAAAAACTGATATGATGTTTTAGAGTTGGTGATAGGAGATAAAAGTGATTTGAGTTCTGACTTGACAAACTGAGGGTCATGGGTTTAAATTCCGGGTTAAGAAAAATAAAATGGAAAAAGCTTTATACTTACCCTGTCTACAGACATAAAACTCTAAATGCCTGATATGTACTTTTACGGTCAAGTGGAGATACCAGATTTTTTTTTAACAGTTTCACTCATCAATAAATCGATTTAAAAATGTCGATGTTTTTAAATATAAGATCTGAGACTGTTTAGCTAACATGATTTTACGTGGCAAAGGTCTTCAACATTAGACCAATGGAGCTTTTAACAACCTGCCAAAAAAATATGGTTGCAAACACAGATGATTGCGGTGACACCAACCTTCTCCGCTAATGGACTGAGCTCATCTTGCATAAGACCAGTGCAGCATGACGTCATCAGTTAACCAAAATGCATACTACTAATGTGTGGCTTGATTTGGAAAAGTTTATCTACTCTATTTAAAACGCAGATTACGAATGGTAACAGATATTGTCACCATTTTTTGTAAGCTTGTAAAAGACATCGACGCGTCAGATCAGAAATCCATAATGTCGTATAGTTGTTAAATTGAGGATTTCATATAATATTTGAGAATACTTGTGTGTTTAAAATAACCTCATTATTATTTTCTATATATAACACAAAGTGGACTTTAGATTATTCCTTAAATTCCTTAAATTCCTGGTGACTTGCCCGGTTGCATTCTTAGCCCAGGGTACGCTACGACTATGCTCCTGAATTGACCAGCCTGGTTACAAGGGAAACCAGACAATTTGGACCATTCTCCGGACCAACGGCTTCACGTGCCTTCCCAAGCACGGAATCATCATTCTAATCGGACAATCGGGTGATTCAAGCCTGCAATCCCAACCAAACTGGGAAAACCAACACATAGTGAAAGTGTCCTCCGCGGGATTCGCACCCACAATCTCCGAGTTTCGAACCTGGCATGGCCTGCACGCTTAGATCTTTGTATATGTAAAGTCCAAGGATATTTATTCATTCATTAACGATGCTCTGGCGACAGTCCCACGGCTTCAGAAGAGCTGAGATGTTACGAAACTTGCGAGGAAACGTTGAATTTGCATGTCTGTTTGTGTTGCATTACGGTTGCATAAACGCGGAAGACGCGCAAAAAAACGATGTTACACTAACTAGAAGTATGTTTGTTCTCTTAAATTGATGACAGACTCATATGTCTAGCTGTTCGGAAAGAGATAATGACGGGCCCGTTTGGTCTAGTGGTCAGATCCTGGCTACAAAACCCAATCGCGGGTTAGAATCCCGCTAGGGGCTTTTTGTGTGATGAACATCGGCATTTGTACTCGAGTCATTGATGTGTTTAAAAGTATTTGAGTACGTCTATCCGTTTCCTGGCATCCATAATACAAGCTTCGCCTAGAAACGAAAGTTTTCGGTGATGATGATCGGTATATTTGTACTCAAGTCATGGATGATTATAAAAATATTGAAATGAGCCTATCCTTCTTATTAAATTCAGTCAAAAAAATGTTAAGTGTTTAAGTTACAGTCTTTTTTATTTAAACAGGAAACTAATCAAAGTATTTTTTTTATTTTAACTAATCAAGATAAATATTGGAGTGTTCTGCCTCGGAATTCGAACCCAGGACCCCTTTTAAGTGCTACTTACTAGTCATAGTTCCTACAGTGCAGACGAAGTGCAACTATAAAACACTAATGCAGGAACCATGTAGCCGAAATCTAAAATCTAGGTCATATTACCTCAGTAAACAGTCTAGTCAATAATTAACACTGTTACGTCATAAGCGCCATAATTACGAGTCATGCAAAATTAGACACTGATGTGCGTGACATAAGTGCTATTATCCTCAGCGCATGCTACTGATGAAAGCTCTAGATTTGATCTATCAACTGTCTTGCTTAGTCTATTGGCTATAATAACAGATATTACTGCATACATAACTAGTGTTACTTTATGATTGACAGAATTATAGTTAAGTAATGTTAGATCTCGTGTTGAAGTAACTGTTAAGTAGTAATCTAGGTATGTAACATAGACTGGACATGGCTTCCGGAATTTAAAAAGGACTGCAGGGTTTATATTTATACTAGTAGCCTTCCACGTCAAATGAACTATCCTACACAAAAATAGTTTTTCAAATCGGACCAGTAGTTCCCGAAATTGGCTCGTACAAACAAACAAACAAAAAAACTTTCAGCTTTATTATATTCGTATTGACTAGCGGCCGCCCGCAACTTCGTCCGCGTGGATTTTGGTTTTCGCATACTAAACGTAATGGAACTAAATGTTATAAGATCTTGGAAAGCTATTTAAATCATTAACGAGGCCTCGCTAAAATTGTACGAAATTTAGAAATGTTAATGCGAATATATTGTGTACAAAAATTGTAATCACCGTGAGAAAACCATTTATAAACCAATGTTGAACATAATTTCTAAAGAATTCACAAGAAAAGTGAAAGCCTGCGGACTTAGAAATAGTGATATTTGAATCCACTTGTTTATTTATAAATCGTCTCTTCCATCTGCCTTTACACATATGACAAGTTTTGAATAATCTCAATTATGTACCGTAATTTATTTCATCTTTCTCATATGCCAACAGAAAATGTGGGAAATTTTATTGATCAAAAGAAATGGTCGAGCCTAGAAAAGTTATTTCGTTTGACCACAACTTTTGTATCATGGAAACGTCTTCTAGATTTATCTATGCACCCTGTTTATAAGGTGAAGTAGAGAGGTGAAGGAGAAGGAGGTGAGTGTAAAATATTTTTGGCTTTTGTTCACTACGATCAGTCGTCACGCCTCCGTCGTTGTTTCATATCCCGGGCCTAGACTTACAAACATGGCTTATGTTTGCACACTGAAACAAAAATTTTAATGATTTTGGAATTCTCACTAAAATCTTTTATTATAATCAATAGAAAATTTATTAAAATCTGATGCAAAACAGATTTTCGTTGTAAAATCATTTGTAAACAATTAAAGTAAACATTTTGTTGGAAACAAATTATACCTTCACATATTGCTTCCTCAATTTGATGATGGAGTATTTTCGCCATGTATTAAGACATAAATAGACTATATACTATAAACTTTTACATACTTCCCCGGCATTGACAACCAGTATCGCTTCCTAAGCCACCGGTTCCTCAGTACCGAGAAGACTAGACGAACCAAACGTGTTATGCGGCGGAATGATCTTGTAATTTCTATTTTCTTATTGGGTACAACACTTTTTTTAATTACATTTACTATGTTAAGATATTGGCTAGAGGAAGAGTAAAGTAATCTCTACTAATATAATCTATATTATCATATACCTCCGGCCGTATTCGGCCATGGCGGCCCATCTTGCGTTCAGCCAGGTACGTAGGATATACATTTCTAGTGCACAAGTGAGTGCGCAAGCACAGGTGCACTCCCAATTCCCTCACTTTCATAATTCGGTGGGACAGCAGTCTGACACGACCGTAGAAAGGTCAGGCACAGGACCATTTATTTGTTTCCGAGGTGATCAAAGTGGACTAAGTACATAATTCAGATGCCTCTGGCCTAATCAACTGCTCAACCAGAACAACCTTCCAGTTTGTTCACCTGGTTGATATCACCTAGGTGATCAAAGTGGAATAATCTTCGGGTGCTTCTGGTGCAATCAACTGCTAAACTAGTACAACTAATCGTTAGGAAGTGATACTGGTTGGTTCACGCTTCGGCGCGCGCGGCCTTGACTTTGACGAAAGTGGGCCACCGCGCATGCGGGCGCCGCCATTGGAAATTTTGACAACTAACTTATGTGCTGCCACCGTGGTGTAGTGGTTAGAGTGCTTAAAATAAAACCTTGGAGGAACATTAAGCCGGTGGTTCCGACTATGACCCAAACGGTCTGGTTTCCCTTGTGAGGGTTACAGAAGTCGGACGACAGTAGCTCCATTGTAATAACCTGGTCCATTCAGGAACATAGTCGTAGCGTATCCTGGGCTCCGAGGCAATGGCCGATGATGCAACCGAGAGGCGCTAGGATTATGATGAACTTCTTACCTTTTTTTTTGAGCTCTGGTTTGTGTTATTCCGGAGCTATACTAAAAGAAATAAAGAGATAAAATATGAGATGCAAATTGCAATATATGAGGGACTTTTGTTTTAGCTGTTCGCTACTGGATACGAATCAGTTTATAAAGTACTATCGGCCCGCCCCGGCTTCGCCCGTGGTACTTATCCACTATTTAATGGATGATATTATACATAAAAACCTTCCTCATGAGTTACTCTATCTATTAAAAAAAACCGCATCAAAATCCGTTGCGTAGTTTTAAAGATTTAAGCGTTCATAGGGACATACAACATGACAGAAAAAGCGACTTTGTTTTATACTATGTAGTGATGCTTCGAAAAATTAAAGTGGCAGGTAACATAATTAAATGTAGGGTTTGAAAAATCTATTGGGATAGTGGGAAATGGAGACAGTTGAAATGGTGATAGGTCTTCGTTAGAGAGCTAAAGAGATCTTTTTACGTCCAGTGGGCTCCATTAGGCTGATGAAGATGATGTCATAATGAAAAGACGATCCCAAAACGTTCCACGTATTGGACCCACCCACCACAATCATATTTAACAGTTACAAACTCATATTATTGTATGTTATCCTTGTAACGGTAACCCGCGCCTACGCAGGTGTCCATAATCACTGCGGCTTCCTGCCGCAGGTAAAGGACCGCGATGTTTTTGGATGTCCCGAAATTGTGTTGCGTGAATTGGAACGCGGATGTGTGTGATTAACCCTTTTTACTTAATGTTTAACCTCTTTGGATTTCAATGGCATAGTATTTTTTATTATTCTTTATAAAATAGGTTACTTTTTTTTAGAATTATAAAAAAGAATTGTGCACACACGATTCATTACAGATTTGAATTTAAATTCAAATATAGAATAGGGGAGAGTGGTCACCCTTCGTCATTGATATACAAAAACCCAAGATGCACAGTCTCGAACAAAAGTATCGCTCAATAGTGTCACCAAAACCAAAAGTCAAACATTGACATGACATAATTTCGCAGATAGAACAAAGCTAGGAGTGGAGACGAATATTAGTTTTATTATTAGGACAATCATTTTTAAAGCAAATTAATAATATGTCATACAAACATAAAAATGGCAAGTAGTCATTCAACAAAGTACCGCAAAATCTTATTTAACTACATGTTTAAACTTAAAATTAAAACGTGTTTAATGAATCTTCACGCCTTTGTTGGCTGACGATTAATGTCCATTGCCAGCATGGTATTGGGCCACAAGGAATACTAAAAAGAAAAGAATAAGAAATACATTATCTAATTATAGAACTCGTCTTCGTCACCTAAATTTATCGTATATCATAAATCAAAAATGATGCACAAAAATCTATAAGAACATATGATTAAAATCAAAATCAAAGTTCCAACTGAAATCTAATTGAATAGATGGTTGGAGATGAGACGAAACAAAAATGATAAAATCTTCCATAATAATTTATGGGATTCGCTTAAAAACGATATTATAATACAATAAATACAATTGATGAGTATAAATATACTTGTTATAATATCAAAACGATATGTGCAAAAACATATTTAAAAAAATAAACAACACAAAAAAATATCGTCTCCTTTGAAAAACGAACAGAGTCTTCTTATAATGCGGCTAAAATAAAAGGGGATTGTAATGCATCGTTCTGACAATGAAAGACCGGCCATTGGAATTTGCCGTATTAGACTGGAGCCGGTGACTGACGTTTTGAAACAAATTAAATTGAAATAATATATTACGTTGCTTATTAAGTTATAAAATCCTCTAAAACAAATCAATAAACATTTTAACTTATCGAAAATAAGAATTCCCGTCTTTTCTAACGTTCTTGTCGTACTTTTTGTACAATTTTTCATTGCGCATTTCAGCATTGTCAACGACGTTGCTATGACGCGGGTGACGCAAGACTATTTGAAAAAGGTGCCGGATTTAAAATTGGGCACTTTTCTGATGTTGACGGTTTGGAGACGTTGATTGTGTATCTTGGGTTTTTGTATATCAATGCCCTTCGTACACTTTTTACACAATGATTTTTAAAAAAATTACTTATTGCTATTTCCCAAAAATACTTATGCTTTCGCATAACCTAGTTATTTGGCTTCAATAATAATGTAGCTTAGTATTGATTTAATGAGAAGTGGAAAAGATACGGCCTATTTTCCAAAAAATGGAAATAGTACGAAAGCTCCCCACACGTGGGGTAGCTTCGTACAGAGGGGCAGAGCTTCGTAAACAATTATTTATATCCAAACCACTAATTAAATCACCTCAAATGTCATTTCAACTGAAAATACAATGTAAAACAAACAACTTTTACAAATACACATTATAAAATCAACGTTTGAATTTGACCATTTGGGTGCGTGTTTAAAACACACATAACGAGTCTATTTTTGCACATTCATCATAGTTTGATCTATTTTAAAAACATAAATAATTGTTTTTCTTGCTGTAGCTTAAAATGTATCTTCATTTTTGTTAGTAGAACACATAGCATTTTTTTTCTTATACTTTATTAAGTACGAATCTACCCCATTAGAAACTGTACGAAGGTACCCCAACCAAAATTTTTCATAAAAATATTTCAAAATAGAAAAACTATTAAAATAACAACCTAATTCAAATTAACATAGTAATATATGGCTCATATCCAATAGATTTTACAAATTACTTTAGCAATACGAGCAAAACTTATTAGGAATAAAAGTTTCCAAAGATGGATCGAAAAATTTCTTATGCAGGCCATAAACTTATATCGACTTGTCCAGGCGAAGCTTATTGAGGCAGTGCTATTTCGTTTAGTTGTGAGTCTATGGGCATGAGGGGCCTTACTTACACACAAATACAAAAGCATCAACATTTACAATTGTGGAGATATGACTACTGTACGAATGCTCCCACTGTACGAAGCCTGACCACTTTCCCCTATAGCTGAATAATTTCTAGTTGCAAGGATTGCATTCCAGAATTAGAAACATTTTTTATTTTATGTTTTGTAATTTATGCCAAAAAATCACGTTATGTAAACTCTGCTAAAATAACAGCTTTGATTACGTGTAAACATAATTTGGAACAATTTGGAACAGCAGGAGAACAGAACAGAACTACGAGTATTTTGAATCTTTTTTATTTAATTATTCTCACCATCAGCCTTTTCCAGTCAAGTGCTGGGCATACCATTTCAAACACTCCCCTATTTTCTCGATCCTCGGCTTTCATTACTAAAAACGAATAGCGTGCTTGAATAGGCATAAAAAATAATATCTCATACTTTTCACTTCTAAATGATAGGACGAAGATACACGGCTTCGTCCTCGTGGATTTCGGTTTTCTCCTAGTGTTATATTCTAGCTTAAAGCCTTCCTCAACAAACGGACTATCCAACATTTAACAATACATTTTTTTTTTCAATTCGAATCGTTCCGGATTTATGCGCGCTCAAACAAACAAACAAACTCTTCAGCTTTATTATATTAGTATAGATTCCACAGATGTATTCTCACACCTGCTTGTTTGCTTGTTTCCTGTTACCCCATATCGCGTGTTGGCTGTGTACGCATGGTAATTTGAATATCAACTTTCGTGTCCACATAATGACATGTTACGCCATGTTAGTTTAAGGCGAGATCAGCTCGAAGGAATATTAAGTTAACTCATTATCGCTTAACGCAAGGAATGTGAAATTTTATAATGACGGAGTAAATGCGATATTTATAATTTGCCAGTGGCTTTCCTTAGATATTTTGGTGCACTGTAGTAATTGGGATCGTTCATTTAATATTGCTCAAATATCTGATAAGCTGCACTATATGTCTGTAGTTCATACCCTGAAAGTTTGTTTTGAATATTCAGCAGATCAGCTTTTCAAATCTGAAAATACATAATTATTCATTCATGCAGGTTACATGTACATGTACACAACATCAGTGTAATTTATATTTTAATAGAGCGTGATTCCAACCATTTCCGAGAAATAATTTTTTAACTTTTTTATTTTGTTGTTATTTAGCTTCCTTCTTCAATTACTTCTCTATCCCTATGCGTGAGTATGTGTGTAAAAAAGAGTAAAATTGAAACAATGAACTCAAACTCCCATAGAGGATCATATTCCATAATTGCCGCACAAGAAATGCACATAATTTGACAATTGCACTTCGTGTGAGGCTAATAGACCTATAATTCGATGGTCATTAAGTATATTTACTTGTAAATGTTTTTTTCAAAACTACACTTACAGCGTTGTTTCCAAAAATTGTGTCGCAATGGAGAGTGTCAATGATCTGAGATTACGTTAATGGATGTAAGATAGAAAAATACCCATGCAGTCACGAACAATAACAAACAAGTTTAGTTATAAGATCTTATGTGAACGTCATAAGGTTCAATTTTGCGTAAATGCATACGTCTTATTGTATTGCACATGACTACACATACTTAGTGTAATCTTTTGAATTATCTGACTCGTTATAGCTTATTTTACACTCGTATTGTTACGGTAATGTACATTGATGAGGATTACGGAGGAGGACTGAGGATGTTTGGAATTATGTGGTTTTATTTTATCTTTCTTTCTTTGGTCTAACACACCAATTGCCCAGCCTTAAACTAAGCTCAAAGCTTCTACTATGAAAGCAGGGGAACGGATAGATGTACCTACTTATTATACTTTTATGTATTAACATCCAGCACTCGAGAATAAATTGTTGTTCATCACACAAACATTTGCCCCTAGCATGATTCGAACCAGCTACCCTCGGTTTTGTAGCCAGGGTCCTGAACACTAAACCAACAGGCCCGTCAATTTGTCACGAAACACTGCCTATCCGAGGAGAATTCTATCCGTGAACGATCCGTGTAAACATCAAGTAAAAACAGTCAAGCGAGAAGAAAGGCCTTTGTCATGCGGTAACTATTAAGTAAGATGCCGTCAGACGTCACGCACGACTAGACTGTTACATACGTGATGGCACCTGCCCGTGATCTTGGGGTCTTGGGTTCAATACTGGCCCGCTGGTCTAGTGAAGACCTTGGCCACAAAACCGAGAGTCGCCGTTGAATTCTGCTTGGGGCAATCGTTTTGTAGGTACTCCAGTCATTGATTATTGTATTTGTATATTCATATTATGTCTATTCGTTCCATATCATAATTATTACAACAATCTACATCATTTTATGCTCAGTTTGGAGCCCGGCAATTCGTGTTTTGGTTCCAGGAATTTATTTATTTGTCAGAAATCAATGTAGGCATGGTACAAGTCGGCGAGGCTAACCGAATTGCCCAAAATGGTGCATTATCATAATCGCCCATCTGGGGGACGCCTTCGGCCAATAAACTGTTGATGATGATGATGAAAAGGGACGGTGCCCATTTACTTTATATTTACCTATAACTCTTATCTAGTGTATTTTACCTACTCAATACATATCGATGCCTAACGGCCAAAATGGCCTAAGCGACATTTTTTGCGAAATCGACTTATATACATCATTGGAATCGCCTTTTTTTTCTGCGTCGTTCTATCTAGGTTTCGTCTCTCTAGGGCGTTATTTTTGTCGCTTAAGCGGTTGGTAAATTAAGGCTCGAAGCCTTAATTTTACGTCCTAAGCGCCCAATATTTAGAGTTTTTTTTCATTCTGGTGGTTAGGAAATATAATATTTTGAAAAAGTTACTTAGACAATTTTGCTTGAAAACAATAAATAACAAAAATGTCGCTTAATACTTTCGGGCTGCAATTTTCAAATTATAAGATATGGCGCTTAGGATTATTTGCCCTATCACATATTACTATGCATTGTGGCGCTTATCCCATTTTTTTCTCAAAATAAATGATTCAATCTATGGGTATTGGTGTCCCTGGTCGCAGACTTTCGCTGGTACAGGGTATCAGCGACATCCTGTATATTTAGTATTTCGCTAACACTAAGACTTTTTCGTCAATCACTTCTTATGTTGGCTTAATGTCGGTTAAGCAATTTTAATAAAAATACAGATGCAATTAAGTCGCTTAGGCTATCATGAATTTTTTTGGTAAATGCAGTTACGACATTTTTGCTGTAAAAAAATGAATCCATTTGAGCATAAGCGACTAAAAGCACCCTTAGATGAACGATTTGTAATACTTTAATAAATACATTTTGAAGAGAAGTATCTTTTATATTTACACCTAAAATTTGGAATCTTAGGAAGGAAAACCCAACGACTTATGATTTTTTTTCGTAATTTTTCGTCTTTAATCCTCTCTCCTGTAAAGTTTGTGAAGTGGCGGTTAGGCCTTTTTGGCCGTTAGGCATCGATATGCATTTTCAAAAACAAAAGTGTAATTTTTCTCTTCTTCAATGACGAGACAGGCAATAACACAAATTGATTACCGAGTACAAAGTTGAAACTTAAAAGCTTTCAACGTTCTCGGTTACAAAAGCCTTTCTTTTTACATAATTCACTCTACTCGCCGATTCGCGACGCGCGACAGACTTCGCAAGCGATGCGCTTACACGCTTTTAGCGCGCTTATTTACTGTTTGACAATTGGCGAAGCTAATTTGTCGGTACTATTCTGTGTAGAAAATTCACAATGTTTTTATATGAGAGACAAATTAATGAATTTAGTGTCTCCTGAATGTTATGATCATCGCTTTTGGATCTATTCTGCATTTACATTAGCTAAAGTCCTCCTTAATTTTTTATCTACCGCTCCCATATTAACGAACAATTTTCCATTCTTTGATTCCTTTGCTTATTAAAGATCACAATGAGTACACAAGCTTATTATACCTTCAATGTGATATTGATATACATAGTTTAATGGATAGATCGTAAGAAATACATTTTGGTCTCGGCAAATCTATAGTTCCCAAAATACTAAAGTGTTTTATTGAACCAAAAGCGTTATTCCCACGAAGTAGTATATAAATTATGTAATAATCTTAAAAAATAAAAATAAAGAGGCCAAATTAAACATTCCCAACACCATATTTGTGAAAGGTTATCGTATCTGTACTTTTACTTTGAAATATGGTCTTTTAATGGCTGACCCGACAGCGGGTAATGACGTGTGTATGTAATACTAATTTTATGTTTGCATAACACTCGCTTATTATAAATACGCTTACATGTATCGTGAGAAACAAAGTAGCCACTTCCTTCTGTGAGCTGGGGTTAGTAGATCGCAAAACTAATCGTAGTAGACGGACTCTGAGGTTCAATTCTGGGTCGGAACGAAAAGTGTCTGAATTTCTTCTCGTAACTCAGCTTTAGAAGGAGTTTGCTGACCAAACATTTTGTCTAAGCTTTTCATTTTTAGTACATCACGGTTTAGTGAATCACTTACATACGGTTGAGTTGGCACAGTAAGGAAATTAGCGGTATAATTACACACCAAATCACAATAATCATTTTCCGTATAATTATAACCAAATTAAGCTCTTGGTAAATAAATCACATTAAATAAATTAGAATCTTGGTAAAACATTGTTAAAAATATCTTCGGATAAAAATTAAAATTATCGAGTTTGCGAACCACTCAAACACAAACTCGTAAGTCGTACTTTATCTTATTCAAAATTGTGTAATCAAATCTATCGTGAGAAAGAAAACCAAAAGCCCATATTGTAGTGAATACCACTATAGTGAAATTTATAATGTTCTTTCTCACCTTTAAATAACAGTTTACAATAAAAATAGCCGTAAAAATGTTATCCAAAACTGTAGAGTAAGAGTATTTGTTACCGACCGATCGTATAATTGGCAAGTTATCGACAATCGGTTTATGACGACTCTACTGTATTTTCGCTTCGATAGTGTTCTAATCGGCGATAGAACAGGAAAACGCGTGGAGTTTCTCATGTGTATAAAATGGGATCGTTTAAAAATTAAGTGTAGGAATACACTACGCCAAAATTACGTGACGTTATTTCTGCAGTGTATCATCTCCCATTTAAAAGTGTCTCATATTATGAACACGACGGAACGTAAATTCAGCCGCGTAAATTCGTTTCTTTTTCGCATAACGTGTTCTACATTTAGTGTGTCAAGTGGAGTAGAAGTATTACCTATACTAATATGCATTTATGGTTTCACAGCATCGCATTTGGTGCTTTTTATATTTATGAATAATTATATTTGAAGCAAAACAGTTAGTTATTAAATAAAGAATGTGTATAAACAAGTATGTTACTGCAAGTTTTCTTAGTTAAGATTTGTAATGTAAAAACTCTAAAATTTATTTTAGAAATGAGTTCAGAAATTAGATTTACTGACACAGTACTAAAGTTCATTTCTAGAGAAGAGTCCTAAAAGAAAAACAGGCTACAAAAACAAAATTCCACAGCTAATTAAAAATACTAACAGATCAACGACTCCACGGCACGCGTTCGCTCCAACCACCTCCATCGCACGACCTTCCGAGAAAGTTCATAGTCACGACCACGAATCAGTAAAAGTATTTGACACATCACACGTAATTGTAAATTAACCGAACATTACATCACACTGCCACTTTGAACCTTACAACTTCTGTGATAAGATACAAAATAACTCCGCAGTTACGTGTGAGACTTTTACTTTTTTCTACAACACCGCTAACTACGGCAGATTCACTTTCATTCACAAGTTTTTGTTACTTGTCGGCGCTTTGTCCCTTTTATTTCGGCAAATGTTTGCGGAAACGTTGGCCAATATTACTTAGTTTTGAACAATAATGTCTTTCCGTGTTAAGTAATGTTACGTGTTTATTTTTTCAGCAATTACCTTACGTCGGTCTTTTTGAGTCATTTTTCTTGTTGCAAAACCACTTCTATTGAGTGTTTGTTGCAAATTTAAAGATTTACTTTTCACTTTTACTTGTGAGATATTTGAGGTATATTTCATTGTTTTTTTCTTTTAAAAATTAACGACCAAAAGCTCCTTTTTCAATCGAAGTACTTTTGTTTTTTCTAAAGTGTTTGAATTAATTAATATTTTTAAGACTCTAAATATTTAAAGTTTTATAACTGCAAACGATTTAGTCTACCTTGAATCTAAAAAGTATCTCAAACATTATATTAACATCATAATGATGCCCTACATAAGTTGACTACTTAATTATAAAACCATTATCATCATCTTGCTCATAATAAGGTATAATTTATGAGCTATCGTGGGTGCTAGTTTGATTGATACGACTCTAATGCATGATAATTCGAGTGTGTTATAGTGTCAGGTTTAAGAGACCATTATTAAATCGTTTTAGTAAAATTGCGTGTTTGAAATATTTTAAACGAGTAATAAATATTAAAGTACGAGGGATTCATAAATAGATGTTTAAATACACTATTTTATTATTTTTAAATTTTACATTGAACAAATACTTTTTTCTGGAACAAACATTAGTCTTGAGAAGGCTACTACTCAAAGTTGACGGCAATAATGACATATAAAATAAACACTAAAACTAAAATAAATCTTATTGCATCCAACTGTGACAAAAATGCTTATTTTATCTCATGATACGACAAATTATAAAAATATCCCAAAAAATAAGTCTCCTTCCGAACCATTAATTTAAAGATAACTCTACATATTAAAACCTTCTTGATAAAGTTTATTAGTATGGAGGTTACGTAATAATAGTGATCGGAGTTCTGCCACAAAGATGCGCAGGAGAAAGTAGTTTGATAAGAAATAATGAAATGACGGTGAACGGGTCTATTCTTAGTATTGAAATAATTTTGAATAACAGAAATCTAAATTTTTACTATGTATATAAAAATAAATAAATTGCTTGAACTAACGCAACAATTGCCTAGCCTCAAACAAAGTTCAAAGCTAATTCTATTGAAACAGACATGTTCAAGTTCATAATATACATAAAGGTTTGTCCCATGCGGGGATCGAACCCACTACCTTTTGACCTCAAGTCAGCGTCTTGACCATCACCAACCGGTCACCACCACCACATTTAAGTAAAACACTACGTTTAAATTGTGGCGGGTCAAGCATGACTATTTTAAATCTAGATTCATTGCCTTCTTAGTGTAACATTGTGTAATAACGAAGCCATTAAAACAGCTTAGATTTTTTTGAACTTCTCATTATTACACATTCTTACGAGTACATTCTTGGAGCTAAATTATTGTGGTTGACGAATATACCCAGTAACCAGTGACTTCTAGTTTTATAAGTCCACGTCTCACATATAACACATCTATAACACAAAATCGGGCATTTTGTCTATGACGTAACATATATGCCCCATTAAAATATCGTCGCATCTCTGTGGGATTATCGTATGGAATTTATCCATAAATCTTACTTCTAAACTATTGATGCCGTGTGGTTTTACTTAATAAGAGTCCCAGTGACAAATGCTTGGACCAGTGGATTAGAGAGAAAGCTGGTACTGAATTATCATAACTACATTTGTATGGAAATAAGTGAGATTTACTGTGATTGCCCTGAGGGGATCAAGGAGATCGGGATTGCAGACAGATTAATGCTTAGTTCACCAGATATTACTTTGTATTTTGTAAGACTTAGGAAGTCTTGGATATGTTTTAGGTCAATTTGATAAGTATCTTATAGTTTATTTGATAGATATTCTATACAAGTTATCAAAAAGTGGTCAAACTACATAGTTAAAATTGAATAGGTAGGTAAAAAAACAATTTTTATTTGAACAAACATTAAATGTGATAAAAAGTGGATATTCTATTTTCCAAGCTTTGAAGTTAACTAATTTAAGTTGATTTTTACAAAGGCAGTAATTTTCAAAAGTTTACCCAAAAACTAACAATTTACAAGAGAAATGAAGGATACTTAAGTCATGTGTAATATATCTGAAATAATTTCAGTGATCTGAAAATAATAGCAGACACCTAGATATTTATGAAATATACCAGTATACGCAAAATAATGCCAGTTATCTAAAAGTTAATAGTAGCCATCTAGGATCTACCTTCCTAGTTCTTCTGCGGAAACGTTTTGAAACAAATTATTAACTATGCTAGTGCCTTCCTAACGTCTTAGTTTGAGCGTGATAGTTCCATCACGTATAAAATTAAGTTTCCTGACAACAGCATTTATGTCTAAATATAGTATTTCACAATTGCGGTGAACAATTTAAACCGTAACGTGGAATTATAGTGCTCAAAGCCGCGACCGCTTAGGGTCCTCACACACGTGCTACCGGCTACAATGACAAACGACGATACCGATATTTTCTTTTCTATGGGTCTCATTAATTTTGAATCTATGTGGTGACTGTAAGCTTCTCTGAGTTAACGTGCCTTCTGAAACACGGAATCATCATTCCTATCGAACAATCAGGTGATGCAAGCCTGTAATCCTAACCAAACTGAGAAAACCTGCACAAGAAATTGTTGTTCCCCGCAGGATTCGAACCCATGACCTTCGCAGTTTTTGAGCCCAGCGCTCTAATCACTCCACCAGGTAATTAAATTCTTCAAAATATTTAAGCATCAAAAAATAGGGCACACGCAGAAAGTAGGTTTATTTTGACTCCGTCTTTGTTGATACACTTAATTTTGTAAGTAGTCCGTTTGTGGCGACCCTACTGCGTCGGCGCATCTGCGGTCGCTTTGTATTGTATAACATTAGGAAGAGTCGGGATTCGATTATGACGTAAAAGTGGACCGTTATTGTAGATTAGGAAACCACAGATTAATATAGTGACCGGAATAGTTCTATTATTGTTCGGTTTGAATTAAAAAATGGTTCTTACTTTGTCACGTCTTATGTCAAAAAAAAAAATACAAAAAGTATTTAGAAGCTAGGCTAGCTAGTGTTTTATTATAGTAAAGAATGATTAATTCAAGCATTCTCCACAAATAGATGTCTTCCTTTACAGTCGATAATACAGGTCTTACAGTCCAATTAAAAATTTTACAAATTTGTTTTATAATAACTATTCTGAATCAATAAAAAACTTAACTATCGTAATTTGTGTTTACAATGTGACACTCAATGTTCAAAGAGATAGCTTTTGCCTCAAACCAAATTTAAAAATGTAACAAACTTAATTCCACTTAGGTACTTATCAACTTACTCCACAACTAAACACTTAATTGTTATTTACCAGTACGTCGCCAGTTTCTCCGCCCAACATCCTTAGCTGGCTTGATTAGACCTTCCCACGGTCCGATCACAGTGAAAACGAGAAACCAGCTGGGCATAAACTTAATCGTGATAGTTAGCTATCGCCTCGACATACTTCGTCCAATAATTTGTAGGTTTCATACTGGTGGCACTTTCTTACGCGCCCATTGATCCTAGGTGATTATTGGATATTGGAAACCGGTTGGGGATTGAAGTTTGGTTTCCGTGCTGTTTGATGGAATTTTGTAAGTTGGGATAGTGTTCACAACAATATCCTAACTTACTGTGTGGTAAGATTTTTCTATATTAGTAAATGTTTCCAAGCAGTAGGCGTTAAAATAAATTCAAAGAAATGGCTTAGAACTAATACACAGAGGCTAAATGACCTAATTAGATTTTTGGCATAAAATACCTCAATACATTGGGATACCAAAAAATTTTAATGAATTACAGTTAATTCAATAAACTTTAAACGAAAAACAAGTAACCAAAGATACTCCATCTTATTACACAATTTACACTCCACTATGTAACAAGAAATTTCACACAGACTCTAAACAAAACACAATCAAATTGATAAATTAACGAGTCGTCCAATGCGGACTATAGTTAACCTCTTAACCCTAAGAGTCTCAAATCACAACAATTGATTTACTATGCCTGCGCAACACAGCTGTGATTAACTATCATTCATTAATTATGGAGAAGACAAATTGTAGACAAATAAAAGCTTGTAAGGTGATAATTAAAAGTGAAGAATGATTCGTACTTGTCGAGGATGTCATATGTCAACATTTTACAATGTTAGGCTTTGATTATAAATTACTAGCGGCCGCCCGCGACTCCGTCCGCGTGGATTTCGTTTTCCAATAGCCTAAAGCCTTCCTCGTCAAATGGACTATCCAACACAAAAAGATATTTTCAAGTAGGTCCAGTAGTTCCCGAGATTAGCGCGTTCAAACAAACTCTTCAGCTTTATATATTAGTAAGTATAGATTATTTTTGAAGTCGAAGCAAGTACGTTCGGGTATTTTTAGTAAATGTTTTCCATTTCTTCAGTTCGAAAGTTCTTGAAGTTTGGTGATGTTCGTTTTCATAATGTTCATTCGTCAGATATAATGTAAACTATCTGTAAGCATACTGCACTGTCATTTATTAAAGATAATAGAATCCTTTTAAAAATAAAACGAAAAAACTATACTTGTATAATATTTTCATTAACATCGAATATATTATACGAAACCAACTAAACAAATCGAAAGTGACCGAAAATAAAATAATCAAATTACGGATCAATTTGCAACTGTATTATAACATAATATTATAATCAATTCGGTCACCTTGACAATTCCATATATTTCGATACTTTCGTAATACATACCTGTTGCCAAGGTAGAGACTTTCATGCTTGTACGAATTTGTGGACATACATATTTTAGTTAATATATGCGTGAACTGTGACATATGTACTTTACATAGCTTTTGATAACTTTACACGAATAATTATTTTAGCTGGCTACTTACTTCATTTTCGCAAGGGCTTAATTCAAATCTATACTAATATATAAGGCTGAAGAGTTTGTTTGTATGTTTGTTTGTTTGTTTGTTTGTTTGTTTGAAAGCGCTAATCTCAGGAACTACTGGACCGATTTGAAAAAATATTTTTGTGTTGGATAGTCCATTTGACGAGGAAGGCTTTAGGCTATTGGAAATCGAAATCCACGCGGACGGAGTCGCGGGCGGCCGCTAGTCCCTTTATATCCTTTCACATACTTTATTTAGTATAAAAATTTGTTTGGTTGGATAAAGGCTCTCACCAATAAAGTGGTTCAAGAAATCTTTGGATCAATAAATTATTGTAGAGAACAATAATTTATTGATCCAAAGATTTCTATCATAGTAATGCCTTGCTTGATCACTTCGGCAGTTTGACTAATGTCTAATCATACTAGAACTTATTCATCAGATAAAAGCTAACTGCTTTGATTAAACCAGTACTCAGGGTGGCACCTGCTTTTAAGTGTTATGAATGAGTTTCACTCATTTAATCTTGCTGATCAATATCTATCAAACTTAATGTTTAGTTTAACTGCCAACGGAACCATAGGTAATGATGTTTATCGGATTTAATTACACATCATTTATGTATGTCTTAGAAAGCTCTAGATGGGTAGTTTTCATCGCCATTGCATTTCTGACAACGCCACACATTGACTTTTCTTGTAACTTAAGCGCTTGTGTTATGGATATGAGTAACAACAGTGAAATTACATTGATACTTACTAGAATATGTCGTCTCCTTGAGTCGTGTTCCTCATTACTAAGGGTCGTGATCATTGTATGCAATGAAACACCACAACTCTTTTGGCAATTTAAATAGAGGGGATTGCCATTTCCTTCTCCATTTCACCCATTCATTCTTAGTGTGTAGGTTTCCTCACGATGTTTTCCATCATCGTACATCTGGTATGTAATTACGCACTTAGATTTTTGATAATCCAAATGGTGCGTGCCTGACCGGATTTGAACCGCTGACCTCACGCATGTGAAGCGGCGCTCTTACCACTAGGCTACCGAGCTGATATTGTCCCGTACGGGGATCGAACCCCGACCTCTTGGTATACCATTCAACTTCTTAACTACTTTACGGATTCTATTCATATTTATTTTGAATTTGTAGTATCCTCGCATCTGGCTAACTCTGGAAGCAATTTCATTCGACAATTACAACAATCTTACATTTTTTTTAACTCTTATCAATGTCTACTATAGATTTCTTTATCTTTCTATATACCTACTAGCGGCCGCCCGCGTCTCCGTCCGCGTTGATTTCAATTTCTAATAGCCTAAAGTCTTCCTCGTCAAATGGACTATCCAACACAAAAATATTTTTTCTAATCGGTGCAGTAGTTCCTGAGATTAGCGCGTTTAAACAAACAAACAAACTCTTCAGCTTTGTATATTAGTATAGATTTACTTACTTACTCTTATACTGGTATATCATGCGACAGACAACACGTTTTCCCTAAAACAAACGCGTTTTGAATGAAGTCTGAGCGAGCAGCTTTCCCAACATACCGACGAGCTTGATGCGAAAACTCATTTGAATTTAGATATGTCTGTCTTCTCCTTATGCCGTTAGAATAAGAGCTATTTTAGCATTGTACAGGGTTTTTGTATTAACTTATAGTACAGATTCAAGCTCAAACAAGAAATGTAATAGTTAGTATACATATTAAATAAATAAATAAATTCATTGGACTAACACACCAATTGCCTAGCCCCAAACTAAGCTCGAAGCTTGTACTATGGAAGCTAGGGAACGGATAGACATACTTAAATAAATACGTTTATAAACACCCATGACTCGAGTACAAATGCCGATGTTCATCACACAAACATTTGCCCCTAGCGGGATTCGAACCCGCGACTTTTGGTTTTGTAGCCAGGGTCTCTAGCCACTCGACCAACAGGCCTGTCGATTGTAATTAAAAATAAGCCTTATTCCCATAAAAAGAATAATTATAAAAGTATATTTAATAATGTTAGCATATTGAATGAATGAATGAATGCCTTGGACTAACACACCAATTGCCCAGCCCCAAACTAAGCTCGAAGCTTGTACTATGGAAGCTAAGGAACGGATAGACATACTTAAATACTTTTATAAACATCCATGACTCGAGTACAAATGTCAATGTTCATCACACAAACATTTGCCCCTAGCGGGATTCGAACCCGCGACCCTTGGTTTTGTAGCCAGGGTCTCTAGCCACTCGACCAACGGGCCTGTCAATTAAATTAATGTATTCATTTTTTTTTTGTTACAGGTAATTATCCAGTTCAAAAAGGTTTATATTGGTCTCAGGTTTGAGTTATATTATTTATTCGTTTTTATCGGCGGCTTTGTCCGGATAACCAAGATTAATGATGTATCTAATGGGAGCATTTAAGCAGGATAAAAAGTATCCCATCACCTAATCCAGCTCATACCCTGCCTGTATACCAAATTTCATCAAAATCCGTCCAGCAGTTTCAGTGTATAATTAGAAAGATAACAATGCAACGAGAATTATAGTCTAAAATCATACTCTTAAAATTGAAGAGACAATATTTCTCAATTTAATGGACAATTTAGTGGACTAGATCAGCATGCCAATCAAAATAAAACAATTTATTATTAAATTTGTATTAAACCGTGACTTCACCTGTCGGCTTCGGCAGTTTGCATTCTTTCTGGCATTTGTAATCATATAGTATACTATGACCCTATTTATAATGTTGTGTCGATGAGAGTCTGATAATTTCCATTTCTCCCCTCAAACCTTCTGTCAATCACATTGAATTTGTGCCTTTTGTTTCACTTTCCATTGTCTAAAAATAAACATAAGAAAACCGACAGTCTTGCTGGCACAGATTTTTTAACTACAATTAGATACTTTGATTTTTGTATCAATGTTTATGAAGGTACCAGCCGAAAAGTATTAAAATATTTGTAAATTTAATTTCTAGCAGAAAAAAATGTACACTCCGATTTTACTTGAAATTAAACCTTCTTTTTGATTACATACCTACATAACATAACACGTCTTTTAAGTTTATTTTTAAAGGAGTAAACACGTTCTTCGCGGAAATAATTCTTGCAAAAAATAACTATTATAAAAATAAATACATTGTATCCATAAGTTCACAACTTGAGTAAAGAAAGGAGAAAACGTCGCGTTACTAACGATTGGAAATTGTCCTCGAAACGTAGGCTTTACGTATGCGGACTGCGTATTACCCCTGAGCACCGCATTTCTAGACATTTCTGAGTTTTGACTAGATCTAGGAACAATTTTGTGTTGTTCACAAATAACAAACCAATCTTTACGTTGCATTTGTACAATAATAAGACGCTTCCCAAGTTCATAATGGCCTTAGATTGTAAAATGTCGCATCGAATTCTGGCAATGATTTTTTGAATGAATATTATGATTAAATTAGACTTGTTATATCTACCTACATATTAACTATAAAACATACACAATATAGTAGAGCAGTGGTACTAAGCGTTTTATGTATTAAGGACCATTTTGCTCATTTTCTGACTTTACAGGGACCACCGAATTGGTTTATTAAATCGGCAACATCCGCTGGTTAAGTGTAAATAGAAGTAGTCTATAGGTCTCTAATATACGATACCTTCGCGGACCATAGGTAAGTAGTAGACCTCTACTACAGTAGTTTAACAACTTACTGATCATAGCCGTGCGAAGTCGGGCATGTTGCTAGTCAATTGTAAATTGTCTGTTATGCAGTTGTATTACTTCGTTGAGAAAGATTACCGGAGTTAGGAAAATCTCATGTCAAGGTTTCAAAAGGCATTGTATTTGTTACTCTTATGGAGTTACGCAATAAAGGCCGATGGAGGAGTTGAAAGCTATCCGTCACTCATGCTCATTTGCTCTTGTATAAAAATATATTTAAAAAAGAAAGTGTTCAAACATCTTCAGTACCAACAGCCTTCAAATACCTACCACAATTCATTGACCGATGTCGAAATTCCAAGCCCCCGGTACGAAGTCACTCGTATTCAATCTAAAGAATTTATCTCAATGGCTGGCACGAACAATCTGATTATTGATTGGGCCTATCAAAGATTTTTTTAATTAAACAATTGGAGCACCAGATAAAGCTCACTTTATTAAACGTCTATTGTGTTATAACAAATGTTGATTAGGTAAGTACATTATTTAGGTTTGCATCTAAATACCATTGAAAAGCTATATAGATATTACATAATATTATGTAGGTATGCACAAATTTCAGATTTTGTTCAATAGGAGCCCGGCTAATTTGAAGCCTGCGTGGCTTTTTACCACATTTGTATTTTTTTATCTAGCGACCGCCCGCGACTCCGTCCTCGTGGATTTAGTTACGCACACATACTTACTATAGCTTAAAGCCTCGACATTTTTCGACAATGGACTATCCAAAACAAAAATATTTTTTCAATTCGAACCATGAGAACTTAGATGTGCCTTCAAACAAACAAACTCTTCAGCTTTATTATAAAGAAGATTTGCACACAATTTGAATTTGAATAAGAAAATAATGTCTTAAAAGCGTATTCTTCAGTCCGAATTGATTCCAAAGATCTTTTAAATCCAGTAGCCTCGATAGCGAATAGTTTCCATAGCCTACAATCCTAAATGCATGGTAAAGTGGTAAACATACATACTATGTAGGCTGGATAACGGGCCTACCGAATGGAGACCGATGAAAGCCGTCGACCTTGAATTGATTTTAAGGACAATAGGACAATCAGCCAGGCACTTTTGTAAGGTAAAGAAGGTTTGTCAAATAAGCCATATGTGATGAAGAGTCTTAACTCTTTCCATATATCTTAGCAGTAGCGATCAACCTGTCATATATTGATGAACGTAAGTTAATCTCTACAATATAAAGGACTAGCGGCCACCAGCGATTTCGTCCCCATGGTTTTCGGTTTCCGCACACATGATTTTATATTAAAGCATATAGCATTCCTGAACAAAATTAAATGAACTATCCAACACAAATATAATTTTTTAATTTGTACCAGTAGTCCCTAGAATTAGCGTGTTCGAACAAACAAACTAATCATCAAAATCTTTAGCGTTATTATGGACATACTTATATTTATTAAAAATATTCAATTAATATAGATTATGCTCGCTCATAGTCACTGTGCTGGGCAGACGGATTGGTCCGCAGTATCATGAACGTTACCTCTGGTGTCGCGGATGTCCATGGGCGGCGGTGATTGCTTACCATCAGGCGACCTGCTAGCTCGTTTGCCGCCTCTGACATAAAAAAAAACACAGGGGACACGCTGCTGCCCATCCCCCAGAATATATTTCAGAGTACTTCTTACTAAACCAACGGGAAGACATGGAGTAGGTAGTACTATTCTACTCAAGCACTACTCGGCACCACAGATAATACGTGCAGGTCGAGCAGAAAATGACTATAGTCTCTGGAAAAAAAATATGTTTTTAACATTAAAATTGATTATGACCTCATAAGTCATAACTATTAATATGAAATTCATTCGAATAACCTGCGAATGGCGATGTTCATCACACAAACATTTCCCCTAACGGGATTCGTTAATCAGTGACCCTTAGTTTTGAAGCCAAGATCTCTGACCACTAGACCAACGGTTCCGTCAATAGTTAAAAGTAAATAAAGCATTAGATTTATCCCACATCACATCAAATCACTTTTCACTTGTCGTTCATTCTCACTATCAGAACACCGCGTCGACGACAAATCGTTTCCGCGGTTCCCATGATTATGCTGCGACATACGACAGTTAATGTATTCTTCTGATAAGTCAATAAAGTTTTTTTTTTATTTTTCAAAGGTTTTGCAGTTTTTAAAACCGAGGCTTTGCGAGCTCTCGTTACAAGCTTTAATGACAAATGCGACAGTTTTAATTATTGACGACTCATAAGTAATTCTCTGATTCCTATTTGAATTAAGTTTATTTTTTATTATGACTTTACTTATTTCTGACCCCTTCTCACCTACCTACTTCAAAAATGAATGACTACTGCGTTCCGATGATTGTTTCTTTTATTTTTCTTTTTTTATTTGTGTATTGTATTCAATCGTTTCCGTAGTACAAGCAGCGTGGCTAATGATCCATTGATCGGACGTCTCAATCGAATCAAGTTCAGTGGCACGACACTTTCACCGCGACAAAGGCCCGTTCCGTTGTTTTATTAATCGGTACGCATCTTGTTGTTAGGGCTGGCACGACGATGGAATGACTTTGTTGCTAATATTAGAAGGCTAATAAAATGTGACAATAGCTTGCTGAGAAATCTATCAACTGTCGGGGCAAAGGCTTTTGCCCCAACTTCGTATGCGTGGAGCCATATTTTGATTAATATATAGGACATAGGTATTGTTTTATTTGCCATTGATTTTAGTCAAATTAATAAGTATTTGTTAATTACCTTTCTGCATTTAGGAACATTGTCCAGTCCACCATTTGGTTTTTAATTCGAAATCACGGCAGAGTGTTTAATGGATTGAAGAAACATAGAGGAACTTAAAACGTCATATAGGTTTCTCTGCCACTACGCCCCGTTTCCTGCATCCATAACAATTCAATCTCATATTATTAACCGTTTGCAGACAACCCTACAAAATGTTTTGGAGTTGACATCCGCTTTTGTTCACTGTTGTGTCAACGAAGTAGATCGTCCATTATGATGACGTATCGGAAGGTTGATGGTGAAACAACGCGATCGCATTGCTGGCATTGTACAAGTACTTGCCACTGTTCATCATCAGTAATCTTTTATAGTTAAGGGTATACAGTGCTATGATATTTATTCTTTTGAGTGATTTGCGAGACCTACAGATCATGAGCAGGTCTGTTCTGAATGTATGAATGTATTAATAATAAAATTATTAAGAAACTATTAAGGAGAACTAGAATGAGCAACACTTCGTTATGTGGAGATACGATTCTGTCAGTAAGAAAGTAATGTTTCCAGAGTCGACGCGGGTTTTTATATTAAGTTCTTACTTAATTAGCTCTATTTATGTAAATTAATAACGAGTATTTTAGTGTTTGTGTGTCCTAAAAGTCATAAAAGCACAAGTATTGTCGTTTGTTTAGAGCAACTTAAATTAAAAACCTACTTACTTACACATACTAAAAAAGATTTATTTCTAACGCATCAAAGCAGAAAAAGAGATAAAGTGCCGTTTAATTAATTTAAGCACTTTTAAGTTATTGTAATTAGTTATTTACGTTTGGGTGACTCTGTAATTAATTTAATAAGATAGATTAATCTCATCTACGCTTACATTTTGTGTAGTAATTACTACAATGTACGCTCAATTCACAGCAAAAAGAGATGAAGAAATTAAAACTTCATAATAATAACATAATTTATTTTCAGTTGTGCGAAGCTGGGGCTGGTCGATATTGATTGATAATATCAAAATATGTTATCATACTAATATTATAAATGTGTAGGTAATTTTGTTTGGATATTTGTCCGTCGATCACGCTGAAACTACTGAACTTATTTTGTTGAAATTTGGTAAGCAGGCAGGGTATGGGCTTTTATCTCGATTAAATGTTCCCATGGGATAAAACAGAGTCCTGATAACGTGCGCAAAACCGCGGTAGAAACTAGTATCTCATAAGAATGAGTCCCAATCAACCAGACTTTAAAGGCGATACAAACGAGATTGATTAAATAAAAAGACTATAAAATCACAACTAGTTTCCTGCCCGCGCTCATTGTCGTGTTTTTCGTCGTCAGATTGTTTTCATTGATTAAAAGTCTCATTAACCGCATTCATTACTTTGTAACAAAACGATCTGATGATTGTCAGCAATCATGGCTCGTATTGTCATTGTTTACTCGTACTTACTTTCAAAGATTACCTATCTTATTTACACTTGTAATAATAGTACTCTATAGACTGAATCGAGGCTCGTTTTAATAAATCGCTCTCAACTCTGAAATCGATCTTGAGAGCGAACTTGATATGTCATTCTCATTAAAACAGCATCTTAAATTCGCTCTTAAGATCGAGATCAGAGTTGAGAGCGATTTATGAATTCGAGCCTTAATACCTATTTATGATTTTTTCAATAAAATACCCAATATAAGCTTTTTCCATCCTTGGATAATAGTTTTATAACACCACGATAGTGACTTAAATAACACCAAAGGTATCTTATTGTAAAAGTGCTTGTAACACCAGGAGCAACACGTGTCCATGAGTTTTCAAAGCAGTATGCAAGTAAAGGTTGGCAAGCCCATAAGGAACTCTTTTACTCTCTTAACGAAACCCATTTTGTAACATTTAGGAAATATAATGCGTTTCTCAGAGGATATGCATCAAATTGCCTAGGCCGTAAATAAACCAATATTGTACATAGTACGCTTATCCGAGGTTACAGAGAGTCATCGGTCCCGAATATTATCGTATGTACCTTTCATCACAAAATTTTATCCGTGACTTATCGTGCTACAGGTGTTTTTATAACGTTTTACAACTTCTCCCATTCACCGTGAAATTGTAAAAGTAAAAAACAAATAATAATAAATAATGCACACAACATTGAGTCATAACTCCATAAAACTATCTCAACCATAGATCACTTAATAATCAATCAATTTACACTAATCAATATGTGTATCCAAATAAAACACTTCAAAACTTACGTAATTACATAATAACGCTCATCAATCAATTATGTATGAAAGGTAAAGCAATTGAAACATCATACCGTCCATTTCAATCGAGAATTCAATTGAACCTATCACAAATCGATTTCTCGTTTTCTCGATTGCACAATTAAAAGTCTGCAATAATAACGCTTTTACGAAAACAATGGGCGGGAGAGATGAAAGTTCCCTTCCGTACTTTGAAGCCAACTAACGAATCGTGTGCATGTGCAGACCATTGAGTAAGTTAATTTGTGAAGGTTGGCAACATTGTTATTTATGGTTGCGGTTAAACTCATAATAAGTAGTTACAGCAGCTTGTAAGCTTTTGCGAAGCCTATTGCTGTCAAAAGACATTTACAGAGCCAATAGTTTCACAAATGAGCTATCCTTACTAGCTCATCGATATAATACGGGTATTACGAAACGCAGGACAGATTGTTTACCAAAGAAATTCCAAATATAGAACTTGGAATCTTATGAGGTCCTCCCTGATCAAGGCAGCATTTATAATACAGATAGACGAGCAACCAAACTCTTACTGAGTTGAGCTGTGCCCACCAACTTGCTTGTTACCTCTTGTTCATTGCAATTAGTTTTTTTTTTGTTTTATTAATGGCAATGAACCAGATAATTTTGAACTGTCGCCATACTGTCTCTCGTGTCAACTTTGATCCAATGAACCCGCATTGGAGAACCGCAAGGTCGCAGACCAATATTCAAATGTATGCAAATGACAAGTTTTCCTTTCTAACACATGTCAGCTCATTGTAGATTCCTAAGAATGCTGGTCGTTCGACAATATCATTGACCCACTGTATTATATAATACGGTAAATATTGCACACTTAATGTGAACCGGATTTCTAAAAATATAGGTATAAAAAGGAAAGCTGGATGACCAATAAAACAAAGAATTAAGCAAAACCTAGACACAAAAAGAGTGACACATATTTTTCCTTTCCGGCCTGTAAGACCCCATACCCTCCCCAACTGAGCTCTGTCAATCTTACTCACGAGCAGAAACATAGCACAACAGTTACGAAGTGCTACTTCACTGTGGTCTTCTGTAAGGTGGAGGTACTTCCTCAGACGACCGGCTCATTGGAGTGGAAGTTCCACTAAGCTTTACCTCTCTTTATTTCCCTTAATTAGTCCTTACGACATTCACGGAATTAAATAGGCTAGTACTTTTTCAGACCCACTGTAACACTAATCTACCGCCACTTTTATTCGTGTCCCTTTTAACTGTAGTTGGACTACGCGAACACGTTTACCTCATTGTCATAAAAAAAGTAATGCCATCATAATTGAAGAGACAGTCAAATGAGTGCAATGACATGTATAACAGCTTCTTTAAATTTGAACCTTTCTACCTTCACACAAGACAGCAGGTTAAACAGTTCTTCTTGACTCGTATGTACCTACAGATTTTCAAATTTGAACCTTAATACCTTCACAAAAGACATCAGGTGAAGAGTCCTCATACTCATGACTGTACATTTAATTACGCAACTCGTGGACACTCGTAAAATGGCGACCGGCCGATGTTCGTCGGTCATTTCACTTTCTATAATAATTTATGCCACATTAATGGCTCTAAATTAACCCATAGTGCCTTCTGAATTATGCATGTAAGAGACTATAATAGACATGGCTGTAGCCAGCAAATTGAGGGCGGTGATTCAAATATGACCAGTAAATAAATTATAAAATATGTCAAAATAATGAAAAATACCTGATAACGTCAAACATTACATATAAGTATGATAACGTAGATTCTACTCCGAGATAAGTAGAATAAGCTCTTTTGAATATTGTGCATGACGAAATGTGCTTAAAAAACAATTAAATATCGAAAATCTAAAGACTCATTTTTGATACGGTTCAGTTGGGGCAGGTATGGGGTTAAGGCCGGCAACACATCAACGATACCTCTGGTGTCGCGGATGTCCATGGGCGGCGGTGATTGCTTACCATCAGGCGACCCGCTAGCTCGTTTGCCGCCACTGACATAAAAAAAACGGTACCATCATTGGTCATATCATCAATATACGCAATAGTGATGTTGTGGGATATTTAATTACAACACTAACAATTCCACTCAGTCGTAGTAAGAATCACACTTGTTGCGCAAAGATGTTACGACCTAATGAAATTATAATAAGATTTAATATTTCATTTTAATGCGTTTAATAATAAATGTGGCTGTGAAGTAGGCATAATACTTAAACGCAATTAGTTATGCATATTGCGCATTTGTTTGAATCCGAAATGCCGGGTTGCGAGAGTGTTACGAATATGATTAACTTATGACCTATTACTAGACTTGACCTGGATAACTAAGACTATTCTCAGCCATGAACTGGTTTAGAAGAAGATTGTACGTGAGAATGGGGCACTGGACCTCATGAGTAGCCTTAAAGAGTGGAATTAGCGAAAACTTCGTAGATTAATGACGCTTTTGGACAGAACTCTCTTTCCCACTGGGCACAATAGGCACCTGCCCAGGGCCCCGCGATCGTTTGGGGCCCAAAGACCAACGGGGAAGGAGGGGGCACGATTACCTTACCAGAGGTTTAAAGGCCCATGTGCCCAGGGCCTCTGATAGATGAAAGAAAGCCCTTCTTTTGGGACATACATATAGGTACTAATTCGCGTTCATGCCTACTTCTAACGAAATAATAGTTATAATATTTAGTGTCAGGACTATGACTATGACTAATATAATAATTTATTTTCAGTTGAAGTTGAATGATATTATTTATCTTCTCGATTTATTAAGTGATCCTAAAATGGGAGTAATGTTTAATGACATACATTGTTTAATAAAATGTGTGTAATAATAACATATAACATAACATAACATATTTCACAACATCACATACATTGATCTGACCCCGTGTTAAGTAGCTTAAGCACTTGTGTTACAGTCATCAGAATCAACAGTGGTATTACAAATATACTTAAATAGATACATATAACACCCAGACCAGGACAAACAGACATGTTCATGCACACAAATGTTTGTCCTGTGCGGGGATCGAACCCGCGACCTCTGGCGTAATAGGCAACATCTTGACCATTACACCAAGCGGGTCGTCGAATAAAAATTAAGATTGCAAATAATTTAAATTAAGTTCAGCCAATTTGACGACCATGACTCAGAAATAAACGTTACCATTACACTCAATCGATTTCTAAACCTGCCTCTGGCTGATTCCACTAAACGCAATACTTACATCTTATTCTACTAATTTATTCCAAACTCATCATATTAATACGAACGAAATGACTCCACTTCACAATCCTACGCATTTACGGTAACACTACAAAACGAGGCAATTATAAAATCATGCGTACGGTCAGCCACAATTCATGTTATTAAATAAGAACATAATTAATCAAAATAATTGCAATGCAATAGTACCCCTTATGGCCCTAACATAAAGGCGGCAAGTAGTCTATTCAAAGTATTTTATTAACGTGAAAAAAGTAACATTTTAAGGGCCCGGACGGTGCCAAGTCTTAAGTAGGTATAGGAACACACTAGGCCGAAAAACGCAACCGACGTTATTATAATAAAGTATTTTAATTGGAGGATTACACACCATGCTGAAATTACGCCGCGTTATTTTGTATAGACGATAAGCTTCCTTCAAACCACGGTCGAGTTTGTTCCGCTTGGTGTGTCTCTACACTAAATGTTTCGTCTGACGTGCTGTCTGTACAATATAACATGTGTTTCTGTCTATCAACCTCGCCTCAGGGGTTAGACGTCGTGACGGACGGCCAGACAGTGATTGCTCTAGGTGTGAGCTGTCATGGAACCCATGCTGGGAAGACGACGCGACCACTTCTAGTAGCGGTTTTGAGTGAGAAATTTATTTTACACTAGCCTTCCGCCCGCGACTTCGTCCGCGTCCCGTCCCGTCTCGTCGTCCCTTTCCTATTTTTCTCACCTTAACCTTCCCTATTCCTTCCATTTATTAATCGACAATAATCAACAAAAGCCATGACCGATCATTGTTTTACCGACTTCTAAATGCAGTACCTAATCTATCGAGCGGGAAGAATCTTCTGGAACTTATACAAGTTTAAAGAAAAAGTGCTATTAATAGTTAACATTTTATTAAAATTACCTTACTACTTTCAGGTCTCGAGATTTGCTATCATAATATTAAATAGTAACTTTTGCATACAACTAACTAAAGGTTAAGAGGTCAAAACGTGTGCAATGCTCGCTAAGTCTTAGAAGCGATTATACGCTTTCCTTATACAGCAAGCGTTGATGCTAACAGTTAATATGAAGGAACGAGTGTTATCATGATTACTCAGGTATATGATGACCCTTATTGACCTGACTTGACACTGAAGACTTTGATTTTTTTGATTGCACCACGTTTTCACCGGGCATACCAAAAATGTCTTGTCTGTGAAGCAACTATGTACATAGTATTTTGAAGTTGGTACCTAACTCAGGATATTCTTAAAGAGCGGTTACCCGCGAATTTGTCCCCGTGGATTTCAGTTTCCGCACACGTATAAATAAATATCCGTGGGTATATAAGAGTTATATTAAAGCCTAAACCCTTTCTTGATAATGGCCTATAAAACACAAAAATATTTCAATTTTCAATTCAAACTGGTTCCTGAGAGTTTGAAAACGCTACGTTCAAACAAACAGACAAACACACTCTTCAACTTTACAATATAAGTGTAGAGTCTTTAGACTCTGTGCCTTCTTATTCATAAGCTCAGGATTACACCTGCTTGACTGAACAATGAACATTTATTTATGTATATTGCTTTTTATATTTCGTTTGTATTTTATATCTAAAATATTTAAATGGGGTTCGAAAGGAAGATGCATAATACCTTCTAGATAGCGCGTAAATAATAGGAGAAATGTGCTAATAATTATACAGGTAACATTTAAAAAAGAAAGTTTTCTGATAAAGATCTGCATATTTTATTATAAAATTCGTTTCTGTTCTGATCGTTTGATGAGTATTTGCCAAATTGCTAAACCAGTTGGGGAGGGTATGGGGTCTTAAAGAGAGGCTACGTATTTGCGACCCTTGTGGGGTTGTTGATTTCCATGGGCAGCGGTGATCACTTACCATCAGGTGACCCTCTTGTTTGTTTGCCTCCCTATAACATAAAAAAAACAATGTATAAAACATTTTTACTGTATCTTGATTATTCTGAAAGTCAAACCGTTCAAACATTTACATATCATGCATACATCTTAATTATTTCAGCTCATTACACCGTTCTAATGAGCTAACCTTTATTTTCCGCTATTCATTTATCAAATTTAAACAAAACGGTCTGAAAAAAGTTATTCATGATTACCTTTTCAATTTTAATTACCGGTAACCTTTCACATGCATTTGCTGACCTGAACATTATGCAATACGTAAGAGAGAGGTAAATGCACCATTCGATACAGTTACGTCTAGTGAGTAAGTGGATGTAAAATATGTAAGTAGAGTTGTTACTCTATTTTGACAATTGGTTGGGGTCAATCTACATAGTTAAGTCGTTTAAACAAATATTTGGTAATATTTTGCTTTTGTTTTTTAACTCAGATCAGATGACAGAGCTATTGTAATCACGTAATATGTTTGTAACTTGAAAAATTCTTCTATATCTAATATTCATAGCTACGTATGATGAATTGATTAGAAAAAATAATCATAATCAGACGTTGCCGTAACCTATTAAAAACATAATATCTTAAGATCATTATCCTGTAAAAATACGTAAATATGTGAAAAAATAACACATTTAAAAGCTCTATCATGTGCCACTTGCTACCTTCAAAAGAAGTTGTACAAGCTGTCAATGTTTAAACAGTGACTAAAAAACTACACAACCCATTACTCAAACACACCAAAAACGGCTAGACAAACATTACACCTGCATCTTCTTCAACATAACCTTGGTATTTCTGTGGCCTATTTCTCTACATTGGCAACTTGACTGACACATTGTTTATCTGTTAGCAAGAACTAAAGTGTTATCTGAGATAATGCGTTTCAATATTTAAAACAGAACAACAAATTATTAAATAGGTCTATTCTATAATAATGAGGGTTACACTTTGTTTTCTATATTATTTTTGTTTAATTACAGTGCTAATAAAATATTCCGATAACTTCATATGCATAAAAAGTAATTAAAGCTATATTTAATGTATCTATACTAATAAAATAAAGCTAAAGAGTTTGTTTGTTTTTTTGAACGCGCTGCATATCTCAGGAATTACTGTTTCGAATTGATCAAAATTGCTGCACAAAATTTTATTTTTGTTCAGGTAAATTCATCCGTCGTGGAAGGCTTTAAGCTATATAACACTACTAGCGGCCCGTCACGCGGTTTCACCCGCGTCCCGGGGGAACTACCTACTTCCCGTACCGGGATAAAATATAGCCTATGTTACTCTGGGTGAATGTAGCTTTCCAATAGTGAAAGAATTTTTCAAATCTGCCAAGTAGTTTCGGAGCCTATTCAATTCATACAAACAAACAAACAAACAAAAAATCAAATCTTTCCTCTTTATAATATTAGTATAGATGTATGTGCGTGCGGAAACCGAAATCCACGTGGGCGAAGTCGCAGGCGGCCGCTAGTGCTATATAATCATTAAAGTCAAAATCTCTCTTACGTAATTATTATGGTATGTGTAAAGTGTCATTATAAAATTAAGTAATTCATTCGCTATTTTTGGGAAAACCAGAGTAGCTCGGAAACGTAAAACACTATCTACGGAAACATGTTGCTACGATTTAGAATCGTACTTGGCCGGTTCGTAACACTGCTCAATTGAATTTGAGTACACATTCAGCTGTTAGCTATGTAATGATCTGGCAAGTGCCCATTCAAACTGTGGGATTTTACCTCTTTCTATAGATGAATGTGCGCTTGCTCATCCATGGTTGGAGATCTTATCCGAATTTGATCTCATAGTTTTCACTTTTACGTATTGCGTAAGGCTAAACGCGATCTATACTGAGTTGATAATTAACCGTTGACAGGTTTTATGTTTTTAATTGTACTGTTAAGTGTTTCGTGGTAGATTTAGTTTGATAAGGTGTAGTAGTGTGTATCAGCTTTCACAGGGAACAGTTTGCACGAATTGTCACCGCGGTGACAAACGGGATGAAAATTCCCTGCTGGCACCCCGAGGGACAGGTCTAGAGGGGTCTACTGGGAATATTTGACCGTAGCGGCTGCTTTTATAAATTCTACTGCGACGATGTATGACTAAAAAAATCGAATTCCCTAGAATAACAATTAAGTGAAGTTAGGATGAATTCGTATAAAGTGGTATTCAAACCAAATTTTGCTTGAAAGCACAACTGCCCCCTTATTTGAACTACACGTACTTCTAAACGCGTTATTTCATTTAGAAGTACATAATGTTCGGCTATGCTACAACAAGAGTGGTCTCAATCAGAAAGATGCTCAGCAGCATAAATACTATCTACATAATGTTTATTTACTTTTCGCATCACAAATCACAAAATCTCCGTCTGCATAACGAGAACAACAATAGTCAGATGTGCCGGGTCGTTACCTTGCCCGCTCAGAACTTTTGACAAGAAATATTTAAACAAATTAGATGACTCTATGCAAATATTTCTGTTACTTAATATCTAGTTCCGGTTGGCTTTGTTTTCGGGTCACTCGTGCTCGTGCTGAAAGAAAGAAGTTTACTTGGTCTAGTGATTGTATATCTGCACATTGCGACGCGGTCGTAGGTTCAATGTCCGGGTTGGGTAAAAGTTGTGTGTGATTGACGCACACAACTCACAGGTTTTGTGTGATCACTAATCCATATTTGATAAGAGTGGTGCTTTAATAAGATTTCTTTCTTTTTTAATGCAAATGGTAACATTAATGAAGGCTTAGGCCTGAGATATTCCAAAAATGGTCATTGTTCTTTACATTCTAATGCACCTATATCGAAATACTGTAATTAGCGTACAAGTACAGACAGCAGATAATCTAAGTTAGAGTTTATATACTCATAACTAAGCTATGAGTATATTGCAACCAAGCACTAAGTGGAGGATAGTGTTATTGTTCATGTACAGCCGGCCGCAATAGTAGCTCACCATTTAACATTAACGAAATGCTTTATTGTCATAGACATAAGGCAACTTTTCCGGATTTGCACATAGTGAACCATAGCGTCCCACGACCAAGTCGTGTCAACATACTGTCCTGGATTTCCAAGCGTCCATTCCCATAACACTAATAATAGGTATAGAAGACAGACTTTGTAGGAAAGTGCATTTGATGCAACTGGAATGTCACTTCCTACTTCTAACAGTATGATTGGATTTTTTTTTTTTTTGCCTTGAATTGGCAGAAGCGTGTCTTAAAGAATAATTGAAAAAAAAAATTGGGAGAATTTTAATCTTGAGAGATAATCATTTTGAAGGCCATGGAAATATTTATCGCTCCAGGTTTTTCAGTAATTACAAAATAACTATTTGGAAGATTTAATTACATTATTCAACTTTCAACTTTGCCTATCGTTAAAAGTGATATGTTGGATATGATATCGAATTAATGTCGTATTATAAACATGCTCCCTTTGCTACTATGAGTTTGAGTCCTTATTCTTCAAACTACCTCTGATATTTGCTGATTAAAAATTCACTCCCGATACATTCCTTTAGCTCATTTCGAATCTCACCTCCATTTTTGCGGAAATAGATCTTTCTTTACCTTTACTCTTAGCCGACCAGATTTCGCAACAATGAAGTCTTCACTCAACTTAACTGCAGTCACAACTTAAGCTTAAACCAACAGGTTTAAGCGCGGCTCCTCATTACCGTTTGCACGCGAGCTGTAATTTAGATGGACCGTGGGATAGAGGGGCGGATGGGAAATGTGGTCGGTCTGATGGGAAGCGCGCATTCAGATATTGTGCACTGGTTTTACATAGGTGGGATTTGTTAATGTTTGTTTACCTTTACGTTATGCGTAGGATTGTAGGCACTACCTCACTCATAGTCATATTAAAAATTGTCGTTTTTAAAGGGTCAGCAACAGTCCCTTTAAAAACAACAGTCCATTTTTTCGAAAATTAAAGTTTATCGGTGAGTTTTTGATTGACGATCTCTGAATCCTAAATCATACTACATAATATTAAAAACGTGAAGGTTTATTTGTTTGTATGTTTATTCGTCAATCACGCAGAAGCTACTGAACGGACTTTGATGAAACTTATTCATTAACTGATTTAATACTCCCATGGGATATAACAGGAATCTTGATAACGCGGACAAAGCCGCGGGTTAAAGCTAGTATTATAATAATTATTTTGCGAAACATTTTTATCGTCATCGCTTTAACAGCCCGGATAGGTAGAAAGAGTAGTGTGGACTCCTGGCGCCCTAATAAATTACACAAGCACCGTACTCAAGACATTTTAATAGAATACTCCACCAACTCCACGATATTCTATCGCTACTTTAAGTGGTATTGCTTTTACACTCTCTCCAAGCATACGCATCGAGCAAAAGAATCCATATTAGATCTCACAAGTTATACGAGTAACATCTTATGTACAATATGATGTGGCAATCAAATACGAATGATTGATTGATTGACAGTGATTGATAGGCCTAACTACTGTCGCATCGTGTAACGCACGCGGTTAGTTTTCTTTGTAATTGTTTGTCATTGCAACTGTCATGGGCAGATGTGGTGGTTACTGTCTCAACGATCTACTGGTTATACACGTATTATGTAATCAATTCAAAAAACATATTATCCCGTTGGTTTGGTGGTCAGAGTCTTGGCTACAAAACCAAGAGTCGTGGGTTCGATTCCGTTTAAGGAAAAATGTTCGCGTGATGAACATCGGCATTTCACTAGAGTCGTGGATGTTCATAAAAGTATTTAAGTATGTCTATCCGTTCCCTAGCATACATATTACAAGCTTCGAGCTTAGTTCGTGGCTAGGCTATTGGTATGTGAATAGCAAGGAATCAATTATAACATGTTCCTAAAAACTCGGGTTTCAGTGCGGATGTGATGGAGCTGTAAAGTTAATTTTGTTTATAGCCGTCTTTCATCATAAAAGGTTTCAAAAATAGCCTTTAGTAGTACCAACCTAGCCTATGCTATCAAACACCAACATTGATCAAAAAGTGAAGACGCATAACCACTTACAATTTGATCGAACTGAAGATTGAATCCATTTCACGAATGCAAGCAATACATTTCCATTCACTATAAATTGAATTTCTTAATGCCCACACACGAATCGTATATGAGACTCCATTAGACTTCTGCCCGAATTGACAAATGACAGTCGTCGCATCCTCTCTCGAAGACGTGAAATAATGTTACTTGGTGGTTAATGTGAAATGTGGAGGCGGGAATCTCAGGGCTGTCTCGTTTGAACACACAAATAGATAGTTAAAAAAAATTGAAGTTTGTAATGTTCTGTATTAGATATTTTAAAAAATACTTTTAAAAAGAAAGAACGCTTGTTTCTCTTTAGAACTGTTTTTGTTCTCTCTGCTACCGACAGTGAACGAACACTTCAATATGAATTTCATCATGAGAATTTTCATCTTAAACATTATGTAACTACTTAAATCGTGTTGCTATCCACTGCTGAACGAAGACCTTTCTCGAGATTCATCAATCAGCCCGCCGGATAATTTCCTCATTGAGTGACATTGTCACAGAAGTTTTAGCTAGTTCTCAAGCAGGTTATCATCCGGAATGGAGTAGAAGAATCCGAAAATTCTCGTCTTTTAAAGTTAGACGCTAAAAGCCAGGCGCGGAAAGCCCGCCCTAAGCCCTTTTTTTTATAATTCACAACTTCACATACATTGATCTGACTCTGTTTTAAGTAGCTTAAGCACTTGTGTATAGCGACCTATACACAACAAGTGCTTGTGTATAGGTTATACGCGACCTCTTGTATAATAGGCAACATCTTGACCATCACACCAAGCGGGTCCTCTTATCTCTACTGCCTGCCAAGCATGCGACCGGGTGTTTAAGACGAAGTTCGTACTCGCAAGTCTTATAAGACTACATGCTCGTAACCACTAGGGGTCGCCATCTCCAAATACGGCTAGGAGGACTATTATCATCCGAAACTCTTCATATTCAACCACAGCCCTATCTTACCGACATAGGATAAGATCAAAACGATATACACCGGTAGCGATGGTATAATAATACACTTATTTAGGCACTCGGCGTGACTAATACTCCACTCTGTGACTGATAGCAGTAATTTCCGACGTAATTTGTCGTAATAGTAATTTTATTAGGCGCTAATGTTTATGCTCCGGCTTTTAGTGAGCTAATGGTGCAACGAACTTTGGAATACATAACTCAGATTTCCGTTGAGTTCCAGCCTAGCAATGTAGTACGTACTGGGTGCAACATTTTTTCCCGTGGGTGTCGTGTGACGCGACACCTATTCAAATTGTTTGTGACACGACTAAGCTGAACTTTCGCGTTGTACCCGTGATCCCACCAATTTGTTGCATTGGTGGGACCACGGTATACCACCCATATACCCGTGGTCCCATTCCTTTTTTTGGTGGGTTCATGGAGCCAAAGCCAAAGATCTTTTAGCGGATGGGCAGCAGCGCTCCTCTGAGTTTTGTTGCTTACGATACTGCAGTGACCAACCAGTCGGCCCATCGTGATGATGAATAAATAGACTGGTGAAGATAATTATTCTGAAGATGGACAAGGTGTTACTAATTTACGAATCATTGGTCTAATTTAGTTAGCCGCTGGCCGTGATCTTGAAGAACCGTGTTTAATTACCGGGCCACGGTTCATTTATGCGCTCAAATTACTTGATAACAATGATATAATAATGGTCTGCCTATCCGTTTGCTAATATTTTAAACAGAAAAGATAAACTTGACTTTGAGAATTCATATCAGCTAGTACTAGTTTAATTTTGGGGGCATAAGCCAATATGTGCAGTTCCAAATTATAATTAGCATGTGCAAAAACACTCAAAAGTGAATTTAATCGTGATCTGGAAAGCGATCCGCGTATTATTTCAAAACGGTTTCAAGACTGCCATTGCCAAATCTTCCCCTCATCTTTCTGCTAAAAAGTGAGTATGACGCAAAAATACAGAATCAACTTTTACTTTTTCGTTTTGCAAGCAAGTTGGGACACGATGCATTATCGCATTGCATGACTTCACTTAATGACTAGATTTAACTTACCTTAAATAGAAAACTGTTTTTGTAATTACTGCGTCTCGCAAATTGCTTTTGCCTTGAGCGTACGGCTGATCTCTTCATACTATCATTGAGGTATTACTATGTACGTACTACGTATGGAGTGGACATCGAGAACAAAATCTATGGGTCAACTTAGACGGATTATTTAGTGTTTCTTTTTTTGTCCTTTTATCTATGAAATGCCACTAGCTTTATTACCTTAATTAATATCGTCCTGTCATGATTTTTACATGTTACTTAAAACAAAAGTCGGTATTTTTCGATTTTCAAATATAACAATATACGGTAACTGTTGTCCATGGACAACATGGCGTATAAGAAAATATTTTTTCGTGGTGTCTACTCGTGCACGTAGTAGGTAGTAGTGTCTACTCTATACGTAAATCTCAATGCATACCATTCGTTAAGCTCTCGAGCGATGGTAAACAGAGATTGAGAGAGAGAAACAGAGTGGTTGACAGAAACGTACTTTGATTATAATGTTGCATTTGTTGATACCTTACCTATGTTTGGTGTTTAGTTAACTAGTAAATAAATGAGACTGATGTGTCGTCAACTACCTATTAAAGAAAATAAATTTTGATGTTTTTAAAAAGTGTGCTTAGGAACAATGTGACAAAACCTTAAGTAATAAAATTTTCCCAATTTTAAGCATACGATTTTTTGAATCACAGAACAAACAAAGTTAAGATTTAACCTTATTTATGACTTCACTAAATTGGACTGCTGCAATAGTATTCTAAGTTATTACAAACATCCTTACATAAGAGCTTCCACATTCGAAACCTATTGCTTGTATCATTCACTTTCCTCCACCTCGCGACTGCAACTTTGCATACGGACGTATAAAATCAAGAAAAAAACCAACCATTTGCATAATAGAGAAATTTCACGAATCGAATATTCAATTAGAATAACATCTGAACCAATTTGAACTATATTGTGTAGTAAATAAGAGCGATTTGCGAAATGAATGCGTTATATAGAGTGAGGTAATAGTATGGGAGATTCTCTCACGATGAAGACAAATGTTTATTGTGAGGTTGTAGGTTTTTTACACGGATCAGTGGGAAATAAACTCCGTAGGTCAGTCACTGATCTGCTAGATTGTTGCATCCTTTTGTTGATTCCGGCACTGAATGAATGTCTAAATGGTACATTGACTATAACTTGCACATAAGTGAGAACCACTCCGTGGCTACCTGTGCTTATGATTTGGATATGTAGAGACAATTATACTAAGTAAATAACCAGGCTTGTCAATTCAGGATCATAGTCGCAGCGTACCCTGGGCTCCAAGGCAATGGCCGAGGATGCAACCGGGAGAGGCGCTAGGATGATGATAGAGTGACAATTAGACTAAGTGTAGGAACGCACTAGGCTGATATTATGCGACTGAAGTGGCAATGCATTTTCTATACAAATTCACGCGACGTATTTTCGGCATAGTGTGTCATCTTCCATTTAAAATATGTACAATGTACATACATTGCAGGCATAGTCACGCTGAACTTCTGGCGCGTATTTTTCGCCTAGTTGTAGTTTCTATATCAAAAGGTCGTAGGTTCGACTCGCACATGGTACATCCATTTTGTTAACATAAAAACATGACTGTTTCTTTTGGTCAGGGTGTTTCATTCAAATTGCTCATTCTACCTTCTTACCGTGAAGTAAGTTCAATGTTTTTTTTTATTATTTACATAATAGTAGCAGCATCCTAAACCATAATATAATTATAATCTAAAATCTGCAATAACTAACTAGATTTTAATAATTAATAAACAAAATATAAAAGTCGGTTATCTCATAAACATAACAAATCGTTCTTAGTCACTCGTAAAAGCTACATGTAAAGCTCGCACCTTGTTCCTCTTTTTTTTTTATAGTTATTTTTTTTATAGTTGAAAGAGATTGAGGCAATTAAGCCGGACATTGTCCGTCTGGTCGAAAGGGGCAGGAGCCGAAATACCTGCGCGTACGCAGCTACTTTTATTCTTATTGGAATGCCGGTGCGGCCCGATGAAATTTCCTTTGGACGAGGTTCCGAGTTGAAAGATGTAGCGTGGTGTGTTTTGAATTGGATAGATGGAGATAGAAATCACATGGTAAATTGATGATTATTGACTACCGCCAATATGTTAATATAAATAATAATAACCAATCAGAGACTTATTATGAAATTTTCATATATTCTAGGACGTAAGTGTGTGACTTGAGACTTTTATAAAGACTTACCTTATCTTTGACTTATCATATTTTTGCAGACGCTGTGTGTGTTTGTTTAAGTTACTACTTACTAACCTATGTTATCCAGTAAAAAATAATTTCAGGAGGCATTAAGCACAAATTAATGCTGCCTATTCCATTTTCTATATTTCAAATGTGCACCGCTACAACTTATTCCTTAACACTCATCGTGTTCCGTCAGAGTGCGACAAGAAGTTTGTGTAAACATTGCCCAAGACAACACACAACGCTTTTCCTGTTAACACTTTCACCATATCAAACAAACATTGCTTAATACAGTCAGACGTATTGTCAACGTATCTTAGATGAACCATCCGAAACCAGCCATTGACGTCAAGTTTAATAATAATACCAGTCAGACCCGGAATTCAAATTTTGAACCTCTAAAAAAATAGGTAGAATATAATAGAGCGGTTAATTTATTTCAGGGGACTTAGGACGTTCTTCAAAATGTAACATCATTATTGATAGGTACATCGAATTCTTGACACCTTGGATGGATATTTATTATGCTAGCTAGTATACCTTTACTGAAAATATTAACTCCTCTTATATCGATTGACTGAACCACCCACGCAAATTCAACAACTACCTACACAAGTAGATTGACACAAAACTGACATTGGAGAAAAAAGTAAAACTAGTGTTGTGCGTATCGAGTATCTATACTTAAATTGATTCTATATTCGAATTTGAATTTGATTAGATTACATACTTATATAATCGATGAAAAGTTTTCAGCTGATTTTATTTTCATCACAATCTAAATATTAATTATTAGTTTAGATTGAAGCGATACATTCAGTTAAATTGTGATTGATAACTCCTCAGCTGGAAAAAATATATATTGTAGATCAATAAAATAGGCCTTTACAATAAAATGTAATTTTAACATGAAAATTTCTCTTGTTTCAGGCCGCAGCCTTGGCTGTGCTCAGCATAACACACGCCAAAAATGCAACAGCAAAAGCGAAACCGAAACGACAGCTTGACAGCATTCGAACCCCACAAAACCTGCAATACTCATTAGTGCTTCCGCACTCGCGAGTTACTCATTTTCGAGCCTTGACTAGCGGCCGCAGAATCTCCAATGTCGTCCCAAAGGGAGGAAAACTACCTCCTTATGCTGTGCAGATGGAACCTGTGGTCCAATACTCCCAGAAAGATCCTCTGTACGACCCAAGCCTTGATAACCTCGACGATTCGTCCGTAAACAAGAATGAATTGTACGCTCAACCAAAAATTTTGAACGTGCAAGACTCATCTGCGGAAGGTAGCTACGGACCTCCGTTTGGATCTTTACCTACTGCACCGCTTTACAGTCAAGAGCCTCACCCACATTACATTGAAGCGCCTGAACCCATCATCGAGATTATTATCAAAGAATCGAATGAAACGCTCCCGCCGCCACCTCCTCAGCCAATTCAGAAGAAAAAGAAGGAACCCGTCCAAGTTTTCTATGTGAAATACAGCAAAGACCCTCACTCAAAGGACAAAGTGATCTATGAAAAACCAATTCCTGCCATTACTCCACCTTCCAATGATGAAGACGACCATCACGAAGAATACGTCACTGTGACACCTGAGCCTATTTATGTGCCCACACAGACTACCACATTAAGAGCAATCATCAAACCTGAATCTGAAGTATACCACAGTGACAGCAGTGTGAAAGTTACTTTTGGTAATGAGGGCCACCACCACTACAGTGACCGGCGAGAATCGAATACAGAAGATCACGAAGAAACTGCTCCCCGACCTGCCATCGCTTTCCCTAACCAGCCACCAAACCATCCACCATTGGAACGTTCAGTTTCACCAGCTCCTCCACAACATCACGAAGTAAATAGGCAAACTGGCCATCCGACTCCTCAGACCTACAGGCCAAACCCTCAAAATAATCAACATGCTCAAAGTCGTATACAGTTCCAGTCCCCGTACTTAGCCCCCGAGCAACAACTACCAAGACAAGGACCTTCTGTTGCTCCATTCAGAGGGCAGTCTCATATTTCTCGACAGAATCCATTTGGACCATCTCCATCATTAAGCCCACAGCCCAGTGGACGACCTCCATTCTCGAACAGCCTACCGGGTCCAATCAACCATTTCGGAAATGGTTTACCTTCAGTATCTGGATCGCCAAGCCCCCCGTTCCCCACTGCTTTCTCTAGGCCTAACCCACCTTCATTCCAGCCTCGTCCCAGTGGCCCGCCAAGTTTCGTTTCACGACCACAGTTTAATGGTCCGCCAAGAACTGCTTTCCATTCTGGCCCTCAGAGACCATTCCATCAATCCAAGCCATACTTCGACGAAGCCAAATACTTACAAGAAAACTATCACACCATAACCACTGACCAAATCGAGCCTGTCAAGGAACAGCAGTTGCCAGGCAGACAGTCCCAGCAGAATTTCAACTTTGTGCCGCACCCTAGTCCAAGCCCAGCACCTGGGCAGTTCCAAGATCATAACCGACAGCCCATAATTCCTGTTAGCCAGCAGTTGCCTCAACAAAGGCCACCTCAACATTTTGTAGACCCGGGACAGAACAAGCCATCGTTTTCTGCGTCGCCCAGCGGCAGACCTCCATTTTTCAACTTGAAACCAACACCCCCACACGTCGAAGACAATCGGCCACCATTCCAACAACACCAACCTCAACAGCAGTTCAGCAGCTTCCACCCAGGACCACAAACTTTGTCTCGTCCAAACCCTGGTCAACATAACTTGCAAACTCAACATTCCTTCCCTGTTCCCCTCTCCGCTTCTCCTTCGCCATCTCCTATACCTCAACACCAATTCCTGCCACAGCCGTCATCACCTCCTTTGTTCAACTTCCAGCCTCAGCCATCACCGACCCCACAACAACAACACTTCCACCAACCAAGCTTCACATCTGAAAGGCCACAATTTGCTCAACATGGTCCTTCAGAAAGGCCACAATTTGCTCAGCATGGTCCCTCAGAAAGGCCACAATTTGCTCACCACGGACCCTCAGAAAGGCCACCTAGCAGCTTCCACGACCAAGTGAATCTTCAGCATCAACAAAACGTTGGGCAATTTGTTCCAAACGGTGGTGAACTGGTCGCATCTATACCAAAATATGAACAACACATTACTGTGAACGAAAACTCTCCACCTAATTACAATCTGTTCAGTGGATCTCATCCTTCCCCATCACCGTCGCCCTCTCCTGCTCCAACTGAACAGAGTTTCCATCAATTACACCAGCTCCATCAACAACAGCAACAACAACAACAACAACAGCTACATCAACAACAGCAACAACAACAACACCAGCAAGAGCAATCACGGCAACAACATCAACAGGAGCACCATCAACAGCAGCAACATGGACAACAGCAACACCAGCAGCAGCAACACCAGCAACAACAACAACAGCAGCAGCAACAGTTGTATGATGCAGAACAAGCCCAGGTTCGAGCACAATTGGCTCAAAACGTACAAAAACAACAAGAGGAAATACAACGTCTTCAGGCTCAACTACTCTTTGCTCAGCAACAACAAAAGATTCAGCAGCAAACCAAGCAATACGAGCAGGAATACACCCAACTGAGAAACTATCAGCAACAGCAAGTACAGGCTTCCACTCCTAGAACCACTTATTCCCATACACAAGAAAGATCAAGGCCTCATCCAACGCACGCCCCTAGCACTGTTTCCTCACCTTATTACCAGTCCGACTATCAATCCACTTCCAGAACTGTAGAAATCAAACCAACGACCCAGAAATATGTTTCATCCACAATTAACTCTATCAGCTCTACGCCTGAAACAAAGAAAGAAGAGAAGAAGAAGAAACCCGCTGTCGAACTTCCTGATGAAGTTCCCGATGATTTGAGACAGCAGCTTCTGTCCTCTGGCATCTTAGATAATGCTGATATCAGTATTCTGGACTATGACAAAGTGGGAGAAACGCCTCTAGAGTCGCTGCCTCCGGACCAGTTGGCTAACTTTTTCAGTGCAGGCGGCGCTCAACAATTAGCGGCCAGTGAACACAGACCCATTGTTGTTAAGCCCAATGGGGACAATATCGAGTCCAGGATAGACGAAGATGTCGATGAAGATCAAGAAATCGCAGCCTCAGAAAATGTTGCTACCTACGTCGCTCCTCCTCAATCTGATAAACAAGCCGTTGAAATGAAGGTTGTACACTTTGACCCTAAAACTCTTGAAGGCCAAAATATCGCTAAAGAATACGTTAAAGAAGATGCCACACAGGTGGACCCAGTAGCATTGAATGACAAGAAATACAACCGATACTTGCCTTTGAAAGTTAGCGGTAACCAGTTTCCGCTTCCAGACATACTTAAAGGAAGGAAAGTGACGTCAGTGGTTGTCCTAGCGCCAGTAGAAACCGAGGCTCTGGGCGGAGAACATGTGAGGAAAGAACGCGAAACTACCAGCCTGAAAGGTATAAAGTTTGTTGCCGGCGATACATTACAAGATTTGCTCAAAAAACCAACCGAAGAAAACTTCAAACGATGGCTGGAGGTAGAAAAGAAGACTGCTTCAGACTTGCAATCAGTTATTCTTCTTGTTACAGGGTATGGTACAATTTTTGCATATATTTTTTTCAGAAGCTTTATGAAGCCAGAGTTGCATCTTCTTTTACGTTTATATTATGTATCTGTTGTTTATGGTTTAATAGTCAATTTTTAAAAGTGCTCAATGAGACACACCTATTGTTTCCGTTCTTCAGTTTAGCTCCTTAATGTATGCCCAATTTATCAAGCTGAAACACACTGAATGACTGACTGTTTGGCAAGAGATTCTTAAATAATTACATAATAATAATTAAACTATTATTATATTTTAGTAATCACACATATTTTCCAATTTCAGGTCAAACGAGCCATCAGATGAAAGAGAAATCTTCATGTACGACATTTCGTCTGGCAATGTCAACAAGTTAAGCGGTGAACTCTCAAATGCATTTGTAGAAGCGGCAGAAAATAACTCCCTCAGTAAGGACATCGAAAAACTAGCCATTGAAGGGGAAGGCGTACCGGAGAACTTTAACAAAAACGACGAACACGCCGAAGCTTCAGAAAACGTGCCATTTATTTTAGATTTATCAGACGTCAGCTTAGATCAAGGTAATAGCAATCAAGTATCAATATCATCTGGATATAGCAAAACAAAACTGGGCAGATCATTAAGAAGACATTGATAACATTTAATCGCCAAGAGGCGGACTTTGTAAATAGTATAGTATAGTATGACTAAATTAAAATGGCGGCGTGATGTTGTGTATAGTCTATTACGAAAGTGATAAATCAGTTTGTACAAATAAAGTACCTTTTTTTACAAATCAACAATTTTGTTTTTATCACTAATCTCTTTAAAACTACTTAATACGAAATTTTTAAAACATAAATTATCGGAACGAGACGTAATAATTAATTACCTCAGCCAATATGTCATATTTTCCATCCATACATAATTTATTTAATCAAAGTTAGTTAATAAGATCTAAACAATCGTAACAATAAATTGGTTCATAGGAATAATTTGGAAAGAATCGATTCAAAAAATCAATTGAAATAAATGTCAATTGTAATTAGAATTGAATCAACACTAATTTTGGTTGCTGGCAACACTACTCCTAAATGTCAAACGTATGGATTATTTATGGTGGAAGACTTTGTCGCAGAGTGAAAATTCGCCGTTTTTATTTTTCATGACTTTTCGTATTAATTTTTGAGTTACAATCATGATGGAAGGTTCTCTGAGTAAATGGACAAATGTGATGAAGGGGTGGCAGTACCGGTGGTTCGTGCTGGACGAGAATGCTGGCCTGCTGTCCTACTATACAGTAAGTGACGTTTCTATATTTCGGTGCCGCAAAATCACGATTTGTTCAATTTCTACGTATGTAAACATGAAGATAAAGTTCTTTTTTTCTTAAGTTCTTAATGGACTTACCTTGATAACAGCTGTTAGTCTTAAGATAGATGGAATTTAGATTGTTTGTAGGAGTTATTTTAGAACTTTTATATGAAGGTTTTTTAAGATAAATACCTACTTCATTTACGGCCTTTTGCGATTCTGCCAATGTTACAAGCCAATAGATTAATAGTATCATTATTAATGTAATAGACTGTCTTTATGTCAAATAATAAATTTGAATGTATTTGTGAAAACAAACATATCAAACACACTTGATTTCAAGATAGGTTATAATATTTAGAGCATTTTACTATTAAATTTTAAATAACTTTGATTGGATATATTTTTAGCCAACCTGACAGTTTATATTCTAAAGAAAACAGTTTACTCTCTCTAAAGAAAAACTTCTATAAAACATGTATTATCTTTAAACATTTTATCTGATATCGCTGATCACCTACTAAGTTTATTGAATGGCTCAAAAACAGAAATCAATCCATACTTTTCTGATTATTTTAATAATATCTTTAGACCCTCTTCTCCTTGTTACATTTGGTCCCATTTCCGTTTCTGTTCATTGAAACTTTGTTCTTATTCATATAGTTATTCTTGTAAAACTCATAGAACATGTAGTAAACAAAGATTACATTTGGAAAATACATGATAGTAATGCCGAGCGGTGCCGGGCAGCTCGGTAGGAAGACTTGCGATGAGTATACCAGCATCAGTGTAAATTGTATCTGTAATAGAAAATTTATTATATTGTTAACTAAGATTTTATAAACTATTATTAATTTTGAGAGTTGTGTTAACTCTATATACTCTATATACTATAAACTAGAAAGTTAAATATTGCAGTTAGTCCTAGACTTAACTAAATTCTGTCAGAGTTTGTGCATTCTTTTAATTCTTTAATATAATGCAGAATTGAAAACAACATACCTAATTCATTGCAACATTTATCAAGAATAATCTTTTAGTGTGCGAATAATATTTTTCAAGATTTACATTTACATCAGCAAATACTACATTTTATAATCACTGATAAACAGTTTGCATACCTTAAGTTTAGTAACTTATTGTTTACTTTTTATTGTCTAAGATTCAAATATGACATCAATAAAAAAAAACCAGAGTCTCATTATATATTTTTTTTAACTTCTCTCACCATTTGCATGATTGTAAGCCACTTCTTGTATCTAAGGAGGTAAACTTTGATAGCTGGACTCCCTTCAGCGGACAGTAGATAGTAACTGTACATGATCACATGAACCGCATTGTTTATCATAGGGGAAAATGATGTGATGCCACCTGCAACAGAAATAAATAATGTTTCGGTCATAATTTTGTAGACAGATATGGTCCTTGGTTTTAGCATTAGAAATAATGTAAAACCAAGTAAAAAATAATACAGAATCTGGGCTACAATTGAAAAATTGGACTACAAAGGGAGAATAAATGTCACCTGGAAAAGATATTTATTTAATTTATCAGACATACAAGCAGTGATATTGAGCGGCAGGCAGACATATTATTGGTCATACAAGCAGGGAACATTCTGCTGACCTGAGTAGACATCCTCCTGCCATTAGGTAGTGGTGGGTTGCCTGGCTTTGTCCATATAGTTAAGAACCCAGATATAGAGATTTCTATAATTTTATTCATGACTAGCGGCCGCCAGCGACTCTGTCCGCATGGGTTTCGTTTCCGTACACAGTGTAACTATAGATAGCTTAAAGCCTCCCTCGACAAATAGTAAGTGGACTATCCAATAAAAAAGATTTTGTCAATTCGAACCAGTTGTTACTGAGATTAGCGCGTTCAAACAAATCTGGATCAGGATGTTACACGTGTTATTGTGAGTCAACCATGAAAGATAGACATATGCTGTTAAGGGATATTTTTTAGGCAATTTTATGAAGAATATTTCCGTCGTAGATGATTTTTATGTAACTTTAACCATTAAAGCTGCACACGCGACAGAAGCTTAAAAAACGGAGTAAATTTTCCCAATATTTCCCTTCACTATTCCGCTCCTATTTATTGTAGCGTGATGAAAAGTATCCTATAATATGCCCAGGAGTGTAAAGAATAATTGTACAAAGTTTCGTCAAAATCCGTCCAGTAGTTTTTGTTTCTATAAGGAACATACAGACAGACAGACAGACAAAAATTATACTGATTGCATTTTTGGCATCAGTATCGAACACTAATCACCCCCTGATAGTTATTTTGAAAATATATTTAATGTACAGAATTGACCTTTCTACAGATTTATTATAAGTATAGATATTGTTAGGGAAGTGTTAGCCTAGCCGACTGCACGGTGTTATATTGTAGCATTTTAACCCGTTTACTTTACCTAAAATCTGGTCATCACCTGGCTTAAAATCTGGTAGAGCAAATGCAGACCAGATTTTAAGCCGGGTGCTTCATGCCTACATCCCCTCAAAAATCTCAGCCGCTCATTAAATTTTAAACATGGAAATGAGCTGAACATTTATGCAGTGAATTTAATATGTGCCAAGAGTTCCGGGGTTATGCGAAAAGCGTAACTGACCTTACACTAATGGAAATTAACAACGGATTTAATAAATGCTGTTTGACCTCCAAAGTCTTAAGGGCGTTAGTTATTAGAATTATTGAACCTTTTTTTTTTTTTTTTTTTTTTTTTTTTTTTTTTTTTTTTTTTTTTTTTTTTTTTTTGTGGAGGGGAATGCATTTACGCACCATGTCGCCGCGGGCTAGCTAAGCCCGCGACCGTGTGTGGGGCTCGGGCGCACAAAAGGCGCCCACTACCCACTAAACCCCTCCAGTTCCCCCTTTTGCTCGCATCAGGACGGGTCGCTGCCAGCCGCCACGTGGCGGCTTATGTTCGACCCGTCCTTCGAGCGCCCCGACCTGATGCGGTAGGCCGGGGCTGGCGCCTAGGGAGGACCACCCGGGAAACTGGGTGGTCCCCAGACATGGCTCGGGTGACCTAGTGCAATGCGCGGGTTGGGGAGCTACCCCCCCGCGCAGGTCACCCTACACAGGCCTAGAGGAGACGCAGATGAGCGCGCCTCCTCCGGCCCGGCCGTCTACGCCGGAGCGGAGCGGAAGAAGGATCCTCCTCCCGCTCGCGCTCCTTTGCCTCCTTCTGCGAGATGACTTGTTCGCAGAAGGAGGCGGCCGCCTCCCACGCTCGTCGACTGGCGACCATGGCTTGCACCAAGGTCGGCAGCGAGAGGTGACCACCGCCTAGCGCCGCGATTAGTTCGCGGCGCTCGTGTCGCCAGGCCGGGCACTCCTCGAGGGTGTGCTCGGCCGTGTCGTCGGGAGCGCCGCAGTGATGACACAGCGGCAACTCCTCCCGACGGGCGACACGGTACAGGTAGTGACCGAAGCACCCATGTCCGGTCAGTACCTGCACAAGGCGGTAGGTGAGGCAGCCGTGCCGGCGCTCCACCCACTCCCTCAACACCGGACGAATCGCGTCGATCGTCCGGTGGCCGGCACTCGGGGAGAATTATTGAACCTAACTTAAAATTCACGGTCATGGTATGATTGTTATTTGGAATTCTAGATTTTATCCTTGAGACCTTCAATGAAAAAGCAGCTACCCGCCGCTTCCCTTCGGTGAGATGGGCGCGAAACAAAATGTTTTTCGTGATTCCCGAAAACATTGTCAAACTTTATTTACTTCTGCTACTGGATCTCGCATTTACTTGTATTTCTTCATTGTGATTGGGAAGGAAAAGGGTATGCATGTTCAAAAAAAGCCTGAGGGATTTGCTATTATAATGTTTCTGCTCGATGATCAGTCAGTTCTAGGCACTTATTTCTTTTTTTACACGATCTACAAGCCATGTACTCTTGTGTAGATACTCAAAAATATAATTATTAAATAATAATAAATGCCTTAGTTTAACACACCACTTTCCCAGCCCCAAACTAAGCTCAAAGCTTGTACTATGGATGCTATTAAACGGATAGATATATGTACTTAAATACTTTAATAAACATCCATGACTCGAGTACAAAGGCCGATGTTCATCACACAAACATTTGCCGCTAGCGGGATTCGAACCCGCGAAATGTGATTTTGTAGTCAGGGTCTCTATGACCACTAGACCAACGGGTTAAAAAAAGAAGATTGTCAGGCTTTGAAGATTCAGGCTCGTTAACCTACAAATTAGCAATCAAATCGTGGGCCCGGTGAAATTTTCCCATCTGCTTACCCTTGCCCTTTATTTAGCCTATATTCTCGCTGACTTAGGTATTTGTAATTAATTCCGCCGTGAGCTTCACCTCGCGAGGTCGTGTTTTGCGTGTGCCCTTGAAATTACTCGATCGGGCCGAATTTGGTAATTTTAGAAAAATTATAACAGGCACATTCTTTAAGGGCAGTTTAGAAGTACCTATTGATGGCCGTGAGCATGATATTAATTGGGTGATTTAAAATAAAATTTACCATAAATACTGTTATGGCATTTTTGTTGATTACTTCTATGTAAATAGCGCAAGTGGTATTAAATTAAGTCGTTATTGGCTTTGAAAATAATTTATTTGTAACTTCCTTTATAATATGGCGAGAGTGGTCGAAATCGAAGAAAAGTTATTAGATATGTTTCTGTTTACAGTTATTAGCGGTCCTGTCATTCAATCTAAATCAGATTAATTGGAATGTTACGCGGATCATATCTAATTAAAACTTGACTGGACCAAACGTAACTTATTAATTTCACTGTTAAAAAGGCAAAAGTGCTCACTCATTCAGGCAATGAAAGACGAATCGTTTCTGTCATACGGCCTTTGCAATAGAGCAATATGAAATATTGTGTACAACCATGCAATATAATACGTATTAATGAAAATAGCATGGTCATCCGTTGCCATTATTAGTATTATGTTATCCATTTCATAACATCAACCTCCTTTCTATAGCGCATTTTTGCAATCCGATACAGGTGGAATACAAACATGATATTGTGTTACTTTGTTTTATTATACAATGACACGGTATCATCATATCGATGCAGTCCAGTTGGCGATCGAATGTGATGTTTATGTAATGTCGTTAGAGTGTGTTTTGCAATTGTGAAGCGTTGGTACTTTCACTTGGGGCGAGGTGTTGTGAAGACGAGTTTTCGCGATGATGCTGTGTCTCGCGGTGACTCGGACGGCATATGGTCATCATATCCTGTGTGCTAGACGTGGGTGTGCCAGTTGAATATGTCTCGAATGACTCGCTTTTGAATTCTGTACGTTCACCAAAACAGTTAAATTACTCCCGATTCCATATTTGACGCGTGAAAGGCGTTAATCTGCTTTTTATTTCGCTTACGCAATGGTAATTTTGGCATAACTTAACTTTTGACCTAGCAAAATGAGAACAGTGTAGTGGTCACGAAGTGGGCCAATAAACCAATAAGTCGCGGGTTCGATCCCTGCACAGGACAAACATTTGTTCTTCTCGAAGTATAAGGCCTTGACCTTGATCCTGAATGAATTACTATAGTTAACCTTATTTTGTGGACATTAAGCCGCATTTCACAAATTCTTCTTAGATTTACGTTAACTTGATTTCAATGATGGAGGGCTTTTCCTTCAAGTGGAACATTAAAGATGGATTAAGCTATAAGTTTCGTAGATCGCTTTCTGACCATATACCAGTTAAGCCGGCTATACAATCAAAACCTTATGTGGACGGAATTATACGCCGCTTTACTCAAACGATTTTGGAATAAGGTAGAGAAAACCACTTCTGAATGGATTTTTCGACCCCAAACGGTGGGTCCGTTCATAAGGTATTAAATCTAGCTTACTTTTATGAATTTGTGAATGATCAAATTGTTATGAATTAATAGACTTACGCTCGCAGGTATTTAATTGGGTTCTCCACTAACTCATCCTCTTGGCGATAAGAGGTCATCAACCACGGTTTTTTTGAGGATATTGTAACCGTGTATCACTCATTTTGCTACGCCACTGTTTCACAATGTAGGGTCTTCTGACATTTATGCCGCTGGTTTAAAAGACAACGATACTTAGTCTCTACCCCTTCACCAGTTACGCCCACCGATCAGACTTACAATCACGAACTTCTTATAGTTGCATCAGAGCTTTTAAAGAAACTATACTGCAGTGTCATAATAATTATTTGAAGAGCCCGTTGGTCTAGTGGTCAGATTCCCTGGCTAAAAAACCAAGGGTCGCGGGTTTGAATCCCGCTAGGGGCAAATATTTGTGTGATGAACATCTGCATTTGTAACCGAGTCATGAATGGTTATATTTATTATATAAGTACTAGCGGCCGCCCGCGACTCCGTCCGCGTGGATTTCTTTTTTTCGAAATAAAAAGTAGCCTATGTTCTGTCTCAGGGTCTAAAGATTGTCTGTACCAAATTTCATCAAAATCGGTTGCGAGGTTTAAGCGGGAAAGCGTAACAGACAGACAGACAGACAGAGTTACTTTCGCATTTATAATATTAGTTGGGATGTCTATCCGTTCCCTCGCTTCTATCGTATAAATAGCTTCGAGCTGAGTTTGGGACTAGGCAATTGGTGTGTTAGACCAAACAATTTATTTATTTATTTAAAAATTAAATCATAAAAGAACTTTAAAGCCTTTACGAGCCTTCCTAGTTCAAGAATCACGCGTGTGAATTGAAACAGTCGTTAAAACCGTTTCTCAACAAACACTACCAGCGAGCGTCCGCGGAAAAATAATGTCTAAAGCGGAAAAAAAAGCTGTAAAAGGAATTGCCCGGAGAGTGAAACAAAAGAAGGCCTTAATTGCCGTCTATTTCTAGACTGGTAACATCAGACGCGAACGCGACCTTTCATTGCGGACGTTTCGCTGCGAAGTGTGAAGTACCGGTGACGTACAGGGTGCCGCTTATGTAAGACGTCTGTTCGCAACATAACCACTCCACACTCAGTAGTCTAGGCTCGTATTAATAAATCGCACTCAACTCTGAGCTCGATCTTGAGTGCGAACTAGATATGTCATTCTCATACAAAATAGCACCCCAAGTTTGCGCTCAAGTTCGAGCTCAGAGTTGAGTGCGATTTATTAATACGAGCCCTAGTGTAAGAGCGCCGCTTCACCTCTGGATTATCAAAATCTATGTGGGTAATTGCATACCAGCTGTACGGTGAAGGAAAACATCTTGAGGAGACCTGCACAATACGAGAAAGAGTGTGAAACGGAGAAGGCAATGTCAAATTTAACATTGAAGGAAATGTCCATTAAAATTGCCAAAAGAGTTGTTGTGTGTTTCAATTCGTACAATGATCACGAATGGTGCCCCTCATTAAAGAGGAATACGACTCAAGGAGGAGTAGGAGCTTCTGATGTCGGATTATATCTAATTATTTAAACCTATCGTAAACCAATGCAAGTGCAGCTAGAAGGAACAAAATTATCGGTAGGTGAGAATATTTTGATGAACGTTCCACCAATTGGCAGTGTTTAACGCTGACATATGGGGTGAGCTGTGTAAGAGGTTTGTTTACAACATAACCACTTGATGTAGGGCAATGTAAGTGGGGCAACTAGGAACAAATTATCGGTGGGTGAGAGGAGTTATGGCGAACGGATTATGATGAACGTTCAACCAATTGGCACAGAACTGTGACTAGCTTCCTATGTAGGAAAATTGTTGCCTAGTTCGCGAAACAAGCGCCTCGTTAGTCCGCTGGTTTGAGTTGCAGTTTAATCCGGATTGAACTAGATTTTTCGGTTGTAGGGAGAGTTTTTCTCGCTTTTTTATCGTTGGTATAGTTATTGGTGGTTATCTTTTGAAGCAGATTCACTAAACAAGTGTTTTACAAGAAACAAGTGTTTCTTAGGAAGGAAGGACAAGGAAGTCCTTGTGTTTCGTCCTGAAGAGCATATTTTTACTTGAATGGCGCTGTTCCTAGGAACATGAGAAACTTCTAGCCTGTTTGATGTTATGGCTATTGTAACGTGCATGCGAACGTAATGAAATAGTAACTATATTATGCTTACGTTGAACTAGCGGCCCGTCCCGGCTTCGCACGGGTAGACAAAATCATACTAAATATAGCCTGTGTTACTCCAGAGATACTGTAGCTTTCAAAACGAAAAATATTTTTTGAAATCGATCCCTATTTTTCCTCTTTAAAATATTAGTAGAATATAGATTTCGTGCAACAAACAACTTCCACTTTAATGTCTAAAAAGTAATAAAGTGTTCCTAAACTTTCGTGCCCCATTAAATTTTACTCCTTCGGACAGTGAATTAATTCCTCGGATATCTCATACATTACCCAAATTATTATAATCCTCGGACGGTCCCGTAGTTCCCTGTGTGGTCCCTTCTTTGATCTCGCATTATTATTCTTCATTACTGGGTAAGTATCGCTATATCTAAATTGATATACCTAGCGATCACCTCTCGTAATGCCTGAAATAAACTCTAGAAGCAGGGTTTCTTAATGAAAATGGATTGTTTATTCAGCTTAAGTTGTGTTTCTCGTGGTTCAAGCCTCGTTTTCTTGTCTACTATTTTTTATTTAGGTAAATGACGTAAAAAGAAGTTGATGCTCTCTTATTTATTTTTGGCTTGTTTTGTGTACCTCGCAAAATCCTTCATTTAAATAACAGACAATGTTACGTAAATTAATAATATCTAACTAATTTTATACGCGATGCAAAACTCAGGCACAGGCGCTCGTCTTTTACATACCCATAATTATTAAGTTTCTACTATTTGTATATTTTATTTTTAGCATTTTTACATGCTAAGTATTATTATACTTTTGTCTATGATTTTTCAAATTATAAACAAAGAAAAATTCATCCGATCTCGGTTGGCTCAGGCGGGATTCGAACCCAGCGCCTCTTGCCCGTATTGCAAGAGGCGCTGAGATCGGATGAATTTTTCTTTGTTTATAATTTGAAAAGTTTCTACTACAAACAAACCGGACATGTCCTTTTTAAAAGAAAATAAAAATTCTATACATGCTCTTAGATATCGCCTGGGTTATTCGGACAAAAGTACAGCGCTTCTGAATTATTTAATAGCAATAAATTTGAATGTGTCACGTACATCGGAATAAGAGGCAAATACAAGCACTTGTAATTCCGTCCTTCACTTTTATTTTAATGTAAAGAACAATGCCCAAACCCCGTACCATATTGCGTCAAAAGTAGATTCACACCGAAAATAAAGTTTTATTTATTTATACCATTTACTGGAATTTCACCGTTTCTTTTAACCGCGTTTAAAAAATAAAAATAAATTGTGATCAAATGACCTACCTACTCCCGCAAGATTCATTTCCCGTAAGTTTCTCGTTCCGAATTCCGATTATAGTTGTCACTCAATATTGTTACCTGACAATTAAAATAAAAATCTTGTTCACCTAATTAGTATTAGCCTATCTAAACATTTCACAAAGATTATAATACACGACGATAGAAAATAATGGGCATATAAACTATAAGAAATTGTATTTAAATCAACTTATTTTATGAAATAAACGTTTCGTATTTTATGAACTACACTTTGTCAAGGCTTTTCGGAACACCGATTTCAGACTGTCTTTGGTGTTTGATTGTTTGTATCGACCATCGATCGATGTTTTTCTGCTGCGTTTGCGTTGTTCTTATATTTTTTTATAACGACAGTGTTGAGATAGTGACTTGTGTTGTGGCGAATTCAGATAGATCTGGTGTGAGTTGTCCGGCTAGTTAAAGTGGATGAAAGAAGCAATATGACTTCAGTGAGTAATCGGCGTCGGTGTATCAACTGTTCGTTGGCGATACCAAGGAACACATTGGTACATTCGGTCGGTAATGTGCACGAAAATATACGCGAAGTATTAAACTCATGGGTAACACCTACTACAGTAAGTTTCTTTATTAAACATTCTTATTCTTATTACTTTTTATTTTATTCTAAGTACTCATGATAATAATATTGATATTAGTGGCCTAGTATCCGTTATGATAATACATTTATCATAATTAAACGAGAGTTGAATGTTGATAGGTTAAATAAATTCAAACAGAACAAGTGTTTTGCAATGGACACCACTTCATCTAGTAAGCACAATATTTCATCGGTCCAACCCGGAATTCGAACCCGGGACCCCCGGCGCGGCCGTCGCATTAAAGTGCGACCTACTAGCCATTGCGCCACGGAGGCAGTTCACATTTATGTATATAATACATAAATTATACCAATCACAACGATGTAACATTGCTAAAAAGTATGATCAGGCGTTTTCTAACTTTTTTGATTTGTTCGAAAATGCGGTTAAATATTTGACAAAATCTTTTTGGTAATGGAAGGATGAATAAAAACGAAGCTCTTGAGAGTAAATTCAATGTGACGCAAGATGGTACGGATCCCCATACAAAAATGGGCATTGTCCTTTGTTTGTCTCTTCTTAGACTTGGTGAGCCTCGAAAATACATTTCATAAGGCATATTGTGTACGCGCCGTCTTAAATAAATTGAAAGTGGTGCTCTTTCTACTTGCGAAAGAAAGATTCTGTAATAATGCAAATGGATTTCAAGGACGCTTTTCAACGTCCAACAATACTTAAAAAGTAGTACCCTTGATACTACAGACATTCTCCAGATTAACTTAAATGGAAAACCTTTTTAAAGTATGGTTAGCACAGATTTTCTTTTTCTTAAACAGATTGTTATTTAGGCACACTATGTAAAAATGCTGCTAATAATGTGCGTTAAGAATCCGATCGCCGATCAAGTTTGAAAAATGATTCCATTGACGCAATACAATACTACTGTTTCGCTACGTGTGTGGCAATTGATCCATACATAATTTAAAATGCATTGTTCACCTAAAGTAAATCTGAGCCGTCATCATTACAAGTTTCAACTGAAACACCAAGTGTAAAGTTCACATTGTTAACTATGCTTTTCTATAAATCATCGTAACACTATAAGTCATGATGACGTTTTGCATTCAATGCACGCTGGCCTGTTTTGATTTTACTATCTTCTTTACGGCCTATAAATATTTTGCTTTATCGTTTCTAATCAATGTTGGTGATGGATATTGCGCGTTCAATCTCTTCTCGCGCTGTGAATGTTATTCATAGCATTTTCCTTCTTTGTCTTTTATGTTTGATCTCTTTGTGACTGTAAACCCGTTTTGTAATATCTTGGTACATTGTGAATACTCATCTGTATTTTTCAAATGTAATTGTGGAAATGATTAGAGAAGTAAGTCCCCGGAGGTGAGTTGGAAAGGCTATGGAGTTTTTAAGCAAGTAACGCATCTGCGACCCATGTGAAGTAGTGAAGTTGTTGTTGTCAATGGGCACAGTTTATCATTTACCATAAGACGAACATCTTTGCCTCCCTCTTACATAAAAAAAACTCAATAAGTCCATCCTTTTCCTCAATATATCAATCTTCTTTACCGTCCTACATTAGTTTCGCAAGTAATTTCTCTGTAACTTTATTTGTTAGTAGATTTGTTCACCAGTGGGATCTTTTATTGTTACATAAATCAATGTCGCGTAAGAAAATAGTTTTAGCCATTGTTTAAATTGCGTGACATGTACAGGGAAACATTTTATCAGATAAGCTTTTTATAACGTAAATAAATACAACAATGTTATTTTCATAGCCTAAGTATAACAAATAAGATAGAATGCTCTTTGTATTTCATATCGCGAAAGAGTTATTGAATTGTATTTTACGCATCACTGATATAATATGCGACAAAAGTCAAGTTTAATATCATAATTATTTGGATATTGAATGTTTTATATAATTGTTTTAATTTACATAAGCAGAATATTTTGATATCATCATCATCATTATCATCAGCCTATTGTTTCTCTGTCTATTCTCTCAAACAGACAATGATTAATGGATTGGAGGGATGCTAATACAATTCAATCCACAATTATGGACCACAAAATACGCTCATAAGTTAGAAGGCAACCATGATTTGCCCACCTAAATTAAAAAATGTTATCCCTCAAAGTGTACGTTATGAATGGCCTTGTTGAAAACGAAATGTCAACTGTCATGGAGCGTGATTAAGCAGTCAAGAGTACTGAAATATGATTTCTACTCGCATCTGAATAGCTGGATTCGAGGTCGCGGATCAATTAATAATCGCGGACTACTACCGAAAGCTTTTAAGTATATTAGAGCTTAGACGGAGTAGAGTTCACGTGTTGAATAGTTCCCTTTACATGGGAAATGTGATCCAGTTGATGCATTCTTGACGTATCGCGATGTTACAAGGACCATTACAATATTGCATAAAAGGAAACCATAACCATACCACTACTTTGAAGATGATATTTCAGTTACAAATTAGGACTTTTGACGAATTTCGATCCAAATGATAACTCTCATAAGTGAGCTTTGTTACGTATTAGTAAAAGATTGTCACTAGTAAATTCACACATGACCAGAATGTGCATACAACACACAAAATTTTAAAAAATGTGGATAATTTTACTGCCCATCCGTACTGTTATTGATATACATAATATTTATCTTGGGATGAAACGTCGTAGTGTAAGAATAACCCACTAATTCTCAAACGAGAAAATAAATCATGTATACATAATACAAAAATAGTCTTTAAGTACAATAACATTTATACTTATGAATGATACTTCGTTTTCGGAAAAGCCCTTCTGGGAAATCTGAATTCAGTTTGATAAATTGATCGATCCCGATTTTTTGAGCGTACTTTAAGGCGCCCTTCAATCCGACGTGCCATTAATAACATTCCGACGGGCCCAAGTTATGGTCAGAGGCAGGCATATCCTCAAATCACCGGAGAATATTGTGGGATATTATGTAGGCGTAGTAAATAACCGACACCTTTATGTATCACTGAAAGTAGGCCAACATTTCCTTTGGAAAGGAAAGTTGTGTATAAAAGTTTTAAAATCTACGAATTTTTAATATAACAGTTATATTATTGTCAAAGGCGGTAACATCATAGGCCAGGAATGTTTTGGAAAGTAGATCTCGCAAGGTTTTATATGAGCTATAAAGATGTCTTAATGTTATATCTCACTAAGAAACTGATAGAAATATGCTTTTGATTTTCTCGTTTATAATCGATTGGTTATTAATCGGAATGAGATTGGAATTGGACTGAATGCCTATTCTTGATAATGGCAGCGATTACTACAAGTCGTTACCGTTTGAAAGGTTATTTCGTTTTTTGATTAAACAAGGAGCAAATTTCTTGCTGTTTTTATTAAAGTTCTGATGGAAGTAAAATTTCTTAGAAGCTACCAAGCTACGCGTACAGGGAAACTCATATTACATATACATTTTTACCTATTATATGTCGGACTCGACATATAATAGGTAAAAATGATTATTTTTGATTTTCTAGATCAATTTTGATTTATTAGTAAGCGAGACAGGAAGAATACAACGAAATTTTAAATGTTAATGTAGACCAAAAATGCACGCCGTGGAGACTGATTTAGTTTAGTATAAGTTTACTTTGTCTTCATTTTGTTTTTTGCCCTATTATTAAAACAAAACAAGATATTCTACTACCCAGAGTGTTTTTTAGGGTTCCGTAGCCAAAATGGCAAAAAAACGGAACCCTTATAGATTCGTCATGTCTGTCTGTCTGTCTGCCTGTCTGTCTGTCTGTCCGCCAGTCTGTCACAGCCACTTTTTTCCGAAACTATAAGTACTATACTGTTGAAACTTGGTGAGGGGATGTATTCTGTGAACCGCAACAAGGTTTTCACACGAAAATAGAAAAAAAATAAAAAAGTGGGGGGTCCCCATAGTCAGAACTGAAACTCGAAATATTTTTTTTCATTGAACATATACGTGTGGGGTATCTATGGATAGGTCTTTAAAAATTATATTAAGGTTTCTAGCATCACTTTTTTCTAAAGTGAATACTTTGCGTGACAGACCCTTCCAAAGTGGAAAAAAGTGTGTCCCCCCCCCTCTAACTTCTAAAATAAGAGGATGATAAAACTGACATAATTATATAATGTACATTACCATAAAAAATACCAACGAAAATTGGTTCGAACGAAATCTATTCAGTAGTTTTTTCAATACGTCAAAAATAGATTTTGTACGGAACCCTCAGCGCGGCAGTCCGACTCGCACTTGGCCAATTTTTCATGTATACTTTTTATCTGTATCATGGTAACTTTTATCTGGAACAGAGGTATTGATGTGTCGGTTACGTTAACTTTTGACGTGCAGTGTGTCAGTTGTCAATTTGCAGTTATTATGCAACCGGCCGGTGACTGTCCGACCACTATCAGCATCACCCACCGTTCACTTTATCTTGTTTTACTTCATATTCTTTAGTTTATGGACTATTGGGCTTCAATAATATTATTGAATAACACAGTTTTATTAACTTCACTAGCGGCCGCCCGTGACTCCGTCCGCGTGGATTTCGATTTCCAATAGCCCAAGGCCTTCCTCTTTAAATGGACTATCCAACACAAAATTATTTTTTCAAATCGGAACAGTAGTTCCTGAGATTAGCGCGTTCAAACAAACGAACTCTTCAGCTTTATATATTAGAAAAAGTATAGATTCTTTAGCATAATGCAATAATAGCAATTATTAAAGCGGTGAGATTAACAATTATTCATCAGCCTATCGCAGACCACTGCTGGACATAGGCCTCTCCTAATGGTCATTATGTTTCTTCAATCTTAAATACTGTAGGTAGTAGAAAAAATTTACGCTTTTACATATTTTATCATTTAATCACCTTTACGAGACACCCTAGTGTATAAATAACATAAAAGTGATAAGCGAAATCAGTTCACAAAATTGAATTATTCATACATTGTACGCCGATACAATTACGATTCACAAGCGATAATCATAAATGGTCTCATAAACACTTCAACCAGCGATCAACCGTCATATAAACATATTGTTCGCTCCAAGTTTCACTGAGTACAGTCTTGTTCGATGTTATCAGTATCAGTTACATTCAGTATTCAGACGGCTGACATTGTATGTCTCGCCATTATGGCGAATGCTAACACCAGCATCGTTGTATAACCGCGATGGGCTCAAACAAGGGAGCGCCCTGGGTCCCATTTGTTTTGAAATGCCCTTGCTGGGTCATAATTTTAGGTCACGATGTTTTCAGCTATTTTAAGCTTTTACAAGAGGCTCGGTGCGCACGAAACTCTTTTTGGAGGTCATGTTATTTTTACAACACTTTTTATTTTCAAGCACCCATGACTTAATGTGCGCTGTAATAATTTAAAATCTGAGATGAAAGGGAGCTTAGTAATTTAAATTATAAAATTTCATATAATTAATATGCAGTTCTAAAAGTATCGTGTGAATCAGGAAACTGGCTTATCTATTACATCTGTAACGGAAAGTGGAGGTTTATCTGCAATAGTGCTAGACTGTTTTATCTGCCGACCGACTGGTCTATTGTATCCACCCTGCATAGTCCATTCTTTATAATGATAGTAGCGTCCGCCCGCGACTTCGTACTCGTGGATTTCAGATCCCTTTCTTAGCAATCAAAGGTAGCCTTTGTCCTTTCTCAGGGTCCAAAGATTGTCTGTGCCAAATTTCATCAAAATCGGTTGAGGGGTTTAAGCGGGAAAGCGTAATAGACAGACAGAGTTACTTTCGCATTATAATACATATTAGTAGGGATAAGCAAAGGCTTGGCAGTGCTAAGTATACACGTGTCTCTAGCTAAGCCTCTTATAAATGACGTAACTATTCCTTAAATTGTTGAACTGTGACCTACTTTTGTTTTTGGGACAGTTATTTCAAAATAATACGCGACAGTTGATTCAGACATCGTTATAACCCAAAATGATGATTGTTCCTCATCATGTGAGACATAACTATTGCATAAGGTTAACAATGGATGCAAAGGTCAATGGCTGGAACGATATAGTTATTTTGGTTGTTATTGTGATATAGTATTTTAAAGGTGAGATGCTGTAATGCTATTTGATTCACACTCTTAAACTTAATGTCTTAATTAGGACACAACTGAAGCAGTGTTTGAAAGCATAGATTCTTGAAATAAAAATAAAAAGGGCTCATTTTATGTAACCTCCCGATTTTTTTTACTGTATATATATATGTTTTTTTCTTTTGACCCACTTTCTCTGTCTCTCTGTATATTTTGCCCCATTTGGCTGAAAATAGTTAAACATAAAGCAACACATTAAAATGCATTAAGGTGTGTTGTATCTACAAGAATTTAGTATAGTTTTCCGACTAACCGTAATTCTCCCTCGATTAAATTCTAATAGACAGTATTTACGTTGAAACAAAATGAACAAAAGCGTAAGTTTATGTTTTTCTTAGAAATTTTCAGGACGACGATGAATAATCAAGGGGGCGTTTGGCAATTAACGTGACCGATATACCGATTCTTGGAAGGTTTGTGTGTTTTCTAATAGCTGTAAATTTAATGTCAGTATAGCCAATCATTTGGAACGTAGTAACGTTATTTGCAAAATTAATAATTATAATTATGAATATTATGTAAAAAGGCTAGTTTATATCAAACGCTTGAGCTTGTATACTTGTCAATTCTGCATTCGCAACTTTTACAACTTTAAGCGAAAGGATTGAGTCATTCCGATACCTTTAATCATAATATTCCATACAGATGCCACCTGTCTTTGCCAAACCACGGATCAATCTCGTTTTTTATTAACGTTTTACGTAACAGATAAATGAAATGTCTCTGTGAATAGATGCGAAGTATCTTTACTTACGCCTAATGAAATCTGTCATGACATATCAAATTGTACGATAATAAATTGGATTCGAATCGAAAGGTTAATATATACATATGTAAACTGATGTTTAATAACAATGTCATGTTATATTATTATGTTATGTGATTCGCCGTGCCGGAAACGAGGTAAAACAGACCCTTTGAAATTTGTTAAAATAATTTGTGTTTACTACCAACATACTAACTAAATAGTAGTTTGTAGTAAGCTATTCGTACGTCATTATATGTATGAATAATTGAACTGAAGATGAAATTACAACTTCATATAAACCGCGAATTCGTAAAGCTTCCTGTGCCTAATCTCTCCAGCCTTGTTAGATTGTTGTTTCATTAAACTGTGAAAGTGAGAATTCGATACGGTATATTATCTATACATAAAGGTCGTGTCTAGATAATTTACCAAAGTGGCTAAAATTGGTGAGCTTTTTAAGTTAAACTTCTGTACAATAAGTGTTTACGTGGGTGATACAAGTCAAACACCCGTAATTAATAGGAAAATATTTTATGACAAATAAAACTGCTAGTACTTATCTATTGGCAGTGTTAATTGGTTTCCCGTGCGTTATTTATTCAATTTATTTACAAAGGTCCAGGCGGGTTATTAATTACGTTGCCACTAAAATGTTTTATGTGCTTTCTAGAAAGTTAAATGCAACGGATGATTTGTGGTGGGTAGATTTGTCTTTAAAAATGTTATATTTTTAAATTTTTCAAAACTTCAAGGTGGCCTGCTTTTTTACAATTCCTTATTCGAGCTATACTCGGGAAGTTTCTTTTGGACTCATTTCAGACAACTAGATTTCCTCGTTTTTTTTTTAATGTACATTGTTGATATTTAGAACTGCAACGCACTTCTAGTTAATACAATACATGCAATGTTAAACAATATATTCTAGCAGTCATTATTAACACTTAAGGTGTTTTAATCAGTTAGGTCCTAGAGCTGGCTCCGTACTCTACGAGTAGTTCTCAATCACGCCGGCTTTGATGTCAATTCCAGAGTTCAAACAAAGCTCAATCACTGCTTCTAGTTTCTCGTATGTTTATTTATCCTGACTATACGGTACTTGCTCAGAAACTAACCAATAAATAGTAAAAGATTCAATATTTGAAAGCAATAATTGCACATACAGATGATTTATTTTTAAATTCAATATTGGACGCAAGAAATCACTGGTAAAACAATAAAAATATAATGTTGAATTCCACTTAGTTATTTAATAAAACAAAACAAATAGAAACAAAAGAATAACATACATATTAAAAATGTTAGAAGAGTAGAATTTTTTAACTTCCAGCACTCACTAGCTATTCTTAAAAAACGAATTATTACGGTTTTCGAAAAAAAAAAAGAAATTCCTTATGATTTCGGTGCCAAATCATTAAAAATGCATGACTCAAAGGAGTCTACAGTGAAGTTCTCTAGAGTAAAACTTCTCTCTCGGGAATAGGTCGAAATGGTCGTTTACTATTTGCACTACGTGCTGTACGACGGTGGAAATTGTACAAAAATATATTCTCATTTGGCCGCACATTCACCGGATAAAGAGTTGCGGGCTTATAAGTTGAATTGTGTATGTAAAATTAGGCAATTTTGTCGGCAGTGTGCAAACATCGAATTATTTGTAGTGATGTAACGAGAGCGCTTTTTCAATGCAGGGACGTATGGTGCCCGGTAAACTGCGACAGTAATGTTTACAAAAGACGGAGATGGGAAAGTTTTTATTGCTATTTTGATGAAGAATAAATTAATTAGCTATCGACTTAAATTCACGATTGTAATTATGTCATGCGGAAAATAGGGAGTTTCTCTAAAATTACGTATTGCAAAAATAGATAATTTTATTTTTACTGAATCCAGTGAAAGTCATGTTATGAAAACATTATTAAATGTTATTTAACGTCCAAATTGAAGCCGCAATTGCCTATCTCATCGCTGACTGTTTGTCAGCCTTGTCACAACTTTTCGACATCAGGTTTTAATCAATCAATCATCCGATATTCAAATTCCAGAGGTCGCACTCGTACCATGTTAATCTCATATTACCGTGCAGACGCGTATGTATTGATCCGGTATGCAAAACATACAAAATAACTTTTGTGACATGTCAGTCAAGCCTGTAAATTTTTGATCAATTTGTCCCCACTACTGGTGAAAAGCCAGTGGGGTTACAAAATGTATAGACACAGTTAGTTGCTTTAGAAACATTTTCTTGATATTTTTTTTTTGTCAGTTTGCTTTCTAAACCAATAATTATCTGATTTACTATCAGATGAGACCAATTTGATCAATTCCATTGGCATAATTCTCATAAACCATGTTTCAACTTAACTTGAAATGTTAAGAAAAATACTTTTTGTGTCCCACCACTATAAAGGTAAGTAACCATCGTGCCACACGCCATACAGTCATATGTGGGCGAGTAAGCAATCTCGTTTGCAGTTTGTTATAACTGTTGGGTGATTCTGAAATAGCATATTTACTCGTACCTGCGAATTCGGATGCTATCGCTAACCATTCGACAAATTGTAAAAGTTTATCGGAGGTTAGCTTAGTCTTATCTGTCTGTTAAACTGTTGTTTGGATTGAATTGAGCGGATATTAAACGGTTTTGTTGGACATGTGTCATTGCGTTGGACATTTCGATAACAATTGACGTGATTGATTAGAGATACGCTTATGATATATTTTGTTTTTACGAGAATAATTAATATGCAATTCCAGTTTTAGAAGTCTTTTTTAACTGGCTTAGTATTGTTTCCCGCTAAAGAACTTAAAAAAATAACTGCAATTCAATTAGTATCCAGTAAGTTCTTTTCGCCACATAATCAGTGAATCGTTGAACGAATTACGTTCTATAGAAATTTTCTGCAAGCGATTATTTATCGTAGGACACTTTAAGCACATTTCTCATGTTATCAAAGAAATATAAGAAAGGTAGAGCTTAGTGGAACTTCCACTCGAATGAGCTGCTCGTCTGGGGAAGTACCTACACCTTACAGAAGATCAGAGTGAAGTAGCACTTCGTAATTGTTCGTAATCAGGTTACCTTCCAGTCCATTTGCCGCCTTGTAACAAAAAAAATTGTTCCCTCAGCCACAAGGTCAAGAGTCCTTTAGATGATTCTGATAAAGCAAATTTAAGTAAATATTTCAACCTACCTCCAACATATTTGACAGCAGACCAAATAATCACCAACGTGCTGACGTGATGGTAAATATGCAAGAAGGACGCCTGTCGTTCCTTCTTCCTCAAGATGAAGAAGACGGTCTCGAAGAGTTCCAGCAGCTTGATGATGATGGTCCACCAGAGGAAGCGGAGCATTCGCAGTGGTTCTGGTGACATGGAGTAGTCTGGTAGCATGCAGCCGAAGTGGTAGTTGGTGGTCCAACCAGATGTCATTATCTGAAATTAATATTGGTGCAGAGTTAGTGTTGTAATTTTTTGACGTTTTATAAGAGCTTCTATGAAGCTTAATTGAATTAAGGATATTGAATATAAGATATGGCCATAGGTAATTCAAGCGAAAGACAAACTGTTTGTTGTGCTTTCAGAGGCACGGGAGAGTAATTACACATTAAAAAAATACGTTAATGTATGACAGTACTTGCTTCTTCTGCTCCCTAGCTGATCAGATTAAACTTATAATACATCCTTTATTAATCCAGGTCAATGAAAACTAAATCCGTTCAGGTTTTGTGCCTTATAATCATCCATCAAACTGGCGCCTTCATAAAAGCAGCAAGTTTGTAAAATCTGATATTACGTTAGATAGTATTACGTTATTTAAATCTTTAAGTAATTAAGTTTATTAACTTGCTACTTATAACAGCATACATAAAAGTTTGATTGGGCATTCTGAAATCAGTGCCATGTAATCCCGGCCTTGTTTATTACTCTCTATCTTTACAATGATATTGGAAATATAATCGTGTATTATCTTAAGCTTAACAATTTCATTCAAAGTATTTATCTACATTAATAACACAAATAAAACATTTTAATTCAAACAATGATGACGTAAACTCAAATGCATCATTGTTTTGTGGCTTACAAGAGTTGTGCACTAGACTGAGTATTTGTAATCTTGTAATATACCAAATCCAATTGAAAAAAAAAATCGTTTTTTAATATTCTACCTATCATTTTTAAGTCCTGCCCTAATTTGTTTGTCAAATAATTTATATATCGTGAGAATTGTCTTTGCGTTAACGATTTTTCTAGATGAAGGGAAATCTTAAATCAATATATGTACTAACCGAATTAGATGGAATAATAAGATGGTAATGACGACAGAGTAACCAAATGATAGATTACAGCTAGTGCTATCTAAATGTAAGCATTTAAAAACGATCTTGGAAAACTCAAGGCAGATAAAAACTCTCTAAACCTCACATCTCACACAAGAGATCAAAGAACAATATCTACAAGATTATTTGATTAATTTACGAGTACATCTCGATGTCAAATGTTAATATTATTCGGAACATCGGAATATGAAATCCAATTGGAATACACATTGTGGGTGTGTCTAAATGTACCGTATAAACCGATTCCTAGGTTAATGCCTATAGTCACGATATCCTAACAGACGGAGCTTCAGTCTCTTTGAATATTTTTCAAACTATGCACTCTTGTTTCAATGCATAAATTCAAAACAAAATTATGTTCCATTTTTGTTATAAATACTTTTGACAAAGATTCTACTTCATATTCCTGGCGTTAAACGCCCGCTGCGACTATGATCCCGTTTGTCAAATTGGATACATTTCTTTTGAAATTAATCATTTGAAAGAAAAAACAGCTTCGACAGAATCTTGTTATGGCCGTTTTGATAGGTATTCTGTCGACGATGTGTCGACGCTGTGTTTTTTTTGAGTCTACTCCTTTCTGGATCATATTCAGGATGCCTTTCAAAGCACGAAACCATCATTCTTAACAGACAGTCAGGATTCAAGCCTGTAATATCCTAATCAAACTGAGAAAACTTACATGAAGTGAAAGTGTTTCCCTCGGGATTTACACCCACGACCAGATTTAAGAGGGCGCATCAATTTCGACACCCATCGGATCGCACCCGCGCGCTTCCTCAGCCCCCTCTCGTCCTATGACTTCAACGCAATGAGACAGAGGTCGCCACTTCAATTTGTTTCGGGCGATTCCGCACAGTATTCAAAGTAAATCAGATAAAAATTGTCAAAGAGAGTATTGGAAGCAGGATGACGTAACTAAGCGGTGGAAAGCTAGTAATACATAAATGTTAGTATTATAATGATTTATTTTGTTTATTATGCTTTGAGTGACTTGTATTGTACTTTTTTCTGGTAGTTATTAATACGCAAAGGTACGCGCAAGTTATTTAATTAACAATTGTATAATATGTTTTTTTAACTACAAAATCTTTGTGAATTTTAATTTAATCTTTAAATTTTAATTTTGTCTTCCAATTTTTGGTTTTACTTTAAATGTTTTAAATCTGCATGATTCCTCACACATGGCAGCAAATGGCATCTATGATAGCAACTGTTTTTCGATACGTAATAGAACTGTGACTGACTTGTCTTTCTCGCTCGAGTATTGTTGTGTGTATTAAGACAAATACCCTCATTAAAATTTAGAAAAATGGACATAATACTTAAGAAAATACTTACATAAATTAAGATCTACTAATAAATGATTTACTTAGTTACTACTAGTGTTTGTGTTAAACGTACAGAATAATTACTAATGCTAATAATGTTATCCAGTGTTTCTCAGTGAAAGTGAATAACATGTATTCTGTAATTGAGAAAGAAATGTCTTAAACCGTAAACCGTAATTTTGCACCTTTACATCTAATTAGACTTAAAATAAAGAATTGCTCAAAGAGATTTTTTTAAATAACGTCGACAATAATTTGTGAATTTATCAAATTCTTGTCGCTGTGCACATGAATAAGAATGAGAACCATGTTATTCTTATTATTCTAGATTTTTAATTATTTAACTGACGTATCTGAAAACCAATGGCAATACAAAAAAATCTTTAAAAAAAGATTTATTTGTATTTTCCATTCCCAGAGAACGGCCAGGCCCGTTTAAGTGCTAGTAGGTTTAAAAAAAGACGTGTTAAATCGTTGTTAATCAACTTGTAAGAATTAATGAACATTAATTAATTTACAATGTGCTATATTTACAATGATTGCATAAAAATAATTACGGCCTGGTTAAATTTTAATGTGTTTTGAAATAAGGCCCCATCTGCATCGCCACAATATATAGTTACGTTACTACACCAACACAGTGTGGTTAGAAGCTCGTTACCGGAGATGGATCGACCGCTCGGCAGAACTATTTCTTACTTTTAGGGAATGGGTAGTACTCCTAAATTTCTTAGTTCTACAAAATTATTATACTAGTTTAAAAAACGTAGGTAAACATATTTGTGACATACAAAATTTTTGATTTTAAAATACAGTGTAATTTTTTTGCAGTTGCATGTACCGCAATTCGGTGAAATTTACGTCTCCCTTACCTATAATATCATTTACTATGAGTTGCATGATTCCCACACACACAGACGTCAGACACACTACTGATTCCCGTCAACCAAATCAAAATCGAAATATACTATATTTATGTAGATCTCGGTGTGGCACTTTTAAATCGTCAATAAAATAGCACAATACTGAAAAATTCTACTACCGACTTTAGGAAGCAGTAATCTATAGACAAGAAATTTGATAGTTGCTTTTGGAAACACCATTTTTTTGAACGGGTTTAATTAAGCTTCCCTCGTTATAAACATTATTTTTCAATACATTTTCTTTCGTACTCTCACTATGTCATACATTTCCTTTTGCACAGTTTAAATATTAAAATATTTTATGTATAGATTTTCACGTTTCAAAGGAGCAAAACAAAAACTTCTAAATCGTAAATATCTTATCTAGTAACAGTAATACACAAAATAAATTATTTACACATTATATTGCCGCAACACCTAATTTATTCGTCCATTTATTGTACACAGTAAAAGACTGATTATGAAAAATAAGTTTTAATAGATTAGGCTGGAATTGTAAACTTTCAATTTCAAATTGCTACTAAGTCTTCCAACAAGCGACTATTTGAAAGCATCGTTCTTTCTTGCATATACTGCTCTCGGCCGATCCGTCATTCACGTCAATCCTTATAATAATTTAACGAAATATTTTTTCGAGCCGGGAGAGCACTGAATCATAGTCTTCTCGTCTCAACGGAGAGGTTGCGACTAACCGATGAAACAAAACATGCCTGTGAGCACGCGCCAGGTGCGACAGACGATAGCTTACTGCGCGGAATATGAAAGTAGTAAGCGCCAAACTAGTTTTCTTTGAATTACTCGTAAAATATGATATTTTTTCAAAATGTTCTGTGATAAATATTTAGATAATATAATTTGATATTAGATGCCAAAATATTGGTTCACCAAAATGCATCGTCTCGGAAATAAATGTAACCAAAAATCAAGTCAGACGCAACTTCAAGATTTTTTTTATCAATGAAAATTGCAATTTTTTAAATATTTTCTGTGATAACTATTTAGGAACGATGCTTGAATATCTACGATTTTTTTTTCGGGTCATTTGAAGTTCATTTTCAAGGTTTAAAATGTGTTTGAGAATACGCGATATTTTTTACACCCCCTCTTAAAGCTCAGCGCTTTAACCACTACACAAATGTAAACAATTAATACTATACCAAAGATTATTATAAAAAAAATATATCATTACTAAACCTGTTTACCGTAACATATGCACAAAAGTAGCCAAAAAGTTAAAATATTTATGCAAACTCGTATGAAACACCTAAACCAATAAAGGTATTGTTTATGTACGGAAATGTTTGCACTGTGCCGGAATTACGACCTCTGGTGTAGTTGCCGACTTTTCAAATATTAAACGGTATGTACAAGTCGTCAAAGGTATTTGCAACGTGTTTCCCTTAAGGGAATGAGGGTTAAGATCTGTACTATGTGGGCATACCTGATCGATAGTAAATGAATTAATATCCGACCGAGGAGGCATCACCGATGCTAATATTCTAATCCCAAAATAATTGCAAAATGTATAATCTTATGTGTTTTTGATTTTGGATTCAGCAACAACACATAGACCTACCTACACACATAATAAACTTGATACTCTGGATAGTATTTGGGACCGAAGATGCTGATGATACGTAGATACAAGTTTCTGAATCGGAAACTGGATTGACGATCGGTAAAGTTGATCAACTACGAGTACTTTACCTGACCCGGTAAACTTCGTCCCACTGTCAGTGTCATAACGTTTGACAGGTAGGACAGTATGTGTGTAATTTTTTTCCATATTTACTTATTGTTCAAACCTTCTCCGGACTACCACGAGACCTTTTGAGAAGAAAATGAGCCAAATCGGTTCATCCGTTCTCGAGTTTGCAGACTAACGAACAGCAATTCAGTTTTATTTAGATAGAGCAAGAGCGAGTGTGTGAGATCTATCCGATTGTAATACAAAATGCGTCATCCAACCAAGCAATAAGCTAAATAGGAAATAGTTTATGTGGGTTAGAAGGCAACAACAGGATGAGCAGAGGATGGGGAAGACCACACGTCCGCACGTATGCGGTAATTCATAGGAAACGTGTTGACTCAGACTTAAATCGTACTTTCACAATGATTCGGTTGAGTTTTCTCCAAGCTTTGTCTAGGCATTAATATCTTTCACTCTTTAAACATTGCTTTGATTTTATTTTATGGAGTTTATCCCGCTGAATGTTAAGTAAGTGTGAAAGTGGCTATAATGCCGTGAGCTGTTTCTAGCCTTTTTGATAGCACGTATTCCTATAGTTTTATTCCGTCTTTTCGATTTATTTCTTTAATACGCTTGACTCAACTGTTAAATACTTTAATTTCTCAGTTACGAAAACGCCTCAAATAGATTTTTGTTTTTATAGGCTATCTACCGCCTACATGGCAGTAACAAATTGTAAACACTGCCGGATTTCGAGGATTAGTTAGCATCGGTAGCCTTACGAGCAAGGGCTACTAAAGCAGATTGTTGACCAACAAACAGTATCTCATGGATGTAGAGATGATTGAATCGGCCTACGTAAGCTTAGCTCGATAATTAAATTTGATAAATTCATACCAATTAAATAATTAAAAAAGCGGCATGTGTACGTAACAAAGTCAAACGAACAAGTGTCACCTGAGGTGCGATTCACTAAGCGCAAATGTCATAAAATTCTTGGTAGCCGTGGTGGTTACTTTTACTTACATCTGTCACCTATTACACACCCGCTGCGACCAGGGCTTTTATGACATTTGCGCTTAGTGAAGAAGATGTGATCACCGCTGCCCATGGACATGAACAACCGCACAAGAGTCGCATTGGCTTTTCAGTCACGACCAGATAGAAACACTTGATTAATTAATTTTCTTTCGAGTGTATCCTCGACAGGCAATTAGATGATAGCCCAAATTACGATAATTAATTAGCAGGAAATTACGATTCCCGTGCATATTCCTATACTTTTACTTTTATTCATCGAATTCGCGACGATGGCAAAGCTCGTTTAAACTTCAAAAAGAAGTGTTGGCGCTAATAAAAGTTTCCTTTTTGCTGAAACCCTCAGTTTCCGTCACGATGCATTAACCAATTAGCGCGCTAGCCGAGTGCAAAGTGATCCGGTTGTGCCCACTTGTGGGGATGGAAATGTTTTACTTTAAAACGTTCTGACAAATGAGACTTGACTTTTTTATTTTGCTTTTAAAAGTAGGTCACCACACTAGGAGAAGAGTATTTTAATGCTCAAGAATATCAGGGGTGCTTAAATATGGAACAGGCATATTATGACCATAATTGTATACAAAAAGATTCTCGTATATAAACTAAAGCAATGATGACTAGGTATTTGAGCATGTTTAAACAAATTGGCATTAAAATAGGCACATTCATACCGAAATGACTATATCAGTGCAACGACTGAGCTCCGCTGCTTTAATGAAATAGAAAATATGTATGTATAAAAAGCAAACGTCGTGTCTTTTTAAACAATTATTTTTATTTTACAATCGTGTATTATGAATACAATGGTAAATACAATTGTAAATTATGTAAACATAACCACCAGAAATTTCGTTGCTAGCCTTTATGAATTATCGCCTTCTATAATATATGTACATATTCGAATCTTTTTCGTACCGATATGACCTAAAACGAACCAAACAACCCTTAAAGGCCGACAGCGCAGCTGTATCGCTTAGATAAACGTTTCGCTCGTTATCCTCTTATGTGAGTAAAGATATATACATATTTGGAACACCTGATTTTGAATCCTAGAAGCCCTAAATGGGGAATGTCTGTAACGAAAACATGATATTAAAATGTACATTTCTCTATCTAATTTCTTTCGAATTTTCATTCAATTAAACGAGAAGACTGTTATTATTTTACTTCGAACCTATATTGAGTAGAATGTTTCGTTATACGCCTCGATGGTCTAGTGGTTTATGTACCGGGCCGTGGTCTCGAGGACCTGGATTCGATTCTTGGTACGGGCAAATTTTGTGTCGATTTTTCTGAAAACAGCCCGGGTTTGTGATCGCCAACCCGCATTTGGCAAGCGTGGTGATTAAGTCAAAACTTATCTTAACATAAACAGGCTGATATTTTACTTTGTTTTCTATTATAAAAATATCAAATAATGGATAAATATAATTATTTTACGTCAATCGCTACAAAATCTCAATAAATTTGCTCGTCCAAGGACACCAGTCACGACAGACAGTATAAAATTACACTAAAACGAAATCTAAACTAGATAATGTAAACAGTCAATGTTCATAGCCCATAAGTTCCAAAAATAAATTTTATAACATAAACAGTAATATATCTTAGTTCGTATCAGTTCCTATCAGTGTATAAATATGCTTATCTCAGTTTCTAGTGGAAGAGGTCGTAGGGCATAGGTCTTCTTAGCCCTGCACTGCAGTCCTGCAAGTTATTGTAGGAACCCACTATGCGGAAAAAACGTGACCGACTTTATGCGGCTGAATTTACGTTCCTTCTTCTTCCTAGCGTTTATCCCATTTCTATACGGGGTCCGCTTTTGGCCATGATCCAGGATTTGGCAAGTCTGGTTATTACAGTGAAGCGACTGCCATCAGACCTTCGTAACCCACAGAGGGGAACCAGACAGATTGGATCATGGTTATACATTCAGATCTAACTGAACTAAAGTCAGAAAACACTAAATGTGCAGGTTTCCTCACGGTGGTTTCCCTCACCCACCGCCGAGCTAATGGCACAAATTTATGTTCCGTCATTTTCAATTGATATGACATATGTACTTTTAAATAGAAGATGATACACTATGCAGAAATTAACTCGCGTATTGTTTTATAGAAAATGCATTGCCGCCGAACTTCGGACGCGTTATTTCAACCTAGTGTGTTCCTACGCTTTAAGTTATGTGACAGCACAAATTACTGAATATTATTTCTAGTTGGTTGCTTGTTAAGTTTAATTAAACTTATGCTTAAGTTAAAATTATAAAGAAGATATTTTTCAAGAAATTATTTAGAATTTAATGTTACCAGACGTAATAACAGACTCAGTATGAAAGCCTTGATGTATTCAAAAGCCGCAAGTCTAATAAATGTCAATGTAATTTAATTTTGCTTACGAAAAATACATAAATATTATTCCCGTACTTTTCGGTTGCTGAACTAATTTCGTAAATACCAAAAATATCCCACAGTCAATACACGAATGATTGTCCTTACATTAGTGTTCTATTATCTTGTCAAGATGATTTAGATAAGTTCGGAGCCGTTGACCGATACTCGTAACAATCGATACAGTTTCTCAACGCTGATTGTTACCTATGAATTTATTTATTGATTAAGCCTTTCATGTCTCGACAGGATATGAAATTAATTTCTTTCATGTCGTATTGTAGAGTGAGCATGGTGGATTGATAGGAACGAGTTGTCTTTAGATGAGGAATTGAGATTACGTTTTCTACGAGAACGCTTCATTAGATATCAAAAAAATTGTATAATTTTTGGTCACTGCTTTTGTATCGTTTTCATTTTGTTTTAATTCGTTGATCTTTTGACTGATTCAATGTCTCATTTGATAGTTAACGTGATCCATTGTCGTACTCGTTTAATGAAAACAAAATAACAAATGAAAACTAGAAAAACATTAAGAGATGATTTTCTTGAAAGTAATTCTGTCAGCTACTTTTTTCTTCAACCCGATAAAGTACAACGATAAGTCTTTATAATACGTGATGTAATGAAACTATAATTACGATAATGGTCGCTCATTCACACCCGTCGGGAGATCGATAGCCTCTTCAGATAACTTGACGGATCAGAGACCGCAACGAAATGCATTAAATAAATTATACATTTCATTGCCTTGATATGCACCGACAATGAAATAATACCAGTGGTCATAGATTTAAATATTTAGATATGCCCTTGCTACACTTTGACCAGCTATGGCACAGGCCCTAAAATGTGAAGCGACGGTCGTTTTACGTAGCATTTTATTCCGTTGGGTATTCGCAAATGAAAAATCCGCTAGATAGCAGTACGTAGGCGCAGGGTCTAACTGGTTTGTGAATTGTGAATTATGACATATCTGTCAATGTCATGTCACCGTGGTATATTTGGTCATTTGAATTTGTACGGCATTTTTAGGGTTCCGTAGCCAAAATGGAAAAAAAACGTCATGTCTGTCTGTCTGTCCGCCAGTCTGTCACAGCCACTTTTTTCCGAAACTATAAGTACTATACTGTTGAAACTTAGTGAGTGGATGTATTCTGTGAACCGCAACAAGGTTTTCACACGAAAATAGAAAAAAAAAAAAAAAGTGGGGGGTCCCCATAGTCAGAACTGAAACTCGAAATATTTTTTTTCATTGAACATATACGTGTGGGGTATCTATGGATAGGTCTTTAAAAGTTATATTAAGGTTTCTAATATCACTTTTTTCTAAAGTGAATACTTTGCGTGACAGACCCTTCCAAAGTGGAAAAAAGTGTGTCCCCCCCCTCTAACTTCTAAAATAAGAGGATGATAAAACTGTAATAATTATATAATGTACATTACCATAAAAACTACTAATGAAAATTGGTTCGAACGAAATCTATTCAGTATTTTTTTTAAAACGTCGAAAATAGAATTTGTACGGAACCCTCAGTGCGGGAGTCCGACTCGCACTTGGCCAATTTTTGTCATACTATTTTAATACTGCTTTTGATCCATTATTCAGCAACGCCAAACAAAACAGTGTGACCAAAATGTACTCACTCTACCTGTACTTTGGAATTCTCACATGCACTTAGTTGAACAGCTTACAAGTGACGGCATAGTGGCGAATCTTATTATTTTATTTTATGCACTTATATCGTTCTAGATCGGTCACTCGGTGGTTTAAATGACCCTTATTTATTGAACATGGGCCTGAAGTAAAAAAATAATGCCACAGTGTTCTTATGTCGTGGCATATCCAACGGTTTCAATCTATGACAGTGGTAATGAAATAATAAGTTTGATAAAAGTCCCGAGACTATAAGAATGCTAATTGATTCTTGTGATACAGAATATGTTTCGGATATTTCAACATAGTCGGGATATTGTAAAAGTGATTGTAGACCTGCCTTGAAGGCATTTACATGTGTCACTCTCTTATATTTTGAAAGACGTTTCCTGGAAATAATGTCGGTTATTAATGCCTACTACACTATATCTTGAAATCCAGTTAATAACAGTATGCTTGTTTTACATTTTGAACGGCTTTAGAGAGATAAAATGTCTGTAAACTTTATATTAAAGAAGGGTTTTGGAAAAGACAACGAGCGGGTGGTTATTTCCTAGGTTTAACCGATCCATACGTAGACTATGTAATGTAATGTGACTGAGTATTTTTCGATTACAAAATCCAATCAAGTTTTTGGGTCTGGACTAGGATTATTCCTTGAAGCCTGCGCCGTAAAGGCGATATGTCACATAAATAGTGATGATGATAGCATCAATAGATTGAAATAACTACAATGTTCGTTTTGTACATAAACAATTGTACATACAGTTAAACACGTGACCTTAGAACCTTCATTGTTTCGATATCATAGCATATCTAATCATTATACTGTAGAGGTCTAGGTTCACACTTAAGAGTAATTTTAGAAAGTCTGCCTTATCAAACAATGTCTAAAACGCTGTAGTGAATCTTTATAACTATTTGAACATCAAACTTATTTGTCTTTAAATGTTGTAACAAAGATTGAACAGTTGTACATTAAGATTTAAGTTCCGCCTATTAGTCAGTTTGCAAAGTGACTCACGCACTAACTTTTCATATACATAATATTATGTATGTATAAATGTATGACGGTATGTGTGCTCAGATGAATGAAAGTTTCGGGCGTGCCGGTTCGGTATAGTACACACACATCCCAATTCGTATATCACTGTGTACATTCCTCAAATACCTTCCGTTTTACTTATGTAAGTGTACAGTCAGCCGCCAATACCTACAAAGAAAGCGATTTGTACTGTGTCAATATAAATTTACGACCTCATAGCTTACTCGTACCTGTTGGTGCGAAAGTGTAGGCCACTAATGAGTGGTGTATTTGGGAATACGTTGTATGGGTTCTTTAACCTAGGTATTCGATGGGTTGAAAAAATATCAGTGTGTGTATACACAGTTAAATAAATATATTTTTTGTATTATTTTTAGCTGAGTTTTTTGGCAATCGTCAAATGGGAAATGTAATACTACATGATGTTAACGGAGGGAACACAAACTAAGAGCATTCATATACCATTACTCGTACCTGTGTTAGTATTAATATCTTCGTATTAAGATGATGAATTTACATACACATTTGTAGTTAACATCTACATTAAAAGGGACCTCCGCTCCGCTTCACTTAACGCATTAGAGCCGTGAATTAAGTCAATACATCATTCAACACCGCTGTTTCAAAGGAAAACGTCCGCATTTCAAAGTTTGCTCAGTGTAATGATGAACCATTATGTCGAAGATACAAAGGCATTCGAAGGAAAGAGCCCTTAACAATTCGGCTTTGTTACTTCTCAAACGCAATCACTTCTCATTGTTTTTGAATGGTGTTTGAGTTCGGTTGATTTTGCAGTGCTAAAGGAGTTTCGTCGGTGGTGTTTGTCGGATTAGAATGAACAAGCATTCGGATTACCTACCTAAAACACGGTTTGTGTTGTCATCTCAAACACCAAAGATATCACAAATTAGAAACTAGCCTTTATGAGACTGTGGTTTCAGATCGGGGTCTCACCGAACTAAGTATGAGAGTTATTCTGGAAAAAGGAGTGCACCCGAGAGCACTCTCTCGTAAATTATATGCTGTGTAATTTTGGCTGATTGTACAATACAGATTGGGCGCCGAAACTCTGCTAAAAGTGTCTTTAGTCCTCGTCTTCGCTTTAAATGAGAACTATTTCAAGTCAATCATACTAATATTATAAATGTGAAAGTATGTTTGTTTGGATGTTTTTCCATCTATCCCGCTGAAACTACTGAACGGATGTTGATGAAATGGCATACAAGCAGGGTATGGGCAGACTTCGGTGATAGGATACCTTTTATCCTGATTAAATACTCCCAGGGATAAAACAGAAATATTAAAACGCGGGCAAAGCCACGGGTACAACCTAGTTTCCTATAAAGTCGTGTTGTCCGTCCTGTTGGTTCATACATACATGGACAATTTAGACCTAAACATCGCAGTGGCTTTTCAACAATAGATAATGGGGGCGTTTGGGCGAAAAAAGCGTTTGCAAGCGTTTGTAAACAAAATGGCGATTGTTAGCGCTAACTGTACTGTTTTCGCCCAGGACGTGTTTGCTAACTGTCAGTTTACTGTGTTACCGCTAAACAATCGCCATTTTGCTCTAACAATCGCCATTTTGTTTGCAAACGCTTGCAAACGCTTTTTTCGCCCAAACGCCCCCATTGTGTCTATGTTCATTGTGTTCATCGTTTGCGTGGGTGGGTAGTCAAATTTCCTCGTGTATCCAATTTAATGGTTATTGATACCGGAGTGACGAAAAGTATATTTGCCGAGTGGATCTCTATAAAGTAATAAAATATTTTTATTAGCTGTAAAGGGCTTAATAAATCGTGCTTTTTTATTCACTGCAGTAATAAGAAAAAGTTTTATTGCAAAATATATTTACATTATTCCAATGTCTGTTACATGTTTTTTGCAATAAAAACAATAAAAAGTTGTTTCGAAGATGTGAAGAAAATGGAAAGAAAATAAATTAATAAAGTTGGCTCAAATTATCTATATGTCTAAAAATTTGTTCAACAATCACTGTAATCTACTGAAATCACGTATTATATACTCGTATTATGTTCTCATATTTATAACAGGAAGTAAATAAAAGCTATGTAGGAACAATCTGATAATAAGATTCCGAAAAATTACTTACTTTAAGATATCACTACTTACTCACTCTACATCGAATTAGTTTAGAATACAATATAATGTTATAGACCAACAATAGCCTAGTTGTGTAATATTCGTTCATGTGAGTGGCTTTAGAAGATAAAATCAAATAATGAAATCCTTTGTCTCATCGAGCCTTATTTCGTATGACAAATTTGGTCTGTTTCATCAGCGGGAAAACCTATCTTAGTTTTAATAAACAGTCCAATTATGTTTTTAATTGTGAGAATTTAGCGTTTACATTGTTAACCGTAGTTTGTTATCCGAAAAACGTTCACAGTAATCAAGGACTAACATTCGAAGCAACATGAATATTGCTAAGTTGATTAAATACGAAATTGAACTTTCATAGTTTAGGGAATAACATAGGCACTGGGTATTGTGTATAATAATATCACTTGAAGACATTTTTCATTTCCGAACCCTCTAACAATGAATGAGATAAAATACGTTGTAACCGACGTGAGACCTTTTATGGCGGAAATATTACGACAGTTTCTAATTACTGAGAATAACAAGATTAAGATAGAGATTTGAGCATCTCAATTCGTAAGCTATTTATAGAAAACAGCACAAAGGGAAGAATATACATATTCGGCGCTAAGTCTTAGTTCTTACCAGTAATAAATAAATAAATAAATAAATAAATATTTCACAACATCACATACATTGATCTGACCCCGTGTTAAGTAGCTTAAGCACTTGTGTTACAGACATCAGAATCAACAGTGGTATTACAAATATACTTAAATAGATACATATAACACCCAGACCAGGACAAACAGACATGTTCATGCACACAAATGTTTGTCCTGTGCGGGGACCGAACCCGCGACCTCTTGCGTAATAGGCAACATCTTGACCATTACACCAAGCGGGTCGTCGAGTATATGTTCTATTTTGCAATGTAGTTAGAGTGGCTGGTAGCATGTATTCCCTCTAAAAGATTTTTAGATTTCAACGCCTGGACTACAACTTATTGTACACATTTTTAAGACGACGACAAAGTATACAGCGATGGCTGATTAGATAAACATAGACCATGTTGACATTTATCATCATTGAAATGTTGCCCTGCAAGTTGTAGGCCTCCCCCTGTTGTTGACTACAGCATGTAGAACGGTCCTTATTCAAGGAAACTGCTGCGTATCCTACGATTTTATAAATCTTTCATTATTATTTATTCTTGATTACTTTTAGGAAACTGTTCTTACCCCCCAAGTGACGATAGCGTTAGCGATGATCTGCACAACGTTGTACCACTTGATTATGGCTCTCAGGTCGTAAGGCTTTCGGTTTCTCGTGAAGCGGGGCAGGATGGTCTTGATCAGCGTCAGGTAGATCGCTATGATGAAGATGAGAGGCCACGGTGACGTCATTAACAGCCAGTCTTTCACCCGAGGATCTGAAGTTAAACAGGGGTTATTAAATTAATTTAAAATCTTGCATTACGAGTGTATAAGATCATAAATTGTTTTCTTTATTATCTTATACGATCTAAACTAAGTTATGTGTGTTAAGAATATCAAGAAGAAGTTTAAACCTAAATTGGGATCAATCCTAGTCTGAACCCTATGATTTCCTTCAGGGTTTCAAGTTTATCAATATTAGTCAATCTTTTCTTTTGCAAAGATTTCACCACCCATGTGTACTAATGGCCCATCAATATAATCACTCAGGCTGGCAGTGAGGCAATACTTTTTGCCACAGTCCTAGATCGAACAGTTAACAACTAGGTCCTTCAGACTTCGTGATCTATTATCTTTCTAGACAACTAACTCGTTAGGAAGAATTGTGTTTAAATGATTGCTCGAGATATACTGCATCACGTTCGTTTCGTCCTACATTTTGTTGTGTAATGATTTATTAAATATAAGTCAAGCGTGAGTTTCATATTCAGAAAAATGTATCTCGATATATTTCAGTAATAAGATAGGTATCAATAGTGGCATTGAACTTTGATGCTATTGTTATTTTATCCTTTGTCCAAATAAGTAAACAGTTATTGCATTGTAACTGGATTGATGATCCCGTGCATTGAACCAAATCCTACCCTGAACAGGTTGGCGTTTGTGTTTCTTCTGTGTCTGGGGGTTTCTTGTATTTGTGATATGTATAACTGACTGATTTATACGGTAGTATGGTAGGGATTTCGTTCGGGAGTCTGTGCGTTCACCTTACTAAAGCCGCACACATACGAGGTAGGCAATGAACATCTATGAAATTATTTTAATGGAATGTAAGGGATCTACTAGGCATATTAGTGCCAGTCTTTCAAGGCACAATTGGGAACAATCGGTAACATAACTTGTACAATACATGACAAAGTTTTGTTTCACGACAATCTAATCTTCTAGGTAGCTTTCGTTTACTGTAATGTATTCTTCGGAACTCTCGTGATTACTTTCAGCGTACAAAGGCCAAGTTCTACAATCGTGACTGACAGACAAAGAATAACTTTTTATTGTTTCTAATACGTTGCCGACTGACTTATTCCGATTAAGATTAACAATTAACTCGGCATCACTTCAGATTTATACGTAACACGACTTAATTTAAGTCGTTAATCCTACTAGGTTCAAGTGGTTTAAGCCAACATTATACGAGTGATGATTTGGGGCTTTGTTAAATTGTTAACAGATATTTTGGCAGTGTGACTATAAAAAACACTTTGACTGCTTTGATTTTGTTAGTTGGATACTACACAGGAGTATACGGATACATAATATATCCTAACGAATGGTTCCATATTGTTTGTGATTTTTTTTTAACATTGTAATTTAGGTATCAATTATAAGTAGTTCGATAACCGTTTCAGGATTCCCAAAAGTATAAAGAGCAAGGATTCAGAGGTACATTTAATGTTGTAGCCGCTCATAGAACAGTTCATTATTATTAAAATCAGATGCTTCTAGTTTCTAATGGTTATCTCATTTGCGTTTGACCGTACTGACATGTGACGTAGAGTTCAGAATGTTCAATGCAGAAGCAAATCCACTGTTATACAAGTCCGATCTCTACTGCGCAATGGCACATTGAAATGCATTAATATTAATAGAGTGGACTCCGCCGCGCATTTTGACAACAATGACGAGTGAATATCTGTGAAAGGAACTTAGACCGATTGCACACTACTGAATGGACAGACATTTGGCTAAAGTGATGGTTATGTACCGAGTCAAAACTTCGGTTTACATCACCTAGATTTATTAAAGGCTTTTGTATGATACATAAAATCTGGTGTCAACATACTACTCGAAGGTCTCAAAAACATTTTATGAGCTAATTTCATAACCCACTTAGTAACGGATATAGAAGTAATCCCAGTTAGAGCACCACACCAAAAAGCACCAAAACTTATATGTAGCTTTAAAAGCATTACAGTTACAGGCACCAGAAAGTGCTTTCCGCTGATTCAATTGGTAATACTATTCAATTACTAGCGGCCCGCCCCGGCTTCGCCCGTGGTACTTGTCCACTATTTAATGGATGATATTATACATAAAAACCTTCCTCATGAGTTACTCTATCTATTAAAAAAACCGCATCAAAATCCGTTGCGTAGTTTTAAAGATTTAAGCGTTCATAGGGACATACAACAGACAACATGACAGAAAAAGCGACTTTGTTTTATACTATGTAGTGATTATCAAGTATTCAGCTACAGCGCGGTCTAAATAAGACTTGAATTTTCTCGAAAGTAATCGAAAATCTGATGTTAAAATAAAGTCTTTTGTACTGGCCTAACTATTGCTTTACCCTCTGCGGCAATTACAGCAGGCATTCTCATAAACGACCGTTCGGGGCGAGTTATAGCAGACGCCGGCGGTTATGGCCGCTTGCGAAATGCCGGGGAACGGTTTATTGAACAAACTGGGACACCTTTGACACTAATATAATAGATAGAATAGATTAATAGGTGGAATATTATAGTTATAATAGGCACAACATTTTTGCCATAAGAAAGTTTGTATGAAATCGAAGTCCATGCGGATGTAGTAGCGGGCAGCCGCTTGTAAAATATAATCTTCAATTAAATATTAACAGATGAAGAGTCTAAAAATCTAAAATTTACTATTATTTATAAAAAAATGATATTTAGGATTTATACCTGCTCTTTCATAGAAGACGATGTTGTATGCTCTGAGTATTCTATCCATTTTCAAAAGACCAGGAAATGAGGATACCCTTTCACTACCTGACACAAGTTCGACTCTAAATGAACAAATGTTCATTTAGAGTCGAACTCCAATCCCAATCCAAATGGATTGGGTCATAATTATGAATTCTATCAATACATTGCACTGAGAACGTATAGGGTGTTTCTGATTTTACAATTTATTTGAGTCATTATAAAGATATATTTGCGCTTGTAGTAAACGATTCTGTACGGTAACGTTAGTGCTCTTTAAATTAGATTGTGACAAAATTTATGTGTTCTTAATGGAAATTGGTTGAGAAGACGAATTTAATACTCATAACTAAACTTGTAAATTACCTACTCTAATTTAGTGTATTAGGCAAATCTAATTTTATGAGGGAACAAATGCGTACTCAATAACAGAAGGTTACACTGACATTATAGATATCTATAACGATTCGTATGAGATTAATATCTGTACATCTTGGCGAAACGCTTCCAAAATCTTAATATTGAAAAATCCATGTCTTTAAATTACATATGTAAACTTTAGAAGAGCAACCTGTACATTCGTGTGCAGTATTAGCATATTAGTATGTTAATAATGAAGTATGCGATGCAGTCGACGGACTGCAATGTGCATCGTTGATGAGCGAATGTTTGCGTGTAATGACACCGGACGGGTCAGCACACTCGGTCGAGAACTCGAGAATCAATCATATTTCCGTACCTAAACACTTTGTGGGGACGAGTAAATCTTCTCATCAAATATTGTATTTCTATTTTTTTGTAAACCGGCGTCTTCTAAAACATCGTGTGCTTTATTTTAAATTATTAAGTATTTTTAATGTCCCTGCTCTAATCATGGAAAGCAAATTATGCACATCCAGAAACAGCAAAAAGATAACTTGGTAGCGCTTTTGGCAGGCACCCAGAGTAATAAGCCTCAGAAAGGATTTGTGTAGGATTACAAATCTAAAGGATTACATTCTCGCCCAGGACAAATAATTTTTTTATCAGCACTTGGGTTTCTTCAAAGAATTTATTAATTTTAAAATTATGTAGTATTTTTGTGAACAGCTTTTACCTACTACCTGCCTCACATGATCATGTCATGTTGTCCGATATTCATTTACTTCACTAAATTTTCGTTTCTTGCCTGTAGCGACACCTATCTACATCGTCAAAAAAAAAAAAAAACGTCGGTTGAAATTAAAACATTTTTCCCCACATTGCCTATCTCGAAAGTAATAATTATGTTATGCTGTTAGATACATAATTACTTACCATGCGTTTTCGTGTCTATTTCAGTCGAAAGAGAAGATGACGCGCGGCGTGAGGCGCGGCTGCGTGCGCCTGCGCGCCGCCGTCATCGGCATCGACGACGAGGACGACTCCACCTTCACCATCACTGTTGACCACAAGACTTTCCACTTCCAGGTGAGACAGTACAGTACTCTTCTTCTCAATCGTGACACTCTTGACAGAGCGGTCGTGGTCATCATTGTGAGTCCCCCTTTGTGACACGTTTGACGGCTCGCCTCCACTCCTCCCTGGCGGCTGCTCTTGCGCACTCGTGCAACGGGCCCTTCAATACAGTACTATTCTTCCTGAAGACACATTTTGTTCCAGAATTTGTGGATCTTTAATCTTCCGCGCAATGTATTAATTAAGATCAATTTCTACAATGATAGCTTCTTGGCTGGTTTAGTAGTATTGGTAACGGGTATTGATCTCAAGGTCCTGTGTTCGATTCCTTGTTGGACGAAATTATTGTTGGTTTAGCTGAAAATAGCCCATGATTGTGATCACCAACCCGGATTTGGCAACGTGTTGATTAAGCCAAGCAGCGGGATATCGTCATCATTATCAGCCTATCGCAGTCCTCTGCCTGATATAGTCCTCTCCTCAGCCCGATGCTCGGCGACGCGGATATTTTTTTTAAATATTAATCTGGTTATTACCCCCTTTCGCAGTGGCTGCAGACAGGCTACTGATGGTAATGAAAATCGCTCTTGTTCCAGGCGCGAGACGGTTCAGAACGCGAGCGATGGGTGCGCGCGCTCGAAGACACGATAGCGCGGCACGGGCGCCGCGAGCGCTGGTCGCGCTCCATGCCGGCGCCGCGGCACAGGCACGGCGACCTCGAGCGACGCATCGCTGAGGCCGATGCGTATCTGCAGATCATGATCGAGCTGGTCTCGGTGAGTTTTGTTCAAAGAAGAAATACGTCTGCCCATGGACCGCTCAGTGCCACGCAACACTAAGTGTCGAGGAGTAAAACCTCCGCAGACTGGCACGGCGACCTCGAGCGACGCATAGCTGAAGCCGAGGCGTACCTCCAGATCATGATCGAGCTGGTCTCGGTGAGTTTGTTCAAAGAAGACGCTTATAGCTAGCAAAACGTTGACCGATGGACCCCAGAATGCCACTCAAACAACACAGTATGTGTCGAGGAGTGAACTCTCGCAAGCGCTGGTCGCGCTCCATGCCGGCGCCGCGGCACAGGCACGGCGACCTCGAGCGGCGCATCGCTGAGGCCGACGCGTATCTGCAGATCATGATCGAGCTGGTCTCGGTGAGTTGGTTCAGAGATGGCGCACCTTCCATGGACCGCTCAGTGCCACGCAACGCAGTATGTGTCGAGGAGTGAAACCTCCGCAGACAGGCACGGCGACCTCGAGCGACGCATAGCTGAGGCCGATGCGTATCTCCAGATCATGATCGAGCTGGTCTCGGTGAGTTTGTTCAAAGACAGCGCAACTTATAGCTAGCAAAACGTTGACCCATGGACCCCAGAATGACACGCAAACAACACAGTATGTGTCGAGGAGTGAACTCTCGCGAGCGCTGGTCGCGCTCCATGCCGGCGCCGCGGCACAGGCACGGCGACCTCGAGCGACGCATCGCTGAAGCCGACGCGTATCTGCAGATCATGATCGAGCTGGTCTCGGTAAGTTTTGTTCAGATATGGCGCACCTTACATGGAGGACCGCTCAGTGCCACGCTTCACAGTATGTGTCGACGAGTAAAACCCCCGCAGACAGGCACGGCGACCTCGAGCGTCGCATCGCTGAAGCCGACGCGTATCTGCAGATCATGATCGAGCTGGTCTCGGTGAGTTTGTTCAAAGAAGACGCACCTTATAGCTAGCAAAACGTTGACCATGGACCCCAGAATGCCACTCAAACAACACAGTATGTGTCGAGGAGTGAACTCACGCGAGCGCTGGTCGCGCTCCATGCCGGCGCCGCAGCACAGGCACGGCGACCTCGAGCGACGCATCGCTGAAGCCGACGCGTATCTGCAGATCATGATCGAGCTGGTCTCGGTGAGTTTTGTTCAAAGACAGCGCAACTTATAGCTAGCAAAATGTTGACCAATGGACCCCAGAATGCCACTCAAACAACACAGTATGTGTCAAGGAGTGAAACCTCGCGAGCGCTGGTCGCGCTCCATGCCGGCGCCGCGGCACAGGCACGGCGACCTCGAGCTGCGCATAGCTCAGGCCGATGCGTATCTGCAGATCATGATCGAGCTGGTCTCGGTGAGTTTGTTCAAAGAAGACGCACGTTATAGCTAGCAAATCGTTGACCATGGACCCCAGAATGCCACTCAACACAGTATGTGTCGAGGAGTGATCTCTCGCGAGCGCTGGTCGCGCTCCATGCCGGCGCCGCGGCACAGGCACGGCGACCTCGAGCGACGCATCGCTGAGGCGGACGCGTATCTGCAGATCATGATCGAGCTGGTCTCGGTGAGTTTGTTTACAGATAGCGCACGTTATAGCTAGGAAAACGTTGACCCATGGCCACCAGAATGACACGCAAACAACACAGTATGTGTCGAGGAGTGAACTCTCGCGAGCGCTGGTCGCGCTCCATGCCGGCGCCGCGGCACAGGCACGGCGACCTCGAGCGGCGCATCGCTGAGGCCGACGCGTATCAGCAGATCATGATCGAGCTGGTCTCGGTGAGTTGGTTCAAAGATAGCGCACCTTACGGTAAGCTAAGCGTCTACCAAATGACCGCTCAGAGCCATGCAACAATTTTAGGCTCGTATTCATAAAACGATCTTGAAAGCGAACTAGAAATGACTTTCTCATATAGAGCAGCACCTCAAATTCACTCGCAAGATCAATTTCAGAGTTGAGAGCGATTTATAAGTAAGTGTCGAGGAGTAAAACCTCTTTTAGCTTTAAAGAAAAATGAGCGCCAGCACGGACACCTATCCTTTTTTTACCGCTTGTCAATTGTTTTTCTCATGAATGACTATCGTCGGCTAAAGTGTCAGACCTCGTAACTCCCATTTTGTTTTCAAATGTATTTTTTATACTTTTCTGTCTATCTATACACGTTTCATGATGAAGGTTTTTGTTTGACACTTTAGCCGACGCTATATCACTCCCTTCTTCACATTGTTAACGTCCTAAACTAATTAATTTTACACATTTTAATCCCAACTAATATTATAAATGCGAAAGTAACTCTGTCTGTCTGTCTGTCTGTCTGTTACGCTTTCCCGCTTAAACCTCGCAACCGATTTTGATGAAATTTGGTACAGACAATCTTTAGAACCTGAGACAGAACATAGGCTACTTTTTATTTCGAAAAAAAGAAATCCACGCGGACGGAGTCGCGGGCGGCCGCTAGTTATTTATAAAAATATAAAATACCTTAGTGCCGGCTACTTTTTGGCGGAACTAGAATAAAGCTCTACTTACAAGGTGACTACCACCGCCGAATCAAACCAATTATGTAAAAGGTTTTTTTTTAATAATAACAGCTTAAAAGCTACGTTTAACGTCTGATCTCAGATTACTTATATTAGGATATGTTTTGTTTTTACAGAAAATGAACACAAGAGTTTCCGAGCTGGCCGACCCGCACGAAAAAAGTAAAGGACAAATAATATTAGACCATTCCAACGTAAGTATTCGTATGTTTTATATTGATCATTCTCGAGACATAGGCATCATTCAAACCTTATTTTTAAACAACAAAGTTAATTATCTGAATATTCAAAGAAAACATCATTATATTTGAAATCTATACAGCTACGATTATAATTCACATTTTCATATCGCTTCTAGTATTAAAAATTATGCTGCTCAATTAACCTATAGCAGCAAACAAAAATATTAAAACATGGCTTCCAGACTCCGAACTGAATACTTTTCATACAGCATACAATCCATACAAAAACATGAAACGTGAATCACATTGTTCATATATCTCAGTTTGGTGCCTATACAATGGCCTTATCATTTACCTATTTTTTCTCTTATTTGTAATTATCTAAGCGATATTGTACTATGTATAATGCTGTTTTGTTCATAACGGCTTGTATAGAACATTATTATTTGTTTGCAGGCAATGTTGGATAACATAAAACATTCCATAGTGCTTCTTCAAATAGCTAAGGTACTGTATAACAACTATTTTGTTTGTTTACGCGCAATGCTAAGTTTAATTTTAAAGGCCGATATGACAGATAGATAGATTGTTTTACTGAATTATCGCACAACACTTTATAATCTTAGTACGACTTTACGTACAAAGAAGAAATAAAAATAACAAGCATGAACATTTAATCAGACATGTATTCTTATATATAAATACATAATTACTGCACTTTTTATCAATACGATACCCAAATACAATATAAAACATTTATCTCTTGTCAATACAAATTTCTTGATCTGCTGTCTAAATAAAATTTGTAAATAAAACAATTTTGTAACAATTAGACCGAATTTACTGCAAAGACACATTTTCGTCCACAATTATTTTCGAATCTACACTTTTTTTTACATAATAAAATCGCGATAAACTCTAGCTAGATGTTTCTTAAAATAAATTTATAATTTTTATCTTTCAGAATACTGTTAATCCCGTCAACGGGGTGTATCAAGGACCAACTAACTCTTCCCAAACACATATCAAACAAGGTAAATAATGCACTCTTTGATTGCATGCAAGTAATGTTGTCTAAAATAACACTGTCATCTGTTTCGTGGTATCCCTCGGATCGAGTCGGCTCATTCAGGCAACGAAAAAATGATGCATATTAAAAATCGTATAAACAGATTAAGCCAAAACTAGTTACTACTCGGAAATTAAATTCCTACTAATATAATAAATGCGAAAGTAACTCTGTCGGTTTGTATGCTGCTCTTTCCCGCTTACACCTCTCAACCAACTTTGATGAATTTTAGCACAGACAATCTTTTGATAAAGGATGTAGGCTTCATTTAATTGCGGATAATAGTATCTGAAATTTACGCGAATGAAGTCACGGGCGGTCGCTATGAAAGTATATTCTCTGTGTGCAGGTTCGGAATCCTCCGGTCGTGTGGAGCTGGGCGACGAGTGCAGAGAACTACCATCGCCCACCCATCCCATCCCGCCGCTTGGAGACATCGATGCACCTAGTTAGTATACCCTCGTGTATTAATATAACCTGCAACATTCATCACAGGATTATACTTTTCATTCCTTTTCGGCCCTAAATCAAAGGCAATAAGTTTCAATTTAACGTGCTGCTCCTGTGTTAAGGTTTTATGAATTTAGCGCCATCTATCGAGATGTAATACAAACTTCTCGCAATGTTAAGCTGGTTAGACCAAAAGGAATTTAGTTTGATAATAGGACGAAAGGTAGCTTCTTATCTTTGAGTTGTATATTTTTGGTCAGATTCCTATTATTTTAGTCAAACAAGTATATCGATCCTCAATCGAGTAAATTAATATACAGGTATTCCCACACGTCTAAACACAGGTATCAAAATATTGTACTCTTTCGTCTGATTCAATTGAGGGTTCGGGAGTAGGTTTTTCGTAAATATTTTTTAAGTCAACCTTGGATAAATGATTGTATAATTTTTTGTTTAATATAATGTCAAGATGAGAAGAAAGTATCTATTTTCAAAATTATAAGTTCGACTGTTTGTCAAAAATACTTCCTACACGAATATCCTTTATTAAAAAAAAAAACTGTCTAAATATCAAGCTAAGGCAGCAGATAAAATACTCATCTCTGCATAAAACAGAATATGCTTATCATGTATTATTTACACTTACAGCACCCGGTCTTCACTTGAAACTAATTGGATTTCTTACTTACCCGTTGGCTGTTTATTTTTACCGCATGCCTCAGTATGCTAGTTACTAGTTCAACGGACGGATAATTGTGTCTTTAGGTTGTGTGATAAGTTGATAACACAGTGTATATTTCCGTAGGAAATCATGTTAAATAGGGATGTGGTGTCAAGAGCTTATATTTAGAAAAATGTGATTCTGAAACAGATTATTGGGTAGCTTAATTATTATCATGTTTGAATTTTAATGTACGAATTATTAAGGTTGAAGATGCCTGACGTTACATAGATAATATTTTGTAAATACTCTTATCTTGGGCCTGTGAAAAGTTAGCAGAAAATTCAGACAGAATTTGTTGATACTAGTTTTGAAAATGTACTTGATAGAAACCATGGATTTAGTTAGTGAAGTGTTAAATTATATTAACAACAATACAGAAAATGAGTGACAAAGATTAAGAATATCTGACATCTCGAAGAAGAGGTACCTATATTACGCTTAGTTACTTTATGCACATATAAGAATAACTAGTACTCCCCATATAAGTTGGTCGGATCTAAATTAGATCTTTCGTGTTGTTTACTTACATTCCACAGAACAAACGAAGAGTATTTTTTTTAGATTCAAATTTTCCACAATTCAAATTAGTAATAAATATACGATGAATTCGTATCTGGAGTAGCATCTTTGCGTGGAAAACATGATTTCATTGACCTTTTATTAAGCAGAGCATGTTTGCGAATTTCATGTTTTGGACATTTTTTTTATTAGATAAGATGATCAAAATAATATGGTGTCCAATATCTGTGTTTCTTTTTTTTATAGTGGCACAGTATATTGGATCCGCCCTGGCTGATGGTAAGCAAAATCTGTGTAGATTAGAACAAATAAGGTCTGATCAAAATACGAGATTTGCACCCCCGACTCTCATCGTCACGCCATACATAATAACAAGCATTTAAGTAGGCGCTGTGGTTAACTCGCTCGGTCTGTGATTGCGGAAGTTTTCAACTTTTGCAAAGGCTAGTCATCAGACGGGCGACTAAAAATTTTCATCTCGAGATCTCTGCTTCGGAAGGCACGTAAAACATTGGTCTTGCAACTATGCTTGCGCACTTACTTTTACACTGTAATATCCTGCGTACTTGGCTCATGACAATTTGATTGGCCGCCGTGCCCGAGAACACTCCAATTGCCTAGCCCCAAACAAGCAAAGCTCGAAGCTTGTATTTTTGATGATAGGAAACGTATGTATACGTATATTTTAATACTTAATTCACACCTACGACTCGAGTGCGAATGCCGGTACGCATCACTCAAACATTTACCCCTAGCAAAGTCCGAGCCCTTTGTTCTATAGCCACGATCTCCGACTACTAGACCTATGGGGTTGTCGAACACTTCACTACATAGTATAAAACAAAGTCGCTTTTTCTGTCCCTATGTGTGTTGTATGTCCCTATGAACGCTTAAATCTTTAAAACTACGCAACGGATTTTGATGCGGTTTTTTTTAATAGACAGAGTAACTCATGAGGAAGGTTTTTATGTATAATATCATCCATTAAATAGTGGACAAGTACCACGGGCGAAGCCGGGGCGGGCCGCTAGTATATTAATAAACGTTGTGTTGTCTAGGACAAGCGATGTCGCTGCTGGTGCCGGACACGTCGTACTCGTCGTCGGAGGGCGAGGACGACTTCTACGACGCCGACGACGAGCCGGTCGACATGCCGCAGCCCGGGCCCAGGTTAGTGACAACACTCCTTCTAATATAACCTTCAGATTAATAAATAAAGGACCTAGTATAAGCCAGGCGCACGTCACTGGGTTTCGTCCTTGGTAACGTGATTTCTCCTACAGAAGATCAGGGCGTGACACCGGAGTTTTAGTGAATATTTTTAAGAGGGAGCCACACATAACCCGTCCAACTCATGGCAACAGGAACGCTTATGCGGCACTTCCCCTGTGGCAAAAGAAATCAAAAAACACCCATGTCCACTTGTACACGGGTATGCAAGAAACTGCAGGTGTTTAGTGCGAAGTTGGAAAAAAGAAAAGTGAAAGCATATCCACAGCGCGAACCGACAATATTAACAAAACAATTTAGTTTTTTTACTATGCTTTAGTTAGGATTTTTCTATCGGTCGGTATTCTTTTAACTAAACTTTATCGACCGGGAACCGAACGAGTATGCTTTAATTTTGCTATCGCAGTCACCATAAAGACGCACTCATTAATGGTGTTCGTTAAAAAATACAGCTTTGAAACGTACGCGTGTTTTTTAGGGTTCCGTAGCCAAAATGGCAAAAAAAACGGAATCCTTATAGATTCGTCATGTCTGTCTGTCTGTCTGTCTGTCCGCCAGTCTGTCACAGCCACTTTTTTCCGAAACTATGAGTACTATATTGTTGAAACTTAGTGAGTTGATGTATTCTGTGAACCGCAACAAGGTTTTCACACGAAAATAGAAAAAAAAGTGGGGGTCCCCATAGTCAGAACTGAAACTAGAAATATTTTTTTTCATTGAACATATATGTGTGGGGTATCTATGGATAGGTCTTTAAAAATTATATTAAGGTTTCTAATATCACTTTTTTCTAAAGTGAATACTTTGCGTGACAGACCCCTCCAAAGTGGAAAAAAGTGTGTCCCCCCCCTCTAACTTTTAAAATAAGAGGATGATAAAACTGAAATAATTATATGATGTACATTACCATAAAAACTACCAATGAAAATTGGTTCGAACGAAATCTATTCAGTAGTTTTTTTAATACGTCAAAAATAGAATTTGTACGGGACCCTCAGTGCGGGAGTCCGACTCGCACTTGGCCAATTTTTTATGTTTCCTTAAGTTAAACAGCACCATCTGGTGACCACAAAATAAACAAACTGGTACCAATCAATATATTTATTATGCCAGACGTGTACGACCGTTGTTTATTTGTATACGACGGTATCGTGTGTTCAGTAATTAAGAAATGGGTGCCGTATGGCCCTATTATTGCTACGTCAAAATAAATGACATGAACCTGACCATAGTTATGTGGAAAGTACTTTTGGTTTCAAGGGGTTAAGGACACACAATCTGTGATTTTTAACACTTTTATGATTTTTAAATGCTAGACCTTTATTGAAAGAATTCAAACTACCATACCTGGAAACCTGTATGTACCTTTTAAAAAAAATCAAAACAAGATAACATTTAATAGGGAGCAGGTAACATTTCTGGTTGAGGTCATTGGTCCGATCCAAAGCACCGAACATATCAGTTTTAGGACGAGTTTTATATCCAATTATTTTGATATTTTTTAAAAGCTTCCTTAATTTTATCATTGTTTTAAAACATATCGTAAACAATGTGATAAAATTTGCACTGTTTGGTTGTATAGGAATTGGAAACAAGGGCCGCGGGGAGGTCGGTTCTTTGACCTCCTGTCAAACATCTCTTCACGTATATGATAATTTAGGCTATTAATAAATAGGGCTTTTGTGTTTTAAAAATCTGCTAGACGACGATACGCAGAAGACAGGTCTAAGTGAATGCAATTTTGACTCGAGTTGGGTCGGGTTTGGCTCTTTCGAGATTTCGATCATTTACATTTTTTTGTTCGAACGCGCCAATCTCAGTAACTTCTAGTTCGATTAGAAAAAATATTTCGCTTTGGATAGTCCGTTTGACGAGGAAGGCTTTAGCTATTGGAAACCGAAATACACGCGGAGTAGCGGGCGGCCGCTAGTAGACAGATGTGTACAATTTCAATGGGGAACAAAACCCGTTCCCTACGACCTAGGTCACGGTTGCCCCGTACCATTCGCGGGATCACCGGGATCGATGCCCGTTTCTGGGTCGCGCGGCACCGTCTGCACCCGGTCACTGACCTCTGAACCCGATCCCATGGGCCGAGACGATTTGCAAACGGATCGAAATGAGATTGATTGGTGGAGTTTGGGTTTTTGGATTTTGATTTGGCCAATACTTTTTAGATAGTTTGATTCAATGTATTTGTAGAGATTAGAAAAGTTCACGTAACTACGTAACTTATTGAAATTCTTTTGAAAAGCAAAACAATTTACAGCGCAAAAAAAGCTAACCTTTTATAGTTGAACACTATTTGGTAACGGTAACTCTGTAAAGCAAAATAAAATGAGTTTTTAACTTATGTGGCTGACTGCAAGTTGACGCATCCCTACTAAATACTAATATTGTAAATGCGAAAGTAACGCAGTCTGTCTGTCTGTTACGCTTTCTTGAGACACAGACAATCTTGAGACCCTGAGAAAGGACATAGGCTACCTTTTATCGCGAAAAACGGATTTTAAATCTACGCGGTCGAAGTAAACAATAAATATACTCTTTGTAAATATAATATGAAACGAAATCAAGACTCATTTTCAGTGGAACCAAAATGTATGATGAGGGCTTGTCAATGTTGGTCCCAGAAATAACACTTTTATTATTTTACACATTAGAGCTTTTGCTAGTACTTCAACGCAGGCACACCCGATACATTGTAGTTTCTGATTTACCCTATGTCGTGACACCCGGTCGCGTGTCGCTTATTACCTACGATACCACCTGAAGGCTAACTGCTAGGTATATGTGGTCATTAGCATAATTAAATACCTCGGAATGATCTCTTTGTTGTAGTTTTTTGAAGCATGAATAGTTTTTTTTACGGCCAGTTTTGTTATTCTGAAAAGAAGTTCCTGATAATGAGACTAAGAGATAGCAAAATTGTTTAGGTACGTACTTACCTACTATTCCACAAACTCATCTGAGAGTCCTCTTTTGCTTACGTAGGGTAAAACCTTTATTCAAAGGATCATCGTTATCAAAAGGATGGGATGTGATAAAGCAGATTCAATTAAAATCTTAACCAAATTCACAAATGATGATCCTCCAGTTTGCCCATTGAAATAATGCAAAATATCTGTTTCATTTTGTTTGTTTTGCGTTCCCCAAAACATTAAAGCTGACAAGTTACAACAAAGTATTCACAATTTTAGAACTCAGGACAGAATTTGACACAAATTACCATACGTAACCGTAACGTAGGTACTGCTGATTCTGCTGTTTACAATATTGCTATTAAGCAAACAGTCCCTGTGAACTATAGAAACATTTGTACGGCATTCAGTGCGAAGTGCGAACTATGTAATAGACGGTTTATCGGATATCCCAGAGAGCATGTGCTTAGGTAAACCGCTACTTAATACTAGTATCTGAATTCAACACTAACGATATGGCTGGATGTGGCAAGTTTGATTACCCAATGCTTTACTTCAGTTACTTTCATAGTATTATGTCATATGGTCTACTGTTGTGGGGCTCTGCTGCTGACATTGAGTCAATTTTTATATTGCAGAAAAGAGCTATCCGTGCGATCTACAACCTTAGACCTCGTGACTCACTTAGAGATGTATTCAAAGAAATTAATATTTTAACAGTACCTTCTCAGTACATATTTGATTGTATTTTATATATTCGAAAGTATAATAAACATTTTCTTAAAAAATCGGATACTCACAAATTCAATACAAGAAATAAGCACAGACTTGCCTATCCAAGTGTCAGACTTCAAAAAACGGGAAGGTCTTTTGTAGGATTAAGCATAAAAATGTTCAACAAAGTACCACAAAATCTTGTTGAATTACCTTTACATAAATTTAAAATTAAAATTAAGAATTGTTTAATGAGAAAAGGTTACTATAAGATTGAAGATTATTTAAATGATATCGACAAGAATTTGTGGGCCTGACAATTTCTTACCACTCTGCGCATGTGGTTGTCTAATTTATTAATTTATTACATTTGTAGTTATATGTTTTTTTTTGTTTTGTTTTTAAATGACATGATTTTTCTATTTTATTATTTTGATGACATGTAAATAATTATTTATACAAATTGTATTTATTTTTAAAAAAGGCAAACTGTTGAGTTTCTTGCGGCACTTCTTCTCAGCAGGCCATTCACGTCGAAGTGCTGGTAGGTAAAAAAAGATATGACGTGCAAAAGAATTTCTTTGTAAATCAAATTGCAAAATAAACTACTTTGACTACTTTGACTTTGACTTTGACTTTTTATAATACTCTGATTCTTATCGAGCTATTGGTTTTCTTATTCAAGTTGACTCAAAGAATTTGTATTTTCACGATATGTGTTAATTTGACCACTCAACATATCTATACTTATAATAAATCTGTAGAAAGGTCAATTCTGTACATTAAATATATTTCCAAAATAACTATCAGTGGGTTATTAGTGATCGATATTGATGCCAAAAATGCAATCAGTAAAATTTTTGTCTGTCTGTCTGTCTGTCTGTCTGTATGTTCCTTATAGAAACAAAAACTACTGGACGGATTTTGACGAAACTTTGTACAATCATTCTTTATACTCCTGGGCATATTATAGGATACTTTTCATCACGCTACAATAAATAGGAGCAGAGTAGTGAAGGGATATATTTGGAAATCGGGAGAATTTACTCCATTTTTTAAGCTTCTGTCGCGTATGCAGCTTTATTGGTTAAAGTTACATACCATGTACGACGGAAATATTCTTCACAAAATTGCCTATTAAATATCCCTTAACAGCATATGTCTATCTTTCATGGTTGACTCACAATAACACGTGTAACATCCTGATCCAGATTGGTTTGAACGCGCTAATCTCAGTAACAACTGGTTCGAATTGACAAAATCTTTTGTATTGGATAGTCCACTTACTATTTGTCAGGGAAGGCTTTTTGCTATCTATAGTAACACTGTGTACGGAAACGAAACCGATGCGGACGGAGTCGCTGGCGGCCGCTAGTTTAGAATAAAGAAATCATGTTTTGTAATTTGTTCTGCATTTATTCATTAGGAAAGATAAATTAAATTAAACAAAATACAATACGATTATCTGTTTCGTGGCGTAAGCGTATGATATACGCTTTAAAACTATGTGATAATAACTAGGAAATAGTGCCTGGTTTTGACAGGATTTTTTTAAATGATCTAGACAAAATGGTTGTACCCTACTGTACAAACTGTAAATTTTCCAACACGTGTTTCAGTCAATATAAGTTATATTGCGTCACACTGCAGTGGAAGTTCCTAATTAGTTGCGAAAGTTCGGACCACGTCGGCGGAGGCGGGCCATTTCGACTAGTGGCCGAGGCAAGTGCCTCATTTCCTCAACTTATATTAGGTAGGTACCTAGTGATCGTTGAAAATTCTTCGCTAGCGATGAGGATTATTCGTTCGCGAAAAACATGGTTGCAGGTGGAAAAAGTTAAAAAAAAACTTTAAAGTACCTTTAAAGTACTGAGAGCTGTGTCTGATCAATCATGTAATTGAAGTACGATTGGGTAGGTACCCAGTGATCGTTGAAAATTCTTCGCTAGCTAGGGATTATTCGTTCGCGAAAAACTTGGTTGCCGGTGGAAAACTTTGAAGTACCTGAGAGCAGTATCTGATGATGTAATTGAAGTACGTTAGAAAAGTTATAGCAGGAGCAACTACGCAGAAGGACTTTATTGTGTACAACGATAATGCATATCCTAAATTATTTAGCTAATCTTCAAGATTATGGAATTGTGCATACATCATTTTCACATTTCCAGCTGCTATTTAGTTGACCATCAGACCATTTTTATATTTAGAAATATTGTATTAAATTTGTCAAAAAAAAATCCACAATTTTTACTGATGATGTAACTACATCGAAGAAAGCTGAAAGCTTTTTCCTTGCAGAAGAGCCCAAACAGGCTTGTCATGTTTTATGTCATAGACACTTCATAAAAAAAACACTATTCGAATTCCTTACGTATACATAATAAGTACGTCACTCAAGTTTCCACTAAGCCATCAATTCCACTTAGGTTCGTCCCATTACACACTCCAGATCTCTTTAATATCTTTGATGTTTTTCGACCCAGCGAATCGATCAACGCTTTGTGTGATAAACGCTAGTCCCTTTACTCATACATATTTAAATCGTAAGATATGCCCTCGGCATAGCAAAGTACGCATCGACCCGCTCTGGAATTAGCACTAAAATATGTAGCGACAGTCGCTTCTTAGCGCAGTGACGGCATGTTGAAATATACGTCACACGACAAACAAAATAACGCGACAATTTTCTGGTCTCAGGGCATATCTAACGATTTATATGCCTTTTCTCTCATTTTCTCACCAGTCTTCGGTACACCCAGATTCGATTTGTGCCGCGAAACAAAAGAAGTCTGAAGTGTTTTCAAATGATCATTTCTTTGTTTCGCGAGGTAATGGAAAGTATCAGGCATTCAGAACGTTACGCAAGGAAATACCTAAGTCGAGATTTTTCTTTTAGATTACTTTTTTTGTTCCTTGTCGTTAGGGACGTATAAGGTATTTTGCATGAATTCAAAAGTTTGGTGGGGATTTGTCGAGTTCTTCTTTTGTGTGTTACGTTCATTTATTTTTTATAAAATTGAAAATCGATCTTCTCTAAGTATTTTTTATGTTAGGGAGTGGCAAATGACCGAGAGAATCACCTGATGATACTTCAATAATCACTGCCGATGCCGCATAAACTGATGACTACCTACCCAACAATGTACGTGTTGACTGATTTTAGAACCCCATACAGTATCAAAAATATTAATAATAGTAATACTAACAATAAAAATACTACACAAACATGTAGCTAATCTTCACATTTCGACAGTCAAAATACGTGTATAAGAGGTACGCACAGAAAAAACCACTTAGTCTTATAACTGACCTTGAGTTCGCGGCATTTGGAACAGGTCAGCTACCCTAACTTACCACCATAAACAGGTCACAAACACTAGGTCAAACACATTCGATTCGCTATCGCGTCGCAATAACAAGAGAAACATTTGGGGCTCGAGAGAGGAAAATAAAGAGAACGATCGGTTAGCGCATTGGCCCAGATCCGTTATAACTAGTCCGTGTTAAAAATGTGTGTTGTGTTTTCATGTTGGTACGTTTTGTGAAAACAGACTACTGACAGTAGTACTACTTGGTATAAATAATTTGAAACATTTAAAATTTAGTGGCATAGTCAAGTCAAGTAACTGAAGTATATAGACCTACTTCAAAATATCATATAAAAGAAAAGCATTGATCTATTTTTAAAGCATTTCGCCTAAATTGTGATTTTGAGTAGAGAAAGATGCGCAGTGAGCATGTATCGTCACGTTACATTTTAGCGCTAATAATGCTATGACACATAACCAAAAAGAAGCAATGGCCACAATTTTGAAAGATTTTGCCTCAAATTAGATTTTCAGCAAAGGAAAAGTCAGCTTTGTCTTCAACCCGCTACACATATGTATGTAAAATAAATAATCGTCTTTAGTGCATTGGCCCTAGGTTATAAACATAATATGTCGCTTGAGCTGGAAATTGATGTTGTGTTTGCATGTTGATCCGTTTTGCGCTCCACGTCGCTCGACCGTACCGGCAAAGGTGATTTAATTTAAAATATGTAAATGACAAATAAACCACAAGTAAAGGCAAACACGAGACAGCACGCCATAGAAAGAGATGGCGATAATTTTATGGTTTTTAGCAACCTCCATTAGTTCATCTGTACTTTCGCGAAAACAAAAACATGGACTCAAATTACTAAAAAATAGTCAATAATAATAACCAATTACAATAAAATACACCGTCATCATACCCGAATCTCTGCTATAATACTAAATCTTCATGATCACCCGAGCACACTCCATCCACAGTCCTTCCCGTGTAAGTCTCGGGTGGGTAAGTCGGGCTGTTAGCAATTTCACACCACGGTAGAGACATCAGACGCAGACTTTACGCTTTACATGCTTTCTCACGAGGTAATTACTCGTACACAGCTAACTTCGACGCTCTGGGCTGTGTTTACAAAATATGTGGAATAATACAGATTCAAATAATCTGTAAATTTTCTCTTATCTAGAAGTTTCACAGTGAATCTATAATAGGGCTATTCTCTACTACAAATTTCTTAATTCTATCTAGATAGAATTACTGACTAGTCATGCTAATAGATCGACAGTCGATCTAGGTTTTTTTCTAAAAGTTAACTATTGACGTATGTTTTTAGGCTGTCAATTTAAATTTTAGGTAATTGAAAGTGAATAGTTTCCAAGGAAGAGGTAGGCCAAAGAAAATATGGATGGATTGTGTAAAGGATGAAATGAGTCAAAGAGGTGTGAATGCCTTTATGGAGGAAGTCAACGTATTGCGTTCGACCCCAGATAAACAGGGAACAGGGTAAGAGAATGATGTTGAATTTAAATCGTAGGTTTTTGCTAACAGCAATCCTTTTATTTCATCAAAAATAAAACATTGTTATCTTCGTTTTGTACCCGGTAGCGGCATCCAGGTCGCGAGTCTAATTTGGTACGAGTGTTGCCACCCCGTGTATTTTTACTCGTCGAAGGGGTTACTAAATCTGGATATCGGCTTGGTTCTGACTAAATATAAACCCTATGCATCATGAATTAGTGATATCATTCCGTTACGGAAATAATGTAACGGGCTTATTTAATTTCGGCCTGGATTTGATTTTTTATCTGCCTGTTTTATCGAATAAATTTTTGATATCTGTTTTTTACTGCCACTGAGGGCGGCAGCCATCTTTCCGCTTCATTGAGCCCTTTTCATGCTTGAAAAGCCAGCGTGATTCTCTCCTTTTAAATGTTTCGGTCTTCATGGATAACTTATATAATACAACTTATAAAGTACCTACGAATAAACAGTCCGGCAAAGGGCCTCTACCTTCGGAATCTGTTATGATCACAATTCATAATTTTTATACGTTCAGTTTGGCCAAATTTATCTATGAACCGAAAAAAAAAATCGAATGTCTCCTTTTCTGCCCGGGGGAATCATCAGAATTTACGTCACTTTTCAAACTTGACAATGTTAAGATATTATACAGTACTGTGATTTCTCCTGTGATTTCTTTTATTTTCATGTCCTAAAAAGAACCATGGAACCAAATTTGACCCAGATTCTCGGCATAATAAATAAGTTAACATAACGATACAGAAATCAAAATCTGAATAATCAGCTTCCGATTGCATTGAACGTTTTCCAGCAAAGATTAATTCATTGAATAGGGGTGTATTTATAAATTGAACAGTGCGGTAATCGTGGATCCAATCAAAATTGAACAGAAAACTGAATCCGAAATTCTAACATTCAAGCATTTATCAAGTATCCGCGGGCATTTTCCCGCAGAGACGCGTCTATTAGTTATACTTGTAATAGGAGTATATTAACGACATAAACAAATTGTCGTAAATAAATAACAATTTAAACTAAAACATTAATTTTGAATTCGAACAATCACTCTATTGCGTAACTGCGGACATTTTCCCGCAAGGATGAAACGGCTTAACGCGTCAATTGGTTCTAAAACGGCTATATTTAAAGTGATTGTCGGTCCAACTTCAAAATAAAAAGAGACATAAGTATAAAATTTAAAAAAAAAATACAATCTGCATTCGTGACATTGTGTTTTACTGCAAATATGTTTTTTTTCTAATAAGGGTTTATTTTATGGCTTGGCGTGTTCGTCGATCAGATTCAGCAATCGGCATGTATCACGATACTGTGGACATTTTCCCGCTAAGATGAAACGGCTAAGCGCGTTAAACAGCCCTAATAGGCGCTTATTTTATAAAATTTTCATCAATATAAATGAAAATGTATCACCTAAAATTGAAAATTAGTACTATCACCATTCGTCATATTACCACTAATATTCCTGCAAAGATGTTTTCGCGTCAATTTGTTCAATTCAAATAGGGGTTTATTTATAAACAAATGGCGCGGCGTGCTCGTCGATCCGACGGCAGCGGCCCGCAGTAGCCGCGCGCCGACTCTGTGAGATCGCGGGCAAAGACTGAGGATCGAGTGCAGAGGGGACACTGCGAATAAACACTTTTAACTAAAGCGAATCATGAGGAGGCAATAGAATTACGGGGATGCACTAGAGGCATAAAACCAAGGAATCCCTGATAGTTGAACCCATTAACTCGGCAATTAAGTCACTGACATCATCAGCCTAGCTTATGCCCCGGTGGCTACCGCGGCCATTGCCTCGAAGTCCAGAGTCCGCTTTCCTACACTTCCTCCTTCACTTTACACGATTCGGCCATTAAGTCACAGTAAAAGAACTAGTATGCCAATTTACTGTTTGGTACATGTACTTGATTATTATAATCTATGTTCCAATATTAAAAACAAAATTGAAAACATTATGATAAGTTCCTTAGTTGACCAGACCCGCTGCCGCCGCTTATCTTGACTGAGTAGGACAATAAGAACTCAAACAGACTGTATAAAATATTAATGGACTATTATCTTAATTAACTTAGCAATTTATAAGATAATTAGCTGTAGGTAATGCGTTTTAAGAACATATAGTATACTTATTGCATTAAGTTATTGTATTTATAGCGCAAAAGTGTAATACAAATTTGCTGTATATGGGAAAATAAGCCATTTCGCAGCGAAAATAGTATCAGAACAACTTCACTCGATTATTGAATAACAGGTATTGGAACTTCAACACTTCGGTAACTGTAAAGTGGTCATGTAAAAGTTTCTAGTCGCACAATAGATCGATGCGTAGTCTTCCGTCTGCGCTCCGCCATCTTTGTGCACCGGATCCGCCGCACTTCAGTGCACGACCGTACGTGCTGCGGACCGCTCCGTCGCGATCGATACCGCCGCTGCCGCCACCGGCGCCTCATAACTAAGTCACAACCCTCGCGCCAGAAAAAAACGCCAAAATTACGTACGTCAACCAGCATCCTCTGTGTCTGTGTGTCAGTGCTGCATTTTCAAAAGTCGAATTTCGAACGCATGGCCGACTCATCGCCGGTGTTTTGTTTTTTTTTTCTCGGTCACTCTCCACCGAGCCGGTGTTTATGTTTTTAATTTGGACGTGGAATGAATGCGGCGAATTTAGTATCATTATTTTTTTCGAATCATAACTTACCTTTAATCAGAGAAGTCGCCAGTGTTTTGAATGTTTGAAATGTCCTCATTTCCACTACGTTTCTTTTTTCGTATTCCCATAATGATCTGAAGGGGTGGTAAATTCGTGTGCAGTTTGAATTTGGACTCTATTGCATGAGTGTTAGAGTGCTTTTGTTGTGAGATGCTCCGACTCATTAGCGATGGGACGACTTCCTTTTCAACACCTGAGTGTTCCTTTTGTCCTCGATCTGCGTGGATTACTCGGAGGATCTGTATCCCGGTGTTGTTGAGTGATTGATAACTTACGATAATTAGCGTGTGATTTAACACATTACTACTTACATTGCTTCTTTAATGTTAACCGCATAATATTAATTAGTTTTATTTTACAAACGTATGATTTTCATATATAAAGTGGAAGAGTAGCTTTGTTCCTTTAAATATAAATTACTATGCTCATTGTATCGTTGACTAAACACCTTTTGTTCCCATTCCGAAAACGCTTACCTATGTATAAACGTGGTTTTAATAATAAGTAACAAATGTTGTTTAATCAGGATTGTTTATTCTTTCTTATCCAATTCAGGATCCTCATTTGGAAAAATCCTCATAATTTGAAGAGTCCATGGTAAAACCGAAAGGAATTTAGATTAAATAAAAAAACATCTAACTTGTTACAACAATATTCCTAGTTCATTTGAAGCAATATCAAGAGGATCCATAAACATGAATGCCCGGATTACTTATGCCTCTTATAATTATACCCACGTCGCAGGAAAATTGTCAGTCGTATAATCTTCTTAGCGAAATTATAATTTCCCGGTAACATTGTCAATCTCTTACAACATAGCAGACTGAAGTACATCCAAGGTTGTTGAAAATAATTTTATCAAGGAATTAAACTGGAGGGTTATATTGTTAAGAATTGCTCATGGAGTAGTCGACATTCGAGATTTAGGTAACTCAAATCATGTACTACATGCATGGCGAGATTAAACTAAGAAAAATTGGCCAAGTGCGAGTCGGACTCCCGCACTGAGGGTTCCGTACAAATTCTATTTTCGACGTATTAAAAAAACTACTGAATAGATTTCGTTCGAACCAATTTTCGTTGGTAGTTTTTATGGTAATGTACATTATATATTCATTTCAGATTTATCATCCTCTTACTTTAGAAGTTAGAGGGGGGGACACACTTTTTTCCACTTTGGAAGAGTCTGTCACGCAAAGTATTCACTTAAGAAAAAAATGAGCTTAGAAACCTCATTATAATTTTTAAAGACCTATCCATAGATACCCCACACGTATATGTTCAATGAAAAAAAAAATTTTCAGTTTCAGTTCTAACTATGGGGACCCCCCATTTTTTTATTTTTTTTTCTATTTTCGCGTGAAAACCTTGTTGCGGTTCACAGAATACATCTACTCACCAAGTTTCAATAGTATAGTACTTATAGTTTCAGAAAAAAGTGGCTGTGACAGACTGGCGGACAGACAGACAGACAGACAGACAGACAGACAGACATGACGAATCTATAAGGGTTCCGTTTTTTTGCCATTTTGGCTACGGAACCCTAAAAAGTATGTATGTCAGAATTAATCTAAAAACATGCATGTTAGAATCAAACTTAAAACATGCATGTCGGGATCTAACTTAAATCATGCGTTTTAGAGTTTAAACTAGAAAAATGCCAGTCGATTCCCATTCGTTAATGTACTACAATTTGCAACAGTTTCGCAGTTGGCATAATGATGTATTACGTATTTGTCGGTTAGAAAGCGTGACTTTAATATCAATCTGAAAGAAATTTCTTTACTTTAAGAGAATTTAACTGAATTGAAATAAGTTATAGTTATTTTGGACACAGAAATATATATTTATATCTGTAAGTGTTAATTTATCGTCGACTACAAACTTACGAATTGACTCTACCACCGACTTCGGAAGGCAATTTGTTTCGAATAGAACTGAAAAGTGGCTTGATAGTTTAAATCTTTCTTATTAAAAAGTTACATAAACTATCACATATTATACCATATTTGAAGCGAAATAAATGTCTTATAGAAATTTTACCACAATGAAATCAAAACGTTATAGTTGTTTGACCATTCGGAACTTCCATTTACCATTACCGCATGCGTAGATCATAGTCGGATAATACCAGTCGAACCAACTACCCATTACAATGCTAATTACCTTACTGCTATCAATAATTGGTAGTTTAATTAGGGCATTGATTCGGCAATTTACATATAGCCTACACATTAAACCTGTATTATTGTGCCTGGACCGAATGGGATTCTGTATTACTTGTACATATTAATTAATTGAGGAATAATTAATAGTAGCATAAAGTTTAGATTAGATTTTCCAGTGTCAATTCATTAATGGAACACGAACTTATGTGGCAAACAAAGTTATCTAACTGGTTTTAAGTCAAACAAGATGTGATGAAGAGGTCGCTTATAAAGCAAACATAACCACTTAAATTACTTGATCACAGCACAGGATCACAATAATAGAAGCCTTTACATAATAATACACATTAAAGTGCACAATTATAACTTCCACACGTATTAAGTCGCGAGCAGAAGTAAAGAAAAAATAATTAAGGCGCTTTGAAATTATCCGTTAACATTACTATTTTATTTTATAATAGCGGCGTTTATCCCGTGGGGAGCTAAATGCTCCCCGGGATCCATCCATCCATCGGGATAAAAAATATTCTATCACCTAAGTCAGCCCATACCCTGCCTGTATACTAAATTTAATCGAAATCCGTCCAGTAGTTTAAGCGTGATTGACGGACAAACATCTAAACACAAACAAACTTTCGCATTTATAATATTAAAATATTAATATTTTATATTATCACATTGAAGTTCAAGGCTATATCGAGTTAACGTTGTTATACGGCAATAATGGGCTGACATTCAACTTCATCGTTTATTGTTATTAATTTGTTTATTTACCTACTCGTATAAGCAGTCATACATAAATTACGAAATATTAATCAGACAGAATACGTTAGGTAGTAAATAATAACACAGAATTATTTATTTGGCGTCGGCTTCGCGTTTATTTACCAGATTAATTTAAGATGAGATTTGCGGCGCCTGTGAATCAATAATTCATTTTGTGACTATAATATTTACGTTTTGGTATCATTCTATTTGTACGAGTTACTCGTATTCATTAAATAAATAAGCCTATAGGTATTCTTCAGATATAAGTAATGTTGGATTTCAGCAGGTTTTAAAAGTTCTGACTTTTGAAACTTGCTTGACTTTTAATGCTTTAAATATTTTATTTTATAAATTAGTATAACTATTAATAATATTATTTAGGTATTACATCTACTTCAATGCATATAAATGTCCCCAGCACAATTGTAATTTCCAAATACCTACAACAATAGAAGTAAGGGTAAAGTTTGACAACAATTTTGGTTGGAAAATTCCTTAGAGGAATTCCTGAACTATACAATTGTACCCAAAGGTCTGACTGTGGTATAATGTGGGTTGACTGTATAATAAATAAAACGAGTACTTATAAAAGTGACAAAGCAACAGTGACAATTTAAATTTTACAAAGTAGAGCGTCATTTTTTCAACTCTGTCGAAAAACTAGCTTTCCGCTCGCGGTTCCTCCGCTCGTAATTTCTATTTTCAAAAAAAACCCCTACCACCCCAATTCCGGGATCATAAGTACCCTGTGTTCACCTGGGATAGTGTAGCTAGCCAACAGTGCAAGAATTAATAAAATTGGTCTAGTAGTTATTGAGTTTATTTGTTACACACCTAAATACCTCTTTATAATATTAGTATAGCGCTTTGAATATAATATATTACATATTTAGCATTTGCATATTCCTTTCAAAATATCTTGACCAGTCTAGTACACGCAGGATTGCCCACGTGTATTGTTGGTACGTACTGTGTCGGTCGATTGTAAAATTGGATGACCGGTTACGTTACACATCACTCAATGAGTCTATTTATAATGCTGGGCACTTCTTTCTGAGATCACTAAGAACAAAATAGCAAAAGATTTTGTATTAACAAAAGAAACAGAGAAACTTTCTAAGTGTGACATCTTGAACTGTTATCAGACCAATCAATCGATATTTGATCGTGGGAATCGATCGATGTTACAATGGATTAGTCGGCGTCAAACGATGGTTTCTAACATACTTTTCGGTCGATGATTGCGTCGATCGATGAACGATACAAGGTCGATTAATCTGTTGACATTCTCAACCCATGATTTGAAATAAAATAACAAAAAAAAAAATTTTCTCTCATTGTATCTTTTAATCTGCTCAAATCAGTGTGTGTACGACTGTACGTGTATGATTTGATGTTCTGATATAAATTACTTGATGATCTTTTCCTATTACTGTTACAATCATCCTCAAGGCTGATAACTCACGCGAAGGACTAAGAAAATTACACGAACACGAGACATCACATGTTATGTTATAGGTCGTATTATTAATGAATGTCATGTTTTGATAAAGGTTAACCTCCATTAAGCCTGAAAAGAAGATTAGTAATATTAAAATAAAATACGAAGAATTGGTAGAAAGCTTCCTCTGTAAATTAACATGTGTCATCTTTTATAACACGCGTTTGATATGTCAGTCCCTAAGTCAACAAAAATATTTCCATAAATCATTTTAATGGAAAATATTTAATGCGTGTAGCCAAAGGTAGCGACTGTCAATCAAATAATATAACGTGTCCCTTTACAACTTTTTCCTCTATATACATTATTATGATGAATTATTATTATCCATTGTAAAATCGTTACTGTCCCGCCAAAAAGTGTGTATGTTTTGTTGCTTGTCCTAATACTCGTATTTAAAATAAATAAAATGTTTGTTTGTTTGAACGCGTTCTTAATCGCGCGAATCTCAGGAAGTACTGGTTCAAATTTAAAAATATATTTGTGTTGGATAGTCCATTTGACATTAAAGCTATAGTAATAACACTGTGAGTGCGAAAACCAAAATCGCAGCTAACGAAGTCGCGGGTGGCCGCTAGTTAAATAATAACACTGCTGACCCGAAAATAAATAAGAAATAGTCCCTGTTGCCACGTGATTTATCATACTCTTATATGCGACCAAGTTTAATAAAGAAAGCAATAGTCGTAGCATTATTTATGAGCCGCCTGCGTCGTGGTTTGAGAAACACCTATTGTTCAGCACATTGCGAATTCTCACAGACACTAGTTGTATTTCTAGAAGATATTGTTAGAAATATAATTTCTGACGTACGTTTCTAACAGTACGTTTATATATAGACATTAAGACTATTATTTATGCTACTAGCAGCCGCCCGCGACTCCGTCCGCGTGGATTTCGGTTATATTAAGTATAGCATAAAGCCTTCGTCGTCACGTGGGGTATCCGACATAAAAATATATTTTTATTCCAACCAAAAGTCCTGAGACAAGTTCGTTCAAACAAGCAAACATACAAACAAACTCTTCAGCTTTATTATATTAGTATAGCTGCTATTTCAGTTGGCAGATAGGTAGTCTGTATATCTGATTGTAAGCGGTCACTGCGGCCTATTTCCATTGTGGGACACACAGAAAGGCTCGCGTTATTTTCTGTCGCACAATAGGTTTCTTTGATTTTCCAGCTTTTATTTCAACGTTTTATTTATCCACTGCAGTGGTAAAGTGGGTAGAGGGGCAATGTCCCGAGCGCAATACATGGCTGCAAGTCTAACTATTCATCAGTGTTAGAGCGTTCCCCTGCTTCAAGAAATATCATGAGCGTGGTAATAAGCCAGTCCATGAAATGCTCTACCATGAATCAGCCTAACACATATCAGTGCCAATTCATAATATTAACCTTTAAGACGCACACAGCTGAGCCATTATTGTTCTAACTGAGATCGGTCAAATCCTCCTTTCCCATTACATACATTACAGTAACATTTATTGTACCCGTATAGTCGTATTTCAGTAAAATAGATATTTGTTATTCTTATGTTCTTTAAACTTTGCACCGTAAATCTTGCTCTAACTCTCTTAAAGAGAAGCAAGAACGCTAGAAATAAAATACCTATTGAATATTCGGAGGCGCTAGTATGGCTGCATGGAATGACCGATATTTTTAGTATAATAACTCTTTCCAAAGCTTATAAGTAATAAATCCGATAGCTTATCTCTTTGCCAACTGGTTATGTATAAAACAATGAGAACTTCTTCCCTGTTCTTCTTAACTCCCATGATGTAACAACGCATATATGAAGTATGCTTTGTTTTCAGTTTGAACTATTTGCAATAATATGTATGTTCGCCTACTTGCTAGTAATGGAGTCATTTCAGTCATTGTTTTAATTATTATAGGTGATACTCACTTTGTTTGTATAATTAAGGAATATCTCAGGTAGTGTGATTATAAACTTTTTCCAGGGGCTTTAAGTAATTATTCTTGGAGATCTGAGACATTTTCCACAAAATACAAGATATGTGCCTGACTAATAAATTATACATACCTATGTACGCGTTTTCAAAGTGCAAAAACGATGCGCCTTTTAAGGCATACTTACGATTAATGTGTGTGCAATTACTTAGTCAATCGTTAATAGTTTATTCTTTAGAATTGGAAAAGCTAAATCAAAAATATACGAGAAAACTTGTGTAACAAACGTGCGTAGGTGAACCCGCACTGAATAAGAAACTTTACATGTATCTTCAGTTTTATTACTCGAATGAATAAAACATTGCGCATTTGTAAAAGCAATAGCCGACGCAAAACTTAGGAAAATACTTTGTGATGGAATTCAAAGTGGTACTTTTCGAGTACAACAACATAAGATGGGTGGTGGGTAAACAAACAACTATAAATGTGCGGATAGTGTAAGTAAAGCAGGGAACGAGGCCAATGTCTTTATTATAATAAGTAAATTTATTATTTGTTTTTGCGCCTGAATAGTAGGCCATAGGTAAAAGGGAATGATATAGGGCCAATATCACGGGGGTACAAGTTTTAAAAGAAACGCCACAATCTTCAAGCCATTGTGGCAAAGCACAACTTTTATTTGTCAATAGGTCACATAGTATGTTCTGTGAATGTAATCAGAAACATATATGAATGTATGTATATGTATTTACGAGCATAAATACTATCTTGGGAATACATACAATAACGATGTTAAAAGGCATAATGTGTTCTATATGCGGGCGTAGTATTGGAAATTGTTATTGCTCTCTAGAGAATACGTGACACTTTTATTTATGGAATATCAGGCAGGAAACTTGAATTATAGAGTTGGTCTAATTAAATTAAGGTATATTTTAGTTGGGATTAAGTGATATGTAATATCTTTGGAATCGAACAACCTATAATATACATTCTTTTAATTATTAAACATATTGATAAACCTTAAATGAAGTTTGGGTGACGATCCTATTCTATTTAAATTATCTGCTTAATGCTGTCTCTTAATGTGATTGATATGCTAACGAGTATTATACTGCGTCAGCCTTATTTTGCGTATTTCCATCATGTGTCCTAATAACAGTTTGACCTTTCCTGTTCATAACTCACCAGGCAGAATTACCCCTTGAGTAGAATTTATCGTCCATTTGATGGCGGTATCTGTCCCACTCAAATAGCCTAATTCAGGTGTATTAGATGGGCTACTAAGCCATTATGTGTGTAACTGGGTGTGAAATTTTATAACGTGATGTAAAGCGATGATTTTTTTTCTTTGTTTATTAAAAACAGTTGTGAGGCGTTCATTTTTAGATGACTTATGACGAAGTTGTTAGGTTTACCTATGAAATTCCTCAAAAACCTAGTCTTCTTATTTTCTACTTGTAGGAAGATCTCAAAAATACAAAGATGTCCGTGGTATGTTCGTAATGAAAGATAGCAATGTATTTCTCTTGCAAATATGAGTATATCGTATACTTCGCTCTACTCTCATAAATTAACTTTTAAGCGAGCGAATCATTATATTCAGATCAGATTTTGATTCAAATCATAAGAAAATATTTCTATTGGATACATTGACATTGCGTGTGTTGTTTCAATAACAAAACTGAGCGTGTTTTGATTTGAAAGTTTCTTACGTCAGCAGTGTGTAATGTTTAATTCATTCTTATTATATTGACTCCTTTATATCTTTCACTCTTTTGGCAAATACTAGGACATTCCACTGCATTTTTTTGAGTGTATACGTGTATTTTCATTTCGTGAGATTAATTATGAAGCTAGTAGAGCGATGATGGCCTAGTGGTACGGACGGCGCCTCACATGCGTGAGGTCCGCGGTTCGAATCCGGGCCCACACCTCTGGATTTTTCGAAATCTATGTGTGGATTTGTGCCATTAGCTCGGCGGTGTGAGGGAAAACACCGTGAGGAAACCTGCACATTCAGTGATTTCTGAATTTAGTTCAGTTAGATCTGAATGTGTAACCATGATCCAATCTGTCTGGTTCCCCTCTATGGGTTACGAAGGTCTGATGGCAGTCGCTTCACAGTAATAACCAGACTCACCAAATCCTGGATCATGGTCAAAGCGGACCCCGTATAGAAACGGGATAAACGCTAGGAAGAAGAATTATGAAGCTTAATCGAGTACCAAACTCGAATCGCTTGTTTGTTAACAGATGGGAAATGATTTTATTTTTATTTTTCTCGTAGATTAAGATATTATTGCAGACTCATACACAAGGATACATGATACATATTATCTCTTATTAAAGCTGGCCTCGGAAACATCCCTCATATTTAATAACCGACTTTAGTAAACATGTGTTTACGACTATAAACTTGTGGAACTAGTGTGCTAGTGTTGTGGTCCCGTGATAACTTTAACTTTGCATTAGATGCTGAAGGGTTATCACGAGTATGTCGTGGATGTAAAGGATTAAATAGTTAGTTTTGTTGATGTGTGATAACTGATAAGTGTTAACGCGAATGAGTGATCCCCTGTGAACGCACGTGGTGCGGGTGATGACTGGCTGGTGATCTGTAAATGATACCGACGATGTTCCGAGCCCTCACTAGTAGAAGATGGTCGTTGCGACGAGACAGCGAAAGGTGAGATGTTACGATAATGTTTTTAAATGCACTGCTCGCTGTCGAAAAATTTGCACACTTTTTTTTTTTCTTGTTACATCATTTTAATAAGGAAGAATTAGAAGTATCTTGCACGTCAGTATGGCGATGCCAACGGATAGGTTACCATTTTATTTTGTCTGTAATGTCATTTATAATTTCTCTTTTTAAAAATATTCTGTTCGTTTCATGTTTTGTATTGTTTTGTTTTTACACTCAGTAAACGTTTTTCTTTCTTTCTTTCTTTCATTTTGGTACCACATCCGTTTTCATGGCAGAGCTTCTCGTTTGCTTACAATCAGGCAGGAAGGAGACAATGTATCGCAACATAATAAAAAAAAATATGACTTAGATGATTTTCGGTGATGACAATGACGATAGGTGCCATTTTAAGAAAGAACTTCTATTAATAACAATAACTCACAATTGTTATTAAAAAACATTTTAAAATATTATTTAGAAATGTTGTTGTGTCACAACATTCGCAATATCGAAATATTACGAAGTAAGTGCCTTAGTAGTTTTTGCGTATATTGAACCCAACTAAGCTATGCATATTAACTTAACCTGCAGTTAATGTCCCTATGTACACTCCATTCCCTCGATACCATCAATCAGATGTAGCCTAGCCCTCGATGACGTCACTGTACACTATTGTATAGCAAAGTGCAGGGGTCAATGATGTTTGCTCCTGGTGACTTCCATTAGTAGGAGAAGTTTATGGAAAGTGTTGCCAAGGTTAGGAATATTCATCAGCCGATCTACATACGAGTATGTAGTCAGCAAAATAACCGATTGGCGGTACGTAATTCGTAACGTGTGGGAATTGAAACCATTAGACAGATTTTGTGCAAACTTCACATAAACCTCCTACTACTATAGTCCGAACAAGCCTTGAAAATTTGGTTTAGTTAGGTGCTTGAGTTATAAAGTGACAACGAAAACTGCAACGAACAATTCTAGCCATAGAAAAAAAACATTTAAATATGCTGTAGACACATGCACATTGCACATAGTCACCACGTTGGGCATGCAGGTCGTTGACCACAATATGATGAACGATAAAAAGGAACGCTGCTGCCCATAACCCAGAATATCCCTTAGTCACTTCTCACCAACAACGGGAAGAAATGGGGCGGCACAACACGGCAATACGGATCGTTAATCCATTGTTAACAGAATAACTGCCAATCGTCATACGTAATGGCTTCTAAATCAGCCGGCCGTGAAGCGGTACAGTTACATTGACCGATTACGATGGATCTGAGAGACCAGCATTCCGGCTACAATGCTTTGAGTATCATTGCTCGTTAAATTGACTTTTTGATTTTTGCCAACGTTATTTCTTCTTCTTCCTAGCGTTTATCCCGTTTCTATGCGGGGTCCGCTTTGACCATGATCCAGGATTTGGCAAGTCTGGTTATAACAGTGAAGCGACTGCCATCAGACCTTCGTAACCCATAGAGGGGAACCAGAAAGATTGGACAATGATTCAGATCTAACTGAACTAAAGTCAGAAATCACTGAATGTGCCGGTTCTCTCACGGTGTTTTCACTCACCGCCGAGCTAATGGCACAAATCCGCACATAGATTTCGAAAAATCCAGAGAACCGCGGACCACCATCGCTCTTTTGCCAACTTATTTTAATTTCTATATTCATAAGAAATGAGATCGTTGAATGCAAATACATTGGTATAACGTGTTATTAATTTTAGACATAAACATAGACATACAAAATAATTTCGTCATATATGCAATTGCACTTGCCCCTGGCTTTAGACACTGAAAATTAAAAGGGCATCGCCTACCTTTTATTTCGGAAATGGGATATGAATTCCACGTGGACGAAGTCGCGGGCGGCTTCTATATGTTTATAAATATACCTGGCACAATATGTTGAGTAGATTTTTTGAATAAATTATATTTAATATTATAATTTGACCTTTTAAATATTGTCAAGTCAAACGCCAATCCAATTTAAAAATGCAATAACAATATGTACGAGAATGAAGTGTACCCACTCAACTTTACGACCCAAACTTCTTTATAGCCGCTTGAATATTCTCAGAATACTCTTTTCTTTAAAATGAAACGTAAACTTTAGGCGACTAAAAGGCAAGTATCCAGGTCAAGCGTTGCTCACGTTACCTCACCTCTGGCATTCAGGATGTGACTTGGGAATATAAAGTGTAACGTTTCATATGAATTTAATAGTGATACATATTTCACTTTAGGCGTAATGCAAAATTATTGTAGGTACTTGAATTGTTTGGAGCTTTATAGTTATATGAGATTTTAGACTTTCGCGTTACTATAAGAGTCCGCTTGCGACCACGGTTGTTGTAACGCAGCCGAAACGTCAAGCAGTAAGTAGTATATATATAATACATAATTAAACTCGCGTTTAGTCCCGTAAACAAATAACTTCTTAATTTATTTTTTGGTTGGAGTTGGAGGTTGGAGGTTGGAGGGTTATTAACAGTTTTAACAAATACTGACACACATAATGTAGACACCTAGCTGAAAAAACGCGGCCGTAGCTCGGCGTGACTACGCCTGCAATGTATGTATGTTAAATGGAATGATCACACTGCCGAAGTAAAGTTGCTAATAGAAATATTAGCAAATTTTTTTCGGCATAGTCATCATTGGTGCATTAGTGCATTTTCATGCACTGCCGCCAAACATCAGTCGCTTATTTTTAGCCTGGTGTGTTTCTGCACTGAAAATTTGTGCCCATTTATGTTCCTGTTTGACTTAAAGAGGCAGAGTAATTTTGATCAGTTATTTTTGGCAATACCTTTTGTTGTTCAAAATCCTTTGATAAAGTAAAAGCTACTAATTACTACGTAATAACCGTCGGAAAAAACAAACAGCCATCTTACGTTTCATCAAAGGACAGGCTTAGGCCGTTCAAGAATTTCGCTATGATAGTAATACTAAACTGATCACTAAATATTTTCTCATTAAATATTTAATACTAGCGGCCGCCCGCGACTCCGTCCGCGTGGATTTCGATTTCCAATATCCTATGTGTTATTCTGATGTATAAGCTATATTGTGGTAAAGTTTCATTCAAATCCATTCAGTAGTTTTTACGTGAAAGAGTAACAAACATCCATAACATCCGGGTCATTTCATTCCCTCTAAAATGGTTGAGTGAGATGATGGCTGACACATACGTCATACTTGTGAACAGGTGCCACCTTTGGGGACTGGTCGACTGGGACTCAATCTGTTCATATGTATTTAATATTTTTAATTCTGTACCTGAAAGAGGTAACTGTATGGCCTAGTACTAGTAAAAGTACAAGTATGTAAACTTGACAAAATTAAATATTGTAACAAAACTTGGCGATTGAAAAGAGCAACTATCGAGTTTCTTGCCGCTTCTTCTCGGTAGATGACTGCATTCCGAAGTCGGTGGTAGATTCAATGTGTTGTTTTTATAATATTGACGATTCATAAGTGCTTTTCTGAGGCCTATTTGAATAAAGTATATTTTGAGTTGAGCATACATCCACACATACAAACTTTCGCCTTTACAATAGTAGTAGGATAACAGTCCGGCAGCATCTTCCTCCAAGACTCTCTAGATCTATAATAATTTATAATGTAAGTACCTACCATTTCAAAGGGATGTCTAAACCACTCAAGTGAATTAAGATTCCAGTTAGAAATCAGATTAAACGCTCTCAAAAGAACTTTCTGACGAAAAGTAATCTATTTTGGAAAAGATCGGCATACTCGTATTCGTAATATTATTTCCTTTGGTGCTACTATGGAGATAGAACAAAAAGGGAATTTGTCAGGATTTCCTGATGGTGTTACTCAGGAGTGTACTTTGGTTCAGTATTTCTTTTTAGACGTTTTTCGCACATTATAAACTCAAAATATTATTTATTTATCAAAATAAGCTTTATAGAAGCACTCAGATAATTATAAAATGATGACTATACCGCTGATTCGGGAGGCAGTTACTGTCGAGAAGAATCGGCAAGAAACTCAAAAATGTAAAGTGCATAATTATGTAACTAATCATTATAATAAAGAAAGAAACATAAAATTTACCTTAATACAATTTGTTGTTAAACTATTAATTACATTTTTAATTGAGTATCGCGCCTAATGAGTTTTAGCTTTTACATCGTCATTTAGGATTTATTTTTTGAAACCTTATGAAACGTATTAACATAATTACGTATTAAATAAAGGAAACTCGAAGTAACAAACAAAATTAGGTAAGTATAATTATTTCTTGTACATACCAACCTTGACGAACCTACCAATTTTGTACTAACTTCAAAGAACTAAGTGTCTTATTGGATGGGACAACTTCCTTTGAAATAAAATTGTCTCGGATATTTTCCGATGAAAGGAAACACCTATAAGGTTTTAGATGTATCGCTTTTTTTACGCAATACTCAAGTAAGGGATGTACAGTGTATGTATTTTTTGAAAAGGTCACCTTTGATCACTTTACCTTAAGAAGGGCGAACTTATCAGCGGAAATTTATGAGGCTTTCAAAAGGGAGAGATTTATAAATTCTTACGTTTTTTGCTTGATTAATTAATTTTCTCATCTTCATTCAAATGCGCAGTGAATAATTAATACTAAGAGCGCCTTATAGAAAATATTATACCCAAGAAACACTTGATCGCGATGTGAGAAAGCGTAACTAAAGAAGCTCTTCTCATGTTTAATGATAGTCATTGAGCTTCTGTTTAAATGAAGTACTTTCTTGTATCTTTGCTTATAGTATTACTCGTAATTTTAAGAACTGTTAGTCTTGAAACATAGTACATGTCGCTTGTTTTATAATCAAATTCTGTATGATACAGTCACTAACATCGCTCGTCTCTAGTTAATTTAAGAGGAACCTTCTGCGCGCTCTTGTTGGAAATAATTGGATCGTTCGTACAGGTTAATGTTATTTCCAGCCCTCTCATATCAAACGAGGGCTACAAAAATATCTTTAAGTAGTTAAGAGGCTATAGCTAAAGCCTTTATGGCTTTTTCATTGGCTTTTGACTATCTGAATGGCTTTAGTATCTGGACTTGATGTTTCCAGTTTAAAATTCGTATGTTTTTCCGTGCGGGAAAGAAATAGTTGCCAAACATAATGATCATCCCAATTTTCCAATACTCGTAAGTCGTATATCAGATAAAATTTCGTAGACTTACTAATGGAGAGGCCATAAATAAATAAGAGGCTCTCTTTGGGTCGCTGCGCCAACTTAATTAGTTAGTATAATATACATGTACCGGGGGAAATTCCTTTTTCGCATACACAGTATTACACAGTATAATAAGAAATCTTGTCATCGTACCGTTAACGGTTGGTGACTTGAAAAGACATCACGCCGAGCGAGTTTCAAGCGAACAATGAACAATATAATAATGCTATGAAAGAAACTAAAAAGTAATTTAAAAGTATGTGCATAAATGTTATGGTCCTTTGTTCTGATGCTGATGATCATATCAAGGTAGGCATCAGAAAACTAACATATTTTCTGAACCGAAACAGACTTTTATTCGACTAAAGCTTATGTACTGACCGATCAGGGTAAAAATAATAAATTATTTTTATTTGCTTCAAAAAGAAATTGGTTGAGTAAAAGTAACGCCACGGTCACAATAATCAATACACGTGGGTTATCTTCATCTTAATTATTAAAGTAACACTAAACATTGTCCCTTAAATAGCAATGTTTTATTTTTCATTCCTTTCTTTTGATTTCCCTTGCGATTGTAATGTATTATTTCAAATAAAATACCGTTTCATTTTAAAATCCTGGTCATACTAACGGACGCACCTCCGTTCGCGATGGCCACTGAAGCGTTAAGATGGTGACTGGATTCGATTTCCATTTGCAAGCCAGCGTTCGTTCATTATATTGTTTGTTGTTTATAATATTCAACGTAAATCTTATTTGCGATTTCATCAAGTTTTATCAAATAGAGAATCCTGATCTGTGTATGTAATGAGTGAATAATGTAACTTGAGTAGAACATACTGTATACTTAACGATCGCGTAGTTCTTATGTAGTAGCTAGGTGACAAAATAATTGTAATAGGTTTTTAGATATAAGCTGCCTAACCCTTCCACCTGTATCACTTGTATGGTACCAAAAATAACTCACCGCAGCGCGAAACATTGGAAAGGTCAAGCCACAGAGAGAAATATTGTTTTAGAACTCTTTTGGTTATCTCGTGAAATTATAAATGAGTTAATCAAGTCGTCTCTGCAGAGTGGCTAGTAGGTGAAGGTGAACGAACCGTGGTGTCTTTGTTTATTTATTTTTCACGAGATTGGAGAAAAGCTTACAGCCTACGAATGGATAAATGTCACTAGAGAATTGTTGATTGACAGCCTTCAAAATGAAAGCTTGATTAGAACTTAATAACAAATAGGTACTATTATTTGTATTGAGAAATGCGATAGAACTTGACCAAGCTCTAGTCTATGAAGAGACAAAATATAAGCCTATTATGGAATGAGATAGACCTAAAAAGCGTTTTCATTCACACCTAGAAGAGTCCCGGGTTATACGAATTCTCAAGACATTCTTTCATATAGGGAGGCAAACGAACAACCGCGTCACCTGATGGTAAATGATCGCTCTGCCCATGGATGGACATCAATAACCGCAAAAAGGTCGCAGATGCGTTGCGTGCCTTTAAAACCCCATACCCTCCCTAACTGAGCTCTGGCGACCTTACTCACCAGCAGAAACATAGCACACCAGTTACGAAGTGCTACTTCACGTTGACATTATATTCATAGTACGTAGAACATACCTTACAGTCTTAAGCGTACTCGTGTGTGTTTATCCTTACTAAAGGAATTTATATAATATTTTATGAACACATCTTATTTCTGGTGACTGATTTTTTTCATCTCAAAGTCGTTACCGATTTACAGGCTACAATTCGATTATATCATAGTTGTGTTACGAGCGCCGAAGAATTTAATAGGCTCGGACCGTCATAAATCCGTCTTCCCCTCGTTTGAAGCGCGTAGTAACAAGTAAGTAAATGCCAGTGAGGCATCTCTCTTTCTTGATGGAATTAAGTACCTTGCAAAATTTTTATATTAAAAGTATTTCCGAGGAAAGATTGATAATATTTAAAAAGCAGGGCCTACAGTTTAGATGAGACATTGCAGGCATCACCTAGGTCGGATAATAATGATGATTCTGTGCTTCGGAAAGCACTTCAAGCATTTTCCTCCCTGATAAGGAATGTTGCGGAGGTAGTAGTCGCTCCAATGTCTACCCAGACGATGTCATGTCGCCGATGACACAACCGTGAGATTATGACATTTGCGCTTAGTGAATCGCCCCCCAGAAAAGCAAGCTTTGACATTTTCTTTACGACCAACACGATCGTAGTTGGCGGTAAAAAAAAACAGTATTTTATTTTATACTCGCAGCCACCCGCGACTCAATCCGCGTCGATTTAGGTTTCCGCGCTCATAGTGTTATACTAGAGCTTAAAGCCTTCCTTGACATGTGAAGTAGCCATCACAAAAATATGTTTTCAATTCGAGCCTATAGTTTCTGAATTTAGCGCATTTAAACAAACGAGTTCTTCAGCTTTAATATATTATTATATTCTATACTATGGAAGAGACGTATTTTACTCGTGTTGGCGCAAAGGCGGCGCACTTCCTACAGCGTTGCGGGCAATCGATGGGAAACGGGATGGTCTGCGTATGATACTATACATATATTTGAATTATCACGAGATACATTCATATTATAACCTTTGTGGACTACAGAAGAGGTAAAATTCTAGAAAATGGATATTCTATTGGCATTTGACGCATCTGCCGCGCCCACAGATGTATTTTACCTTTGGAACTGTTAGTCTTAGATTCGCTAGAAAAATTATGTTTCATTATTTACTAATCATTTAACATTGGAAAACCAGTCGCTAATGATACTAATTAATCACAATTGAATTAAATTCAAAATTACAATGTGGTCCCGTTTTACTGGTATAGAAAACATCATACCCATTTACGAGTATGATACAGCTCAATCTAGCGTACCTAAACTGTGCAGTACCTATTTGTAATTAACCCTGATAATTTAGAACATGGTTGAATGTGTTTTCTCATTGTTCTCTTTAAACAAGGTTCAAGGACGAACATCGAACTTGATCGAACATCAAGCTGAAAAAAATGGTGATAGTTTTGAAGTCAAGCTTTTCTTAAAGGTCGCGATTGCTTACAAAATTAATGACTAGGTAAGAAAACTCATTAAGTTAGAAGTTTCGTGCCGGAAGCTAGAGTAAGGTCTTTTGACCTTTGTTTACCAATAAAACATTTTTGAGGTGACTTAAATTAATGTAGGTGGTACAACTAAACATTGTACATTGTATTTTTGTTTTCTTATGTAATTAATGTATAAAATGTTATTTTGTCGTGGACTTCCTGAATCATGCGATTAATCTTTTTGTTGCTTGTTATTGTCACGAAACGGTTCTGATGACAGAAAAGTGTTAGTCAATTGTAAGGAATCTGCAGTCAACTCTAGCATCATCACTTTAACAAAAACATTGATTATGTAAAGGCTTTTGTTTCCAAAGCGAATTCATAATACTCCTGAAAGCCTACCGTAGTTATAACCACAATTGCGCTAACGGAAAACCGACCGATACGTTCGGCAATGGCCGGTCAACGTGCATTTTCAACTAGGCAATATCGCTTGCCAGTCACTAATTAATGATTGCTTGGGTTTCACGTTCAACCCTAAAATAAACCCACAGAAGAAGTGAAATTCAAAAGTATTTAGGACAGGTAGTCGTCTTCTTATGAAAAGCATTGGGACATTGCAACTTTGGTCATTCAAGACAAGATAAATCTTTATTCGAGTAACAAGCTGATTTAGCAGCATTAGCAATTTAAGTACCTACAGTTTGAACATTTTACCCATTATAATCCTCTTCTCCCAAAATCGTGCTCCTCATTACTGAGTGTCGTAATCATTGTATAAGATCAAACACACATCGATACTATTAACAATTATAATGGATGGAGTGATTTGCCATTGCCTTAAAACCCATGCAAATGCTCTTCTTAAATGTGGCATGTGTGAAAAACAACACTACTGAATAAGTATAACTGGCACACGCCCCGGCTTCGCACCGGTGTAACTAAAATTATCAGTATTTCTCTACTATATTATGCATGTTATTTATTATACACATAAACTCTCCTCTTGAATCACTCTATCTGATTAGTTGATTTGTATCTATCTGATCCTTTGCTAGATACGTCGAACTAATCAAGGAAATTGTTTTCCCATAACAAAAGGCCCGTATTAACTATTAGTTTGTTCATTAGCCGACAAGACCATTAGGCTTTACGTTAATGACTTCGTGTACGGAATTCTTTTTATCTACGTACGTGCTGTGCCTGTCAAAAGAGCCGACATTTGAAGTAAGAGTGCCTACCTACGTTCGCTGCGTACATAAAATATCTGTTGTAGGTTTCTTTTATACTGTGCCCTACAAATGAGGATCGTTAGTATGATCTAAACATCAAGGATACCTATATTTTCTACTTCAAAAAATTCGTTAGGATATTTTCTGTAAGAAATTTGGCCCTTATTTCCTCCACTAATGAGATAATTTAGCCCATCTGCGCATAAGATATTTAGTAAAATTGGTTCATTTGGACTTCATAAAAGTATGGTACACGAAATGTTACTCTGGTTAAATTTGTTCTCAAAAGCAGACATATTAATCGCATTAGCAATCGACTTTCCCAACTTTCATTCGAATAAAATATGATTAAATACAAAGCGAAACTGCGCTGTTACGATTTATTATATTGTATTTGGCAGGGTTCGCGCCCGCCCACCAGTCTTGTTATTGTTCACATCTAGAGTCTAGGGGATCTGCCAACTCTGACGCGCCAGACAGGCCGGCTACACACGGTGAAGTTCTTCCGATACGATACTAAAGCTTCTAGTGCCAGGAATGTTTATGGTCGATGCAGTTGGATATTGTTTACATTTTGCCTTCAGGGTTCCTGCCAAATTGGACCGGGCATTCGATAGGCGCCATATTAGCTCGGTGTAATAGCTCTGTTTGATGGTTAGCAAAACAGGAGCCCTGATTGCTATGATAACGGATATAGTTTAGTGAGTAGAGGAACGACGCCTCAAGTCCTACATACGGCTGCAGGTCTAGCTAGCCTGCAGCTACGTAAACCGGTCGCCTGAGTGGAAACAAAAAGAGTTTCTGCCAACTACATATTACGCGAATGATAGACTGACTATACGCGGTGGGGGTTTGTGAGTCATATGAACGCTTCTGGTACTATGTCACAAGCATATATCTATAACCCATGCAGTTGTTCCATGTTCATGCAGTTGACATGCCCACATTTATGAAACGATGATGTCATCCACTACTGAAACATAGCTCTGGAATGTTAAATGAACCATGATATTCAGGATATATCTGGTGTCTTAGCTTCATTAGTTTGAGGCATCAATTAAACGCAGCTTGGCCGCTTTCATGGTCCAGTGTTTAGACGCTCAAAGTCGAAGTGTGTTGCACTATTTAAGTCTGATTGGTGCTTTGACTTTTTTCTGATACAGAGACGCTAACCCGACGATAAAAAATGCAAGTGAATCTCCACACACACATTAGATCAGAGGATAATTAAGTCAGTCAAAAAAGCTGTTAAGAATCCACGGTAGTTAGGGCCTTCGGTGACCTCACGTACCTTCGAAACGTATGTACGAGTAACAAGAATTACTTGAGTACGAGCGTACTAACTACTTCACGAAACATCGCCCATTCATGCTGCAGCTAAAACATTTACATTAGAAAATAGAGCATTGTTCGTGCCAAATTGTCTGATACATTATGTCATCCGGTTATTTACGGCGAAAGTGTTTAGATGGCGTCACGTAAATCGCATGTAGTAAATTAGCACTGGTAAATATTTACAATGTTGAATTGTTGCATTGCTTTTTTATTTGGGCAGTTACCCGCTAACCTACCATTCTAACCCACTGGTGGGTGGAGGGGTAACTCGAAAATTTTAGTAGTTCCCACCCACCCACCGCGTCAAGGCTGGAATTCTTTATCGATGTATTTTGTCGATAATGAAAAACAATATGGTCGATTAAATGAATTGTTTATTGACTTAAATTTTAATATTATAAACAGGAAACCAACGTGGACGAACAAAATGGAATCTTAACATATAAACTTTTCACATAATATTAAAGTTGAAGAGTTTGTTTGTTTGTTTGTTTGTTAGTCTTAAGGCACTAATATCACGGATGGACTATCCAACACAAAATATTTTTTCAATTGAAACCAGTAGTTCTTGATATTAGCGCCTTAAGACTAACAAACAAACAAACGAACAAACTCTTCAGGTTTAATATTATGTGAAAAGTTTATATGTTAAGATTCCATTTTGTTCGTCCACGTTGGTTTCCTGTTTATAATATTAAAATTTAATTCAATAAACAATTCATTTAATCGAACATATTGTTTTTCATTATCGACAAAATACATCGATAAAGAATTCCAGCATTGACGCGGTGGGTGGGTGGGAACTACTAAAATTTTCGAGTTACCCCTCCACCCACCAGTGGGTTAGAATGGTGGGTTAGCGGGTAACTGCCCCTTTATTTATATGCGTTGGTATGTACAAAGATGACTCGACGAATACAAGCTCTATTTCATCGCCAAGATTTTTCATACTTTTATATAATACAAGCGGCCGCCCGTGAATTCGTCCGCGTAGATTTTAGATCCCTTTTATTCGCAATAAAGGCAGCCTTATACCCTTTCTCAGGTTCTAAAGATTATCTGTGCCAAATTTCATCAAAATCGGTTGATATGTTTTGAGCGGAAAAGCGTAACAGACAGACAGACTGAGTTACTTTTGGATTTATAACATTAGTAGTGATTTTCTGTACTTGCAGTCTAGTTGGTGGCAGAACAGTAGCAATAGAAAATTTAACATTTTAATCCTACGCAGACATCGCATCATATCAGTCCCGAAGCGAACTTCAATCGGTAATAAAAAACGTTGTCCAGCAAATCTCAATCGATGATAGCATCTAGACCGGCCCAGTAAGTTTCCAACGGGCACACCTATCGATTGCTGGCGACTCTGCCAACCCATGGAACGACTGCAAGAATCAATACATTGCTAGTTCTGACATTGACCGATAACCGATGTTGACTGCAATGTAAATGCAATACGATTGGCGGGGCGCGCCTAATTGGTAGCTCTAGCTCTTGAAGCAAAACGGTTGCAAGAAGTCGATAAGGGTGAGTGTAGAATCCCGCTAGGCTGAAATTTTGCCGAAGTTTGAAAGCATTGCATTAGCAATTTCGGCATAGTATATGTATGTATATATTCCATTTGAATTACATTTTTTTTCGCCTTGTGTGTTTCCATACTATAAAATGGGAATAAGTTCCGTATTGGTTTGAAATTTCGAAATTCTCCATTCTGATAAAATCACACAACTGGTTTATAAATATGTAATGTCTTTAGATTTTTGGAGATCAGACGGAAACTGTTAGAGTGCTCTTATAATTTTAAGATTTATATTCATTTGATAATAAAACATATACAAAACAATACTGTCGGCAGTTGCACAAGTAACAATAGAGAGATATTGTTCTGATCTGATAAATATTAAGTTATCTTATCGATGACTCGTCCATTGATTAAACTTTTTTGTCGAGCGACCGATATGAGCGTGGGAAGCTACCGCATGTGGTCTCGGCAGCCAATGTCAGGGTTATTTGAACTAATAGTTTAATCTACTTGGTAGTTTTCTACTAAACTATGAATTTACAAAAGTACATAACTTGGCGACCCGCTTGGTGTAACGTTCAAGAAGGTGCCTTTTAGTCCAAGAGGTCGCGGGTTCGATCCCAACACACGACGAACATGTGTGTGCATGAACATGTCTGATTGTCATGGTCTGGGTGCTACATGTATCTATGCAATGTCTGTAAGACAAGTGCATAAGCTTCTTTACACGGAGTCAGATCAATGTATGGGATGTTTTGAAATATGTATTTACAAACTAATAACAATTTTGTATTAGTATGTAAGGGTGGTGAAATTGTTGTGAGTTTCAAGCACAAAATCCTAATCGCGCGTCCGACTATTATTCGACCGATATAATTATTCTCGTTAATAATTATTTGCTTGCTCCAAAATGTAGCTTAGAACTAACCACCAACTAACCTTCGAACTGGGTGTAATAGCCCTCATTTTATTTATCCTTGTATCAGAATTGGAGCTTTCGTGAAGTAATTACCCGTCACCGTGGGAAGGCATGGCTTGTATACCAAACCATTGTCTTTGGCGGTCAATGTCAGGCCTTGGTTGCTTGGTTGCCAGACGGGTATCGATTCGGCTGCCCTCGACAACATTCCTTGAAGCCAAACTTATGGACAAAGCGAAGGACGATCCCCTTGATTTATGGTGCTTGAATATCGTAGAAGGTTGGTGTGATTCCCTTGCCAAAATATAGGGATATCTATACGTCACAAGTATTAAGTAACATCTCTTAAAGAAACATCAATATAAGAGGGAGGCAAACTAGTAAATGGTTCAGCTGGTTTTAATTACCGCCATCGACATCCAAAATATTCGTAGTTGCTTCATCAGCCCTTCTCGGATTAATCTTAATAGATTCCTTACACGGGGATGGAACCTAGCACAAAAGTTAATCATTATTTCTTGCTCTTTTCCAAGGTGGCGGTCCTAACAAAGATAATTGTAAGATTCGAGTGGAAACGTTTATGAATTACTTCTTTACTATGGTCTATTCTAAGTTTTTATAATAATGCTACTAGCGACCGCCCGCGACTGAGCTCGCGTCGGGCGCGCGTATATCGGTTTCCGCACACACAGTGTTGTACTATAGCTTAAAGCCTACCTCATCACATGAACTATCCAACACAAAAATATTTATTCTATTTGAACCAGTAAATTCTAAGATAAGCCCGTTCAAACAAACATACAAACGAACTAACGTTTCGAGTGGAAGTACTACTATAGGTACTCTACCTCTCTCCACATTATAACCTCTGAACAATTACGGGATACCCCCAACGGCGATAAGCAGTCTTATTAGCTAATTAAGTAAGCTGCAAACGTATTGTTGTCCGTGTCGGCACGTTTCACCGATTCGCCGAATGCGGCGCCGGCGAAATTGTTGGGCCATCGTTACCGAAATACCGGCGATATCCTGTTGCGTTGCTCGGTTGAATAACTACTACACGCGATATTTATGTTACTGAAAAGGTACGATGAGAAATTGCTTGGCTTTTTGATTGTGATGAAATACGTCGTTACTACTTATTGTAGCATTGTGCTGTGGCATTGTTTTGATTGCAGTGACAAACGTTGGCTACTAAGATTAAGACGCAATGTAAAGCAACGGTCGCTTCACATAACAGGGCTATATTAAAAAAAAACAACAAGTTAGCCAAAAAGAACTCCTTGAGATTAACAATGTGACGATACTAAAAAATGGGATGTTCCGTATTCATCCGACGACGCGTTTCATTGATGAGCGTGTAACTTCTCATCAATTATGTATATTGAAACAGTCTTCCAAATGAGATTGCCAACAATTTATGATATTGCTAGGCTAACTAGATGAAACCTTGGCCGCAATTGTAGACGTAGGAACTGTTTAAAACATCTCACACTATTTGGTAAGCAATAGAAAAACGTGATTGCCTTATTTTCACCTCGCGAAGAAAATAACCTTGACCACGATGTTATTAACTAGTTGTTTTCCATCGAGTATGTATCCACTAGGGCAGAATTGTCACATATTTGACTAAGAAAATCTGCAAAAGCTTTAAGGTTTTGAGGAACCAGTAGTTCCTTAGATTAGTTCCGTTCAAACAAAGAAGCTCAAAAGTAACAACTAACGTATTAAAATCTGTAGTGGAAACAATCAGATAACTAAAAGGCCCACACCTTTTTTAAAGGGCCGGCAACACATCAACGATACCTCTGGTGTCGCGGATGTCCATGGACGGCGGTGATTGCTTACAATAAGGCGACACGCAAGCTCGTTTGCTGCCTCTTCCATTAAAAAAAAAGAGCTAGGGCGCCATCTTTCCCAGTCTTGTGGATACATCCTCTATGCTGTTGACGATATTAAACCGCTGTTTTGTTCTAAGAATGTCATTAGCATGATTGTCGTTCCGATAAAAGAAACAAGCCCTACAAAAACCTGATAGAGAGTGGTGAAATGTTTTGCACAAAAATAAGGCGCCCACGCTACATGTTAGTTTCACGCTAAATATCATTTGTGTGAATTGTTTTCAATGTACGTAAACGATAGGCATTTTATTTGTTGCTGTGATTAAATCAAGTGCGTTGTGCTATCCATGTATAGGTGTAAAGTTTCCTGAATTAAGGAAGTAGCTCTTAACAGTGAACTGTTTGATTTACTGCCAGTAGCTGAGTTTGTACATCGAACTACAACTAACAATCTTACTGCTGCTGTATGTTGAAATTAGCGTAGTCTCTTTTGAATGACCGGCAACGCATCGGCGATACCTCTGGTGTCGCGGATATCCGTGGGCGGCGGTGGTTGCTTACCATCACGCTAGCTCGTTTTCCGCCTCTTGCATTAAAAAAATGCTTCTTCGGTCATTGCACTTAGAAACGCGAAACGAACTTTTGTTTTTATGACTTCGGTGAAAATCGTCGCTAAATGTGCAACCGTAAAAAAGGAGAATCCCCTTTGTAGTGCAGATGGATTACCATATGGTGCTCGTAAAGTACTATCACCAGCTATAAACAACTGCAATACCAAAAGTGGCATGCGAATGTCCCGTCAACCTTTAGGGAGGTTACATGTTACCTTACATAATTTAATAAGACAGTCATACACATAAGGACTTACATTCAGAATCCCCAAACTTCCAGTTTTACTTTATTCAGAGTTTACAAGTTTCACCCACAACTTTTACTGAGTCCATTTTACAACGACCTACGCTTTGCTGTTTCGTGATAAATACCTACTGAGAAATGTACCTACATAAATAATATTCAAGGATACATTTCAACTTGAGTGGCAGGCCATGAATTTAACTAATCTCTAGACAGTTGAGTGATGCTACCGCTTAATTTATGTAACAGGACTAACAGGCAATTTTAATATCTGTGTTTTCTGTGACTACAAATAGTTGAGTATAGATATATGCCCATAAAATAAGCCCACCATTGTATTTATATTCAAAAGTGTTGTTATTTCGACCGCTCAAATTATATTTTACAAGCTCATTTTTCAAAATATTTTTTATAGACATCGCCATATGAAAATGTGGACCTGCTCCACATATATTTATCATATTATGTTGCGGCAACACCTGTGGTTACGCTAATGGGATATACGAGTATAGCCGTCAACATTGTGCCAGCAACTTTGTTGTTGAGAAACAATAGTGTAGACAAACAAAAGCTAACATTGAATACGGGAATTAGATCGATCTATCCAATTGAGTGGCACGTGCTTACATAAGGCTAGACTCCACCAAAGCGGAGTTATGCGGAGGGGAACAGAGATGTGTCGTAAGCAGCCTATAGGGTTTTCGCTTTTACATGTGACCATCACTGTATTGAAATCCTATTGGCTACTTAGAGACAGACTCCACCAAAGCGGAGATTTGGACGTAGCAGAGATGTGTCGTAAGCAGCCTATAGGGTTATTGCTTTCTCATTTGTCCATCATAGCATTGAAATCCTTTTGGCTACTTAGGGGGAGACTCCGCCGAAGCGGAGAAGTGCGAGCGGAGCAGAGCTGTGTCGTATACAGCCATTATGATTTAAGCCTTTACACGTGACTAATCTCAGCATTTAAATCCTATTGGCTAGTTGCGTCACATCCCCGCCCTGCTCGCTCATCTCCGCTTGGGTGAGTCTCACCCTTATGGCACATCTCCGCTCCGCTCTGCATATCTTTGCTTTGGTGGAGTCTCAGCCTTGAGTTGGGGGTGGCATGGGTCAATCTTGACGCGCTAGACTGACTAGATTAGATGGTTTCCAGAGTGGATTGAGTTGTCGCGAGATGTATCGATCGATTGTCTTCTGCCTGGAGTGTGTTTATGACAAAGTTATTGGTTCATGGTCAAGGTTTTTGTACTTAAGTATGTGATGATTTTATCTATCATTATGATAATATCTAGGGTGCTTTTGGGACTACATATTTTATTTCGTGAGTTTTTTGTGCATTGATCATGCGACGTTTTCTATCTGAAATGACAAGGACTAGTTCTCAGGCTTATTTACACACATTTTTGTAACCCTTTTGGCTCTTAACACGTTCAAATCCATCACGTTTTTCATGATGTCTTTACGTGTGCCGCCTACATTTGGCAGTGGACTCGCAGGGCGAGTCCCCGGCACTACAATATGAATTGAAAGGACTCGCCACGCGAGTCCACTGGCATTATTTAATGGTGAATTCATTGTTTTGTAATTTTTGTGGCCGTCACGGGCTCTGAAACGTTAATACGGCAAGTAATAAGTGTGTAACAACTATTTAGTGCGTTTCAACTTGCAATCATGACTGAAAACTCAAAAAGAAAAGTAAAAGGAAAGTTTGTTTCGTAATTTAAGCAGTGGTTGTCAATCTTTTAAATAGGGGTTTTTATTTTTTCAAAATTTAACTTGATGTTTTCAAAATGGCGGATTTTGTAGGTATGCTAACTAGGTTCGATGCTCTTTATTTATAGAAAATTCAATTTCGTTTTGTGGCAATTATTTAAACATTTTAATACTTTGTTCTTTCAAATATTTACCAGTCTTATGAAGCCTGAGAGAATCGGTACGGCAAGCTTGTGTGCTTAATATGAGTACCTAATTAGTATGAACAACAGTGGCAAATACAACGTATTTTTAAAGAAAATTATAGCGTAGATGTGGGCTTCAACCATTTACTTGTAATCATTGACCAACTTATTTATGGAGTAAATTAGGAACATTTTCATATAAATTGTATGGCAACCGACCGCAAATAAAAATGTGTTATTTTTTTAAGGTTGAGAATCTATGTCTGTGAACTCGCCTAGCGAGTTCAAGGCATTGCAGAATAGTTTTTTTCCTTTCAAATATAAACGGGATCTCTACACCCGGCCCACCACGTTAATCTTAAGATTAGTGTATATTTCGTCTACAGTTTAAGCAGTAAATACGCATGCATTTTGGAAATATTAGCGAAAAACACTGAACTCGCCTGGCGAGTCGTCAGCGCTGGAATAAGATTTACGTGAACTCTCCGGGCGAGTCGGCGGCACTGAACGTGTTAAGCCTGCGGCCTGTCAAATAGTATGATATTACAGACCCTCGCAACACCTGAGGTATCACTTAGATTATTAAATTGTCTCCGGGCGGAGTTTTTCCCATGCAAAATGGATTGAGTGGTTGTGAGATGAAGGATCGATCGTTTACCGCCTCGGGTGTTTATGACATCGTAAACTACAAGTAAATGGCTTATGGTCAAGTTTTATTAACGCTACGTGAATCCAATTATCTATGTGAAGATATGATTTTATGATATGCTTAGTGTGGTTGGTTATCATCCCCAAGGATGATAACTTAAATAAGATAGAATTAGAACATACGTGCTATATTTAATGGAGGATGGGTTCCTTTTTCTCCAAGCATTAAGATCAGCCGTTATAACTTACTGATGGGAAGGCGCTGTTAATATTAGGTATTTAAATATCTGGAGGCTGATGTTTCTCCAGCAAACTCTGTCAGTTCATATTGCCATAGAACTAGGTACATATATTTAAGAAAACTCATTGTCCTATCGTAGCCAGGTCCATAATAATAATCAGTTTCAGAAATAACCGTGTACTAAACATCTTATTTTATTTTTAAGTACTTATATTACCTGAGAGTGGCCAAGCCTTACTGAAATAAGCGAATTCTTGCGATCACTCCTAAGTTTTTTTTTATGTCAGAGGCGGCAAACGAGCTAGCGGGTCGCCTGATGGTAAGCAATCACCGCCGCCCAGGACATCCGCGACACCAGAGGTATCGTTGATGTGTTGCCGGCCTTAACCCCATACCCTCCCCAACTGAGCTCTGGCAACCTTACTCACCAGCAGAAACATAGCACAACAGTTACGAAGTGCTACTTCACTGCGGTCTTCTGTAAGGTGGAGGTACTTCCCCAGACGAGCGGCTCATTCGAGTGGAATTTCCACAAAGCTCTACCTCTCTTAATTATTTATTTAAGTGATCACACAGTTGCTTAGTACATGTTCGTAACAGCATTTATTCTTTGTTGCAGCGCCAGCCGCACCTGTCCGGCGGAGGGCGCGCCCGACCAGGACGCGGCGCAGCCCACCGTCGACCTGCCGCGCACGAGGGACGGAGAGATTGATTATGACGGTATGATGACTGTGTTACTTCCATCTTCTTTTACGTTCGTTTAACGTCTCCAGCGAGGCCCATGGCCGACGTTCGTGCCCCCCTTGAGGCGCCCCTGGGCGGTCGATGCTATTTTTTGTGTTGAGAGGTGCTCTCACAATAGTCATGTTAAGCTGTTAAAGTAGCAAAAAACAAATCAAGAATCATGTTCTTTGCACTTGCAAATACTTATAAAACTTTACTATGTAGAAAAGATGACTTCCTACAGCCAGAACGTTTAACGTTTTTGAAGACTCCTAAGATTTAAAGAATGTTATTGACTATTTTAATACTTTTTGTGGACTGCCAGACCGAATCAAGACCAAGAAAGTACCTAATGTCTAGCAGCCCTGGTATCTTACCCTTAAAAGTCATATCTCGCTGTCTCTGCGCAGAACTTTAAAACTAACCTACGGATATTGCTACGATTTTATATAAATACGAGCTTTATATGTTATAGATAACGGTTTGTATAAACAACACAATTACTCATTAATATAGCAGAATTCATAAAAGAACCCGATGCCGGTACGGACTACTGTTTATATAATATTATCAGGTTGCTGTCTGCTGCTAGACGAATTCGGAAATTTATCACCAATTATCAGCTGTGTACGTACAATGTACGTTCATTGCTTGCGTCACTGTAACCGTCACATCGGTCCCCAGAACTACCTCCCTGAGTCACAATGTCGTCGCCCAGATATTTGCATACAATGCCCTACTGCAGATGGATAGCCATTTGTTTTGTTTATTGGACTACACACTCCTTAAACATAGCTGTAGCTGATTGGGCATGACTTATGTAGAGGTTGGTGTATTCGAAAGTACCAACTCGAATTTTATCTAAAGCTCAATTTTGTGGTTTAATAGTGTCACTTTTAATAAGACAATGTTTTGCCTTACCGTGGTGTTCCACGGATATAAGGTACCACCAGGCATGCCGTAGACTTCATATTATGTTAGTGTGTGTTAAGTCTATGTAAGTACTTGTTTAGGTTTTCTTTTTCAAATTAAGGATGATTTTCTCTCGTATTGAAATGTCACCACGATCATTATCATCATCATGTCGGCCTTTTTCTGATCCATTTCTGGATGTAGGCCTCTTCCCACCTCTTCGATTCTGGAAGGTCTTGGGCCCGACTCATCCAGTCCCAGCCTGCATGTAGTCGGATGTCGTCAGTCCAACGCAGCGGCGGTCTTTCGCGCCCTCTACTAGCCACCCTTGATCCACATTCTAAGACCACGATATTATTTATTTATTTATTTATTTATTCCCAAACTTACAACTATCCTTACAGGCTTATCCTAATGCGATAGTGTAACTAGTTATTCTTAATATCTAATACATACTTATCTTAATCTAAATTCTATACACAATCCTACTTATAACTAATATAATACAGAGCCACCCTTGTGAACTCACTCAGAGAACATGAAAAAATATCAATATTATCGGCCATCTGGTTGATGAGATGCAGCGCGCGCGTGAGCGGCGCGGCGGCCAGCAGCGCGGTGCGCGCGCGCGGCACGGCCAGCAGGCGCGGCGCGCGCGCGCGGCACGGCCAGCAGGCGCGGCGCGCGCCGCCGCTCCGCGCACCGGGCCGGCGCGCTCAGCTCGAGCCGCTTCAACAACTCCGCGTTGTGTATCCTGCCCCTTAGCACTTTGTGCATGTAGCACACTAGAGCCAACTCCCTTCGAACTCGGAGTTCACTGAAGCCCACCATTCCAAGAACAAATAAATTAGGATACCTGAGCGGGTAAAACGGATACACTCCGTACTGCTTCAAGTGCAGATACCTAATAAATTTGTTCTGGACCTTTTCTAACATCAGCTTGTACTTCGTCTCGTTCGGGGCCCACACCACCGCGTTGAATTCCAGATGGCTCCTTACTAAAGCGTTGTACAGAGCTACGATTGCTTTAATATTCGTAAATCCGCGTGACCTACGTAAAACGAAACCTAGAGTACGATACGCTTTTTTACATATTACAGTAATATGTTCTCTAAACGATACCGTACTCGTCATTCCGACCCCCAAATCCCGGACTTCCGTCACCCTTTGCATTGGAACCTTAGCTACCTCATACTTATGCAAAATGTGGTTATGCGCGCGGGACAGTGTCATCACCACACACTTGTTAGTGTTGAACTGTAATTTGTTCTTGTCGCTCCACCCAACCACTCTGTCGATGTCTTGCTGCAATTATGTAGATAAAACGGTGTAAGTGAGATAAAGAGACAATATATTATGTAATATTGTTACAGCATTGTACGAGGATGAATCGGACAGTGACCTCGGGTCTATGGAGAACCATGGCTCCGTGGTCACCCATCTTCTGTCACAGGTCAAAATCGGCATGGATCTCACAAAGGTACAACGAATACTGCATATAACTATAACTATGAAAACCTTGCTTATTCAGAAATGCTGTGTCGTTTCTCTTTTATACTGCCAACGTTTTTCAGCCTTCACCGAATGAAAATGAAAATATTCTTTATTCACTACTTTAAAATGCTATCGCCTTTATGCTTAATAATAAAGAACATAGATTTAAATAACCGTTTGGCTTTCTGAATGGGAATACACGTTATCAAAGCACATAAAATAGTCCAAATAAAATTATTTAAGACAATCAGCAATTTATGAAATCCTTATACGTTTTCCGTAATGCGTTCGATATTTTTTCGTTGCAGGTTGTTTTACCGACGTTCATCTTGGAGAGGCGATCGCTTCTGGAGATGTACGCGGACTCATTCGCACACCCAGATCAGTTTGTAAAGTAAGATCATTGTTACACTTCCTAACTTGTATTTTCTCTTTCTCAAATACAGGTTTAAGAGAGATCGAGCTTAGTATAACTTCCACTCGAATGAGCCGCTCGTCTGGGGAAGTACATCCATCTTACAGAAGACAATAGTGAATTAGCACTTCGTAACTGTGTTGTTATGTTTCTGCTGGTGAGTAAGGTCGACAGAACTCAGTTGGGGAGGATACGGAGTCTTTAAGGCAGGCAACGCATCTGCAACTAGTTTCTCTACGTGAACGTTCTGACTTTTTTAATGTGATAGGGAGTCACCATCAGGTGACCTTGTTCGATTGCTTGAGTGATCTGTGTGATCACCTCTGCCGATAGAAATCAACAACCACACAAGGGTCGCAGATGCGTTGCCCGTCTTTCAAAACCCCATACCCCCGCAACTGAGCTCTGCCGACCTTAATTACCAGCAGAAACATATTTATTTTATTTATTTATTGAGGGAAAGTATACAGCACACTTAAATCTAAGTTACATGGCTTATTATAAAATTGGGATACCCCGTGTAATTAATTTTCAAAAAAATAAAGAAATTGTGACGGCCAATTATAACTATCCACGTATTAATTAACATTTACGAAGTGCTACCTCATGTTGTCTTCAGAGTGCATTTTAGTAACATGTATATGTACCTACCTACACAGCAGCTAATTACTAAAATGATGTCATGTTCCCCACAGAATAGTAGACCAGCCGACTCCCCGCGACAGAATGATCCAAGTGGTCCGGTGGTACCTGAGCTCGTACCACGCCGGCCGAAAGTCCCAGGTTGCGAAGAAGCCATACAACCCCATATTGGGGGAGGTTTTCCGCTGCCACTGGGACATGGATGGGTCAGATGGACATTCTAATTCTTCGGAGAAGGTAATTTGGTTTATATTATGGCTGAGTTAAGTAGAGTTGCCATTTCTTTTAGATATTCCATAGAGAGTCATCATCATTCACATCTCGTTTATTAGGGTTCCGTAGCCAAAATGGCAAAAAAACGGAACCCTTATAGATTCGTCATGTCTGTCTGTCTGTCTGTCTGTCTGTCCGCCAGTCTGTCACAGCCACTTTTTTCCGAAACTATAAGTACTATACTGTCGAAACTTGGTGAATAGATGTATTCTGTGAACCGCAACAAGGTTTTCACACGAAAATAGAAAAAAAATAAAAATAGTGGGGGGTCCCCATAGTCAGAACTGAAACTGAAAATATTTTTTTTCATTGAACATATACGTGTGGGATATCTATGGATAGGTCTTTAAAAATTATATTAAGGTTTCTAATATCACTTTTTTCTAAAGTGAATACTTTGCGTGACAGACCCTTCCAAAGTGGAAAAAAGTGTGTACCCCCCCTCTTACTTCTAAAATAAGAGGATGATAAAACTGAAATTAACATATAATGTGCATTACCATAAAAACTACCAACGAAAATTGGTTCGAACGAAATCCATTCAGTAGTTTTTTTAATACGTCAAAAATAGAATTTGTACGGAACCCTCAGTGCGGGAGTCCGACTCGCACTTGGCCAATTTTTATAGAGGCTGTAGTAGAGTTACTGATTACAATTGATTTCTGAAGATCAGCTCACTATTTAATCCTATACCCATTTTTAACCGACTTCAAAAAAGGAGGAGGTTCACAATTCGTCTGTATGTATAATATTTTTTTACATATTTAAAACCAGAACAGCGATTCTTGTAGAAGAAACAGACAGAAACTCTTTGGCCTTTACGCCCTTACGAATATGTCAGAGACATAAGCGCTACTAAAAACTACTGCAATGAGAGTGTTATTGGTTATTTTTTACATATCTGTCAAAGTCATGTCAAAATTCACCAATCATATACCAGTTAGAACCTACACCTACCTACTGCCATCTAGCGGATTTTTCAATCGCAAACACCCTCATTGTTGTCATATTTACCTTCTCGCGCAGCGGTGGTACCTACCTCATGTTTCAAATAATAATTCAGCTTTCTCCACCTCCTCAGCAAGAAGTCGGCGACGGTCCAGTCCCCTGGTGCACGCCAGACCAGCTCTCCTTCGTGGCGGAACAAGTGTCCCACCACCCGCCCATATCGGCCTTCTACGCGGAACACGTCAACAAACGCATCCAGTTCGAAGCCTGGGTGTGGACCAAGAGCAAGTTCCTCGGGCTGTCGATAGGCGTGCACAACATCGGCCGCGGGACGGTCACCCTCCTCGATACGGGGGAGGAGTACACTTTGACATTCCCCAACGGATACGGCAGGTTGGTCTTTATCCTCATTGCAATAGAATCCACTTTTGTAGCTGCTTTTACTGACGTAAATTGTCGGATCCGTGAAGAAGCTTGATATGGCAGACTAAGCCCTATTGCCATAAAAATACGGTAGAAATTCTCGTATCAACGTGTATTGGTAAGAATGCGCATCCAGTTTGAAGCCTGGGTGTGGACCAAAAGCAAGTTCCTCGGGCTGTCGATAGGCGTGCACAACATCGGCCGCGGGACGGTCACCCTCCTCGATACGGGGGAGGAGTACACTTTGACATTCCCCAACGGATACGGCAGGTTGGTCTTTAGCCTGGTAGAAATAGAGTCTTAACTCCTATGTCGATTGTCGGACTACGCGCAACGAGTGAACATGAGACAAGCGTGATACGGCAGAATGATCCTTATCGCCGTCAAAATAGAGTCGAAGCTTGGGTGTGGACCAAGAGCAAGTTCCTAGGTTCTAGCTGCAAAAGGTGATGTCAAAATCACAGGACTACGTGAAAAAATGTGTGGTTGTGGACCAAGAGCAAGTTTCTCCTTGGAGAACTAATGGAATTACGTGTTGTGACTCCCGAGTTTTCTTAACTATGTATAATTATTTTCCGGGTCTGTGAAGATTTTCATCTTCTTTCACTCTGTATCATAAACTTATCAAAGACAGTTATGTATCCTTGGATATTAATTTACTTTACATACTTCCAGATCAATTCTAACCGTGCCGTGGATCGAGCTGGGCGGCTCCGTCGTGATCGAGTGCGTGCAGACAGGCCATCGAGCCAACGTCGAGTTCCTGACGAAACCCTTCTACGGCGGCAAGAAGCACCGCGTCACGTGCGAAGTGTTCGCCGGACAGGACAAGAAGCCGTACTACACGGCGCAGGGAGAGTGGAATACGAGGGTTGACGGACGGTGGACTGAGTCTGGGGTGAGTTGCTACTGGATACATACTTGTTTGAAAGGAGATGGCTCAAGATCCATAACAAAGGCCAACGTCGACAGAATCTTCTCATGTCAGTTTTAATAGAAGTTTATGTATAGGTACATTAAATTATGTATATAGAATTTTCCTAACTATTGGGGGAATCTGGTAATCACAAAATATTTTTTCCATACATTTGGTAGATACTGAAACTTTTTTCATGCCAAATCATTATATTTCATGTTAAGATCAAAATACTTTATGAGACCATTTAAGGTTCCAGTACTATAAATGACAGAAATCGCAAAAAACTTCTTCCCGTAAGAAACAGGATCCGAGAATTTTCAGTACGAAATGTATGGGGGGAAAGTTTTTTTTGCGATTTCCTGATTCAGCCATTGATGAGCTATCTCCTTCTTATTCAAAACTTTCATGCTTGGCAACGTGGGACGTGATTTACTTGTACTGTTTGATCCGCTAATAGGCGATCGAATTTATTTATTTATTTATTTATTTATTTATTCTTACACTTGTGGCTTACAGTTTAACCAAAACGCACACAAGCTTTAAATTGACAAATTACACTATTACAATATCACAATCACACTATTACAATCCATAATCACATTAAAATCATTCATACAATAAAAATCAAATCATAAATTAATTACAAATATTAAATTAAATAAAATAATACAATGTCAAAAATTTCAACAATGTCAAAAATGTCAATAATGTTAAAAATGTCAAAAAGTTATAAAATGTCCGATGAACATGTCTAAAATTAATTAATCAAATTAAATGTCAACATTTTATCAACAACGACATGTAGTGACGTCAGCAAACTCATCATGCTGTCCGCAAAAATATCAATTTCGTCATGCTGAGTGAGTATGTCCCCGATCAAGTGTAAAGCGCGGTTTGTTGGGGCATATTCCGCTCGCTCCGTTCGTGTCACTGGTCTCTTCAAAAGACGTGGTCTACGGCGCGGAGCCACCGTTCTCTCCTCATTCTGCCTCAGTCTCCCTGGTACCAGTAAGTTTACCCTCTCCAACACTGACTGACTATTTACCTTATGGTGCATTATGGACAGATAATGCCTTATAATTGACATTACCCGCCTAGCCTTCAGGCTTTCTAACTCCACCATACCCAAGACAAATGCAGATGGATACAGATATGGGTAATACCCGTGACGCTTTTTGTAAAGCCATCTTGCAAATTTTCTCTGAATTTTTTCTACCTGGAGATTATACTTTTTTTGGTAAGGATCCCATACTACTGCTGCATATTCTAGCTTACTTCGAACGTACGCATTATACAAAGTTGTAGCTACCCTAACATCGTCAAAGTCCGCAGAAGTCCTAATTACAAATCCCAGAGTCCTATTAGCCGAATTACAAATTGATTTTATATGATTATGAAAGTCTAATTTATTATCAAATAATATACCTAAGTCTCGTATGCTATTCACTCTAACCAAAGGCGCGTCATGTAAAATGTAATCACTAGTAATAGGTTGCCGTTTTAATGAGAATGTGATAACCTTACATTTGGTGTCATTAAAAGGCAAATGATTATCTGTGCTCCATTTCTCAACTGTGTTTATATCCTGTTGAAGCGCCCTAGCATCTGCCACAGAACGGATCCCTAAACTCAGTTTTAAGTCATCTGCAAATAAGAGGCATTTAGCTGAACTCACATTTACTGGCAAGTCATTTATGAAAATAAGAAAGAGTGTCGGACCCAACGTACTGCCCTGACTCACTCCAGATCTAGTAAAATACGGATACGATTCAAAACCACAGACTCTCACAAATTGACGGCGGTCACCTAAATAGCTGGCAAAAAATTCCAGAAGTTTTGGGGTGAAGCCTATCTTTGCTAACTTCTTCAACAGCATGTCGTTATTGACCAAGTCGAAAGCCTTTCTAAAATCGAAATAAGCTGAATCTACCTGTCTACCCGCGTCAATTTCAGCACATATATAGTCGACATGTTCAACAAGATTTGTAGCCGTAGAACGGCTCTTCCTAAACCCGTGTTGATTGTCATGCAAGATGTGGTTAATTTGTTTCCCAATAGTCCGATTCAACACCAATTCAAACAGTTTCGCCGGAACGGAAAGAACGGCTACTGGTCTAAAAGCAGACACATCATTTCCAGTTTCTCCCTTTGGAACCGGCGTCACTCTAGACAATTTCCATTGTTCTGGATATTTGGCTTGTTGAAGCGACAAATTAAAAATGTACATAAGAGGTGACGCCAAGGCAGACGCACAATCTTTAACCAGAAATCCAGGAATATTATCAGGGCCACTAGCAGATCGCGCTCTAAGACGCTTTACGGCAGTCTTATAGTCATCAAAGTCCACCTGGTTTACAGAAATGGACAACGCATCTAGTCGTGCATTAGCCGCTTTTTCGGCCTCTTCGTAGTTCAATACAGGCTTGTCTTTATGAAACACTGAACTAAAGTATTCCGCGAAGGCATCAGCAGCTGGTTGACCGGTCACCTCCTTACCCATATACCTATATGAGTTCACCTCCCTTCTGTCCTTTTTTTTGTCTCTAATATATTCCCAAAATTTAAGCGGATTGTCAATTATATTCAACTGAGTCAATTTGAGATGCTGCTTATATGCGTTGTCAATTAGAATTTTAACCTTCCATCTGTAATAGCTAAACAATTCCTTGTTAAGCAGCATTCCCTCGCGTTTGTACCTTTTTAAATGATGATGTTTTTGTTTAATATTGTCAATGATCTCAGGCGTGTACCATTTTGGATAAACGTATTTCTTGCAACGGGATACTTGTTTTTTGTTCGGTACAAACAAACCAATTGTATCCTTTAATCTTGCATAGAAAAAGTCAACTGCTAAATTAACATCTGTCATGGCCTTTAAATCCGACCAGTCTAAATCCGCTAATTCTGTATATAAACCCTGAAGGTCTGCTTTCCGCCAATTCCAATCAATTCTATTCTCAGACCTGGACCAATTCTTAACTTGTGAAATCCTAGGCTGGGGCAACGACTCTCCGTATGGCAGCTTGATGGTTACATCTATGGAGGGGTGGTATCCATCTTCAGGAACGAGCGGATCCAAGCCCTGTGACACCATTATCTGGTCGAGTTCATAATCACTCAGCACAAGATCTAACATACTACCACGGGTATTCGATACAGTGTTAAACTGCCGTAAGTCACAAAAATTACAAAAATTATCGAACTCCATTTTCACCTTATTACTACCAGAATTTAAATTGAAGTCACCTAATATTAATAAATTGAGATTAGAATACTCATTAGTTGCATTTTCTATACATGTCAAAACGTCTAAATACTGTTCATCATTATAACTAGGCGGTAAATACACAACACAGCACAGAAATTTTATATTTTTACAGGTAACAATTGCAAAGAGTATTTCTTTATCTGGCGTCACTCCACTGATATCACTGATTACACGAACCGTGCACGAATTGCGCACTGCCAACAATACTCCTCCCCATCCAGCATCTCCAGAGCGGTCTTTCCGAATCACTTCATATCCAGAGGGAAAAAGCTCGCCATCTGTCACAGAGCTGGTCAAAAACGTTTCCGTCAATGCGATTATGTCGTGCTTGGCTTGTGTAACATTGTTAAAAAATAGACTCGTTTTAGAACGTAAGCCCCGCACATTCTGGTAATACATATGTATTTTCTTATAACGTCGTTGCTGCCTGCTGTGGCTTTTCGTTGGTCCGAAAGTTCTGTCTCCAAGGTTTGACGCATATATCCTCCGCCCATTGCCTTGGCAACATTACGTTTTCAGCTTGCTTCGCAGGAACGCCCAACTTAAAAGATGCATATCGCCCTCGTGATTTCAGTGCTTCTACAGTGCAAACATCATCCCCGCATATAGCTTTAAGGTGAGCCTTCACCTCCTCGACAGTGGTACCCTCTCGCACGTAATACAAATGTAGGTATCTCCATCTTTCCGCCGCGCTCAGTGATGTGACGCCTGGCGCCGCCGTTCCACGAAGCACACCCGTCAAAGTTGCTCTTCTCTTTTTAGTTTTTACCTCTTCCCATTTTTCTTCCCGAATTCCTTCAACAGTTTTGTTTACGATAGAAGGTAGTTGATCAACCACCGTTAGTTTAGTTCTTGATGGAACCAAACGAGGACTGATGGTACTCTTTACCATATTCATCTTGGTGGTCTTACACTGTTCGTTAGTCACAGGGACGGGTGAAACGAGGGTGACGGATGTAGGTATTGGGGGCTCAAGTCTAGTAGCGTCCGAGTTAGTGCCACCAGTAGTGTCAGAAGTAGGTGTGCTCGGTATCGTATCTATTTTATTTTCTATTTCAGATATTTTATTCATGATTCCTGTCATCATATCCTTAAGTAATAATTGAAAGCTTTTAAATTTTTCGTTAATTAGATTTTCAATTTTGGTTGTTAATCTCTGTTCAAATTTATTTTGCATTTCCTGGAGTTCGCCTACAATGGAATGTCGTAATTCATCCAGTAATAATGTATTATTATTTACTTCTCTTGGACTCAAAACCGACACAGGACGTCTCGTGCGGACGGTTACATTATCCGGACTACTCATTGATATATCTGCTAAACAATCATCAACGATGGTACTATCATGCATTAGTTTTTGTCGAACCGGCGTATGCGTATTGTCCCCTTTGGGCATTCTACAACGGCATTCCATACAAATCCAGTTGATTTTTATCGCTGAAGAAAGCGTAGCGTACCCTTCCTCAGAAATATTCGCACACAGCAAGTCAAAAAATTGTTTACATTTGACACATTTCATATACGGATTACCTTCAAATATCAACGCGCGGCAGCCCGCACAATTAACTACTCTAGGCGCCATTGTTATACAGGCGATAGTCAATCGGCAGCTCCTCGTAGGCCAGCTGTTTCGATGATTCACCGCAGCGAGCTGCGCCCGTGTTATCGTCGGTAGGAATCTGTCACACCAATATTTTTGAATTGTTTTTGCTTATAGCTCGTATACAACTTCACTTATTTTAATTCTTGTTACGCCACTAAATAACTGGTTGAGTAGTCTTCACGATCAAAATACTTTCAACCTTAACTGTTCACTTATTTTAGATGTTTTGATAAAATTATTACGGAGACTCGTCACAAATGTTAACACCGCTACAACGCTCGCAGCGCACCGAATGCAGCGCAGCGAAAGCGCAGCGAATTGGAGGAAAGTTGCTACGAATTAGGGCATTAATGAGGTTGTTTGCGATTGAAAAATCCGCTAGATGGCAACACGTAGGCGTGAGGTCTAACTGCAATGTCATTAGTGAATTTTGACATATCTGTCAATGTCATGTCAAAATTAACCAATCACATACCGTCCTACGCCTACGTACTGACATTTAGCAGATTTTTCATTTGCGAAAACCCACATTACGTTGAGTGAATGCACGCGCCCCTGTGGCCCGTAAGGAGCCGCGCGGAGAAACCGTCGCGGGGAAGAGGGACCCTCGCACGCGTGACGGAGCCCTCGTGTTCCCGCTACGGTTCGCGGCCGCGGGTGCTCGTCGTATATGCCTCGCGACATGGTTGCCTGTCCGCGAGTGTGCTAAACAGACGTTCGCTCAACGCAGAATTAGAAAGTCTTCAGGGACAAATTGTGTTTAATTCGATTCTTTCTTAAAAGTATGGCAAAAAAAAACGGTTATGAATGTAACGAATCTTTCTGTCCGTGCAAGCGATCGGAGGTGGTGTTCGAGGTGTCGTCGATGAAGCCTCGCCGCAAGCGCGTGGCGCCGGTGAGCCGGCAGCAGGCGCACGAGTCGCGGCGCGTGTGGCGCCACGTGACCTGCGCGCTGCGGGCCGCCGACACGGACGCCGCCACGCACGCCAAGCGCCTCGTCGAGCAGGCGCAGCGCGACGCCGCCAAGCAGCGCGACGCCGCCGGCGAGCGCTGGCTCACGCAGGTACATACACACGCATGCACACACACGCACACACACACACACACACGCACGCACGCACGCACGCACACACGCACACCCACACACACACACACCTCACAAGTGCGTCACCCGCGCAACACCAACGCCTTCTGCTGTCTGCACAACGCAGCAACTTCGTGCAAGTCCTCGCATACGCCGCGCAGCACGCACAGCACACTTACTAGACAAAAAAATAAGCTTTCATCAAAACAAACATCCTCGACAGATAATGGACTCCGCGAGTCGTGCCCACATCGTAATAGTAACCTTTCTCCGCAAGAATGAGTTCCCCCCTCCCCTAACTAAACTCGTCCATGTAATAAGCTGGCTCTGTCACGTAACGTTGTCACTTGGAAACCACTACAAGGAAAATCCCAATATTACTATATTTAATAAGCTTCCTTGTCATCTAAAATTTCCCTACATTTGTTGCAATACCATCATAAAACTGCTAATTACATCATTGCACCGTCTACAAAGTATTGTTATCTCTTCCAGCTATTCACCCCTAAAGGCGAGGACGGGTGGGAGTACATGACGCCGCTGCGCAAGCGGCTGGAGGCGCGCGTCACGCCGCAGCACAAGCCCGACGCGCCCGACGCGTCCAGATAATGCCCGCCGACACTCTATGCTTAAGCCTTAAGGTACATATTCCCTTGACAGAGATGAGACGTCGAACCACCTCGAACAAGTGGTGGTTGGCAGTCATTGGAAAGTGAACTTTACTCGTTTAAAATACAGTTGAAAATCACGTGCCGGGATGACCTTGCTTGACGAGCGATGTTGGAAAATGCTTAAGCCTTATGATACATATATCCGCGACGGACGTGAGCCGAATCACCTCCAACAAGTGGTGGTTGATAGCCATTGGAAAGAGAACTCTACTCGTTTTTAATACAGTTCAAAATCACGTGCCGGCATCCCTTCGCCTGACGAGTGACGTCGATCTCGGAGTTGGCCGAATACTCATTGGAAAGTGAACTTTTTTCATTTTTCATATAGTTGATATTCGCGTGCGCTAAAACAGTGGCTTGATGCCACCGGAGCCTGGACTTTATTCCATTTTCATACCTGCGCCTGAGAACTTGTTTATCATCATTAACCAGTTGTGGCAAAGTAGTAATCTTCGCCAATCAAGTCGATAACATTGATAGTATTTGAAGGTAGGTCAGATATTTAATAAGTGTTGCCAGACGCTTGTGTTCGATAACAACGATGAAGTGATATGTAGAGTTGCTTACCATTCAATTGCAAATAGGCACTTTATCATGTCCCTATCTTCTTACTACTCATGAAATGTTGATTAATGTATTGCATCTGGTAACACTTTAAATTTGTGCTTGACGCACAGTCTTTGCTAAGGGTTTTTATAAATCTTGTATGGGTTGTTTTTGCCATTATCTGTAATAATTTATGAAATTTAAAAACCAGGTGACACTTGACTTTGAAATGGCACGACGATGGTTCAAGTGATATATAAATGTTGAAAAACTATTTTTATTACTGATTTTTGCAGTAAGTTTTTACAAATACTTACTGGGTTTTGGCAATTTTTTTATATGGTTATTTATTTTTATAATATTTTTTGTTAAATATGTATGTTTCGAACTGTTTTGTATCCTTAAGAACTTAGCAATGACTGCTAAATTTTTTATATACTCTTGGGGTCTCTAATTTTTACGGTGACTGACTTTTGGGCTATGGGTCTGCTTATGGTAAGAAACCGCAATATACATATTACATATATTGCGTTTGTTGAAAAATATACATTTTAATGTCAAGTGTCACCGATGAGGCGCGATTTTTATTATTTTATGTCAAATCTTTTTACATACTCTTACTATGGCCTATATGATAGTTGAGCAATAATAAATTGTAAATATTAAGATCTCTTTTATAGTATGGTTTGGTCTCACTAGCACCAGAGCTTTTTCATGGTGGGAAATCGTTGATCATTAGTGTCCTGTATCTTACTATGGTCCATTAGTTCAATTGAGAATGTTAGCGTGAATTTGCCTTTTTGTATATTTTGAGAGTTGGGATCGTTAAATAAAACAAACTAATTTAATGTTACTCACAGTTATGTAGTAACATTAGCCAATTGTATCATTTAAGTGGGTTTTATTTAACTATTAATCTCGTTAATATCAAGGAACAGTAGTTAAGACCATTGTTACTTGTTAAGCTTCTGCTTTTAAAAAGCAGTTTTTACATCGCATTTATTTCATGTCTCGTTGGGTCCGAACTTGGGCGTGTCTACGCCTGATTTGTATTTTAAATGGAAGATAACACACTATGCCGATATTATGTCGCGTATTTTTGTATCAAAAACGCATTGACGCCGAACTTCGGTCGCGTAATTTCATCCTAGTGTGGACCTACACTTTGGAATCTTTTGTATTTACGTTTCTAACATAATGTTAGGAGATTGGGCATGACCATTTACTTTAGTTTCTCATCATGTTGTATGTCGAATCAGATAAATACCTAGTGATGGATGGCAATTTTATGGGACTCTTTTAGATAATTTTCTCTCATGGCTGCGGAGTATTTCGGTGAGCCAAGGGAATATTGTGTGATCAAATAATTTTGGCTTAGAAATTTTCGACATTGACCAATGGATTAACCAATAAGTCAGCGAATATGCTACGATCAAGAAATTATTTCTTGATTCTAGGAAATTCACAAGTCCATAGACGCGCACAGCACTCAATTATCATACTAATTACCAATAAAAACTGTAACGAAATGTTGAAAACAAATACTTTTTGTTACAGATGGAACGCAGATATCGGAATGTCGAGCCCGTTTGTACCGTGTGTATGAAAGACGCTTCCCATATCATTGCCATGCACAAAATTCATGTTGAAAGTAGTAGCTTCATAAACTACTTTTTTATAACTTGTAAAGAGAGTTTTAAAAGCATGCAACAACAGTGTTAAACTCATAAAAATAAAATATAAAGCATTCGAATAGTTTAAAAATACTTGAAATCAATTTTTATGAGCATCAGACATTTAGTTGAAGCACAAGACAGATGTGTAATGATTACTCACAAACAAATTATATTCCATCAGCAGATAATATTTGTATGCTACGCTCTTAAAAAGTATTCTTACACATAAAATTATGAATTGGTAATCATTACGCATTTATGTTGTTGTGACTTTTTTTTATTAATAAGCCCTATTTTTATAGTGCATTAATCAAATCGTTATCGCCAAATGACTTTGAACTCAAAATTTCACGATCGAGGGATGTTTTTGTAACGCTTAATTTTGTGATCACATATTTGAATAATCTTGTTATATTTGTATAAACGATAAAGACGTCAGGGTTAGTTTTTACTCTGTAAATAACTAAAGTATAAAATATAAGAAAGAAAAAGATTTTTGGGTAGATGATGTAGGGAACCTAAACTATTACTAAGTATTATCAAGGAAATCATAAAATATGGGTATTTGACTTGAACTTAATTTGAGCAGCACCATTTCATTTCGAAACTGTTTTTAAAATTGAAAAATAAATACTAGTAAATTATATGTATATGAGTTTATAAATCTTCTGTTTGTCATACTCTGAAACTGTGTTTTTAACTGACAATCCAATTAAAATGTACAATGAAAGGTGCAATGACAAATTAGTCATATTCGTATGCAATAAGGTTCATATTTCAATGAGTAGGTAATTTAACTGGTATCACATCAAGCTCCATCTGTGATTTAGAACGTTCTGTCTTTAGAATAAGGTTTCATATCATCTGAACAAATCAAATGTAATGCACATGTAAAAATTACAGAACTAACGTCATTAAGTGTCGAAACACTCTATTCCGATAATACGCGACCAAAGTTGGTGTACCTACTTAAATCACTGATGTCACGCCATGCCGAAATTACGTCGCGTTATAGAGTACAGAAATGAACAGTAGTCAGCGTAGTCACACCGAACCTCGGTGGCGTATTTTCAGCATAGTGTATCTCTACACTTATTGTCGTTACTTCCGTTATTTATACCCACGCACATATTCAGAAAATATGATAGATCAAGACCATTCCAAGTCATTAGATCTTTTGGGAATTGGTGAAGTTTCAAATTTGCATGACATGGCTTAAGAGTAATGGTTGAATTTGCTAAATGTTAATAACAAGCATAAAAATAATATTTAATGCAAATCAAAATAGCGCTTATAAGTTATGTCAAACTTCAGAAATGGCAACCATCATTTTTAAGAATAAAGTGCTTCATTGGAACTGCAAACTTCAGTGCATCTAGAATCCTTATGCACCTGCAGTGTAGTGCATATCATTAAAACAGTCAAATACCTGTTCGGTTTACATCATAGTAAATTAGTCTCACAATGATGATTTCTCTAGAGCTAATTATAAATTGCAAGAACTCATTACGTAGAAGTTTACCTGCTAGACATTAGAGTTATATTCTGGTTAATTCAGAGACAAGTTAATAGACAATAAAGTAAAGGCGTGTCCATCTCCATACACAGTCGGCGACATAGGGCTTGTTCACAATGAATAATTAGCGAAAAGACTGAGACACAATGTGAACGAAACATAACGAGACATCGGCAGTGACACTTGCAAGAAATATGATTATTCAATCACATAGACTTATTTAATTACATAGTTATAACTACCATGTTGTATATTTAAATAAAAATTTAAATTATTTCGGTATGTTTTATTTATTACTTTTATTCAATGGTAGTTGTAAATAACCTATTTTAAGAATACCTAACTTAAAAACGTTTTAACGTCGAAAATAAGCATGAGTAAATATTATGAATTAATGTATGAAGGTGTGTGCCATTGGTCCTGAAGTACACAGCACATGGCAAACTAAGCCAATACTCAAGAGGTTTGCCAAAATCTATTGGAAGTTTTGTAGAAGTAAAGTGTTTTTTAGGGTTCCGTAGCCAAAATGGCAAAAAAACGGAACCCTTATAGATTCGTCATGTCTGTCTGTCTGTCTGTCTGTCTGTCTGTCTGTCCGCCAGTCTGTCACAGCCACTTTTTTCCGAAACTATAAGTACTATACTATTGAAACTTGGTGAGTAGATGTATTCTGTGAACCGCAACAAGGTTTTCACACGAAAATAGAAAAAAAAATAAAAAAATGGGGGGTCCCCATAGTTAGAACTGAAAGTGAAAATATTTTTTTTCATTGAACATATACGTGTGGGGTATCTATGGATAGGTCTTTAAAAAATATATTAAGGTTTCTAAGCTCATTTTTTTCTTAAGTGAATACTTTGCGTGACAGAACGATCCAAAGTGGAAAAAAGTGTGTCCCCCCCCCTAACTTCTAAAGTAAGAGGATGATAAATCTAAAATAAATATATAATGTACATTACCATAAAAACTACCAACGAAAATTGGTTTGAACGAAATCTATTCAGTAGTTTTTTTAATACGTCAAAAATAGAATTTGTACGGAACCCTCAGTGCGGGAGTCCGACTCGCACTTGGCCAATTTTTTATTATTATAATTAGGTGGCAAAGGAGCAAGCGGTCTGCCTGATGGAAAGCAATCGGTGCCACCCATGGACAATTGGACACCCGCAACACCAGCGGAGTTACAAGTGCGTTGCCGGTCTTTTAAGAGGGAATACACTCTTTTTCAAGAATAACACAGACATTTTCCCTTTCCCTTCAGCACTTTTAGTCTTCCTGGACCACCGTTCTATAAGTAACCAACAGGATTTCAATGTTGAGCTGGTCATGTGTAAATGCCAAATCCTGTTGGCTGCTTCGGAGACATCTCCGCTCTGCACCGCACATGTCTGTATCGTGAAGTCTTGCCCTGAAGCGACGCGCGAGGGATGACCAATGGGTATGGGACCTCGTCCTACCAGCTCACTTTTGGTCCTTTCACACAAGTTAAGTTCGCAAAATACCTCAGCTGATACTCAAGAAGATTGCCAGAATCTTATGGGATGTTTTGTGTAAGTTTAGTGAATTTTCTATGATTACACAGACTTCTTCCCTTTCCCCTCGGCACTCTTGGTCTTCCTGGAGCACAGATTGCTGAAGGCACGGCACAGGCCAGTCTTGGGCTTATCGCACGGCGTGTCTCGGACCAAGTCGGCGACCGGCGCCGTGAGCACGCGGAAGTTCACTTGGCTGAGGTCCATCGCGGCGTGGAGGAAGCGGTACTGACAGATGTTTCCACTATGGTAAAGATACCGGCTTACAACTTGACTAAATTAGAAGACGTTTTTAGGTGTCTACGGGTATCAGGCTGAGATTCCGCGGAAGGAAATCTCCGTTCTATAAGTAACCAATAGGATTTCAATGTTGAGATGGTCAGGTGTAAATGCCAAATCCTGTTGGCTGCTTCCGAGACAACTCCGCTCTGCACCGCACAACTCTGTATCGTGAAGTCTCGCCCTCAAGCGACGCGCGAGGGATGACCAATGGGTATGGGACCTCGTCCTACCAGCTCACTTTTGGTCCTTTCACACAAGTTTAGTTCGCAAAATACCTCAGCTGATACTCAAGAAGTTTGCCAGAATCTTATAGGATGTTTTGTGGAAGTTTAGTGAATTTTCTCGGACTACACAGACTTCTTCCCTTTCCCCTCGGTACTCTTAGTCTTCCTAGAGCACAGATTGCTAAAGGCGCGGCACAGGCCAGTCTTGGGCTTGTCGCACGGCGTGTCTCGGACCAAGTCGGCGACCGGCGCCGTGAGCACGCGGAAGTTCACTTGGATGAAGTCCATGGCGGCGTAATGGTAAAGATACCGGCTTACAACTTGACTAAATAAGAAGTCGTTTTAGGTGTTATCGGGTATCAGGCTGAGATTCCGCGAACGAAAATCTCCGTGCCATAAGTAACCAATAGGATTTCAATGTTTATATGGTCACGTGTCAAGGCCGAAATCCTATTAGCTGCTTCCGAAATATCTCTGCTCCGCACCGCACATCTCCGCTTTGGTGGAGTCTCGCTCTCAAGTGACGCGCTACGGATGACCAATGGGTATGGGGCCTCGTCCTACCAGCACACTTTTGGTCCTTTCACACAAGCAAAATACCTCAGCTGATACTCAAGAAGTTTGCCAGAGTCTTATGGGATGTTTTGTGTAAGTTTAGTGAATTTTCTATGATTACACAGACTTTTTCCCTTTCCCCTCGGCACTCTTAGTTTTCCTGGAGCACAGATTGCTGAAGGCACGGCACAGGCCAGTCTTGGGCTTGTCGCACGGCGTGTCTCGGACCAAGTCGGCGACCGCCGCCGTGAGCACGCGGAAGTTCACTTGGCTGAAGTCCATGTCAGCGTAGAGGAAACGGGACTGACGGTCGCTTAAGACCCAGAGGTTGCCTTCTTGGTCCACCTGTAAGAAGTATTGCTTTTCTTCATCATACTCGGCGTACCCAAGGTCTGGGACAGGGGGGCAAATCAGATTTTAATAAGCAAGGGGGGAAGGACTTCTTATTTTTTTTCACTAGGTAACATACCTAGTAGGGACGTTGACACTATAATGGGGGGAGGGAACAGCTGACATTATACTTAAATAAATACAAACCAAGACAAACAGACATGCATTCAAATGTTTGTCCCATGCGGGGATCGAACCCACGAACACTTGGTCTAATAGTCAACATCTTGAGATGATATAAAAAAGTCCCTACCTTGATGTCGTTGGGGAACTCTAGCAAGTTGCAGTCCTTCATAAGCACCAGGCTGTTCTCCGGAGTGAAAGGCTTCTCTGTGTTCCAGCAGCCTATTGCGTTCTTACACAGCTAGTGGAAACAAGATAATAATAAGTGACAAATTCTGGACGGATACAAAACTGGTGATGGTTGGTACCTTTAAGTAGTTATAACTTGCGGATTAGCGATAAACAATCGATTCAACCTTCTTATGAATGACTTCGCTAGATAATAAATAATTCCACCACCACAAACATACCAGTTGCTTACCCCCATAATCCAGTCTGTAGGTATTTTTGCCCTACAAAAGGTGGAGTAAAAGCGTTTATGATGTTATGTTGTTAAGGTATGAAGGCCTAATAAAAATCCAAATTTTCGACCTTGAGAAGAAAAGGCGCGAGCCGCCATGTTGAATTGAATGTGCCAAAATTAGGTTTTTTTTTAAATAATGTCTCAACAGTTGACTTTGTGGCAAAAGTGTCTATGGGAAGTAGAAAGAAGACAAAATTTCTAACATTCTTCTCATACATGTTTATTCTGTAAGTCTTATAGGTAAAAAGTTACAAGCGCCGGAATAAAATATTTCCAAAAAAAATAATACATCTCTATGTATTTTGGCCTTGGTAGCTAGCTATCACGCGGCGCGGGGTAATCCTGGCTACAGCTCTCTTTCTATCAGCTGCGAGCCCAGGTCTCCAGGACTCTGGGACTCTGTGTCACTCCGAGAAGGGCGCCGCTGGTGATTCCGGCCCGTTCTGGTTACTCACCAGACTAGGCTGATATAGCTCCCTCTCCGTCAGCTGTCTGAAGTGCACTCGAGCTCCACGTCTCGCCGCGTGTCCCAGGCTTGCCATCCAGGCCGCAGCTCGCTCCAGCTCACCAGGCTAGGGGACTCGCCATCCAGGCCGCAACTCACTTCACGTTACTCAGGTCCAGGGAGTGGTCGGGAACAGTCACCCAGAGAGGCATGAAGACACCCACCAGGCTGGGCTGATACAACTCCCTCTTCGTCAGCTGTCTGAAGTGCACTCGAGCTCCACGTCTCGCTGCTTGTTCCAGACTCGCCATCCAGAGGTGCAATTCACTAAGCGCAAATCTCAACACTGTGTCATCGGCGTCAGTCGTAATTTACTAGTATTTTGACATTGTCAACGATTACACAGCCGTGAGATTATGACATTTGTGCTTAGTGGATCGCACCTCAGGCCACAGCTCGCTCCAGGTCAATAGCCATCACCCAGAGAGACATGAAGACACTTACCAGTCTTGGCTGATACAGCTCCCTCTCGGGCAGCTGGGAGTCCAGGGCTCTGGGACTCTGGTACACTGTGTCACCCAGAGAAGAGCGCTGCTAGTGATTCCGGATCGTTATGACTACTCACCAGTCTTGGCTGATACAGCTCCCTCTCCGTCAGCTGCGAGCCCAGGTCTCCAGGACTCTGTGTCACCCAGAGAAGGGCGCCGTGTTTCAAGATCGTTCTGATTACTTACCAGGCTAGGAAAGTAAAATTTAAGTAAATTGATGATTTTTGTAATTTTGTTTTTCTTCTACCAGATGTAACTTTTTACCTATAAGACTTACAGAATAAACATGTATGAGAAAAATGTTAGTAATTTTGTCTTCTTTCTACTTCCCATAGACACGTTTGCCACAAAGTCAACTGTTGAGACATTATTTAAAAAAAACCTAATTTTGGCACATTCAATTCAAGATGGCGGCTCGCGCCTTTTCCTCCCAAGGTCGAAAACTTGGATTTTTATTACGTCCCCATACCTAAACAAAATAAGGTCAAAACCGCTTTTACTCCACCTTTTGTAGAGCAAAGGCTTTTATAAGTCCCCACAGACTGGACTACCAAACTAAGCTCGAAGCTTGTACTATGGATGCTAGGATGGGCATACTTAAATAAATACTTTTATAAACATCTATGACTCGAGTTCAAATGCCGATGTTCATCACAAAAACATTTTCCCCGAGCGGGATTCGAACCCGCGACCCTTGGTTTTGTAGCCAGGGTCTCTGACCACTACACCAACGGGCCTGTCAAATAAGAAAAAAGTTTCGACTTACTTGTGTATAAAACAGAATGTTGTGTCTTGGATCGTAGTCGCAAGCTGACGTCTGTGAGAATGGTCCCTTTTCACCTACTACCTGTGATGCAGGAAATGGAAAAGACAGTAGATCATGTGCCACATACGATTATTCGAACTTTTCTATAGTCCATTTAATCTAAGATGATCTGTGTGGCCGGTTTACTTATTTTACGAAATTAAACTTTATTTCAAAGCAGTAAGATCGAGCTGTTGATATGAATTTCCATAGGATTCTCAATGCTTTAGAATATGTACTGTCGAATTTCCTTTGAACCGTCAACTCTCACCGGGATCATCTAAGGTGAATGAAATGGACTATAAACGATGAATCTGGTTTACCTCAACCCCTTCGAAAGTTTCTTCTTTCAAGGCATCTTTATTCCTCAACAATTTAGTAGACATTTTAAATTGCTTAGTGCTTGACGTAGGGTGAAGGTATAGGTCACGGTATCTGTAAGAAGATACCGTATAAGTATTTGTGGCCCTGACCATAACGAGTGTCGCGGTTTCGAAACCTAGAACATAGTTCAAAACCTTGCTAGGGACACATGTTTGTGTGATGAACTTCATAATTTGCACTCGAGTCATGGATATTAATTAAAATATTTAAGTTAGTCTTTCTGTTCCAGGATCTCCATACTAAGATTTGTTTGGAGATAGGCGATTATACTCGTTGTGTTAAGTCCAAGGAATGAAATTATTAATTATTATTAATGCAAAGTTTTATTACCCATCACTCTTAGTCTGCGACAGCGCAGTGGACGACACGCCATCAGTCCAGTAGAAGTCCACCCCGCCCACATTGTAGACCCCCGCGTGAGGGTCGAAGCAGAAGAGGCGGTTCTCAACGCGCCAGGCGTCGCGCTGCTGCAGCGAGTACACCAGCAGCGCGCTGGAGCCCGGGTCCGTGATGTACGCGAACGCGCACGAGCAGTTCTTGCCCACTATGTCCACCACCTAAGGTAGATGTAAGGAGGGTGTTTCTGAATGTGCTGGCCTAGAAACCTTCTTACAATCATGCGGCTTCTAGCGACGCACAAAGGCAGAGCCATAAGTTCAACTGTCAAAAGAAGAAACTAAGGGAGATTCTAGGGGATAGGCAGCACCGTTTCCCTGTGTTTTATAGTTCAACACACTGCGGTCACCAACTAGACTCCCCAGCGTGGCGTGGTGACTAGGGGCATCACTTCATCTGGAGGAATCCACAGCAGTTGCCTGCTACATGCTGATGATGATGCCCAACGCTCTACAGGAGACGTCGAAACACCATCATTCTATGACCAATGACAGCACGGCTTGTACCCTATGTTCACGGGACGACACCCAACATTGTTGACTCTCGCGTGAGGGTCGAAGTAGAAGAGGTGGTTCTCAACACGCCAGGCGTCGCGCTGCTGCAGCGAGTACACCAGCAGCGCGCTGGAGCCCGGGTCCGTGATGTACGCGAACGCGGACGAGCAGTTCTTGCCAACTATGTCCACCACCTGGGGTAGGGGTAATAAGGGGGTTGCCGAATGTGCTAGACTTGAAACCGGCTTACTTTCAAAGCCATAGGTGTTATAAGTAGCGACTGCTATCATGCGGCTTCTTAGACACCGGAGGGGAAAGCCATAGGTGTCAAAAGAAGCCACTAAGAGAGATTCCAGGGGATAGGCAGCACAGCACAGCAACCTGTGTTTTATAAGTTTTTCAACATACTGCAGTCACCAAACAGACTCACCAGCGTGGCGTGGTGACTAGGGGCATAACTCCACCTGGTGAAAGCCTAGGCAACAGTGGCAGTCCACTGCTGAACCTGTCTCATCATCATCAGCCTGTAGCAGTCTACAGGCTGATGATGATGAGATATCTCAACGTCCTATAGGAAACGTCGAAACACCATCATTCTCTGACCAATGACATCACAACTTTGACCCTATGTTCACGTTACGACCCTCGCGTGATGGTCGAAGTAGAAGAGGTGGTTCTCTAAACGCCAGGCGTCGCGCTGCTGCAGCGAGTACACCAGCAGCGCGCTGGAGCCCGGGTCGGTGATGTACGCGAACGCGGACGAGCAGTTCTTGCCCACTATGTCCACCACCTGGGGTAGAGGTAATAAGGGGGGTTTCCGAATGTGCTAGACTTGAAACCTGCTTACGGTCAATAGCCATAGGTGACTGAGATCATGCGGCTTCTGACGACACACAAAGGAAGGGAGTCCAGGGGGTAGGCAGTACCTTTCTCCTGTAATTTAGGTATAGCTCAACACACTGCGGTCATCAACCAGACTTCCTAGCTTGGCGTGGTGACCAGGAGCATAACTTCATTTGGAGGAAGCCTAAGTACAGCAGTGGACTGCTACAGGCTGATGATGATGAGATAGCTCAACGCTCTATAGGAGACGTCGAAACACCATCATTCTATGACCGATGACAGCACGGCTTGTACCCTATGTTCACGGGACGACACCCAACATTGTAGACTCCCGCGTGAGGGTCGAAGTAGAAGAGGTGGTTCTCAACGCGCCAGGCGTCGCGCTGCTGCAGCGAGTACACCAGCAGCGCGCTGGAGCCCGGGTCGGTGATGTACGCGAACGCGCACGAGCAGTTCTTGCCCACTATGTCCACCACCTGGGGTAGAAACCTACTTACTATCATGAGGCTTCTTAGACACCGAAGGGGTGGAGCCATAGGAGTCAAAAGAAGCCACTTAGGGAGATTCCAGGGGATAGGCAGCACTGTTCACCTGTGTTTTATAAGTAGTTCAACATATTGCAGACGCAGACACCAAACAGATTCACCAACGTCGCCTGGTGACTAGGGGCATTACTCCACCTGGTGGAAGCCTAGGTTCAGCAGTGGACTGCCACTGCTGAACCTGTATCATCCTCAGCCTGTAGCAGTCTACAGGCTGATGATGATGAGATATCTCAACGTCCTATAGGAGACGTCGAAACACCATCATTTTATGACCAATGACAGCACAACTTGGACCTTTTATTCACGTTACGACACCCGCCCACATTGTAGACTCCCGCGTGAGGGTCGAAGTAGAAGAGATGGTTCTCAACGCGCCAGGTGTCGCGCTGCTGCAGCGAGTACACCAGCAGCGCGCTAGAGCCCGGGTCCGTGATGTACGCGAACGCGCACGAGCAGTTCTTGCCCACTGTCCACCACCTGAGTCAATGAGGGGTGTCCCTCAATGTGCTGGCCTAGAAACCTACTTAGGTACTATCAATAGCTATAGGTGTCATAGGTAGCGACTGATATCATGCAGCTTCTTACGACACCCAAGAAAAGAGCCATAGGAGTCAAAAGAGGCTTCTTTTCCCCTAGTGGCTACTAGGGTAGATTCCAGGGGATAGGCAGCATTGTTCTCCTCTGTTTTATAGTTCGACATACTGCAGTCACCAATCCGACTGCCCAGTGAAGCCTGATGCCAAGGAGCATTACTCCATCTGGAGGGAGCTAAGGTACAGCGAGCTGGAGCCCGGGTCCGTGATGTACGCGAACGCGCTCGAGCAGTTCTTGCCCACTATGTCCACCACCTGGGGTAGAGGTAACTACCCTCGTTACATGATCAAATATATCGTGTAGTGCCGGCCTAGAATAGCACAACCATGAGGCCACTTACGCCACTAAGGGAAGAGCCATACACGAACAGCCAGGCACGCAGGATATATTTTAGTGCACAAGTGATTGCCAGCGTAACGCCTCGATGGCCTAGTGGTTTAAGTACCGGGCCGTGGTCTCGAGGTCCTGGGTTCGATTCCCAGGTCGGGCAAATTTTGTGTTGATTTTTCTGAACACAGCCCGGGTTTGTGATCACCAACCCGCATTTAGCCAAAACCCATCTTTGTAACGAAAACATGATTTCAAATGATGGAGGCCTTTGCCCTGCAGTGGGACATTAATAGGCTGATACTAAGTGAGTGCGCAAGCGCGGTTGCACTCCCTATTCCCTCACCTCCCTCTCTGAGGGAATAGGGAGTGCTGGCCTACTGAGCTCAGTGGGCCAGCAATCTGACTGCAGAGAGATCAGGCGCAGGCAGGACCAACAGCTTAACGTGCCTTCCGAAGTACGGAGACACAGAAATAATAATACTAACAATACTACTCAAGACGGAGGAATCTTTCAGCAAGTCCTCGGGCAGCTCGTAGCGCTCCAACAACTTGTCCTCTAACAGGTCGAACACCACCACGGCCGGCGGCACTATTTGACGGACTTCTTCTGCAATGTAAAACTGTGTCTTATTTTGGTAATACCTGCGGTATTTGACATACTATTATATTAATACTTCCACAGATTAAACATATTTCGTACTAGTAAGCTACAAAGCAAATAAGCACATGATGGTATTCTTAAATGAACTGTGATGACTAGAAAACCTGCAGTTAGTGCACAGTAGATCATCGTAGCAAATAGGTCTTCGCGAACAATTAATCTACCAATTGGTAAGTAGCGGTTTTAGGCGCGGTTGGTCGACGGCCCGTGGCGCCGGATAAAAGATTCGCCACAGGCGCCCCCGACCTACCCTTATTTGTAGTTCGAAAGGGCGCCGTAGAAATCTAGCCCAGGGCGCTGGTAGACTAAAAACCAGCGCAGGGTAGCTACGAGTATTGGTAACACTCACGGGACATATCCGTGACGCCATTATCCACCACCCACAGCCGATCGCAGCTGTCCACATGGACTCTAAAGGTAGACACCACCGTCGCATTGGTGGTGCCATGGCACGCGTCGTCCATGACGAAAGCGTCCTGCCAGCTCGGGTACGGGATCAACGGCTCCTGCTGACTCCCGTTCAGGTATACGAAGTTGAGCGATGATGGGACTCCTGGAATAGATGGTTATGGACTATGTAATGTGGATAAGTGGTGCTGAAATAATATCTCACATATTATATCATTCAAGGCAGTGAATGGGTACCAAAATAGTAAGTATGAAAACGGCTTAAAGAATGATCAACATGATCAGGGTAAACTGAATACTGGATAAGTAAGATAAGTAAGACAAAAAATTTTGGTACCAAGCCTGAAATTGCTATAAAAACATATTGGAGTGTAAAAGTAGGTACCTACATATTAAGAATGTCTGCATCTCGCAGTATGTATATAGTGTATGCAGTATGAATGTTAGTCTTAACTAAGCTCGCTAGCTTGTTTCGGTATTACTTGAAGGAACTATGTACCTCTTTTCCACCGTGGGACGGTGATGAATAATTTGTCCCTCCACCTTGCCAGCCCCGTAGGCATATTATTTTCAGCGATATATGCGCCTGTAGCCAGCGCTGTAGTTTTAAAGTTACCTTCCCAGGCATAGTCTATTGTCTTCCATTGAAACCGAGGTGGTATCAGAGAGGCTACCTCTTGAAAGAACAGATAAATTGTTAACGCCAAAACTATGAAAACCTTCATGATGACTGTCGACGATAGGGAGATAGTGGACTGTATAATGAAAAGAAATAGTGTGAAATAAAATAGAAATATAATAATAAAATAATACAACCAAACCAGAACGATCTTACCGCTAGGAAGGCGAGAGAAGAAGAGACAGATGTCAAAGAGTGACATAATATGTAAACTTCTTTAATGGCTTCCTAGCCAGCCTGTAGTCGACATACTCCCGCCCGTAAGGCACAGCCTTACATAAGAAACAGACTACAGGCTGACTAGGCTCTATATAAAACAACAGCCTTGAAAGGAAGTAAGAAAAGGAAATATAGAAAGTTTACACATTCATAAAAAACAACATAACCAGCCCTAGGCCAAAGGGGCGAAATAAAATAAAAAATAAAAACATTCAATTATCAAATATATATATATATATATATATATATATACTATATAAAGCTCGATTACCACTGACTCACTCACTGACTCATTCATCGGGGCCTTTTTTCGCAGTGTTGCCAGCTTCAGACTCGAAACTGATGTATGGGAGTTTTGTTCGGATCGCCAATCAATCTGGAAATTTTTATTTTTTTTTCCAAAAATCCAAGATGGCGGCCATGTTGGTGGTCGCATCTCCGCAACTATTAACCCTGGAGCTGTCAAATTTTCAGGGGTCGTTGTCTGTAGGGAACGGTTGGGATTTAAAAAGAAAAATGTCAGAAAAACAAAATGGCGACGCCGCCATCTTGGCTTGAAAATCGGAAAATCGACCCCTTTTTGCGGTGCCGTGTCTCTGGACTGGGCAGAGATAATTTTTTTCTGTTTTTTGTGTTCGGTCAGAAATATAGTCAATTTTAATGCCAGTGTTGCTAGATGCAAAAATTCAAGATGGCGGCGCGAGCAGAGAGTATTTAGACTGTGCCAAAAGTTTTCCAATTTTTTGAATCAATTTTTTTGGCGTTTGGCAACATCGGACAGATTTGGTTTTTGGCAGTTTTGGTAGAGTATTTATCTGAGAGTTGCCAGAGGGGAAAACATTCTACCACGTTCGTAGTAGATTTTTGACATTTGGTCCAATTAGTAGAAAATGACTTTTTGACAGCTGGCCGAAATCCGAGTATGCAGTTTGGTGGCAACTTTGGTGGTCAAAGGCCTTTCGGTATTTTTTTTGAAATCATCTGGCAACACTGGGAGCGGCGGGGAAAAAACGATTTTTCGGACTTGGTGACTTTGAAAAATTCCCGTGGCAACACTGGGCGTTGTTGGTTGGAAATTGAAACGTCATTCGACGTGGTACATGATGTAGTTTCAGTAAAAAAATTGGCCGTCAAAAATCCAAGATGGCGGACGCGTAGGCGGCCATTTTGTGAAATGAAATTTTTTTGAAAAAATTGAAATTGATTTTTCGGGTAGTTGGCAACACTCTACGCGAATGTGTAGTATGGCGGCATCGCGAGTTTTAGTACGAAGTATTGCCAAGTGGAAAAAGATCTTGGTAGTTTTTGGTAGTTTTTGCCCCAGGGGCCCAAAAAGGGTCGAATCGAAATAGTGGATTCAGGGGAAAATAGAGGCCACGAATTCGTAGTCGGGGAGGTGTCTATTGACCTTTTGGTAGTTTTATCTCTTTACGCTGGCAACACTGGCAGTGAGGATTTTTTAAATTTTTTGGGACCTGGTCGACTTCGCGGACCTCTCTGGCCCATACTATAAAAAATACAAAAAACGTTAAAATGAGGTTCGACGCTGTCTATGGTCCAGAATTTAGGAAAAATACGCGCTGTCAAAAATCCAAGATGGCGGACGAGCGGGCGGCCATTTTGTAAAAAGTAAAAATTTTAGAAATTTTCAAACCCGTTTTTGACGACCTTGGCAACACCTGACAGAGTTGGATTGTATAGCGGCCACGTTTGTACAAGTGCCAACTATTGCCAGGTGGGAAAATATTTTGGTAGATTTTGGTAGATTTGGCCGAGGGGCCCGAAAATGGGTCGAATGAAAATACGGTATTTGGAGAAAAATTAGGTATGAGCGATTGTGGCATCCAAGGTCCTCAATGACGTTAGGGTAGAAAATTGAGAATCACCTGGCAACACTGGGCGTGAGGAGCAAAAGAAAATTTTCGACATGGTCATCTACCAAGACCTGTTTGGCCAACTGGGTGCGGCGGAGAAAAAAAGTAAAAATGCAGTTTGATCCGGTATATAATGTAGTATATGGGAAAAATACGGGCCGACGGAAAACCAAGATGGCGGACGCGCTGGCGGCCATTTTGTGAAATTTTCATGTTTTCATAACTTTCAACTTGTAATTTCGGGCACTTGGTGAACCAAACGGAGGTTTGGAATGTACTAGGCGTTTGTGTGTTTTGGTATGAGGTATTGCCAGGTGCAAAAATATTTTGGAAGATTTTGGTAGTTTTTGAGCTGTGGCCCGAAAACGTCGAAAATAGAAATAACGGTTTTTTGCAAAATTCATTCCCAAGGCGTGGCAGATTGGAGGGTCTAAAATGACATTTGACTATTTTGATCAAAGTGGTCTGGCAACACTGGGAGGTACGACGGCTCAAACTTTTTCGGAAGGGGTGTCTTTGAGGATCTCTGGAGGGGTCAACATAAGTGTTAGAGAAAATGTGTAAATGCAGTTATTTGTGCCCATTAAATTTAATTTAAGAAAAAATACGAAAAAAAATCCAACCAAGATGGCGGACGGGCTAGCGGCCATTTTGTGAAAAGTTTTAGTTGAGGAAAATTTCAAACCGATTTTTGGGGTAGATGTAGGCGTGATGAAGGAAAATGTTTAATGACCTTTATTGTAGAGTAGACCTCGATCTACAATGTGGTAAAATAATTTACCCCATTTTCAGGGTAATTTTCGAGTTCTAGGGGAAAATGTCAAAACTCGAAGTATCAATTTTTGGGCAAAAATTTGTATGAGGAACTGTCAAATATCGTCTTTTGTTTCCATTTTCGCCATATTTTTATTCATTCTACTTTTAACTTTTAAATAATTAAAAAAATAGTTTTCGATTTTCTTCATACATTTTGTACTGGAGATAGAGCTTTATATGGGACACGGTGACTTTGTATGGAAATTTTACAAGTGTTTGAAAAATGTTTAGTGGTACTGAAATATTGTCTGTTAGGACTGTATTTGTGGTATGTTTGGTTTGTGGAAACGAATCGCTGCCAAAACCGACTCCACGTGGTCTTGTTTGCCCTACCCCTAGAGTGCAATATAAGCCCGCGTAGGCGCGGAGAAGCGTGGCGGCCCGCGAGCTGATGAGCAGGTGGTTTGGAAGCTCGAAGCCGCGACTGAGGCTGGCCGGCCGAGCCGGCCAACAAGCCGAAGTTGCGGTGAAGAGCGTAAACCATCTGCGACGAAAAGATCGCGTGGGACCGCCGGAGCCCCGCAGCGCCGGAGCCGTGACAGAAGCCATAGCTGTTATGCGTTTTCTTGCATGATTTTAAATAATAATGTGAAATATTCCAAACGTTTTTCATTGTAGACTGGAGCAATGTAGAGTTATTGGTTAGTTATATTGATGACATTATCATACAAAGTTAGCACTAAAAATGAAAAGTAAAGGTGTTGAAGGAAATATTAAAAAATATCTGCGAGGCCGAAGGCCGAGCGCCGCGAGGGCGAAGCCCGAAGCGGCATAAAGTGAATCAGTAGGTCTTAGTTGATGGCTCTCAGGGCGTCGAAAAAGGACAAGGAACCCGCTGACGGACGGTCCAAGCCAGCCATGTAATTTTGCGAGGCCGCAGGCCGAGCCACGGCGAGGCCGAAGGCCGAGCGCCGCGGAGGGCGAAGCCCGGGAGCGGCCCCGTCGCGGAGCGACCTAGCTCTGGGCGCGACCGCGTAGCGGGCGCCCCGAGCTAGTTATCAAATACAATTCCTGACCAGAGTTGGTCGCTTAAATCTAGCAGCCGCAGGGGGGACATCCGCCACCCGCACCGTGCCATCTCTTCCAGGGAACACGGCGCGGCGATTCTTCATCAGTCTTCGCTTCACTCGTAGGATCACTCCTTTAACGATGACCATGACAGCATTCAAGTCCTCCCGAGGGCATTTGGGACGCTTTGTGGGGAGGCTTTGTGAATCGCCGGTTGGTGGGGGCATTGGCGCTGCTCTCGCGACATAGCATTCAATGCACGACAACGCTATGCTTCGGACGATCGCTGATAGCCGCAGTAAATGGAAACTTCGCCTCCGCTCATTGACCACGGTGCCGGTGTCGTTGTAGCTGCATGTGACCCACTCATGGTAACAGGATGTAGTAACCAAAAATCCGACCTGGTAGCAGCTTTGCCCATTCAAAATCTCACGGGCCTTCGTGCCCTCGGGGACCTCCTGACAGGCCTTGATACTACTGTCAGGTACTAGACAATCTCGGTCGCTAGATGTCGCCTTGAAATGTCTTAGACGCGGACTCGCACGAGCTATTTGGCCATCCTCAGCAGCCTTCAACTGCGGAGTTGCTGTCTTCAACTGCGACGCGAAGTTAGACTGGCAAGCGACGCTAAGCTGGCTCGCCTGCAGCAGGTCTTCACTGCTTGTGATGACACGGGCGAGTAACGGACGTCGCCGCTGCTGCCGCGTCTGAAATTGACGACATGACTTGAGGATACTATTTACAAAAGAAGGCCGTTGAAGCAACCTACCTAAAAATAAAATGTAATTGACTAAAAAGCGAGGGGCGTCGTCCTTTACATCTAGCGCTGGCGGAATCCAACGCCACTCGCTCCGTGAGGTAGTGTCGCAAATCTCACCGAGATAAAAATAAAAAACAAAAGTCTTATTATCTCGCGGGCACCCGATCCAAGTTGGAACTAAACGAGTATCAGCCCAGAAATCTCTCCTGGTTGGTCTTTGACTAATTTCGCTGCAGACCTCCGATGCTAAGCAAGCTTCTAATAAGGTGGCCTGCAGTTTCAACCGCGGTACAAGCTTGGGTTTTAATGTTGGTACGCGAGTAGTACTAATGATAAGCAAATTGCTTACAGACCCGAAACTGTACACAGAACCAGAATGCGATTCGCTACTGTTATCAAGGATATAATGAGATGATTTTAAAAATGAAAATATATTCAATGTGTAACAGCGCGCAATTGGTGAACTGGAAATAAAAGCGATCTGCTCATACCAATTGCGCAATAGAGCACACTCCTCATTCAGCAAATTCACAACACAACCAGGAACTAACCGACAAGTTACTAAAAAGCCTTCTGGGGCGTAGATTTTCATTAAATCCCGTAGAACTTGTCGTTTAGTACATCTGTCAGTTGGAGGAGGAGATAGCTCTAAAGGAGGTTCACTAACGAGTGGGACGCTCATAAGCTCCATGCCCACCGTAGGATTAGTAATAAAATCTGAATTTATTACCTTACTAGGTCCAGTTTCCACCGAAGTATTGATAATAGGATATGTTACCTTACTAGCGGTCAAACTGCAGCTAGATTTGCGGGACTGCGACCTACGCAGACTCCGCTCCTCGATCTCCGCCAAGTCCAGCTCATACTCAGCCCGTATCACATTCTCTTTGAGTGAGAAGATGTGCATCTCCGCCTCTTGACGCCGGCGACGTGCTGCTCTGCCAGCGTCGAGTGCGAAGTCTCGGGCGCGCTCTGCGCGAGCCATAGCCTCCGCGCGGGCCGCCGCGGTCTCGGCGCGCGCCGCGTCTGCGCGGGCCGCTACCGCAACGCGCACCGCCACCGCGCGGGCGCTCTCCTCCTGCTTAATCGCCTCCTGCGTCACCCTCGCAAGCCGGTGCTTTGCCAACTCGACGAGCTGGCGCGCAGCCTCCACCTCCGCACGCTTCCTCAACACGCTGCTCCTATAACAAGATGAAATATAATAAAATATAATAATAAAATAATACAACCAAACCAGAACGATCTTACCGCTAGGAAGGCGAGAGAAGAAGAGACAGATGTCAAAGAGTGACATAATATGTAAACTTCTTTAATGGCTTCCTAGCCAGCCTGTAGTCGACAATGACGACACAAATATTTTTTCAACATTATTTGATTCGCACTGAAAATTTTAGCAGATCAGGAAAAAGTTTGACATTTAAAATTTTTGCGCCAATTTCTGTCGCAATGACATGTTACATTTTAGGTAATGTCGAAAATCAATCAAAAATTAAATGCGTCCTAATTCTCATCGTTACCAGAATATCATTTTTGTACCTGTTATGGGTATAATTTTTTTAAAATATCTAAATATTCTAGATATTTATTTTTATGAGCTTTATTTTAAAGTTGAATAAATCAATTGAAATATCGATTTCAATCGATTACTGACATTGATACTGATGACATTGATTGACATCACATTATATGTCAACGTCAAGTTTAACAAAAATCGGCAGCAGCCAGCTGTCACGCTAATTTGTTAGTTATCTTTTATCCCTCAATAAAATCCAATAAGACTGTGAAAACCTATTAAATGTGACTTCTCAAACGTGTTACCGTCATCACCGACTATATCCTTCGTTAGTAAGGGTTTAGAAGATGTCGACCAAGGAAGAGGAGACGAATGGAGACTGCGCTGATGTTCCGGAGTTGAGTGCTGAAAAACGCGTTGGCTGCGCTCATTACAAGCGACGAGCCAAGTTTGTGGTAAGCTAAACATTTCCTATGACATCCACACAACCTTTAATCCCTAAAGTTTGCCCAGGAACATTAAGCCGGGTTCAAAACACCCGGATCTAAATATAAACCTGGACGGAGTGGAAATATCATGATGGGATGAAATGCGACTCAGGGAAACAAAGCATGTCAACGTACTGGCGGTTTCGGCGTACATCTGCCTTTGAGCAAGATAAACAATGATAATGCATGTCATGCAGGCTCTCGAAAATAGCTCTCTACAATAGTTGCCTAAGATGGTTCTAGATGAATGTTTAACTGTCAAGAAATTTATTTAAATTATTCATTTGACTTTTACATCTGATTATACAGATCATGTGAAGGACTTAACTATTGAGCCTTTGCCAATTTAATTTGATTTAATTTCAGAATGTTAAATTTTCTGTAACAATTTACTGTTAAATCTACTTGACACCAGTGTTTTAATGACTCTTCAAGGAAATATTTATTACCAAGTTTTTGTAAAAAAAAAACTTTTGTTTTGTAGCCAAGGTCTATGACCAGCAAACTAACAGGCCCGTCAATGACGATGATTGAAGCTTAAACATATAATATTATTCCAGACACCATGTTGCAACAAGCTGTACATGTGCCGGTACTGCCACGACGAGAACGAGGAGCATTACTTCAACCGTAAGTCGGTCACCGAGCTGATTTGCACCGAGTGCGACACACGGCAGAAGGTTCAGGCCGAGTGTGAGAACTGTGGAGTGACGTTTGGGAAGGTTTGTTGTACGCAAATCCTGTATTAACTAATATTGTTTCACTAATTTTAACTTTAATCAAACAGAAATAAGTTCTTTTGTCTGTTTAAAATTTAGTATTTCTAAGGAATGCCAAAGCTGATTCTTAAGTGTTTTGGTTTTTTGTCAATATCTAATTAAAACATTGTGGCATGCAAGTGAGGAACTAACTCCTTTTATTTTATAATTTTGCAATTATCATAAGGATAGTTACTATGTATGTAGTTACACTACATTTCTTTATTTCAGATAATTTTATCTTTATTTACTATCCATGGCTAGTGACAAAAGATATGCATTTCAATTGAGATGAATAATTACTATATACCTACTTAATGTTTGTTATTATGATCTTATAAATTATAGTAAATTTTTGGCGATTTAAAATAGCAATTTATAAGTGCGAAGTTTGAGACTGAAATTGAACGTACTTTGCTACAAGACTTACAATTGTCCCCTCCACCAAGGCCAGTTACAATCGGAGAACTGAAGAGGACCATAAATGGACTACAGGACAAAAAAGCACCTGGATTCGACCTTCTTACAAAAGAAGTCCTCAAACAACTTCCTAGGAAAGCGCTGGTGTTTATAGTCGTCCTCTTTAATGGCGTGCTACGAGTGCAGTATTTTCCCAGATTATGGAAAGTATCCATAGTAACGATGGTGCATAAGCCTGGAAAGCCGCCCGAAGATGCATCATCTTATAGGCCTATCAGCCTATTACCTGTGCTGTCCAAGATGTTTGAAAGGATACTCCTAAACAGAATATCACCCATACTGAACGAAAACCTGGTGATTCCAAAACATCAATTCGGCTTTAGGCAAAAGCACTCCACAATCGAACAGGTGCATCGAGTGTGTGACAAAATACGACAGTCCTTTGAAAAAAAGGAGTACTGCTCCGCAGTGTTCCTGGATATTCAAGCAGCCTTTGACAAAGTGTGGCATAAAGGCCTTCTCTTTAAGATTAAGAAATCCCTACCACACAACTATTACTTGTTAATGGAGTCATACCTTGCAGGTAGAATTTTCCAGGTGAAAGAAGACAGTGATATGTCCGATATCAAAGATATAAAGGCCGGAGTTCCCCAGGGATCTGTCCTTGGGCCAGTCTTGTATACCATCTATACAGCTGACCTGCCAGAAACAAAAGAGGTAACCACAGCTACATTCGCCGATGACACCGCAATCCTTGCGAGTAATAAGGATCCGGCCATAGCGTCTGCAACCCTACAGAACAGCCTCGATAAGGTCGATGAATGGATCCAAAAATGGAGAATCAAAGCCAGCACAACTAAATCCGTTCATGTCACGTTTACACTGAGAAAGGGAAGCTGTGATCCAGTAAAACTGGGGGACAGTATTCTACCACAAAGCGACTCTGTCCGGTATCTTGGTATACATCTGGACAGAAGACTCACCTGGAAAAAGCACATCAAATCAAAACGAGACGAGTTGAATATGCGGTTTAGAAACATCTACTGGCTGATGGCACGTAACTCCAAACTGTCGACCGACAACAAGCTACTCATATATAAGATGATCCTGAAACCAATATGGACATATGGCGCACAGCTGTGGGGAAGTGCCTGCGACTCCAACTTAAACATCATCCAAAGGTTGCAAAATGGCATCTTAAGAACCATTTCAAATGCACCATGGTTCATTACCAACTCTGAAATCCATGAAGCTCTAAACATAAGAACTGTTAAACAGGAGTTGAAATTAACAGGGATTCAGTATAAGACACGGCTGAAAAATCACCCTAATGACTTGGCAACTGCGTTAACAAGTATTAACTACAACAAAAGACTGAAACGCCATGATATACAGAATCTGGGTGACAGGTGGTAGCGGACGAGGTGCATTCTGCTGAGGAGCACCTTGGAACATAATAAAATCATAGAACAGATCTGCTTAAAGTTGGAGACTGATCGCAGATAAGCACAAAAAAAAAAAAAAAAAAAAAAAAAAAAAATTTATAAGTGCCTCACGGGGTCCTATATAAATAAAGTATATTTTAAATTTGTGATTTTTACTTATTGAATATTACATACAGTGCATGACCAAAATATTTAGTCTAACATTACCTATGATCTTTTCAGTACACATGCCTGATCTGCAACCTGTTCGACGACGAGGACAAGCGGCAGTACCACTGCGACGGCTGCGGCATCTGCCGGGTCGGCGGCCGCGACCGGTTCTTCCACTGCGAGCGCTGCAACATGTGCCTGCCGGTGCAGCTGCAGCGAGTGGGCCACAGGGTCAGTGCAATCACTACTACACCATATGCTTGGCAGTAAGGTAGTGCCAACGTCTCTTGGGGTTGTCTTGTGTCTCTCTCTCTAAGGGTTGGCTCGAGGCTGTGCCAATGGGATGACTCAGGCAGTTCCAACGCCTCTTAGGGATGGCTTGATGCAGTGCAATCGCCTCTATAAAGGGATGGCTCGAGGCAGTTCCAATGCCTCTTAGAGATGGCTCGAAGCAGTGCCAATGCCTCTTAGAGATGGCTAGAGACAGTGCCAATGGCTCTATCTGACTAAGGGATAGCTGGAAGCAGTGCCAACGTCTTTAAGCGATGGCTCAAGGCAGTGCCAATGCCTCTAAGGGTTGGCTCGAGGCAGTGGCAATGACTCTTAGGGATTGCTTGTGGCAGTTCGAATGCTTCTTAGGAACGGCTCAAGGCAGTTCCAATGCTTCTAAGGAATGACCGTAGCAGTGCCAATGCCTCTAAGGGTTGGCTCAAGGCAGTGCCAATGCCTTTTAGGAATGACCGAAGCAGTGCCAACGTCTTTAAGGGATGGCAAGCGGCAGTACCACTGTGACGGCTGCGGCATCTGCCGGGTCGGCGGCCGCGACCGGTTCTTCCACTGCGAGCGCTGCAACATGTGCCTGCCAGTGGCAGAGCCTTGGCAGTGTGGTAGTGCGAATGTCTCTTAGAGATGGCTCGAGGCAGTGCCGCTTTTAACTCCACCAGCGCCCTGGGCGAGATAGATAAGGATTGGTCGGAGGCCCCTGTGGCGCCCTTTTTATCTGCACTGCCTGTTAGGATAGGAACGGCTCAATACTCGCGGTACCGATTTTATACTGAGTATGAATGCCAGAGCTCAGTTGAGGAGAGTATGGGCAGGCAACGCATCTGCTACCCTTGTGCGGTTTTTTGTGTCCATGGGCAGCGTTGATCACTTTCTGTCAGATGACTTTCTTGTTTGTTTGCCTATAACATAAAAAATATAAAAAATGCACAGCAAAAATATGCCCGCAAAGTGCGTTTGTGCATTGGTTTTTCACAGTGCACCCACCCAATTTGAAAAGCTACCAATCAGACACGTTCCAACGAAGGCAAGATGTAGAATTCACATCTAACTGAAATATAAATTCTTTATATTTTCCAGTGTGTGGAGAACGTGTCCCGGTCCAACTGCCCGGTGTGCCTGGAGGACATCCACACGTCGCGCATCCCGTGCCACATCCCGGACTGCGGGCACCTGCTGCACCGGCCGTGCTTCGAGCAGCTGCTGCACTCCGGCCACTACGCCTGCCCCACCTGCCAGACCAGCATGATCGACATGTCCAATGTGAGTGACCGATGGATCATATGTTAAGATGAACATCTGGAAGTTATGTCTTCGACTTAGCGTCAAAATCAAAATCAAAAATGTATTTATTCAAATAGGCATACTAACAAGCACTTTCGAATCAAATGTTATTAAACGTTAATAACGTCGAAAACCATTACTTACTTTGACGAGCCGCTTTAAGGTAAGCACTATTTTATATGTATATCATACTCTTGACAAGCCGCTTGGTGAAGTGGTCAAAAAGTTGACAATTAGACCAAGTTGATGTTGAAAAATGTTGTGAAATTAATAATGATATGTGTCAACATCCTTATTCTGGCATACATCTGACGGACGCGGTTTCGGGAATTTGGGATGCCCAAGTGGCCTAGCCCACTGGGCGACACCAAATACGCGGGCTTTACTACTCGATCCTCCAGGCGTTCAACGTGACCCAGCGTTGGCTGATCATAGCTCAAAGGGTCCGTTGGGACCCTGTGATCATAGGATCTCGAAAACCTTAGATAAATCTAATTATGTCATCGCCGATTCCGGGCACACGCCGTTTGAATTAAGTAGCCACTGAAACATGAAGGCGGTCAAAATATTAACAGACTAGTTTTACCAGCGACTTACGTTATCAAGATTCTTGATATTGATGATTAATATCTATTCCATGGGAGTATTTAATCGGGATAAAAAGTACCCTCTTCTACGTCAGCTCATATCCTGCTTGTATACCAAATTTCATCAAAATCCTTTTAGTAGTTTCAGCGTGATTGACGGCCACTCATCTAAACAAACAAACTTTCACTTTTTTAATAATAGTGTGATACTTATTATTTTCAGTTATGGAGCTATCTAGATTCCGAGGTGGCAGCGACGCCCATGCCACCTGAGTACGCGGACTACAAAGCCACGATACTGTGCAAAGACTGCCACAAGGTAAAGCATTTGTGAAGGAAATCACCCATTCCCTAAAAAAAAGAGGTCCTTACTTCACCGTATTGGTGTAGGCAGTTGTGTATAATTATGCTGAGGCTTGTACGTGAATATCGCAGTTAGTATGCGAATGCGTTTCAGCGCCATCTGTTGAGTTGTATCGGAACTACTCATTTGTATTCGATAAATGTTGTTGCCACCAAGGTATTTACCACTTTAGATAATATATTTTTTTTATTTTCCGTGTAAAATCACTAGCGGCCGCCCGCGACTCCGTCCGCGTGGATTTCGATTTCCAATATCCTATGTGTTATTCTGATGTATAAGCTATATTGTGGTAAAGTTTCATTCAAATCCATTCAGTAGTTTTTACGTGAAAGAGTAACAAACATCCATACATCCACACATACAAACTTTCGCCTTTATAACAGTAATAGGATTGTTGTTAAACAAGGATCACCTCATCAGAAAAGTCGTTAAGACACTTAAGAATCGGATTAAAGAAACTTTTTTCTTTTCAGTTGTCGACGGTGAAATTTCATGTTGTGGGACTGAAATGTCAACACTGCGGCGCGTACAACACTTGCCAGACTAATGGATTCCACAAGTTAGTTTGTTTTTTATTTTAAATTTTAATGACACATTGGTTCGAAGTCGATAGGCCTCGTTTTAATTATTAATCATTAATGAACCAAAAAATTCAAACTGTTTCGTAGCTGTACAAGTTGATATGTAACCATTTATTACAATGATTTTGACTTGAATGATTTTAAAATCTACCACAGAGAGAGCGGCAGCAGCAGTACGGAAGGGGGGGACTCGTCCACATCGACGTCCACGTCCACTTCGACGTCCCGCAGCGGCTCGGCGGGCGGGGGGACGACCGGGGGAACCACTGCCGCCGGTCCCCCTCCTGAACGAGAGACCGCCACCAACGACGGAGACGCTGAGAGTGCCAGCGACCTGCCTCGAGCCAACCCTATGGACGAGCCGCCGCAGGCTTGACGTAGCGCCTGAGCCGAGCCGTCCCCCCCGCTGACTACAAGTAGGTACGGTCGAGCGAAAGTTCCGGATTCGTTACGGCCGAACGAAAGTTGCGGATTTGGTACGGCTAAGAGAAAGTTGCGTCGGTATATGGATGGCCGACGGAAAGTTCCAGACCTTATATGGTTGGCAGATAGCTCGGTGTCTGAGTTGCCAACCCAAAGTTGTGAATTCGGTATGGCAACCTGAAGGTTTAAATATGTATCAAATAAATATTTCACAACGTCACATAAGTTTGAAACTTAATTTGGCCGCCCGAAAGTTGCGAACTAGGTACGGCGACAGGAAAGTTTTCACGGTTTGTTATTTGACTGGAAGATAAATTATAAGGAGCAAACAATTTCTTCAGAAACGTTCAAACATTCACACTTCTCGTCACAATAAATGTATTTTTAGTTTTTTTTCGTTATAATAATGCAAAGAGTTCTGCAAAATACAAAAAGCAAATACTATTAGGTCAATGCTTATACATATGTATTATGTACGATCAAATTAAAAAATACATTTTTTTGAGATTGCAGCTATTTTCCCACTTATTAATTATTGCTTCCACGCATGAATTATAAAATAATTGTATTCTGTATTGTTCATCAGAAAATAATAAAAAATAATTTAGAGAAAGACATATACCAAACAAACCACTTTTTGTTTAAGTTGCTACTTGAGGACTATTCAAGTAAAATTCCAAAAACATTCAACTAATGCAAGCAATATGTAAATGTTTTGTTTATTTAATAATAATCGAAATGACTAGTCTCGCTTACAACGCAAGAGCCAACCCTTACTATTTAGTTTCTGTTAGCAAGTCTAATATAGCAATAAGCGTGTTATTAATAAGAATTGGGTATTTGACTGACAGGTCAAATGACCTACTTTTATCAAATGTCAAAAACGTAACCTTGTAGTAAAAACTGTATGGAATACTGAATGGTGACGTGACATTTCTGTATTGTCAAATCAATACTCTTTTAGTTTTCATTGGCTGTAACAACTTGTTAAAAGCTCAATATACTAACCGTGGGTTATAAATTTGTGCTTAATTTTTGATTACATCTTGAATGCATCTTGAATGTTAGAACATCGTTATTTATTACGTATGCAGTCAAATACCCTTTGCCAAATAATATGTAAAAAAAATATGCCCCAAAAATACTTTCACTCTAATAAAAGCATATTTTTATACAGTAGAACCTCGATAAGTTAAAGACCAAGGGAAACACAAAATATTTTAAGTTATAGAGGTTTTTAAGTTAGCAAGGGTCTATTCTAGGTAAAGGTTATTATAGAGGTAGGTATGTACATAATTGTATGTACCCTTGCCCCTATTTTTACTTGAATGCATCTGAAGGATTGGTTAATTGATACATATTAATATACTGAAAATAAAATATGTAATCATATTCATTTACATTGCACACACTACATAAAAATAAAACAACAAATAAAGGTTATGGTCTAAGATCCCGCCATACAAGGACCTTCATCGAGCTGGTTATTGGATGAAACATGTTTTATACATAATTTAACATGTCAATTATTATATTGCATATGGGTTGCCTAGTAAATTTCAGTCCAGGATATGATTAATTTGGACTTAAAAAATTAAAAAGTTAATTACAACACTATTCTTCCAGTTTAGTAATTAATTACTCCAATATGATACACAGAATATCCAAGTCTATCGTTATCCTTGTCATTTGCACTATCAAATAGCACGCGCACTCTCTTTTTCATAGCGGCAATATTTCACTTTTCAAAATGCGACAACCCTAATTCTGGACTGTTCATAATGAAATAATCTTTATTTTCATATAACTTTGATTCAATAACTTTTAAATTTTTTGTATTATTTTTTATTTTTTTTATCCTGGACTGAAATTTACTAGGCAACCCATATGCAATATAATTATTGGCATGTAAAATTGTGTATAAAAAATGTTTCATCCAATAACCAGCTCGATGAAGGTCCTTGTATGGCGGGATCTTAGACTACTTAAAAATATGTGATTTTCATTTTCTTTTGTTTTAAGTAATTCACAGTTTCCAAATCGATTTGATTTTCAATGACAAATAGAGAGAAGATAACTTTATCTTTTATGTTGCTACACTGCTCTATAAATGATCATACAGTTGTTAAAGTTCTTTTTGCTTCGTTAATTTATACACTTGTAGATGAAGTTTGTGGCTAGATCAAAAACTTATGATGAAGTAAGTCTTTGCTGCGAAGCTTTGAAGGTTTTTGATAAAGCAAACAATAGGAAATGTATTGTTTACGTTAACAATACATAGTAAACACGTGCAAGCAATAAATACCGAAACCATTTGTTTATTCAAACTCTTCAAAATGACTCATTGACAAACAATTTTATGTTATAGAGGTTGTGGAAACATTTTTTTAAGTTACTGAGGGCCAAACAGAGATTATTTATTTAAGTTATAGAGGTTGCGTATTTTAAGTTATAGAGGTTTTGGGCTCTGATGGGAAGGGAACATATAATTTTTTGAAGTTACAGAGGTTTTTATGTTACCGAGGTTTAAGTTATCGAGGTTCTACTGTATAATAACTTTTACTGTAAGTTAATCCATTTTGTAACACATAAGTTGATATGAAATAATTGTGATAAATCAATGATGATGTTTCGAAATTCGTTATCTACTAGTGTGGAAGAGTTTTGTTCTAACTGCACTGTGATTGGTCTATTTTTACGGAAAACTTTAAAACGCCATTAAAATAGACCAATCACAGCTGAGTTGGATCCTATGACTACGTTTCACCACCTAGCGGATATTTTTTGAAACTTCCTGATTAAGTGTTGCAACGATTAACCGTAATTTCCAAATAAACAATCTTTGTCGTAAATAAGTAATTTTTGCTCACAAGAGAATTTACGAATAAGTAAGCAATAAATAGTTTGTAAATAGCTTATATCTATATGCAATCTAGGTTTAAGAAGTTCACAACAAACTGTTTATTTTTTTTATTATTTTTAAGTACAGTCTGCAATAATAGTTATTATATTATGTACTTTATTACACAATTTTAATAGGTAGGTATTTGATTTTGAACATGGGTGAATCTCCAAAAATATTTATCCTGATCGAAATTAGTGGATTTGAGAAAACCCGCGTGCATGAATAAAAAGGATTGATTAAAGGTGGAAACTATTAATAAACCCTTTATCTGAATAAGGGCAGTATTCTTTGGCAGGTTAAGAATGAATATATCATGAAACAATCTTTTTTTAACTGTTTTTAGGTAAATATTTTTTTTGGCAACTAATCCACATTTTTTGAACTGATAGTATGAATCGTGTTTTCATATTGAATAACTTTGCCAATAAGCCTCGAGTCAACGTGCTATATTAATTTAACCCAATTGAAATTGGGAATGGAAAATTCAATGATATCTATTTATTTATTAATTTAGCTAAATACTTACTTTTTGCCTATTGAAAATTTTGCGAGTGCACGCATAGACTGGAAAATAATAAAATTAAACGAATACATCAAATAATGACTTTGAAGGTTATTCATTAAAACAATATTGTTAATCTATACTTATAATAAATCTGTAGAAAGGTCAATTCTGTACATTAAATATATTTTCAAAATAACTATCAGGGGGTGATTAGTGATCAATACTGATGCCAAAAATGCAATCAGTAAATTTTTTGTCTGTCTGTCTGTCTGTCTGTCTGTATGTTCCTTATAGAAACAAAAACTACTGGACGAATTTTGACGAAACTTTGTACAATTATTCTTTATACTCCTGGGCATATTATAGGATACTTTTCATCACGCTACAATAAATAGGAGCAGAGTAGTGAAGGGAAATATTGGGAAAACGGGAGAATTTACTCCATTTTTTAAGCTTCTGTCGCGTGTGCAGCTTTAATGGTTAAAGTTACATAAAAATCAGGTACGACGGAAATATACTTCATAAAATTGCCTAAAAAATATCGCTTTACAGCATATGTCTATCTTTCATGCTTGACTCACAATAACACGTGTAACATCCTTATCCAGATTGGTTTGAACGCGCTAATCTCAGTAACAATTTAACTGGTTCGAATTGACAAAATCTTTTGTATTGGATAGTCTTACTATTTGTCGAGGAAGGCTTTAAGCTATCTATAGTAGGTAACACTGTGTACGGAAACGAAACCCATGCGGACGGAGTCGCTGGCGGCCGCTAGTTATCTAAATAAAATAAAAATCTTCATTCATTTATTTAAAAGGTCTGCCAACATTTTACATTACACATTATGCTTTATAATAAAATAGTTTATATTATTAGTTAATATTCATGTATAGTGTACCTATTGTATTATATTTGTTTTTGTATATATTAACCGTTATCAACAAAATTGTAGGTAACATAATATAGCTTGTGATTTTTACTCGAAGCGCACAATTTTGCCTTATACATTGGATTAATGACGATAAAAAAATAAACTTGTTAAAGTAACCGACTTTGCCAATTTCCATAAGATTTATTTCGGACCCAGGTTCTATAAGTAGCAATCTTTAACCATTTCTGTTAGCGTAGTGTTGAAAATGTAGTACCTATATAAACACTATTCCTAAATGAATCCATCCAAAGGCCTATCTCGTCCATTTCTTTCACAATTTTGAAGTGTCCTGCGTAGTTTTATATCCAATTTAATCTAAGAGTTTCTTAAAAACAAACATTCGGATTCCGCCAGATGTATTTAAGCATCTATTCTATTTTACTATGTGAATAGTTTTCTAAGCTTTGACTATGTACGTATAAGTAGTTGATGATTACTGTAGTTTTTCCATTTGTGATAAAAAAATCTGTAACGAATAATGTTAAAAAATCTTTTTTTTATCAGTAGATGTGAGCATAGTAACTACTGTATACAAAGCTTATGTTATCTTTGTATGTTTAAAATTATATCTATATATGTAATTGTACATGTCTTGTAAAAATAGTTATATAACCTTTGTTCATTTATGTAACTATCCTTGTAATATTAGTGAGAACATTTCACTGAGAAGTGAAAATATTGTATAGGTAGGTATGTATTGTTACGAAATTACATAAGTTTTGTATGTAATGTTAATTAATATGTTACAATTTGTCCTTTAGTAAACATAATTATAAATACCATTTGCTGTTTTATTAGATAAAGCACCTCCTAATTGTATGTAACTTAATGTATGTTGGTGAACCTATTTAATAAAAAAAATATATATATTAAAAATAAAACATTCCATTGCTTGGCAAACACTTTAATGCTGATACAAAATTTATTTCGTTATGTACAAATATAATTTATAAATACCTAGTACGAATTCTTCCCAGATTATTTACTTGTTGGAATGATATGGGAATGTACAGATATACAGATAAGCACACAGTATACATAAAACATTTGATTACATATCATTATGGTTTTAATACAATAAAGTTACAAAAGTACGTATATAAACACTGCAGTAAATATAATCTCTCTGAATTTCGAGGTATTGCACATATGGGAAGGTAGAATTTAATACAATAATTATATGATTCGAAAATACAGTTTGATTTATATAAATGTGAAGGCATAACAGTAATATGTAATACATGATGGTCGAAACCACGTTATTTTATAATAATAGGGATTCGTTTACTGTTATATCACTGACAGACCTATTACATAGCCACACTAAAAATTATCGACAATCTATATTTGAGAAAAAGTTAAATTAATAAAAAATCATGCGGCTCGTACAATGTACCAATAAATATCATCATCATCATAAATATGAATCCTATTTATTTTTGAAACTACTAACAATTATTTCACAATCATTATATGTTTAAAATTTATCAAAAGCTACTGTTCACCTGAGCAAATGTTACATTTTGAGCTCAACACTTACAAACAGGCTACTGGCGATTTTGGTTTCAAACAGTCGACGTTATTTAATCATAATTAAATAATGTCGATCAATGGTATCGACATTTGAAAGTCAAATCATACTATCGGAAAGACAAATCTTCAATATTTATATACTTAAACATGAAATTGTATAATCTACAAATTAACAATAATGGTTTAGTTTTTTTCATTTAGATTCTCTATTGCGTCTACCCTTATCGATACCTATGGATGTGCTAGGAACTCTCTTTAATTGTTATCACTTTTGCATCATAGAGATAACATTATCCCTAAATAGCATCGATAGTATGACTGTCCAATCACCATTAACAGTCGACAATTTAAACAGCAACACTAGATTAAAATAAAGCGCTATACATCTAATCTTTTGAAATACACAAAGCTGAAAAATAGCGTAAGCATTTCAATTAAGAGTTTTTCAACTAAAAGTTCGCAACGATACCCGTTGTCTTAGGTGGGTGAAGGGACGCGATGCGACGTAACGTAATGCGACCAATACTTTAAGTGACGTTTCGTGGTTTGGTCATATGTCCGTACTTGATCTAAATTTACTACACTCTACTACGTAGGACACGAATTTCATAGAAATACTATTTGATCATCGTTTGCGTCGCGTTTCTTCGTTTGTCGCTCACCTAAGTCAACGGCTTATTTATTTATCAAATAATATCGTTGTTTCTTAGATCAGCATCATAAGCATGATATGATAACTATTGATTTAATGAACACATAGAAATAATTCAATATTAGTGTACTTATAGGAGTGTTATCTACATGAGATCAAACATAACTGCCAGTGTGAAACAAACAAACAAATATACCTTAAAGATAAGTCATTCAAGTTTAAACGAAAGCAATATATTACTATGGTCTACAAATAATTATATTTATACTTATTATTAACAAAGCCAATGGATCCCGCCATAACTTTGTTGGAATTTTTTGATCTTATTACAAAACTATGCCTAATTTCTAACCATAATTATATAAAACTAAAAATTCACTATTAATTTACTTAAGCAAAAGCTGAGAATACTTACATAATAATTTAGCACTAGGATCAAAGTGTAAAAATATAATTATGACAAAAATAATGGGGACGATGAGAAGTCCTCCATATTAATTCACACAGTGAAATGAATGCATTAAATATTTTTAACTATGTTTTTTGCAACACCAGTACATTATAATTTATAGTCTGGAATGCAACTAATGATAAGCGTACTATTTTAGGAAGCAGTGTTTAGGGTCATCTTAATACAATTTTGGTACCTATTGTTTGAAAATGTCACCAGAGGTATCGAATATTTTGTTGGTAAAAAAGTACGCTCATGCCTCGCAAAATATATTGGAAAATAAAGTTAAATTTGGATTTTTAATAAAATAATTGATCCCTTACTTAATTTCTGACGTAATTTAAATTTATAAAATAATTTAAGCAGCGATGTAATATTAACGTAGATTATTGCAGGATTAGCTTATCCACAATAATCCGCTATCGTTTATATCAGATTACATCATTGAGACATAAAAGGTCTGTGCTCCTTGGTAGACTGCAAGCAAAGACATTTAAATTATTAATTATATTAAATTATGTTAACCATTTATCAATCAAAGGTGATACGATTTCGGTGTTTTGCGCCAAATAGGTATATGATAGCCGTTTTCAATTAATTAGTATACCTAAGTAAATATATGTATTCAAAAGTGCTTGTTTGAATAAAGATATTTTTGATTTTTTTATACACAGGTTTTTCCTAATTCGTTAATCGATCCGTATCTCAAATAATTTTATTAAATATCACAAACCCATAAGAGTACTATCATCTTTCTTATCATGTACTGATGATAAGAAAGTTTTAATAAAGTGAAAGATATCAAGCTAAATGCGATAGAATAATAAGGTGATTTCCGATGCGTCATCCTAATTATTTATAAAACGTGTTATTAATAAAATTCTTTTAATATAAGAACAATGTGCATGAATAAATGTAATGTATGTAGTGCATGTAATACGCGCATTCCAAGCTGATGGGATACTTAAATTGAGCAGATGATGATTGATGTTCATTTGTTGGCAAACACTCTATCGTCTATTGTCATCAAAATTGAAACCTTTGCATACCTTACTGTTGAACTCTTCATAAGAAAGATTCTCTCAACATTATTATAAGCACTTTTCTTTTGATCTTCATGTGCACTATTGTAATACTAGCATTATTTGTTTTCATTATCATTAAAATAATCGTAATACTTAAGCAGTTAGTTCATTCTATCGAACCACTATATCCTTATTATTAGTATTATGTTAGCGGGTAAAACGATGGCAGTCGTTTTCAACAACAATCAATATTGTTCTTTTGATTCCTAAGATCAAGTTCCAAAACACGCACTGGAAAAAGTCGTTAACTGGCAACACAGAGCTCTCTTGCAATTTGTAACTGGCAACATTAGCGCAATGGCGATATTAGTTAGCTGGCAACATTAGCTCACTGACGGATTTTGTTAGCTGGCAACACAGCTCCCTGGCGATATTTTAGCTGGCAATACTAGATTGCAGTCAAAATGTGGTGGGTCCTAGGGCAGCTCGTGGAACTCAAAGTCTGAGTATAGTTGCTCCACTCGTCGGTAGACCTCGTCACAAGCCGCCAGCGTCTGTGGTAAGATGGCCATCGCTGCGGTCAGGCTTTCATCTGTTCCGAAAATCTGGAAACGAAGAAAAAATCATATTTTTATGATTGAAGAAGACTTTGTTGTAAGTGGACTTTTAACGTTTACGTATTTACTTAATAACCTATACCTAAGGATGAGACTCCCTCCACCAACGCTAAGATGTGTGCTATGTTCTGTGTCGTAAGTAGCCAATAGGATTTCAAGCTGTGATTGATCACGTGTGGAGGTGGAGGCCACAATCCTATTGGCTTACTGTACCTTTTTTACTGACTCATCGTTGTTGTATCTTCTAGCAAAAATGATGCGGGTGGGACGGTAACTGGTTGAATTGACACGGGTAAAACGGGAGCACTAACTCTGAAATGGTGGCGACTCCTGCTCAAGTTAAAGTAGAAGGTAAATCTTTTTTTTTCAAATAGAGACAATTCCTCTTCTCAAATGTCAGTATGTGTAGAAACACACTAGGTAGAAAAACTCGACTCGACTCAATTCAAATTATTTATAATAATATTGGCCGCAATTATTCAATTGGTCATTAATCGATATGATGTCCATTCAAACGACTTAAACAATTTTTAAATGAACGCAAATGAACAATAGCTTACGCGAGCGAGGTTGATGAAAGACAAAGATTTTGGAAGTACTAGATGGAGAGTATGATTTGACAGATTTTTTGTCCTTTTTCTCCTTATTATGAATCATGTGTGATAGAGCAAGATACCAGACACCCGACAAAAATCGTCTAAACGTCATGGAACTAGGGATTCCAGTACATGCGTACCGATTTTCATCGATATCGACTCTCCGTTTATACGTGTAGTCTATGATCTACAGCACGTAAAATTTTGATACAGAATATTTTTTTGATAATAGAGGTGGTATTGTAAAATAACTTGAATGACGACATCATTTATCATCATCATCATCATCCTAGCGCCTCTCCCGGTTGCATCCTTGGCCGTTGCCTTGGAGCCCAGGGTACGCTGCGACTATGATCCTGAATTGACAAGCCTGGTTATTACAATGGAGCGACTGTCGTCTGACCTCCGTAACCACAAGGGAAACCAGACAATTTGGATCATAGTCGGGACCAACGGCTTAACGTGCCTTCCGAAGCCAGGAATCATCATTCTTATCGGACAATCAGGTGATTCAAGCCTGCAATGTCCTAACCAAACTGGGAAAACCAACACAAAGTGAAAGTGTTCCCCGCGGGATTCGAACCCACGACCTCCGAGTTCGTAGTTTTTGAGCACAGCGCTCTAACCATTACACCACGGAGGCAGTTATAATGACGACATCATTTATAAAAGTGGCTATTTCAATAATGAATATGGGTAAAGCTGGTCTGGCTATTATGGCGGTCATTTTTTAACGGGAATCGAATCCAGTGTAATTCGTACTTCGAGCGCAACATTGTAAGTAGTAAAAAGTGCCGTAAATATTGAAAGAATATTGAATGACAACCTCGAACAGTTACTTTATAACATTGCATTACACTCAGATAAACGGATAATACTTTCCTTTCCTCTTTCTCGCGATATGAATCCATGCACAATGCATTGCATTGTTATTAGATATGTATCTGTCTATAAAGAACTTGCACTCAATCTACGAATTAATAATTTTAATCGACTTCTGTTGAGAGAAACAAACTGTGTAGAGAGATACAGGCGAAGAGATGTGTTGAGTAAATAAATAAAAAAATAAATTCATTGGACTAACACACCAATTGCCTAGCCCCAAACTAAGCTCGAAGCTTGTACTATGGATGCTAGGGAACGGATAAACATACTTAAATACATTTATAATCATCCATGACTCGAGTACAAATGCCGATGTTCATCACACAAACATTTGCCCATACCGGGATTCGAACCCGCGACCTTTAGTTTTGTAGCCAGGGCCAGGGTCTCTAGCCACTCGACCAATAGGCCTGTCACGTACGGGTCGACTTAAAGGTAGGTAACATAAATTTAAATTACCTTTGTTAAACTGAATCGGGTAATATTGTATCTTTTCTTTACACTTTTTCGCTTAATGATGAACATTTTCAATGATTATCATTTATGTTGAGAATTTTCATATTAATAAATAAAAAAATCTCTTAGTAGAAAAACGTCTTGTTGGCTCGAGGACTTTATCGATAGGCACGGCACTATAGGTGTAAAGTTAGGTGAATTTTTGAAGTTTTGGTGGCTTCACTCAAACCTGACATATGGATTATCTATTGATTTTTCCAAAATCTTTGATGAAAGAAAAATCAATGAAGTAGAGCAAATTGGTTTGACATTGAGCGGTGATTTATCACGTGCAAAGTTTTTAAGCAGATGGTCAATAATACGAATCAGCCATCAAATCGATTGATACTGAAAATATTTTCATCTACCGATTTGATAGTAATTATGATCATATTCTTTGTTAAAGGCATTATTCATAAAATATGACAATAATACACCTCAGTAGTTTGTAAGAAACCCAATCAGAAAAATAAGATGAAAGCCTGGCTTCGTTCGGATTAACCGTTTTTTGGGCCTATAGGCCTACTTTCCATGTCGCGGCCCCATGTTGGCCTACTCTCTTTTTCCCTTCCTTCAGACTCATAGTCAGATCCCTATTTCCCACTGGGCACAATGTGCATGTGCCCAGAGCCCCAAAAGCAATTGGGGCCCCCAGTCAGGGTCTCAAGGGCCCCAGGATTACCAAACCGAAGGTTTAAAAGCCCATGTGCCCAGGGTCTCTCGCAACTGAAAGACGGCCCCCAACTCATATATCGTTAGGGTATAGCAACCTGACAAAACCGTAGGCATATCAGGCGCAAATTAAACGCTTACGCAAGTTTTACGGAAACATTCGTGAGTTGTGACGTATCTCTTATCAGCACATGAAATTAAATAATTCGCTCTCATTATCCTTTTAAGCAAAACAACTGATATATTGTAACATCGTTTCGGTTGACTTAAAACAGAGTTTGAATGACAGTTTTGTTTTAGTGAAAATAAAAAGAGAGCATCAATGAAACGGTCATGTTTCAATGTAATGATCTTAATAGTAAAGAACTCAGTCAATGTTATTGTTTGTAATAAAGGTATCTTATCTGTAATAAACGTACTTTATTAAGCTGATAATGACGTTCCTCGTCATTGATAAATAATTGTAATATTTTCTCTAATTTTGGTTGTGTTTTCTAAACTACATATTTGATGAAATATTCTATTTTGAGAAAACTTTATCCAGCTTATAGCCGATACTGAAACCACTTTGAACCTACGAAACTAGTCGTACAAAAGATAATAGCGAAATAGGCATTAACAGATAGATACTTAAATCTATACTAATATATAAAGCTGAAGAGTTTGTTTGTATGTTCGTTTTTTTGAACGCGCTAATCTCAGGAACTACTGGTCCGATTTGAAAAAATCTTTTTGTGTTGGATAGTCCATTTGACGAGGAAGGCTTTAGGCTATTGAAAATCGAAATCCACGCGGACGGATTCGGCGGCCGCTAGTACTTTTATAAACATCCATAACTCGAGTACAAATGCCGATGTTCATCACTCAAACAGCCAGGGTCTCTGACCACTAGACTAACGGGCCCATCCTTCGATGTTGTTTTATTTGTGTTAAACTTAATTCTATTCTTTTTTAATTCTAACATTCCCAGTAAAACCCGTTACCTTCTTCAACAAGTCAGAAAAACCCTTTTACCTTCTTCAACAAGTCAGAAAAAACCCTTTTACCTTCTTCAACAAGTCAGAAAAACCCCTTTACCTTCTTCAACAAGTCGGGCCTCGACGGCAGCGCATGCATGGCCAGAGTCGCCGCCTTCCGAATGTACCAGGGATGGAACTCCGCCAGCGTCTCGTTGTAGGAGCCCTGGCAGGTGGAACACGTGCTCATAGCTTCGTCGCCGTCACTGAGCCGCTTCAAGAAGAGCCGGATGAAATCTGCAAGAGGATTGGTCACAGATTACCTATCTACTCTTAATGAGCATTGGCAGGCCTGCTGGGTCAAGTAGTTTGCCTGAGAAGTCCGAGAACTATTCAAAGATTATCTACAAACAATATACAGTTTCGATGGCATGGTGATTAGATACCCTGATTAAAACAGTGAAGGGTGACCTTCAGTTTGAATACTAGGACAAAATTATGTGATGAACAGGTGTATTTAGGTATACTTCAACCATGTGTATTTACATCAATTACAAGTGGTACCTACACCATTTTTTTCATAAACCATATCATATTAAAAAAACTGCTATTTTCAATTTATATCTGCTTGTGTATGAAAAATATATTTCTTTGATATTTCCAGGTTTCTTTGATATTTCCAGGACTGTCACAGCACGAAATGAGATCAGGACAGGTACGTATAATCTACTCTCAGAGGAAAGTAGTATGAATACAAAGTGTTCTTTATCTACTTATTATTATGTGTGTCAGGACGTCTGCGATGAATTGTTTAATATGTATGACGCCAAACGAGACTAAATACATAAAACAATTGAATTCGTTTGCAAGACAATCAAAATTGATAAGACATTCACAAGCTTATGCGGAGTTGGTAGGTTTGTTCATAATGTTTAAAACAATGGAGGAAATAATTTTATCAGTAAATGGCGCCCGCCCGCGACTCCGTCCGCGTGGATTTCCGTTTCCTCATACATAGTGTTAATGTAGAGTCTAAAGCCTTTCTCAATAAATTTATTGATATAATTAGACAACGATTTTTTTTAGTTCCTGAGATGAGCGCGCTCGATAAAAACAAACAAACTCTTCAGCTTTATTATATTCGTATAAATAGATTACATAAAAAGTAAAATAGTTTGATTTTCCAGCAAAATCCAATACACAAGGACAGTGAAGAAGACACAATGGATTCTATTGTATTTTAAAGTTTTTGTTGCACTTTTTTGTATACTTCCTTTACAAAAGTAAACACAAATGTATTGTAAACAATTAAAAATAACCTGTACTATCATTCTTTAAGTATTTGTAGGAGCCATTAACTTCCTGGTTTACCTTACTAGGCATATTTACATTGAGATAAAGTATTCTTTGCACTATTCAATTACTCACATTTCAAATACATGTTATTATAGAACAAAGAACATGTTCTATGTGTATAGTGTATACTGGCATCTTTTAATTAATAAAATTAATTTGTTTGAAAGAGAAACACACAAGTAATGTGTAAATATTGTATATTATCTTTACAACTTTTTGTTTATAATATTTAATAAAATATGTTTATGGATTGTTGAATATAAGTTAATGTGTCAGGGATAACAATATGGATGTTTTTGAATTCTATTTAACCCTCTACCACCTACCACCTAATCTTGTCACACAACCACCTACCATACGTCTCACAGACGGGCGAGTGAAAAGACCTACATATGTAAAATCTAAGGGTGAATGGTTTGGTTTTCAATTGAAATCTATCAAAATGCATATCAAAGTATTTTTTAAATCAAATAAGGCACAGAAAACTCAATATATTTTCTTACAATCTTAATTTGTTTGCAACAACTCTTAATTTTAGCTTAAACAATTTGTTATTCTAAAAACGAGATCTATAAAAATAATCAAATAAGATAGGAACTTTTTTCTTTCTGTTTATAAAAATAGAATAATCAACAAAACATATAAAATCAACACTTTCTCATTATAATCACATCTTTTGAAAAATTGCAGGGCATCAATCTTATAGATTTTCCCGACAGTGAATGCACATTTTGTTGGAGCATTCTTAGTCCAGTAATTTTAGCAATTTTTATCCACGATCTGCGGAATAATTCCTAGTGAGCTGAATTTTTGTATACACCTTTATTATAATATTGTTATGATGATGTGAAAAATCGACATTGATATCGTGCCGGCAAAAAAAGTTATAGGGGTCCAAACGTCACGAAAATCAGTTTTTCGCAAATATCTCGCGATCTATTGCTCAGAGGTCAATAATGATTTCATGATAGTTGTTCGTCGTAAAATTGTCTACAAAAAAGGTCTCTTGCATTATTCTGTAGAATTAACCGTTTTTGAAATAGAGACTATAATGCACTCACGTATGGTATTGTATACCGTACGGTGCATACCAAGGCATAAACCCTATTGTTTGTTTTTTTCCCTTTTTTGTTTGTGTGTTTTTTGTTAGTATGATGTTCTACATATAGAAATATAAAGGACTTGAAATACTAGTACAGTCAGGAAAATAGGAATATCAACTATAAAATACTAAGTGGCAATTTTTTTTGTCACTTTATAACTCAAGAACGGGCTCACCGATCCAAACCCAATTTTCAGGGTTTGTACAGACTATTTAGTAGATGTTTTATGTGAAGTTTGAACAAAATCGGTCGCTTCACTTTATACGTAGCGAAGCACGTACCGGGCCGCTAGTAATGATATAGATATGCAATGTGAATTTTAGCAATTTTGATCCACGATCTGCGAAAAAAATTCTTAGTGGGCTGAATTTTTGTATACGCCTTAATTATGATATTGTGATGAAGATGTGAAAAATCGACATTGATATCGTGCCGGCTAAAAAAGTTATAGGGGTCCAAACGTCACTGGACATAGCATATCTATATCATTACTAGCGGCCCGGTACGTGCTTCGCTACGTATAAAGTGAAGCGACCGATTTTGTTCAAACTTCACATAAAACATCTACTAAATAGTCTGTACAAACCCTGAAAATTGGGTTTGGATCGGTGAGCCCGTTCTTGAGTTATAAAGTGACAAAAAAAATTGCCACTTAGTATTTTATAGTTGATATTCCTATTTTCCTGACTGTACTAGTATTACAAGTCCTTTATATTTCTATATGTAGATCATCATACTATCAAAAAACACACAAACAAAAAAGGGAAAAAAACAAACAATAGGGTTTATGCCTTGGTATGCACCGTACGGTATACAATACCATACGTGAGTGCATTCTAGTCTCTATTTCAAAAACGGTTAATTCTACAGAAAAATGCAACAGACCTTTTTTGTAGACAATTTTACGACGAACAACTTTCATGAAATCATTATTGACCTCTGAGCAATAGATCGCGAGATATTTGCGAAAAACTGATTTTCGTGACGTTTGGACCCCTATAACTTTTTTTGCCGGCACGATATCAATGTCGATTTTTCATATCATCATAACAATATCATAATAAAGGTGTATACAAAAATTCAGCTCTCTAGGAATTATTCCGCAGACAAAAGCTAAAATTCCTGGACTATTCTATACAAATTGGCTTTTTACACTCAAAACATTGTCCTGCGTTTCTTTTTAGGGTCGCAGGTTGAGCATTTTTTCTAGAAGTCAATCTTTCTTCGGAACTGCTTCCACCTGGTAGAGTTGGTGGGGTGGAGTCATTACCGCAGTGAAGGATCATTTGGTAGGATTTGGAAGGATCATTTGGTAGGTTTTCGTCGTCAGATAATTCTTGCTATAACCAACGCTCAATAACACTATCAGAAGCCATTTTAAACTAAAACAGCAAAAAAACAAAGTTTTAAAAAAATCACGCAACCACCTTCCACCCGTCTCACAGACGGACAACACCAGTTTTTTATTTACCTATGACAAACGCGCGCACCTGCGGCCACGACGAGCTATTGCGCGGTGCTGAGGGACGCGGCGAAAAGGTACAGAAACGTGCAAGTTGATACGTGCTTTGCGCGCCAAAATATAAACAATTTTTATTTAGTGGCGTCTGTGAGACGTATGCCAGGTGGTTAAGGGTTAATGATCATAAATCTGAACTTAATGAATCAACATTAGCAAATTAGCAAACAAAACAGGTTCCTTTTCTAGTAAGAGTTATAAAAATGCAACTTTTGTGTGAAAGGTGCAGAATTTTATTTATCAGGACATTTTAGAAAGTTCTTTCATTTAAATTTGTTGCAGGTCATGTGTGTTTTGCACAACTTTTTTCCCTGATTATTCAAGTTATTCAAAGCAAAGATTTCCATTTTATAGAATTGCCTATACATAGTTATACATGTAGCAATTCAGTTGTCTAATGAGAACATTTAATAACACCTGATAGCAGCTATTCATATAGGGCAATTCTTATCAGACTTAATCAAGATACCCGTGATGATATTAATAATACTTATATTATTAAGAAATTGCAACCAATTTTATTAATGCTGCTTGTAAGACAACCTAGGATCGAGGAGCATTACAGAGGGTTATTTGGTTTATCCCATTACCTCTATTTCTACCATATAGACCAAGAAGGTGGGTTCCAAACTATTCAAGATAGTTTGTATGTACCACTGGCTATATTATGCAGTTTATAAATTCTTCGTAGATAATAGGGATGTTGCCACCACCAGTCATTTGACCTTCTTTTATTAACTGTCAAAACGATTCCAAACTATGAAGTTTGTATGGGAATAGCACACTATGACGTCACTAGTTTTAAAGTCAACTGAGTAACTAATTGTATAATTTTAATTTATTAAAAATCTTAATCTTACGTATAAACGAAAACAAACCAATACATTACGTGCTAAAAAGCGTCTTCTTTTTTAAGAAAAGTGTTATGAAATTAATTATGATATGTGTTAACATCCCTATTCTGTGTTATTCTTACCCAGTCCTCTGTGGAGCCGCAGCATCGTCCGCGACCCGGAAACGAACCCGCTCTTCTCATGCAATCCACTGTCCTTCTCATACTTCATCATTTTCTTAAACGACTCGTAGTACACGGCATTCTCAGCCTCTCTGTGCTTCTCCATCACTTTGATTTTACTCTTCACATCACTACTCACGAACGAAAACACTGACCCAATTAAATTGAGAAACCTGAAACATATCAATCACTAATTATCGCACTTCACTAGAAAATGACTTGATCTTGAACAGACCGAAAAATATTGTTTAGTAAACAAAGAAATACTGCCATATGGAGACTAGGATAGTTCTTTAAAAATGTTATTAGCACCTACTTCACTAGTTCATTGTATCCGTCTATATACGCCTCTATCACGACGTCATCTTCCTCTTTAAGGCTCCTGTGGAAGCTCTGCTGCACATAATGCAAATCAAGTGTGTTGTCGTTAGACATTTCTCTTAAAAATATATTTTTAATTAAAAATAATTCAACTCAACCACCAGCAACAGCTGACAAAATTGACATTCAGCGAAATAGTGACAGTAGTGACAGGTTGTTGGGTTGATCTGGCACATAGTGCTGCACGCATGTGTCTATATTTCAATTGAATTTTACATTCAATTACCCATTGTTTTCAACATAAGTTTTGCAGACGAATTTTTAGCTCGTTTTTAAGTAGGTAAGAAATGTTGTGCAAATTTTCAATTTATAGATAAGGCAAAACCACTTTTATCCAAGGATATCTTTTATCCCCTTCTCATTAATTAGTTTTTTTCAACATGCAACTTTATCTTTCCATTCATTCATCATCAGTCACCCTTCAAGAGTTCATTCATTCATTCACTCACTAGTTGTCAACATCACACTGTCAAAAAAATTACCAAGGTCGATTGTTTTGCAAAAATAATTTAAGCATATTACTGAAAATAAATTCATTAAAATTAAGGGCATTTGTTCTCTGTGCACTTTGGAATTCGCTGCAGATAATTGTTAAAAAGTGTTGCGTGAGACGGGCGTTTCTGCTACCATAACAATAAATCGGTAAGTGTTTTAAAAACTGTGTCAATTCACGGAAATGGAGACTTTTTAACTATTTTTAGGCAGTGTATCATATCGGATAAGTTATGAAATTATGTGTTTGTGGATTCCTAGCAAAGCTTATATTGATATAAGTTACGTAAAGTTATTATTTTATTTGACGCTGTTTTATTTACCTTTTCAAGACATTTGCACGACCGGGTATTTGTCATGTTAAGGAAAGTTAAATAGGGGAAGTCCGATGATTCTCACGTGCCAACCTTAATTAAATCTTGGGTGCTCTTCTTATCCTTGCTAATTGAAATAGTCCTAATTTGTAAATAAAATACCTATAACATCCTCTATTTGTCTCGCTGATAACAATGGAACTGTGTATACAAACATAGTATAAATAATTGTATGTCGATGTAATGATGCGATTATGCATGCTATTGCACTACAATTTAGATAAAATATGAACAAGTTACAACTACTAATTATAATTTATTGGAATGCATATCATTAATTGCTTAAAATTAACTTTTGGATAGAACTTTACGGTTGTTAATGATAGGTGTAACTTACTTAATGATTGTGGTTCTTCGTATAAATTTGCTTATTATTTTAGAATAAATGTAGTAAATTCAACTATTCAGATGACTTATATCTACTCAATTGTAAAATATAACTATAGGGCTGTGTACATAGTCTGAAAAGCAGTTATTACTTTAGTTAGCTACTTGTTTATTCAGATGATACATTTTATAAGGATAAGTGCTCATTAAATGTTTTCAGGTGTCACAGTTTTCAGGTGTCTTATTACCAAGTCAATTTATGAATGTAGACAATAGTATATAATAAAATAGAGTGCTAACTATTGATTGTTTAGCGTTCTTATTGGTAGGTACATATTTCTTATTTTATTTATTTAATTATTGTATATATAAATAAATAAATGAATAATTTTCTGCACTGTAGCCCTTTAGAGTAATTTTCTTAAAACTTCTTGATGATATTATACATTAATTTATATAAAGGTTTTTTGGATTTTCTAAGTAATCATTTTAATATTTCTCCCATATCAGCACTTATCACATGACTCATTCCTGATGGCTGTTATCAATATTATGTTGATAGTAAAAGTACATTTTGTATACATGACTTTGTGACGTGCTTTAGTAGGTACATAATATGATGCAAATAGGTCTTATCAGGGCTACCATCATTTACATTTAAATTGTAAACTTATGGTGAATGTTAATGGAGCCTATTAATTTTAATCTAAATTGTTCTATTTGGTCACCAAAATAAGTAAAACTACTAATTTTTGGGGCATTTATAAAAAAAATATTCTCTTGCCCTCATTCCTTTTCCTTCAGACAAAGCTCTTATCAAAGTATTTTCTTTATAAGTAAGGATAATCAAACTTAGTTGAATTAAAGTAAAGGTTAGGTAAGGCTGGAAAGTGATAACATTTTAAATTACTTACCATTTGCACAGTAGTCACCTTTATTAACATTAACTTACTGACAATGAGTTTAAAGTCAATGTACTTGACTTTCTAGATTAAAAGTACCTGACGTTAAGAAGACACTTGAAATTTCATGTTGCAAAAATATATAATTATGGTGAAATAGTTCAGCTGGAGTAAAAGTAGGTGAACTATAAAATGTCATATTGTGTTTCCTGCACGTATCACTGATATCTCAACAGGTTTTACAAACACAAATTAGGCCTGGAACACACTATGCGAAAAAACGCGAACGAATCTACGCGGCCTAATTTACGCCCAGTCGTCTTCAGTTGATATGACACTCTTTTAAATGGAAAATGACTTGTATAGAAAATGTGTTACTTTGGTTACGTAAATGCAGCCTAGTGTTTTTCTACACTTAATACCATGAGATGTCAAACAAATAAATCTCAACAGTTCAATCAACTCAATAGCTCTTTCAAACTCAACAGATTGATGTCCGACTATGGCGTCGGGCAAGGTGGAGACCGATGACGACTCGTTCATCATCCTGGGCACGTCCCCCGGGACCAGCCTGGACGTGAAGTGCGGCGCGGGGCTGGAGACCAACCTCGAGGACGCGCTGAAGGAGCTCTCCGATGAAGCGTCCTTGGCGTATAAAGCGCACTTCCAGCTTGGAGACTGTGTAAGTACTTCTGCCAAAACTCAACGGATTTTAAGAGAGGTAGAGAGGAACTTCCACGCGAATGAGCAGCTCGCCTGGGGAAGTACCTCCGCTATACATAAGACCTCGCATAAAACTCAACAGATTATAAGAGAGGTAAATCTTCCAGGAACTTCCGCTCGAATGAGCAGCTCGTCTGGTGGAGAACACAGTGAAGTAGCACTTCCTAACTGTTTTGCTATGTGTCTTTTGGTGAGTAAAGCTTCCACTGCTCAGTTAGGGAGACTATGGGGTTTTAGAGGCACGCAACGCTTCAGTGACCCTTGTGGTATCGTTGACATCCCACTATCGCGTCGGGCAAGGTGGAGACCGATGACGACTCGTTCATCATCCTGGGCACGTCCCCCGGGAGCAGCCTGGACGTGAAGTGCGGCGCGGGGCTGGAGACCAACCTCGAGGACGCGCTGAAGGAGCTCTCCGATGAAGCGTCCTTGGCGTATAGTGCGCACTTCCAACTCGGAGACTGTGTAAGTACTAACCTAGTTTATGAGTTTCGTTTGTTCACATAAACAGTAATGGGGATTAGATATTGGTATCATTTCCTAAGAATTTATTTGTATGTAAAAAAAAATTAAGTAATGTTTGCATGCTTCTTAACATTGGCGACATAATTGTGTGTCTACTACTTCATCATCATCATCCTAGCGGTCGTCCGGGCGCGGCGATCACTACCTCGGCCATTGCCTCGCGAGTCCAGGGTCCGCTAATATATTAGTGTACCTACTTATAATGGATTAATCCCGGTGATCCTACAAGGATTCGCACCAGTTAGGACTATAAGCCATGCTAAGATGCTAACACCAACATATCTTCTGCATATAGACGTTGCGACAATATAGAAAATTTTGCGCATAGTAATAGAAAAGAAAGGGTAATACATACTTAGTAAATAAAAGAAACAAATAGTTATGTGTAACTAGGCAAATGAAGATTGATGGAAATTAAATTCAGTTGTTTATCTCAAGTAGAGACAGTTTTTACATTTAATGGCTGTTGAATTCAAAAAGTTACTTGGATGGGTAACTATTTTACTCATTTAAGTTCATCGTTCAACTTTTATCATTGTAACTCAAAGGCATCAACCTATTTATAGGCACTTTAATAGGCAAATGGTTCAATATCACGAGGTTGTGTTACATTTTATTTTACATCAAGATGTCGCGGGTTCGATCATCGCACACACCACAAACATTATGACACAGATTTTACCCACAAGGACAAAAATTTGCGCGAAATCACTTCACATTTGTTCACTAAAAGTATATTTTGTTTATAATATTCATTCCAAAATATTATGATGTGACGTGTGTTGATAAATAATGAGGCCTCTGATAACCATTGTAGGATCGCTGCTGATAGTGATGTGTACGGTCGAAAGCATGATTTAACTTATTGCTAGCGACCAGCCCCGGCTTTGCACGGGTGCTTCTAAAGCAATTAGTGTTTTGTTTTTCAACTATCTTATGCATGTGTAGTGTATGGGTATATACACATTAACCTTCCTCTTGAATGACTATCTGAAAGAAAAGCTCATGCTTTTAAAAGCATACACAAGGACAGATAGAAGAAAGCTTATTTGTTTTATACTGTAATGTATTTCAATATGTAGAGGAGCGTAATATTTTTTGTAAATATATCTATATCGTTTATTTAAAAATTGACAATAATCTGGTTGCTAGTGAAAATAATCCTATTATCAATTTACATTCACGGCATAAGTCCAGATGTATAGTAAGTAATTCCCTGAAATACTGGAACTCTGTTTGGGAATGTTTATAATCTTATCTTTCTTTAACATCATTCAATGAACAGATAGCCCTTTTTATTATGAAATGATTTTCATAACAGAACATATTACACATTTTTCATAGGTAATGGGGACTTTACATTGCACAATGCACATAATGTAATGGCTATTAATCATGTGCTTAATAGATATGTGCTATTAATAATAGATAATAAATTAATAATCCCAGACGTTGCTCACATAGCGCCAACTTATGTATCATGTTTATTTATAAAACAAGACTAGGCATTAGATTTATTATAAACTAGCGACCCGTCCCGGCTTCGCACGGGTGCAAGTACTTCTCCACTATTTAATGGATGTTATTATACATATAAACGTTCCTCTTCAATCACTCTATATATTAAAAAAAAACGCATCAAAATCCGTTGCGTTGTTTCAAAGATTTAAGCATACAAAGGTACATAGGGACAGAGAAAGCGACTTTGTTTTATACTATGTATTGATAACATGTAGAATTGTAGACAAGTCTAAATATGGTATAGTTGATAGTTAAAACGTCGAGGAACAAATACATTTAATATAAAGCACTAGTGGCCAATAAATGTACCAAAATTTAATGAAAGTACTGTACCAGAAAAATAATCTTCGATTTTATCCAATCAATGCGTTATTAATATTGAAAAAGTAAATTGATCCCATACACGTTTAAGGCTGTAACCAAATCATTTCTTTAAAATGTCAAACAGAAGATTGTGACACCAAAACTGCGTGTTTTGCCTATTGTTACTAATTTTGTATTACGATGATTTATAAGAAGGGGTTTATAAGACCCTGTTATTTTATCTTTTTTCATTTGTTTCACAATATTTCAATCACTGAGTCACTGAGGCATGAGAATGTTTCTGTTCTTCTGGTGAGTAAGGTCGCCAAAACTAGGTTGTAATGTACAGAGAAAATTCTTGATAAGATCCTGTAAAAATTTAGTACCAGGGAGAACTATTATTCAAGACTGATCCATATATCCCTACCACGCTGCTCCTACTGTTAGGGATAAATGGGAAAAAAAACAAGTACCTATTCCTCAAGTAGTCGAGCAGTAGACTGCGATAGGCCGTTGATGATAATGATGATGAGGGATAATTGGTAAAATATTTCCTTCTATCCCTACCAGCGTGGATTGGTAGTAAAAAATTATAAGTATGTAAACAATTTCACAATGACCAAGTAGGTCGTCGTGACGTATGAACGGCTCCTAGGGACTTTACCTCGGGGTCGGTCGACGCGAGTCGAGGTTGACTGCGCTCGCGCAAGTCGGCAGTTTTTGCAAGCCAACACCGGTGTGTTGTTTTCTGTTGACGGAGTTGAATTGTGTCGGTATCCGGTGTACTAGGTATTGTATTGCATTTTCTGCTGACTATTGCGGTAGAATCCTCATATTGTAAGTTTTTGACGATTCATAAGTGCTTCTAGGAAGCCTAATAGCATAAATTAAGAGTGTAAGTTTAATTTGAATTTGTCTTGTTGTAATTTGGTTTGGATCTGAGTCTGTTGATCAATCGATTTGTGCTATAACTTGTATGGTTAACAAATTGGCATTCTATTCTCTCATACATTATTATGAAATGAAAAAAAAACACTGCATTTTTTTCGTTTATATTTTTTGTTTTGACCTATGTATGTTCGAATATCCGCGTTTTCCTTCCCCTTTTTCAAAGCGCTCTAATGTAAGCAATATTTTTGCCTACGTTTCACTATCACGTTTTACGAAAAACCGATGGATGAACTCAACCGGAGGTTATGAATAGAGAAATATTTGTAAATAAAAAAAAATAAATAAAAAAATAATAATAATGTTTATTGGCTTTAACAAAAGTTGTCTCTTAAACTAGTAACCTCGGTATCCCCTATTAAGTCTACATAGACCTGTGTCAGGGAGATACCGCTCTTCCTTCTTGTTCTTTAACAATAGTATAACAATATTAGTAACAATTTTTAACTTTCATTTAAAATCCTTATCTAAATTAATAATATTACGTGTATAAGTATAATATAATAATGAGAATGTAAATATAATAATGAGTATATGTGTCGAGCTCGAGTGTTTGATTGTGAGTGTGTGTATGAGTGTGTGTGTGTGTGTTTGCGAGTGTGTGTGTATTTGGGTGTTTTGTTTGCGTGTTTGCTTGATTAGTGGCAGGTATGTGTATGTGTCTTATGTAAAGAGAGATTCCATATAATCGTAAATTATCCAATAATAAAAAATTATAAGGTGCAAAAATAACAATGTTCACCGGCTAGTCATAAAAACTATTTTTATAATTCTATGACGTTATTTGCGAAAGCACTTCACTACAAAGTGTAAAACGAAATTTAGTTCCCGCTATCTCTCTCTATTGGATGCTCAGATCTGTAAAATAATAGATGTGATTTTTTTTATAGATAGGACGAATCAAGAGAAAAGTTTATTATGTTAAACACATGCACAATACAGAACAGGACCCATTGTTTATGAGATTCACCTTTTGAAACATTCTATCTATTAAAAATCCACAACAAAATCAGTTGCATGATTTTTAAATTTTAGCAAACATTCACACATTGTTTTGTATAGGGACACGGAAAGCGACAAAAACATTGTTTTACATCTGTGACACTTAGTGGACCGAGCAAGCGCCCGGATTGAAAGAGGCGCTGGGTACGATTTCCATCCGAACTAACTGAGATCAGATGAATTTTTCTTTGTTTGATACTATTTTAGAAGAGGCCTTTTTTATCAGTTGCCTGCAATAGTTTGACGATGATGATGATATGAGTAACATTCTTGTTCCAGCCCTCACCAGCCAGTATGATGGCGGCGAGCACAATCGTCACCGATCACTCGACCACGGAGGAACTACAGAAACGCTTCGGCGAGCTTCTCGACGAGAATGTGATCCTCAAGGAGACGTTGAAGCAGAACAACGACTCGATGAAGGAGCAGTTCCTCCTGATAGCGTCCTGTCAGGAGGACATGTTGAGGACTCAGGAGCTGCATAAGGAAAAGTTTGAGGAGACTAAGGAGTTAGTGGAGAAAGTAAGATTTGTTTTTATTAACTCGATGAAAGAGCAGTTCTCTTCATAAGTAGAATCTATGAGAGCCCAATGGCTTCGTAAGGAGAAGTTAAGTGTACTAAAGAGCTGGAGGAGAAAGTGAGTTTAGTTTTTGCTTTATCGTCATAATCATCATCATCAGCTCGCTGTGTTAATGTCACAAAGACTCGATGAAGGAGCAGTTCCTCCTGATAGCGTCCTGTCAAGAGGATATGCTGAGGACTCAGGAGCTGCATAAGGAGAAGTTTGAAGAGACTAAGGAACTGGTGGAGAAGGTGAGTTTAGTTTTCATGTCGATGTTACAACAACTCAATGAAAGAGCAGTTCTTATTAGAAGATTCTATGAAAGCCTAAAAGCTTCATAAGGAGAAGTTAAGTGTACTAAACAGCTGGTGGAGAGTGTGAGTTTAGTTTTGGCTGTATCATCATAATCATCATCATCAGCTCTCTGTGTCGAAGGTGAGACTTTTATGAGAAGTTGTATAGGTAAGAACGACTCGATGAAGGAGCAGTTCCTCCTGATAGCGTCGTGTCAGGAGGACATGCTGAGGACTCAGGAGCTGCATAAGGAGAAATTTGAAGAGACCAAGGAGCTGGTGGAGAAGGTGAGACTTTTGTGAGAAGTTGAATAGGTTGGAATGACTCGATGAAGGAGCAGTTCCTCCTCATAGCGTCCGTCGTGTCATTTTTTGGACTTAGGGCCAGCATAATGATGTTTTAGGATACTTAGGAGCTGGTGCAATTTGTGTTTGAGATGTTTGAGTTTTGTTTTTATTTTATCATCATTGTGATCAGTCTTCTGCTGGACGTACATCTCCTCTGGATCGAGGGCTATGCCTATAGTCACCTATCTAGGGCGGCAGTTTGGTGGCCACACCCTAGACTACAATAAATACACGGGAACACTGCTGCCTATTACCCGGAATATTCCTTAGTCGTTTCCTTCTTGCGAAACTCCTATAGAATTAAAGAATTTAGTTTTATGTAATGTTGTGTTGAAAATGAAATCATAATTTTAATTAAAGGTGAAATTCCTGAGTCGCCCCTCGGATCGTTCTGTTTAGTTAGGACGGATTTTTCTTAAATTTTTGAGTAAATAGTAGATTTACTCACCTTAAATTTTTCTTTCCTAGGTACCGGTATTTACTGTTAATATGTATATTTAGATTTCGAATAACATAGGTGTTTTTGCAAAAACTAAACATTTTAGTTACTAACACTTCGACTTGAATATATTTTTCCAGCTACGTCTCGAAAACAAGAAGCTAAAGCAAGAAATGTCCCGTGTGAGTGTTGAGTCAACTACTACCAAAGATGTCGTCGCGTCGGGTCCGCCGTCCGCGGTGGAGTTCGTCTCGTCGCCAGATGACGACGTGGTGGACAAGCTCACTGCCCAGTTGGAGCTGGTTGAGAAGCAGAGGCGACAGGTAATCGACCTCTTTGGAACGTGTTCAACCTTTTCTGTCAAAGTCAGCAAGCGCCTGATGACGACGTCGTGGACAAGCTCACTGCCCAGTTGGAGCTGGTTGAGAAGCAGAGGCGGCAGGTAATCGACCTCTTTGGAACGAGTTTAAACTTTTCTGTCAAAGTCAGCAAGCGCCTGATGACGACGTCGTGGACAAGCTCACTGCCCAGTTGGAGCTGGTTGAGAGCAGAGGCGGCAGGTAATCGACCTCTTTGGAACGTGTTCAACCTTTTCTGTCAAAGTCAGCAAGCGCCTGATGACGACGTCGTGGACAAGCTCACTGCCCAGTTGGAGCTGGTTGAGAAGCAGAGGCGGCAGGTAATCGACCTCTTTGGAACGAGTTTAAACTTTTCTGTCAAAGTCAGCAAGCGCCTGATGACGACGTCGTGGACAAGCTCACTGCCCAGTTGGAGCTGGTTGAGAGCAGAGGCGGCAGGTAATCGACCTCTTTGGAACGTGTTCAACCTTTTCTGTCAAAGTCAGCAAGCGCCTGATGACGACGTCGTGGACAAGCTCACTGCCCAGTTGGAGCTGGTTGAGAAACAGAGGCGGCAGGTAATCAACCTCTTTGGAACGTGTTTAAACTTTTCTGTAAAAGTCAGCAAGTCATAGTAAAAGTTGTAGAGTAACTACCGCTACCACTGCTATGGTATCCTGGTACTTTTTCGTTTGTGATGGTTGTTCCTAACTTAGAGATGCCTTACTATTGGACAGAAGACGGTGTCATTATACTGTGCAGTATACTACTAGGTAATCTAAACAAAATAAAATAAAATAATATTATGAGCCTACCCTGATGCAATGGCTGACAATGCAACCGGGAGAGGTGTTATGACATAAAACAGATAACTCTTTCGAAAACTTTCAGCGGCTTATTGTCAACCAGTTTTAAGTGCTGCCTTTCAATCTTCACAATCAAAAAACTTCACTGCATATTTTATAGTGGTGGCAAGAGAGCGTAAGCCCGGGTTCGCACTCTATTCCGTCACTCTCATTATGCATTGAACGTTTTACATACAAGGCCTAGTGCTATTTGCAGTTGAAATCGGTAGTACTTACTGGTGTAATATTGTATTATTTGAAATTTACATCAATAACTTTGTTTACAGGTGTTGGTAGAAAATGAAAAATTGACCTGGCAAAAGGAATCATTAGAGCACATAGTAGACGCCACGTCGAAAGAGCGAGACGAACTCAAAGAGAAACTACAGAAAGTTGAGGTAAATATATTAAATTTATTTACTAAAGGTTGCAAAGTAGAGGTAGTTTTATCTCAATATTGTTTACAAACGGTTGGAATGCAAACAGTTACGATTTGTATTGGACTTAACGTTTTATGTTTATTTACTTTACGCTTATTGATGTGATAAGCCAACACCAATAGGTAGTCTATTATGTTATATATTTGAGTTCATTAATATCCTTTGTTTACTTACGCACGCTCATTGACTATCGTAAAAACTTAGATTACATGCATAATATGACTGTGGCAAGTTATGTTGTTATTCGTTTTGTTATTATTGTCAATTGTGGCGAGCTCGATGGCGCAGTGGTTAGCGCGCTCGGCCTGCGATAGCAAAGTTAAGCAACTTTCGCTGAGTCCAGTCATCAGATGGATGACCGAAAAAATTCATCTCGAGCTCCTCCGTGCTTCGGAAGGCACGTTAAGCCGTTGTTCCTGCGCCTTCGGGTTTAGGTTGCTGTCCCTCCGAACTATGAGTGAGGGAATAGGGAGTGCACCTGTGCTTGCGCACTCACTTGTGCACTATAATATATCCAGCGTACCTGGCCGATTTTAGGATCGGCCGCCATGGTCGAAAAACGGCCGGAAAGATATTATTGTCAATTGTAAAAAGATACGACGAATTATGTTGTTGGGGGCAGAATATGTAAATTTATGTGAAGTAGGAACTTCTTTAAGTCATAATATATAAATCGGCCATTGATGTTCAGTGATTTTTTTGTAACCATTATTTCAGCTACAACTTTCAAGCAAAGATAGCGAATATTCAGTCCAAATCAACAGCTTAAAATCAACAGTGCAAGACCTTCATGGAAAGCTTCAATCTGCTAACACTGTTGTGAGTATTTTAAAATACATATATAATATTTTAAGACATTTGAGGTGTTCATTTTAATCAATCCACAAGTTAAGTTATAGTGGCAGACATGACATGAGCGTATAGGCTTTTTATTATGCTGAATGACTTATCTTCTCTGTTCTTTTACTGTGTTAATTTATTAGCCTGGTTGGTCATTTAAGGCTACATCCAAAGGTCGGATGACAGTCGCTCCAAATGTAATAAACAGACTTGGTAAAACTTTGGTAACTGTGGTAACTGTGGTAAAAAAGTCCCCCTCCAGCACTTTTTTTGTATTATGCGAAATTGCTTCGGTCTTAAGAGACATCCGAAGTTTTAGATTCAATTCCTGATATAATATGATGTTTCAGACAAGCGTATCGTCAGAGGAAGTGTACAAACGTGACGCTACTATCCAACAGTTAGAGGGCAAGGTGACTTCGCTACAAAATGAACTTAAGAACGCACAACTAAGGATATTGGAACTGGAAAACGTAAAGGTACGATAATTTTGAAAATTAGGCTTAACCTTCGAATTTCAATATTTTTTCTACGAAATGAAACTACTTTTAAACGGATAGAATCGCAGTTTAATTTAAAAAGTATAAAAAAAACGACGATTCTATCCGTTCAAAAGCAGTTTTATTTCATGAGTCGCGTAAACCTAAGAAAACATTATCCTTTTTTTAAGCTTTCTTGTTAATTAAGTAATCGGTTGGTAAGGGAGACCTTTGCCAAGTAGTGGGACAACATTGGTTAATAAAAATAAAAAAAAGTTATCTGTAGCATCATGTTAAGAGCGCCGCTCCACATTAGTGATACAAACCGCGCACCTGTGGATTATCAAAAAATATGATCGTAAGTTAATTAATCCGTTGTTTGGTTTCAGTTGGAATTCACGAAACACAGGTCAGGCCTCTCAGAAACGGTGCGGATATACAAGGAACAGATTCAGCAGCTGCACACCAGACTAAAGGATGCGCAGACCACTGTGAGTATTAGCTATAGGAGTGAGAATATTAGAATAGCGTTGACTATTTTAAAATTGGCATAATCTGGAAGGCGTAACATTATACATTTTAAGGGAATGCAATCTCGCGAGATAGGGGGCTCCGCCGAAATCTCGCGTGATGGCCATTATTGTGTGTTAATTCGTACAGGAAATTAAAAAAAATCAATAAATCATATCCATTCCACTTTATTTTCCATTTTATTAAGCGACTTTTGACAGTTCGAATATTTATTTTGTATTTAATTAATAAAGAAAGACTTAAACAAATTAATTTATATTTCTGTATTGAGAATATTAAATCGAAACGCATATTAACTAAAATCGCTTATTTGTTAAGTACGTTAATCGAATAATGATAAAAGTACGATCGATATGGTACCACATTTGAAATACTTTACGACATCACCAATTTTGTCAATCGTCGATTCAAAGTCCGCACCAGCTCATTCAAAATTTCAAAATTCAAAATTCAAAATTCAAATATACTTTATTTATGTAGGCCTCAGTGAGGCACTTATAAATCGTCAAAGATACATGTAAAATATAATGAATCTACCACCGACTTCGGAACGCAGTCATCTGCAGAGAAGAAGCGGCAAGAAACTCGACAGTTGCTCTTTTAAATCGCCAATAATTACAATCTTTTTTAAATACATTGATTTCATAACGTTCTCTAGCTAAGCCATACAGTTCCTCACATTCAATATAAAAAAAATAAAATAAAAAAAATGTATAGATAGACTGAGTCCCAGCTGACCAGTCGCTACTAATGACACCTGATCAATCACGTATGGTAAGGTATGACGTATGTGTCAGCCATCATCTCACTCAACCAATTCAACCAATTCCTCCATTTCCATGTACCCACTTTCATCTTGTTCATTTAGCTCTTAAGGTGTAAGATCTTGTTGGTTGTCGAAATAAATAAATAAATCTATCCTAATCTATACTAATATATAAAGATGAAGAGTTTGTATGTTTGTTTGTTTGAACGCGCTAATCTTAGGAACTACTGGTCCGATTTGAAAAAATATTTTTGTGTTGGATAGTCCATTTGACGAGGAAGGCTTTAGGCTATTGCAAATAGAAATCCACGCGGACGGAGTCGCGGGCGGCCGCTAGTGGATTTATATTTCTTAATTGAGAATATTAAATCGAAACGCATGTTTAATGAAATCGCTTTACGTAGGTACGTAAAGTACGATCGGTATGGTACCACATTTGAAATACTTTTCGACAATTATACAAATACGATATTTCCAATTTTGTCAATCGCCGAGTCAAAGGTTGCTTTATAAAATGGAAGAAGTATAATATAGTTTATTTTAATAACTAAATTCGTTTATTTTACTCAACATTACGTTACTTCCCAGGTGTTCCAGCCAGTGCGAATGTCTCTAAGCAGTGAGCGTGAGTCGCCTCGCGACAGTGAGTACGGCGGTCTAGTCAACAACGTGAAACTGTACGACAGGACGCTCAGGCATCTCGCAGACCTCATGAACAACCTTACGAACGGGTAAGGTAACACTTGCATAGACTTAACGCATCATTATTAAAATAATAAATTGCGTAATGTCGAAGTTAGCTTCATGTTTGTAAAATGGATGCTAAGAAAAAGGATAGACATATTCAAATCATAATCTACAAATGTGAAAGTTTCAAGTTTTGTTTGATTCCTGTTTTATCCCATGGGAGCGATGATGAGAATCTTTATTACGCGGGCAAAGGCTCGAGTGCATTGACGCTAGTCTTAAAACGCTTAGCTTAATGTTTACGTTAATAGTGGAAATGTAATTTAGAAAATTAATAAACCTAATACTTCATTATATCAATACGTTGTAGGAACTTTGAATGTTTTTGTCAAGCATTCAATTACTTATCACTTCGTAACTCATTCCAGGTTATCAGACAACCTAGTGCATATCCTAGGCCTCGTGGCGAGCCTGCAGGACTTCAAGTTGGAGCGGACGACGGTAGAGCAGTTCAAGTCCAGTCTAGCAGATGTGAAGCAACAGCTGGAGAAGCAGCATAGCGACTCGCTTAATTATGTGTAAGATTTTCTATCGCACATTTTCATTTTCAAATAGTTTCAAATGTTAATTTCAAATAATGACCGTACAAATGGCGCAAATACGTTGCCTGCACAACAGTTAAGAAGTGCTATTTTACTGTGGGCTTCTGTGAGGTGTCGCCACCAATCGCTGACTAAACGCGTACTAAACGTTTCAGCTCGTTCATAAAACCTCGTCAGATAGTAGCGCCGGCTAGAGCGTTAAAATAATATTATTTTTATTGTTATTCTATAAAAATCTAAAAAAAATATTATTACGATGTAGTTTAAGTAATTAACTGCAATTTTAATGAACATTTAATATTTATTTGCAGTGTGCAAGTCCGAGGAACATTGACGATATTTGAAAACATATTCAAAGACTACAACGAACTACTTAAGAAGACGTTAACCAAACAGGAGCCGGTAAGTGCATGCTCGTATTGTAGACGACACTACTTAATATGTTACAAAGTAACTTTCCGAAGTCTGTTCCTGACAGATCTATAGGTACTAATGATAAAGCTGAAGAGTTTTTTGTTTGTTTGATTGTTTGAACGCGCTAATCACAGGATTTTTTATAGTATAGAATGTTAGTTCATCATCATCATCAGCATATTGCAGTCCGCTGCTGGATTGCTGAATATTAGTTGGAATTGTTAAAAATATTTTTTCGTGTTTCATAGTATAAGATTATGTTTGTGAAAATCGAAATTCACGCAGACGGAGTCAAGGGCGGTCTCTAGCATTTTTTTTTTATGTCAGAGGCGGCAAACGAGCTGGCGGGTCGCCTGATGGTAAGCAATCACCGCCGCCCATGAACATCCGCGACACCAGAGGTATCGTTGATGTGTTGCCGGCCTTAACCCCGTACCCTCCCCAACTGAGCTCTGGCAACCTTACTCACCAGCAGAAACATAGCACAACAGTTACGAAGTGCTACTTCACTGCGTTAGCATTAAATAATAGTAGCTCAAGATCACTACGGCGGCTTTAAACGATTATTTAGACCCGTAGTCTCGACATGTACTTCCATGATATAGGTTTTATGGCCAGAGTCTAGCAGTAAGAGACTACGACAGGCTTGGGACTGGCAGGTTAGACTCTAACCTGCCAGTCCCAAGCCTGTCGTAAAATTAAAATAAATAGATACACAGTTGGTTTAGTATTGTGTTGTTTTTGTTTATAATGTTCTTGTATGTTCCGTGTTAAATAAAGGATTTTTTAAAATATTTAATTTTGTTGGTAGAAACCGGCGACACCAAACGTAGAGGCTCTCACCTCTGCCTTATTAGCTCGAGGGCAGGAGCTGCAGAGCCTCGAGGCGGAGGTGAGGAAACTGCGCGAGGGGAGGGACGACGCTGAACTACTCAAGGCGCAGATGGATCTCTATAAGTGAGTTGATTGACAATATTGTTGAGCGTCTTTAAACAGCTCGCGCCCATGAAGTTTCGTATAGGCACCGTGTGTAGCGATGACTCTGCCATCTCGTGACTCATATTCAAAACTTTTAAGCTAAATGACAAACTTTACTGTCAAGTCACAGAAAAAAAACCGAGATTTTAGCGCCCTCTATAGATTCTGCACAGTGCCTATTGTTGACGTTCAATTTTCGAACAAATAACATTGACTGCTAGCTAAGTACGCAATTTTATCTATTTTTAATATAGAATTTGGTAGTGTAGTAGTATGCCGGATATTGCTACTATAGTCTCTTCTTCCTAGCGTTTATCCCGTTTCTGTACGGGGTCCGCTTTGACCATGATCCAGGATTTGGCGAGGATATTGCTACTATAGTATACAACTGTATAAAAAAAATCTCTCAAACTAGACAAAGTTTTATCTGACCGTGATCTTGGTCTACTGAAGTAAGTTTTCAGAACCGGAATTGTTTAAGCTTATGTTTTTCAAAATCGATTACGTCACATACTACGTCTCGATCCAGACACACCGTCATCATTTGTACATGTCATAATTAAATTTTCAAAATTAAGCTACTTTAATATCTGTTTAGTGCAAAAACATGTGCTTTCTACACAGTTCATAATACTTTGTCATTAAACAGGAGCGACTTCGAAGCGGAGCGTGAAGCGAGAGAAAAGATGGCGTGCGAGAAAGAGAACATCGCCACAGACCTGCGGACCGCGCAGAAGAGAATACAGGAGTTGATGAAACAGGTAATGCATTTCTGTAAGATGTAAAAGAAGTGCACAGCTTGATGAACTCCCACTTGAATGAGACGCTCGTTTTGGAAAGTATTTTCAGAAAGAAAGAAAGTAAATAAGTTTATTTGGTGCAAGACAAATATTACATTAACAAGAAATATAATACAAAATTGAAAACAATATGCTACCAAAACGATTGCCACTTAGCAATATGTCGTGGCTTAAAGCCAAGACGCTGATTTTCAGTGGAACCGAGATTTTCAGTGGAAGCGAGCATAACACCTTACTAACAGACCGCAGTGAAGTAGCACTTCATAACAGCTGCTGTGCTGTATCTGCTAATCAGTAAGGTCTCCAGTGCTCAGTAGTCATTAGCGACTCAGCGACCCATGTAGAGGTCTTGCATGTTAACCTTCTCCTTACATTTCAAAAATGAAACTTTTGGGAAATACCTGTCTCGTTTGGAAATTGATTTAGAGCTAGTGGTCCTACTCATGAAGTGAACTATATTTTATATACATATATTTATCGTACTAATATTTTTTTTAATTTAACAGTTTGTTTCTTTGAATGTTTGTCCGTCAATCGCGCTGTAAGTACTGAACGGATTTTGATAAAATTTGGTACAGGCCGGGCATGGACGAATTTGTGATAGAGTACGTTTTATCCCGATTAAATGCTACCATTGGATAAAACTCGAAAACGCGGGTTAAAAACTAATCCTACTACTATTATAAAGGCGAAAGTTTGTATGTGTAGATGTGTGGATGTATGGATGTATGGATGTTTGTTACTCTTTCACGTAAAAACTACTGAATGGATTTGAATGAAACTTTACCACAATATAGCTTATACATCAGAATAACACATAGGATATCGGAAATCGAAATCCACGCGGACGGAGCGGCGGAGTCGCGGGCGGCCTCTAGTTATTCTATAATTTGTGCCTATCCACCAGCTCGAAGAGGTCAGGAAGTTGGATCCGAACCTATTCTACACGGCGACGACGCAGGGCTCCGGTCCTCGCGAGAAAGCCGCGTCCGCCGCCTTCTCCCGCGGCGCGACCAACGGGACGGCGAGGAGCGCTAGCAACGCCGCCGGGGCTGCTAAGAAACAGGTCAGTTATAATCACAAGTAACCATCAATCAAACATTGAGGTATTACTACTACGTATAGAGTGGACATCGCGAACAAAAGTTTTGCGTCAAATTGGAGGGAAGGGGGCGGATAATTCAGTGATATTTTTGTCTTTTTATATATTTTAAATTTTAAAACACAACACGACATTTTTTGATTTTAAAAATGGTCAAAAAAAGAAAATTTGCCGGCAACTTTTTGGTCCTTAGACCATAATTCGGGTAAGAAAATTTTTGTTTGTGATGTCAGCTCTATACGTAGTCGTAATACCTCAATGCAATCAAACGCCTAGATGGTCTAGTGATTAAAGTACCGGGGCGTGGTCGCGAGGCCCTAGGTTCGATTCCTGGGTCGGGCAAAATTTGTGTTGGTTCTGGTAAACACAGCCCGGGTTTGTGTTCGCCAACCCGCTTTTGGCAAGCGTGGTGATTATGCCAAAACCCTTCTTTGTAACGAAAATATGTCTTCAAATGATGTGTGCAGTGGGATATAAATAGGCTAAAACTTTACCATCAATATAGAATAGCATACAAGATTCTAGAATTTCGAGCCTGTATCACATACCTCGGAGAGGTTTCCGTTGTGCTATCAAATAGGATTGTATTTTTCTGTAAGGACTCTGTCTCGGGTTTATAATGTATAGTTTGATTCTTCCAATCTTCCAATTGTTGATGTTGAAAATTGTACGAAAGCTACGTCTTTTCAATTTTCAACAGATAAGTGAATGGAAAAAAATTAACGAAACAGGTTTGGATATCAGAATCATTTCGGCTCTTCATACTCATATTAATTTGTTTAAAACTACCGTCAAAACGTCCAAAGACTGACAGTCAACCTCATGCATAAAAGGTAATAAAAAAGAAGAAAGTATCATCGGAGGAGCACCCGTTGCGTGACACGACGCCGCCGCCGCCGCGCTTCGACTGCCCCGTCTGCGACCAGCCCTTCAGGACGCTGCTCTTGTTGCAGCAGCACGTCGACTCGTGCTTATTGTAGAGAATACGTTATAGATGACGGCTGTATGGGAGGAGATCCCATTACCTGTATTTAGACATAAAGATACAAAAAAAAAACTCTACAGCCTCAGATTAACGAATATCCATTTTATCCGTAAACTAGCGGCCGCCCGCGACTGAGTCCACGTGGATTTCGATTTCCAATAGCCTAAAGACTTCCCCGTCAAACGGACTATCCAACACAAAAATATTTTTTCAAATCGATCCAGTAGTTCCTTAGATTAGCGCGTTCAAACAAACAAACTCTTCAGCTTTATATATTAGTATAGAAATATATGTAATTTGATTCTTCCGATGTCGAGTGTTTCGAATGAGCAATTTTGAACAAATCGGTCAATGGGAATAAGTGTACGAAACATCTATCATTCATTTCGGCTCTCTATCTTAATTTGACATTTAAAACTACCGTCAAAATGTCCCAAGACTGACAGTTTACGTCATGTATAAAAGGTAATAAAAAAGAAGAAAGTATCATCGGAGGCGCACCCGTTGCGTGACACGACGCCGCCGCCGCCGCGCTTCGACTGCCCCGTCTGCGACCAGCCCTTCAGGACGCTGCTCTTGTTGCAGCAGCACGTCGACTCGTGCTTATTGTAGGGAATTACAGTACACGGCTGTATGGGCTAAATTCCTAATGCCTGCCCAAAAAAATTGTCCATTGTAGATCACGTGGCACAGCCGCCATTTTGTTTTTTTTTAACATGTCACATCTCAGATTAATGAATATTAAAAGATGCAACGAATAATTTGACAGTTATGCTATCCATTTTCTCCTTATTATGAATCACGTGTGATAGAGCAAGATAGCAGACACGCGTACTCTCGCTGCCCAACTGTCAAGTCGGATGTGGAAACTTACTTTCCTCCTCGCAATCTGCATTAGGTAAATTTTTGACGCTTTGGGTGGTAGACTCAAACAAACAAACTCTTCAGCTTTATTTATTAGTACGAGCTTTATATATTTATTATATTAGTATAGAAGTATATATAATTTGATTCTTCCGATATCGAGTGTTTCGAGAGAACAATTTTGAACAGATCGGACGGAATAACTGTACGGAACATTAATCATTTCGGCTCTTTATCTTAATTTGACATTTAAAACTACCGTCCGAACATCCAAAGACTGACAGTCAACCTCATGCATAAAAGGTAATAAAAAAGAAGAAAGTATCATCGGAGGAGCACCCGTTGCGTGACACGACGCCGCCGCCGCCGCGCTTCGACTGCCCCGTCTGCGACCAGCCCTTCAGGACGCTGCTCTTGTTGCAGCAACACGTCGACTCGTGCTTATTGTAGGGAATACATTATAGATGACGGCTGTATGGGCTCCCATTACCTGTATTTAGTCATAAAGATACATACATTTTATAAAAAAATGTCGACAGACTCAGATTAATGAATATCCATTCTAGAGGCAGCCCGCGACTCCGTCCGCGTGGATTTCGATTTCCAATAGCCTAAAGACTACCCCGTCAAATGGACTGTCCAACACAAAAAGATTTTTTCAAATCGGTCCAGTAGTTTCTTAGATTAGCGCGTTCAAACAAACAAACATCTGAACAAACTCTTTAACTTTATATATTAGTTCAGATTCTCCCGATCTCGAATGTTCTAAAGTAAAATTTTGAACATATCGGTCAATCGAAATAAGTGTACGATGTTTCGTACACTTATTATCGTAACATGTATGGATATCTGAATCATTTCGGCTCTATAAACTCATCTTAATTTGACGTTTTAAACTACCGTCAAAACGTCCAAAAACTGACAGTCAACCTCATGTATAAAAGGTAATAAAAAAGAAGAAAGTATCATCGGAGGAGCACTGGTTGCGCGACACGACGCCGCCGCCGCCGCGCTTCGACTGCCCCGTCTGCGACCAGCCCTTCAGGACGCTGCTCTTGTTGCAGCAGCACGTCGACTCGTGTCTATTGTAGGGAATACGTTATAGATGACGGCTGTATGGGCTCCCATTACCTGTATTTAGTCATAAAGATACATACATTTTATAAAAAATGTCGACAGACTCAGATTAATGAATATCCATTCTAGACGCCGCCCGCGACTCCGCCCGCGTGGATTTCGATTTCCAATAGCCTAAAGACTTCCCCGTCAGATGGAATATGCAACACAAAAATAAATTTTCAAGTCGGTCCAGTAGTTCCTGAGATTAGCGCGTTCAAACAAACAAATAAACATCTATACAAACTCTTCAGCTTTATATATTTGTTTAGATTCTCCCGATCTCGAGTGTTCTAAAGTACAATTTTGGACATATCGGTAAATCGAAATAATTGTACGATGTTTCGTACACTTATTATCGTAACATGTATGGATATCTGAATCATTTCGGCTCTTTATACTCATCTTAATTTGACATTTATAACTACCATCGAAACGTCCAAAGTCTGACAGTAAACCTCATGTATGAAAGGTAATAAAAAAGAAGAAAGTATCATCGGAGGAGCACTGGTTGCGTGACACGACGCCGCCGCCGCCGCGCTTCGACTGCCCCGTCTGCGACCAGCCCTTCAGGACGCTGCTCTTGTTGCAGCAGCACGTCGACTCGTGCTTATTGTAGGGAATACATTATAGATGACGGCTGTATAGATGTATTATTATTGAATTGAGCTCTATTACCTGTGTAATAGAGCTCAATTCAATAATAAAGAAACATAAAAAATAGTCTATTTTAGATCACGCGGTAGGATACAAGATGGCCGCAGCCGCCATTTTGTTTTTTTAACCTGTCACATCTCAGATTAATGAATATTAAAAGATGCAACGAATAATTTGACAGTTATGCTATCCGTTTTCTCCTTATTATGAACCACGTGTGATAGTGCAAGATACGTTGCGCGACACGACGCCGCCTCCGCCGCGCTTCGACTGCCCCGTCTGCGACCAGCCCTTCAGGACGCTGCTCTTGTTGCAGCAGCACGTCGACTCGTGCTTATTGTAGGGAATTTATTATAGGAGACAGCTGTATAGGATGAGCTCTATTACCTGTCTTCAATGATAAAGATACACAAAAAAAAAGTCTATTGTAGATCACGTGATAGGATGCAAGATGGCCGCAGCCGCCATTTTGTTTATATAACTGTCAGATGTCGCAATTTTTTTTTACGAAAAAGAACGCATTTACTTGTTGATCTGTAGGCTTGCTACACCTCAACTTTCCTCCCACTAAGGTCTTCCGAATGTTAACTGGTAATCAAATCGGAGATACGATATTATTTTCAATTAATTAGTATACGCTTAAACGCATTTAAATATTTTTTCAATTTTATGTCAAGTAATGATTTATCACACTGAACAACGCCATAAACTTATTTATTGGTAGTATAAACACATTGCTATTTATTTCCTGTGAAAGTTGTCATATATTATATTTATTTATAGAAGTGAGTACAAATGTGTCACAAATTATATACTGAGAATTGATTTAATATTTATGTCAGACCATTGATCAGAAGTATTGTATATGTATAAATTATTACATGCATTTCAAACTTATTATTTTTTACTTTATTATATTATTTAAATATGAAAATTCATCGTATGATAGGTGAGCAACTGATTTATTTATATGTGAAGTGTTTCTGTTAAAACCGCATGATTTGTATTATAACACATAACGCATAGCTGTCTAACATATGAAGTACTTTACGGGATGCGAATTAAATAAATGTGTACTTTTTAATCGCTTGTTTTTGCGAGTTTCTCTTTCTAATAATTAACAAACGTTGATATTGAGTTTTGAGTGTATTTTGTATTTTATTGAAAAAAATATATATTTTAGAAAAACTGCTATCAAATGGCAGCATAACTAATGGATGCCATGCCAATTTCATAACATTATACTAAAATGAAAGTTTATTCAAATAATATTGCGATGGTGGCCTAGGAGTACGGACCGCGCCTCACATACGTGAGGTCAGTGGTTCGAATCCTATCCCAAACAAATGAATTTTTCAAAAAATCTATTTATGCATTTTACCCATTAGCTTGGCGGTGAGGGAACCACCGTGAGGAAACCTGCACATTCAAATAGTTTCTGACTTTAGTTCAGTTAGAACTGAATCTGTAACCATGATCAAATCTGTCTGGTTCCCCTCTAAGGGTTACGAAGGTCTGATGGCGGTCGCTTCACTGTAATAACTAGATTCGCCAAATCCTGGACCATAGTCAAAGCCGACCCCTCAAAAAAACGGGATAAACGCTAGGAAGATGATGTACTCATATAATATTGAAGTTGGTTATATTCATTTAATGAATTCATTTAAATTCCACAGGTGTACACTTGTCCGAAGTGTATGAAGTTCAAGAGTGAAACGTACCGCGCAATGGAGGACCATCTCGACTTCTGTCTCGACAACGATCCGTGCAGCCCTATGTAGAGAAGTAGGTATGAGTTCCTTATACAGTATAGTGCGTGTAAATGTTGGTAGCACTGAAGTACTTTTGTAGACCGCTGATTTTAATTTTATCTGTACATTGACTAAATCTACCATAGTACAGTGCGTTACAAATATGTTGGCAGCACTGAAGTTCTTAAATTTTATCTGCAAATTGACAAATGTTGGGTAGCTTTTTCAAGAAACTGGCGTTGAACCAGTTTTAAAATATAAAATACCAAAAATGTATTAAATTTAAAATTACATTTTTAATATCATAAGTAACCTTATTAAGGTATTTGTGAATTGTCATAGGAAATATTAAATACATTCTTAGTGTATTTATTGATGGACTAATTGCTAGAGACTTTCTCAATTACACCTGAACCTTCAATATCTATTATTATCGGATAGAAAAAGTCTTGAAAATACCTGTATTTAGTAACTGCAACAGATACTTCGAAATGTATAATAAAATATATGTAACATGCTCACAAAAATATAAAACAAAAGATGTGAAGTTATATTTTACAGTTATGATTTATGATGTATGAAAAATACAAGTGATCTTGAAGGAAAAGTTAGGGAGGCAAGCTACCAAGACCTCGTGGATATCTTGAGTTCAAAGTGTGTTTCGACTACCACAGTGGCAATTGTGTTGACAAAGTGGTATCAACCAATGATAGCACACTTGGACCATTCGATGACATCAAACCATCTAGGTTTAAATTTTATTATTAAGCTTTCTGCAACAGGTTCATGTTGTCCTTTGAAATTTTTGGACTTTCCACTTTGCCCCACCAAAATTTAAATATGTTAGTGTGTTGAATAACTGAAAACAATTAAATACGAGTAAACCTTTGACTCTGCTGACCCTAGTGCATAAATTGATTCAGTGGGGTATATTCCACTGCAATTTTCGAAGCAGTGGAATCTGTCCCACAAGTGGGGTGCCATGGGAATAATTCAAATGTTTAACTTTTATACATTAAAGTAAGGTTGTAAACCAATTTCTAAAGTTAAATACCTGCTTAGCCTCATGAAGGGTGTAATTCCTTAAATATGTAGCCTATGTCCTATCTTGTTGGTACGCCTACCTAACAATTCCTAAACGTTGTGATATGATAAACATAGTGTGATCCTTCATTCATTAGATAGCAAATAGTTCTATTTTATCATCTACTGTATAGCTTTAGAAAATTCATGTATACTATTTTCTATTACATAGATTAGGTTAATTAGTGTAGCTTTAAAATATTTTTGTATAAAAATAAAGTTGAAATTAATCAAGGAAAGAGCTTCGAACACTTTTAACTACAAAATCCGTCATTTTTAGAAAATCAAGTTTCGGCGTCCAGTCATGAAACTCGTGTCAATCGAGAGAGTAAGTAATCATAAACAAAAAGTGTTAGTAATCAAAGCTCTAAGTGATACGGTTTCCGAGATATAAAACCTCGATTTTTTCAAAATGGCTAATTTTTTAAGTATGCCAAATAGGTTCGATGCTCTTTCCAGCAGTTATATTCCAAAGCGACAAATAGCATTCCATTTCATGCATTCTCTACATTGCGTTTTGTCCTTTGTAAAGTTATTTGTATTGAACAATAGTTTTAAATCCCCCGATCCTAGAAAACTAATTTTTTTTTACTGACGCGACTTATGTTGAATACTAAGGTGTCCACGTGATGTGAAGTAACTGTCGCTTCACATTACCGGGCTTAAGTCAGAGCGTGTCAAAGTATGGATAGGCGAACAGTTTTCCTGGGTACATAAACATCAAAATACATTTTTGAAACATTTAAATAGCATTCGCGTTGCATTTTAACATTAATATTATTTAACGGGACTAAACGCGATATTAATTATGTAATGTATACTACTTACTGCTTGACGTTTCGGCTGCGTTACAACAACCGTGGTCGCAAGTCCCGTTAAATAATATTAATATTTAAATAGCTGGCTTTAAACATGTAAATCTGTTGTACAAATACAAAACACTTCCAAATAGTAATCTAGTATTTGTGAAATTAAAATATGGATACGTTTAACAATAATTCAGTTTCATTGTTATTAGGTTTTAGTTTTTAGTGCCATTCAATTGTTAAAATATGAGTCTATAATATATTTTATGATGGACCTTAATTATGATTTATTTTACATTACAGTAGGACCTCGATTATCCGGACTAATTGTTGTCGGTAGGCATCCGGATAATTGAAAGTCCGGATAATCCAATATATGAAGAAAAACGGGCTTTATGCATATGTACATATGTAGTCTGTACCTTGCTTACAATAATTATGTATATATTTGGTAATTTGCATTAGGTAATCATGAAATAAAATAATTACAGTTTAATTTTGTTTAAAATATTTGGCGACGGGCGCGGCCGGCACGAGTGGCATGGCGTTATGCTAGTTCTGACCTGTTAATGTTAGAATAAACTCATCGCGTTCGGCAGTCCGGATAATCGCGAATTCGGATAACCGAGGTCCGGATAATCGGGGTCCTACTGTATTTAGATTTATTCACTTTTGATTGATGATAATTTTAATGAAATTAGATATACATTGATAGCACAGTTACATTATTTCAACTATGCTTTTGTTAAGAATATAGTTTCAAATTATGAGTATGTATAACCAGACCTAAATATTCATTATTTTACTTTTCTACCCTATATATCTTGCGTTGTGGATGCATGCAAAGTCTCATTCAAATTATATTGCCAAATGATTTTGTTCTTTCTCTAGAACTTAACTTAAGTTTAGAGACTTTTACCCGATCCCTTTTGCCTTTTTAATTAAGCAAGAACTTAGTTGAAGTGGTGGAACTGAATGAAAATCATTTACTTGTCTTGTGTGGTCATGTGTGGATGTTTGAAGACTAGATTGATTTTTTCAAGATTAAATACTAAATTAACAATTAATTTGATATTCGTAAAATGTGGTGAAATTACCACATGTAATAAGTACTTATGTACTTATATATTTTTGTGGAAGTAATGTGTATTTGTTTGTAATAAAAGCGAAACACACATTATAATTTCACAGACATGCCATGCCTGTCGAATTAGCTAAATTAAAATATTGATTTCACCAACCTTTATACCAAAAAGATAGAATATTTAACAATGTAATGTTTCTATGAAATGGACAATGTTATTAAAAATTACCCTTTTTTGTCTTTAGCCGTCCATAGTGATTATCACTTAAATTGAAATTGTAGCATTAACATCCGTTGAAAAAAACAACTTTATATTGTTTACGAAGTCAATAAGTCCATTTTATGAAATATTACAAATAAAATTTATGTATCATGGTGTGACATAACTTGGGTAGTTTTATGTATTTCTTGTTTCAATAAAGTCTCTACAAATATGATCCAAACAAAAAAAATTGAGGTGAAGCAAAAAAATAATCCCTGGTAACTCTTAACGGAACCAAACTTAAAGTACATATCAGTTTTTCCACGGTGTTGCTGGTTTCTGAAGGTCATAATATTATCATCATTATCCTAACGCTTCTTCCGGTGGCATCTTAAGCCATTGCATCGGAGCCCAGGGTTCGCTACTACTAACTACCCTAAATTAGCCTGGTCGTAACAGTAGCCATTACCGGAATACTTTACATCTGTATTTTAATGTCTGATGCATTCTTTGAGCGGTAATAATCACTCATCTCAAATCGCAAATCTCTTTTCATCTTCATCATCTTCTGTAGAGGTTTTTCCGTATCGTAAAAAATTAAATTCTATTCAAGTTGGTCACATCAGTTGTAACACGTCGTTATTTAGGACACTTATTTTAAAAATAAATATTTTTTCATTTGAGTGTATCATATAAATGTTTTTTTATGTAATGTAACATTAATTTTGTGTCAATTTTGACGTAAAAAATACGTCGTCAAACTGCACAATTGTACAAAATATAAATTTATTTTAATATTAGTTCTGAAATATAAAATGTGAACTTAAACATTAATTTTATTTGCATGTGTGGAGGAGTATCCATTGGAAAAATATAAATGAATATTTATGAAACATTCTTGAGTTTGGGTAGTAGAAGGGGTATTTTAGTCGATTTTTAGATGCTGGTGAAAAATAAAAATACGAAAGACTTTTCAAAATGAAATATATTTCATGGAACCCGTAGCGTTTCTCAGCTGTTTTTATAAAATTTATACAAATAGATTAATATTTTGCTAATTTTATATATTTTTTTACAATATTTTTCACATTGATCTATAATATATTTGTGGATAAACATCTTTTCCATTCATTACCTAATTCTTTAAACCTAGTATCTCGGGAATTAATTGGCACCATTTCACTAAAATACAAGTTATAAGTTTTGTATTGAAAGGTTTTGAAAAAATAACATTAGTAAGATGACATTTGATAAAGTTGCTATACGAAACGCTAAAATTAAAAAAGATGAGATTCTAACACAGAGAAGATATTTCAGTTGAACTAAACAAAGTTATAAGTATAAACCGCAACATGTACAAATATATGATCGCGAGGAGAGATATAAATCACTTGACAATCCACTGGTACACACAATCGATGTTCAATAGAAACTGCTAATAATAAATAAAACGTTCATAGTAACAAATAATAAATAGGTCGGAAGTATATAAAAATAAATCTCTATAAATACTTAAAAACTAATTAATTGAATAAATTCAACCTTTCGCCCGATTGGCTGAACCAGGATTAAAGCGAAGACGGCACGGCCTGGGTTGCATTGTGCGAGCAAGAGGCATGAAAGTGTTACCAATTAAAAAAATTAATTTAAAATACAGTGACTCTTTTGTCGAGGCTAGGTATCGTTTTTTAATTGATTGAACAAATTACTTTGGTCATGACGTGTTTTTGATTTTCTATATTCTTTAAAATATATTTTTACTAAGGCAACTGTTGTAAATATTTCAAAAATACGTTTGTTACTATATGCCATCTAAAATTTTGTCGTTTTAAAGAGTTAGGATACTAAGTAATTTTCTTCCTATAAGTGGTTATTCAAGTGCAAGACGGCCGTGCTAAATAAAACTATGTAAATAATAAGTCCTGTTAAAATCTAAAACATAACTCTACTTTAGGTGTACGACATAAACTAAACAGTCGAAAAATGAATAAAATGTATATAAGCCACTTGTGTGATTATAAGAATTACATTATTTTTAAGCTTATGTTAAATATTTATACATAATACTCAATAATACAAAACGAAATGTTATTTCAGATAATTTCAATACAAAAAGCGTAAGTATTTTTTTTCGTAAATACTGTGATTGGAATGCAATGCAATAAAATTAAATAGAACATCAGAAAAATCTCAGTCGAAAAGTAACATTATACAGAGACGACGCGACGCCCGCGACTGAGTCCGGGGTCTCGTCGCGACAACTTTAATACTAGGAGGTGATCTAATTAAACATACCTTCAATGTACTTTACACTCCAAGCTACCAAGCTTATAACACTTACACGAAATCTAAAATACACTATAGATGTCCTTAACTGTATACAAATTATCTAATAATTATGATAACATTATAATTAGTTGCGTACATAGTTAATATGTCGCGTTAGAGACTAGAATACGTTGAGGATAGCAAGCAAACGTCAAACGGAGGAACTTGACATTTAGATGCTTCTGGCAAAGCGGTGGATTCGCGTCGGAGTGAGCTGCCGGGCGATGGGGGCGTTAGCGTTTCCCGACGTAGTCGATCATCTGATCTATTTGTTCCTCCTCGTCGTAGAGGGTCAAAGAAGTCAGGCAGCCCTTGAAGAAGGGCGTTGTGAAGCATTTTTCCCTGTAAGGATTAAAGGTGGGTGTTAAAATTGAATTCGGTTGGCTGTTTTTATAGGGCGTTAGTTTTAGGTATGGTTTGTTAAAATTGTTTACTTATTCTGTGGTACAAATTTACATAACATATTTTTTAATTCAACTAATGGATGAGATGATATTAATTTGCATTGAAAACATTGACAACAATTTATCATTTATTTATTTTTCCGAAAAGAATTTAATGTTATTTATATTTTACCTAGGGTAATTAAAACCATGCTGTTAGTGAAACTAATTAACATGCACCTTTTAACAAGGAGGAGTGAAGAGCAAAGGAAACATTAGAGATAGAATGCGAACTGAGACCAAACTGAGAAAATCATCTAATACATTTTATAGTAATTTGTTGGTTTTCGAACCTTAACCAAGGACATAAGGTTTAATTTCATTTGGTTACTATTATCCACGTGTCTGATTAAGGATTGAGATTAAAAGGCAATATAATTAGTACTTGAATTAAATCGATTGCTTTCTTTATCTTCTCAAAATTTAAAACTTTAACTTTTAGTTTTGCATTTATTTTTGTTTCAATATAACTCAGAAAAACTGGATATCTTCAAACATTTTCAATGATAAGTTGATGAGTTTGAATTTTAACGTCTTTAATTATTTAGTTTTTGTTCTTCCAGTTCAGTGCTGTTATAAAACTAATTTAAACAATTAACTTCAACCTGTTGGAGTGCATAAACATAACATTTGGTTAGTGAAACAATAGTTAGTCATACTTTTAGCTACATTTATAGCAATAATACTTGCAAAAAGAAGGTGCTAATATAAGTCAGTGTTAGTAGAAGAGTGCAGTTTAATACGTGCTGTAATTTACCCCAAAAGGAAATATAGGAAAAGAAGTGAAGCATGCATATTGCATAGTGCTGAAAATGTCCTTGATTGACCATAGAGTCTACCAATAGACAAAGTTTTAGTAAAGGCAAAGAACCCAGAGATGCATAGATTGTGTTAGAAGATTAGTGTAATAATCCTCTTTTTGTACCTAAATCCCTGGATCGGCCCCATGTAACTGTTTTATATAGGTCTTGAAAAGCTCGAGCTGGTCGGTCTCTTGTAGCACCTCGACGCATCCCTTGAAGTAATCTGTCGTGAAACAGTCTTGCCTGCCCCAACAATCATACGTGTCATTAAATGTGGTCATATAAAAATATTTTAATTAATCTCTGTAACGAGTCATGGATGTTCTTGAAATTGTCCTATTTTAGCCTTATTACAAAAAACAACATTAAAAAGAAAGCACAGCATATTTACTTTTTTTTTAAATAAATTGTAGACTGGCCTCTTTAAACAACATCCATTGACTGTTCCAAAAAATGAAAAAAAAAAACTCGCGCCAAAAGAAACGTCAAAGTGACACGCACCTGCACAGAGTATAAAGCTGTGGTTCTCTAAAGAGGTTGTAGCAGTCGTCGCAGATCCTGTCGAGGCGCGCGAAGATGGCGGCGTCGTAGACCCCCTTGCACTGCAGGTTGAAGAATGACCGGCGCGCGACGTGGTGCGGCGTGGCCGCGGGGGGCGCGGCCGCCGCGCCCAGCGCCAGCGTCACCAGAGCCGCGCACAACACTTGCACTGAGGTTAGATGCATCTGTAAATAAACAAATATATATGTTCCATTAGTAGGTAATAATAATAATACCATCCTAGCCCGGGATCATGGCGGCCGATCTTACGATCAGCCAGGTACGCAGGATATATTTTGTGCACAAGTGAGTGCGCAAGCACAAGTGCACTCCCTATTCACTCTCTCTCTCTTAGTTCGGTGGGACAGCAATCTGACACGACCGTAGAGAGATCAGGCATAAGTATTGTAATCAAGCAGTTGGCTGCAGTTATGTGGTGAATTGCTACGAATAGATAGGTAATTCATGTTATGGCACTTGCTAGAATAGCTTGTATTGTAGGCATGTCAGTGCACGTGACTACTAAGACTTTGTCTAATTTCAGCTGGAAAATAAGTATGGCATGGCCTTGAATTACTTTATTTGAATGACACGAGAATTCAATGTAAACATTGTAATGAAACAGAGAACGGCTTATCCTCCTCATTAAGGACCTCGGATCGCATTTCCATCATCCGAGAAGACAATTTTATTAAACGTGACCAGCTGGCTCAAGTCAACCCGTTCGAGAATTTTCCATCACACTCCTTGTTATTCTGATACGTGCTTGCAATCGGTGCCATTTAGTCTGATACGACTGACCAATCGAAAAAGACCTCTCGTACACACAGGTGTCCATACTTAGCATTGGAGAAAGGGAGATCTCTGTCGAATGGCCACTGGCCTTTAAGGCTTCTCAAAGTTTTTGTAGACGTAATAAAGTGGATATATTTATGAAACTACGGAGGCGATGCAAATGTTCCCATTGATATGCGCAGGCTAATTCGATGGGAGATGCGGTTTGTATGAGTGCAAGACATGCATTATGTACTTTATTGTGCTGGGACGTTACGATCTGGCGAGCGTGAAATTGGACCAACCGGCTTGTTTATGACGTAGATATGGCCTAATATCTTGAAGCTTTAGACTTGGTTTAGGTGTTGACGAGATATAACCGCTTCCACAAGGATTGCTACCGGGATTTTCATAACCTCTTTTTCGACCAATACCCTAACGATTTACGTTTGACGTGCGACTTTCCCAATCAGTTATAACGAAATCAAAATATTCTCTATTTACTAGGCTTCACTCAACGTTTAAGTGGTAAATGAATTACTAGAACTAACGCAGTCAACTCAATGAGCTATGTTGGTTATGAGAAGCAGGAAAAGTTTTTAAAATTCTCGTCCCGACGACGGCTACATGCTTCTCACTCCTTGTAAAACTTTCTAATGCTTTCCACCGCGAGAATTATGTATGATCAATTTAAAACATCGTACCTATATTTAAAGGCTCTCCCAATAAGAGCCAACATCTACTATCAACTTGTTTTAAAGGAAATAAAACCTAATGTAAAATTCCAATGACTTTTCAATAAAGAAAGGATTTAAAATAAAATTACTCAATCTCCGAAGAAATGACGATTTTGCAAAATATCCCATAGTACATAATATCTCGACTGCTCACTTTTGCTGAATTAAAAAATAAACCAAGTATAGGTACCTACTACACGCAGATATCTTTAGATAAAACCTGGTTACGTGACCGGTCTGAGCTAACAGGCTGTTAGTTTACTTTTAAAATTGGCAATGCGATCGGAACAGGCTCCAAGGAGCGATCTAGCATGAGAAAATCAGATCACGCCGCCTCCGCGGGTGGCAGCCGAGCAGTCTAGCCCGGCCATAATTACTATGCGCCCGGCTGCGTGTGCGCAAATTGCGCGCGCATACAAGCGCGCGAGCAGTGCGTTCACTCCCAGTGTTGCCAAATTAAAGTTTTTGTACAGTTCATGCTTAAAGAAAGGTCCAGCATACTAAGCTATAAGCAACCTTTCGGATTGATTATCATTTTACAAAACGAAGTACATTACCAATGAATTAGAAGAAAGTGGCTCATTCGAATGGTTTAACTTAACTTGAATTTTCTACTGTAGCACTTATCATGTTCTGCATCGACCTGAGAACCCTTTATGGTTTTACTTAGTTTTTCAGACAAGAGTAAAATTCCGAATTCTTTTGTTAATTCCGTTCGCTGCACAACACAAGCCTAAAATAATAAAAAAAAAACAGATGCCTATCAGTTGATTGTGCTGTTTACAAATTTGAATGCGATTTAATGTAAATTGAATATTCATTCGGTGCTTTATCATAAAAGGGCTCTGGCAACACCGCTCACTCCTTATCCACTTAGAAACGTGGAATCTTATGTTTAATTGATGAAGGCAGCCTTATTCGAGCGGTTCGTCGAAACGAGTCGAGATATCGAGTATCGAATGCGTTCATTAAGGTTCTCATGCGAATCCAGAGCATAATAACTTTATTACAAAGGCATGAATCAGAGCCGCGGGCCTCCCTCGTTAACTCGCTTTGATGGCGCCGATGCACGACGTGAATGTACAGAAGGCTATCTGCAGGTTTTAGTGTAGGTACTTAAGTTTATATGAAGTTTCCAAAGAAATTTGTTCCTATAGCAAAATTGTGGATTTAACGAAAATTTACAGTCAGCCACTCTATTTGACAGTTTACGCCTGTTTACGCCTATCTTTTCAGAATCTTTTCAGATATGAAAGAAAACTTCTAAAAGGTCCCTGTTGAAAACTGGCTGCATTAGGATCTTAACCATACGATATGAAATATTAAAATATATAATATAATATATATATATGATTAGCAAGGAAGCTATTAACGTTGATTCTATTTACGTTGATAAAGATTTTACAGTCACAGGTCTAGAAGCAAGAAAGCATTTTAATTATGTTGACTAAGTATTAATTGAAGACCATGTTTAAGGAGTTAAATTGAAAAAAAATTAAGCACTAGTAGTTAGCTGGTATTTCAGAGAAATTAATCAATAAAATGTAAGACAGTTTTTTTAAGATTTTGGAGACTGATCTGGTCTACTATTCTATGCCCGCCACTAAAGTCTTGACTGACACAAGGAAACGTTCCCACAGAATCCATTACTCATTGTTTATGGTCGCAAATTTCATTTCTAATTTACCGGTGGGGCAGTTAAGTTATTAAAACAAGATTACATTTTAATGCGGACGATAATTGACCAATAACCTCAAAAGCGGAGGTGGTCTGTTTAATAGGCGTACTATATTTACACTTTACGGCAGCCCACTTAAGTTAATCGTTGTCCACTCACTTTACACTCATGGAGGCTTAGGATGTCTTCACACGAGCGACTTGCGACTTTGACGGAAAAACTCGATGTTACTTTTATTTTTTGTGCAAAGCCATGGACTGATATGTTCTCTGTCGGCTGTTTAAATTGGCTCATTGATCTCTTCGTAACTGTTGTGAAAATAAATTTTAATTTCGCCCCAATACTGACCGATTTGCTTTTGCCACGAAGAAGACCTTCCATTTTACAACATGACACTATGTATGAACAACTTCATTAATGCATAGCCCAAATCAACTTATTGCCCCCTTACTACATGCAGGCGCGTTGGTCCAGTGCTAGACCTGAGTCCCCAGCTGCAAACCCAAGATTCGAATCCCGCTGGGGCAAATTTCGGTGTGATGATAGCATCCATAGATTGGTGAATTAGTTCAAGGCATTTATTTACTAATTGCAGCTCAATACCTACACTAACATGGGTTGTGTAAACCCCTCCCTTCATTACTGGACCACGACCACCAGTCTGGTCCAGGCTTTAATCCGGTTGGACCACGTCGGTCGTTAAGCACCTGGCTCCCGCGGCATTACGCTGCGTAATCGTTGCGACACGCGGGTGGAACGTTCTCCAGCCTCCGGTGCGGTCCGCTTGGGACACCTAGTCGCCACTTAGTGCCGCGAGTCGGTTGCTAAGTGATTCAAGAGCTGGAGAATTAACCTTCAGTTGTTTTGATGCTAACTTAGCTAAGTGTCAATTTTTACGGCTGCATACCAGAATCTCTATCTGTTTGACAAGTGGAAGACAAACGTACAGTCAGCATCAGATAGATAGCGACACTTAGGTTATTCGAATAAGTAGATGCATCCAAATAGTAATAACATCGATACTGACAAAGATTCCATATTGTAGAAAACATTATATACGTTCGAAAAGTCTATCAGACGCTAACTGTACATAGGATAGGAGAGATGATCTGCTTCTCTAAATTGAGTTACATATTTGACTCTACATATTAACATATTGTAATATAAGTTTTATGGGTAATGTGGGTGCCATTTAGTGGAACACACTGACAACTTTTGAAGGATATGAGATGCCGAGATAGGTGCGTGAGCTATGAGAAACTTGGCCGCGCCATTTTCCTATTTGCTGCTTTGAGATTTGCCGACTGAGATCTAGTTAAGATAACTGATGTTATAAGAACACTTTCATAATATTTATGGCTAGCTGTGAAAAGTATTTACAAGGTGTTTTTATCATAGCAGCAATTGCCAATAATAATTGTTGTTAATTCCGAGAATACCGTGAGTTTCTCATATTTTGTTGTCTTCCTTCTTTAGGCAAAGTCTTGCCTTGACTCCTCTCATTTAATTAAAAAAAATAGTAGAAAGAAGATGAATATAAAAAATAACATCACTATGTGATAAAACCTACTATTCACTTTCAGTTTGGCTCTAAGGTTGACAAGTAGAGATCGCCATCTGATATTAAGTCCGCCTTTTGTATAACACATTTTAATGTCGTACCTACAATAAAGTGTAAATAAAATTATAATACATGAAAAAGATCTTCATCTATCACGCAGTATATTGAATCCTGCCGTGCCGGCAGGATAATGTAAAACCTTGGTTTTACACCAATGCGACCACATTGGCACATGCGCCTGCGCACACTCCGTGACGTCAAGCCTGTCGGTAGATGGATATCAGCATAGTGGTGTACTCAGCTCGAGTCCTTTCATAAATTATGGGTTGAGCAGAATGTTTGATATTTTCCTCATAGCTATGACCAGTTTCAAAAATCTGAATTTGACCCTGCGAATGTTAAAAGACTTCAATCACCGCTAAAACTAAGAATGTGAACTCGAACTGAAATCGAAAAATATGTCACAAATATAATTTTCAATTAAAGAACTAACTATAATTAGACAGACTAGTTAGTATAACTATAATATTGATGATAGGTACAGATCAAATATTATGTTTAGACTCTACTTTTATCAAGTTTTACAAAATGGCGACTCGAAAACGCTACTCCTCTACAACATTACGTTGTTCGCGCCCGCTGTGTCATTGGCATATTATTGTAATAAGCACCACGTTCACTTTTATTAGTAGTTCGTTTGTCAGCTATTGGCATGCGTGAGATTGTTGACTCCAATCTCCTTGCGAGCTTCGTTTTGCATACGTGTGGACTTTGGATGGAAAAGCTCGGGTCTTTGGAACTTTCCACTGTGGAATACTTAGTTTACCTCAAGATATGATTAAGCATATAACAGATTACTGGTGAAATTACTTTGCGAGACACCCTGGTCGAAAATTGTGGAATAATGGAGCGCTGATATATTACGATTCATATCTCCATCAAGGGTTTTTATTGGTCAGCTTCTATTGCTTGTGGAGGACAGAAGAGCATTCGCGCGCTCTCTTAATGATGACAGATGTAAATTAAAATATAATATGAGTTGGCCATTTGGCATTTGCTCACATTTTGGAAAGTTGGACTGTGGGAAAGTCTTTTTTTGTCCTTTACATAAAGTTACTAGCACATTAACCAAAGCGAAAACTACCACGAAACCTTCCCTCAAGTTCCTGGACAGAGTCAAAAAAGTGATGAAAACCATGCACTTGAACTTTTCAAGTTACACCAACGATCGCTATGGAAATGTTATTTGGTCTAGGCCAGCTCTTCTAGAATCATCTTCGAGTGAAACTAGGAAGTAAGAGCAGAGGTCGCCGCGCCGAAGGTTGCGCCGGCGCGCAATGCGATCGCCGAGCTGATAGTCGCGGTCGAAATGATGGTGCCTAGCATTTGGGTACCTCGTGGTATAGTATATACTGATGTATATGAGTACAGAGTTACGGTGTACAACTCTTGTGATGGAATTAACTGCCTACATCAGTAGGTACCTACATATCTTTAATCTTTAATATCTAAAAACAAGTGTCATTTTTCATAGACACTTTAAAACTCAAGAAAGGCCTCACCTATCCAAACCAAATTTTTAGGGTTTTTTCGGACTATTTAGTAAATGGTTTATGTTAAGTTTTGCACAAAATTGGTCGTGTGGTTCTTCATTTACCTACCACTCGTAGTGAAGCACGTACCAGGCCGCTAGTACATACATAATGTATGATAGAGTTATTTTGTTAGGTTGTAAACTGTTTTGATGATGTTATTTAAATTCTAGTAAGCGCATGTTACAGGATAATATAATGCGCGATTAATTATGGGCAATAAGTACAGATATTCAAAAATTAAAAGCTGTGCATAACTATTTGGATGAAAAGATTAAACCGTTAGTCGATGAAAAATAATAGAGATGTGTTACGCTAACCGATACAACATTATTTGCAATTTAGCTGATACTATGCTTATTAATTATGGTAATGAGACCAAAAGAGTTTGTTTATCCTCCTCTCTCAACCTAACACCACCCGTATCTAAGAATAAACTGTCATCTTATTAACAAACATCTGAAAAAGGGACTGTCCACTAGCGCATGCAAATAAGGCATTTGAGGGCGTCACACGGTACGTAGAATACCAATCGAGAGGCGGTTTACTGTTACCCGGGCATTTTGCAACAGGAAATCAACGCTGATTTAGTTGTTAAGTTGCTTCGATTAAGCCGATTTGAACTAACAAATAGCTTGCATTAATCCGACAAGAAAATTGCGCAAGAGATCGCCGCTTTAGATTGGTATACGCGATCGTATATTAGAGTATGAATGTACACATTATTGAATTGCTTTCTCAAGGATATTAATAAAATATCATTGGATACTAAGGACTCCACGCAACATACACGAAAATATAAGTTGATTATGATTGTGTACTTACCTAATAAAATAAGTAGTTAACTACCTAATTTATCCTGTTCATTGGTTACCACTTAGTTATAACTATTTTCACTTAACACATAACCATTATGCATCAAACGCGTAATAAAACTCACATGATTAATAGTTTTGCAATCGTCAATTCGTTACAATAGCGATTCAGTCTGCCAAGCGTCTGAGTTGGCACTTCAATCAATAGGTTACGTCGTGTCAACTCGCACAATTGAAGTGGCTTTCAAAATATGCGCGACCGGTTTAATTCCCAATGACACGATGTAGGTAGGTAGATACCTACTTGTAATGGTCTGCGTCACGGATCCTCAGTAATCTTTGCTTTAATAGAGGCTAGGTCGCGACGCCACCAATGAGAGACAATTAAACACGCGCACACGCAACTAGGTCAGCGATCTAGGATCGCTGAAAATTACATTGTACGAGGAAAACTAGAAATGAAATCGAAAACCCTAGACCAGTGGAAAATTGTCGTGGAAAATCTTGCTAAACGGTGACGGTTTCTCCTATGCCTGCGATGTTATACATCGCGGCGATATAAAATGGAAAGTGGCATCCAATGTCATCTTTATTTCATTCTACTCCCAGGCATTGTTTAAGAATGATTCATGCAGTGAAGGATTCCTTCAAGGCATCGTATGATCGTAGATATGCTGTTAGTCGCAAGCACGAGTTGTTCATTAAAACATTTGCACTATTGTCTTGCTATAATTATCACAGCCGACAAAGTACGAAGTGAACTTAGAGTTTCAAAAAAGTGTGATAAAGTTATCGCAAAATAAAAAAAAGAATATGGCGTAATAAAATTATAGATATTATTTAACAGGTGGTGAAATATTTTACTTACACGTATATTATCCTTAGAGCTTCTTTAAAGAGTTATTTTATGTTTTTCACAATAATTCAACAATATGAGCATTAAAATTGATCGTCTTTACTTTCCTCAAGAGAAATTGTGTGCGTTTATGATTTTTTCTGGACACAGTTATAAGCTAACTTCATGCTTATTCTAGACATTGTTTACAACTAATTCTGGACACCATTACAATTTTAATCAGTTGCATTAAGTATCAGCGTTTTGTTGCGTCTTAGAATTGCCTGAAAGGATAAAACCTTCAAATATTTTCTACTAATACCACCGGATTTATCCTTGCAAAAAGTCTTGTTAAAGTTAGAGCAGACGGCTAATTTCAGGTTGGTTCTAGACTTTTTTTACTTGTCTCTGATGTTGATTGGTCGGGCGGCGCAACCGATCCCGGTGCCAATTGATCAGTCGCTATTTCTGTAAACTTATTTTGGTACCGATTAACATGTGTTCAGCACAGGAACTATAATTTAGCATACGATATGTCCTCAGTTGCAGACGACGTCTGATGTTCTGTTAATGCAATCTTTGATTATGACTCACTTCAAGAATAACTTGTAATAAATAATATGGTATATGGTTGTGGAAGTCTGGAGCTAGAGATAAATAAGACTTTAGATGCGATTTGTCCGCTCCATAATAGGATCAAAGTAAATTTAACATTACTTGAGGATAGAAGCTGAAAGATTTGCTGTGCCAATGCTATTCATTTTATCATTAAATAAATAGACAAGGATTTATGCCATGATCATTAATATAAAGGTGATGTCCAAAAAATGACCCAGATTCGACAGGAATGAAAAGTATACCAGTGGATTGACATTAGAATATAATATAATGTTACCAAGGGGGCAACTCTGAAATCGTTATAGTATAGGAGCTAGAAGCAAAATAAAATAAGTAAAAAAATCGTTCAAAACAAAGTTTACGTCATGTTGTAGCTTAATATGACGTTGTTTTAATGTTGTTTCACTTGTGATAATTATCAGCAACACATTTCACAAGCAACAGCAACATAATAACAACGATATTCTCACCCACAACATGGCTCTTTGCTCCCATACTATACCAATTATTTTTATATTTGCAATCTTTAGCCACAGAATTACCTATAATACCTACACACAGTACTGTAACGATTTAAGTATCCATGGGCCAGAAGAAAAAATAAAAAAAAAACTGATTGTTTGTTATGTTGGGATTTAATATGATGTTGATATTATGTTGCTGTTGCTTGTGAAAGATGATGATGATAATTATCACAAGTGATACAACATCAAAACAACGTCATATTAAGTCATAACATGACGTAAACTTATTTTATTATTGTTTTGAACGATTTTTTTCCTTATTTTATTTTGCTTCTAGCTCCTATACTATAACGATTTCAGAGTTGCTCCCTTGGTAACATTATATTAAATTTCAATGCCAATCCACTGGTATACATTTCATTCCTGTCGATTCTGGGTTTTTTGTCCATACATTTATGGACATGTCCTTTGTCCAATCAGTAATATAATTTTATTACTGTCAGTAGATTGCTAGTGAAAAAAAATTAATTACTCCTTTTATGATGGAAGTTCTCTCTATATAATTATGTAGAGACAACTTTGTTGGAAGATGTTACCAAGTCGTGCCTCCCAAGACGAAAGATCGTGATCAATGTGTTGAAGTGAAATATCACGACTACGAAATCATTTCTTTCTTTATGAAGGCCCTTAATATCAGGGTTTGCATATAATTTGTGTATTGAGTTTATTTTTAGAGTTTGGTTTAAACTTTCACTTCGATATTTTAATGGCATTTTAATTTGCAAGAGCCTTCTATAAATAGCAAGTCGTGCTCTTGATCTCGTGGTTGAGTTTTTGAGAAAAAATATCAAGTAGGTAATTACAGCACTGGGCTTTATCGAAATGAATAAAGGAAACGTACACCTTGTCCTTCAACTGTTAATACCTACTTTCACAGACATTTCAAAAACTATTATTATTTACATGAATTGTGCTCTTTAATTATATCTCGTGCTGATCATAAACATTGTCTCTCGTCGTAGTCGAAAAATATCACTAAGTAAGATATTACCTATCTAAATTATGTATGACATTGCTATAAGAGATTTGTTGCTCGTAAATAATTATTGACGGACAATATAACTAAATCTTGTAGTAAAAAAAATATTTCTGCAAGGACATGGGTTTCATATAAAGTAAGTGCCCTGCTAAGAAGAGATGCCGCAAGAACGACGGTCATTTACTCATTTATTTATTTAAATGTCCGTCCTGCAGCGCGCTTGGAGCTCGCAACGTGCGCAAGCGCAGCCGCACGCACGCGCCTCGCAGTCTGCTGCGCAAGATCACACTTGGCAACGCGACGCACACACACGCATGCGAGGCAGGGCTGCCACACTCTGAGGTAATATTTATTGTAACTAACATTTTCTTTTTTTAATTGTTTGGTCTAACATGCCAATTGCCTAGCCCAAAACTAAGCTCGAAGCTTGTACTATGGACGCTGGGAACGGATAAACATACATAAATACTCATCCGCGTCTCACGGTTTCATAGCGAGGGTCTCTGAACTATAGACCAACGAGCCCGTCAAAAATGTTAACAGTTACCTATTAAAGTTTGTTTGTTCGGTCGGATTATGCTGATTGGTTGCCGTGTATTGCCTGGAGTAAAAAAAATTCTATAACAAAAATTGTACGACGGTTAGTAGTGTACCTAGCACCATGGGAGTGCACACACGGTTTTGGCAAAACGTATTTTGACCTATACGATGGCGCAAGGCGTACCTATATGGTTATGGCTAAAAATCTGTATTCGACTTTAACTGTACATTTGTGGCGCAAATTGTAGAACCTATTTTAGCAACACATGCCAATGCAAAAAATTCTATTGAATGCAGTGACTCATTATCTATTTAAATATTTGGCTGGTTCATCTGTGTCGATAACTGTCTGGCACTTTAATACCAATAAGGTGTCTGGTTTTAGTTAGATTTGATTTAAAAGTTACCTTTTGTCATTTCAACTGCTCGTGTATTTCAAGGAGGGAGTTTCGTAATATTTTTATTGATTTGTAGACTTTGAAATATTAAAGGTCTCTGCAAAAATCGCAAGAATTAAACAATAATTATTTTCTGAGAATATACTAGAGTCAAATGTACTAGTAATTAGCGGTTGTTTGGGTCAATGCCGTTGTAATTATTGCTACCGCGAGAAATTAGTTATTCAAGTACCATGTAGGTACGTTTTTACAATTAACTCATAGGGACACAATAGTTCTTTACGTCCTTTTGATACTGACATAAGATATACGGCAATTCCTATTTCATCTAGTAGACTATGGGTCCACTTTTTTCAAATATTCCATAGTTTGTTCAGCCATGAAGTCCATAGATATTGAGTAGGCTGGCGAATGTAGATGTATTTACATTTCATTGTCTGTGATTCGTGATCGGCATAGGGACGGAGCAGGTCAATCGAGGTTACAGTGTTAGAAATCTTCAGTAAAGAAAGGACTTTACAATAATATACTGTTGAATAATGAACATAGAGCACTATCGACATGGTTTATGTACCCACATAAATGACAGATTACAAACAAAAGCAAAACCAAATGCTATAATTTCCTAGTTCCATCTTCAAAAGTGGCCTTTTTTCAAATTTGATTTTTGTATGATCTAACTTTACACTAAGAAGTTTTAATACCGTCATTTAAGGAGTATTACATTGTCTATTAAATACAATTTATTGCATTAACCTATAATTTTTGGTTTCCGAGATTTTTAACATTCTTTAAGTGACCCGGATTCATTAGTCTCGAGTGTACATAAACATCAATGTGATGCATTATATGTCGTCATATGCAATTTTATTATCACTGTTGGTTCTCTGTCATTATTTGTACTATACCTGAGTGCGACCTACGAATAAGCAATGCAGTAATTTAGGCTCATGAGTAACTTGGCAAGAATGCTTGAATACCTATACAATCAAGATAGTTGAACCTATCTTTATGTCATACTCCATTGTGGATACATAGAAGAAGAATGTGGAGGTGTCTCTCTTTATTTAGGACGGAAATAGATATTAATCCATATAGGTATCCATTTTGGATATAAAAATCTTAGTTGTATCAACTTATTTTTGACAGTTCAGACTGCCTATGTTCCTATATATGTGTAGTACCTAGCTATATCTTCAAATCTATGACACGGATTTTGATGAAACATATTTTTTTATAGATATAAGTAATGATTTTATATAATACAAAAAATAAAGACTATTAATTTATGTTCAAAGACCCCCTCTTTGAACATAAATTGAACTTGTCGCTATACCTACCTATATAATATAATACTAAGTTAAGTTATTGCACGAAAAAAAGGAAATACATAAATGCAATAATGTATGAATGTCAGTTGTGATATAAAGTACCATTTCAATTAAGTTGATTGAGTGATTTACTTTGTTGGCGTAAATTACATGATATTTGCATTATAAGATACGCTTATTACATAAAACTTGTTTGATGGATTTATAGTATTGACACTTATTTTTATTCAATTGCGCGTCTACATAGTTATGCGTCTCTTCAATTCGAGTTTTCTAGAGTATGTTATAGAAACAAAATTACCATTAACAACATAATTATAATGCTAATAAGGTTAATATTTAGTTTTATTTTAGTACATTTTAACTGCCAAACTGAATATTCATGAACTTAATTTTAATCTGTATTATGTTTAATTGTTTTTTTCTTGAAATACCACAGATAAAAAAGTATAGTTCTTAGAGTGTCATAAAAGCTTTCAAGTTAGATCAATATTCGATTAAAGAAAAAAAATGTGAATAACAAGTAACAACCATAAGTTTTCTCAATCGAAAACATAATCGGCATTAGTACCTTTGGCAGGATAATTGCATTCCAGACAAGATCTGGTTTATTTGTGTACACCCGACCGACTGGACACCGCCTATGGCCATAAGAGCACAGGCCACAGCTTACGCAGGACCAGCGAAACAGATAGAGGGAGCTTCTAGAACCTTCGAAAAGTGTAATTGTGTAAAAGTGAATATTTAAAATTCGAAAAAAATTGTGATTACTCCATTGATTTAATATAAATCATAGGTCTATGACAGATGATTTCAGAGAGAAGACAGAGTATCAGGGATATTTGCTTGTAATTACTTGCACTGCACACAATTTTAATTGATTTAAGAGATTCGCAACACGCATAAATGTAACACACGTTGTACATAAAAAACAAAACACGACTGTCGCTTAAATACATTATTATGTTTATGTTATTATGACGGGCGCGTCGTGCAATCAAAATCAAAATCAAAATCAAAAATATATTTATTCAAATAGGCATACAAACAAGCACTTTCGAATCGTCAAAACTATGAAAAAAAAATATATTCAATACATTTGAATACATATATATGGTGCGTTTTAGACTCTCTAATTTTATAAATAACAATCAATTTTGACATTTTAATTTTGAAATGAGTATGGAATGAATCCTACGACAAGGGAAAAATACGAAAGATGTAAACAGTCTTACGTTTTTTTAAATTACTCAGTCAACATTAACTTTGCCACTACGAATCTGGATTCAAGTTTGCAACAGACTAAGCTTACTGCAATCTGTTTGATTGCACCAGAGGCCTCTCAGGAAAATTGTAGAGCCACCAGTTCGGCAGGAAAGCGGCTGATCGAGAAACTAACGCGGCTTACGTAAACTGACATGTTGTTACACTACGCGCGAAATTACTTGACAAAACAGTTTGGTTGGGTGTTTTAGTAAGAGTGTCATTTGATTGTTAGTGATCAATACCGCCCATATACAACTCTTCAAGAGCCCGTTTGTGCGCCTTCAGTAAACTTTATGCTCACCTCAATTGAGCAAACTTTTTTTAAATCTTAAGATCGGCCAGTTTGGTAGGCGGGATATTTTATAGAGCACAAGTGAGTGCGCAAACACAGGTGCACTCACTATTCTGGCACTCTCAAAGTTCGGTGGGAAAGCAACCCGAAATGATTGTTGAGAGATCTTGTGTAGGACCAAAGGATATATTATCTTTGTCACCGACAAAACTATTGTGCATCAGTTATGTTCTTTGTATTGTACTAAATAATATCGTAGTATTGGTGTACGGCAACTGTATTCGTTAAGGGAATTTTGTAATGACTTGAAGATAACATAATGACTGAGATCTTTAAACGCTAGTTTTGGGAGCTTTTTTGTAGGTAACTAAGTAAGTGAGACATTTCTCTATTACGTAAACCGTGGATTTTTTTTAAATCTGGTGAGTACCTATATTGTAATCACTTGATAGTACCTAATACACAAACATGTTATCATTATAATCATCTATGCAAGGCAGTATAATCATGCCAAAGCTCAAACTGTAACATTTCAGAGTTATTTTGAATTGAGAACATTATTTTTATTAATTGACAAACCGTCCTTTTTGTTTTTAGGCACAGCCCACCCCGAACTGGCATAAAAGAAAAAAGTCCATCCACTTTGTGTTCAACTTGCGTCCGAGATACAGTTTAAAAAAAATAAGTAAATAAATAGTGCTTTGGCGGCAACTCGTTACCCCGGACCTGTCAATAATGTGTCATACGACCTTGTGATAAAGTCCGTATTTGTTTGCGATGTCGTCAGACAGGTGCAAAACATAGTTTTGCCATGCGACTGGTCTGCTAGAGGCGATGAACCGCAGAGGTGGGCCTTGGATCACTAGAGATAAATTTAATGCGTTATAATAATAGAGTGTGCTGTGTGAGACGGACTGCCAACAGAAATTGAGAGTACCGGCGTAGTACTGAGGCAGGAAAGTGGCACGGTGTCGTATGTGGGGTCAATACACGTACACAAATTACTTTTTTTTTCACGCGACCTCGATTTTAGATACGTGCCCGAAATTTGGACTTGTGGGGCTGTACCTATATTGAGAAATTTATAAAATAAGCTTGTTATTTTATTTACTTGCTTTACCCTGATTGACGATATTTGTGAAATTGTAGAAGGTATATACAATTTACGTATTGGGGAAAGCCATTTGTCAACGTAAATAACAATATTTTAAATTACATTTTCCCGGAAAAGGTATGCACGATTCAAAGGCGTGCATAGGTTTTTTTGCTTTTAAACAATAAACCTGTAATTATAGGTACCTGCACACCCGGAAAAAATAAGCGGAAGCGGATATAAAGACGACAGGTTACGTCAATTATGACAAGATAATTGTCTGACACGTCAAAACACAGACTCACCACTCCACACAGATTATTCATGACTCATAACCTCGTTACATGCAACATATATAGATTAAAACAGTTAAAAAAACAAAAAATATTCTGATTTAAGAAAGGATTGGTAGAGCTTAACTGAGTTTATAAGATTATTCCAAACTATTATGACGTCACACAATCACTATGCTTGTACAAATCTCAATGTTTGCGTAAATGATCTAACACTTAACAACAATAACTTATAGAAATCGTCTACATCCATAAATACACCTTTCAAAATAACAAGTGACTAAAACGTAACACGTTTTGATGAATCAAAAGCGAATAGGTGCGCAGGAATCATAATATCCTGTCATTACGTAATGACCACTGAAATAACCATTGAGGTATTACTACTACATACGTATAGAGTGGACATCGCAAACAAAAATTTTGCGTCAAATTGGAGGGAAGGGGGTGGATAGTTCAGTGATATTTTTGTCTTTTTATCTATTTAAACAACACGCCATCATCTTTATTTTTCGTCTTGTAATATTGTACATGTTTTTAAAACACAAAATGGCATTTTTCGATTTTAAAAATTGTCAAAAAAGAAAAATAGACGGCAACTTTGTGGAACATGGACCACAATGCGGGTAAGAACATTTCTGTTCGTGATGTTACCTCTATACGTAGTAGTAATACCTCAATGGGAAACTCATCGGTTCGCGGCTTAGGCCTGCGCGTGCGCTCTGACGCCTAGCATTGACCCCGATGCGCTGATGTGACAATTAAACCCATGACTCACTCACTCACTGAACCTACAGTGCCAACTTAACTGATCTGGTAAAGAAAAAAAAATTAAAAAAAAAATACACTGGTCCAGGGTGCCCATACGATCGCGGGGCCCTGGACACTGGCCACAAGTGGGAAAGAGGTGTTTGATGTAAAGAAAACAGATTTGGCCTTGCCGAATGCACGCGTGTTTGGAAAAACCGACACAAAAGTTGCCCGAACCAGGGAGAGAACCCAGGACCTCGGCACCTCAGTCCGGTACTTAAATCACTAGACCATCGAGAATGTCAAAGTATTCCTATCACATGAAATGAAATTTCTACACGCTTAGATCCAATGTTAGTTAATTTTGTGCCTGTCGGTGTTTGAAAAGGTAGGTAGTAAGGTTCAAAAGTGCAGTGGGAAAACCAAACAGGAATATGATTCGCGTCATTCAAGTCATTTAAAGAAAGGTGTTTTGTAAACTGTCCAGGAAAGGATGTTTATTTTTTGCCTTTAATGACGTGATTGGTGGTGAGTTGCCACAATGGATTAGTTCACTGAGCAAGTCTTTACGAGGTAGCGTCACTCTTGATATGATATTTCCTTACTATTTAGACAATACTCCATGCGATGGCTATGGGTTAGTTTATGCATATTTAACTAAAATGTACATTCTTAGTAAAACTTAGTTACCGGGCCAAAATCCAATTTAATTCGCAATAATCAGAAGTCAAACACCTACGATTTCTTACTTAATTTATTAATCATCAAACACCAATTTTGATAAAAATAATATAACTAGGCCGTAGTATAACATTTTGTAAACAAAACGACTTGCCAAGCAAAGTCCATTTCTTTAAATAGAATACTTTGAAAGCAAGCTTGCAACCGACACATCTGTCAGTAGTTCTAGAAAACAAGAGGCGCGCACCGAGTCATGGCGACACTTACTAGACGTGATTTGTCAACTCGTAAAAGACAGTTTAATTGTTTCTCGACAGTCTAATGTATAGAGGAAAAGTGTGCAAGTTGGCGGGATGTTTCCTTCGTCCAAACGTAGTTTTCTAGTTTACCTGTTTTTATATTTTTTTTCTAATATGTATATGCCTCGTCTGGGGTAGCCTCCACCCAACAGTGGACAACGACAAGCTGAAAATGATGAGTCCGCTAATGAACATCGTTCGGTAACGTTTTTGACCGATTATATAACTGGAACAGTTACAAATCGTGAAAATGATGACAAGAGAATCATCACAATCATGGAGTAATTTTTGAATTTTATTTTTTTTGTCGTGAAGGCCGACATGGCAGAGAACGACCTTACTCCCGAGGATGCAGAAGACCGGGCAAAGTGGAGGAGGTTAAGCAGGAAAGCGGACCCCGGCACTAGGCTGGGAAAACGCTAGGACGAAGAAGAAGAAGATCGCAATTTTTAGGCAATTTTAAGACTAGTCAATTACAATTTGCTAGTAAAATAGCCGACGATCTATGTATCAGAGTACTTAAGATAACATAAATAAATAATTTACCTATGTAACCGCTGTTTGTTACTAACTTTGGTAATTTAATAAACAACACAAAGAATTATTAGATTTTTTCATCATCATCAACATCAGGATTTGAAAATTAATAAGAATAACAGCTAATTAAACTACATAAAGTAAGTAAGTAAAGTCAGTTGGAGAATATGTGTTTATACGTATTTTAAGTTTCTTTCATTGCTTATTCATCGGAAAAGCCAAAAATATCCTGCTCTTTTCAAAGTAAGAATTATTTTGGTAAATGTATCCAGCTTACATCATAATTCAATTTGCCAAGCAATTAGCACCTAAAGCCTTTAAAATAACGTCAAAAGGCTAAAAATAAAAAAGTAGGTATACAAAGAGGTTTATTTATTGCCGTCTGCCTGATATCTTTACCAGTTATTTCTTGTTACGTTTGGTTTTTAAAAAGTTGAATGTCAAATTTGTTTCGGCGCTTCCAAGCAGACGGCGAAATGATGTGTTAAATGAAAACGTGGTAATAAACGTGAAAATTCGAGAGAATGAATGGGTTGTTTGTCACTCTTTGACGCATAAACCAGTGACCAGATTTGAATGACTTTTGGCGAACGTGCAGATTTCTACAATAAATAAAACGTATCTACGAGTAGTTTGTTACTTTTGAAGCTCTAATCGTAAGCTCAAACTAGTTCCCATACACTTATGCCTTATATTTCAGGATTACAGGTTCTATTCCTTTAAGACTGCGGGCCATTTGTTTGTACCCAGAATATACTCCTCTTTCCCACTCACATGGGCACATGCCCTGCGCCCCACTATCAGTTGGGGGCTCCAGACCAGGGTCTGAGGGCCCCAAACCAGAAGGCTGTTAAAGCCCATGTGCCTGCCTAGGGCCTTTAATAGGTCTAAGACGGCCTTATGTACCATCTTTGGTGTTGCAACTACGAGAATATAAATATTTATATAATTTGCCACCTGGTAAATCGCATTCGTCTGACTCTCATAAAAATTAAAACGTTTTAATTACAGTGTCAGCGAACTAAGATCGCGATTCTAAGATAAGTTAATCATTACATAACACTTCAAAACCAGTTGAAGAGGACACTGACATGTGATTTTACACGATTATAATAGCCGTCCGTCTATTCATAGACATTATATTACATAACACGTACAATAATTATGCTAATATAACACCTTGTATCGCATGCTAATTTATTCAAATATATTTGCCAGTCTTTTTCTAGAGTACGTTTGACGTCTTGTTTGTCTAATTGTTAGGCCTAATTTGGTTGTCATGTCACAGATTACTAAATATGTAGTTACTACGTAAGTCGTGTGGTTAAAGTTTTTGATAGACGTTTACGAACATTGCTCTGCTCCGGTGGAATTATTTAATTATCCCACTGATAATGATAGTGTTTGATATTGTAATTTGGAAATTATGAAAATTTCGATCTACATGACTGCAGTTATCTTGGAAATAATCATTACAAAAAAATCGTCCATTGATATGCTAAAACATTTGAGAGATAGAAAATAATAAAATAAAATATCTTTTCCGCCAGAATGAACGGACTGGCAAGATACAATCCTGACATAATTTATTCTTTTTATTTTATGAATTATTTTTTATCTGTCGTCACACGTCACGATATCTTTTTATTCAGTTTGAAAATAGAACGGAGTGCACGCTCGCCTCACGATAACCGGTCGCTTTGCGGTTTTATTTTCCGTCTTCGCGTCTGGTGGGTAAAGTTGTCATCGCCGTCTGGACGAGCACGTTAACTTTGTTTATTGCCGGTGGAACCCTGAATTTACACAACCGAGACCTGGCTGACGGCCAGTCAGATCTCGGAGTAAGGCTGCATTTATATTGAAGGTTAATTGTTTTTTTTTATTTTGGCAGTCCAGGAACTGATTGGTTTACCAGTTAAATCGGCCTTAGTATAAGCGCAATTTTGAATCATTCGATAAAAATAATGAAATCTGGCTTGGTCCAAATAGAATAGATATAAATAGCATAATATTTAGGAATTTACTTAGTAAATGTAATAAAATCCTTTTTTTGCAATCAATGAGCTGTTGTTATACTTAAGCCACAAGAGAAACAACGCCTTGTTTTTAGCATTTTTTTATACTTTAAATAGCACACGATAGACGTCGTTCTTCGTATAACCGCAGCCTATGAGATGACTATTATAATTTCGGTTTCCATTGAGGTTTATGTGGGAGTCCCATTCACGCGCTAGAATATAAAACAAAGGTTGAATTGCCGTCATCTCATTGAAATCGACACAAGCGTGTGCCTGCAGTGTGTTTTACGTCAAACGAAAATTGGATTTGGGAATCCCTTTAGTAAAAATATCGCTTACGATTTATGATGTATTTTGAATGAAGTTGAATTGAATAAGTGTGTTAACAAACAAATGGTCAAATATTGCTACTTTCTGATTGAACAATGTCAAAATCAATCGAAATCAAAATCAATTAAGCTAGGTATGTGTAATAAAGACACACATGCTAAGAATCGTTTTTAAATTAATATATTTCTCAAAGTTTAAGTAGTTACGGTTAGTTAAAGTTTTATTTATGCGCACAAACAAACGAATATGCAAATTTTGTTTACAAAGGTTTGTGACCTTTAGTAAACATTGAGTCACGGTAGAAATAAATCTGTCGACTATAAATTAACTTGTTCAAAAGCCGCGCGGTTGCTAACTCCTTTGCCAAAAAAAATGTAGTGAACTGTCAAATCAAATTTTGATCGCCACTGATGTAAACGTTTCGCCGTGCAAATAAAAAAGTAAATGATGAAAAAGAACGAGTCTGAATGAAAATGCGGTTAAATTTAGTACGTGTTGTTAGTATTATTATAGGCGGTGCCGACTGAGTTCGAAGACGGTCACCTCCGAGGTTACGAGTATTTTATGCTAGTGAAGTGACGGTCAATTGACGATGTAATAAACAATCGATAAACAGTCGATAATAAAACCGTACTATTTTTCAATAATGCAGAGGAACCGTTTTTGAAAAACTTTTTCATTTCGAGTTGGTGAGTATTTTTCGATCATAAGATTAACTTTAATCTGAAATGCAACATGCTACGATTTTATTGGCAATTGTAATGGAGTAATTTTCCATTGCCATAGAGTAGGTATGAATTCCGCTAAATGCGGAATCTTTGATAAAATATAAAGGTGGGTGCCTGACGAGGTTTAAAACAACGACACCGCGCGTGTGAAGCGGCGTTCGACATCCCTAGTCTACCGAGCTCTTAGTAGCAGTAGTTAATACATACATATATGGATTATGCCACAACGAAAAAAGTGTATTTTTTAATTAAATAATTATAATTTTTCGATAATCCACCTCGGCCATGCCTACCCGCCGGTGACCGCAAGCGTCGGAAGGTGATCCGCGGTTTCCTAACACGCCGGTCGCGAGTGATGCAAATCATCCTCACAATCAACATTAATTGCTCACATGGTGATGAACGTGTTCAATGTTCATCATTGTCAACACGTGGGACGGCACGGCGTGATGACGAATGGCTTTCAGGAGGTTTTTATGGACGTATTGATTGTTTTTATTGAGAATTGACGCGGAGGTTTTTTCTTCATTTTAATTGTGGTTCTCGTGATAAAATATTACGGCAAGTTGTTTTATTAATTAACGTTTTTATTTCACCTGATGTTTTATATTTTTGCTACGAGTACCAAACTGTCTTACGACGTTAAAATCCTTATAGATGTCCATCTAAGGATTTGGAAACGCAAAAGTAAACTTGCCAGCCATTACTTAGTAAAAGTTTTTGAGCATTTTGATCAACTGATTTTCAAGCGACAAATCCGCCGGTTTGATTGAGATGAATAATTTTTCTCATGAGAATATGAGTTAAGTAAACTGGCATTTTTTTGTAGATTATGTGAATCGAGTGAGATTATGAAGTTATTATTAGAAATATCTTCTGTATGTTTTTTTTTTCATAAATACACTAGTGACCACAAAGAACCAAGTGAATTATCCATTCCGTCAAACAATGACTGGATTATACCAGAACTGTGGTTTACTAACAAAAGGTATTTGCATTGCCGACGTAACGTCCGATTTGTGAATGGAACCAAGCTATATCGCTCTGTAGGCCGAGGTACTTTGACACAATACCCTAATGTTATGTTATGAATAATGATATCATAGAGTTTGTAATTGTAAATTTTCCTTGTGACAAATGGGTTAATTTATTTTAAGAATTTAATGGTCAAATGTTTTTATGGATATAGTTTATTAATTTTATAAATATTTGAATAATGATATCATTAATTATTATAAAACGTTAAGCTTGCTTAGCATTGTTTTTTATTTATTCGTCTTTTTGCCGCATTCAATAGCTTGTTAACTAAAAGAGACATTTTTCAAACAACACCTTTAACAATATGCTGGTAAACTCAAAATGAATTAAACTTTTTGAAATGGAATTAAATGATTATTTGCAATGTTTGTGTTGTCAGTAGGTTTGTATATTTATGTTAGTTGTAGTATAGCTCCACAATATAAGCTTCGCTTTGTTCTATACTAGGTGTTACTGTGTAAATATTACCCAAGTATATTTATTTGATTATTTATCCCACTCTTAACGCAACATTACACTTGTCGAGAGCTCCAGAGCGTATTTAAATAGAACGTTACTCGAGGAAGTTGGTGCCAAGACGTTGCAAATTATTACTTAATTAACATCAAAAGGCCCGTCCCGAATTATTACAGTAAGCGCGGATTACAGTTTCTTTACGGACATGATAAAATTTTAAACGAACTAAAATAATAACCGTTCTTTCTTTTAAAGACGGCATTGCCGGTTAACGATACTTGGTTTGATGAATATTGTTAGACATATACCTAATTTAGTTCTTATTATAAGATGATTATTTATAGAAGTGGATAATAAAATTAAACCGACTTCAAAAAAACCGTAAACACAAAAAATAAACTAAAAATTAAAAAATAATTCCTAATATCTATTACCTCATACTGTAATTTTCCTAAACTATGTTAAAGTAATCTTAAACATACTTACTGAAGTCGGTGCTTCTTCTCTTCTGATTTTGGGCAGGCACCGACTTCAGTTAGTATGTTTAAGATTACTTTAACATAGTTTAGGAAAATTACAGTATGAGGTAATAGATATTAGGAATTATTTTTTAATTTTTAGTTTATTTTTTGTGTTTACGGTTTTTTTGAAGTCGGTTTAATTTTTTTTTAAAAAGTCAGATTATTTCATGATTTTTAGTTGTGTAAAAGCGTTGTGAACTTAATTATTAATAGGAACCTAGTTGTTGTTAAGAGTGTGGATAAATTTCTTGTTCTCGCGTGAAGGCCCAGCGAGACTTCTCGGCGAGATTTCTCGCCGTGGGTCTGGATGTAATATACACAAGTATCACGTTAGCCCTACATACATTCGATCGACCAATTGCAGTTCTGCCTTCCAACTCCTAACCGTTAAGGAGTACTGTAGCTTCATCATCAGCACAGTAGCATCAGATGTTGATTCAAGCATACCTCACAAGCAACATGTAAGCCCTACATACTACTATATAGTTTCCATCGACCAAATTGCAGTTCTGCCTTCCAACTCCTAACCGTTAAGGAGTACTGTAGCATCATCATCAGGACAGCAGCATCAAATGTTGACACCCTGAAGCATATACCTGAGTAAGACATGATTACGAAACAAAAACACCATACGTGCATACAATTTTCGGTGGTTGCCCTCGATTTCTCCAGGATTCCATCATCAGATCCTGGACTGGTGACAATGGGACCACCTCAAAACTGAACGCTACACAACAAAAAAAAAATTTTTGAAATCCGTCCATAATTGACGAAAATATCGATGAACATACATAAAAAAAAAAAAAAAAATATTATACATACAGACGAATTGAGAACCTCCTCCTTTTTTGAAGTCGGTTAATTACGAATTGTACGTATTCAAAAAAATTGATATTCTATTGTGAATGAAATAGGTACACAGAAGACACAAAGATGTTACAGAAGAGAGAAGAGTCTAACTATTGTAGTTAAACACACAACTATCCTAGACTATATCTTAGAAGACATCATTAATATTTGACCCTTTTTAGAGTAAGCTGGGCTATTTATAGAGTCCTCAGATTACAATTTACTATCGCCGACGGAATATGTCCCGTTACCGAGCCGACTCTACACGAGCCGCTGTAGATCTTATGCATATATGTAATATGTATATATGTACAGAAGTATATAAATGGCAAGAGTATATTAAAACATGTTAATGTACTGCTAAGGACAAAACTTCCATCACGTGTGAAGTTCATGTCAGTTTAGTTTAGAAGGCCATTACTGTATAGGGTGAGTGATCTCTATGGTGTAATAAGCGTCGGTAACCGCTTACCATGAAGGTTTGATCGCAACTTGGTGTTTTTAAAGGTGTCCTCAGATATTTGTTATGAAATAGTCTCGACTCATGCGAAATACTGTCTTATGTAGCAAGAATTCCTTAATGGTAAAAAAAGGAACTAAAGATTCATTTTTGGTCTGATCCACGGACAATCATTTGCACCTAACCTACGGCCACAGTCTTATTTAAAAAATATAGTTTTATAAAATATCCTGAGACCCTGTATAGGGACTTGGATAGACTAATAATAATTTTAGTCAATGTTGTGAACACCTATGAAAGGATATATGAGACCTGCGCCTGTATTTGAAGTATTTTTAATGCTTTTTATAAAAACTGTCTGTGTACCTTTCTAATAAATGTTTTAATACTAGTGATTATTAAGACTAAGGAGGAGATATTAGCTCGGGAATAAAGTCTTATAAAGCAAGAGTAGGCAGACTCTTCGTCGCCCGACCGCCACCGCACGGTAACTCTACACCCGTATTTGGGTCAACCCGCGAATGGGTTACGACATCTGCAATATTATTGCTCGTAAGATCACTTAATATGTCTATTGGTTAGTTTACTTCACGAGAATAGTTTATAACCAGATCAACTGGTTGAAGTCATTTGTTAAATATCAAGGAATGCCAACATAATTTTCATACATTGTAATGGGGTATTTTATTATGATGCAAAGTGGACTCCAACTTACACCGAGCTGCGTATTCCACTATTTTGGAGTCAACAATCTTTTGAACTAAATATAAGGCTTGCAATCTTTATCGCCGTAGTGTGAATAAGTTAATTTTAAACGTCAAGAAAGTACGACGTCATTACCAATGGTAACAACCTCTAGTCTTTTCGTTTTTATCAACGTTTTTATCATGCAAGGATCGAATTCGCGACCACAAGGGTAGAGAACTTCTCAACAATGAAACTTATCGCTAAACTTTATGTTCTATGTAGGCAAACGAACAAAAGAGTCACCTGATTTTAGAGTAATCACCGCTGCCCATGGACAGTTGGACATGGACCATGGACACGGTTGCAGATGCGTTGCCAGCCTTTATGACCCCATGCCTTCCCTAACTATGCTCTGGCGACCTTGGTCACCAGCAGAAACATAGCACAACAGTTACGAAGTGCTTTTTTACTGTAGTTCACAAACTAAGCCCTAGTAAGTTTCTATACGCGATTGTCGGAATGCCCCGGGTATGCTCAGAATGCGATCACGTATGCAATCCTTGTATTGCAACGCCGAAGCCTACTTGCAAGTCAAAATATCACCATTTCTCAGAACTAAGCCCGCATCTGGGCTTTACAATCACATCGTGTTGTGGTTAAAGTATAAACAATGTTGACAGATGAAATGAAGACGTTATAAATGATAATCTTTTAATGGAGAAGTTCTTAAACCTTACATACTAGATTTGTTTCTGGTTATTTCAATTGTGTCGGTCAATTCTGAGTGCTCTTACAAATGACTTACACCTCCTTCTATGAAACATTTTTTAAACAAATGAGTTCAAAGAAATACTCTTCTTTGAGCTCAAAGTTTAGCGATCAGATTGATCTGATCACTTAATAAGTTGTGATCAGAATAAATACCTAAGTCATCAATTCAGAAAAGTGCTATTCCCTACCACGACGGTAGTAAAATGCACCATTTTCGCAACACAGAGTTAAAGAAGTCGGTTTAATATAAAGTCTAGTTACCAGTTTTAATTGGGTGCGCTTAGAAAATGTCGCCGGCTATGTACGCTACCTATTTACCTACGCTATCGGATGGTTGTGTGCCGAGCGAGTTCCTTCGCTCGTGTGCGTGGCACGGCAGACTCGCTGGCTGCGCGCGCGCACCGAGCTTACATGCGCGGTGACTTTACATATTATAAATTTAGTATTCGCAATTCTTGATGGAGAATTCTTCTTTAAAATTTAAGTGGAAAGTATTATGAGTTGATTGAGCGAAAAAGGAACACGGGTGCCTCTGGGCATTGGGCATCGTCAACCTCCATAGAGGATGTATATGTCCAGTACCAGTACTGGACTGCAATAGTCTGATGTAGAAAATGTTGAAGAAAAGGAATTTACATTCACAAAGCAGAAGCAAAGGTTTTAGGATGAAAATACTGCAAAACATGTGTCGGTGCACAGAAGCTGCATTATTAATTAATAAGCCTGCAGATGTTTCTCCCCCAGAAAACTTACATAATTATGTAAAGGATTTCAATGCATTAAATGCTATTGGATAAGCGACATGTCTTTAACGAAAACATTACAAAACCACAGAAAACGCAAAAAGTCAAGCAGACTAAATCAAGGTAATATTCTAGAATTGTAATAAGCAGATTTTGTACACTAACTTTCTTATACCCGAGATATTAAGAAACTTATCACGGCTTGGATGTGGAATAAACACACGGTCGCACGGAGACAACTTGACGCCTTCTACGGCCGGTAGCGCAAGCGCATTTGCTCGCAAACAAGCGAATATCAACCATATCACCAGGACACAAGAACCACACGTACAGTTCTAATATTAGGTTTAGACGTGCCCAATTGAAAATAAACTTTATCCTAGCAGCAATAAAGACGGAATGATGTCAGTTTAATTTTAAACTTGCAATTGTACGATGCACTCACGTATATTGCCGCGTTGAAAGCATTAAACATTTACTTTGTATAAATAACTGAAGAACTGCTTCTTTGAACTGATAGTTGTATTGAGTTGAAATTCGTTGTTTTTATGGTTATTGTAGCACTAGAACTTAAATTATGGTTTCACTGACAAGATAAATTAAATGAGGCTCAATTTAAGGCAAAGTAGAGACATTTATTTGTTCGAAATAGGTATGTACTTTCATGTAGGTTAGAATCTTTGTTGCCTATAACTGAAGAATATCCAACCATAATATGCAGTAGAAGACAAAGTCAGAGTTAATTCAGATTACCATACAGGGCATGAATAATGTGATGACTGTAAAAAAGCAAAAGTTTGAACAAAGATTGAAGCAGAAAGAAGAGAACTATCTCTATCTATTTAAATTTTCTTTCGGCACGTAATTTAGTATTAAAGGATCGAGCTATAAAGGATATAACATTTATTGACGCAATATATATTTGCAGTACATTTCTAGAATGCGGATTATTGCTATAATTACGCAACAGAAATAGAAATACTTAGTTCCGCTCCGGTAATCGAATCACTGACCCGTACAAACGGCCACTGAGACATATCTGTAGTGTACGAATGGCAGGACAGGCAGATTTAATTAATGATAGTGACAAAGTAGTGCGTCCTGTCAGAAACTGGGCAGAACCGGTTTGGACCGGCGTTTACCGGTTCGCGCCGGCCGTATCGGATTAGGCCGCGAATCGATCTAAACCTAGGAAATCAATGTTGGACGATGTTATTAAGATACCTATGCCTATGCCACCTTTCACTCCGCTTATTAATATAACTTCTATCAGTGCTGAAATATTACATTCGAAAGTGGCCGATATAGCTTGCAGATATCCAATCAGGTGGAGGTGAATTGCACTCGTATTTTCATTTCTGCACCTTTCCTGGTATCTTGCGCTTTCCAGACGTACAGAGAATAAAGTGTTTACATGAAAGTGATGAAGTGTGACTTGTTGTGTGGTTTCTCTGGAACTGGCTTCTATAGATTTTAAATTTAACAATACTGTAGTTCTAAAGGCTCCCTGAAAGGCTATGTAGAATACACAAGGATTTCGTGCTTACAAAATTCCATCCGGCACGCCAAAGAGGTTTTAGCGAGTATTTCTATCTTTTTAAGGTATGACCAGTAACACTTTTGTTAAAATAAGACTAGATAAGACATGTAATAAGGCGCAAGTGGTAAATCGATGGATTGAATAGTTGAATTGAGATGGCAACACCCTATCTTATAGGGCAAATTTTGTCCGAAATTAATCAACATATTCTGAAAAACTCATTTGACCGTTTATCTTTATTCTATTTTAATTATTGTGTAAAGGCCATTATTCGAAAAGACAGCTGCAATTTCAATTATCTATAGTCAGTTCATACCAGTTCAGTTGGCGCTGAAACAGTCCTACCCGCATTAATAGTTTGAATTACGCGTCGGTAATCGCAGCGTTTTCCTAATGGCCGCCCGACCCGTTCTGAGTCGCCGATGTGTCTCGCTGCGCGGGCGCAAGTATTTAATATGCTGGCGATGTAACGTATAAGTATATTATAGTATATTGAATTGAATATTGAATCTTGTTTGGTGTTATTTTGCACTGGATGTACGTTATATTTTGATTAGTATTAGTATTTAGAGTCGTATTAGTAGGACCAAATAATGAGGGTTAAATAATAATACCCTCCGGCTGATTTTCGGCCATGGCGGCAAATCTTACGATCAGCCAGGTACGTAGGATATATTATAGTGCACAAGTGAGTGCGTTAAGCACAGGTGCACTCTTTATTCCCTCACTCTCATAGTTCGGTGGGAAAGAAATCTAACTCGACTGTAGAGAGACCAGGCGAAGGACCAACGGCTTACCGTGCCTTCCGAAGCACGGAGAATGATGGTAGAGCATAATCGAAAGAAGCAATGTTCCGAACTTAATGGTAGATTAATTATGTCATCAATGCTTGATCAGCATAATTATCTTAAGTTATTATTAAGTTATTTTTTTAAGATATGCAAGATATGCAATTGCAATCGAGTGCAAAGGTTACCTTTAGCCCTATAGTGGAGTATCAATAGGATGGCACAACGTCATCGGTCGGGCGATGTGAATCTCGACACCCGGGGCTCCGCGAACCAATTTGGAGTCTTTTTACACGTACCTCACATTGTCGTTCCGTACAGACAATGCGATGACGCTTTACCACATCGGTTATGAAGTAACTAGAACTACCTTACTTTACTGACTCTTCTTTAAGATATCTTAAAAAATTCAACTTAATAATAAGCTTAAGATAATTATGCTGATCAAGCATTATTGACATCATTAATGTACCACATTCATTCTACATTATCCGTGCTTTGGAAGGCACGTCAATAATAAAAACATTTAATTAAACGTATTGTTGCTCTAGATTTTTGAGCACACTAGAGGCCGTCTGTTGGTGCTATGGAATAACGTACAGCTGGTATGAAATTACGCGCATCGATTTTACCGCTACTCTCGAAACTGGGAACCCTTTCAATTAAAATCGATATACGCTACTCTTCGCAAGTCACAAAGCGACACTCGGACAGGTAGAAATAAAACTAAAGTAACAACCGACACCTGATACAGTGATGGGCGAATTTATGGCGATTTGCGAAGCGGTGTCGAGTTGCACACAGCACACAGGTGCGCGGGATATTCAAATTAATGTGTGGAGGACTTGTTGCTAGCGCCGATACAGTTAACGATGTCGGTAATAATCAATACTCTTATAATAAAACTGAAGAAGTAAAGCTGAAGTTTGTTTGAATGCGCTAATCTCAGGATTTACTGGTTCGAAATGAAAAAATATTACTTATGTGCGGAAACCGAAACCACGCGGACGGAGTCTCAGTGTAACTATATGACAATTTATTTGCTGTTTTATGATATGTAGTTGTAAACCGCGGCTTTTGTCGCGTTATCAAGATTCCTGTTTTATCCCATGGGAGCATTTGATCGGGATAAAAAGTATCATATCACCTAAGTAATAAATTCGAAAATATCAGTAGAATAATCTCGCCGCCATGACGGAGTGTTGCAGATCATACGTGAAGCGGTGAGCCTTTCAATAGCAAGAGCAGCAAAAGGTTTGACGACGAATACAAGGAACATCAACTTCGTCAAGGAAGGATCTACCAAGAAGTCCAAAGTCAAACCTTACTCCATCGTTAGTGTAGCTCCAGATTGGAAGATCATGATGGACACGTATGAAAAGCACAACAGTATTCCAGAGGACATTGCGTTATCGTCGTCTAGACCAGACCTTTTCATTTATTCTAGAAAACTTAAGCGCGTACTGTTGGTAGAACTTACTGTTCCATGGGAGACAAACATTCCCAAAGATCACGCGTTTAAAACAAATAAGTATTATGACCTAACCAACGAAATGACTAAAAATGGTTATATAGCACGGTTGTATGCTGTGGAAGTGGGTGCGAGAGGTATACCAGCGAAATCTCTCTACAACCTACTGAAGGACTTAGGATTACCAAGATCTAATATTAGCTCGTTACTGGAAAGAGCAACTAAAGCTGCTTTACTCGGCTCATACCAAATATGGTTGGGAAGGGAGAGGAATGTCATCGGTGGAGGTGATCGTTAGTATACTATAAAGGGGCCCCTTAAACCTACACGCTGGGTCGCAAGTCCCAGGCGCCGACTGACATTCCTCTCTGTTCCACGCGATGGACCCGGCACCCGCACGGAGAATCCATGGATAGCTAAGAAGTTCGTCTCACTATCCTGCACAAAACTACATGCATTTTTATCAAATCTCGCAAAACTTTATGTTTTACTATTGGCTCTAGCGGTCATCAGTCTCCCGCCATCAGCCAATCAATTTAAGAGACGGTTATCGACAATAAATTATGACAAATGATATTTTTGTGTCTAGCAAGTTATAATGCTATGTTTTACGACGTTTTAATGTGTATATTAAATGTATATATTTTACAGGTGCGTCGGCGGGTGTAAATTGATACGGGCTCGATCACTCAATATGAGTCAATGAGTCTGGTGTCTGTGGTGACCATAGAGAATAAATAATGAGGAGGACTGTACTAGAAAAAAAGAAAGATATTTCTTTGTATTAAATTTATTTGAGGTATTATTTGGGATACTCTTACATAATAAACGTAGTTGTAATATTACTTTGTAAATTAGTGGATTTTTTATTATAAAGAACAATGATTGAGTTGCAGCATAAAACCGAAAATATGTGTTTTTCTTGTTATGATTCGTAAAGTTATTTGTTCGAATCCGTCACAAGAAAAACGTTGAAAAATATATGTAAGTACTGGCAAGTTGGCAAGTACATTAATTTCCGACTTATCTGTGTATATCAGTGTAAATAGTGAATTTTAATTTTATCCTCATATCATAATTATGGTAATTTGCGTAATCTAATTTCAACAACGCTAAATTTAGAATTTAATATTGCTATTAATAATTCGTTTTATAAACAACGTCTTGTTACTAATTATTATTCTTCTTATAATAACAAATACATTTTCTAAGAATACGCTTTGATTAACATAACAGATCGGCAGTTTGGAAGTGCCGAAGATGAAATATTTCCTGGAAGGTCTCAAGTTTGATTGCCGGGGGGTACCGGTGCGTTGATGTCTTTTGTACGAGGTCCCTCGGGACGGAATTATTGACCCTAAAGACAGACAGACGGTATGACAAATTTGTTATTAGTTTTTGCACTGCAGGTGTTCTTTGAGAGAGTTTTTCTTTAAAACAATAAGGCGTTATTTTCGCTAATGACATGCCTACCTAATATTATATAACGAGACTAAACGCGATATTAATTCAGCAGCCGAAACGTCAAGCAGTAAGTAGTATACATAGGTCTGTGGATGAATTGTACTAAGAGATCGCTTAATGCTCTTCGTATCCAGTACAATAATATCTTTAGGTTGATGTTGGGACTTCCTCGTTTTTGTAGTGCTTCCGGAATGTTTGCGCAAGCTGGAGTTGACGGTTTTCAAGCTCTTGTGAGGAAGAAAGTGGCGTCACTGATGAGTCGGGTGCGGGGAAGTGGCAACAGCATCCTGAGGGTAGTGGCAGATGATCCGCATGCACCTGTGGTAAGGCACTACGTGCGAGTGATGACCGAAGTTGCTATCGGCACCTCATCCGGTTTGAGTTCGCAGGTGGTGCCCCTAAGGTACATGATACAATAATAAGGTGTAAAAAAAAAATGTACTTCCTACTATTTTACTAACCCTACTTATAAGTATTAATGTTACTAATCCATGGACCAGTAGTAGTCTGCAATAAAGAAATTTGAATTGAATTGAATTGAATATACTACATAATTAATATCGCGTTTAGTCCCGTTAAATAATATAAGTGATACCTACCTAGTTTTATATTGAAAAAATGGTTGAAGAAAATATATACTCGTACTTTTGTACAAAGGATCGCTAAAAAGAAATTGGTAAATTTTCTATGCAGTCATAAATACACGGTGTAAATCCATTTAAAAAAAGCTTTCCTCAAATGTACAAGATAACGTGACTGTAAATTAAATTGACCAACCTGACATTAAGTCTAACTGGGTTCCATTATCATTAGGTCACGAAATATGACATCAGAACTTCAGTCTGGCCAACTAATTTTTCTCGTACTGTGCAAATTGTAAAGCATCTTCATTTTCATTTGATGGGTTATTTTTATCTCACGATCTGGTATTAATAGCTTCAATCTATTCTTAAGGAAAAGGAAACAAGTTATTGCTATTTTATGCAAATGAACTAATTACTATCGTGTTGAAATTGTGCCACGACACCTTAAGCCATTCTGTCGCATTTTTTTGCAATATCAAGTTACATTAATTTAGTTTTATATTTGTATTAAATTTTATTGAATACTTAAATGTATTCGGTAACGTTTGGAAAGATTTTGTGTTTGAATTGGCCCTAATCTGCGTTTCATAATTAATTTAGTTTCTAACTCCTTTTGTTTTTTAATTCTTCCTTTGATCTAGTTAATTAGTAAAAGTAATCATGCATGAATGCGTAATTTATGAACGTAATTTTAACTGTCAAATTAATCTAATTTGTAACATATGTAGTATTTGTCCCCATTTAAGACATATTGGGACATACATATTTGTGTCATTATCGCAATCTGAAGACCACCTGTATGTAACTCGTATCTCTGTCAAATAATACACCGTTATCAGTTCCTGTGTGGTAATGGGCTTATATTTAAGTTATTTCAACATTAGTCCTTTATCTGGATCCATCATAAACAATAACACAAGTAACTGTAACATAAACATTGTGATGGGCTTAAGAAAAGTTCGAAAACTTTTTAATCGTTTAATTTTTTTTTGTTAATGGCTCTACACAACCGATGCCTTATGCATACAAAATTTGTTTTTTTTTTTCAGTGCATTAAGGCTTTTAATATGTTTATACTTTCGCTTCTTATTGTGAAGCAGTAAAACTGTTTTAGTTACAATAAGACTCTCGGAGACATAAAATTAAATCGACGTTGATATTATGTACGTATCAAGTGGACTTTGAAATAGGCGCTTTCATCGCATCTTAACAAGATTGATGACTTTATAATAAGTATTTCACTCTTACACTGTATCAATTTAAATGATCTTATCTGAATTTCCTACAAGTACCCACTTATGACGAAAACAAAATGGCTCCTTTTCTTAAAATTGAAATAACGAGAAAAATGCTATCTTGATCTCGATATGTCCACATGTCAAAGTCCGGACATCCATCACATAATATTTTATAATGTTTATGTAATATTCGCAACTTACTTAAGATCAATATCTTTGATGGCAAAGATTACTTCACAAATTACAGTCACTCTTGTTAATTGCCTGCTACTTAAGGTAAGAAAAGTAATTTATTCCACTTAATTCACCGCCAGTTGAAAAAGTTATTGAATTAAAAGAGGTTTACAAGTAAGGAGTTAAAATGTAAACGTAATTGGTCTGTGTCGGTTATAAATAAACGGAATAATTTCCTCTTACAACATAACGGTAAACTTTAACACTTGTAAACTTCGTAATGTTTATATCTTACGACTATCAGAATCTAATTTTCAAGTTATTAAATATTAATCCTTGCCAGATGACATTAATAATCTGACATTATATTGACATTTGTTATAATTTTCGTATCTGTTCGAATTTGGAATATCAATTATTGTCAATTTTTAGTTGGAATTTCGAAATTCCCAGTATAGGTATCATGTCTGAGATAAGCGTTTTAAAAAGTAACGTTTCCGACCATACTCGTACATTCCATTCGGTAAGTCTCCAAGCAATTAACATTGCTGCTCGTAAATACAAAACAGTGCTGCTTACTTGTCTTAACAATCCTCTGCCGGTTAATCTACGGTACTCACTTTTGTGGTCACACGGGAGTCACTTGCACTCGCGAACAGTTAAGATGGCGCGTATGTATTGTACGTGCTGTTTCAACTGACGTTGCGGAGAGTTTGCGTGATCCGGTGACCGGCGGATGTATATATGGGGCGAGCAGGGCTCTGATTGGCTGCCGGCGGCGGCGCGCCCGCTTGACTCACGGCTACGTCACGCGGTGGAAAGCCTGTGTTCACTTTTTAGGGTTCCGCCGCCGGTACGTTCGTAGTTGAGCAAGGATGTGAATGGGGGCGCTAGTGTGAGGCGTTTCCGATGGAGTTTGAAAACTTTGAAATTCGAAGGCGATTGCGGAAGGTAGGATCGGTTGCCGCACAGTACAAGCAGTTTTTTTTTATAGGGACTTCTCTGTTAAGTGCAGGAGACCCTTGACAGCTTAACCGGACTAAAGGATTTGGTGATTGCAGTAACTAGCATATTGGATGGTCTATATGCTATGCTATGCTATAATTGAGAAGTAAACCGCAGGGTTTTTAGTTGGTAGTGGGTCGAAGTCCTGAGCCCTACATATGGCTGTAGGTCTAGCTAGACTGCAGTTATAACACGTTAATGCGTTTGAAAATAAGCCTCTCATGTAGAGTAAAGATTGACTCTAGCCACCAAAAAGACAACCGGTATTTAAATTGAACCATATTTATATAACTCATTACACCAATACAAATATAGTGTTCGTTGCCACAGAATAGCCAAGTGTCATAGAAATGACATAATTATTTGCTTTTACTATTTGAGTTCTACGAAATACAACATAATTTTATTTGTTTTATACCTAATCAAAAATTCAAACAACTTAGATTTACTTGCTTTGATTTTCACTTATCGAGCGTTTATTTTATTGTTGTTGAATTTACACGATTATTTTCTATAAGGTTGAGAATTAAGGCCAAATAAACTCCTGTACGCCTTGGAGTTTCATTTCCAAGATGTAAAACTTGGCTTCTCTACTCCCTCAGCGGCGTTTTAGTTTAAGCATTTTCTTAGTTTTACTTTGGCTCGGTTGTTTTGTAACTTCTAAGTTAAAACATATTTACTTATACTGAAAGCTTGTATCATACTTCATACTAATATTATTATAAATGTTAAAGTTTCCTTGTTTGGATGTTTGTCCGACAATCACGCCAATCCACTGACCGGATTTTGTATTGGGTAAACAGGCAGAGTATGGGCTGACTAAGGTGAAAGGATACATTTTATACCCATTAAATGCTCCCATGGGATAAAACAGGAATCTTGATAACGCGGGCAAAGCCGCGGGTAAATTACAAGCCTTGATAAGTCCCTTTGCAGGGCAAACGCCTTCGGCTTTGACTTCGTCCGCACGCTTACCAAATAAGAATTGGTGACCACAAAGCCGCGGGTAAAACCTAGTATTAAATAAAAGTAGGTATTTCATACGCAAATCGTAAAAGTACGCAATCATTCATTGCGTACGTTTCCGACGAACGGAGAACATCGTTTTGCCCGGCTACCATTATATTGGTATTTTTCCTAATAATTCCCCAGCATTATAAATACGGACGTATTTCCGAGAGAACTGCCATGAGTCCTGAACGTGAATTCAATTATAGCACTAGTTCTAAATAAGAATATTACTTGAATGTCAATTGCCTGTTACTCTTACGTGGAAAAATATCTTCCGCTGTAGGAAACTTGTGTTACTTCCACTTCGAACTAGGTGACAGATTGACTATTCATCATCCTATTCAACAGCCAAGAAACGTCCATTGCTGGACATAGGACTCTTCCAAGGATCTCCAAAGAGATCGGTCACTGTTATAAAGGTAAAGGTAGGTCTGTTGGTAGAGGAGAAAAATAATTTAAAACTTTTTGAGATTTTCCAGTACTTTCTTCATTGATTCACTCAACTACTTCATAATGAATTGACGCAATCAAATCCTTGTAGCCTAGAACATTACAAGTATTTCTAGGGCTTCTTTATATTGACCTAGATTGATGCAATATTAATCTGTCTGTATTGTTTCCTCATCTCTAGTACGAGAATGAATAAGTGTCTTACTCATTGAATAATGCTTTTAAAAATTAATCAATTGACCCTTCGTTTACCAAAGAAATTAATTCGTGCGGCCGCCCGCGACTCCATCAGCGTGGAATTCGGTTTCCATACACATAGTATTATATACTAAAGCGCTTACCGCTTTAAAAGTATAGAAGATAGTAACTCTTCAGCTTTATTAGTTTAGATACCAATACTTTATATCTATCTTCATCATCATAAGCTTGAAGTCCACTATTGGACGCACGGATTTTCTCCCTCAGCTGGGGATTAATATGCCAACCAACGCGTTGGACAGTCGCAGGTGAATGCTAAAGAGATATAATGACATTGTTTCTTATAATCTTGATTGATTTCATCTACCCACAATGTAAAACTGAGTCTCTAATACACGAGTGATTTTTTTATCATTCGTGTGGCGCCTATCTTTGGCGCCACTATCAATCTCGATTAGATATGTAAATTTTGCATTTTTTGTGTTCTTATCTTGGCAAAGATCAATTTGACCACCTAATAAAATAAATGCTACGCCACTCAAATGTCTTTAATTGAGAGACAATTAAACTCAAATAAGTTTATTGATGTTCGAATTCAGGTTTAAGAGGATAAGTGCACTAGACCAGTTAAAAAGTAATTTTGTGTTCATCAAATCAAGTGTCATTTATATTTTCATGTGTTAAATTTTGCTATCTTAATCCTAAACAATAATTTTATTACAATAAGTTAGTACTCGCAGTAAGTTGTTCTTACTGAGTACTTAAGCAATCTGAAAATATAAATACAACAAGACTTAAAGATAATAAATGAGCACTTTCCGACTAGTCATGTAGAGATGTAGTCACGTATAGTATCATAAAATATTTGTAGTAATTAATTTCATAAATACATATTCGAAAATTATTCCCCAATCTTCATGGCCGAGCAAGTTTTATGGCTACTGAAATACGGAATTAACGTCAAAGTAAACATAAATATTGTTATTTAAGAAAATTCCTTAGCTAATACCAGTCCTTATCAGATATTACGTTATGGACTAAGAGATTTTCCTTATCTGTAATATCTAAATGACGTCACACTGATAAATGACGAGGTGTGTAGTGCAAATGTTTATTATAAAACCAAAAATTTCCCACAGACGGGCAGTATCAAGCCCTTTCAGCCTTGCCGCTGTAGTGATGAGGAAATATTATTAGTTTCTAGAGAAAATGAACGTTTATCTTTTCTCATATAAATTTAAAGACACACGACGACCTTCTAATGTTATCTGTCCACACAGGCTTGACTTAAGGCTTTTCAGGCCCTTAAAAGAGCCTGAAAAGAGTTAAGAGTTGTCTTTACAATGTAAGACAATCTTTGCTAAATTCAAGCAAATATTTCAGGATATTTCTATGTCAGTAACAAAGAACCATTTTCAAGTTCGATAAAAGAGATTTTAAGCTCATTTGTTTAAAAAATGAAACATAAGTGTATTTTTGGGCTTACCAAAAATACAACCTCATGAAATATTCAATTGTTCGAAGTTAAAAGCCAGTCTCAGATTGGTCCTAAAATCACTTGATAACCAACTACTATAATGCATCTAGAACTTTATCCTCAATATTTAGCTAATAAGCTTGCCCTAGAATGCCAATACCAGCAATCAACCCAATAGTGCTGCCAGTGAATAAATAGATAAATCTAAAGATTTAAACTTTTTCATACAAAAAGTTACGGACTCAATCGACGAGTCATTTCGACCTATGCGTGTGATGGAATAGGTAATGCATAGTAATAATAATTCGCTAAATAGTAATAATAATTCTGCATTGTAGCATTTGTAGGCTAACCTTGCAGTTTTGCTCCTATAAAAACGAAATTATGTTTTTTTAATTATCTCTATATATGTGTTTGAGGATTTTATTTTCTCTGGATGTAGTGTCACAGCTTTCAACATTCAGCATAATAATATGAAACATTTTGTAACTTTTCAGTCATCTTTTTCGAATATCACTTAACGCCTCATTTCTTACCTGGCAGCACTAGCTAAGCATAGTTGCAGTGTGAGCGGCAAAGCGCATGACGCAACAGCGTTGCGTTCTGACGCTATGCGTTTGCGCATCGGTCTAAAAAACGCGCGGAAAAATAGAGTCACTGCGGTACGCGTATTTCAAATTCAATACGCACAAAATCTGTAGCAGTTTAATACAGTAGAATGACTAGAATGATAGAACGATCAATGTCTTCAATCGAATTATATATCAGTAGTACCCATTATTTTACTCATTGTATAGCAAAGGTTAATTAATAAAAACAAGACGAAGATTATACAAGACTTACAAACTTAAATTTTTGTTAGGTTTGTTTGCTACTACATTATTAGGTATCCCAATATTAGGTTTCGGTTTTGCAAGTCATATTCGAGCAGTGTGACATGTTTGAAGTCGCCGTTACCGAAAACGGTACGGAAATGATGATGATGATAATGATTAGGTATCCCAGATAGTAGCTATTAGATAGCTACTAGAAATTGTCTATTATCAGTTTGAAGGACACGAATTTTCAAATGGGGATAGTTACAACTCTGATGCGTAATTAACCTTTTTCCTAGGCACAAGAAAACGCATATCTCAATTTAGCCCCTTTTTTGAACGTGTTGGTATTAACACGCCGTTGCTGCAGGCTAGCTAGACCTGCAGCCTTGACTAGTTGCAGCGCGCGGCATGGCGCATGACGCAATAGTACCGCACAGTGACGCTATGCGTTTGCGCATCGGTCTGAGAAAACGCGCGGTAGAGTACACTTGTTGCGGTAGGTATGCGTGATTCTCAAAACAAAATTGATATAAAATGAAAATATGTCTTAGATTTTTTTGATTTCACAGTCATTAAAATATTAATTGACTAGCTGTCCGCCCGCGGCTTCGCCCGCGTAGAATTCGGTTATATTGTAAACAATACTTTTGTTTTCCTACGGGCACATCAATCTTACAGGGATAAAGTAAGAAATTCGGATTTTAATAATAAATCCGAATTTCTTACTTTACGTTTACAAAATTCCAAAGCGATCGGTTCAGTAGTAACGGCGTGAAAACGGAACAAACAAACAAACAAACTCACTTTCCGGTTTATAATATTTGTAAGGATGAGGCAGTGAATATCGATATGTTAAAAGTACTGACTCCCGTTCGGATAGCTCGGTTACAGTCCGGAGGCTGGAAGTTGGCGGTGTAAAATCCGTAAGGCCGTTAGCGTCTAGATTGCTGTCACACCGAAATATGGGAGTGAGGGAATGGGGTATGCACCTTTTCTTACGTAAATAAAGAACACTTATACCCACTTAAGAACACTAAATTAATTAAAGAACACGGAAACGTCCTATAATAATATAATTTATATTCATTTAACAATACATTTGTCATGTGAAAAAAGACATTCACATTCACTTCTACAGTTTTAAGGCTCGGAGTGTACGTGAGCTTGCGCACGCGTCGGTCAAATATCTCAGAATCGTAACAGAAAGGGGTCAAACACGATGATTTGTTTGTAGACAACACCTAAGCGTTTCATAACAGGCAAGATTGTATGCTTGAATGATTTTTGTAATAACAGTACCTAGTCATCATCCTTTCTCCGGCTTTTTTCCTTTATCTGTTCGACTAGTCGACTCAGCGAACCAGTGGTAGCGTCTCATTATATATATAATGTATAAAGTATATTAGTATATTTTATTTATCAACATACATACATACATAATACTCAGGTGTATTAAATTATATTATTTTAATGTTCTAAGTTTGACGATTCATAAGTGCTTGTTTGTGTGCATATTTTAAATGGAGATATTTTTGATTTTGATCTAAAGATTCATTAACTTTTACAAGTGATAATCAGAGATTGCACGTAGTTTTACTCATATGCCTTATTCTCGTATATTTTGTTCGAAGTCCAGTCCTAGACAAAATATAATACACATAACTGCTGTTATTGCGATATTGCGACTATCTACTAGACACAAATCGGTCGCCAAACCACAGATAATTAACGCCAATTGTCGTCATAGAAGACGCAAGTCCACAGATCACATAAAATAAATTAACGGTTCTCAATCTGCTTTATGTCTATTTTGATCCTATTAATCCGATTTCTATTAATAAACGCCATGGGAAGTCCGATAGGGGCCATCAGCCTCAATTAATAAGTATCAGTGTATTATAGTTTGCGGTTTTCCTTCTGACATTGTAGAGTGCTTTTTTATATGCTTTAGTTGACATTATTTTTAGTACGGTCCTAAAAATATTTGTATTTAAAATAATTTAAGATATCTGTATTTTGAATGCTACGAATAAATACTAGTGTGATTGCTACGAAAAAAGCAGGTAACGAAACTTTTAAGTTACTTTTTCTGAAAAGAACCATGAGACGAACTTCTTAGCTATCCATGGATTCTCCGTGCGGGTGCCGGGTCCATCGCGTGGAACAGAGTTCTATTCGACAGAATTTCCGTAATAGAGGTTGGCATGTGTTATGTGTTTTTTGGGCTACATGGTGTATCAAACTATGTACCTACACGATAAAGTTATATAAACATTTCTAATTGGTTAAATTTGATAACAGAACTCTAAGAATATTAAATATTAGCAGTCACTTAAATGTCTACTGATTTTTCTTCAAAGAAAGCTTGCTTTACATTCATAAGAACAGTCATAATATGCTGACCGTTTCAATTTACCAAAGACCGCTAAAGCCACTACAATAAGGTGTAACACAAGCACCCGATACTTTTACTTTTTTGCCTGAAGTTAACGTACCTACGTCACGGGGGAAATACGCTTGAATCACCTTCTAACTCAATAAACACTTTTTCTTCGTATTGGAAACTATAATTAATAAAAAGTTGCGCAGTTTTTACGCACGTAGTCAACCTCTTTTGTTCTTTTTTGACTTAATTTTGGGTTTTGGGCTGACATATTTTTTGGGCATACTGGCCATATTAATTTTTGTTTAAAGTTTCGTACTTGCGGTCAGAAATTAAATGTGAAAGATTTATATCGGTGGCTGTATTTAGAGTAGGAAAGTTTTACCTCTAACAGAATTGGAATTTTATTTGTTGCTCAAATATTAAATACGATATGTACAAACCCCGTACAAACTTAAAAAATACAGACTTATAGATAAAAATAGAGAGGTAGAGCTTAGTGGAACTTCCACTCAGATGAGCTGCTGGTCTAGGGAAGTTCCTCCACCTTACAGAAGACAACAATGAAATATTTCAGCTGGTGAGTAAGATCGGTTGGGGAGGGTATGGGGTTTTTAAAGTAGGCAACGCATCTACGACCCTTGTGCGGTTGTTGATGTCCATGAACAGCGGACATTAAAAAAATAGAATACTCCGGAAAACTTTGTTTTTTTTTAAATAATTGCAGACCTTGCAGGTCAGTAGCTGAAAAAAAATTCTAGGAAGCATGATGCAACTTCTTTCTTCAGCTGTTCATCCCACAAGCGAAAGTGCACTTTCGAAACACGGCATTAAGGTCAAGATCGCGTGGCTGATGTAACGAGTTCGGGGCTTGCGCTAGAGTGTAGGGGCGCGACTAGTCTCTGACGTCACATTAGAGCTATTATTGTAACGTGTAAATGCTACGCTCGTGCCGTTTGTTTACTGAAGTAATTCAATGAACCTGGTTATCATCCGTTTATATGTAGTGTTTCTATGTCCATATAAACACTTTGATCTGATCCGATTATTAGAAGCTTGGTGGTGCAGAGGTAAGCGCGGACGGCCTGCGATTGTAAAGTTGAGCAACCCTCGCAGAGGCCAGTCTTCGGATGGGTGACCGAAATTTCAGTCTTCTCTAGTTCCTCCGTGCTTTAGAAGGCACGTTTAGATGTTGGTCCCGCACCTGATCTATCTCCGGTCGTGTCAGATTGCTGTCCCACTGAACAATGAGAGAACCCCCACTCTCAATAGGGAGTGCACCTGTGCTTGTGCACTCACATGTGCACTATTATATATCCTGCGTACTTAGCTGATGTAAGATCGGCCGCTATGGTCGAAAGCGGACAGAAGGGGATTTCTGTTACATTATTATCATCATCAGCCCACCTACATACCACTGCTGGGGCACAGGTCTTCCCTATTGATAAATATCGCACCTTATGCCGTCACGCTGGCCAGTAGTTATTAAACACTGCTGATTCAGCCGGGACTAACGGCTCAACGTGCCTTCTGAAGCGCGGAGGAGCTCGAGATGTACATTTCTGAGCACTCATCCATTGACCGGCCTGAGGGAAGGTGGCTTTTTTTTAAAAAGTTGCTCTAAACTATCAACTACCACAGATTAAACCTTTGAGTATCATCTTTCTTAATGTTATTGCTTGAATGGGGATTCCATAGGACTTCCTATAACTTTTCCAGCCGAGGAAAACGGTAGTTTTCCACGGAATCATCTTAACGTATTCCTGTCTCTTCTTTCATACACGGAATCGTGTAATTGTTGTATTATTGTAGGATCAATGTTCACACATACATTGTTGGTTGAACATTGCTCGTAGCTACATTGGAATTGCCATGACGTACATACAATAATAATTGTGAAAATGATTAAATGGTATAAACTATTTCAAGTATGAGTGTTCACAGTTTTAACGGGAAGCACTGGGAACCATATTCGGTATGCACGTTTTATCTTAATGATACAATAAGATCCATAGAAGTCTCAAAAAATACCGATGACTGACAATTTGTATCTTGTCAAAATTCAATTCCAATGATAAGTGATAGTGTGAAGATAAGCACTTCTTGGCTCTTTCGAATATACTTTTACCATCTGAAAATGAACGGACCCGCTAACTTTTTTGGTGATCAGTCAAAAACGGTTCTGGCAGTTTTTTTTCGGCCGCAAGGGCTTTACGTCATCGTCTGCGCGCGCGCACCCCGGGCAAAGCGGGTTTGCGGTCAGCGATTCGGAAGAAATTAAAAAGTCATAAATAAAATTCAAATTCGGAACGTCAGCCAGTCGGCCACAGATAATACAAGTTAGACCTTATTAACTCGAAGTAAGGAGGACGCGCTCATTTATTTTTTATCACTACGAATGAAAAAAAACACTATCGATTGATTAAATATGGGTAAGTAGGGTAATAACTCGGTAGACACTTAAGACTACTTAGACCCAGTAGATGTACATGGTTTATTACGTTTTTATTTGCATCAAGTGCGACCACACTCATGTACTTAATTGCTTGGTAAATGTCTTTGATACCCATAAACTTTGCTATGTCTGTGAGCAAGCACAGTTGGGCAACTATGCTATAGGTATAGCAGTTCAGTTTTACCACACTGGACACAACCTACTAATAAGGGGAATTAACAAAAATAGGTCAACTTTTAGACATAAGAAAATTTCGTTTGATCATCGTGAAATTGTAATAATAAAGGGAATACCTATACAGGTAGGTAAAGTTAATTGACCTCCTTATGCATGTTGGAAAAAAAATCTATTATTGTGTTTATTTTAAACCTCGTTGATTTATTTCGGCCCAAGTCATTCACATGCTACAAACCAGCTCGTAACGCGTTGTCGTATTTTCTACGCCGCAAATATCAATGGAATTCCTCGCACGCCACAGGCACTCCAAAACAAACATGTAGCACTTTTGTGACGGCAAACATTGTGACAAAACTTCTTTTCAACACTATTACCACTACCGAAACACATTTTAAACTTTATCCCTAATAGTTTTAAAGCTTCAACTCGCACTGTTACAAGAGCTTGAAGAGGTGTAGTCGACGCGCTGTCTGCGGTATTGAACTCATTTTTTACGTTCCCACGCAGTCACTTTCATTACATTTCTCTCTGACCACCTGTCCCGTCCGAAGCTTTCAAATGAAAGCGTCAATGGTTTAGGAACAGGAGGTATTTGCGGCGGTGCGTACGAGCATAGTAAATACCATTGAAGGATTCCGATAAAGTGTGAAAATGTAAACAGTAGCGACGCGGAACAAAAGGCCGTTAGTGCTCTCAAAACAAATACTACGGCGTATCTACTCATTACGAGTATGTGTGGAAAGAAAGTATACCAAGAACGAAAGGTTTATATAACTTTTCGGTTCTACATGAGCCTCTAAAGTCTCGAAACTGTAACTTATATTTAATTAGGTAGACACTTTTGATCTTAGCCGAAAGGCTGACAAACGATAGGTAGTTAAAATACGTATATAAGTAATACAAGTTCCACCTGTCAAAACAAGATTATCATCACAGTTTTAATTAATTATTATGCATGTAATAAATACAATACGAGTGTATGTATTTATAATGAAACGACATGAGGTCATGGTCTTTGACCTTAACCGGTTTCGTCAGAAACAAGCATATGAAAAATAAGTAAATAAAAAAACGATGAGACGAAACGCCTAGACGTTCATAAAATCACTAGCGGCCGCCCAGGAAATCGTAGGTAGGTATGCGATTTTAGTTTCCTCAAACATAGTGTTTTATTATAGCCTTTCCTCCACAAATGGACTATCCAACACAAACCGATTGTTAAATTCGTACCAGTAGTTCCTAAGATTAGCACTTTTTTATCAGATGATTGATTGAAGAGGACGGTTACAGGATACTATAGAAAAGAAACACTCTTTAAAATGGGGCCGGTTGCAAGTTTCAAGAACAAGCGACACATGAAATTAAATTAGACCTTGATAATAAAATAGAGTTTGAGTGAGAGTTTGCCAAGACAGTTGTAGTGTGTTTCTGCTAATGCAATGATCACGATATCCTCAGTCATTACTGAGGATATCTCATCAATACGAGAAATACGAATTAAGCAGGAGGAGGAATAAAAGCACAGTGCAAGCCCAAAATATGCTTTCGTATTTTTAGCTCAAGTCTTCATTGGTGGTAATAAATCATTATTTGCTCAACAAAAAGTTGGCGCCATATAATTTTGCGAAAAAACCAAACCAATTTACATGTTCAAGTGAGTTTTTATAGTCCTTATCTAGTTCCTTATTCTTTTTCACACAGTTTTTCGATAGCTGATTGTTTCATTATAAAATTCATATTGTTTTTTTAATAGAAATATCAAACTGGTATATTTTGTTAATTTATTGTCAAAATTATGCACTGTTTATGACAACGAAGTTGTTTTGTTATAATGATTTTATGAAGAATGAATGTTTACTTTAAAGTTATTTCCATCTGCATTTATTTGTAACTTAAGAAACTTAAAAGAAAATATGTACAATTTTCTTTTTAATACACCAGGTAATTTAGACGGGCATAAGAGTGGGTACTTTTAGCACGAGTATCAGGCGTAGACACGCCGAACTTAAGTCGCGTTTTATCCACCTAGTGTGTTTCTATACTTAGAGTTGGACTTTGGATTGACACACTTGACCATGTTTTAGGCGACATGGCAACTAACAACTAACGGTGGCTCATTGCTCGGTCATCAACCATTACTCCTTCACTTGCGGTTCTTATCACGTCAATCAATGACTTCTTTTCTATTGAATTTAAAATCTTATTTCAAGAGGACAAGAAACTCTATGACGTCATCTTTCTAAAGGCAAATTTTACGCTGATTTTCATATGGGATCTATTTTCGTATTTAAGAAATTATTCTATTCTTTTCTAATTCAGGAGCTATGTCGCAGAAATCTTTCACGGCATAACAATATACCTATTTATAGCCTTGACAATTGACATGGAAGTCATGGAACCGAATACTGTGAAATTATAATTTCAGAGGCAATTTATAATTATATCATGTCTAGGGAATGCAATCTCGCGAGATTAGGGCTCCGGCGAGATCTCGCGAGTTTACGAACGACGATCTCGCGAGATCTCGTCAATTACGAGATCTCGCGAGATTGCCAGTTGTGTGTTAATTCGTGCAGAAAATCACAAAATTTTCATGAATTAAGAAGAAAATAAGTATTAAAAATCATAGTAATTGTGAAATCAACATTAATCATTACGAATTATTTTATTAAATTTTCATGTGTTTAACAGCTTTAAGCGTATTTATTTGCGTATATATTTTATATCAGTCTTCTTTTTTAACTTTATCAAAACAAAATCAAGCAAATAACTTTTAAAAATAAAACAGTTCTTTTATAACTTAACAAACAACAAAAAGTTTAAAATTAAAATATATAAATTAAGTTCACAAATAAACTCTAATGGATTAAAATAAAAATAGTAACTACTATCTAGTAGGTACTATTCAAAATATGTACTTGTTCAGTTCCCTCATAGATGACAATGAATCCCATACGAGAAGCCCAGGGGGTCAACAACTGATTTAGAAATGGCAATTTACATACGGGTATGTACATTTCTGTTTTAATTTATCCTATTTCTGAATGGAAACCATGAATATTATGCAGCATTCGACTTTTGGTGATGACCAAGTTCAATCTCGTAAATCTCGCGAGATCTCGTCCATTTTCGCCCGAGATTGAATCTCGCTAAAATAGGCCGAGATCTCGTAAAAACGAGATCTCGCGAGAACGAGATTGCATTCCCTAATCATGTCTAACAATAACATACCTGTATTACCTAACATGTATGGAATAGAATATTCTAGATGTTTGGTTACTGTCATACAGACGAAAACAATCAGGGTATTCTCGTATAAGTGACACTGTTTTCTTGACTCTTAATGCAATGGAACGCATCTACTGAACCGAGGGCCGTCTTTCATCTACATGGCCCTTAAAACTTCTTGTTTGGTAAATTTGGGGCTCCAAAACTTTTTCTTGGGGCCCAAATCGATCGATGACCATTGTGCCCAGAGGGAAAGAAGGTTCTGTTCTCTGTTGACTTAACCCCTGTAGTTAGTTTCGCACCTGCGTGGTGGGAGTGACTGCTGTGGTGGGAAGATTCACCCTAAGACATTGTAGAGCTACTGAGACTTCTATTTTTTTCTCAGACACAAGAGTGACAATTCTAGCCTGTTTACGGCCAAGTCCCTAGCATATTTTGTCAGCGCTGCTCCAGCTATGCTTAGCCCTAGTGCTACCACGGAGAGGGGGAGGGTCCGTCAGCTATTGACGAAAACACGAATGTTCAAGCTTCATCGAGCTAACGAGTTGTGAACTTGTGAGGTTCAAGTCCCGTAACGTAGAGTCAGACTGTGTCTCCGATCGGCGCGACTCGCAAAAAACATGACATGACGATGACGTTGAGATGTGGCTGAACAGATATCAAGTGTGTTTCTGATCTAATACTGTGTTCTGTATGATTGTTGAAAATTTAGAACAGATTGAGAGGCTTCTGTCTTTGAGCGTTCACGAACTAGAATCAAGGCCAGAATTGAGTTGAAATTGACCCAAGACTTTCCGTGTAGATCCCCAAGAACTGTTTTCTGTTGTATCGTATCACTGCTTAGCTAGTTACGAGATGTTTTCATCATCATCATCATCATCAGCCTATCGCAGAGAAGAGAGCCCTAGGAGAGGCCTATGTCCAGCAGTGGACTGCGATAGGCTGACGAGATGTTTTAATATGCTCTATTTATTTCACTCCCCTTATATCCAGTAGAGATATTTTGTCGTCTCATAAATTTAGAAGTTGATATCCAAATCCTTAGTTAATTAACTTATATTATAGATTTTCAACGAGGGTTTTCTATTTTATCTGCGCGACCATATTTCTTACCTAAATTAATGTGCGAAATGATGTTATCACATATATTATACTATCTGTGATCATCGGCCGGCAACGTAACGGTCGCGGCGTCTGCGTCTGTGACCACGAGCCCCGGATTAGGGTCACTAGTTGAACTGATCTGATTGGAAACTTTGCTTTAATCCTTAGTTGTTACTAAGTGTTAACGTAGTCGGTAATTTCCTTAACTTATTTACGTTAAACAGTGGCAATATTGCAATGTCCTTCTTCCTCCTCTTATTGAGTTCTATTCAATGCGAGGATCGTGATAATAGTATGAAATGAAACACACATGACACTCTTGGTAATCATAATGTGTTCTTAATGTTATAGCGAGGCAAGCGAATAAGCGGGTCACCTGGTGGCAAGTGATCACCGCTGCCCAAGTGATGTCTACACATACAAGGGTCGCAGATGCGTTGCCTGCCTTGAAGATCCCATACCCTCACCAACTAAGGTCTCGCGTCCTTATTCACTGGCAAAAACAGCACAACAGTCTACTTCTCTGTGGTCTTCTGTAAGGTGGAGGTACTTCCCCAGAAGAGCGGATCATTCGACTGGAAGTTCCACTCTTCCAAGCTCTACCACTCCAATTGGATTGGTTTTTGTTGCCTTCTCCATAAGTTGTACAATATAGGTACCTACAACTGATATAGGTAACATAAATTAATGCATCAAAAAATATATATTTAAAGTACTGTCAGGTAGGTACTGATAGAGTTGATGCTTCGGATTCCAATAAATACTAGGACTTCAACTACATATAGGCCAAGTGAAGTAAATGGAAATAAATATTTACTTGAATCAAGGCTATTTGCTTTAACACTTTGGTTGTTATAAGTTAAGCCGGCCAATTGAAACAAATGACAAAGCAACTTGTGACAATTTTAGAAATAAGTTATTCCCCACACAACTAAATAATAGCCTAGAAATTCACAAGAAATAAATAGATTTGTAACTTATGTAGGAAATCTAAAGTTGGGTATATTTGAAGTGAAAGATTCTACTTCAAACTACATACATATTGTTCTCGGAGCTCGTTGATCCAACAAATGTGTAACATACTTTGCTTTCGGGAAGTAAGATTCCATACAAATTGGGATTCCTTGGTCAGTGACTTCTGTAACTATGTGTGAAGAACTATTTATGGCATTTGTGACTGATGTTTGCAGATCAAGTTAGAGGTCGGTACACTTGGGTGATATACAATAGTAACTTTGGCAAAAGGCCTGAGAGACGAACTTCTTAGCTATCCATGGATTCTCCGTGCGGGTGCCGGGTCCATCGCGTGGAACAGAGAGGAATGTCAGTCGGTGCCTGGGACTTTCGACCCAGCGTGTATACCTTATTTAAAGAACCGAAATTATTAAAAAAAAATCTATTTCTTGATTTAAAGCTTTTGTGAAAAGATACTATAATTTAACAGGTCCTCTTACTTATAACATGACTAAATACAATGAGATGTTGGAATATCGGAATTGGATCTTTCCAAGTAATAGCTTTAAATTGCTGGTCTCGGTCTGGCGCCTAAGTTCACTCTATTCCTGTAAAAGGTTGCTGTGTGCCCCCCAACTATGAGGATAAAGAAAATGGAAAATCACGCAAACATGAAAATCTCATCACAACAAGTCGTAGGTATATGAGATCTGGCATAGATTTAAACCGTCAGGCCTTGACTATTTTAATTAATGTGACGTACGTTGATTACAAAGGTAAGTACAGGATTTAAAGCGAATGTCGCTTCACATTACAGGGCCTGTTTCAGAGCTGTTCAAAGTATAGCGAAGGCACATCTATGGATTAAAATCTATGATATCTTGCATAATGTTTACTCCTTAATCCCTAAGCAAAGTTCTTGTAGCCAAAATCCAGGTAGCGAAGGATTCAGATTTCTTGGAAGAAATTAAATTCCGATTTGATCAGCTAATCCCAATGATAAGGAAATGACGTGATCAATATACATTCTTAAGCAGTTTGTAACACTGTGTTCCGAAGATTACCTATCACCTGATGTTCTAAGAAAATTATCTGAGATGAAACTGATAATAAATCAAAGTTTGCGAATCATCTCATTATATGGTACATTAGTACCTAACATGCTTGGAATATTGTACTAAATAGTTCTTATAAAAAGATGAATCAATCATTGCTAATAATAATAATATCAATTTGAGATACTATATTGTGACCTCAGTATGATAACTTGATAAGATAATAAAGTGGTTAAGGGGCTTTCATTTTTAAAAGGTACAAAATCCATATTAAAACAATATTATTGTAACTTATAAGTACTTACACTCATGTAAATTACAAAATAAATGCAGAAACTTCTGGAAACGCTTAACGCCTCAATCAAAAATCACGCATAGTTTAGTCGAGTTCATAGGTTTCACATTTCCATGGACAGAACAGTGGGTGGACGAAGGTTTAATTGGAATACTGTGGTTTTCCATTTATCGTTACGACGCCCCCAATCGCAGATTCATACAATATAATTTCCCGGGGACCTAGGTATTTTATTTTCCGCAATCAGTCAAAGTGCATAGGTTTCCACAATACATCCATAGACTTATTGGAAAGAAAATAGCACAACCTTCAGTAAAAACTTTTCTAATTTCATCTCGGTCCAGCAACAATGAGCTTAACGTCAGTATTGCATAATATTATGCTTTCCATGAATACCTATGTACGAAGGAAAATACGTAATTCAAGCTAAATTACTGCCTCCGTGAGTCAACTATGCCCCTATCTTGAAATAAATTGTCTGTCATGCTGACGATTTATAGTTCACACAAGTAATAGTGGAAAATCCTTTATAAAAAGGAAAAAAATCTACTGTCTCAGCAGATAACAGTTTTTTCTATTTTCACTAAGTTTTCATTGACATTTCATTTGCATCATCACTATGTATGTTACCTGTGAAGCATTGACAAATTAAAACCTGCACAACACACTAGGAAAAAAATATTTAAAAACTAGCGGCCGCCCGCGACTCCGTCCGCGTGGATTTCGATTTCCAATATCCTATGTGTTATTCTGATGTATATAAGCTATATTGTGGTAAAGTTTCATTCAAATCCATTCAGTAGATTTTACGTGAAAGAGAAACAAACATCCATACATCCATACATCCACACATCCATACATCCATACATACATACATACAAACTTTCGCCTTTAAAATAGTAGTAGGATTTTCTTCGTTTTTTTTTAACAATACATCCTGTAAGAAGAAGGAGGTTACGTTGCGAAATAATAATATATTCTTACAGTTCACCAGAGCAAACTTATCAAAACTTTACCTACTTTGGATCTATATATATATATATATATACATATGACTATTAAAACCATAGAATTCATAACTGAATCCATAGGGTCGGATAAACAAAGTTTGAATGAGGGAGAACTTTTTAAGCGTAACTATGACTATCTACATGGAAAATAAGTACCTACTCTTTGAAGGTACTTTTTTGCTAACCGCATAACGTAGCTAAAAATGTCTTCTTTGGTACAAAACGACATTAGGTTTCTCAAACATTAGGAGCGCGTCAAACTATGTATGTTAAACAAAATATGTAGCGAAATATGAACTTAACATCCTCGCGGATTATTGGTAGAGCTCCCATCAAAATGAAACTTTCAACCACGTTTACCATACAGATGGCAAAAATGGTTGTGCTACTACAAAAACAACTTTTTATTAACACCCACGTGCAACTAAACAACTGAAAATATTTAAAAGGCTTCAGTAATATCGACAAAAAACTTTCCAATCGCGGAGCCAATTAATATTCACTTGTTTTAAAATGTTATTTCCGACAGTTGGGTAACGTTGAAGGGCGACAAATCTCCAAAGCAACCCTTAGGAAAACGTTACGCTATTTTAATATAGAAGAAAAATACCACATTGTTTCTAGTAATTAAAAAAACGAAAGACCCCTTTTTTTCTGTATTTTTCCGTGTAATTGAAATGATAAAAGTTTGGTGAGTTTTGTTGGGAATACCTACAATAGCCAAGAAATTATGTAACCCTGCTGTGGCACCAAAAATATATCAAATACTAACCATATTCGTTCAAGGGTACCCACGTGTCTTCCCACTCCGCATCTTATTCTTCTACCATGTTGAATGCAAAAAAAAATATTTTATAATACATATTACAATAGTGTGTATCAGCACCATCTAGTGAATATGCCGTGAATCAAGTTATACTCCCCGCTACTGAATTAGCAAGAGCATGACGACCCCAACGCACACAGGGAACGTGACAAGAATACGCATAGATATGTCATTCAAGCAGTACTTTCTACTACACACACTCGAGAACAAGTAGTAATTTATTCAACAAGGAAATTAATAGCGAAAATGTAAACGACTGAAGAGTTTATTATATTAATTAGTATAGTAACGACTAATATGACAAAAACAGTGCAGGAACATTTGTGTTGTGATTTTGCCAAGTGATTTTAGTAGGTTTTGAAAGAGTTCTAAAGTTTACATTGATTCCAAAACATAACCTCAAAATTCGGACGTAAACAAACGGAATAAAAGGTGAGTGACTTGTGAGCTTGATTTATCTTTAATTGGATATTGATGAACCATTTGTTTAAAAACAATAATGTAGCTTTTTGCCCCGCACTTGTTAAACTTAACCTTCCCAGTTTACGAGATTGTTTGTTTTTAACCTTGTAGGAATTAACAAGAAGTATTGAATAAAGTTACCTAGGTATCTACTTTAGTTTAGGGCTAGTTAATCTAGTTAGTATAATTTATAAGGAAGGTAAATTCACTTAAAAGAGAACAAATAATAACTTTACGAACCTTATTGCTACCTCTACTTATGTAGAGTTGTTATTGCAATGCAAGTCACTTGTTTTTCACTAGGAAAAAACATGTTATAAAAACAAAAACTCAATTTCATTTTATATCACACAAGTGTTGATTCCTACTTTCATTGAGTTATCAATGTATTGAAGCACATAGGTTATCAAGAATCAATAGTTAATTGCTACGAGAATGTCGATGTCGCAATAGAAATGTGCTGTTAATATTTGTACAATACAAATAGCTAATTTGTCTATTGAGATAACGGATTTTGTGATAATTATGTTGTAATAATGCTATGTAACATTGCTTCTAATTTCGTATAATAGGTACTACTTAATTTGCATCTAATCTTTAGTTGAGATGATAAGAACCATAACCATTAATACTAATTTATAGGCATTCATAAATTGTTTGACAGCTAGCTTATCACGCATGAAATAGTATGTAATAGACCTGAATGGAAGGATTGCAAGTGATTTTCCACTTCCACTTAGATAAACTTAATAGCGTACGCTTACCTTCAACGGCCGACGGAAGAACGCCGCTTTAAAACACATTTTTAACTTAAAAGGGCAAAGTAGACAATTTATAAAATTTAACACACCTGCTTTCGGTAAACGCTAAGTATCTAAATAATCATTAACGTAAAGGATACCCAGCACCACTTTGCGCTAATGACTTTTAAAACGGACTCACCTAAAACGTTATCGCATCAAGCAAATGGAACTGCTCAAGTGACTCAACAGCCGAGTCGGCGAAAGTGACTTCTTTTTTTTAACACTAGATGCCAGACCTCGGAACTGAGGCATGTCCATTACGCACTACACTCGTTGAATCCTGTTAAGCACACTGTTTCATCCTCGGCACTGCATCCCAGACACTAGGCTTAATATTTAGAGGAAGCTTTCGTTTATCGTTTTCGAAAACACGAGCACATCGTTCGTAACCGACGTCGGCCGCCGATTGTTCCTTGCCGTCGGGTTCGGCTCAAACCCACGCGAGGACGTTGACGATTACTGGCAACGTGATCCACACATCACATGCTACACGAAAAGCTTGAATTTTAGTCTGTCCAAGAGAACACATCAAATAAGACGTAGATGAGCGAGAGAATCGGCCTCTTAGCATTGACTGGACTGCGCTTGGACCGTGCAGGATGCCAGCCATTAGGCGAAGAGCGTCCATTATCGTATTGTCGTGGGCTTATCGTAGTAGTGTCTCCTTAAATTGCCGACTGGTAACAATAAACGTGTGAGTCTGAGTAAGAAATTTGGAGGCTCCAGCTCAGTTCCACAGCCAATAACAACAACCGAAGTTCAAAGACATAGAATCTACGAGTCTCCAAAAAATGTTTAATCACAAAATCTGTGTTGCGGAAATGATTGTTTATCAAATGTCTCCAAAGTTCACATGTAATGATGTAGGTATTACAAATATCTCATTACCAGTAACGTCTGTAGTGGAAATGGAGACATTAAGATGCCTGGGCGAAGGGAATGATCAAGTCACGGGACCGGATCCAGGGTTACTCACGCTCGTTACTCCAATTGAACGGTTAAGTACCAACGGCGATGCTAAAAGCCGACCGCTTCCGTTCAAATGTTTCACATAGGAACCAGTCTTTGTTCTGTTTTGATGCAGAGGATGCTCAAGGAGTTGATTATGAAGTCATCTTATTTAGAGACATAATTACGTGCCAGTACATTATATGCTTCTGCTACAGGTTCCACTAGAATTACTCGAATAGAATATTCTTTGTATTATGTTTCGTCTCGTCTCTAGTCTTGAGCATCCTTATTCTTATCGACAATATGTGTAGGTATTACATAATAAGGTATTCCAGCGTTATTATAAGAGCAGACAGCAAAATCTGCTGTTAGGGAAGGTCACACGACAATTGGAGTCAGCTCCAGCGAATCAACAAATTGATGGGTCCAAGAGCTCATCTGGTTCAATCTACAGATGCAAATGACCAGTGGTCTACATTTAGTAATGCGTTTCGCTTTGTGAGCTCGGTCGACAGACGGGGGAGGTCGGCCCGATTTCGTTCGAAGACGATCAAGGATGTTTGCAATAAGTCACTAAGGTCAACGAATTGATCATTTGTCATATTTCTCGGGCTCTCGACATAATAGTACCCTATATTCATAGCTAAGAATATCATAACTGTCCTAATAAAAGCCGTCAAGACTTTACAAACTACAAAGGTATGCGAAAGGTATACATGAACCTGGCAAGTGATAACCACGTTTTACTATAGACAAAACTAGTGACGCAAAATATCGGATACGTACACTCATTTCTTTCCATTTACAGATAAAGTAGGTAAGATAGAGTCAAGTTTACTAAACAAATATTTATTCTGTAGTAACAAAAGAGGTTCAGAAAGTTTATTTGTTTATAAATATTTTTTTAACGTACCCTTATATTAATAACGGTACAAGCAACAAAACATTTAACTGGATCATGTACGTTTGTCGCAGTGTTACTTCTGTCTTTCTGATAATACTGATTTTATATTAACAAGAACCAACTAGCAAAATCTATGTGCAGTCTCATTGTAAGAAATGCTCAGGTTTCATCGGTATGCATCGGATGTTGATGTTGCAAAAGTAGTTTTGGATATGACGCACCAAGAGGCCCGCGGGCGCGGCCGTCACTCCACTGGCTTCAGCCAATCACAGCTCAGCATTTTACACAACACATGCATTTACATAAATACTACTAGTCGTTACTCTAAGACATTCCTTTCCTTTATTTAATCATACTCCAACGGCTAATCTATCCCTTTTGTTACACAGTCTCTGTTATGTAAGGAAAAAATATTCGTCTTTGAACCATTAAAACCCTGACTATTTCAAAACTTCTAGAATGATGAATTCACGACATGATTGTTTGTCATCTTTCAATCCAGACAATGTACCTGTTGCATAAATGGTTAGAGCAAACTAAATTCCACTTATGTCTTACAATTGGTAACTAACTAGCCTGTTTGTTTTGAACATCTTTCTATAGTAAGACATACTACATATTCGTAATTTCGTTTGACCTTTATAACATATGTATTAAGTCAGAAATTATAAGAAAAGTGTTGGCTATTTAATTAATAAACTACGAAACATTACACCAAAATGGCAAGCAGCCGACAAAACATTTCCAGAAAGTGCTAAAAGCGGAATTAAATAACGCTTTGGACCCGTTCTATCTCGCGTTCGAAGAAACTTGTGACTTGTGCAACACAGGACTCCGTAGCCGTACCAATGAAATTGATTAACTTACGTAACTCTTCAATTAACAGGTATTCACGAAACGAAACACTTTTCGAACCCAGATCATTTCGTAATTTGATAAATCTATTACCAATTTTTTTGTGATGTCTTCTAAATCCAAAACTGATAATTTAAGGAAACTTTTATTAAATTAGGTATACGAGTAGTGTCAACTTGACAGCATTTTATTTAGAATTACTGCTGAAGACTAGCAAAGTTGTGAAAATAAGTAGTGTAGTCACCAGCCGTATTTGCGGACTTATGTTTTAGTGCACCACAATTACTGAAATATCTAAGGTATAATATCCTATGAAGTCGGGGAATCGTGAATTCTTAGATAAATAAATTCTACTTTCTAGTAGTGTTCTTCTAAATACAATTATTTATCTGCAAGCTTGTGTTTGGAAGTTCCTACTCATTTCAAGTGTTATTGACCCAAACCTTTTGTTTTGCTATAAGTAGGTAGTCCGGGGTCAAGTGAAAACGTGATTTTAATAAAATTATTGTGCAACATTGACTTCTCTGTTTTACATCTCTACTTTTATCAAATCGGTAATTTGTCCATCTTAGTTATCTCTCGAACTTTAAACTCAAATTAATTTCAAGCTAATTTTATTAGTATTTTGGAGCACATGTGTTTAATGACGGACTGTTAAAAAATTGCATTTTTATCTTTGTTTAGAATTTTATCTGTAGTTCAGAAACAGATTTGATGTTATCAGTTAGTAACTAAGTTATGATTTATTATGGAAACGTTGCACGATAGATGTTGATTTGCATAGATAGTCCATCCACGAGCACACTAAGTACCTAATCAGTATGACCTAAGTCCATTCACGCACTGTTTATAAAAGTACCTACATCTAATCCGATGCACGTAATTGTTAAACAAGCACTTGATTTAATAGTTTATGACGTAATTTTTTCACCAAATATTAGTCAATTTAATCAATCCTAGACCGTTAATGAGTTAGTTAATGTTGTGAATTAACGAAAATAGGGCTTTCAATACTTTATTTCTTAATAATATTTTATTCCGATATTGATGGATAGCTTTAGTAGTTATTCAACGTACCAATACTTTGACTTTTTATTAATAAGAAAACAGAATGAACTTTTGATTACATAGCACATTTCCGTGTATTCTACACGGAAATGTGCTACAAATATTTATCAGTGATGGTGAAACATTGCAATCACATTGGAAGGAGATATCAGATAGATAAAAATTTTGAATACCTATGTCGATTTTTTTTCCTTCAGTAAGATTAGCTTGAGACGGAAAAAGAAGTTTGTGTTTAAAAACAATTTCTCGGAAAAGAGTGACAGATTAGCGGCCACAATACAAGGGTTCATAAGTGGATGCACTAACTTGTTTTTGTTTTTATCAAAATGTCTAGTACTTCCATTTGTAAAAACAAATCTGCAATGTAGCAAGTAGCAGCAAACAAATTGCATCTTTAAGATATTAGATGCAAAGCTGAGTTTGGTATGTAAGTAGATGCACTTACTGGTAAAGTCGCATCAACAGATTAAATGGTTTAGCCGGATAGCGGCCACACAGTTCGCTCACCTCAGCGACATCTCATAAAGTTCATAACTTGAACCATTTATTTGTCACAGTGAAAGTTTTGATAAAACCAAATGTGTGCCGACTAGCATTAAGTGTCTCGCCTTGTTCCGATCAAGTCGACCTAATTCTTTTTTGTTAATTGATTTTCAAGTTTGTTTAATTTTAATAAATTGTTAAAAAAGTTTTTGTTTGACCCAAACCAGGAGAAAAGTATACAAGGTAAAACATGAAATGTTTATTGAAAAAATAGTTATTTTGTCTTTGTTAATACTATTGAATTAAATTACAATAATTGTTAAAGCTGAGTTAGGAATTTCGGTATCATCACCACAACCTTCGATAGCTCAGTTGGTAGAGCGGTGGACTGTAGTTGGAAACGAATGGCTATCCATAGGTCGCTGGTTCAAATCCGGCTCGAAGGAATCTTTTGTAGTTTTTCTATATGAATTGTTAATTTATTTATTTGACGATAATTTGAATTTGTTTAAATATTTAACAAAAAATTATTTCAGTTGTTTGATATAGATAATTTTGGGTATTTTTTAAAATTCTTTGAAATTACCTACTTGTCATACCTACATTTCAAATTGATTTTAATTAAGTTATTATTTATTTGAGATAATAATTATTGTAAAGATTAAATATTAAATTATTTAAGATATTGTGTTATGCAAAGGAAATTGAAAAATAATCAGTATCCTTTCTATTTTCGGGTTTATATCACAAAAATCAATTTTCATTTTGACTTTTTAATACATGCTCGAAATTGCTAACTGCAGCAATAAAATTTAAAGTAAAAAAACATCTGTTTCCGCCCGGGATCGAACCGGGGACCTTGTACGTGTGAAGCACACGTGATAACCGCTACACTACGGAAACTTGAATGTTCGTGTCGAAATTTTAGAATAGGTTCTGAAAGACTCGTTATTTGTACTAGATTTAATATTATATTTCGGGATGGACTTAACACGTATTAAATAAATTGTTATGAAAATAAAGCTAATTTAAAAGTTAATGACAAACCTTGATTGATGCACTGGCACAAACAGGTTGAGGAAAAAAAAAGCGCGAAAACAAATAGAACACAAGTCGCGAGCGCCCTCTGTGACGGCGCTGGGAAAGCAGATGTTGTCTCAGGGTGCCGCCATCTTTTATACCATCACAAACTGTGTTATTACCACCCGCTGAATGTGTTCATTACTTTTATCCTATCATTGTATGGGAGTGGTTTATGTCGCGCAAATTCGTAATAGGACTGCCACCCCTTTTTCTTAGTGCCATTTTTGCTCCCACCATGTTCTAATCACACCGCGGCTAAAACGTCGCTATCGATTGTGTACGTTTCCATTGCTGTGTCAGAAAGGGAACAAGTGAACTGTTTTCAAACAAAAGCAGCAATGATCGCTTGGTAAATTGTTTAGTGGTAGTGTGAGAAATGTATGAATACAGTTCCAAGGAGACTACCCACGTCAAACATACTGATTATTCCCATGGGTCATAGAAAATTACGATCCATGTAGTTTGTTCACAATCTGGCGAGAAGCGGAGGTTGCTCGAAAAATTTTATCGAGCTCACATAATTCAAATGAAGCTTTTGCATTAATTTATGGTACTTTTCGCCATGTTGTTGTACATTTTTACGGAGGATTTTGTACTCGGGGTTCATGTTTGAATGCGAGAAAATGTTAAATGATTAATGTTACTCGCCGAAGTTTCTAGCCAAGCAATGGTTAGGTTTAGGCTTAGGGCAAAAACTGGAATGCGATTTGGATTCAGGGTGAGAACTAGTAAGAAGTTTACATAAGATCAATGAGCTTATTTAGCTCATTGATTTGCCAGGTTAGTTCATTTTCTCTTAACAACCAAACAACCCAATCCGAAATCAAAGTCAAAAGTAATGACTGTTGATTAAGCGATTCTTCCGAATTTTAGTTATTGCGGTCAGCTGTCAAATCAATTAAAGACTCCAGCAACAAACTTCCTAATTGTCGAACAACCTCAACAGTAACTCAACGTGGGGCTCGCTAAACCAATTAATAGGAAGTGTCCGCAATAAAAAGAATCACACCGATTGACATAAACTTTTATGTTCCTAGATAGACATCGCTCCGGTATAAATACATATAACAATCCGGACAACACTGGATTGTTAGAATTCCTGGCTAAGGCAAATTGACCGTAATAGGCAGCTGGTAGACAGATCAGCTATAAAATGTAATTTGTTGGCATAACTTAAGTTGGTATTGTGTTATGATGATGCAGTCCCAAGTCTCAATCTGATTAGAATGGTAAATAAGAAACTGTAGTCACAACATCATATCCCTCTTAATCCTCCTATGTGACGTGTGTGTGGGTTTGCGGTTTTCATTTTTCTGATGAATAAAAAATTTATGGTATATTATTAATACATAAAATGTACGGCCTGTGGTAATGTGGAGTAATCAGTCTTCTTCTCAGACTGAAAATCTCATATTAGTTCGTTACGAGGTGGCACATACTCGTATATGGCCAGTGCCAGAGTGTTTGTACCCCGGATATCAAATAATGCAGAAGACAATACAAGATTTGAATATTCTTTACTTATGTTTGAATATCTTTATAACAAATTAAACAGTTGGATTAAAAAAAAACAAGGTGATATTCAATTAATATCCCGCTCAACAGTTCCAGAATAAAACCTCCAAACTTCTTTCTCAGAATCCAAAATGGCGGTTGAAGGCGTGATGGTGTCCTACAACTATTCGGAAGACCGCGACGGCGCCGACATCTTGACCGTGTCAGCATCTGGCATCAAGTTCTCTCAGCGTTGGGTGCTGACTCACGGGTCCATCCTGTCCCCGTTGCAACAAGCCACTGTGATTCAGAAGGCTAAAGGAAAACCTATATTAAATGAAGACTTCTACAACAACCTACCAGAGATGTACGTAACGTGTGAGAAGAAAGCCAAGGGGGGAGAGGAAGGCCTGTATGAAGGGGTGGAGAGGGTCAGCAGGGAACGCAGTATGAATAACGACGCGGATTTTGAACACGCCAGCTACCAGATCAGGGTGCTCACTGGGAGGTAAGCTATCTTGGAAGTTTCAACAAGCTATTTAATAAGGGGATAACGCGACCTATAAAAAATGGGAGCCTCTTGGTCTAATAAGCAACTGCTTGACCATTACACCAAGCGGTTAATCCTGAGTCAGGGATCGACTGAAAAACCAAGGGTCGCGGGTTTAAATCCCGCTAAGAAAAATGTTTGTGTGACGAACATCAGCATTTGTACTCGAATCGTGGATGTTGATAAAAGTATACATGTATGTCGAATTGTCCATCCGTTAGTCCTAGCATCCATAGTACAAGCTTGAAGCTTATTTCAGGGCTAGGAAATGGGTGTGTTAGTCCAAGGAACTTATTTAGTGATATATTTATTCCAGGATATGCCACGTGTGGCAGTGTCCCATCCTAGACCGGTGCGTAGACGACATCCTGTACAGTTGGACCATCGGGCACCGCGACGGCGATGTGGAGAAGCAGACGCAGCTGGGCAAGGCGCTGCTGTCGGTCTTCGTGCTGGTGGACCTCGAGAGTGATGACAGAGGTGAGTGGCCTGTACAGCTGGACCATCGGGCACCGCGACGGCGACGTGGAGAAGCAGACGCAGCTGGGCAAGGCGCTGCTGTCGGTCTTCGTGCTGGTGGACCTCGAGAGTGATGACAGAGGTGAGTGGCCTGTACAGCTGGACCATCGGGCGCCGCGACGGCGACGTGGAGAAGCAGACGCAGCTGGGCAAGGCGCTGCTGTCGGTCTTCGTGCTGGTGGACCTCGAGAGTGATGACAGAGGTGAGTGGCCTGTACAGCTGGACCATCGGGCACCGCGACGGCGACGTGGAGAAGCAGACGCAGCTGGGCAAGGCGCTGCTGTCGGTCTTCGTGCTGGTGGACCTCGAGAGTGATGACAGAGGTGAGTGGCCTGTACAGCTGGACCATCGGGCACCGCGACGGCGACGTGGAGAAGCAGACGCAGCTGGGCAAGGCGCTGCTGTCGGTCTTCGTGCTGGTGGACCTCGAGAGTGATGACAGAGGTGAGTGGCCTGTACAGCTGGACCATCGGGCACCGCGACGGCGACGTGGAGAAGCAGACGCAGCTGGGCAAGGCGCTGCTGTCGGTCTTCGTGCTGGTGGACCTCGAGAGTGATGACAGAGGTGAGTGGCCTGTACACTGTACAGCTGGACCATCGGGCACCGCGACGGCGACGTGGAGAAGCAGACGCAGCTGGGCAAGGCGCTGCTGTCGGTCTTCGTGCTGGTGGACCTCGAGAGTGATGACAGAGGTGAGTGGCCTGTACAGCTGGACCATCGGGCACCGCGACGGCGACGTGGAGAAGCAGACGCAGCTGGGCAAGGCGCTGCTGTCGGTCTTCGTGCTGGTGGACCTCGAGAGTGATGACAGAGGTGAGTGGCCTGTACAGCTGGACCATCGGGCACCGCGACGGCGACGTGGAGAAGCAGACGCAGCTGGGCAAGGCGCTGCTGTCGGTCTTCGTGCTGGTGGACCTCGAGAGCGATGACAGAGGTGAGAGGCCTGTACAGCTGGACCATCGGGCACCGCGACGGCGACGTGGAGAAGCAGACGCAGCTGGGCAAGGCGCTGCTGTCGGTTCGTGCTGGTGGACCTCGAGAGTGATGATAGAGGTGGGTGAACTTTTTATTGGCGCAGAGGATTTTTTAAATATTTATTTTTACGCATGTTTACGTTCTAAATTCCAATTAACCTTTACCTGTTATTATTATGTATACATGTTGGGATCACGGGTCCCGGATTTCAAGAGGTACTGGGCTCAATCCCCCACATAAGTGTTTGTTTATAATTTAAAAATATATAGGAAATTCCATGAACATACGAATCAGCCAGCTCATACTCGTCTGGGTAATACACAGAAGTAAATACCTCTTTGTATTGTACTGTTATCCTTTTGAATAAAACAGCTCTAAAAAACGGAGCTGCGGTTTAATTAAAACATTATACCCCCCGACGTTTCGATTAGGAGCCGTGATCACGGAACTATTTAAATTGTTATACTTTTTTCTATACTTATGTGTGTGTCATTTATATGGTGAAAGTGCGTTAGCTTTACAAAGGTTTTTTTTTTAAAGATGTTCCGTATATGGGTGAATATACGCTATTTGAGTTTTTTGTGTCCCAGATAGAAATGTCATCTGTTCCATTCAGTAGTCTTAATTTCTCTATTTGACACTATTTTGTAATTTGTAATGATAAGGGCCAAAAGAGTTTTCCTGTTTTTTGAATTTTATAAGTACCAGAGGAAAATTTGTTACCAGAGGAGTGACACTATTGGCAGAGTAGTGACAAATTAAACTAGGGAAGTGATAGGCCATTGATTATTAGCTAAGCAAGGGACTAATATTAACTAAAATATTTATAAATTGTAGTATTTGGATATATTTTTATATTGCTGCCTTTCTTTTTCTTTTAATTCGGCATTTATAACCGGATCGTTTTAATTCTTTGGTAGCGTATTTTTTCAGCTTGTCATTTTTTTTCTAAATCTTGTTTGTTTCTTTTTAACATTCGCCATGATGTCTAATTACCTACTCGGGTACCTAGAACAAATTAACGTAGCCTTAAAACATTAAATTTTAACGAAATAAAAAATCGTCACTCCTCTGGCGCTTTTGTATTTCGAAGTCACGCCAGAGGAGTGACATAATCACACATAACCTACAAAAACAACATCACTCGCTTTTCTGACCAGCTTCGCGTTAAAACATGACATCTACACTTAATAAACATTGCATTGTGCAAATATAAAATTTCGTAACGATACAATACAAAACGATATACATACCAGAGGAAATACTCCAACGACTGGCACGAACATGCCTTCCTACAGTAAATCCCAAACTGACGCTTTATTATTGGAGTTTTACTCAACGTCGCGAGCTTTCTTCTAACTTAACACTATTGTACGCACATAATTCACGGACAAAAACATGTCTTTGCGGTTTTAAGTAAAAATTTTCTTCTTTGAAATTCGCCAGGTGAAGTGACATTACTGTAACAGGACTTGAAAAAAAGTTAGTTTTTTTGTCTAATTATAATTTTTTTACAGTGTATTTTGGTAAAATATGATTCAATGTTTATAAATACATATAATCAAATTAAAGTAAAAACATAATGGCAGGCTTATTTAAAGTATCTAGTTATAAAATCATTTTAATCTAGAAATGGGAAGGCCAGAGGAGTATACATTTATAACCTTTTTAAAGTATTAATGCCTAAATTTAACAATTATCGTAAATAGACTCTGTGGGCCAAATAAAAGACCTTATTCTTTATTGTTCAAGCATACAGAAACAATCATATAATAAGTTTAACATAAAATTTGTGTATGGACTATTGGAATTCAAATAGCGTATATTCACCCATATGTTAATCTGCGATTGAAAATTTAATTTGACATCCCAGACGATAACATCGGTTTTATGGATCGCTAAAACACGCTCAATCTTAAGAAAAATAAGCAATAAAATCCATAATAAATTACACAAAATTTATTTAATTACAAAATTAAAAACAATATTTTATTATTAATTAATCCGCGGTATATCATATTACGCCGCCTGGTGGTGTATCAGGTCCCCTTCCGGATCTATTTCTTGCCGCAGGTGTGCAACATCTCTGTTTAATAAGTATTAATTATTATTCGTCTAATAAATTAATATTTATTATGTAACAAAATCTAGCAACTTCTCTTTTACTCAGCGGGGCATGGGTCTATTATACATTATTCTAGACTACAGCTTATTTATACGAGTAAGGGTGAGACTCCACCAAAGCTAAGATATGTGCTGCGGAGCGAAGATGTGTCGTAAGCCAATAGCCAATTTTGGTATAATACATCATCAATCACAGCTTGAAATCCTATTGGCTACTTACGACACATCACACAGAACAGAACATATCTTAGTTGTGTCTCTCCCTAAGCCTTAAAAACTAACGTCTCCTGTAGAGAAAAGTTTTTCATTCCTTCTTTTTGTCTTTGCTACTCGCATGGGCAGTTACAAATATAAATTAAGTGACACACTAGGCTGAGTTTAAAAGAAAAACGTAGAAGTTTGGGTTGTAGGACAAATAAGGTATGCTTTGGTGCGTAAATCCGTTCAATTGGGATACAAAAATACTGATCACATTCAAAATTGGCAAAGGCTTGGCAACTTGCTACCGTGGAGTTTTGCCGTCAATCGTTGGCGGTAATCAGAAGTTCCCTTCATCACGCTGTGACCTTGACCAACGCACACTTCACTACAATATCTCTAAAACCCGTCCTATGTCCAGTAGATTGGGTTAATGAGGTCTGCCCACGCGTCAGACGGGAAGCGCCGCATCATCGCACGTGGACACACACGTTGCTCCACAGCTCCAGTGCTCATTCATAAACTACCGAGCACCTGTTTAGCGGTGATGACGTCACGAGAAAACATTTATTCTTCGTTGCGTTTATCTCGGCAGCTTGACGGCGGAGTGGTGAGCGCGCTCGGCTTGCGATTGCAAAATTAGGCAACTTTCCCAGGCCAGTCATCGGATGAGTGACTGAAAATTTCATCTCGAGCTCCTCCGCGTTTCGGTAGGCACGTTTAGCTGTTGGTCCTTTGCCTAATTTCTGTACGGTGGTGTCAAAATGCTGACCCACCGCACTATGAGAGTGAGGGAATAGATAGTGCACCTGTGCTTGCGCACTCACCCGTGCGGTAAATTATATCCTGCGTACCTACCTGGCTGATTGTAAGATCAGCCAGAACACAAACGAATTCCATTTTTCAGTAAAATGTTAAGGAATCTCAATTAGATGGGCATAAACCCCTAACCCAAAACGTCTAGCACTAAGCTGTGACAGGCTGATAATGATGTGATCTCACCATCTCTCGGATCGGCAACGAGGCTGTAATCGTGCCTCCACAGGTTGACAGATCCTCTGTGACTCCTGTGCTCGTCTGTAGGGAACAGCGTGATGCATTTATCCACTGCGTCTTTCTTTATCACACCAGCAATGCCGAGAAGAATGCCGCCGATGAGCACGGCGTGCTTGGAACCCACGTAGGTTGCGAGAATGGGGCCGCAGGCAAAGCCTCCTGTAAAATAAAAGATAGAACGTGATCGGCGAAACTTTTAGTAAATCGTATGAGTTTTAAATAACATAGAGAATGCAAATTTTTGCAGATAAAAGAAACTATGGTAAGTCAGACGCTCCCCCATGTAATAAAATGATGGGGTAATGCACAACAACAACCCAAATTCCATTTTTTTTATTGCTTTAGGTAGGCATACGAACAAGTGCGTCACGTGATGGTACATGATCACCGCTGCCCATGGACATCAACAACCGCACAAGGGTTGCAGATGCGTTGCCTGCCTTTAAGACCCCATACGCCTCTAAGAAACACAGTAAGATTATAATGGTATCATTTAACATTTTCATTTACCGAGAAAGTAGTTAAGAGCATCATCTTTCTTCCTCATATTCTGCACGGAGTTAGCGACCACCGCGAATGTAGCTCCCATGAGCCCAAGAGGAACCGCATGCATCGCATACCTTATACGTAAAAGAAACCCTATATTAATTAAAGGGCCCGTTGGTCTGGTGTTCAGAGACCCTGGCTACAATACCAAGGGTCGTGGGTTGGAATCGCGCTAGAGGCAAATGTTTGTGTGATGAACTTCGGCATTTGTACTCGATTCGTGGATGTTTGTAAAGCTTTTTAAAGAGTAAACATAATTCACGAAGATTCAGGGCAATAATACAGTTTTAGCTGGCACTACGCGGCGCTTTGCAATAACGGTTTTTTTGTCTTTGCAAAATTTGCAACATTCGAAAACCGCCTTTGTCCGTCCCCGTGATTACAGCCGTGAGCGCATCGAAAGAGTGTCGCTTAGTGAATTGCATTTTGCATAGCATGCAAGTTTATCGTCGTTTACTTTAAACTTTACCTTCTAAGAACATTGCTCAGTCCCACCGCATGGGAATACATCATGACGTCATAGGTACCGGCTATAACGCCCACCAAAAGGCCGTACCGAGTCGTGACACCCACCTGAAATTATAAGAATTAAGAAATCATTTTAACTTTGTACTTTTTCTCAAACGCATATTTATTCAGCTTTATATTTTCATACTATGAAACTCATCCAGCCATTTTTCGACGATGGCGGCCGTTCTTAAGATCTATTATAGTGCACAAGTGAGTGCGCAAGCACAGTTGCACTCCGAGAGATCAAGCGCAGGGCCAACGGCTTAACGTGCCTTCCAAAGCACGGAGAAGCTCGTGAAGAAAAGTGTTCGGTCACCCATCCGATGACTCAACTCTGCAAAAGTTGCTTAATTTGGCAATCGCAGGCTCAGCGCGTTTGGGAGCGTTTCCACATAAGCTGAGCTGCGCGGAGCTGAGCAGAGACGTGTAAAAATTTACCAATCACATTGCTTAAAATACACATCTCATCTCCGCTCCGATTCTGATTGGTCAATTACTAATACTAATTTACATTTGGTCCTACCTTTTTAGCAACATCGCATCCGTCAGGAGTATCATAATATCTGTAATAGTTCCGAGTGTTCGGAGGGGGACATTTACATTTATCAACCGACATTTATCAACGATATCAATAAAATGCAGATTATGATTTCCTAAGATTTCACAATTCCAATTTTTAGTTTGAAATTTCAAACGTCATAATAATATCATGTCAAAGTTGACATTTATAGATTTATGATATCAGTTTTCTTTTTAATACTTACACCTACCTATATGCTCCGACCAGAAATAGTTATTTACCTATACTATTATAATTAAGCTAAAAAGTTTGTTTTTTTGAATGCGCTAACCTCAGGAACTACTGGTCCAATTTGAAAAGTTATTTTTTTTTTGTTGGATATTCCATTTGACGAGGAATGCTTGAGGCTATAGTATATGTATACTTATGTGTGCGGAAATTGGAAACCACGCGGACGGAGTCGCGGGCGGCCGCTAGTTTATTTATAAAAAAACTATAAAATAAAAGTCATTTATACAAATATTGATTTCAGCGTTAACTCCGCCTTTTATACCTTCTTATGTATTTGTGTAATCAATTAAGTTTTTATAAACAAAGAAATATAAATAAATATCGGTATTTATCTTTCGTTCCAGGTCTTCTATCTAGGACACTGAGGCCGCTATCAGAACTGCTAGACATGGTGCGCCCGCCACCAGAACGAGGGTCCTCGCTTGAGGTGCACTCCACTCCGTTTGGCTGTGAAGTAAGCTAATTTTATTAAATACATTATATATTTTAAGTGATGCCTTGGTAGGACTTGTGAGTATTACTCGTGTTTGGTTTTGATAAACAAACTTTTTTAAATAAATAAATGCCTTGGACTAACACACCAAATGCCTAGCCCAAACTAAGCTCGAAGTTTGTATAGAAACTAGGGAACGGATAGACATACTGAAATACATTTACAAACATCCATGACACTAGTACAAAATCTGATGTTCATCAAAACATTTGCCCCTAGCGGGATTCGAACCCGCGACCCTCGGTTATGTAGCCAGGGTCTCTGCCCACTAGACCAACGGGCCCGTCAAAATCTAAAAATAATCACTCTCACTAGAATGTTCTCAAACATAGTTTTAACCGTTCATACAATTGAAGTCTAAAAATAAACGAATTTAATATGTATATTTTTTTCCCATGTCCGTTGCTTTACAATTATTACTCTAAATATCCAGAAGGCCTGATATTTTTTTCTTAAAGTTTCCATCTGAAAACTACATTTTCGACTAAATCATTTCAGGTTTTCCTAAATGCAGTAACGCGGGGGTCAATATGCGGTGTAGTTGGTAAAAGGCCGTCGTTGCTACTAACAGATGCTGCTACCGCACTTGGTTCCGAAGGAGGCCCTGTCTTCACGGAGGGACCTACGTAAGTAACCATTAATTGGGCTAAACAGATAAGTGTATTTTAGTCATCATCATCCTCCTGCCCTTATCCCTAAGTGTATTTTAGTCTGTTTCCGTGTACCGTCTGCTAAGAGGCCGTCAATGAATCATGTGATGTTCTTTTTTTAGCCCCCCCCCCCTGTCTTGGTGATACATGGTGGTTCAAATCTAGCTAGTAATCCATATTTGCGATAATAATATCACAAAAGAGATCACTTTTCCGCAGACAAATTCAAGAAATTTTTATTTTTGTCAAGAAATCCGCCAAATCAAGTACAAAGAAAAATGACATTGGACTGCAATGGACAGTAGCGCCTCTAGTGGCAAATTCACACGCGGTAGCTCCATTACTCACAATTATCCGAGCGTTATTATTACCGGTTTCTCCTTTAGCCATTTGAAGAAAGCTGAAGGCTGCCCGTAGAGTCTCGGAGTCTGGGAGAAGTCAAGCTCGTTGTTTAGCCACGCTGCTACATCGGATCTGAGGCCGATGTCGTGAAGATGCTTATTAAGCATGCAGTGACCTGTAATTATGTTTACTGCATGGCATTGGTTCTCTTTCCGCTTTATCAATCACTAGCGGCCCGCCCCGGCTTCGCCCGTGGTACTTGTCCACTATTTAATGGATGATATTATACATAAAAACCTTCCTCATGAGTTACTCTATCTATTAAAAAAAAACCGCATCAAAATCCGTTTCGTAGTTTTAAAGATTTAAGCGTTCATAGGGACATACAACATGACAGAAAAAGCGACTTTGTTTTATACTATGTAGTGATTTTGCGAATGTTCGACCTGTAGCAAGGAGCTGATCGGCACGGTAGTATGCAGCGTGTCGTGGTGGCGCGGCGAGTGGGTGGGGCTGACGCTGTCCGCGCCGCTGGGCTCGGTGCTGGCCGCCAAGCTGCGCGTGCAGCCGCCGGCGGTGCCCCGCGCGGTGACGTCGCATCCCCACGCCGAGATACTAGGTAACGACATCTGCCCACCACGCATCCCCAAACCCAGATACTAGGTAACGTCACCTGTCCACCACGCATCCCCACGCTGAGATACTAGATAACGTCACCTGCCCAACACGCATCCCCACGCTGAGATACTAGGTAAGTAGACTTCGACAGAAGGTAGTGGAGACGGGCCACCGCTGGTAGCATTATCAACGCTGAATCACAAATCATCCATATCATCGCGAGGAGTTGTGACATCCCTATTAATATCATAAATGCGAAAGTAACTGTCGGTCTGCCTGTCTGTAACAACTTCTCAACTGATTTTGATGAAATTGGGCGCAGACAATCTTTAGACCCTGAGAAAGAGCATAGGTTACTTAATACACGCGGACGAAGTCGCGGGCGGTCGCTAGTACTTAATGAGGGCCGCCTCCCTACCCAGGAGCGTAAAAAACTTTAAAAAAAGAAGTTAAATACAGAATCGTATATCCCGTGTTCCAAAAAATATGTCAATTTTATTCTCTGTTTCCACTAACTTTTGCAGTATGCATGTGAAACCGTATGTCATTGGTAATACGGTGCATTTTGGTGCACAGACCGCATCGACAGCACGACGGCTCTGGTGCGGTGCGGCAGCGCGTGGGGCGCGGGCGTGTTCCTGGGCGCCGGGTACCTGCTCACCTGCGCGCACGTCGTCAAGCACGTGAGCACGCACACGCACACACACACGCGTGCACACACACACACACACACACACACACACACACACACACACGCACTAACATACGCACACCCAAGCGCACGCATGCACACACACGCATATACAGGCACACACGCACACCCACGCACACGGATACACACACACGCATATACAAGCACACACGCACACTCACGCACACGCATGCACACACATAGCTGGGCACCGTTAATAAAATAGTTAACTTCGTTAATCGTTAATCCGCTACAACAAAAGTTAGCTTCGTTAAACGTTAAAGCGTTACATTTCGGAAGAATTAACGCAAGTTAAAGTTAATCGTTAATCCGTCAACTATGTGTAAAAATGCACTTTTACATATTTCGTTGCGTTAGTGATCTTAAAAAACCTGTTGGTTGGTTTAGGTTCTGGAAGTTTACAGGTTAGGAAGCATTGAGGTATTACTACTACATACGTATAGAGATGACATCACGAACAAAAATTTTCTTACCCGCATTGTGGTCCATGGACCTCAAAGTTGCAGTCTAATTTTCTTTTTTGAACATTATTAAATCAAAAAATGTCGTGTTGTCTTTTAAAAACATGTACAATCATTATAAGACGAAAAATAAAGATGGTGGCGAATTATAAAATAGATAAAAAGACAAAAATATCACTGAATTATCCGCCCCCTTCCCTCCAATTTGACGCAAAACTTTTGTTCGCGATGTCCACTCTATACGTAGTAGGTAGTAATACCTCAATGTTAGAAACAAACAAAATACTTTTATAATTCAAATAGTTAAATGTGTAATTTAATCGTCGGACATAACGTGCATAGCTGGGCATTAACTCGTTAATCCGTTAATCGTTAATTAACGAAGTTAACATTTTGATTAACGGATTAACTTTTAAGTTAACTTTAAAAACTGTTAACGGACATGTTAACTTCCGTTAATTATGCAGAAGTCCGTTAATCGTTAATCCAATGCCTACCATTAACCGCACGGCTCCGCGGGACGAGGCGCGGAAAACCGGTTTAGACAGTGCCGGGCGCGGGGAGCGCGGCGAATGGCAGTTTAAATGGCGAAGGGAGTCAAGGGAATACAAGTAACAACGATGATGACGTGGAAGACTTTTTAATTCTGTCACTCAGTCTATAGAAAAACCAAAGAAGTCCAACTCTTTAAAGAGTAAAGCGCACAGTCTCGTTTAAATCTGGCTGGACATGAAATCGAAAGACCCGTTCAACGAAGCTGCATTCCTCGGGGAATTGATATTTATAAGTCTATTTATTAAATACAATACTGCTATAACCTCAAGCGTTGCAGTAGAACGTCTGTTTTCCACGGATACAGACATTTTAACACCAAAGCGAGCCTCGCTATCAGACGAGAACTTCAACATGTTAATGTTTATGAAAGTGTATATGCACCTTATGTCCAACGATTATATAAGGTTGGGGAAAAAGTCTTTTCGTATTTTATATGAAAAATCAAAACTAATTTTTTTAAACTTTATTTATATTCAACTATAGTATATATGTACCATTTTGTTCAACAACTTGTTGCCATCTTACAGGCAGAGACATGATCCCGTTGCTATAGAAATTTTGGGACTTTTGAGCAAAAAACTGCGACAAGTAGTTTTGACAATCCTCTCTTGATGTTAACCTGACACTACCTAGAGAGTTCTGAAGAGACCGAAACAGGTAGAAATCTGAGGGTGCGAGGTCGGGGCTATACGGCGGATGAATCAAAACTTCCCAGCCAAACTCTCTCAACTTTTGCAAAGTGGCTGAAGATGTGTGTGGTCTAGCATTATCATGATGAAAGACCACACCTCTTCGGTTGATCAATTCCGGCCGTTTTATTTGAATTTGTTGCTTTAGTCTCGTTAGCTGTTGGCAGTAGAGCTCCGAATCGATGGTTTTGCCCGGTGGCAAGAGCTCATGATGCACAATACCCTTCTAATCCTACCACACATAGAGCATTACCTTATTGCGCGTTAATCCGGGTTTTGCAACAGTTTGCGGAGCCTGGCTGGCCTTTTTCCACGACCTCTTTCGCACGTTTTTGTCGTACGTGATCCACTTTTCATCACCAGTGATCAACCTTTTCAAAAATGGTTCGGTTACGTTACGTCTTAACAGAGAATCGCAAATGAGTACGCGGTTCGTTAAGTTTCTTTCAGTAAGCTCATGTGGGACCCAAATATCGAGATTTTTTTTGTACCCAGCCTTTTTCAAATGGGTCAAAATGGTTTTATGGTCAATCATTAGTTCTTCAGCTATATCATAACTGCTAATATAGCGATCTTGCTCCACTTTTTCAAGAATGGCGTCCACTTGTTCCGTAACAGGGCGACCAGAGCGAGCTGCATCTTTGACATCAAAATTCCCGGACTGAAATCGTTTAAACCAATTCTGTGCTACTCGGACTGATACTGCATTAGGTCCATAAACGGCACAAATTTTTTTTGCGGCTTGCGTTGCATTCTTTCCTTTTTTGTAATAAAATTTCAAAATATACCGAATTTCTTCATTAGAGTCACTCATTTTGAGGTCATGAAAAACAAATGAAAGATGGCGGGAAGCACACTTCTTATATTTTTTTTCTTTTTTTAAAATGTTACCTTTTTAATGGAACCAAAACCAGCCAGCTACAACTTATACAGCCAAAGAGATTTTATTACAAGTTTGTACATACTAATTGCGAAAATACTTTTTCCCCGACCTATTATTACACATTTAACTATTTGAATTCATTGAGGTATTACTACTACGTATAGAGATGACTTCACGAACAAAAAAGTACTTACCCGCATTGTGGTCCATGGACCACAAAGTTGCAGGAAAATTTTCATTTATTGATCATTTTTTTTATAAAAAATGTCATGTTTTGTTTTAAAAACATGTACAATCATTATAAGACGAAAAATAAAGATGGTGGCCAATTATAAAATAGATAAAAAGACAAAAATATCAATGACTTATCCGCCCCCTTCCGTCCAATTTGACGCAAAACTTTTGTTCGCGATGTCCACTCTATACGTAGTAGTAGTTAATACCTCAATGGTTCTTAACCTGTTAACTTCCACAACCTAAACCAACCACCAGGTTTTATAAGATCACTAACGCAACGATATAAAAGTGCATTTTTACACATAGTTAACGGATTAACGATTAACTTTAACTTGCGTTAATTCTTCTGAAATGTAACGCTTTAACTTTTAACGAAGCTAACTTTTTTTGTAGCGGATTAACGATTAACGAAGTTAACTATTTTATTAACGGTGCCCAGCTATGATAACGTGCATATTCCCATTGGTAAACATTAACATGTTGAAGATCTCATCTGAAAGCGAGGCTCGTTTTGGTGTTAAAATCCATGGATAACAGACGTTCTACTGCAGCTCTTGAGGGTACAGCAGTATTGAATTTGATAAATAGACTTATAAATATAAATTCCCCGAGGAATGCAGCATCGTTGAACGAGTCCTTCGATTTCATGTCCAGCCACATTCAACGAGACTGTGCTTTACTCTTTAAAGAGTTGAAGCTCTTTGGTTTTTCTATTGACTGAGTGATAGAATTAAAATCTTCCACGTCATCATCGTTGTTACTCGTATTGCTCCCTTGACTCCCTTCGCCATTTAAACTGCCACGCACCGCGCTCGCCGCGCCCGGCACTGTCTAAACCTGTTTTTCGGGCCTCGTCCCGCGGAGCCGTGTGGTTAATAGTAGGCATTGGATTAACGATTAACGGACTTCTGCATATTTAACGGAAGTTAACATGTCCGTTAACAGTTTTTAAAGTTAACTTAAAAGTTAATCCGTTAATCAAAATGTTAACTTCGTTAATTAACGATTAACGGATTAACGAGTTAATGCCCAGCTATGTGCACACACACGCACATACATGCACACACACGCACATACATGCACACAAACACACACACACACACGTACCACGTACCAACTTTGGCATTATGTCTAGGCTCAATAGTTACCTTACACGTGTACTATTTTACTATTTCAGCACGCTACACACAAGATATCCCTTTACTGCCGCGGAGTGAAAGAGACGGCGATAGTCCGGTACAAGACGCCGGACGACAAGGCGTACGACCTGGCGCTGCTGTACACCAACCCGCAGAACTGGAAGCACCTCACGCCAGCTGTCTTCGCTGATGACCTTGCTGAGAAAGGTAGACTAAGACTAAGCTTCCAATCCCACTCAAGATGTCGCTGTACTGCCGCAGAGTGAAGGAGACTAGACTAGCGATATTTCGATACAAGACACCTTGCTGTAAAGGAAGTCTGAGACGAAAGCTTTCATCCCCACACAAAATGTTATAGAGAAATCACTCATTCCCTAAAAGATTAAAGTTCTTCTGTAAGTGTACAGTAGCAGTTGGCAGTAGCCAAGCGTGTGATCTGGCTCGGGTACCGACGCCCTTACTACACTGAGTTGTTGTAATCCTGTGTTAAACTAAGTCGCGGCGGAAACTTTGCTTGCGCGATTTAAGTTTGTATGGAAAATTCACTTTTAGTATGCTAGTGAGTTTCAGCGCCATCTCTTGAGTTGTATTGGAACTACTCCTTTGTGGTGATGTAAATAAGTGTCGCCACAATGACACTGTATTGCCTCGAAGTGAAGTCGGTAGTGCTCAGTCGGGGAGGGTATGGGGTTTTAGAGACAGGCAGCGCATCAGCGACCGTTGTGAAGTTGTTGATGGTCATGGGCAGCGGTGATTAGTAGACACTTACCATCAGGTGACACCTCAAGTCAATGAACATCAAACCTTTATAAACTAATGTTACAAACTGTTAAACAGGAGAATCGGTGCTGGCAGCCGGATACCCTTACTTCAACGAGAGGAATCTAGACGACTTGAAGCCGACCGTGACGGCCGGCCACATCAACAATGTCTCTCCGTCCATGCTTCAGACCTCGTGCTGTGTCCAGTCAGGGTTCAGGTGAGCTGTGAACCTGTGATGCAAATAACGACCTTAACTCAATGTTCTTAAAATTGATTATTCAAATAGCAAAACTCGAATGTCTAATGTATTGGCTACGAAAACACTGCCAATATACGAGTACATAAGTTTAAACCTAATGCAATATAAGTGTGTTTTTTTTACAGCTAAACTTTACCGTAGGTTATATCGTTAGCCACGATGGTCCCGATATATGCTTGTTATAAGCAAACCAATATGATTCCGACATTACCATTATGTATTTAAAGGCGACTTTTATTTTAGCAATGGTCCGACCAACGGGCCTTTGTAATACCAACCTTATCACTATGTCATTAAAGTCGTATTTCTCTCACAGCGGAGGCCCAATATTCCGACTAAGCAAGAGCGGCTCCGTCATCGAAGTGCTCGGCATCATCGTGAGCAACGCCAAGACGCAGACGGGCGCGTGCTACCCGTACATCAACATGGCGGTGCCGGCCAAAGCGTTCAAGACATTGCTCGAACACTTCACCATGGATAAGGGTGAGTAATGAGGCGCATTTGGAAAGAGTGGATTTTTTTTGAAGGGATGAAACAGAAATTAAAGAGAAAAAAAACTCGTACAGATTTTAGAACAAATTTGCTGCTTATAGAAACAAACCTGAGCACAATAGGACGTTGGAAAAGATTCACTTTTTTATAAGAGCGTTAAATTAATGAAAATGTTCAACAAAATTATGCTTGATGTGATGTTCTGCGAAGTATATAACAATAACCACCACTAGACCAGCGGGCCTATCAAAATTGTGTAATTTTAACCGTCAGTATATAATGATAATATTTTTGTACTTCAGATATAAGCAAACTGCGGTCGATTGAAAATAACAAAGAAGTCATCCAGTCACAGTGGAGGTTGCTGCCATACAGATCGAAGATATAACGTATTCCTTTCTGTATTTTTAGTATTTTCACAGATGACTTCTGTGAATCGCGTTTAAGAATAGAATACATATACTTTAGCAGAAAGTCTTCTAGCAGAAGTGGCCAACGCGATCCACAAAAGACATCTTTGAAAGGGTGTTAGGTGACGGTTATACCAAGGGTGATGTTTTTCTGTGATGTTATTTGGTTTGATGGTTTTTGTTTAAGGGTATTTTGATATTTGTTCAACATTATTTATTGGTTGAAGCAATAATACGATAACTTAACGAGACTGATGTTTTCAAGTTGTGAATACCAAATTATAAAATGTATGAATATTGTGTATAGAATGGTTGCTCCATGATTATATTATGTTTCATAATTTATTTAACTTTACTGTTAGTTTTATGTTAACATGTTGTGTATTAAATTATTTTAAGGAAAACTTGATTTGTATTTTGACCCTAGAAGAGAAGTTTTTTTTTTATATTTTAACTATCTACTAGTTGGGCTACAAACTACTGACTAGGCTCTGTAGGATAATACATCTTGACTTTTATGATTCAGGATGAAACTCCACCAAAGCGGAGATGTGCGAGCGGAGCGGAGATGTGCTGTAAGCTGCCAATGTTTAAGTCAAAATGTGACCATCTCAGAAATTAAATCCTATTGCCTTCTTGGTGCACATCTCCGCTTTGGTGGAGACTCACCCTAATGGAGGCTTTTTGTAACAATAATAGACAATGAGTGATTTGTGACCATACTTTAAGGCAAGTCTGACTTGTTTATTAATGGTTCTCATTAACTTGCATTCGATAACCCAGATAGATGTCCCATAACTCCAGTGATTTTGGTTAAAGTCACTAGAGATATTGGTTTTCCTTTTTACATGCTATGTTTAATACTTCTTTCTAGAAACTTCCCATAAGAAATATGAATGACAGAAGGCGACAACTTACTTTATTGACAGTTGTTGCTTGAATAACAATAAATACAAATAAACACAACTAGAAGTATAGTTTAGTTTAAGCAACAGAAAATGGCTCGTAAAGGACAGGTTTCTATACAAGACGCTATAGAGAGTAACGAAGACTTCGACAATTATCTTCAGATACATTTCAATCGCTTGATTTGTAAGTAACTTCTTGGCTGTATGTTTTATGTAATATAGATAGGGTCACCTGATGGTGAGTAATCACCGCTGCCCATGGGCATCAACAACCATACAAGTGTCGCAGATGCGTTGCCTGCTTTTAAAATCTTGTTACAATCACGCTTCCAAAGAAAAGCGCGATGGCGAGGTGCTGCGGATGTGCCACTTTCTGCACTATAGGGTGGTTTTTAACTCCCTCAATAAACACTTCATATCATGTCAAAGCAGCGGTGATCACTTACCATCAGATGACACTCTTGTTCGTGCCTCCCTGTAACATTAAAAAAACGCGAGGCAAGCGCGGTGTAACAGTTGCTGTTCCTTTAGCGTCTTATTTAAACCCGCGTCTAATTCTTGTTGTTTAGGCATGGAAGTGTACTGTGATTTTTGCGGTCCATGCTTAGCTACACAGAACGCGATAAGAAAGGGTAAGCTGGAGTTGGGACAAGACAACATCGCTATGGCTAAGGTAAGTGTGGTCCTGGCTAGTAGTAGGTACCTACCCTTAGAACAAGCTTTAATACGATTTAGACGAAATAAATACTCTTTGATCAAGAATTCTAGTCACCGCTTTTTATATTATTTTTATTTTAATTTTAACGGAATATCACATTAATCCCTAACACTATTGAGACGAAATAAATACTCTGATCAAGAAATTGAAGTCACCGCTTTTTATATTATTTTTATTTTAATTCAACACTATTGATTACAGGCGTTAGCTGACAACATTGCCGATTTAGAAAGATTTCGGGGCAAAAGCGAACCTGTATTTCTTTTTATTTTCGTAAGTACACAAAAGTGTCGTTGGTACAATCACTACATCTTATGCGTCAGTACCTACACTTAAAGTGCAATAATATGTTATCAGACCTTTTAAATAAAGAAATAAATAAATATCCTACAAATTCAGAAAGGCAAGCTGACTCGTGCCATGTTCGGTGCTAACGGCATCGAGCTCTGCCGCATCATCGAGGAAGAACTTGGCCACGTAAAGCGAGAAATAGAGGTGGGGATAGAACGCCCCAAGCAGGATATTGTGGAGATGCTGCCTGAGGAAGCGGTGAGTTAAAACTTACTTACTCAGCTGTCAGGTGGATGGTGCAAATTAAAAAGGAAGTCGAAACATTTCTCTTTTTCAAAACGATTCTTTCATTTCATATCTACCTACTTATGTAGTGATAGCTAAATATAACTAGTGGTTGCCCGCAACTCCGTTCCCGTGTATTTCGGTTTCCGCACAAATCTTGTTATACTATAGCCTAGTAGAGTCTTCCTCGACAAATGGATTAGCCAATTCAAAAAAGTTTTTCAATTCAAACCAGTAGTTCCTAGGATAAGCGCGTTCAAACAAACAAACAAACAAACTCTTCAGAGGCCTTACCATCAAGTCTTAAAGCGATCTTTAAACAAGTGAGTAAAAGGGATGCCGCTTTACATGATGTAAAGCGGCATCTCTCTTACTCACTGGAATCCGTCCTACTATAACGGCTGGCAGTAAGCCCCCAGGTTTATTAAATAAGTACCTATAGATAAACGAACCGTCAGACCATCAGGAACTTATCTGAAACCGCTAAACTAGCTATCTAATCTTGTGTTTTACCCACCTAGCAAAAGCTAGACGACGACCTCCGTCTCGAGCAAGAAGGTCGCGAGACGGCGGAACGGCTGCGGGTGCTCACGCTGGCGGCTCGCAAGCGCAGGGTGTGCGACCGGCTGTCCAGACACGTCAGGCACATCAACTTCATCATGTTCTGGCCGCACTGCCACAAGGCGCACTACGACCTGTACGAGAAGTGGGACCAGATCAGTTAGTTTATTTACACTTGCAGATGTAGCTAGCTTAATTAGACTAATGTGAGTGGGAAAACAAGAAGATAGATCACGGAACCAGCGGGAATTCTAACCAGGAACTTACCAAGAACTGGCCGACGATCTCCGCATGGAGCAGAGGAGCTTTGTCCACCAGGATACCCTGACTTGCTCCCTCAGAGATTCCTGTGTACTCACGCTCAATCGAACCCACCGCCGCTTGCAATCCAGGCAAGCGGTTACTCGGCCAAGAAGACCGAGTAACTCGGTTCAATCAAATCCCGTTTTGCTCGCCAATACGATTATAAATATGTACATCCAAAGAGCCAATCCTGCGAGATGATTTAAAAAAAATAGCAATTATAAGATAATTTGTTGGAATTAAATCAAGAGTCCTTTCGAGTGGCAGGTAGGGCAGCAAGCAAGGTATCCAGAAATGGCCGTTTAGCAACAGTTTTCTATGTGCTACTGGCAGTGCCGTAACTAGCCTTTTATGGGCCCGGTGCGATCTTTCAAAACTGCGCCCCTGAAAAAACTAGTATCTATCTACTAGTCTGGTCATTTCTGCGCCCTTCTAGGGTCTGCGCCCTGTGCCTGGGCACCGTTGGCACCGCCCTAGTTTCGGCACTGGCTAGCCTACTGCCAGCACCCATAGCGATCGATTAGAGGCTGTTAGCGCGTCTTACGATGTAAAAAATATAAAAATATTGCTTTTAAGAATCCGAAATAAATCTGAATTTAAACCGAATCTGAAGTTATTCGGCCCAGTACGAGCATCGAAAAACCCGACGAATACGCCGAGTACCGAGTATCTGCCGAGTACTCGGCGCATCTCAACTTATAACTATCGTTGACAGACGTATCCGTGGCGGCGAAGGAGACCATCCAGATGACGGAGGAGGGCGTGAAGGAGGCGCTGTACATGAGCGACGTGGACCCCAACGAGGCCTGTCTGCACGCGCTCATGAAGGGAGAGATCCTCGTCGTGCTGTTCAAGATGATGGATACCGATACTAGGGATTTTATTAGTGAGTTTCGATGGGCGTAAATACACAAAATAAATATTTACAGACAAAACAATATTGAACGGTTTAGAGCTTCAAAAAAGTTACAAATGGTGATCAACCTCTCGGCTTATGTACGTTGATGCAGAAGCCACTAAATACATCGCGATGATTTCCGGCGGTACGGTTATTTCACTTTATATACTTACACAAATGATATAAATTATTGACATTAGTTTTTGGTGGGATGCGAATCTTCAGCACCTAAGTTAGCGTCAAATTCAATTTCAAATTCCTTCTCTCGGAACCTTTGCAAATGACTTCTGTTCACCAACACTATACAACACTATTTCCAGAACTAATGCGGTATGCTCTGTACGAAGAGATACCAATCCCCAAAGAGGACGTTCCCCCTGAGAAGCAGCTCCCGCCCATCCCCGCGTACGAGCGGTACGCGTCCATCAGCAAGACGGCGAGAGAAGTGCGCCGGGACCGGTACGAGGCCAGAATGGCGAAACTGGTGAGTAACCATTGCGCTAAGCTTCGAAATAATGTGATCCGGCAGAGAGCTAAGGTCATCGACATAGCTCACTGGATTAGCAGGCCAAAGCCGCAGTGGGCTGGCCATATAAGCCGCACAAGCGACAAGCGTTGGGGTAAATGAGTTCTAGGGTGGATACCGAAAAAGCGCAGTTTAGGACGCCCTCAGGCTACACTCTGTAATGACGAAACTGGTGAGTTATCAATGCACTACGCCCTGTACGAAGAAATACCAATCCCCAAAGAGGACGTTCCCCCCGAGAAGCAGCTCCCGCCCATCCCCGCGTACGAGCGGTACGCTTCCATCAGCAAGACGGCGAGAGAAGTGCGCCGGGATCGGTACGAGGCGCGAATGGCGAAACTGGTGAGTAACCAATGCGCTATGCTCTGTACGAAGAATTCCAGATCCCTAAAGAAGGCTTTCCCCTAGTGAAGCAGATCCCTCCAATCCCAGCATACAAGCGATACGCTTCTAACAGAAAGACGGCATGAGAAGTTAGCCGGGATCGGTACGAGGCGCTTCTTTTTATGTTATCTTCAGTAGAATATGTGAAGGATCTACAAAACATTAGTTTACTTGTTATTACCGCGTGGACTAAAGGTCAAACATCACTAGGAATACCAACTAAGATGTACCAACAGATGGCGCCCCAAGTATTTTACTTCACGATATGAGCGTTTTTACTAGGCGATTGCTTTAAGCAGTTTTCCGGTTCGGAATAATAATTTATAAATTAATGCCTGCAACTTAGAAGCACGTTAAAGCTGTTGGATCTGCTTCTGATCGCTCTACGATTCTGACAGATTGATGTTAGTCATTAAACCACCTCAAAACCTTCTCACTCGCATCAGTCGCAGTCCAACACAAATACACTTATAATATATATATATATATATATATATATATATATATATATATATATAAATAATATAAATAAATAAATGCCTTGGACTAACACACCAATTGCCTAGCCCCAAACTAAGCTCGAAGCTTGTACTATGGAAACTAGGGAACGGATAGACATACTTAAATACTTTTATAAACATCCATGACTCGAGTACAAATGCCGATGTTCATCACACAAACATTTGCCCCTAGCGGGATTCGAACCCGCGACCCTTGGTTTTGTAGCCAGGGTCTCTAGCCACTCGACCAACGGGCCTGTCAAAATTATATATATATTATATATATATATATATTTATTTTAAGCATTTACATGCTTATTATTATTATACCTTTCGCTATGATTGTTAAAATTATAAGCAAGGAAAAAATCAGATATTAGGTGGCTCAGGCGGGAATCTAGCTCAGCGCCTCTTGCAATCCGGGCAAGCGCTCTGAGCCACCTAAGATCTGATGATTTTTTCTGTTTATAATTTAAAAAAAACTATACCTACCTACTAATGCTCGACTTGCCCAGATCTAATGAATTTTTCGTTGTTTATAATTTTAAAAACTATGCTAATCCATGGCTTGTCATTCCAGCGTGAAGAGAAGGAGGAGCGCGACCGGCTGGCGGCGGAGCAGGCGCGGCTGGAGCGCGAGGCGGAGGAGGAGCGCCAGCGGCAGGACAAGCAGCGCATGGAGGAGGAGCGCATGGCCAGGATACAGGCGGGGGTACTTTGAAGGGTTTTGGATGTAATTCTAGGGTAGGGTGTCAGTCGACGCTTCGGGAGAGATTGAAACACAACATTTATTTTCGTATGCCGTCACAAGCTATGCTAAGCACAGGTCGGCCCTAAAAGAGACAGCAATTCGAGTTTTGAGCATCTGCACCCAAAAGTCATACTTACATCATAACCTTCTCGTGCTGTTCCCACGCCTAAAATAAGTCTAGCTCCATTTAAAATTTAAAAACACTTTTTCCAGTGTGTCTTTGGAGATTATGTATTTTGATTTTGATATTTTGAACGCCGAATCTGGCCCGATCAAAAAGTCAGTTTTCAATAATTTTGTGTTTCACTAGGCCCATGCTAGGTGTGCGATGTGATGCATCTTATGCTATTCTATGGTTGACCATATAATACATCAAAGCACAGCACTATACACTGGTCCTTTGATCCACGACGGCTGCCATTAGTTTCAACAACTTATGAGCAGCATACTTTTTGAGTTTTTGTGATTGTGACATTGCAGATGACTGTAATGGCCGCCAAGCATTACAGTTATTTAATAAAACAGTCTCCGTGCTAAGAATTAATAAAGGCGTGTTTTAAATATAGTTACCAGCAGACCCGGAGCCGGAGCCGGTGCCGGAGGGGGAAGAAGTCGAAGGAGAAGAGGACAAAGAGACAGAGGGAGCCACTGTCACGGTAAATTAAACTAATTGTAATAACTCTGTATCAATGAGGCTTCTCGCTAATGAGAAATCTGCTAGTTGGCAGCAGTGCCGTAAATAGCCTTATATGCGCCCGGTGCGAGCTCACAAAACTGCGCCCCTTTTTTTTACTTGAAAGTCGGTCATTTCTGCGGCCCTCCAGGGTCTGCGCCCTGTGCCTGGGCACCGCTGGCACCGCCCTATTTACGGCACTGGTTGGCAGTAGGTAGGCGTAGGGTCTAACTAACTGCTATAGGCACCGTGCAGAAACTATAGAGGGCGCTAAAATCCCGATTTTTTTTCTGTGGTTTGACAGTAAAATTTGACATTTACCTTGGTCAGTTCGAATTCGAGTCACTAGATGGCAGAATAAGGCACGGTGTTTCCCGTGGTTTGACAGTAGAATTACCGACATTGAGATTGACATTTAGCTTGGTCAGTTCGAATATGAGTCACAAGATGGCAGAGTCATCGCTACGCACGTTGCCTATGTGATTTTTTGAATTTTGACATATCTGTCAATGTCACGTTAAAATTCACCAATCCCATACCAACTTATGTACCTACTCAAGTGCTTATAAAAAAATAATATCGCGTTCAGTCTCGTTATAACGTTATATAAAATCCTGTTTATTGGCTGCTTCTGCTTACGACTTCTTACATCTCCACTTTTGTAAATGGAGTCTCACCCTTATGATTAGTCACAACCCTGGGCAAACCGAAAGCCCCTCATTCTTCTTTTTCAAGACTGACGCAGAAGAGAAGATAGAGGAAGAGCAAGAGGAGGAGTTCCACTCGGACGTGGAGGTAGAGGGGGAGGAGTACATCCCCCCCGGGGGCCTGTTCGTGCCGGGCCTGTACACGCCGCCCAACGAGCTGGCCAAGGCGAACGGGCTGACTTTCTTCTTCCCTAAGGTCTACCGCGATTTATCTTAGTAGCATTGAGACCTGTTCAAAGGACTTCTAAATTAGAAAGCTTTTGTGATTTTTTTCACTCCGGCAATTTTAAATATGTGCGTTGATAATATTTGCTTACTTCTACATTTATAGATGTTGGGAACAGAATAGGATGTACAAGAGGGTCACCTGATGGTAAGTGATCACCGCTGCCTCAACATCAACAACCGCATAAGGGTCGTAGATGCGTTGCCTGTCTTTAAGAGCCCATCCCATACCCACCCAACTGAGCTCTGGCGACCTTACTCACCAGCAGAAAATTAGCACAACAGTTACAAAGTGCTACTTCACTTTGGTCTTCTGTAAGGTGGAGGTATTCCCCAGACGACCGGCTCATGCGAGCAGAAATTCCACTAAGCTCTACCTCTCTTCACTTCCTTGTGGAAGAAGAGAGGGTGTTGTCGCTCGCTCACGCTGACATACTCTCTTTAGGTGGTGCAAGACCTGACTCCGATAGAATCTGAGCACTTACCGCCGCACGTGTTGGTCATGTTCAACATCGACAAGCGACACGACGTGAAGGAGATCATGTCTGCTTACTCCGACGAGATACTCAACGTTAGTATACTAATGTAATTTATAAGATATGCCTATCACTCTAGGTACTATAATAAATGTTATAGTTTTTTTGTTTGGATGTTTGTTCGCCAATCACGCTGAAACTTTATTATGTTACCTATGGGAAGTGATCACCGCTGCCAATGGACATCAACAGCGCAGTCGCAGATTCACGATAGACGCACTTTTAGGTCTTTTGCCCTGCAGTGAAACATTAAATAGGCTGATACTATTCACTCCACATTTTTAACTATACAAAGTATCTTAACGAAGTTGGATGCCTGAAAATAGGTCACAGTAGGGTGGTTTTTTTCAGTACGGCATATTTGTTGGCGACGATCCATACTCGGCGGAACACGTCGCGTACACGATAAAGCAGTACGACCAAATGGAAAGATATCGGAAACAGTGAGTATTCAGATATTGCCATTTTACCATTAAAAAAGTTTTACACTAGTAGCACATGAGGTAGCGAAGCTACATACGAACTTTCAACCCCACTAACTATGCTTAATAAAAAGGGCAATTCTCCAGTGCGGCAGTTGTAGGGGGAGGTGACACAAGTAGCGGTTTTAGGCTGGGGCGCGATTGGGCAACAGCCCGGGGCGCCGGATAAAAAGGTCGCCATAGGGAATCATTCCTCGTAGGTACACTTGCAACCCCGGCTTTCCATGTAGTTTGGCGTTAACTTAGTCGAAGAGGGCGCCGTAGAAATCTGGCCTAGGGCGCTGGTAGAGTTAAACCGGCACTGGGTGACGCTCATTCTACAGACCAGCAAGATCGCCGGAAGACATCGGAAGACGGTGACCGATAATCGGGATGAATGAAATGAAGAGGATGATGGACGTAATCATTGGACTGCGATAGGCTGATAATGGTGATGATGAATAGGGGTCATCCATAAAGTACGTCATACTTAAAAATGGGGTAGGGGGCGGGTCGACAAAGTGTTACATGGTGTGACAAGGCGTGGGAGGGTTCCTAAGTTTTGTGACCAAAAATCATTAAATTCGTGTGACGTATGTACTTTATAGTTGTATTTGAAGCAATTGTTACATTTGTGACAGCTGCACTAGTGAGAATCTCTCGATCCCAAGATCTGTAATCGTAGGGCTACTGCAGTTGTCACAGTTTTTCAAAGGATGTATGTATTTCTTTCTTTTTCTATTATGCATGTCGTGGCAGCATATAATTAAGGCGTCACTTTAGCACGAATATTGTAACTAGCGTTATAATAATGTTACTTAAGCGATTGTTTTGTTGGCTGTCCTTAAACAAATCCCAACTAATATTATAAATGCGAAAGTAACTCTGTCTGTCTGTCTGTCTGTTACGCTTTCCCGCTTAAACCTCGCAACCGATTTTGATGAAATTTGGTACAGACAATCTTGTGATTGTCGAAAATGACAAGACCCTGAGACAGAACATAGGCTACTTTTTATTTCGAAAAAAAGAAATCCACGCGGACGGAGTCGCGGGCGGCCGCTAGTAAATAAATAAATTTATGGATGGCCCCATACCTATTATCATTCCCAGCAAAGACCGCATAGCAGTGATGGTGTCGCGCAAACGCAGCCTCCCGCTGCTGCAGCTGGCGGGGCTGAACCCGTGCTACATCAGCAGCGACGTGGAGTCGGGCGAGCGCGACTGCCTCGCCATGTTCCCCGTCGGGTACGGAGACGAATATGAGGAGGAGGAGAGCGTCGTCGAGGAGGAAGTTACTGTACGTAGCCGCAGTATGTGAGGTGTAACTAAATATACTGCAAGTATTTTTAGGGCTGATTGTTTAGTGGAAATGTAAAAAATCCTTATAATTAATCCTAACCGCCGACGCAATAAAAGTGCAGAGTGAGCCAAGAGATTTTCAAAGATCTTCTAATGCAGAATTTTTCTTTGCAAAAATAAAGGAGTGTTTTCTATCTGTGATATTAAAATTACCGTCCTTAAACGTGGCATTACATTTTTTTTAAGGTTGAAAGTAATTTCATTTTATTTTTCTATGACAGGAGGTCGCGGCACCGGAGCCTGAACCAGACGTGCCGGTAATCTTCTACACATCATTAAAATTAATATCCTGATTTTAACGACCTAAACAAATTAAATAATAGATACAGACTTACTTTAAGTTAAATATTTCGCATTACACATCAATGAGGAGATATTTATTAATTTATTTATTTGACATCAACTTGCTTTAACATACATTTCACGTTATCCGTAAAAATATCAAATTCGGGATGCAATAGCAAGAATGCGTCAAATTAGAAATGGCTTACATCAACTTAGCTTTCATCATAGTTGATAAATAGGTATATAACATTAAAATAACACCCTTTCCATATATTCCTCAGGCTGAAGAAACTCCAGAACCGAAAGCAGGTGACGAAGAAAATGAAGACGAAGATGAGGATTAGTAGTAGATTAATTAATTTAGCTGATTTGTTTATCGTTTTACACTAATAAAGATAATTGTCAATTGAATGAGCTATGCTACCCAAGCATGTATCATTTTAATATATTAATTTTTGATTACTTGTGATAGGTATCAGTTTTCTAAGTTCTTTATATTTCTGTAGGGTTCGAAATGGCAGTGGGTAGGGCACATAGCCCGTAAAAATGGCTCGTAGGGCAAAACGGTCTTGGAATGTAGGCCTTGGGTGGAGAAAAGACCTAGAGGTAGGCCACAGATGCGTAGGAAGGCGACATTAGGCAGAACTGCAGAGGCAAATTGGATAGCAGCAGCACAGTACCGAACTAGATGGCGTAACCTTAAGAAGCCTACGCCAATCTAATGGTTGAAAATGGCTAAGAAGAGAAAGACGAAGGTATCAGTTTGGTGAATGATTGGCAGGAAAAACATTGGTAGTATAAGTAGTATATTTTATCAGGATGCAATGAAGTTATCCATGGGTATCCCGGAGTCCGGGCGGCAGCCGGAGACGGGCGGCACGACGCACGCCTGCTCGCACGCCAGCTGCTTCTCGAAGTTGTTGTTGTTCCCGCCGCAGCCGGTGTACGTGAACTTCTGGCACTCGTTCGTGAACGGGTTGTAGCCGTATCTGCCGATACAAGAGATGGGTTTAGTCTAGTGTCTAGTGGCTGAGAAGGCGGGCTCCGTCCAATGACTGCTAATACAAGAGCATGGTTTAGCCTAGCGGCTGATTGGCGGGCTGCGTCCAACGAGAAATGCGTAGAACAGTGGTTATTAACCTTGAAGACATAAGGGACCAGGTTACCAAATGTCTGTCTTGCCAAGGACCACCGCGTTGGTTTTATGTTATTTTACGGTACCTTATTGTACCTAAATAAATATTGTTAGATGTCTCTTATTAACAATCGCTTTGCAGACCAGTGGAAATAGCTCCAGGGACCACTAGAGGTCCTCGGACCAAAGTTAAGATCCACTGGCGTAGTAGGTTTCAAGCCCCGCACATCGAAAACCACCTAAAGGGATTGGATAAACCGTGGGTGTTGCTGAACTAAATACGCAGTGACAATTATGGGTTTTGTATTCTATAAATTATATTCTCGCTAGATGGTGTAATGAAGCGTAAACATAGGGTCCAAATTAGATATCATTGGTCAATTTGATAGTGTATTTATATTTATTAATTTATTATGATGCAATGAAGTTATCCATGGGTATCCCGGAGTCCGGGCGGCAGCCGGAGACGGGCGGCACGACGCACGCCTGCTCGCACGCCAGCTGCTTCTCGAAGTTGTTGTTGTTCCCGCCGCAGCCGGTGTACGTGAACTTCTGGCACTCGTTCGTGAACGGGTTGTAGCCGTATCTGCCGATACACGAGATGGGTTCAGTCTTGTGGCTGGGTAGATGGGCTCCGTCCAATGAAATGAATGAGAATTGCGTAGAACAGTTTTTGTTAACCTTAAAAGGTTAAAAACCACTGGTTTAGTGGCTCTGTCCATTGAGAATGACGTAGAACGTTTCATTCAGCCCCGTACTTCGAAAACCATGTAAAGGGATTGGATAAACTATAGTTGGTATTGCTTCTATGAGTTCTATGCTATAAGTTCGCGGTTTTAACCCTGGGGGAGGCCTATGTCCAAAAGTGGACTGTATCGGGCTGAAAATTACTTTTGCACTTACCTTGTTAGCGACTTGGCGCATTTTCCGGGTTCTTTTTCTGCGAAACAGTAGCTCGGCTTGCCCGTATTCCTGGGCACGTATGCCCATGGTGGAGGACCCATACCTTCAAAAGGCGCTCCCATATCTAAAAAGAAAAAAAAAGAAAATCTTCAGGATAAATCACGAAAAAAAGTTGGATATTCGTCCACCAACAACCGACAACCTTTATCGGATGGCTGTAATAAAGTTGGTGGTCCACACCTACACACCTGTCCATTCACTGGGCCATCCAGGAATGTCATGGCCGTACGGTTTCCCAGGAGAATTCGGGTCCTTGTATCCGCCTTTTCCTTGCATTTCCGCTTTGTAGTTCTCCTTCCAGTTCTTCCAGGCGTCCAGGGAGCCGGCAGGCGGGTCCCACCCGTTCCAGAACTTCTTATGTTCAGGATCAATCTTAATTTCGTCTGAACCAGGCTTTTCAGGCTCCTCGCTGGACGAACTACTACAAGCCAATGAGCCACCGAGTAGGGACAACAAAATGAGATCAAACAACATTTTGGATTTTTGGCAACTTTATGCTTTGAAGGAATAAAAACCAGTGCAAAAGGTTTTTCTTTGCACAATGAAAGCGGAATTGCAACATTAATTGGAAAACCCTTTTTTGTTTTGACTACTGATTGCTTATTTACTAAAACATCGCTCTTGATTAATTTGTGCTTCAGCCGCCCGTATGAACAAATCGAATAGCAAGATTTAAAGAGTCTGATTGCACAACCCGTCCAGTTGCCATTCTTTACATTCTAAAGGCTAGTAGATATAACTAATGCGCTTTCGCACTTTATTAAAAATTCCTAAATCTCTCGCTTCCTAATCTCTCTCTCTTTTCTGGCTTGGCACGGTGGGATACTATAGGTTAGAAGTCAGAAGGGACGTCGCTCTCATTGTGTACCTGCTGAAAGTTCTGAGGTGTGTGATACACAACCCGGCACGCTCAGGCGATGTGGCTGAGCGTGCCATGCGCGCGCACCGCCCCCTGCTGCAGCGGACGCCGTTCGTACGTGAGGTAAGGATGCTCAACATTATGGCTGAGCAACTTGATTTATTTGCGAAATTCACCGAATGAGCTCATAGAATATGCTATGTACCTACATTGTATCTACAACTGCACCATCGCATTAGGTCTTTCCTGTAATTATTGTGTTATGTGTTCGTTAATAAACCAATAAATAAATACTTAAATAGATTGCATAACTACATCTACACTAATATTGTAAGTATAAAGAGAAAAAATTGTATTTTATATTGTAGTTTATAATTTTAAAAAAAGTATAGCCGTATTCTTACAAATATCTTTGCGTGCGTGTCGACAACAGAAACGTTAAAATAAAAAAAAAGACAATTACGTCAAATCTCAAGGTTGCAGCTGTGCGCATGTTTTCTACAACAAATATATTCCTACTAAGTAAATTAGTCTCGCCAGTTCATGCTGTATCGCGCGTCGCGTCTGTTATCAAGCTATCGAATCAAAATGTTACCTGAAGTCGTTTTTGTACTTGGAGCCCCGGGCGCCGGAAAGGGAACACAGTGCTCACTCATTTCCAAAGAATTCGACTTCGTGCATTTATCGGCGGGTGATTTACTGCGAGAAGAGCGGCAGCGGCCTGGCTCCGAGTATGGAGAAATGATCGAGCAGAAGATCCGGGACGGACAGATCGTCCCGGTAGAGGTTACATGTTCGCTCCTGCACAAGGCGATGCAGAAGTCTGGGAAGGCGCGGTTCCTCATCGACGGCTTTCCCCGCAATAAGGACAACTTGGACGGCTGGACCCGCGTCATGTCAGATAAGACCAAGTTACTATTCGTTCTATTCTTCGAATGTTCTCGGGATCTCTGCACGGAGCGCTGCCTGGGGCGCGGCGCGGCGGGCAGCGGCCGCTCCGACGATAACCTAGAAAGTCTCCAAAAAAGATTCAACACATACCTGAATGACACCATGCCCATCATTGACCACTATGACCAACAAGGTCTGGTACGTAAGATCAACGCTGAGGTGTCCCCTCAAGAAGTGTTTGAGGATGTTAAGAAAGCCTTCAATGGTATTGGCATTGAGAGGATAGACAATTAATTTAATTAAATAAGTAGTTGAATACCTTCCAAATGGCATTGTGGAGTTCTGTCTTGTGCTAGAAACAAAATTTACCATTTCCATGAACGCAATACCATTGAGCTTTAAAGGTCGTGAATTTTTAGAATAAGTAATGGATGTCTCAAAGATAATTGTAGTATGATACTTAAAAAACTTAATTTATTATTTGCTTTTAGAGGAGTGGACATTGTGAATAACTACACAATTAAATTACTGTTGCTTCTACCGTGCGAGTCTGCTCATTAAAGCTGATTATGGTAAACATTTGCATGTATTGCAATAGAAATGGTCTGCAACTCATTATATTTAAATAGAAATTAAAAGATCACTGTGCTGTGTTAGAATACCATCAGAAGTATTATTTCACCTTAATATGGTGCAATATCGCAAGAGTGGACCACTCGTCCCATACAATTATCAAGATAAGTAATGTCTGATTCATAAATTACAATGACTTGCAATTTACATAGTTAAATATGCAAGTTGTCATGCCAACACATTGGCTTTATGATGATACATGAATTCATTACATTCTAAGTATGTTGTGCTTACTACCTAACTAATAAATATTTTCTTATCAGTAATTATCGCAAGTGGTAACTCTTGCGATCATGCAAGGTTACCCATCAATGTAACAGTTAAAAGATTTTTAATCATTCATATTAATTCTGACCGTATTTATGCATTAACTGGTTCTATGTTCCTAGTATTAAAAAAACAGCAAGATACAAAACCAAATAAATTCAACATTTTCATGTTTCATAATATTATTACATATCTGAATGCATTTTGTGTCTTTTAACTCTTGACTTTAGAGGATAATCTCCACATTATATTTTTATATTACTGCTGTTTGCAGGCTTATTACGTCTCAAAATGAATTTTTACCTAACACCAACATATTAATGAAATATTTCATTTATTATGATATATATTATATACATGTTAATAATAATGAAGCTATCACATCACATGTAATTGAATTATATAATCTTTATGTACTTACATACAATTATAAGCAAATGTTCTAAACACCCCAAAAATAATCATTATTATTGACACAAGCCAATATTATTCATGAATGACTAAGTACAATAAATAATAATAATATGTATTGTAAACAATCACATTCCTAATAAGTTCTAAATACATAGCTGTTTTTGATCATGTCTCGTGTTGAGTAGGAATTATCCTTGTTGTTATTTATAGAAGGATCACAGCTCAGCTTGGCCGTAATAAATAAATACAAAGTTTTAAAATGAGTTTTTTTATTTGCTTTCCACAGTTATAATGTAACCTTGATCTACTGTCTGGATGAAAATAGTAGCTAGAAACATGTACTTAATTCCATCAATTGGTGGAACAAATTATTAGTTTTGGCACTATGATAATATACTACTGTTTTAGAAATTTTGGGTAAGGTTTTGCTTGCATTATTTGTAGGTAGCACTGTAATTCTCTGGTTACACCACATTGCATTTAATGGCTAACAATATTTTATCCCCTATTATCACTATCAGACTGTAATACGTATACCTAATAATAGTCAATGTTATCATTGTAAAAATACAACAACTTATAAAATTATGATTCCATTTTTTATCAAAGCATAGATTTTAATCATGAAAACGAGATAAAGTTTGGATAGTTCTCCTCGATAACTAGTGTTTCAACTCAAAAAATTCACTTCATTTTGAAGTTGGTAGTGACGAAAAACCTCCTTTGATTAGGTAGGTACCTACCTACTGGCTACGTTTATTAATTTCTTAAAACCCACTGACCTGATTTCATCTATTTTTGAAACCCTTAAAACCCTAAAAACTTCATCCGTATGTTATCTGTGGCGTGGATAAGATTATTGACCCATTAAAGTAGCGTCCATCGAGGATGTTATTAGGTACCTAGTACCTACTCTGTGGGCTGCTATGACTCGAAGGCTATAAGGTGTGTCAGGGACAAAAATAATACTATTTGCATACCTACCACTTTTATGCAAGCCAGTGTCCTTCTTCAATAGGACCAATTAATAATTGTAAAAAAACACGTAGGGTATCACGCGAATAAGTTTTATTTATTTATCAAATAATTAAAAACACGTTATAGAAAATAAAATAAAATAGTAGGTACATTGTATTTTATAATCAGTCTTATTAAAATTTATTTTTAATATAAATTCACTCGATCCGTCTTCGAGTCTTCACACCAGCGATGCAGATTGTGTTATCTACTTAACGTAGGTTAGGTCGCTATAAACATACCTAGGTAATCTGCATTGGTGGTACATTGTAAAACACCTACTTTTTTATAAGATCGAAGCATATGTCGTTAAAATTATTTGCTGTATCATTAACACTGACAGCATAAAGGTATCACAAGGTTATTTTCGCCGTCGAGGTGATACGTTCTTTGGCCTAGCCTTGGCCTTAGCCTTAGCCTTGGCGCTAGCAGCCTTAGCCTTGGAAGGAGGCGGTGTCTTCTTCGGCTTCTCCTCTTGCACGTTGTACTTGGCGAAGGACAGGAAGACCTCCTCGAGCGTGGTCTCGGTGACGGAGTAGTCCTCCACGAAGTCGGGGAAGGCGCGCCGCAGCCGCTCCATCTCCTGGAACAGCTTGCTGTACGCCAGCGTCTCGTTGATGTGGTAGTGCAGCATCGTCTGGGGAAAACACGCGTCACGCTACTTACTATTCGGAAACAATAGAACTTATGGAATGCAATGATTATTAAGGAGCACCTTGTTTTTTTTAAAACTTTTGTGCTGAAATTATAGCTTTCTTATTTATAAAAAAATCCATAGCTCACTCTTCAAAATAAATCTGACTCGTACAGTAAAAGGTGAAGAAACCATGGATTGATTTATACCTTATGTTCGTCCTTGAGTGTGCAGTTAAATGTCTTCTCGAACGTTTGTTTTAATTCTTTGCGCTGAGCTGTCTGGTAACTCTCTGAAACATTATTAAAATAATTAAGTATTTAAAAACCATTAGACATTTTGTTAGTATAAGGAGTGACAATTATATAATATAAATAAATAAATAAATTGAACTAAAAATGTAGTAAGTATTGTAAGGCCAGACTGCAAGAATTTTTCTAATGTAAAATCTCACCATCCACAGGTTGCCGAAGCTGTTCTTGTTGCGTTGAGGGTTCTCCTTTTTTCCGTGTCTGTGTCTCCTGCTCCTTCGCCGGCTGCGACTCCGGCCGCTGCGTTTGCGTCTGCTGCTGCTGCTTCTGCGGATCCGGTTGCGAAGAGCGACGCCGCGAAGTGTGCGTTTGCGTCGGCTGGGACTGCATCGGTTGGGTCTGCGTTGGCTCCGATTCGGCCAATTTCTTTTTCTTCGGGTGTCCTTGCTTCTTCTGAGTTTGTTTCGGTTGCGGGTCCTGCTCAATCCAGTCCTGGTCCGACTCGGGTGATCCCCCTGGAGGCGGCAGACGGACCTTGATGATGACGGCGTGGCCTGACGCGTAGGCCGCCCGCAGCTCCTGCGGCGAGCCCAGCGCGCACAGGTGCCCGGCCGCCATGATCGCGATGCGGTGACACAGCGCCTCCATCTCGTCCATACTGCAGGAGACGCCTGAATTAGCACAACTAAAGGCAGCAGCATGTCAGATATGCACTGAGCATCTAGTCAACAAACCAGGATGAAATGAAATGGATGTTTTTTTCGCATGTTGTACTGATATGTGCTAGTAAAGGCAGACATAATGTGTGAGCAGGACAGGAGGATTGGTGCTTCCGCTTACGATTCATTTGTTTCTACAGTCGCTCCATTAACCAGGTAATAGGTACCAGGCTTGTAAATCAGGATCATAGTCGTAGCGAAACTGGGTTCCGCGGCAATGGCCGAGGATGCGATCGGAAGAGTCGCTAGGATGATGATGATTCAAGATTCATTTCTTTATTGGTGTGTGTAGTACCTACCTGTGTGATGTGATGATGACGGCGCGCTGCTGTGCCAAACCCCGCCGCAGCGCCGCCCACACGCGGCGTCGCGCTGACACGTCCACTCCAGAAGTGGGCTCGTCCAGCAGCGTCAGCGGCTTGCCCATGCACAGGGCCGCGGCCGCAACGAGCCGGCGCTCGCACCCACCGCTGTAGCCGACGACTGCGCGATTCGAGTACTTCTCTAACCCTACAGATAAGACAAAAACAAAATAGTTTCAAGGGAAATTATATCACAAATTGCTCGTGTTGATATTAGTGGCGTAGGTCGTGGGTCGGGGGCAGCCTACCCGGTATTTTAACCCTAAGTTTGAACCATTTTCTGTCCACTACTAAGTACCTATAATAAATGTACTGCTTGCTACTCATGAGGCAACAATTGACAAGAGAGAAAAACCAACAAGATTTAGCCCGGTTTTCATTCATACTAGCTACACTGCATTAACTAATACCATTCAATTGTGAGGCTTGTCGGTTTACCTATTACTACAGGGAGATAAACTAACAGCAGTAAACGTACCGACGATCCTGATCCAGGATTCTGCCTCAATCCCGGCGTCGCGTCCGTTGAGCCCCTTCAATGAGAGCAGGAGCACAAGATTCTGCCGGCCGGTGAGGAAGTTGTCAGTCCCAAAGAACTGCGGGCAGTAGCTCATCCGCCGCATGTACTGGAGATGACATCAAGGCGACATTTGAAAGCCGGATATTATTTTACGTGTTTCTAAAAGATAGAGTTGAAGAGAATACTGTCGCAAGAAAAACGAAAATGTGGTGCCCGAATTCGGAAAACTGGCAAAGCCGTTAGCAGATAAATATAAAATAATAACATTGCTACAAGCTGTAGATTGTTATTTTGTTCATAAATAAGTTAGCCTGTCAACTCTAATGGTTAGCAGTTACCGTCGTCTATGCACGCTCATAACACCTGAGCTACTTCACTCCGGACCTCTGTAAGGTAGAGGTGCGCCAGACGAGCGGCCCATTCGAGTGGAAGTTCCACTAAGCTCTACCTATCTTGATAAGATTTGATAGACTTGCATTAAAAAAAACCCCTAACCCACCTCAAGTGAGCTCTGACTCAGTAAAAGAATGAAAATACTCACGGCAGTTGAAAACCCCTTGCGGTGTCGCCCTGCCGCGAAGACTTGTCCATACGTGGGCCAGTCCTCGGCGGTGAGCACGCGAAACGTGCTGGACTTACCAGCACCATTCATGCCCAACAGACCCAGGCATTCTCCTGAACAAATCACACTTATATTATAAATCTTAATATTTTTGACCTCATCATAAACTATCTAAGTTAATATTATCTGACAACACGTTCAGTTGCCTAAGATAAAAGCATACAGATTCAGCCTTTTTTTTTTTTTTTTGGAGGGGAATGCTTTGACGCACCATGTCGCCGCGGGCTAGCTAAACCCGCGACCGTGTGTGGGGCTCGGGCGCAATAATAAGCGCCCACTACCCACTAAACCCCTCCAGTTTCCCCTTTTGCTCGCATCAGGACGGGTCGCTGCCAGCCGCCAGGTGGGCGGCTTATGTTCGACCCGATACAGATGCAGCCTTGCAGGTCTTCAGAATTTACTATAAGTCCCTATATAAAGTCATATAAAGCCATATAAAGTCAAAGTCCCTATATAAAAACTTGTACTTGCCTTTCTTAACTGAGAAGCTGATGCCTTTGATAGCGCAGAATGGTTGACCCATACCAAAACACTTGAAGACTTTTGAAACCAACATCACGTCTGGAATTTGCTTAGTTGCTGCAAAGGAATGGAAACTTCACTTGTGCCACTTTTTATTGATTTAAATTATTGCTAAAATGTCTACAGTGCGTCTGCGAGTCGTCGAGTCCAGTCGTACCAAACTTATAGGTAGTTTTCGAAACTAATTTGCCGCCTAAGCCGTAGCCGAAAACGGCTAGCAAGGAGTCATTTGTTAGGATCCTTGCCTGTTGGTCTAGTGAGAAAAAACCCTGGCCACAAAAACAAGGGTCACAGTGGTTCCAATCCTGCAGGGCCAAATATTTTTGTGAAATGACCATTGACATTTGTACTCGAGTCATTTAGGTAACATAAGTATTTAAGGATGTCTATCCGGTCCCTAATATCCGTAGTACAAGCTTCGAGCTTAGTTAAGAGCCAAACAATTATGAAAAACATACGCAGAGCAATAGCGTTTTCGACGTAAGCGCGTTCATTGATGACGAAGTCTTCGCTGCAAGTCGCGGGCGGAGGTCTCTTCTTGTCCCCGATCTTGGCCTGCAGCCTCTCCAGGCACCAGGCTATCACTCGACGCTGCATCATCAACACTAGACCCTAGTGAGTTGGGATAAAGTTGCTTTTTAGGCGGCGTATATACTTTCATTTTGATATACCTACTCACAGCAGGTAGTTTATTGGCTTCACTCTTCACGATGGTAAGCAAAAGAGGAGCCTCAAGTGACATGATAAAATATGTGGCAGCCTCATGGTACCATTGAAATGTTACAATCGACTTCAAAAATACTTGACAGTTAATAAAAGAAAGTCAAATTAGTCAAAAGCTGGTGGTCTCATCATACCTAATGAGTTGATTGAATATAGATACGGTTGATAAGCACTTTTAAAAAAATAAACAAACTCTTCAGCTTTATTATATTAGTAAAGATATTATCATCAATAAGCCTAAAGCCACTTACCCCATAGAAGATAAAATGGACAGACAGAAGCACCATGGCATATCCAGCCGACGTCACACCGTCGAGACAGAAGAAGCATTGAATGTTTTTTCCAGCTGGAATGTAATGCATTCCATTAGGTTCAGTATAAGGGGACTTGGGGATTAACTGGCTTTACAGTCAGTAGGTACCTAAGTTCGGAGATGCCTCCTCCCGTCTCGCTACGGATGTCCTTCAATTCAATAATAATGTAATTTCTTCGATCGTTTGCTGATTGGGGTACATATGGGGCATTGCATAAAATTGGCGTCTTATTAATACGCAACTTCCTCTAGCAAAATGTTTTAAGCAAGAATTGCTAGCCTGTCTCAGTTCGGACTGAGTTTACACCTATGCTGCCTTAGCAAATATCGCGCGAGAGAATAGGGAGTGCACCTGTTCTCACGCGATATTGCGCACTCACTTGTTTTTACGTAAAGCTTATTAGCTTCCCTAAATCCTAAATCCCTATTGGGATCAGGATGACATGACCAAGTGACCACACTTCACAAAGACAGTCATATCTTCCTCCTTTGGTGAGGGAATGCGTCGAGTTTTCCACAAATGCAACAAGGCGAAGGCACATAAGTGTCAGACAGATTCTTACCATCGAGTAGGACGAAGCCGTCCGTCACAGGACCTAGCTCAGTGAGCTTCATACCGCAGTGTTAAGAGCGCTTGGCCTACGATAGCTAAGTTAAGTAACTGTGTTTGACAGGCCCGTTGGTCGAGTGGCTAGAGCCCTGGCTACGAAACCAAGGGTCGCGGGTTCGAATCCCGCTAGGGGCAAATGTTTGTGTGATGAACATCGGCATTTGTACTCGAGTCATGGATGTTTATAAAAGTATTTAAGTATATCTATCCGTTCCCTAGCTTCCATAGTACAAGCTTCGAGCTTAGTTTGGGGCTAGGCAATTGGTGTGTTAGTCCAAGGCATTTATTATTTATTTATTTATTATTGTGTACTGGCCTCTACACAATAATAAATAAATAAATAATAAATGCCATTGGATGGGAGTCCGAATAATTGCATCTCGTGCTCCTCCGGGCGTCGGAAGGCATGTTAAGCCATTGGTCCTGCGCCTGAACTCTCTACGGTCGCTATTCGATATTTTGGAGGGATGGGAAGCTGTGTTCCTCTGTGCTTTATCGTGTAATATATTGCGTTCACAATTTTCCAGCAGTATGATGCAACAGGCTTACCCATTCCCGGACACAGGTGCGGGTTGAGGTGGCAGACGGCGTTCACTCGAGCGCGCCCTGCGGAGTGCATCAGCGCATGCGCCAGCGCTTGTGCCGGCAGGACATGCAGGGATACGTCCAAGAACATGCGAAAGACGCCCGCAGATATCGACCACATCAGGTTGAAGATCACTGGGAAAATGTACATTATAGGATAATCTTTATACTCTTTAAGTACCTTTAGGTCTAAAGTAGATTGCCTCCCCCTGACGCCCATGCTTCAACATCTTCCATCAGTGAAAGAAAGAAGTATTTTGGTAATAATAACTGATGAGACGCTAGATAGGTAAATGCAACACGAAACCTATATAAAAAAGTGTTTTTTTTCATTCTTCCTTTCTTTTAATAGGCTGTCATAAGAAATATGGAAGTTTATTAAGTAGAGTACTCACCACCTATAGTAATAAAAATGAACACGACGATGTTCACCGCCATCAAACCGCCACAAAATGACAGGAGGTACAGAAATGCAAGAAACGCCATGATCCCAAGCACGAGGATCACTGCGGTCGACACTGCAACAAGAGTTTGGTTTCAACATAAATAAATATCTCATGCTGATAAAATAAAAAAACAACTGCTGCACCTGGTAATGCCCTTACTTTTTGACAACTATTCTGCTTAGTCTGTTCTATGTATACCTACCAATGTTCTTATTTTTGTGACTGTGGTTAAAACAGATTTTCTCTCCGAAACAGTTGAGTCCTTTCTGACTAGCTACTTCGACACCACAATCTCATCCGCTACATGAGTATCCAAGTCTCAACTGATGAACGCAAGCGTCTTATCAACCTTAAACTAAGCGTCGTCTTAAATTTCGAAGATAGTTTAGTGTACAAAGAACTTACTCAAAAACTCCGTTTCACTGAGCGTCTTATCCACATCGAAGGCGAACGTGACCAGCACTGGCATGATGATGATCACAGCGGCTAGAGTGAGACGGAAGAGCAGATGCACCGCCCAGTACAGCTCGGGAGAGCAGCCCGCCATCAGGTGGATCCAGCGCGCGCCAGATATGCGCTCCATGATGGGAAGAGATACGGCTGGCATCAGCGTCGATAGGATTACTGTAAAGAACAATAATTAAGTAAATAAATAAATTCACTGGATTTACTTGCCAATTACCTTACTCAAAACTTAGCTCAAAGCTTGTACTATAGGTAGATGCTAGGGAACAGATGACATACATAAATACTTTTATAAACATCCATGACTCAAGTGCAAATGCCGATGTTCATGGCACAAATATTTGCCCCTAGCGGGATTCGAACCCGCAGCCCTTTGTTTTGTAGCCAGGGTCTCTGACTACTTGACCAACGGACGGCCACGTCAGTTAGTCAGTTAAGGTGAGGATCCTCTGCTTCATCTTTGAGTTTATCCCGGCAACATCTATTGTCGACTCGTTACTTGCAACTAGGATTATTGTCAATTGCAGTACCTACTCGTACTTAGGGTGAGATTCCGTTTCTTTTAAGGGTAGCAGACGCTTTAATTGCCTTTAAAACTCTTTACCCTCCCTAAATGAAGACCTTAGTTTACGACCTATATCATTATCTTCGTTACACTGTTGCAGTTCACTTATGATAGATGTCGGCCTCCCCCAGGTTATACCCAAGTTATGCCCACTTTAGGGTCTTAGCCAAGGTAACTTCGCCATGGTTTGCTTAGTTGCTGTAACACTGAACGTCCCATTTTTCAGGAAAACAAACCAAAAATGAACTCACTCATCGAAAGAGTAGTCATATAGGTGACCGACGTCAGCTGGTCCTTAGCTTTTCTGATCGCGGGCGGGCTGGCCTGGACTTGCAGCGAGCGGTTATCCGTCGCGTAGTTGACGAGACCCTCGGGCGCCGGGACAGGTGGGCGCTTGGATGATCGGTGACCGTATGCGGCGCGGTTGACCAGCATGTCGGTGAGCAGACTGGTAGATGCCGGCGACGCGTGACGAATCGTCGTTGTGTACATCACCTATGAAGTTAATTGATGTTGAAAGTCTTCAAGTTAATTTGCACTTAATTAATATTTTGCACTTATTTAATAATACCCTTCCGGCCGTTTTCAAACATGGCGGCCGATCTTGCGATCAGCCAGTTACGCAGGATATATTATAGTGCACCAGTCAGTGCGCAAGCATAGGTGCACTCCCTATTCCCTCACTCTCATAGTTCCGTGGGACAGCAATCTGACACGACCGTAGAGAAATCAGGCGCAGACTTCATTATCTTTTTTGAGTGTGTTATCTTGAATCCACTTTGTTCAAGTTAAGAATAATCAAGTAAGGTACATAATAATCGAAGGTTTGCTTTAACGTTAATATTATAATGTTTACCTTTGCATGGGTGTCGTTCATTTCTACTCCAGCTATATTCTTGTGGTATTCCAGCAAATCTCCTTTCCCCACACGGAAAATATCTATTAATAAGTAAACAAAACATTTCATCTTCAATTGTAGTGCTTGTAATGGTATTAAAGAGCAAATGGCTGTAGGTATACGTATCTACATAAATGCTTGTATTTTAATTGATATTTTCTACGTGACTATTTAGAGAGAAGATTCATTAATATTATATATGTCTCTTTTTAAATCTAAGCCACCTATTTCCAATGGGTGTACCTAACTGCCTTCAGGGTTTTGTCCCGAGTGGGAAAGAGGGGTCTGGTTCGATCCTTAGTACCCTTGTCTACTCACCATAAGGCAAATCATCATCAAGCTCCAAATCCACTACAGGATAAGGCGAACTTAAGCCCCCAACATCCCGATGGGAACGATGCAACATTCGGTAAGCCCGGTCGTTCGGAAGGCTCATGCTTTGCGAGTCTTCTGCCGGCGGCTTTGCCTTCGGGGCATCGTTCTTGAATGACGCCGCGCATCCCACGATTAGAGCAATGGGGATGATGACTTGCTGGAAAGTAGTTAAACGCTTTGGACAAAGAAAGTAACTAGCTCACGAAACAAAAGTGTTTTGCCAAGATAATTGTTTTGCATAATTTCGTGTGTAAGTCGCCGAGGATCAGGCTGGATCGGTTGATGATGTCATGTGCTAATAAAATATCGAATTAGATAATAAATTTTTATGCAAGCGGAAAAGATCCAGCGCTTTTGTCCTATTACCGTGTCACAGAAGTTTTATAATACTAGAAGTCTTAGTTCGTGCACTATACATTCAGACAGTCCGTTTAGTTAGAACAAAATAACACATTAAATACCTAAAGAAGAAGAGTTTATAAACATAAAACGGAACTTTCAAATAATTTGATACGAACAAATACTTAGTTAACTCATGTCAATGTACAAATTCTATAACAACTCACCCCAATAATAAAAATATACTTGTAGAAATAGATGTACATAACTTGCCGCTTGACTAGCTGGCAAAACTGCTGGAAACATAAATGCATTCCTGTTGTCAGCTCGTAAGTTGGTTCTGTTAACAAGCACAACTGTTTGATTATGATGATGTTATCAATATTATGTAATTATGAAACTATACATAGGTAGTAAGTCGTAGCTTCTGGATTGTTTTCCTTACCCACCTACTCTTCTGACTCCATCCACTTCGTCTTCCGATAAATTAGAAGTGTCTATATTGCTGCACAATCTGTAACAGAACTTTGGACTTCATAGACTGAACGCTCGCACGCTCAAGAAAGAGCTTCAAGAAACGTTCTTAAGGTCAGCTTACTGAACAACCAGCCAATAATTCTAGAAACCATAATATTGACGGTAAATATCCAGTGACCAATAAAAATTTGCATGGTATACATATCTATACACGTATACACGCTCTGATACTAAATGACCGTACAGTAAACCATTCTTCTCTAGAGAAACAGAGCAAAATAATTCGTTGTCCAGCAAGGGACATCGTGGTAAAACTTACAACAGAAACACTTCCTCAAGCGTAGAGACCCCTACGCCAATAGAATCCACCCCTAGATCAGCTTTCTTCGACTCCAATTTGCTGAACAACTGCGGGAAGGCGGCACTACTGGCGGAAGGCAGCGCGTATGTGATCGAGTTCATTGTAGTCCCCTTGACTGTTGCGTCAGGAACAGATGAAGTTACTAGCTGCGTGATGGCGGCTCCGTTAGGAGGGCCATTTGTGATCAGCGTCAGACGGTACCCAGTGCCTGCAAAGTTGACAAATCTACTGGGTGGTTCTGAGAATGTACACTTTGGAATAAACAGGGATAAGTCGTCACCCAGTTTTTGCATTATAGAAGTAGAATTTTAGTTCTTTGAGAAAAATGAGCAGCTCGCTTTATGTAGGAGAGGAAGACAAGAGGAGATTTATAAAGGGAGAAATAACAGTACATATAATGTACCTTTATCTCCATCACTAATATTAAAAGGAGGAAATATTTGTCTTTTTGTATGTAACGATTATTATTCATATATGAATAATTCTTTCACTGTTGGCTAGCTACACTTATCCCCTATACTTTTGATCCCGGAAATGTGGGGAGAAGGGGGGCTATTTGAAAAAAGAAATTACGCGCGGGTGAAACCGCAGGCGGAGGGCTAGTTTTGTATATTTTCAGATTGTAAATTGTTTCTTCTTGATTCTTCTAAACTTACCAATGGCCTTCTTGAGGAACATGGGCGAGGCGTGGCAGCGCAAGACACCGTTGTGCAGCGCGGCCACGCGGTCGCCCAGCGCGTCCGCCTCCTCCATGAAGTGCGTCGAGATCAGAACTGTGCGACTGCCGCGTAGAGCCTGCACAATGCACATTGACACTTTAAGGAAGGGTCACCTGCTTACTACGAGTATACCATTGGATCATCGTCTAGAAAGAAAACACGTCTGAGAACTTATGCTGGCCCAACCACGTGTGACCCGGGGTATGATCATCAGCCCCCACAACATTATATAGACTCCCTTCAAGGCTTTTACAGTCACTTTGGGGTGAACCATCTACGAAGACCTTGCTGCACGAGTTCAGAAAAAAGCTTTCGATCCCAGCTAAGTACACTCGACAATATAATTCTAAGTCAATCAGCTCAAAGCAACGCAATCTCACCAGTATGAGATCCCAGAGGTGACGGCGGGTCTCCACGTCAAGTCCCGACGATGGTTCGTCTAGGATAAGGACGTCGGCACCACCAGCTAAAGCGCACGCCAGCTGCAAACGACGCTTCATGCCTCCGGATAGTTCGTTGGACAGGTTGTTTGCCTTCTCTTTCAGACCGAGTTTTGCCAGTAGGACTTCCGATGACTTCCACGCCTGAGCGCGAGTTTGACCACGTAACTATGAGTATAATATATTTACGTATTTTATGGAATGACCAGGAATTGAAAACATGATATTGGTGTCTTAAAGAGAGAAAATTAATTTCACCAACGACGGCTAAGGAGTTTGTAAGATGAATTTTTATATAAAGTGTAGGAACAAACTTCGATGCAATGCATTTTTTGGCATAGTGTGTCTCCCAATAAAAAGTGTGTCAAATCATGAACACAACGTAATTTCAGCTGCGTAAATCGCGTTTTTTCCGCATAGTGTGTCCTACACTATGCGTACATCAGTATACAAAACAGTTTGTATTATCTGTAATGTAATTTAAAGATGTCGCAATCCACACTTACAATGCTGAAGATGACCACATGCTCGATGACAGAAACCTTCGGAAAGAACATGTTGTGCTGCGGACAGAAGCCGACTTGCCTTCGCGCGTCCTCCCTTCTCGCAATGTCCTTGCCGCCCAAATAAACTTTACCTGAAGTTGGCTTGATCATACCTGCACAGGAATAAAATTGTTGTATAGCATAATAATACAGAATGGAAGGTTGGGAACCGTTTTCTTAGTGAAGAAGTTTAAAATAGCTTTCGGAAGTCTTTAACTGATCAGATACCGCTTGGAACCGTCGTGTTCTCAAACATCTCAGACAATTTAACACATAAAGTTTGTTAATTTCTATGTATTGCCCTTTTTTCGCAGGAGAACGCGATTATATGCCATAACTGCAGGCTAGTTAGGCCTGAAACCGTGAATGGGACTCGGGATTAGAAATACCACTTTCCCACTACAATCCTGGGCCCGGAGCCAAGATCCCACTTTGACGAATTCGCCATACGCTTTCGTCGCGACTAATATTGCCTTCCCGCACACGAACTATTTATGTGAGCGGGATGGAGATATAAGTCCCTACGAAAGCGTCTGGCGAATTCGTCGAAGTGGCATCTTGGCTAGCCTTCCTGTGTTTCTTTCATACCTAAAGAAAAAATTTACCGGTGTGCTAGGACCTTGTCAACGAATGCCCACTCAATGTCTATGTAAAGCTTGTGTGAGTCATAGTTTACCAGTCATGATAGACATGAGCGTGGTCTTCCCGGCGCCGTTGTGCCCCAGCAGCACCGTCAGTTCCCCGCGGTACACATCAAGGGACACGTTGTTCAATGCGCGGTATTTAAGGAATACCTGAAGAAAAAGCGAAATTCTTCTGAAATAATACTACTCAACAGGCTACTACTATTTTCCTACTAATAGTTCCTTTACATGCGATATTCAAGGGTTATTTTTATTTTTGCAACATTTAACTTATCTGCCACATACCTTACTGACATTGACGACTCTTATTCCAATATGGCCGTGCGTCGGAGGCGGTTCGAAGAACTCCTGGTTGACGGGAGCAGTCTGCGTCCGTTCTATATCTTCGTCCAAGTCGGGCTTCTCCTTCGACTTACACCAGTATTGTGTCTAGCAACAATAAAAATATGTTATAAATACAATATGTTATGAAGTTTTAGACTGATGAATGTCTAGATGCTATGAGTTGCAAAGTCTTCTCCTAGTGTACGTACTAATTATTATTTAAAAAGTTCTTGTTGCTGATTCTTCTTGAATGTTGAATTGCTGACCTTGCACAGGAAGTTCCAGGGCATGGCCAGACCGAACTTGCCGGGTACGACGTCGTGAGGTACCAGGCCAGCAGCAGGTACAGCGGCACCTGCAGCAGCATGAACACCAGCGCCCACATCACGATCATTGTGCTGCTGTGAGCGACCATCATCATGCATACCTTACACAGGAAGTTCCAGGGCATGGCCAGGCCGAACTTGCCGGGTATGACGTGCGCGAGGTACCAGGCCAGCAGCAGGTACAGCGGCACCTGCAGCAGCATGAACACCAGCGCCCACATCACGCTCATTGTGCTGCTGTGGGCGACCATCATCGTGCTGAAGGTCAGACCTTCGCCTAAAAAAAGTTAAGTGAAGTAATTAAAATAATAAGATGTACCAATTGTAATGTAGAACAGTCGTTGTCTCAGAAGGAATGTTAATTGTTACTATTCTATGATTTAATAATGAATTCCATAGATATTCTAAAGCTACCTATTAGTCACCAGAGTCACTACGCTGGGCACACTACACAGAGCTGAGCATTATGGTGATAAATCGTTCGTTACACAGGAGTGCTGCCCGTCCATCCCTTTGGAAATGCGCTTTAGACGCTTGTTACGAAATTCACAGAAGGACGTCCATGCGAGGTCTGCCCACAGCCAAACAGCATCACCATTTATCACCAAGCATGTAAAACATTCAAAATCGAAGAATATAAAAATTGCAAACCAGATCTCTGCATGTCTGCAATTTCCCTCGCGGTCCACAATACGGGAACGAAAGGCCAGATGCCAATCACGAACTGAGCTGCTTGAGGCGTGTGCCTGACCAGCATGGAGCCGGGTATCCACAGTACGATGTAAGCAACCACAGCCAGGAGTTGTGCGTTACTCTCTGAAAACATTGCGGCTTCGTTCACACACAATGCGTTTTACGGACGACCAGAAAGACGTCATTACGTGGCAATAATGAAGAGTACGACTTGCTTGTTTGTGAATATTTGGATAGTAAGTATTCGTCGAATTAAGCATATAACAACCAAATAATGGTTCAATGCTAGTTTAAGGAAACATTTTTCTGGTTCAGCGCCCGTTTAAACTCTACTAAAGCCCTAGGCGAGTTTTCTACGGCGACCTCTACGACTAAGTAAAACTTCGAACTAAAAAGGTAGATCGGCTGTTATCAAACATTAATGTGGGTTTTTAATACGAGTTGATTTATTCCAATTGTGATTGGTAAAGGTGTTGTAATTAATAAGTTACAATCCCATTTCTAGTATCATCCTAAGAGGCTAAGTCCTAGTTTCTTTCTCCCACTTTAATGGCAGTATGACATTGAAAAAGACCAATTTTATGCAGTTTAATCCTCCTCCTGTGTTTTTCCATTGCCTTCTCCAGCAGTTTAATACGAGATCTTAAATCAATACTGACCTACCCGTATGATGTAGCTGACGGCGAAAGCGACCGCAAATATGGTGCACGAATGCAGGAACAATATCAGGAACACGATGAGCACGTTCGTCTTAGCCATGATGACCGGAGGAACGACACACGTCATTAACGTTCCGGAGACAGCGTAGACCATCATTCCTGGGAGAGTGTCCACGAAGTGTGCAAAGGATAACGCAAGAGCGGTGACGCCAGACATTTTCATTAGTTCCTGTAATTTGCCATCAAGGATCAAAATTAAGTTGTATGTTCTTTCTGACTAAAAGGAGGGTGGAAATGTACAGTGCTGGTTTTAACTCTAACAGCGCCGTGGGCGAGATTCCTGCAGCGCCCTCTATGACTAAATAAACCTCGATCTATAAGGAAAGGTCGCACCCGGCGCGGCGCCACGGGCCGTCGCCAAACCGCCCCCCCCCCCCCCCTCCCCTATAACCGCTACTGGAGATTTAAGTAGAAATCAACATCGAGCAGTCCTTACTACAGTGCCAACGATATCGCTATCAAAATGGTACATACAAATGCGAAAGAATAAAGGCAATTCATTATTGGATATGTTTTTTTTACGTTAAACAAAATGAAATGTGACAAAAATTACTTATAAATTGGCTTTCATAATTTAACAATGTTAAGATCAAAACAAATCATAGCATTTTAGATTTTTGTAAATTTAATAACAGGAAATTTTACCTGCACCCCATTCATTCGTTCTCCAACTAACTTGCCCACCAGGATAACGAAGGTGATAAAAAGCCCGCACAGAATGGCAAATGACGTTGGACCCATGATAAGAGCCCTCTTTTTAGCCATGGTTCTCATATACGGGAATCCGTGGACAATAGTCACGTCCTGAAACATAAATGTTACTTCTATGAGAACGATACCACTATGTTAAACCATTTCGCCGTACAGTCAGCTTAGACACATTCCGCATTGAGGTTCGAAATTTAATGGATGTGTGATAGGTACAGTCAGCGTCAGCTATAGGATATGTAGTGATAGTCCGAGTCCACAAATAATATGTACTTAGACGCAATCTACAAAATGACCGAAACTAATAATAGTGATCAATAAACACTGCTTTATTATTTTCAGTAAAGGTCTCCCTGCTTATTGCAAGCCCAGCTAAATATAAAATAAGTAATGTGCGGATGCCATAAACAAATTATTTTAATTTAAGAAGATTAATAGATAATATTATTATGATCTTAAGGATATCATGATGCGTACTGCGCACAGTTCAAATTATATGAATCTTATCATACCTGTTCATCGATGTCGTTTCCAGTTGCCATTTCTAGGAAACAATCATCTATTACCGACTGGAGTCGCATGAACGAATCGTATGGTTGGCCCGTGTCTGGAAGCGTAAATAATTATGGATGTACTATTAAATAAATAAATAAATATTTCACAACATCACATACATTGATCTGACCCCGTGTTAAGTAGCATAAGCACTTGTGTTACAGACATTAGAATCAACATACTTAAATAGATACATATAACACCCAGACCAGGACAAACAGACATGTTCATGCACACAAATATTTGTCCTGTGCGGGGATCGAACCCGCGACCTCTTGCGTAATAGGCAACATCTTGACCATTACACCAAGCGGGTCGTCTGTTGTCCCACACACGGCCTGTCCACTCCCCTGGGACAAGGTTAGGGTGCGTAACGAAATTCAGAGTGTTAAATTACTCACCATAAGTAGGAATTGGGTTTGGTTCATCTTCTAGGTCCAAGTCGGAATCCAATTTAAACGGAGTCATCATACGAATGGTGTACTTTAATGTACTCGGAAACGTTAAATTGTCATCCTCTTTTAACTCCTGAAAATGGGCTTTTACGTGCGTATAAAAATATGATTTTCCACATAGCTCCATCTAGTAATCAAACTGTACAAAGCTTATTCTTTACGGATATTCCCATTTGTCCCATTCGGCTTCACCACCGGGTGGCGATAGGCACTATAACTGGTGTTTGCCACTCCCAGACAAGAGACAAGTTAATCCACATATACTCCAAAACTATTATTATTACATACAAAGGTTTGGAGCTTCTTCTACTGATCCTTTAAAGTACATACTAAGTAAACTAAACTAAACGATTATTCAGCACGTACCTAAGTCAATTATAATTACCTACTTACTTCAAATATTACGACGGCATCATTTGGCCTCATTTTTTCTGATTTTGTGTAGTTAAATATATCGAAAAATTCCCCTGATATCTTGAAGGCGTTTATTTTAGAACCTATAAGTTTTTACTCAATTAATTCAAAATAGTCGTCTTGAACTAAAATGTGTGAACAGACGATGTGTGATTCAAATCAGGTGTTGTGATTACCTGTAGTGTAAATGGATGACTAATTTATGTAACTTTTAGTATTTTTCGCTTGGTTAGGTAGGACTCTTGGTTTTGCCAACATGCAATGATGCTCTAAAAACGATTTAGGAATCCTTTCAATACTTCCGAAAGCAAGTGCAGCCCTTAGAAATGGAGAGATAGGAGAGGATATGTAGGATATAGTTCTTCAATTAAGGAGGGGACTTACCTGCTTTTTTTTCTAGTTTAAGTTTGTCTGCAACAGACTTCATTAAACGTCTCGTCAAGTTTGTGCTTGGTGTATAAAATATGCGTTGAGGTGACACGTACGATTCATTTATCCCTCGACTTGTCTGGTCAAGAGAAAAATAACAAAGAGAAAAATAACAAAGAGGAATATCTATACTAATATATAAAGCTGAAGAGTTTGTTTGTTTGTTTGTTTGAACGCGCTAATCTCAGGAACTACTGGTCCGATTTGAAAAATTATTTTTGTGTTGGATAGTGTATTTGGCGAGGAAGGTTATAGGCTATAGTATATATCTATTATTTTATCCCAAGGGGATGAAAAAGGGGATTAATGTTTGTATGAAACTTTGTCAATTTTAAACCGATTGGGCTGGGACTTTGCATGCATAAAGCTACTATGTCATAAAGATCCCCTTAGAAAGGATTTTTATATATTCCACCCCAAGGGGATGAAAAAGGGGATTAATGTTTGTATGAAACTTTGTCAATTTTAAACCGATCGGGCTGGAACTTTGCAAGCATTAAGCTACTATGACATAAAGATCCCCTTAGAAAGGATTTTTATATGTTCCACCCCAAGGGGATGAAAAAGGGGATTAATGTTTGTATGAAACTTTGTCAATTTTAAACCGATCGGGCTGGGACTTGGCATGCATAAAGCTACTATGACATAAAGATCCCCTTAGAAAGGATTTTTATGTGTTCCACCCCAAGGGGATGAAAAAGGGGATTAATGTTTGTATGAAACTTTGTCAATTTTAAACCGATCGGGCTGGGACTTGGCATGTATGAAGCTACTAACATAAAGATACCCTTAGAAAGGATTTTATGTGTTCCACCCCAAGGGGATGAAAAAGGGGATTAATATTTGTATGAAACTTTGTCAATTTTAAACCGATCGGGCTGGGACTTGGCATGCATGAAGCTACTATGACATAAAGATCCCTTTAGAAAGGATTTTTATATGTTCCACCCCAAGGGGATGAAAAAGGGGATTAATGTTTGTATGAAACTTTGTCAATTTTAAACCGGTAGGGCTGGGACTTGGCATGCATGAAGCTACTATGACATAAATATCCCCTTAGAAAGGATTTTTATATGTTCCACCCCAAGGGGATGAAAAAGGGGATTAATGTTTGTATGAAACTTTGTCAATTTTAAACCGATTGGGCTGGGACTTGGCATGCATAAAGCTACTATGACATACAGATCCCCTTAGAAAGGATTTTTACATGTTCCACCCCAAGGGGATGAAAAAGGGGATTAATGTTTGTATGGAACTTTATAGGTATAGTATATACCTACGTTTGCGGAAACCGGAAACCACGCGGACGGAGTCGCGGGCGGCCGCTAGTAGGTATATATACCCAGTCGGGTCATAAGTTCTGTCACAACCTTATATTTTTGATTTTTGAAGACCGGCCAGAAATTCTACTACTAATTTTAAAAATAGAACATTTATACATGTCGGGAATAGAAGAACGAATTATTTTTATACAATATTTGAATATGGAATGGACGAATAAAGACAATAGAGTCGAGGGTTTTCCGTTGCATCGCTGTTGTAACGCATGGAAGGTGATTTTCAATTTCGTACAAAAGTTGAAATAAGCGTCCTATTTCTTTTATTGTACTATCAATCGATACACTGAAGTCTCAAGATTTCAAAATTGTGAAAGAAGCGGCAGACCTTGCTCTTTTAGGAACACTAGCGGTCATCAGAGCAGTGAAGGCGCCAAACGAAAAAAATCCCGTGCGTAAACAAAAAACGCTAGCTCTCCAGCTGTGGCTAAGCAGAACCAAAATAAAAATAGTTCTAAATGAAAACCTGAGATCACGTGCTTATCGTAAGAAGACCGGATTTTTTCAAATGATCGTATAAAGAAAATTAAGCTGGAAAGATCCCGGGCTCTGTTACGAGGGCACGCGGGAAAAAAAACTGCGAAATATTTTTTTTGGATGTCTTTTTTTTACCATAGGTTTAAGTTATCATATACAAAATGATAAAGTGAATGGCCACATCAATAAAGAAGCTTGCACGTGTATTTCGAGGGACCAATGCGGTCATCACCCTTCCTTATTCATGATTTGGCTTGGACTCTAGGATTTAGGCATAACTGAGGTGTTTTTCGGTAAAAAAAGGGGGAAAATCAAGGTCGTACTATATCAAAATACTGTCCTAATAAGCATAGTACAACCTTTTTTTTAAATAATAATCAAGAACAGACATAGGGCATTCCAACAGGACTCCACACCGGCTCATAGGGCCCTAACCACGAAATACTGGTTGACGGCGCGCGGAATTGACTTCGCCGGCATGAACACCGGCTCTCTTTTAGACCACGTTTAAACCGATGGGATTACAAGTTATACCAATATTTAAAGGGGAAGGTCTGTACTTGCCCTCACCAGAATTTAGTGTCTCTCCGAGCGTTTCTGGTTAAATCAGCGAAAGAAAGGTGTATGAATGTGGTGCGTGCAGCGATGGATGACTGTCTTCGTAAATTAATGGCAACTGTCCAAAATTTAGGCGGACAATTTGAATGATGCTGATAAAACTATATTGAAAATTTAATAACCTTTCATTTCATATATAATTTTTATGTACATCTCCAAAGGTGTATCAATAATTTCCTAAAAAGTTTATGACAGAACTTATGACCCGACTAAGTATATATACTAAGAACTTTGTTAGATGAGAGAAAATTTCAGTTTCGTAACGTATTGATTAATTAAAATAATAATTAATAATATTTTTATCATCACAAACGATACGACTAAACCACACTTTTGATAACATAACCAATGAAACCATAGTTAACCATTGATAAACGAGCTTTAAGGTGCGGTGACCGTCCGGTTTTGAACCGACCGACCCTCACGCATCTGAAGCGACTCTTACCACTAGCTAGGCTACCGAGCCACAACAAACAATAATTTATAGGTATTCATAAATAAGTACCTACAGGCATATCACTATCCATTCGTCTATACTTTACTGGTAAATCAGATGATATTACAGCACCCCATAAAAGAAATACTAAAACAAACAGCGCCATTGGTAATAAATATTCGCAAGCTGTAACTATAAGTTTCCTTTTTCGCACAAGAATATTCTTCCAAAGTAGGACTGAGACGATTCTCCACTCTATACACCACGCCATCAGTTAAGATTTAAAATATTGCTAGCAGGTACATAGCAAAATTTGTTTTGTCGGCTGCTTTGGCTTTCACAGCTTTATAGTAAAAAATGTTATCAACAATTCACTAAAGTGCAGTCTTGTACAAAAAGTTACAATTAAGTACTTTGATCACATTTTATTTGATAACACGATACAAAAATCCTTAATCACAAATCTCAATGAAAAGACATGTAAAGATAAACATTTTCGTAACCACAGAAGAAAATTCAAAGCACAGATAAATTCTATTCGTGAAACTGATAGAAAACTTATTTTGAAATTGCCTCCTTTTTTAACACTTTGGGTAGGTGTACGAAATAACAAAGTTTATTTATTTTTAAAAATATAACATTACTGGATAGATCTAATTTTATATTCACCAAGCATCAAATGTCCGTTTCTATAATTTATAGCAAGTAGCTATACATAAAATTTGAAAATAAACCGTCCTTCATTGAATCTCTGATCGCAATTATCCTTGCGTTCGGACCGGTCGGTCGAGTTGTCATTTGGTTGTCACTTCACTGACATTGTCATTTTAGGGTGATCAGCGAAATAGCGTTTACCCAAATACTTCGGAGTATATCAGAGAGTTGGATTTTTTTCAGGTACTCATGTTTTTCTAATAATGATTAATTCAGTTCATTTACTTATTTTTATCTTTATCAGTTCATTTTATTTATTTTTATCCTAATCAGACAACATTAGCTAAAATGTTTGCTGAAAAAGTTTACAGTTGACAATGGATTTTCATACAGATGAACAGAGTAAATAAAACATTTAATTATGATTATTTCTTAGAAGACTATACGCAATTATTTTGATAGTTTTAGATAAAAGAAATTAGAGATACCATCCGCGGATTTCTTAAAGATTTTTTTGATTTGCAGGGTGACTATTACAAAGAGCTGGCAACATTGTCTGTATTTGTCATCAGCTTTCTTCCCCGTTTCGTTACACTTTCAGCTAGGCTGCTGTCTCCTATTTATTTAGATTCGGAAATTCTTAAAAACTTTATGTAGCAGCCATCAATTCGTATCATCTATCGATAAAAATAACTATAATAAATAAAAACAAAAATCTGCAAATATGGACGAGTTTTAGTGATGTATACGTGAGAAAATTTTCGTTATGACTGTGTTCGATTCGAGTAAATTTTACTTTGTTGTGTTGAATATGGTGTAAAGTGTAATTTGCCCTAGCCGAGGCGATGGTGGTAGTGTAACATTCCTCACAGTACCCTACAGTATAAATTCCTGTAAGCCTGGTCTAATAACATCGCCACAATGGCCGGTAATGGGACAGTGTTGAAGGCGCTGATATGGAAGCACTTTCTCGTCCGCAAGCGGCGGTTCATCATGACAATCCTCGAGTACTTCCTCCCGGTGTCCCTCTTCGTCCTGATATACGTCGTGGGACGGATGCTACTCGTCAACCCCAGCCACAGACATAATAAACATTCAAACGGTCTGGAAATTCAAATGCCTGTGAGTAACAACTTTGTTTTATTTTTTATTAATAACTAAATTATCTTGAACTAAGCATACAGTGCTCAAGCCTTAGTTAATAGCATCAGCACTCATATTCATCAAAGTTTAACACCAATTTTATTTTAATACCTATTAAATATAGGAAAGAGTAGAGATGAAATTTACCTGAGTTAAATTTAAACCTAAGTGCCTTGATAAAGGTAATCAGAGCCACCATTTATCTTTATTTACTCACTAGTTGCTGTGCTGACAGTAAAAATTAAAACTCGTGTTTCTTCTCAATAACTTGGATTAATATTAGTACAAAGTGATTTATTTCGTAAGACCCTTAATTTTATTTAAAAAAAGAGGTGCTTTAAATGAAGCAGTATTAAATTAATATCATTAAGGTTTTAAATGAAATTGATCACTGTCAAAAATTTTTTTTTATTGAAATGTATATATATATTATGTATAACAATGTCAATAATTTTTGGTGAACTGAAATATAAGTTTTTCAAATCTCATAAGCATAGACATATTGGAAATGTATTGTTTTTCCCAACAGGAACCCCTCAGCTTGACCGCCATTTATAGTACACCCAACATCATCCTCTTCACTCCAAATACAAGTTTCACACGGAACTTGATGGAATCTGTTGGAAAGAAGTTGAATCTCAAAGAATTGCAGAGATTCCCAGGTAAAAAAAATTCTCTGTTACACTTTTAAATTAAAATAATTTATTCAGCAATTTGGTTCACTTAGTAAATTGCTTTGCACGTCAAAATTATCATCATAATCCTAGCGCATCTCCTGGTTGCATCCTCAGTTTCTGGTATGGCAAATGTAAACTTGCAGCACCTGTAGCCATTAACTATAATAGGCTAAAGATAATCTATCAAATTATTATAGTGGCCGCCCGCGACTTCGTCCGCATTTCCGTGGGAAGTAAAGTTTACTAAGGGACCTGCATGCCAAAATTCAAGCGTCTAACTTAAGTAGTTTAGATTTTCCATACAAACTTCCACCCCTCATTTTAGGGAAGGGGGTTGGAATGGGTCAAAAAGTAACAAAAAAAACAACGTGTAAAAAAGACAAACATACAGACAGATAGACAGTTTCCCATATATAATATTAGTATGGATGTTCTCCCTATTGATGAGGATTTGTACAATTTATCAAAACATATCCTGTAGTATTTTTATTTTTGCAGGCGGCAATTCAAATGGCTACTTCCCCTTCGAAAACTTTACTCAAATAGCCACCTTCGTTGCATCAGAGGAAATGAGGCAGGATGATGCTGTCATTATATTTGAGGTAAGCATTTAGAAAACATTTTGAATAATAACTATTGCGTATGGATACTTGTATAACACTTGAAGTGCAAGTGATACATATTGGTCAGACTAAAAGTCAGAACATGTTACAGACTTCAGGAAGTTACAGAATGATAATTTATCTAACACGCAGACTTTGAAAATTTTTTCAATACTAGTATTTCAACTTACACCTACACAAGAAAAAAGTAAGGGATCCATAACTACAATTTATATTATAAATGTAGGTGTTTTAATATAGGGTCTAAAAACTGTCCTTACTCCGTATATTGCAGTTTAACATTCCTTAGAGAGATTTACATCAAGCTAGTATCTTGAGACTCTTTATTGAGTTTATTCATCCCAGTATACAAGGGAATAAAGCCTTAAGGCAAAAAAAAGTCCTAAGAAAAACTGATGAAATAGAAAGAAATAATAAAGATGTAAACTTTTTCATTGCTAATTTGTCTGGTAAATACTGGTGACGAAGATAATGAAATAATTACGCCTTCATTTGCATAGAACACTGTATTAATTACCATTCAATACATTTTCATACACAGACATGTTTACATAATGTTTCGGCTTGCTAACAAATGTATTAAATAAGTATGACGTAGATATTTATTTTACGTTAAATGGTGATTATTTTTTTCCTCATGAATTGACGTAAAGGGTTACGTTGCCGAGTGTGACAGAGAAGATATGATAAATATTTTAAAAAAATATAATACTAATCATGCTCCCATAGTCCGTTTAGGTTAAGATGATGGCTGTATACATTTTATTTCGCATAAGATGTGTACGTGTTTCACATCTTATACGAAATAACATTTATTTCAAGGAAATAAGCTCTACGAGCTGTTTATATGTGGTTTTAAATAGTGTCGAATTTCCTTTGAACTGTCAACTGTCACCAGAATCAACTTAGGTGAAATGGACTATAGTTTTATATTAAAACTAGCGGCCGCCCGCGACTCCGTCCGCGTGGATTTCGATTTCCAATAGCCTAAAGCCTTCCTCGTCAAATGGACTATCCAACACAAAAAGATTTTTTGAAATCGGACCAGTAGTTCCTGAGATTAGCGCGTTTAAACAAACAAACATACAAACAAACTCTTCAGCTTTATATATAGATGACGTTTCACCCAATCATCAGAGAGAGATTAGCTCTCTTCGTTCTATAGTTCGGTACACATTACATATTTTACTAATGACTGACAATACCTACTGAAATGTTTAATGTGCCGTACATTAATATTATTAAAAAGTCGTCATCATTTCCGTAGCGATTCACCCCGATCTTATCGGGTTGGGCATCAAATGTATTGACAAGTTCATGTCATGGTATTTCAATTCAATCGAACCACAAGTTATGATAAGGCAACCAATGCATTTACACTATGTAAAGAACTTTGACGAGCCGCTTGGTGTAATGTTCGAGAAGTCGGCTACTACACCAAATGTCGCGGGTTCGATCCCCGCACGGTACAAACATTTGTGTGCATGAACGAACATGTCTGTTTGTATCGGTCTGGGTGTTTCTATGTATAATATGTATCTATTTAGAAACAAAAAGTATATAAGTAATGTTTATCCGTTATCTGGCATCCATAGCACAAGCTAAATGCTTAGTTTGGGGATAGATAGCACTGTGTGAATAATGTCCAGAGATATTTATTATTAACTCAGCCAGTATTTTTATTGTGATAAAAAATATTGCGGTCTAGTACCCATTAGTAGATAGTCTAGGTACATTGCGCTTTTGGTCCCCACTGAGCTGACCAATTTAAGTAAATAAATAAAAATATATATTTCAAATCATCACATAAATTGATCTGACTCTATGTTAGGTAGCTTAAGAAGTTTTGTTACGGAGATCAGAATCAACAACGGTACAAATATACTTAAATAGATACATATTACACCCAGACCAGGACAAACAGACATGCTCATGCACACAAATGCTTGTCATGTGCGGGGATCGATCCCGCGACCCCTTGGTCTAACAGTCAAATTTCTTGACCACTACACCAAGCGGAAAGTCAGAAGCGAAAAACGTCAAACGTCGTTACATTGATTAATTTTACTATAAGTATAGATTCAGCACGTTGATTGAAACGGGTGACTGTCAACCTGCTATCTCGTTCTAAGAAGCGACTGTCGCTCTTATTTTAGTACCCATTTCGAAGTAGGCGAGGGCAAATCTACAATTTAAATCTATGATTAAAAGTATCATATTTGATGGAATGATGCATCGGAATTAATGATAGTGTAATTTGAACAATGTATTTCTAAAAACACACAGATACATTGCATCCGAGGTCATTTGTTCGCTGATAATGACTCGATGGTATTCGAATGACTGTATATAAACTCGTTAACTACAGCAGCTGTTCGATGTATAACTTAATAAGGTACTGACCATTTCCGTAAGGCACCGGCGGAATGCGTTAAGACAGATTACTAACACTGATTCATTAATAAATACATATTCTTTCGACTAACACACCCTTGCCTAACTCCAAACAAAGCTCGAAACTTCTACTATGGAAGCTAAGGAACGGATAGACATCATCACACCAACATTTGCCCCTAGCGGGATTCGAACCCGCGACACTTGGTTTTGTAGCCAGGATCTCTGACCACTAGACCAACGGGTCCGTCAAGATAAAAACACAATAACATGTAGAATGTAGGTGAATGTACGTACATGTGCAGGCCGCTGGCATTTATGGTCATCTTTAATGAATTGTACTGTAACTACTTTCTTGGTTTTCACTATACTGCGGCACCAACCAGTTCGGCTTGATATCTATCTACTGGTCAAATAATAATACCCTCCGGCCGTATTCGGCCATGGCGGCCGATCTTACGATCAGCCAGGTACGCAGGATTATATTATAGTGCACAAGTTAGTGCGCAAGCACAGGTGCACTCCCTATTCCTTCACTCTCATAATTCGGTGGGACAGCAATCTGACACGACCGTAGAGAGATCAGGCGCAGGACCAACGGCTTAACGTGCCTTCCGAAGCACGGAGGAGCTCGAGATGAAATTTTTCGGTCACCCATTCGATGACTGGCATCTGCGAACGTTGCTTAACTTTAGCAACCGCAGGCCGAGTGCGCTAACCACTGCGCCATAGAGCTCCTCACTGGTCAAATAGCGGATTGTTAAAGACTACTAGGCTGATAATGATAATATCGCAATTACTTCAAACATTTTATACAATAATCTTTCTACGATAATTCGGCCTATAAAAATATTAATGTCCCACTGCAGGGCAAAGGACTCCATCATTTGTAATCACGTTTTCGTTACGAAGATGGGTTTTGGCTTTATCACCACGCTTGCCAAATGCGGGTTTTTGATCACAAACCCGGGTTGTCTAAAGAATAATCGACACAAATTTTGCACGACTCAGGAATCGAACCCAGGACCTCGAGACCACTGCCCGGTACTTAAACCACTAGACCATCGAGGATTCGAGGCGACCTAAGACCTTCTTGTAATTTGTTCTAGATGGATAATTGTGAAAATAGTTCTAGCGCTCTTTACTGCAATGAATTTGACCCATACGAGGGGCAATCGTTTGAAAAGGCCTCCGCAAACCAGGTGGGCTTCTGTATGTGGATAACGCGTGACTATTTTTCGAGTGGCGCTTAAAATTTGCACTAAAGAAAGCACTTCCAATTCAGTTGGGGAGGGTATGGGGTCCTGAAGGCAGGCAACGCATTTGCGACTCTTGTGCGGTTGTTGATGTCCATGGGCACTAATGGGCAGAGGTGATCACTTACCATCAGGTGACCCTATTTTTCGTTTGCCTCCCTATACTTAAAATAAACCTACTGTTGACCAGTTTCCAACACCGGAGTCAGACGGACAGTATAAGTAAGTATTTTGATTGTGGCCCAGTCTTAATATGGCTTCCACTTTTAGTGTGAGCTGTTGTTATAAGTCTGTTTTCTGCAATGGTTTCCTGGTAGTTATCACATTTACGCACATTTAAAAAAATATGTTTGGATCGGTATTATTTTTTTATTTATAAATCCGCAAATTTTACATCCTGGCACAGGAAATTCAATGAGTGATATAAGTGTTACACATTTTTTTATACAATGGTGTGCAATAAACAGTACCTACCTTTTTACGAATTTCTGTTTATTTCTTCATTACCACTATCTTCTATCTAGACGGGGAGTTTCCTGACAAAGTTTCCATATTGTAGTCAACATTCTAATCGTTCATAAATTCGACACATAAAGAGACATTATCGCCAATAACGTTTTTGAGCACTTAGAATGGTTCGATACACTTGGCGAGATGACTGTTCCCATATTTATAGTGTTTTGACTGCGCTTAGTGATATATTGAATGTGCCAACTTTATAAACGAATATAATGTTGTCAACAATATGGAAACTTTGTTGGAGCGATATTATTGACTATTTGGTTGCGTCCATTTATTTGAGTAGCCTGAGTGTCTCTATTCATCTGACGCTTACTGTACAAAGAACCACTTATCACATTTTCAAAATTGTTCCAGGATACCAACAGTACACTCTTGCCGAGCAAGTTTGAGTACACCATTCGCATGAAGACTCCCTTCATGACACAGAAGGAGGTTTCCATGGATGCAAGGCTGGTCCCTCATCAGAGTTTTGGTGAGTCAGTTACTACATATCACTCATAATCAACCTAGCGCCTCTCCCGGTTGCATCCTTGGCCATCGGCTGGAAGCCCAGGGTACGCTACTACTATGATTCTGAATAGGCCGGCCTGGTTATCACAATGGAGCGACTGTCGTCTAACCTCCGTTACCTTTACAAGGATAACCGGACCGTTTTTAATCATAATGGGAACATACGACCTGCGGGGTTTAAGCACAGCGCTCTAACCACTCCACCACAAATGCACTAGTTATAAAACAAAGCAGTCTTCTTCTGTTTCTCCCTATGTATGCTTATAGCTTTAAAACTACGCTAACAATTTTCATGCGTAATGCGTTGTTTTGGAGGCAGATGCGTTGCTTGCTTTTACAATAAAAAGACTCCCCGATCCGGAATAAATCCAAAGTTCACGTTCTATTTTTTTTTAATAATCTGGTTTCTGTCGCGATAAAAGTAAAAATATCAGTCGACGATTAACTTGGGGTACCTACATTAGGGTTGAAAGTTTAATGGTATCTAGTGGGAGTGGCAACCGCCCCATTCCCACGATCAAGAAACTTTCCTAAATTGAAATAATACTCAACCTCTTTTACCATTTAATAAAACTTACAAAATACTTATTTTTATGGTTAACATTCTTTTCAATTCGGTTTGGTTAAAATGTATCGTTTTAAAAATCAGTATCAGTTCATTGAACGTTTGTCAAGTCAAGTTAAATAAAGTTTCTTTAAATACATTTATTGGCACTTATTTCTTAAATTAATAAGTAGGTGACGGCGTTTTTCCCACCATTATCTTCAACAATTTTGTCAAATTAATCATAAATTCGTAAACTGCTGTCTTTCAATACCGGTTAGTAATTACAGGCATGTATTTTGTAAGTCTACTAGGATCCACTGTAACCTTAGTTGAACCCGTAATACGAAAGTTATGACGAGTGATCTTTTACGCCAATTAAGTAAATTAACGAAGTGATATAACAGTGTACCAAGTCAGGGACTTTTCTTAAGCAAGATGGCTTATTAGATAGTTTTATCGGCAAAAAATAACGAAGCAAAAACCTAGCTTTTTATGGCATTGCTTTCAAACATAATCATGTCATTGTTAGTTCCAACCATATTGAGGTATTATTACGAGTACTACGTATAGAGTAAACAGTTCGAAGAAACGTTTTCTTATAGGTACGCACTGTTGTCCATGGACAACAGTTTGCCGTCTATTCTACTATTTTAATGGAATTGTCACCTTGTGATTTAAGAACATGTAAAAATCATACAGGACGAAACATGAAGCTAGTGGCGTGTCATTTGATAGATAAAAAACAAATGAATGAGTTTTTGATGTCCACGTTATACGTCGTAGATAAACCTAAATGCTTTTAACCGACATTTGTTCTATGTTACGAGTATGTAACAGTTAGTTTTACCCGGTGTTTAGGTTCATTAACCATCATATTTAAAACCGGTAATACTAAGTTGTACATAATGTCACTATGGTGATTCAAAGGTTAGTTGGTGTGGCCTCTCTATGGTAACACTAAGGTTGTTCCGTTGTTGATTTTTCACGGTAAAGGATAGGACATGCACGGCGGATGACACTCCATGTAAACAATAAGCTATTCGCAAATGAAAGGATGGTAGAAATGTTTGATTGATTGAAGGCTATGCTATTAATAAACGTGTTGATTAATCGGTCGCTGTAATAAATTTTATTTCATAATGCAATTATTCAATGTATTTTTTACTCTTTTGGGATTTATAAAAAACTAGCCTTCCTTCCACCCGCGACTTCGTCCGCGACCCGTCCCTTCTGTCGTCCCGTCCCTGCGTCAAGTCGTAAATTTTGCCTTAAAAAACACAGTTTCTCTATTAAAGAAATCATGTCTTAGCTTATATGATAATCTTGTCATAAAGCTTCGAAAATCAACCGAAGAAAGTTTTGCCAGAGATCGGCCAACTCGAAAATGGAACTCAGGACAATGCGATTACGAAATCAGTATAACATTACTAGCCCAACGAGGTCCATATAATAAATAAATAAATAAATAAATAAATAAATATTTCACAACATCACATACATTGATCTGAGCCCGTGTTAAGTAGCTTAAGCACTTTAAGCACTTGTGTTACAGACATCAGAATCAACAGTGATATTACAAATATACTTAAATAGATACATATAACACCCAGACCAGGACAAACAGACATGTTCATGCACACAAATGTTTGTCCTGCGCGGGGATCGAACCCGCGACCTCTTGCGTAATAGGCAACATCTTGACCATTACACCAAGCGGGTCGTCAAATAATACTTGCGGTATTAAACATGTTGCAAGTCATCATCATCATCCTCGCTCTTATCCCGGTTGCATCCTCGGCCATTTCCTCGGAGCCCAAGGAACTCAAAGAAGGACTACCTATAAATAATCCTATGGCCAGCCTGGTTTAAGTGATTTAATGAAAACGTTTGTAAAAACATCACTCGATGAGTTTCTCATCAAACTGTGTTGTTTGGCAATATTTAAACGTCGCGTTCAGAGGCCGTGACCGTTGTCGCAATAATTGTCGCACAGCTGCACTTAGTCTGATACTGTTTTCATGGAATGGGTAAAAACTACTTCATAATATAGGTTCGATTTCGATGTCAATTCGACAATAAAATAACGTTTTTATCGTTCGCCATTCTGCGTTCGTCAAACCCACCCTATAAAATGCTTAGTATTTTTTTATTTTTTTATTAAAGAATAAGTGGGTATTTGACCGCGATCTCACCTGATGGAAAGTGATGATGCGGTCGAGGGTGTAGCATACCCACTTACGAACAGCCTATTTACTCTGGCCTTAAAAACGCCAAGATCATAATTTTCCGGAAAAACAGAGGTCGGCAAGGAATTCCATTCTTTGGCGGTTCGTATAAGGAAGGAGGAGGCGAACCGCTTCGTTCGAGCAGGAGGTATGTCGACGATGTAGGGATGGTATCCCGCCGTGCGTCTGCTAGTCCGGAGGTGGAAAGGACCTGCAGGAAATAGCAATCCGACTCAAATTTTCTCCCCTCTTTTTTCTTTCATCTTAATATTTGTTTGTGTTTGTGGTTCTTTAATGACTTAATTAATCCGTTCATTTATAATTAGAAAGAACTCATCAATTAAATTACATTGAGTAAGCTCAAACTTTTGAATCCACACTTATTTCGTTTTAACTTCCATCTTTTTTGTCCAACAGTTAGAATAACCAACAAGCGTTCTAGAAGAAGCGCTTAATTAATTACGGTAAGATATAATCGTAAGTGCGATGAATCATTTGTCAAACAGTTCGTGACAGTATCGATTTTCTAAATAAAGCAGACACGTATTATACTCGTACATACATAATGTATTGATTTGCGAGTGAAGCATTTAAATACACATGCATACTTTCAATAAACAGATGAAAATTACATTACTTATCTGTATTAAACGCGATATTTGCTATGTTCTTCATTGTGCTTTTCTTTTGTCTATTATTACCTTTCTGTATCCAATGTACCTATATTAATAGTTACACTGTTGATATTTTTACACATTGTGTTTTGCATTTAACATGTACTAATAACCTATCGATGTTACATCTGAAATAAATGACTATTATTATTTGCTAAATAACATTTTATTGCATACGACAAAATGAAAGAAGTAACGTTTTTTTTTTCGTTTAAAATCTGGTCACTGTTATGCTGCCGACTCCGACTCACAGTTGGTCGTTTTTTATTTCCTGCAAATGAGCCTACAAATCCACATATTGATCCTAGCTTGCTCCGGCCTCATCCCCGTGATGTATCTAGGACGCCAGACTAGGCGGCGGTGGAAGGAGAAGACATGTTGCGCCGACCCCGACTAGTGTGGAATAAGAGAAGTAGGATGATTTTGGGATGTTGGCCACATTGTGGGAAGTCATTTTATTCCCTCTGAAACGGTTGATGAGATGATGGTTGACGCATACGTCATACTTGTGATCAGGTGCTACCTTTGGGCATAAGCGTTTTAGGGTAGGGCGGTTAGTCGACGCGCGGTCAGGGGCGCTGGATAAAACGGGCGCCCCCCAGCCTATCCTTATAGTTCGAGGTTGTTCTTTTTGGTAGAGGGCGCTGTAGAAATCAAGCCCAGAGTGCTGGTATAGTTAAATATGACACTGCCTTTGGGGGCTTGTCGGCTAGGACTCAATCTATCTATTAAATATTTTAATTTTTATTCTGAGCAAAAGGAACTGTAAGCATTAGTTGGAGTACGAAAGGAAATATTGTATTGAAATATATTGTAAAAATTGGCGATTTAAAAGAGCAACTATCGAATTTTTTGGCGCTTCCTTTTGATAGATGACTGCGTTCCGAATCTTAGTCGGTGGTAGAGTGACGCCTATTGTACCTTGGATGATTACCTTACTGAGTCCTTCATAAATAAAGCATATTTAGATACTTTTTTTTAAATTACAGCAAATCTGGTCTGCCTTATTTTATGTGTAACCTAACTAGCTCCCGGCGTCATCCCTGTACTGTATCTAGGAGACTAGGACGCCAGACGAGACGGCGCCGTTTGGAACGGGAACATCCATTAATCCTGTATGGCTACGCATAGTATTTGCAAACTAGCGGCCGCCCGCTACTTCGTCCCCGTGGACTTTGGTTTCCGCACACAGTGATATATTAAAGCTAAAAGGCTTCCTCGACAAATGGACTATCCAACCCAAAATAATTTATTTGAATAACCAGTAGTTCCTGAGATTGGCGCGTTCAAATAAACAAACCAACGAACTATTCTGATTTATTATATAAGTATAGATAGATAACATTGTCTGCGCAACCTACTTAGGCGGAACAGTTCTTAGGAAAGGCAAGGCAGTCTCATGATTAATCATCACACTTGCAAACACGTCAGACTCTGGGTTCGAATGCCGGGTCGGACTGTAAAATACTCGTATGTATCTCAGTATCCTGTACGGATAACTCTGCTACAATTCAAGTTCAAGATGACAATGAAAGATCATTTGTTATAATAATATCTTCAAGTTCCTGGACCCCTGGGAGTGCCCCCGTGACTCGGAAGGTTTCTTGTAACTATGTAATTTTGGTGTAATATGACTATTTAGTACCTCTTTGTTTTTTTATCTCTACTGCTTCGTCGAATCGCTCACTGTCTCAGATACACACTTGGTTCTGCGAACGGCCAGAATAATGTGACTGACTGTTACCGTTTTAATATCACAAATGTTTCTATTCTGCTTTGCAAGTATTCATAAAACTATAATCTTTATAATTCATTTGGGATGGGAATGGGAGGATTTATTTAAAGTACCCAGGATAGTCGTGTTAAAATAAGAAACGTCTGATGATCGATAATCCTACTACGTTTACGCCTAAGAAAAAGATTTGTTAATAAAACGAGGCCATTTAAAACCTGACTACAGAAAAATTATGAACATTAAAACACCCCTCGTCGTCATTATCATCAGCACAGGCTGTAATATTATAGGAGAGGCCTATTTCAAGCAGTCCACTCAGCCCGATCCTCGGCGATCCTCGGATTAAAACACGCCTATGTCTACTTCGCCTCGATAGTCTAGTGGTTTAAGTACCGGGCCGTAATCTCGAGGTCCTGGGTTCGATTCCTGGGTCGGGCAAAACTTTGTGTTGATTTTTCTGAACACAGCCCGGGTTTGTGATCGCCAACCTGCATTTGGCAAGCGTGGTGATTAAGTGGGACAATAATAGGCTGATACTTTACATAAATAAATTCATTGGACTAACACACCAATTGCCTAGCCCCAAACTAAGCTCGAAGCTTGTACTATGGAAGCTAGGGAACGGATAGACATACTTGAATACATTTATAAACATCCATGACTCGAGTACAAATGACGATGTTCATCACACAAACATTTGCCCCTAGCGGGATTCGAACCCGCGACCTTTGATTTTAGCCAGGCTCTGTAGCCACTCGACCAACAGACATGTCTACTTAATTGCAATAAGAGCGTAAAGAAAATTATCACAAAACTGACTCACCGCACAACCTTTACGTATATATACAGGCATGTTATTACATTTATCATTCGTTATTACGTAGCTTGTGGAGTCGTGTTTAATTGTTACCTCTTGGTTCCAGGTACTATATACGAGCCGTTCATGCGACTCCAATGGGCGTTAGATACCAGTTTCATAGAACTGGCCACTGGGAACGAAATTAAGCAGGTAACTGAGATGTTTTAATAGTATACTAGCGGCCACCCGCGGCTTTGTCCGCGTGGACTTCAGTCTACAAGGGGGTAGAGTTGATCAAAATCCTACGTCTACATCTATATTCAGTAAAATTAAATTAATTCATATACAATGGGTGCGTTTAGCAGAAAAAAGCGCTAGGAAGCGCTTGTAAGCAAAATGGCGATTGTTAAGCAAAATGGCGGATTGTGTCAAAGCAACTGAAGTTAGCAAACACGTCCTGGCCAAAAACTGTACAGTTGGTTTTTCAGCGCTAGTAAGCGCTCGCAAACGCTTTTTTCTGCCAAACGCACCCAATATCAGTCACCTTTGAGTTATAAATTTAATTATTTATTATCTGCAGATTTAATGTTGCAGACATACAAACACGCGTAAGGGCCAAAAATCAAAGAAGTAACTAGCCTATTCCACCCAAAAAAAAATCAGCTTAACTGCCATATACAATAACTAACACAAAATTTGTTGTCTTGGGTGATGTGTCCTCACTATCACTACATATGTGCAAGCCAGTCAACAATGCTACTTAATTGTTTAGTAATAAGGTCTGTTATTGTTTCAGACGGTAACCCTACAAGAGTTCCCATACGTGCGGCGCGTCAGCAATGATTCGAACGAGATCATGGTGGTCTTCGCATGTTTTGCTTTCGTCGTGGGACTGTACATCACATTTGTACTGCAAGTCTCGAAGCTGGTTGGAGAGAGGTTAAATGGGGTGCAGGTAAGGGCTTTTAGCGTTTGTTCGACTTCAAATTAAAAATAATAATGAGTTTATAAATTAATTTAAACTAAAGACCCAATTTAGGTACTCCGTTTTTGGCCTTTTATTATATAAGTGGGACCTTAGTGACAAGATTTTGAAGTTCCTTAGAACCCCCAATAGTTTTGATATAATTATCTTATTAACTAAAATAATATAACAAAAATATTGGAAGATTCTAAGGGGCAAAAAATACCCTTTCAAAAAAAATGCAATAACGTATGTTTTAACCGGCTATTCCACATGTCCCACCTAGCCATCCCACCTAGGTGGGCAAGAGAATTACTTTGAAGCATATCGAGATAATGTGCAATACGCATAATGTACATCGTATGCAATTTATAAGGAAATGAAATGTACCTCTGATCTCACCTGAAGAGAATCATAGGCTTATAAAGATGCCTTTTAATTCCAGGAGCTGATGAAAATGTCAGGAGTATCAAGCGCTGTGTTAGGTTTCGTGAACCTACTGGACACTCTCCCCGGCATGCTAGTATTCGCCGTAGCGGGCACCGTGATGAACAAGATCGGCCCCACCACTATCCTGGCGCACTCCAACGGTCTCCTGCTTTTCCTGGTGCTGTTCCTGCACTCCTTCTCCATATTCGCTGTGGCGTATGTCGTCAGCTATGGGATAAGGACTGGTGAGTGTGAATCCCGAGTGTTATCATACTAATATGATAAATGTGAATGAAAAAAAAAACGCTGAAACAACTGGACGAATTTTGATGAAATTTTGGTATAAATGCAGGGTATAGGCTGACTTAGGTGATAAGATATTTTCATCCCGAATCAATGCTCTCACGGAAGAAAACAGGATTCTTTATAAATATGCAGTCAAAGCCGCGAGTGATATAAATTTTACCATGCAGATTTATTTTTCCCGTTTTCTAGATGGGACAATAGTACAAACCGCGCTTAGCCGGTTTTTTTAACAAAGATTTAAACCTTGTGATTCTTAAGATTTATATTTGAACTTAGACGATTGCTTTTTGGAATATCATCATCAGCCTATCGCAGTGCACTGCTTGACATAGGCCTCTCCTAGGGCTCTCCATTTAGTCCGATCCTCGGTGATATATCCTTTGCAATATCCGATGTGTATTTTTATTGTCAGTGGAGTAAGCATACGAGCATACAAAAGCATAATATGAAGTAAGGTTTTAGTTTTGATGAAATGTGCTTGTTTGTATGCCTATTTGAATAAAGATATTTTTGATTTGATTTGATTTGATTAGATAATAAAATGTTTGTAATTTAAATACCCGTGTGATATTTTTGTTCCCAGAGCAACACGCCCAGTTGTTTTCGATATTTGCGTTCACGGTACTCGCTGTGAGCGGCAGTTCGATGGTGAACAACATTCCGCCTTCGTTCCAGCTCTTGATCGGCATCTGGCCCTTCGTGCCGATGATATGGGTGTCTACGGATATATTTTCACTTGAGAAGTATGGTAAGTTTAGAAGTCATTGATGTAATATTTTGTTTCGTCTATGGGAATGGGTAATCACTCGATAGAAAGTCAAAGCACATAGTTCGCTTGGCAAGATTATTTTTTTATTTTCAAAATAACTTTAAAGCAAGCCCTTTGAGATCAAAGCCCGATGAAGAATCATTCCTGTCAAATCGTGATTGAAAATACACTGTGACTTTGAAGTTCCATACGTAACCAGGGCAATATGACGTCATGAATGATAGCAATAAAATAGTTACAATATAATCATCATCATCATCATCAACCCAGCCGAACAACGTGCACTGCAGACAAAAGTTCTCCCTACCCAATCGTATACACCGTAATACAATGTCTGGCAATAAAATCCAAATTGCATTGGCACTAGTTCGGACACTGTGTCGAGCTTACGTGATCTGTTCCACCATAATGTTATATATTTTTTTTGTTACCCTTTAATCAAAAAATCACATCTTTGTGTCTAATAAAGTAGGTAGGTACATAACGTCTGAACTTACAGCTAATATATCTTTATCTATGTTTTCAAGGTGTTGGACTAACTTTCAAATCGATGATGAGGTCTCACACCGAGTGCCCGGCCGCTGTATGGGCGGTGGTGTTCATGCTGGTGCAGACCATTCTGTACTTGCTGCTCGCCTGGTACCTCGACCATGTGTTCCCCGGGAAGTTCGGACATGCGATGCCTTGGAACTTCCTTCTAAAGGTAAGAATTTATAGGCTTAGATAGGTACATGAAGTCATGGTAAAAAAGAACTTTATTCCGTCAAAATAAAGACGATGTTGGGTTGACCTGCAAGTCGATAATGAGGTCTCACACCGAGTGCCCGGCCGCGGTTTGGGCGTTGGTGTTCATGCTGGTACAGACCACTCTATACTTGCTGCTCGCCTGGTACCTCGACCATGTGTTCCCCGGGAAGTTCGGACATGCGATGCCTTGGTACTTCCTTCTAAAGGTTAGAATTAGGCTTAGATTGATACTTGAAGTCATGATAGAAAATGAACTTTCTTCCGTGAAAATAAGGACGATGTTGAGTTGAGCGTCTAGTTAATGATGAGATTGCATACCGAGTGCCCGGCCGCGGTATGGGCGGTGGTGTTCATGCTGGTGCAGACCACTCTGTACTTGCTGCTCGCCTGGTATCTCGACCATGTGTTCCCAGGGAAATTCGGTCATGCGATGCCTTGGAACTTTCTTCTTAGGGTAAGAATTTATGTGTTTAGATAGGTACTAGGAATAATGGTGAAAAATGCACTTTAGTCCGTTAACATAGAGACGATGATGGGTTGACCTTCAAATCGATGATGAGGTCTCACACCGAGTGCCCGGCCGCGGTATGGGCCCTGGTGTTCATGCTGGTACAGACCACTCTATACTTGCTGCTCGCCTGGTACCTCGACCATGTGTTCCCAGGGAAGTTCGGACATGCGATGCCTTGGAACTTCCTTCTTAATGTAAGTATTAATAGGCTTCGATAGGTACTTGAGTTCATGATGAACAATTAACTTTATTCTGTTAGAATAAAGACGATGTTGAGTTGACCGTCTAGTTGATGATGAGGTCGCCCACCGAGTGCCCGGCCGCAGTATGGGCGCTAGTGTTTATGCTGGTGCAGACCATTCTACACTTGCTGCTCGCCTGGTACGTCGACCCACATGGTCGAGGTTTCCCGGAACATCCGGACATGCGATGCCTTGAAACTTCCTTGATTGTGTAGTCCTTTTTGTTTATGATACCATAAGAATGGTCACCTCGTTAAGGAAACTACCAGATGTGTCACCAAGTCAATTTTATTCTTAATAATTGAACATGTCCCTTTAAAGAATGCGCAAGCGCAGGTGGCGGCAATTAAGTTTTGATGTTCACCGCCGGTTCACCCGTGTTGTACCGTACCCGGCGACAATCGATACACTTTCTATTTCCTCACTCCCATAGCTCGATATTCAGCAGTCCGATAACGGTACCTTCGTTACCTTATTCTCTTGTTAGAAGCATCGTCGTAACCTGAGCTGTATCTGTGGACAGAAGCAGTACTGGCGCAAGAACGACGTGGAGCCGGAGTCGGAGGCCGAGGAGCCGGCGTTAGCTGCCCCCGCGCCGCAGTACTACGAGCCGGCGCCCGCGCATGCTGACGTGGGGATCAAGGTCATCAACATCACCAAGGTATGTGCTTATGTGCTTTTAGTGTTACTTTTCATATAGTTTTAAAAGTATCACTACATAGTATAAAACAAAGTTGCTTTTTCTGTCATGTTGTCTGTTGTATGTCCCTATGAACGCTTAAATCTTTAAAACTACGCAACGGATTTTGATGCGGTTTTTTTTAATAGATAGAGTTACTCATGAGGATGGTTTTTATGTATAATATCATCCATTAAATAGTGGACAAGTACCACGGGCGAAGCCGGGGCGGGCCGCTAGTCTTATATAGTTCTAAAAGCATAATAATATAAAAATGATTTTGAATGTTCTTAAATATAAGGAAACCGTGACTTTAGGCATTGCCTGCGTGGTTTAGTTGCGTGGCGTCGAATAAGGCCAGAAAGCAGGCCGAATCATACGGCAGGCCATGTTGTGTGACTTCCGAAGGAAGAACGAAGCGTGGAAACGCTTACTGTCCTTTTACAATTATTTTACCTCCGACAGATCAGTTGTTTCGATATGCATTCCTACACTACAACTTGCATCATGCTAAATATGACTAAAAGTGACAATAAAAAAAGGTTGCCTGTATAAGTCGGTATACGGGCGAAAGTTTTACGTGACAACGACTTACATATGCTAACCATGCCCGAGTGGAAGGGTGGCGTGCCTCTCACTCGCTCTCATTGTGAGCGCATAACGTGAGCGGAGCGTAACGCAGTTTCTTGAAGTGTCACCCGGCAAACCAATTTATAAGACGTTGTCACGTCAAAAAAGTGATCTTTTAGAGGGTCGATAAGTGTGAACTCTTTGTCGCAGGAGGCGATCTCGCAGGCGATGCCCGAGTTCTGTGGTTTGCCTATAGATAATGTATAACTAACAAAACACTTTTGTTTGTTCCACTTAGATATTCCCGAACCATCGCGCGTTGAACAACGTGTCCCTAGATGTGTACCGCGGGGAACTGACGGTACTGCTGGGACACAACGGCGCCGGGAAGACCACGCTCATGTCCATCATGACTGGTGAGTAGTACCGGTCCCTCCATCCACAGAAGTGCGAAGGCAACCGGAGGGGCTTAGGGCATCATCATCATCATCATCCTAGCGCCTCTCCCGGTTGCATACTCGACCATCGCCTCAGACGTTTTTTAGGGTTCCGTAGCCAAATGGCAAAAAACGGAACCCTTATAGTTTCGTCATGTCTGTCTGTCTGTCTGTCTGTGAAAATTGGTGGAGAGATGTATAGTGATAATTCAAGAATTGGTTTTTAAAATAATCGAAAAATAATTATTTTACCCCCCCTTCCCATACATCGAAAAGTAAATTCGAAAAATAGAAATCGACTTACCCCATCGTGTGGGGTATCGTTAAAAAGGTATTTTTAAATACAATAAAACTTGCCTTAAAACCATGTGGATCAAACAGCCCAGTCTCGAGATATATTAATACCAAGTTAAAATTAGAGCGTCCCCCCCCCCCCCCTTAACTTTTGAAATACTATTACAATAATTCTGAAAAAAATGTCCTGTATACCTCCAAGTAAGTACTTTCAACGAAAACTATAGCGATCTCTGTATCATATATAGTTATTTTTATACAACTCGACCAACTTATGACGTGCAGTTGCCCCTACTAAATGGTGTCATAAGCGGTCGGGCCATCTTTTAGCTACGGAACCCTTTCATGGGCGTGTCCGACACGCTCTTGGCCGGTTTTTGACATTTTTATTGCTTTATTATGATGACATGTAAATAAATTGGACAAATACTTATATTTTTAAAAAGGCTAACTGTTGAGTTTCTTCCGGCACTTCTTATCAGCAGGCCATTCACGTCGAAGTGCTAGTAGGTAAAAAGAGATATGACGTGCAAAAGAATTTCTATGTAAATCAAATTGCAAAATAAACCACTTTGACTTTGACTTTGAGAGCCCAAGGTACGCTGCGACTATGACCCTGAATTGACTAGCCAGTTTATTGAGCGACTGTCGCCTGACCTCCGTAATCCATACATTGGAAACCAGATCATTCGGAAAAAGTCAGGACCAATAGCTTAATGTTCCGAGGCTCGGAATCATCATATTTATCGCACAATCAGGAGATTGAGAAAAAGTGAAAGGGTTTAGTTCATAGTGGCACGAATTAATTAAGTCCCGAGCCTCGCACACGGTTGCAAGTTAAGCTAGCCTGCAGTTACGTTGGTTAAATGCGTTCCCTTATACTTTGTACTCAATGCTTCAATGGCGAAGATAATCGGTGACTCGACATCTTCTGTGGTTTGGGGTCGTTCAGTTGACTTTTAACTTTAATTGAATATGATCCTCAAACCGCTAGCTCTGCCGATGAGTAGTTAAGAACTTGTTTACACGATGCCTTGGCGAGCAATAGCGGCGCGATCGTTTCAACTTCCGTTTACCTTTGCCTAAACATACGAATAACTCTTCTTCGTAACTGTTGTGCTATGTTTCTGCTGAAGAGTAAGGTTGCCAGAGCTCAGTTGGGGAGGGTATGGGGTTAAGGCCGGCAACACATCAACGATACCTCTGGTGTCGCGGATGTCCATGGGCGGCGGTGATTGCTTACCATCAGGCGACCCGCTAGATCGTTTGCCGCCTCTGACATAAAAAAAAATGTCGCGCATCGAATGTTACATTACCATGTATCTAGCCTTAAAGCCATTTATTTCCCCAGGCACACTGAGGCAGACCAGTGGCAAGGTGTACGTGAACGGGCAGGACATATCGCAGAAGCAGGAGGTCCGCCGGCAGATCGGCTTCTGTCCGCAGCACAACATGTTCTTCCCGAAGCTGTCCGTCATCGAGCACGTCGTCATATTCAGCATTGTGAGTTGTAGCTTTTAATCGTTACGTTTATTTTTTACTAGCGGCCGCCCGCTACACCGTCCGCGTGGATTTCGATTTCAAATAGCCTAAAGCCTTCCTCGTCAAATGGACTATCTAACACAAAAATAATTTTTCAAATTGGTCCAGTAGTTTCTGACATTAGCACGTTTAATCAAACAAACTCTTCAGCTCTATTATATTAGTATAGATTAAAAAAAATCTTCTTCCTAGCTTTTATACCGTTTCTGTGAGGGGTCCGCTTTGACCATGATCCAGGATTTGGCGAGTCTGGTTATTACAGTGAAGCGACTGCCATCAGACCTTCCTACCCCATAAAGGGGAATTAGACAGATTGGATCATGGTTACACATTCAGATCTGGACTGAAGTCAGAAACTATCTGAATGTGCAGTTTTTCTCACGGTGTTGTCCCTCGCCACCGAGCTAATGGCACAAATCCACTCATTGATTTCGAAAAATCCAGAGGTGTGGCCCCGGATTCGAACCACGGACCACCATTGCATAGAAATAATTGCATTTAATTCAGTTTATTGTCTGAAATATTTCCTACTCTAGGTCAAAAGCCTTCATTTTTTAAAATCGTGTTATCTTTACATAGAAAAATAACATATTCAGGCGTGCTCTTTCTTAAGAATCACGTAGCTGCAACGTATGGGCTTGAAGTCTGTCTGTAACCTACAAGTCATACATAGGCATCCATTGTTTAAACTATTGACTATGTGCGAAGTGGGTGGTGGGGAACGGCAAATCGATCGTAGCTCACGACGTGCTAGAAATGTGAATTAATTCTTAGCTGTCATGTGTCAAATTGCTTTGAGTCGAAAATCAATATTACAAAGATATCTTATCATCTAGTTGACATTATTTGACAGATGACAAGTCCAGAATAGTTGTGGCCACTAGGGGGCACTATCATCGCGCACACAACGAATAAGCTTTTCTGGGTGTTTGATACGTCAAATGTTTCATGAATTAACCTTAATCATATTTCATTAGCTGCGAGGCCAAACCCGATCCCAAGCTTGGAAGACTTCCGCCCGCCTACTCGAACAACTAGGGCTCGAAGATAAGGCTAACCGTCTGTCTGGCGAGTTATCCGGCGGCATGCAACGGCGATTGCAGTTAGCCTGCGCGCTGGCAGGAGACGCTGACGTGCTGGTACTGGACGAACCCTCGTCAGGTCTCGATGTGGAGACCAGGCGCAGCCTCTGGGACCTTATACTGGTGAGATTGTGTTGCCCTAATTAGCAGCAGAGTAAAGTTGTTTAACTCGAAACGCTCGGCCTGGAAGATAAGGCTAACCGTCTGTCGGGCGAGCTATCGGGCGGCTGCAGCTGACCTGCGCGCTAGCTGGTGGCGCAGACGTACTGGTGCTGCACGAGCCTTCCTCGGGCCTTGATGTGTGAGATTATGTTGCACTAACTGATTAGCAGCAGAGTTAAGTTACCTTGATGTGGAGACTAGGCGCAGCCTCTGGGACCTTATACTGGTGAGATTGTGTTGCACTAATTAGCAGCAGAGTGAAGATGATTAACTTGAAACACCCGGCCTGGAAGATAAGGCTAACCGTCTGTCTGGCGAGCTATCTGGCGGCATGCAACGGCGACTGCAGCTGGCCTGCGCGCTGGCTGGAGACGCAGATGTACTGGTGCTAGACGAGCCTTCGTCGGGACTCGATGTGGAGACTAGGCGCAGTCTCTGGGACCTGATACTGGTGAGATTGTGTTGCATTAATTAACAGCAGAGTAAAGTGAAACTAGAATCACTTGGCATGGAAGACAAGGCTAACCGTGAGTGAAGATGATTACCTTGAAACACCCGGCCTGGAAGATAAGGCTCTCCGTCTGTCGGGCGAGCTATCCGGCGGCATGCAGCGGCGACTGCAGCTAGCCTGCGCCCTCGCTGGTGACGCAGATGTACTGGTGCTAGACGAGCCTTCCTCGGGACTCGATGTGGAGACTAGGCGTAGTCTCTGGGACCTTATACTGGTGAGATTGTGTTGCACTGGCTGATTAGCAGCAAAGTTGTTTAACTAGAAACACTCTGCGAGAAAGGAAAGGCTCACCAGCTGTCTGGCGAGCTATCCATCTGGTCTGCGCCCTCACTGGTGACGCAGACTTATTGGGGCTGGACGAGCCTTCCTCGGGACTAGATGTGGAGACTAGGCGCAGCCTCTGGGATCTTATACTGGTGAGACTGGTTGAATAGCAGCAGAGTTAAGTTTAACTAGAATCACTTGGCCTGGAAGACAAGGCTCTCCGTCCGTCGGGTGAGCTATCCGGCGGCATGCAGCGGCGACTGCAGCTGGCCTGCGCCCTTGCTGGTGAAGCAGATGTACTGGTGCTGGACGAGCCTTCGTCCGGACTCGATGTGGAGACCAGGCGCAGTCTCTGGGATCTTATACTGGTGATAAAGTTTTTTGTTTTAAAGTTTTTGTATCTAAGCATGAAAATTACGTAGGGGAACTCACGTAGCCAGAGCTCTGCTTGGAGCTACGTCCCCTTACCGCCAAAGTTAAAGTAAAACTTCTCGTAGGAGCCTAAGTGCGTGTTTATATTGAACTCACGGGCGAGGGAGCAAAAGTTCAAATATATGAAATACTATGCAAGTGTTCACTTTCAAGCTCAAGGCTCATGACAAGAACAAAAGTCTTCGCGATTGCGCCCGCTAGTTCAATGAAAACAAGCCCTAACTACCATGACAACGGATGTAGTACCAAGATATCCGATCCGTTGGCATCTCCATACCGGCCCGCAAAATACATTGTTACGTTTTTTTTTTTAAGGAATCCAGGTTATAGCAACGAAGAAACACATACGCTGGGACCTCATTCTATCGGTCCTGTTCTCCCTCACTCTGTAAGGCGATATTCAGTTGCGGGGGCAAGTAACGCTTCAACTCCGCGTTTGTCCGCAGGCTTTACGCGGTAGCCGCACGGTGCTGATCTCGACGCACTTCATGGAGGAGGCGGACGCGCTGGGCGACCGCGTGGCCGCGCTGCACAACGGGGTCTTGCGCTGCCACGCCTCGCCCATGTTCCTCAAGAAGGCCATGGGTAAGCTTTTATAAGAGTATATTACGGATGTTGACTGACAGGTCAAATCACTCACTTTTATTAAACATCAAAATAGTAAGCTTGTAGATAAAATGTATGAAATACTATGCTATGACGTCACAACTTAGTACTGTCAAATGAATACTTTTTTTAAGTTAAGATTAACTGTGATAATTTGATAAAAGCGCAAAAGTTACTGTGTCATAATAATTAGTGATTATTTAAAATTACATCTTTAATGTAAGAGTTTCATAATTTTTTTTGAAGACAGTCATGTACCCAATTACCATTTACGGTGAACGGACACGCACGTAAACCCAGCGGGCTGCCAACGGGCGAAACAGATAGCATAGATTGATAGATAATGTCGACGAGATTGCTAGCAATTTATTTTATAACTACGGGACACTAATAATCGTAAACTCATACTAATAAAATAAAATAAACATATCCTATATTGATGCAATGATACACTGACGATAAACTTGTGCAATGTTTATGTCGCTTTTTTTGTGTTGGGAGGCAAACGAATAAGCGAGTCACCTGCCTGATGGTAAGTGACCGCTGCCCATGGACATTTCCCGTCCAACGATCGAAGATCCGTTGCCTGCTTTTAAAAACGCCATACACTCCCCTACAGCTCTAGCGTCCTTACTCACCAGCAGAAACATAGCCCAACAGTTACGAAGTACTTCACTTTTGCCTAAGGGTTTTACCGCACCAATCAACCGATCGACATCGGTTGATGTTGATCGACTGGTCTGGTAGCTTTAATTGATCGACGCCATCGACGGACACCAGTCGACCAATCGATCGATTGCTGATCGATGGCACTGGTCGACTTGGATCGATTGACGAAACAGCTGGATCGATGACGACTATTCCATTCTACCATCGATCGATTTCGTCGATCGACGATCGATCGCTTGGTGTGGTAACACCCTAAGATGTCATAAGGGCACTGATGTGATCGTGCCTTCTCAAATTGTTATTCTTCCACTTTCAGGCACGGGTTACCGCCTAACCCTAGTCACAGTGGGCGCACCAAACGAAGAAGCCATCACATCAGCCGTTCGCAGCGATGTTCCCGATGCCGCTGTCAAAGAGACAACTCTTAACTGTGTGACGTATGCACTGCCCGCCGCTAGTAGCGGAGCCTTCCCGGAGTTGTTTACAAACTTGGAATCAAAGAAAGTGGATTTGGGAGTCGATTCCATTGGTGTTGGAGTGTCTACGCTTGAAGAAGTGTTTTTGGCGTAAGTATTCATTTTTTGTCTTGCTATTATCACTCTTACGTCGTTGTAAAAGAGACGACACTTAACTGTGTGACGTATGCACTGCCAGCTGCTAGTAGCGGAGCCTTCCCGGAGTTGTTTACTAACTTGGAATCGAAGAAAGTGGATTTGGGAGTCGATTCCATTGGTGTTGGAGTGTCTACGCTCGAAGAAGTGTTTTTGGCGTAAGTTTTATTTGAAAGTCTTGCTATTATCACCCATACGTCGTTGTAAAAGCGACAACTCTTAACTGTGTGACGTACGCACTGCCCGCCGCTACCAGTGGTGCCTTCCCGGAGTTGTTTACTAACTTGGAATCGAAGAAAGTGGATTTGGGAGTCGACTCGATTGGAGTTGGAGTGTCTACGCTCGAGGAAGTGTTTTTGGCGTAAGTGTTCACTATAAGTTATCATTAGGTCGTTGTAAAAAACACGACACTTAATTGTGTGACGTACGCCCACCACCCCCACTCCCACGCCGCTAACAACTGAGCCTTTTTTTACGTCAGAGGCGGCAAACGAGCTAGCGGGGCGCCTGATGGTAAGCAACCACCGCAGCCCATGGACATCCGCGACACCAGAGGTATCGCTGATGTGTTGCCGGCCTTAACCCCATACCCTCCCCAACTGAGCTCTGGCAACCTTACTCACCAGCAAAAACATAGCACAACAGTTGCGAAGTGCTACTTCACTGCGGTCTTCTGTAAGGTGGAGGCACTTCCCCACCTTCCCGAAGGTGTTTACTAACTTGAAGTCTAAAAAGGTCTAGTCGGATGCTGAATATAACCAGATTGTGTTTTATGTGCAGGTTGTGCAGTGACATCGACACTACAAACTTGACACAAGACGAGGTGGACGGCGTAAGCAGTATAGGTGTGTATTTTGACCTTTGAATAATCGGGCCGGAATCGGCTTAATACTCGGGCCTGACAAAATTAATTAATCCATCCATCCATCCATTCAGCCCATGTCGACCCACTGCTGAGTATAGGCCTCCTCTCTGTCGCGACAGCTAGTTAATACTTATTAAAGTATAGATATAAATTAATAGAAAATACTATTATAAGTTTTAACTATTAATTAATTTCGACAGGCCAATTGGTATAAAGGTCAGAGACACTGTCTGTCTACAAAACCAAGAGTCGCGGGTTCAAATCCCGCCAGGGGCAAATGTTTGTGTGATGAATAATAACATTTGGACTCGTGTCGTGGATGTTTATAAAAGTATTTAATTATGTGTACCCGTTCTTTAACATCCATATTACAAGCTGGATTGATGATGATGGAGGCTAGGAAATTGGTGTGTTAGTCCAAGGCATTATATTAATAAGCTTAAACATTCGAATCGTACCAATTGTAATGTTGTATTGTGTTTACACCCTGACTGCCATATTATTCTACTTTGCTTCCTAAATTTCTTATCCTCTTGTGGAAAAACTTCGGTTAGTCAAAAATAAATAGGGTTACTTGTCCTTCAGAGCCCACTTATAAGATGACCTCGGGATGGCGCCTCTACTGTCGGCAGTTCTATGAACTGATGTTAAGACAAATATTCTACATCATACACATCAAATACAGTTTCATCCTTGGGGTAAGTGTCGTTATACTTTAACGTTAGTTTACCGATGTAAACTACTAATATGCTTTAAGGTATCGTTGACAAGCAATTAATATTTTTTTCTGAGAAATAATGATTCGGGACTTCACATTTCACTGTTAAATTTTCGACACTAAACTCTGTCCATTTTATTAGAAGTCTTTTGGCAGTTCGAAGATTAACAAAGCTAGTGAAAAAGTATCTCAAATGTAAATTAAGGAATTCGGTACGAACGTACGTTTTGATTTAATATTACACGTTATGCGTAGCACATCACTGAGTGGGCGGAAACCATCCATGAAATAAAATATTGTTTTTTCTAAAATTTATCATAACAATACTAATCTTTATAGGCCTGAGCTTTCAAAAGACTACACATAAAATGGACAGACTATAGTCCACCCACAATCAGAAGACACATTTGTCTATTAAATGACTGGTGGTTTATTTTATTATTTCTGTTAAAGACGTCTCATTATTCCTAAGAATAACATCACCACTTTAATTCCAGCAAGTAATCCTGCCCATCGCCCTAATTGCTTTACTGGCGTCGGAGACAAACAACGCTTCAACAGATATGGACATGACAGAGAAAGCGCGGTCTCTCGACGTAGCGTCTTTCGACCCGCACATGCAGTACAGAGTTCTGTACAACACGGATAAAGATGAGGATATCAAGACGATGCGGCATTTGTACCCGCAAGTGCAGTTTGAGAAGACTGACGATGTGATTGAAGGTTTGTTAGTTCGTATTATTAAGGTGCTAAGGTTCAGTTTCTGTTAGCAATGTACGCTGGTTGATACATCGCTCGACGTAGCGTCTTTCGACCCGCATATGCAGTACAGAGTTCTGTACAACACGGATAAAGATGAAGATATCAAGACTGTAGGGACACAACATTGTATTTCGCTGACTTAGCGTATAAGACCGCGAGCGAGACTCAGGACGGCATCATCGCCAGTCGTTCCCCGTCGCGCTCCTAGCTAACTCGCATTCCCATCTCAACTCATTATAATTGTATTAATTCGTATCTAAATTCGTGTAATGAATATTTGGCAAATACAATCATTAGTGACCTTCGGACTTTTATTTATCTGCACCTTCTGAGAGTCAAGTTACGCACAGTAGTCAAGTAATAGCAACCCTAGTGCGTACAGTGGTGACCCCGACGAACATTTTTTTGGGAACGGCTCAATAGTGAGTGGGGTGCGAGCATTATAGCTAGGAGCAAACAACTTCAAGGACCGTTCTCAGTAACGAAGAAATTAAGTGAATATAGTGCCCAGTGGAGAAGAAAATAATAAACAGTGATCAAAATTTCAAGATGGCTCAACCTTCAAACAGCATGCACGCGGCGTCAGCAGTTTTGGAAGCATTATCAAAAATTAGTACACGCCTATCCGATTTAGAGGCGAGAAGAAGCAGTTCACAAACACACAGGCAATGTCAGTGCGGAAGAAGAAGTAGAAGTTCATCAAGGAACCGCTCAATGAATTATCGGCGACGTTCAGCATCTCGGGGGAACAGCAGGCGCACACCAGATAGTCCAAATTGGCTCTGTTCCTATCATTTCCGCTACAGAGAAAAAGCTCAGCGATGTATCCCGCCGTGCGCATGGAAGAATCAGAACCAGGGAAACTAGCGGAAGCGCAAGCTGCGGCGGAAGTTTGTGCTATTCAGCCTTGTCACCGCCTATGTGTCACCGACTACAACTCCAGACTTCGATTCCTCATTGATACAGGTGCTAACATTTCAGTTTTACCCGTTAGTAATAAATTAAATAGGGATGAAAATTTAGATTATAAATTATATGCAGCAAATGGTAGTGAAATCAAAACCTACGGTATTAAAACTTTAGAATTAAATTTAGGGCTGCGACGAACTTTTCGTTGGACTTTTGTAATAGCAGATATTAAACAACCAATTTTAGGCGCAGATTTTTTAAGTAAATTCGGTTTATTAGTAGATTTGAAAGCGAGGAAATTAGTAGATAGCGTTACAAATTTAAACATTCATGCATTCGTTGTTGATTACAGAGAACCCGCTGTGAAAACTTTGGAAGACGGACATCCCTATCATTCTCTGCTGACCAAGTACCCAGACCTCACGAAACCGATCAACTTTAAGGAGCCGCCGAAGCATGATGTGTGCCATCATATCGAGACAAAAGGACCACCTATTTTTACTAGAGCTAGGCCATTACCACCGGATAGATACAAAAAGGCCAAGGAAGAATTTAGAATTATGCAGGAATTAGGAATTTGTCGACCTTCAAAAAGTCCTTGGGCCAGTCCTTTACATATTGTGCCGAAAAAGAATGGCGAAATTAGACCGTGTGGTGATTATAGACGATTAAATTCAGTTACAAAACCCGATAGATATCCGATTCCGAGATTACAAGATTTTACATATTTATTGTCAGGCAAGAAATTTTTTTCAAGGATAGATGTAAATAGAGCTTATCATTTTATACCCGTAGCTGAGGAAGATATAGAGAAAACAGCGATAATTACACCTTTTGGCTTATTTGAATTCCCTAGAATGACTTTTGGTTTACGTAATGCCGCGCAGACTTTCCAAAGATTTATGAATAGTACGGTATTTCAAGGATTAGACTTTGTTTCCAGTTTTATCGACGATGCCCTGATTGCCAGTGATACTATGGAGCAGCATCAGGCGCATTTAGAAGCAGTTTTCGAAAGGTTAGACAAATATGGTATTACAATAAATATTTCTAAATGTTGTTTTGGACAGAGTAAATTAGATTTCTTAGGCTACGAAGTTTCAACAGAAGGTATTAGGCCACTGACAGATAAAGTTCAGGCAATTAAGGATTTTCCGAGACCGCAGACAGTTCAAGATCTTCGTCGATTTTTGGGTATGGTCAATTTCTATCGTTCGCATATTCCCAGCGCAGTAAAACACCAGTCTGAGTTAAGTAAATATCTCCATAATAGTAAAAAACGCGATAAGACGCCAATTGTATGGAATAATAAATCTTTAGAAGCTTTTGAGCAGTGTAAGTCGAGCTTAGAGAACGCCGCTACGCTGTCTCATCCTAATGTAAATTATCCTATAGCACTTATGACTGACGCGTCAGACACTTGCGTAGGCGCAGTGTTACAGCAGCATAACGGAAAAGTTTGGGAACCGTTAGGTTATTTTTCTAAGAAGTTATCAGAGTCACAGTTAAAGTATAGTACGTATGATAGAGAATTATTAGCAATCTATTTGGCGATTAGATATTTTAGGAAATTGTTTGAAGGACAGCAGTTAATTGTTTTTACAGACCATAAGCCCTTGACATTTGCATTCAAAAAGTTAAATAGCGATAAAGAAACTCCACGGCGAACCAGGCAGTTGTTATTCATCAGTGAATTTTGCACAGACATCCGATACATTAAAGGTAATGATAACATTGTTGCGGACTCGTTATCCCGTGTCGCGACAATTTCCTGTCCCACAGTAGTCGATTACAGCAAACTTGCAGAGTCGCAGAAACATGACGAGTACATTGCACAAACAACTGCAGCTGCGAACACCAACAGCAAGGTAAGCATTAAAGGTATTATTCTGCCTACTAGTAATGACACCGTGTATTGCGAAACTTCTACGAATTGTGCCAGACCTTACCTACCGCAGGAATTTAGGAAAATAGTTTTCGATTCATTTCATAATTTAAGCCATCCGGGAATTCGCACAACCAGGAAATTAATTAAACAAAAATTCTTTTGGCAAATTTCATTCACTGGAGCGTACTTAGTAAACAAGTTGTACTTTATACTGATTGCGTTAGGGTTGTCAAAATTAACTTATCAAAATTATAGTAACTACTTTTATTATTTAAAAATTTTTTTTTGGATGTAATAAAATTTTTGGGAAGGGATGTTATGTAGGGACACAACATTGTATTTCGCTGACTTAGCGTATAAGACCGCGAGCGAGACTCAGGACGGCATCATCGCCAGTCGTTCCCCGTCGCGCTCCTAGCTAACTCGCATTCCCATCTCAACTCATTATAATTGTATTAATTCGTATCTAAATTCGTGTAATGAATATTTGGCAAATACAATCATTAGTGACCTTCGGACTTTTATTTATCTGCACCTTCTGAGAGTCAAGTTACGCACAGTAGTCAAGTAATAGCAACCCTAGTGCGTACAAGACGATGTGGCATTTGTACCCGCAAGTGCAGTTTGAGAAGACTGATGATGTCATTGAAGGTAAGGGATTTTGATCTGTGTCTGATCATTGTTAAGGTTTATTTTCGCTTGCAACCTACGCTGGTTGCGATTAAGGAATAAAGATCTCTCGACGTGGCGTCTGTCGACACACCCTCTATTTTGCACACATGTGTATTGGCAACCTGAAATGTGCTTTTATATGTAATATAATCATAGCAACTTGCTATAATTTCTACTCTAGGCTAGACACGTTACGTAGGCAGCCAATAAATAATCGTAATAGGATTATTTTAATAATTGGATATTATTATCTTTTTCACAGCTATACTAGATATCGGAAAGAAAGATCTGTTGGAATATCACAAGTATCTCGCCGGAATAGAAATCAACGACACGGACGCAAAGGTAAATATTAATGACACCTTTTGGTAAATCAATTACATAATGTCAAACACTCTATTACTTTATTCGTGTCCTCTTTTAGTTTTACAATGCCATGATCCATGTATTTAGTGTGTTGCAAATATATATAATAAAATGAAAGGTTGGATTTATGATCGCTACGCAAGAACTGATAGGCTGTTTTATGTACAAATCTGTAAACAATTTTTACTAGTGTTTATCCCGTTTATGTGCGGGGTCCGCTTTGACCATGATCCTGGTTTTTGAGAGCATTTAATCGGAATAAAATGTATCCTATTACCTAAGTCAGCCCATACCCTGCCTGTATACCAAGTTTCAGCAATATCCGTTCAGTAGTTTTAGCGTGATTGACGGACAAACATCCAAGCAAACAAACTGACACATCCTACTATACAGGGTGGAATCTTGAAATGGGTTTTGTTCGGCAGGTACATTAACCGTTACAGTTACAAGATAACGTTGTTAGGCAACCATCCATAACTTTTTGAGATATTATGACCTACATTCACAGATTTTGGAAAAAAGGTACAGTCGTCAAGAAAAGTGCTGAAACTTGCAAAATTTTTTTTTCATGCCAATCGGTCCTATTTCATGTAAGGATCAAATGACTCTATGGGACCATTTGAGGTTTGAGTACTAGAAATGCCAGAAATAGCAAAAAACTTTTCCCATACATGTTGTACTAAAAATTCCAAAAAAAAAATTGGATTTTTTTTCATGCTATTCGATCCTGTTTCATGTATGAATCAATACTTTGTATCAGACCACTAAGGTTTGACTACTAAAAATGTGAGAAATAGACTTCGAAAATTTTCAGTACTAAATGTGTGGGAATAGTATTTTTTGAGATTTTTGCCATTTCCAGTACTCAAACCTAAAATGGTCTGATACAAAAGTTTTGATTCATACATGAAACAGGATCGAATGGCATGAAAAAAGTTCCAAATTTTTTTTTTGGAATTTTTAGTACAAAATGTATGGGAAAAGTTTTTTGCTGTTTCTGACATTTCTAGTACTCAAACCTTAAATGGTCCCATAGAGTCATTTGATCCTTATATGAAATAGGATCGATTGGCATGAAAAAAAATTTTTGCTAGTTTCAGCACTTTTCTTGCTGTCTGTACCTTTTTTCCAAAATCTGTGAATGTAGGTCATAATATCTCAAAAAGTTATGGATGGTTGCCTAACAACTTTTTCTTGTAACTATAACGGTTAATGTACCTGCCGAACAAAACCCATTTCAAGATTCCACCCTGTATACTATTATAAAGGCGAAAGTTTGTAAGTATGGATGTTTGTTACTCTTTCACGTAAAAACTACTGAATGGATTTGAATGAAACTTAACCACAATATAGCTTATATACATCAGAATAACACATAGGATATTGGAAATCGAAATCCACGCGGACGGAGTCGCGGGCGGCCGCTAGTTTATTATATTAGTATGATTGTATGATACATTCAAATTTTGAAGCCTTATTTTCTCATATTGTTTTATCACATTTCGTAATTCTTCCCCCTTCCCAGGTGCTATTCACAACAACAGTCCGCCACGCGGCGCCCTCATCCCTCTCCCTGCTCAGCAACGTACTAGCTGGTCGCGTGTTTCCGCTGTCTCTACGTACACGCAACGACCCGCTGCTGGCGGACGCGCACACGCCGCGCAAGCAGATGGACATGACCTACCCCAAGAACTCCATGAGCGCCGCCGTGTTCGTCGTGTTCCTGGCCTTCTGTGAGTAGTAACAAGCCCCGTCCCCAAGGGTCAATTTCTCGTATACAGGGTGGAATCTTGAAATGGGTTTTGTTCGGCAGGTACATTAACCGTTACAGTTACAAGAAAACGTCGTTAGGCAACCATCCCTAACTTTTTGAGATATTATGACCTACATTCACAGATTTTGGAAAAAAGTTACAGTTAGCAAAAAAAGTGCTGAAACTGGCAATTTTTTTTTTTATGCCAATCGATCTTATTTCATGTAAGGATCAAATGACTCTATGGGACCATTTGAGGTTTGAGTACTAGAAATGTCAGAAATCGCAAAAAACTTTTCCCATACATTTTGTACTAAAAAATCCAAAAAAATTTTTTCGTGCCATTCGATCCTGTTTCATGTATGAATCAAAACTTTGTATCAGACCATTTAAGGTTTGAGTACTGGAAATGGCAAAAATCGCAAAAAATACTATTCCCATACATTTGGTACTGAAAATTTTCGAAACCTATTTCTCACATTTCTAGTAGTCAAACCTTAAATGGTCTGATACAAAGAATTGATTCATACATGAAACAGGATCGAATGGCAAGAAAATTTTTTTTTTGGAATTCTTAGTACAAAATGTATGGGAAAAGTTTTTTGTGATTTCTGACATTTCTAGTACTCAAACCTCAAATGGTCTCATAGAGTCATTTGATCCTTACATGAAATAGGATCGATTGACATGAAAAAAAAATTTTGCCAATTTCAGCACTTTTTTTGCTGACTGTAACTTTTTTCCAAAATCTGTGAATGTAGGTCATAATATCTCAAAAAGTTAGGGATGGTTGCCTAACGACGTTTTCTTGTAACTGTAACGGTTAATGTACCTGCCCAACAAAACCCATTTCAAGATTCCACCCTGTATATTGGCACGTCAATATGATAGTGTTCTATATACAAAACATGTTTTAACAACAACGGTCTGCCCTGCTGCCAAAAAAAGAGTTTTGGCTTGTAGTTTTATAGCCGGCCGCCTGCCTGACACCAAGCCTTTTTAGAAATGCTATTGGTGGATTTTCCTCTACCACGCGGGACCCCTGGTGTTATGCACCGGGCTATCTCCCTAAGCCGATTCCTACGGACACCCATAGAACCCCGGGGGAAGACATGAGTGAAAGAGGTGTGAATGACTCGATAAGGAATGCCTGGCCTGTATAGAAGAAGTCGAAGTATTGCGCCGACCCTAGATAAACTGGGAACAGGGCAGGCAAATGAATGGTCTACCCTGCTGCCCTGTCACTTGTCTTGATTATAACCCTTGTTGGCAGTGACGCTGGTATCACTCGTATCGGGCGGCGCCCTGTGCATCGCGGAGCGTATATCGGGTGCTCGCTGGGCGCACGTGATGGCGGGCGCGGCGCCGGAGCTGCACTGGGCGTCGCATCTGCTCACGAGGATGCTGGTTGCCGTGGTAACCATACTGGTGCCCGTCGTCGTGGCCTGCGCCTGCGATGTAGATCGGACGTTCAGTGAGCCGACTTTTATAGGTGGGTGGTAGTGTATTCACAGTTTAGGTAAAAGTAATGGATGACGCATTGCGGAGGCGTGTCGGGCGCACGTGATGGCGGGCGCGGCGCCGGAGCTGCACTGGGCCTCGCATCTGCTCACGAGGATGCTGGTCGCCGTGGTAACCATACTGGTGCCCGTCGTCGTGGCCTGCGCCTGCGATGTGGATCGGACGTTCAGTGAGCCGACGTTTATTGGTGAGTGGTAGTGTATTCACAGTTTAGGTAAAAGTAATGGATGATGCATCGCGGAGCACGTGATGGCGGGCGCGGCGCCGGAGCTGCACTGGGCGCCGCATCTCCTCACGAGGATGCTGGTTGCCGTGGTAACCATACTGGTGCCCGTCGTCGTGGCCTGCGCATGCGCTGTGGATCGGACGTTCAGTGAGCCGACTTTTATAGGTGGGTGGTAGTGTCACTTGTATTATTTAACGGGACTTAACGCGATATCAATTATGAAGTATATGTATACTACTTACTGCTTGACGTTTCGGCTGCGTTACAACAACCGTGGTCGCAGAGCGGACTGACGTGCGTGGTCCGCTATGTTCTCTTTCCTGCAAAAAGCAGCAAGACCGCGCTAGGGCTTTATAACAAGGTATCGAAAACATGCGACATCGATATTTTCGCAGATAAGCCGCTCAAATACAAAAAAAAGATTTTGTCAAGCTTATCGTAATTTTGCCTTGCTTGTTTCAATGATTGGAATTTAAAAGATAATATTGTAATCAAAAGTCCACCTTGCATGCTGTGGCAACCTGTAATTAGGACAGCACTTAGCCTTAAGTCTTCTTTGTACCACCTATTTTGCCTGTAATTGTGTTTGTCTTGTTGGTTGTCCTAATAAATAAAATAAAATAAAAATAAATATATTACAAATATTAAAATGTAGTTGTAATTCCTCGCAGCGGCGATAGCGGTGATCCTGGTGCTGGGTTCGCTGGCGTTCCTGGCGTTCGTGTTCCTGTTCACGTTCTTCTGCTCGCAGACGCTCGCCAACCTCGTGCTCTTTATCATCATCACGTTCAATAGTGAGTATTATGTGTCAGCTCAAACCTTTGAACGGCTCCGTCGATATAATGGACATAATATGTTGAACCTTAATACCTAGTTATAAGTTCCAATACTAATCATCACACTTAATAGTGATTATTTTGTGTTACCGGTGAAATCTTTAAATGGCTCTGTCGATACAATGGACACTATAATATGTTGAACCTTAATCCGTTTTTAATAAAGTCCAATATCAATGAAGTGAAAATACTTTCTCTCCCCATCAAGAGTTAATTCATCCGTTATAAGTTAAGTCCTATCTGTAATTTTATCTGACTTACTCGTATATTTTTTTGCAAGTTTAGAAATCTGTTGAGGCTGAGTAACTTTTAAGCGATGGATATTTGTATTAAAACCCTATGGAGTTCTTTACTAAGTGGGGGGCAGACTATATCATCGAATGAACATTGTACTACCGTTACGCAGTGCTGGTTAGGTAAACTTCGAACTATAAGGATAAGGTGGAGGCGCCTGAGGCGCCCCGGGCCGTGGCCCAACCGCGCCCTACCCTAAAACCACTACTTCCTTTACGTTGTTCTCCCTGTAAAAACAAATAAAATAAGAAAAATGTAGAGTAAACTGAGGGTGTGTCCACATCTGACGAATGCGCGCACGTGCATTCATAGTTTCGTTCACCGCTCTTGCGCCGCGTGAGCGGCGCATGCGCATACGCATATTGTTCGACTTACAATTATAGTTTATAACCATTTGAAACAAAACGCACCAGCCTAAAAGTATTCATATTTCGCTCCAGTAATCCTGCACTACGTGGGCATGGCGGAGGGCTTCTGGGCGGGCGTGTCGTCTCTGACGCTGCACGTGATGCCGGGGCAGGCGCTTACACATGTGCTGCGGATTGTCGCCTCCCGCGCTGTGAGCAACGCCGAGTGCTCGCTCAACAGGCACCTGTGCCCGCCGCTCGCGCTCATACTGCCGGACTGCTGCGGTGAGTGAGCACACACATACACGCGGACGCACTCACTCACTCAAACACACGGACGCACATACTCACTCACACACGCGCGCAACACAAACACACGTACGTGCGCGCGCGCACGCTCGCATACTCGTAAACGCACGCACATACACACAAACGCACCACGTACACACACACGCATGCACGCACCCTCACATTCACACACAAACACAAACTTTGTTAAATTTACGTTTAAAAATTATAACAAGTTATAAATAATAAGCAAACTTTTACTGACCATCTTGTTACATAAAAACCATTCACATACAACATATTGTTGGTTTTGCAGAAAGTGAGACAGGCAATGTGCAGTGCTTGTTCTGCATCAGTAACGACGGGCCGGGGTACTACATGCTGCTGCTCTTCCTCCAGTTCATCGTCTACATGGTGAGTATCAGCCATCTGCAGGCTGGTTAGACCGTTCTTTTATTTTTGGAGGGGAATGCTTTGACGCACCATGTCGCCGCGTGCTAGCTAAGCCCGCGACCTACCCACTAAACCCCTCCAGTTTCCCCTTTTGCTCGCATCAGGACGGGTCGCTGCCAGCCGCCACTGGGCGGCTTATGTTCGACCCGTCCTTCGAGCGCCCCGACCTGATGCGGTAGGCCGGGGCTGAGGCTGGTTAGACCTGGCAAGCGGGCATAAATGCGTTAACTTCGGCTACCTTAGCCCAGGACGGCGAATGGCTGAGTAGGGTATAGCCACTCACGCCTGTGACGTCCCCTCCGCATGGGTGTCTCGAGATGCCCCACATTGATGAGCCAAATGAGGCAAGGCCGCTCATGGTGTGCTGAGGATGAGGTATTTTGGTTTTCGCACACATAGTGTTATACAATAATTATCTAAAAGCTTTTCTCGGGTAATGGACTACCCAACGCAAAAAGGATTTTTCAGTTCGGACCAGTAGTTCCTGATATTAGGACGTTCAAACAGATAAAAAAATACTCTTCTGCTTTATTGCTATATATTAAATAATAGTATAGATGTTGTCTAACTGCCTCCGTGGCGCAGTGGCTAGTGTGTCGCACTTTAATGCGGCGGCCTCGTCGGAGGTCCTGGGTTCGAATCCCGGGTCGGACCGATGAAATTGTGTCTATGTTTTCATGATGTGATAACACAGATACAGTTACAGGTACAGATTGTAAATACACCCCCGTGCCTCGGAAAGCACGTTAAGCCGTTGGTCCTGCGCCTGATCTCTCTTCGGTCGTGTCAGACTGCTGTCCCACCGAATTATGGGAGTGAGGGAATAGGGAGTGCACCTGTGCTTGCGCATGCGCTTGTGCACTATAATATATCCCGCGTAAGTGGCTAATCGTAAGATTGGCCGCCGTGGCCGAATTCGGCTAGGAGGGTATTTATTATTATAGGTGTTGTCTTTTATTGTGGCAGGGTCTAGTCCTTCTCACGCAGCGCAGCGTGGTATCGTTCTGCTGGGAGCGGCTGCGGGCCGCGCGCGTGTCCGTCCCGCCCGCGACCGCCAGCGACGAGATGGTCCGCGCCGAACGGGCGTACGTCGACAAGGCGATACAACTACGTAAGTATTAATCATTAATATAGAAAACAATAGGCACCGTACAGAAACTAGAGAGGGCGCTAAAATCCCATTTTTTTTCTGTGGTTTGACAGTAAAATTTGACATTTAGCGTAAAAGTTTCGAATATGAGTCACTAGAATAAGGCACCGTGTTTTTCCGTGGTTTGACAGTAGAATTACCGACGTTGAGAGTAAAAGTTTTGAATATGACTCACGAGATGGCAGAGTCATCGCTAAGCACGATGCCTATATTCATTCATTCAATGCCACATAACGCATAAACAAAATTTTACATTGCATAAATACTTTGAATAGAAGAAAATTAGTATTGTTCTACTTTATTTTATAATTTATTACTCACCAGCTTTTGCCCGTGTGAAATTACCAATATTCCCGTTTTATCCCATGGGAACATTAATTCTAGATAAAAATATCCTATTACAAAGGCCATATATTTGGTATACAGGCAGAGGCCTGTATACAAAATATCATCAAAATCCGTTCAGTTGTTTCTGCGTCATTGACGGACAAACATCCAAACAAAAAACTTTCACATTTATAATATTAGTATGATAACGATTTACGGTCGGCAAGAATTTAACATAGTAAATTATATGATATGAATCTTGACTGAAATTCAGCAATGAAAAACGTTCGAAGTATTAAATAACGGAGGTCTACCATTTAATTTCGGAGACAATAATTACATTTCCGATGACACAATTTTTCTGAGTTTGTTTATTTCATTATATCTACAGCTACACGACAGATCCCGGACACGATGTTGGTGTCTGACGTCCAGAAGTCGTTCGGCATGTTCCGTCCCTTCCACGCCATCAAAGGAATCAGCTTTTCAGTCAAGAAAGGTAAGGTTCAATTTTAATTACACCAAAAATACTTATTTACTCCTGTGGGACACACCAAAAATAAGATGTTTATTTACACCCAGTTACTGATACAGCAAAAGAATCAGAAAATCAAATTATAATGACGCTACTATACATGGTGGTCCAACTAGTGACGTCAACAATTTTTTTTTAGCTTCCTCGCACCTGGGGCTTTCCAAAAATACCCCATGTATGTTCCGCGATTTCTCTTTGTTTTCGAATTATAATCTTAGTACAAAAAATTTAAGTTTCAATTTTTCGGCCTGTTTTTGAAGGTGTGTTATTTTTTTTAATAAAATCCACATTTAGGACAGTCATATAACAAAAAAAACTGCAAAATACCTACCACGAAAAAAGATATGAATTTTTTCAAACCTCCCTGAGAGTCATTTAAAATTCACAAAATAATAAAATTCATAACTCGAAAACTACGAAAAATCGCGGAACATACATGGGGTATTTTTGGATAGACCTAGGTGCGAGGAACCTAAAAAACATTGTTGACGTCACTAGTTGGACCACCTTGTATTTAAAGTCTCTTTACTTTAAAATATCAATAATGTTAATTTAGATTGGTACGCCAAGAACGCCAGTCATGTGAGAGCACGCAACATGATAAGAATTTGTTTGTTGATTCTTGTTGGGTCTGGTGCCCCAAAATAGATATTCCTTCTTTTTTACGAAGTGGTCGCCTTTTATTGAACTTTTATTTAAAGAAAAAGTCTGCTCCTATCAAAGTCTTTCCACTATCTATCCACTCCTTTTTTTTGTAATGAAATATGTTATGATGTTTTTTGTTGGTCCAGGCGATTGCCCATTCCTTCACTAACATACCAGACTTTTATTGTGAGAGAAAGTTTGTTCCGTTCAAAGCCTTCTTACTCGCAATGAAAAATATGACTTCATTTGTTTGTCCAGGCGAGTGCCTGGGCCTGCTGGGCGTGAACGGCGCGGGCAAGTCGAGCACGTTCCGCGTGCTCACGGCCGAGGACTGGCCCACGACCGGCCGCGTGTACGCCGCCGGACGGCACCGCACGGGCTTCTCCACTGACGTGAGTATCACTACATGACATCTTTACGATTGGGTAGTGAACATCTGTTCAGCCGCACTTAATTTGTTATTAGATTTGACGTAATTGTAATATTGAAGTTTATTTTTAAAAAGTCATAACTGTTGAGTTTCTTACAGCGCCAATCGCTGGCAGGGAGGAAAGTTGAAGAGTAGCGAATAAAGTTTTAACGTGCAAAAGAATTTCCTAAGTGAATCAATTTGCTGTTTGTTTTTCTTTTTATCTATCAGGAATAAAGTTTGCCTTCATGTCTTTACACGATGAATAGGTTATTGACCGATATTAGAAGTCCTCCTATCTCGGGCAGTGTCGGCTCCACTCTGCTCTTACCTGACGAAGTGAACTTGCGCGCACGTCACAAAATCCTTTCACAAAAATCCGAACGTACTAAGTCGTTCGGATATTAGATGAAGAGTGCCGAATGACTTAGGATGCGGTTGCCTCACTAGTATTTTAGAGAATCGGAATTACAATCGTTTCATACAGTGCCCTGTCTTTTCTTAATTTTTGACGGATTCCCGTGCTTTATAGTTGCTAACGTTACGTTTATCATCAGTACATGCGGCGGCTGGGCTACTGCCCGCAGTTCTTCGGGCTGGACAACTTCCTCACCGGCCGCAGGAACCTCGGGCTCCTCCTAGCTCTGCGGGGCCTCGCCGACGACGACGCGCGCGCCGAGACCGAGTCATGGATCAAGATCGTGGGTGAGTGCATCGGATACTGCTTGTACTTAACTACGGGTACTTTTTTTTTATAGTTGCTCGCTATATTAGCTCCGCTCTGCCTGCCTGATGGTAAGAAAAAGAGGAGCCCTAATTGCCATGACGGCGGATGCGGTACCAAAGTGGTATCCTATCCGCTGGCATCGCCATACCGGCCCGCGAGGTAATGTTAAACATTCGCGTTGTATAATAATTAGTAAACATTACAACGGAACTAAAGATCGCTTGTGACCACGGCTGCTGCATCGCAACGTCAAGCAGTAAGTACTCAGGTACTTATTCAATGATATTGCATTAAATTTTCTTAGTGAAAACATGAAAATTGTTTATCCGGCCCGAAGGACCGATCACAGGTTTTTGATCCTTCGAGTCAGATAACAATTATTTATTTTGTTGTTATTAGGGATTGCACCAGAGGGGGCCTCATATATTTTTGTTTAATTCGCAGGGTTAGAAAGATACTCAGACCGCAAAGTGACGGGGTACAGCGGCGGCTGCCAGCGGCGCCTGGCGGCGGCGGCGGCGCTGTGCGTGGGCGCGCCGCTCACGCTGCTGGACGAGCCCACCTCCGGCGTGGACGTGTCGGCCAGGCGCCGCGTGTGGGCGGCACTACGCCGGGGTTTAGCCCATCAACGCGCCGTTATCATTACCTCGCACAGGTACGAACTTATGAGTTAATTACGAGGGTGGACGATTGAGTAAAATATATTTTTTTAATTTCAATTTGTATTTTTGATACATTTCAACTTCCATTCGAATGAGTCGCTCGTATCGGGAAGTACCTCCTGTTTACAAAAGACCACAGTGAAGAAACACTTCAGGACTGCAAAACCGATGGGGGACCGTGATCTCCGAAACGCGGATGATTTAAAGATAAAAGAGATGGGTCAATATCCATACTAAAAAAAACCAGCGTCGACAGAATCTTCTTATCCGATTTGATAAGGGTTATTTGTATATTAAATATAAGTTTATGTTTGATTTTTTCATAACTAACTGTTAATCGCAAAATTCGCAAATAACTTTTCCCATACATATGAACTCCTATCGAACTGAACATAAGAAGATTTTGTCGACGCTGGGCTTTTTGTGAGCCATTTCCTTTTCACGGCCTCCGCATACATCGCCCAACCTCGGCGATCAGACCGCGCGGGAACCCTCGAACACTTCTAACATATATGTGTGTACCTGCAGCATGGACGAGATGGAGGCGCTGTGCGACCGCATCGGCATCATGTCTGCGGGCCGGCTGCGCGCGCTGGGCTCCCCCGGGGCACTCAGAGCAGCGCACGCGGCCGGACACGCGGTGGTGCTGAAACTACGAGCGCATACACCGGCCTCGGCAAGGGGGAAGCCGGAACATGCCACTGACGGTGAGCTGCATCGTTATACGAGTTGCTCGCTTCGAGTGACTTCGACGGCTTGTCAAAAATTTCCTAAATCTTAGTAAAATATATATTACTAAAATATATATTACGTAAATAATAATTCCAAGATACAAGTCAAACTCCTAGTGTACCAAACTACCAATTGAAGTTATATTATACTAACAATAATATACAATTTTACACATTACAACTTGGGGCTCTTCAAGGCCAGAATAAACGGCCTTTCCTGAGCAAGCACGCTCCATCATAGACCGCATAGTTGTTTAACATCAGGCAACTTTGTGGTCAAAAGTGCTAGCTTAGTACTAAATAAAAAAAATAATAATAAATTCCTTGGACAATCACGCCTAGCCCCAAACTCAACTCGAAGCTTGTGCTATGGAATCCAGGAAACGGGTAGAAATACTTAAATACTTTTGTAATCATTCATAACTCGAGTACAAATGCCGATGTTAATAGCACAAATATTGCTAATGTATTTTCTTTCTTCTTCTTTCTTTCTTTCAAATACTTGTTTTGTAGCCAGGATCACTGAACATTACACAGACGGGCCCGTCAAAAAAACCCGTCACCGTACTTGAACGTATTAAATATACAACATGACTAAGCCCAAAATACAACAATCAATCAAAAGCTCAAATGAAGTTAAATTTCATGAATCGTGATAGTATTTCATATTGAATTATTTACCTTAGTATACCTTTCGCACTTCCCTTTACTATGGTACATATCTATATTTTTTAACATTCATATACTTTACTCAACATAATACCACACCCTTACTAACAACCACACTAATAAATATAAATGTTAAGGTTGCATTTCAGAGACGGACGCGGCGGCGCCGCTGCACCAGCTCAAGGGCACGCTGCAGCGGACCTTCGACTGCACGCTCAAGGATGAGCATAAGGTAAGGCAAGCTGTTTAGGTCATAGTTAGGTCAAACGATGATGATGTTGATGAACATAGTTAGGTCATTATCATCATCTTACATCAAGCTTCTCCCGATTGCATCCTCGGCCATTGCCTTTGAGTCTAGGGTACACTTCGACTTTAGTCCTGAATTAACAAGTCTGGTATAATTACCAGGCTACATTATAATTACAGAATATTGGAGCGACTGTTGTCTAACCTCCGCAACCCACACAATTTGTATCATAGTCGAAAGTCACAATGGCCTTAACGTGCCTTCCGAAGCACGGAATCGGAGAATTCTTATCGGACAATCAGATAATTCAATCCTGCAATGTCATAACCAAACTGAGAAAACCTACACAAAGTTGTGTTCCCGGCGGGATTCGAACCCACGACCTCCGAAGCTTGCAATTTTTATTTTTCACCTAACAACACAAAAGCACAGCAATCTACCTAGTTTGTGGACACACAACTGTGTGTAACTACATCAGTGATGTGCCAATGGACTAACCCAACCAATAACTTGTTTTATGTATATCTTCCCCAGACGATGCTTCACTACCACATCAACGAGACGCTGGCGTACAGCAAGCTGTTCCAGGAGATGGAGCGGCTGCGGCGCGCCTTCCCCGACTTCGTGGAGGACTACTCCGTCACCGAGACCACGCTCGAGGAGGTCTTCCTGTCCTTCGCCAAGGTCACCGACGATGACGACCAGTCCGACGCAGAGGTCGGACGGGCCCCGCACAGGGCTAGGCCCGTCTGATAAGAACTGAAACCTTATTCTTCTTTGCGAGAACAAGGTTGTATAATCTAACGCTTATAACGGTCCACTATAGAAATATACACAGATCATTGATTTACAAAAACCCAAGATACACAATCAGCGTCTCAAAAACGTCCCCAAAAAATAAGTGCAGAATGCACTTATTACAAACAGTCTTGCGTCACCCGCGTCATCGCATTTTTGAACACTCCCTTGTGAAAACAATCTTATCTAATCTGCATAAGGTTTAATTTGCAAATAATAATGTTCATAGTTTGAGTTTTTGGTGACAGTATTGACTGTTACTTTTGTTCGAGACTGTGCATCTTGGGTTTTTGTATATCAATGACACAGATATTAACATGTAAGTAAAATGTACATTGTTCAGCAATTGATAATCCTGTACCCGGTCGAACCCTTTAATTAAGTCATTCATTGTTTGAAATAATTTTAGACTCCTTATTTAGGAATCGCGAAATTCCGGTAAATTAAAAGAAAACTACTTTTATTACTATGTGTTAGTGTTGGTGTGTTTAAATCAATGTCGTTTTAAAACAGGTTGATTGTCACTTGGGTACATCTATAGCACAAAATCCTGGCAATTTAATACAATATGGTATGTACTACTATTTCTAAGGGTACAGAAACGTAACAGGTCTTTATTAGTCAAACACTAATGATACTATGAAAGACTAATGATACTAATTTTTCTCTTATAAATTAGTAGATTCTATTTGAAACTGTATGTGATTTTAATTTTAATATTTATTTAATTTGTATATTTTAAGGACCTAGTTAAAAATGTTCCGTAAAGCTTTTTATATTTTTTGCATGTATAATTGCTAATGCAAATTAAGCTAGAAAGAATTATCTTATACTGTACGCTTTCCTAAAACATTCCCCATATTCGTTCGCATTTAATACTATCAGTATTCTTATTGCAAAAAGAGGTTCATAAATAAATGTACTTATTTTTACTCAAACTATGGATGTAACTTTTGTAATGTTATGTAAAGTCTGTTTAGAGGAACAATTGTTGGGAAAACATAAAATTTACGTCAAGGAACCTTGGCCCCACCGATTTGTTCCCACCATGGGCACAAACCGGTGGTACCATGGGCCGAAAAAAGTATTATATTCGAGATTTAAAGATACAACATAAAGTAATTTTGTTAGTTTTGGTAGTACGATCACCATATCATCATTATTCATACAATAACATTCCGAAACATAGGAATAAAAGACAATAAGACTAAAACTATGTAGAATGTATGAGTAATTGCACCAGTGAACACTGCGCCTTTTTTCGTAATAAATTTCACTGTAGGCGGCAGAAGACCCGCGATGGCTTAACCGGGCTTTTGTGGGAGAAGATAAACACTGCGCCGCGTTTGCTTGCTTACTATGTATGTAACCCGCAAAGACTTAAACCAATCAATAAGATACTTGTGTCTTTGTATAACTGTAAAATAATTACAACCTACATCACAATATATTGAATGGTTACCTGTACTTACAACGGTTGTTGTGTGGCGCCCTTAATAATTCATTAATAATGTATTTTCATACCTATTCATAATAACAATCATCACAACTGATCGAGTTTAATAAAATAAGCTTTTCTATAAAACAGGCATATACGCCAACTTTTACTTTCATAAGTAGCAATAGTAGCAGAACATGTATGTGCCTTGGTAGTGTTATAAATAATACCTACTTTATACAAACCATAACGGCAACTTTTCAAGCTGTTTCTATTGTTACAGAACTGTTTGTTGTATAGTAATCATGCTTAATTCTTTGCTACCCTATGATCTCTTTCTGAATAGGTGAATACGTTATTCTTTCTCGATTGTTTTCAAAACTGAACAAAGCGTCAAACGCTACCGCAAAACCATGTTAGATCATTATGATATTGATTATATTATTTATACACTTACGTAATTGCGTGTTTAGGAATACCAATGTAACTGGTATTCCAAAGTCCAGACGATGGTGGCTAGTTAGGCAAAAAAAATATTGTAGTCTGAAATTATATTTCTAGTTAGAATATAATGGTCAGACCAAAAATTCATAGTATTTTTATCGAGTTGGCCTTTTGTAAATCTCATTATTATTTTGCTGTTACATCAGCAGAGCTCTCACTTGTAAGATTGCGTAATGATATTATATTGTGATCAATTAGTTAACTTTATTTTTGACCCACCTAGGCTAGGGCCACACGAGTTCGTATTGTAATCTTTTGCACTTTTTATCGATAGGTGGTTTGTGTATTTGTTTTTGGTCTATTTTTTGTGTAAAGGAAACTTAATTATTTCTTAATACAAGATGTATGTGAATAAGACTGCAAATATAGCGTGATTTTATTTTTTGTCAAAATAAATGTATTATTAATGTGTAACTGGCTAATTTCAATTTATATTTCACTATACTTATATATTATTTTCTCCAACTTGATCTCATAAAGCGTATGTTTGAATTTAATACAAATAAACCCATTTTTAATTAAAAAATCACATTTATTAAAGATAAGGTTCACACTGCCTGTCTCTTTCGCATCTAATTATATAAAAGGCAGACTAGTCTCGTTTGAGAAGAGAACATCTCTGCAAAGTAGGTTTGTATGGGAATATCGCAGTTAGCATCCATCAGTTGAGTTGTCTCGGAACTACTCCTTGTGAAGATACAAGCAGGACTCGGCCACTAGACCTTTCACGTACCTGAATAAAAAAAATCTAGTTAATTTCACACAAATTTTGTCAAAAATTTCTTCTTTCATTTCACTTTATTTAATCAGTTAAAATTATTGTTGACCTCAAAAATATTCAGAACAGGTCTGTGAAATAATCATCATTTTAATATAAACTTCTTATTTCGTTAAATTTTTAATCAATTTTAATAATAATCATGTCGAAAATTCTTACCATTTCTATATCTGTTCCCGCTGTTGTTTTCATTGAATTCCCACCTATAATTAAGAATAATAAAATGTAAGCAAATTACATAAAAAATCCTACATCATTTTTTATTTCTAATAAACATCAGTGAACTAATAAATTGACCTCAAAAATATTCAGAACAGGTCTGTGATTGATCATCATTTTATTAAACTAAAAAAATAAACGACTACTAATTTAAAAAGTATATTTTTATTTTTTAAGTGAATTAGTAAAAAACAAAAATACAATATACCTTTTGTAAGCAGAGAAGTAAGAAATCGATCTACACCATAAGGAGGTCTTTGCCAGCCTATATTTTGCGAAGTAGGCATTAGGCGAGGTATAACCTGAAACAATAAGACTTCAGTTAAAATTGATGAAAACACCGCAAATGTTTTAGGAATTTTAATGTTGCTTCAGGCCTGTTGAGCTTGTATGACCGTCATGGTGGCATCGGGCTACAGTTTGTCATCATTGTAACTATCGCTATTTTTCTTTCGAAACCAAAACAAAAGAATAATTTGTATGTTATTGATTTAACAATAATTTGTTTAATAAACAAATCAATTGAAGTTGACATAGGCCAATAGTGTACGAATATAAAAAATAAAATAAAAATATCTTTATTGTTCAATTAACATCAGTTATGCGTGCTTTGTAAAGAAAGTATTAAAACACTCAGTAGTTACGTTTTTCAAATTATCAGAAAAGTATATCACGTATTTTAACTTACCATGAGCAATTATCGCTGCCTCCCCCATCAGTCTACCAATTCTTAATTACCTATTGAAGAAAAATAATAACATGGTTAAGCTGTCTCAGAATACTGTTGCAGCTTACAATGTCTTTCTAAAGTCAGGCCTGTTGAGCTTGTATAACCGTCAGGGAGGCATCGGGCTACAGTTTATCATCATTGAAAATTAATGTATGATCTGATTGACTTAAATAAGCAAATACATTTTGTATTGATAAATTTGTATTTTGGCTCTACAATTAATATTTTTTAGTAGAACTATTATTAATTAAAAAAAAATCCTACTTACCACACTAGGTTGAATCTTCATGGTCCAATCGCGGAAATTAACCTAAAGAAGAAAAATGAAATTGTAAGTTCCACTTTTCAAATGTTTTAAATTAACTCTTTATTTGCATTCATCAGGCCTGTTGAGCTTGTATAACCGTCACGGTGGCATCGGGATACAGTTTGTCATCATCAAAGTATCACAACTCTATATAATTTATTTTTATGAAGGACACAGTAATTAGTTTACATATACAGAATTTCTAAAACTACTCATTAATCTTTTAGGACTTAGAGCTATCAAGAACCACACTCAACAGGCAACTGAACTGACACTTGATATAACTGAACACTCACCTTTAATAATGTTGTGTCGATAACAGCAGAAGGATGTGACAGTGGTTACCTGTAGAAAAGTTGAGAAGCTAGATCATTTGTAAACATAAAAAAATCAATAGAATAGACAGAGGCTAAAATATGAAATGTTAAATAATTTCGAGAAGCCATGATTATATCGCATTTATAATGGCGCCCGAAACATATTAGTAACTGTGAAATCAATTACGAATAACATTTCATATTTTAGCCCGTAGAGTATATTATTATTGCTCACCTTTTAACAGGAACAATGCTTAACAGCGACTTAACAATAAAACGCTACCTTTACAATAGAAAAATTATAATTTAAAAATTAATTACAGTATAAGTAAAGAAGTCCTGGTTCCCCACTACATATCTTTGATAACAACTTTCATGGATCAAGGATTGTAATATCATTTTCAATAATATTATATTTATATAACTGTGATACTACATATAACAGTCTAGCATCACACGAATGTGGTAATATTAACAATGCAATATATCGACCAGCAATATTTATTTGTTATAGCTCTGGCGGCACTTACAACTTAATGAAGCGACATAGCCGTACCGTAGTGGCGTAACGAACGAAATGTGGAACAATGTGGTGCGTGAGGCGCGCGAATGTTACATATATTACAACGGACTCATTGGCTACGCGATTACATCTTGTCCAAGTATTGATTGAGGTCGGGGAGACCTTCCTTCAGTCCTTTCCGTTTCCTCGTCTCCTGCAAGGGAAAACGAAACACATTACAATGAATTCCACTTACAAAATAATATAATGAAATCATTTTAACCACTACCACTTGGAAATCTGCCTCTAATCTCGACAGTTCATCGTGAAAGTGTGTCTCGCTATCAATATGTCTGTATCGTCCGCGCCGTAGCGTGCAGTCTTGGGACATAAGGATAGAGGTCCTATGCAGCGTTTAGACGCGGTCGAGTCGCTCTGCTTCCCTCGCACAGCCACCGCTGTCGCGGCCAGCGGTACAGCACAAGGCCAGACCGCTCGCTATAGCGGGGCACGGGTTGTGCAGGAAGCGTGTGTTCCAGTTACAGTAAAAATTCACAGATAGTTCAAGGCTTAGGATAGCGAGGATCATTTATTAAACAAAAACTGTCGCAAGCCCGTGCACGTACAGTAATGTGAAATAACATGTGGGTTTACAAGAGACTTGACAAAATAAGCGGAAGTCGGTCTCACCTGCACGACGACGTAGGGCTTGGAGCCGGCCTCGCACGGGTCCCCGGGCAGGATCTGCCAGTGGTCGAACACGCACTGCGGGAAGGCCTGGCCGCCGGTGTTGGAGCGCAGGTCGGCGGTGAAGCCGAACGACTCGTTGACGGGCAGGTACGCCTTCACCACGAACATGGGCGTGCCGGCCACCTGCGACTCCTCGAACACGTGTCCGCGCCGTCTGTTCAGCACGCCGTAGATACCTCCCACGGCCACCTCGGGACACTAATACACACACAGACATATTTCATTAGCCACTATTACTTACAAATAAAACTATTACTTATAAATAAAATTGCTTAGGTTATATAGTCATTATTATTTTTACAAGATTCTGTCTTGACGCAACCTAGTTCCTGTTCAAATAAACTTCCAGCAATATTTTTACTGAAAATTGAATACGAGGATCCGAATAATTGGTGTGTTAAAATTTTGTAAGATTGTTAGTTCCCCTATTCAGGCAAAGCGCATACGCATCGACGATGCCGAAACTAAAGAACTGTTGATCTACCACGTCTCGGAAAAGCGATGCTATCAAACATGCTAGCTCGCATAGGAAAAACGTGGGGTTGCACTACATGCAGGGGGGCGAACCTTTGTGGAGTTCCTATGTCACACCATGCAGGATTTGATGTGAACACTTAATAAATACCAATTCATGATACAAAGTCTTCAGGTGAATAAAGAAATTCTGAAGTCATGGCATATTTAGACTTCTTGGTCTATGATTTTTTTTTATACTCCACAAAGAAGTTCGATATAAAAAAAGGGAGCTATGCAACAAAATGCAATGCGAACTGACCTGAATTTCACACAGGTACACGGGCTCCATGAGCCTGGGCTGCGCGGTCAGCAGACACGCGTACAGGCATCTCCTGGTGGTGGGAATGATCTGACCGCCACCTCTGCATCAACAAATAATTACATTTATTACAAAAGTGCAAATGAAGAGAAAAAAGTCTTTGAATGACTATTGCAAGAAAAGACAACTTATAGTTTATAAAGTCCAACTTGTATACTTCATTTAAATTGGACGTCATCAACTTCATAAATTGTAATATCGGACTACGTCGTTCAAATGAGGGCACCCTGTTGTAAATAACTCAACATATTATGTATTTGATGGCATCAACTTAAACCAATGGTGCTGTAATAAATTAGGAGCATGTACACTATCACATTCAGTGATATCTGACTTCAGTTCAGTTAGATCTGAATGTGTAACCATGATCTAATCCGTCTGGTTCCCCCATATGGGTTACGAAGGTCTGATGACAGTAGCTTCACTGTAATAACCAGTCTCGCCAAATCCTGGATCATGGTCAAAGCGGACTCCGCATAGAAACGGGATAAACGCTAGGAAGAAGAAGACACTACATTCTGACCATTTTTCATACAAAAGACAGTATTCCCAGGCACGTTACCTGTGGATAGCGTCAGTGTGGAGCGTGACGTCGTAGATGTTGAAGCGCACACCACGCAGGTTCTCCTCGGCCATGACGCCCTCCTTGGCGGCCCACTGGAAGCCGGCCACCACCGAGTCCTTGATCTCGTTGAGGTACTGCACTCCCTTGGAGCAGTCCACGAGGATGTTGGGGCCGGTGCCCTCGGGCCCGAAGCACCAGATCTTACGCGCCTCCGTCACGTCGTACTCGTACTTCTCCGTCAGGTAGCGCGCGCGCGTCTTGAAGTCGTCGCGGGGGTTCACTTTGCCCTGTGACATCAAATGTAGCGTTAGATTGCATGCTGATTGAACAGTTACTAAAATATCAATGGAGAGCATTTTCTGTTATGTAGATTAATTCAAATACATTTTAATTTATTACACTAGGTACTTTACTAGCTCACTTGCATAAAAATTAATTCAAAATGATAACATATTTCATTCATGTTTTAATTTCATTACTCAGTATCTACCTAAAATTTTCTTTTTTTAACATTATCATACTATTGTTACAATAATGGTATCAATATTTTTGTACAAATGTATTGTCACGTGTGCAGTGTAGGTACTCACGTCGTCAATGTCCTCGGGCAGACCGTCGGGCATGGGCTGGGCCTTCATGAACAGACGGTTGTGCTTGTTGGGCGACTTGGACAGACACATCTGGTCCGACTCCTCGTTGACAGTCTCACGGTACGACACCACGGGGTCAGACTTCTTGATTGGAATGCAAGCGTGGTCCTCTTCTAAGTCCTGCAAGATTTTTATATTGTAAAATATTGCAATGTCAGAGTTAGGAAAAGATTTTAGTGCTCAAGTAAAATGCTTATGTAAACATAAAAAGATGTAGCAATTACATTTTGATCATATCATGTCTTCAAGTTACATCAGGAAAATTATAAAATTGCTTGTGTAGTCGTAATTTGATGATGGGATTAAAATTGCCAAGAGAGTTGTTGTGCGTTTCATTTCATATAGTGATCACGACCCTCAGTAACGAGGAATACAACTTAAGAAGGAGGGAGTCGTAATTTACACGGACGTAGTAAAATACTACAAGCATGTTATACTCAATGTTCTTACGTGACCATCTCATAACTACATTGGCCCAGAGGCATAATATACATCATACCTTGAGACAGATCTCAAGATGCAGCTCTCCGGCGCCGGCGACGATGTGCTCGCCCGACTCCTCGTTGATGCACTGCACCATGGGGTCGGACTTGGCCAGACGCTTCAGACCCTCCACCAGCTTGGGCAGGTCGGCGGGGTTCTTGGGCTCAACGGCCACACGCACGACGGGCGACACGCTGAACTTCATGACCTGGTATCGAATATCACATCAGTCACTGTTGCCACATTAAAAATAAATAAGTAATTAATTAAGTAATTTTGACTAACACACCAATTTCCTAGTTAGGGAAAGGGATAGACATACTTCTTGTAGCCAGGGTCTCTGACCACTAGACCAACAAGCCCGTCTAGTCATAAATAAAAGTTAAGAAGAATCAGAGAAATAATCCTACTACTATTATAAAGGCGAAAGTTTGTATGTGTGGATGTATGGATGTGTGGATGTTTGTTACTCTTTCACGTAAAAACTACTGAATGGATTTGAATGAAACTTTACCACAATATAGCTTATACATCAGAATAACACATAGGCAAATCGAAATCCACGCGGACGGAGCCGCGGGCGGCCGCTAGTAATATGTAAATGATCGAAATGCATAAAATTATCTAGAGATAATAAATATGAGAATGTTTTAATAAACATCTTGAGATAACTCAAGATAATTTTATGCTTTTAATCTCTTAAAGGCGCCAGTACATCTGACACATACACAGTAATAAAATTAATTCATACCTTCATGTTGTGGGCGTTCTTGAAGGTGGTGATGGTACCAGTCTTGACCAAGAACTGGTCGACACCGACCAGACCGCAAATGTTTCCGGAGGGCACGTCCTCAATGGCCTCCACATAACGACCCATCATGAGGATGGTACGCTGGATGGTCTTCTCGTACATGTCCTACACAAAAACATTCCAGATTAAAACATAAGCTTAACTTCTTAACCAAATATGGCTTTCCAATCAAATAGGTTATGAGTTATTTAAATGTATCGTCCGCGCCGTAGCGTGCAGTCCCGGGACATAAGGATAGAGGTCCTATGCAGCGTTTAGACGCGGTCGAGTTTCCTCTGCTTCCCTCGCACAGCCACCGCTGTCGCGGCCAGCGGTACAGCACAAGGCCAGACCGCTCGCTATAGCGGGGCACGGGTTGTGCAGGAAGCGATCGAAATAAGTAAATCAATATTTTTTTAAATTATAAACAATGGAAAATTCATCTGGTCTCAAGTGGCTCAGTCGGGGATCGAACCCAGCGCCTCTTGCAATTAGGGCAAGTGCTCTGACCATTAAACCACCGAGACCGTTAATGGACCTGACGAATTTCTCCTTGTTATGTTAGCATCTAAAATTAAAATTGATATTTAGCACACAATATCAGTAGAAAATGTATGTTTATAAACTATGTAGGTATGTAGGTATGGTAGTCCCATCTCTCACCTCTTTCTTGCCGGGCTGGAAGTTGGGTCCCATAATGCGGGCCTTCTGTCCAGTGACGACCTTGCCGGAGAACACACGTCCGAAGGCGTAGAAACGTCCCTTGTCGGAGGTCGGCACCATCTTGCTCACGTACATCATCAACGGAGCTTCAGGGTCGCAGTTCTGAGAACAAAAACAATAAATGAGATTTCAAGGAAATAAACATTTAGAATTGTAATTTTTTTCTCATTGATGGCGCATTTCTAACAATTTTTCTTTCATTGTACTTGATTTACAACTTGTATCTCAACAATTGTTGCAGACAGTCCATAATGGACTACCCACCAATCCACGCCGAGAGTTAATTTTCGTCCTTTCCTGCCGCTGGCGTATAGCATCAATAACTTTACCCAGTATCAACGGGACGAAACATAATGTAATATTCCGATCTCTCTCAGCTTTCGTAGAATTCTAGATCATAATTATAATTTAATTGGAGCTCAACTTTGTAATGTTGATAAATTGAATTATTAATTTCAAGCCCTATCTTATCTAAACAAATTGTTTGTTCACAGTTATGTTAATTATCTAAAATCTAAACAAAGATAAAAAGATGGTCATTGGGGAATTGTTAAAAAAATTACCTTGATACCGATGGCGGCCTCATCGTCGTGGGGTCCCTCGTACAACATCTCCATACGGTACTTCTGGGCCACCACGGGCGACGGCAGATGGATGGCAATCATCTGAAGAAGAGCCTCTCCGGCTGGCAGCCAGGTCCTCATCACCACCTGATTACACAAGTTCAATGCTATAGATATGCATGTTTAAATTAAGATGATGCAGTCTTAATGTGATAAGTAAAAATCTGTATCTAACATTTATGGGGTCGCCAGTCATGGTGACTGACAACCAATTCCGGAAAGAAATATGCTTTAAGTCCTCTTTGACACCCAGAAGCATATGGACAAATGCAACTGGCAACACTTGGGACTGGAAATAAGTAATACAAATAGAATGAAAGCTGTCCTTTAAGTAATTGACTATAATAGATTTCTAATATTATAAACAAAGAAAAATGTATCTGATCTCAGGTGGTTTAGGCAGGGCTCGAAACCCAGCACGTCCTGTGCACCGCAATCAGAGGCGGATTATCCATAAGGCAAACTAGGCACGTGCCTAGGGGCGCGTAGTTACAAGGGGCGCGGGATCTCAGAATTTTTAAATAAATAAAGACAATAACATATCAACGATTAAGAATTAAATGCTGATCTGTAATAGATTATATTGCACAACACAAGCATCGATATACTCGTATTATGCAATATTGCGCGTTTGTTGCGTCGTTGCGTCGTTCTCGAGCGTCGGATGTTACTTTGCATGCAATAGATTCCGGAGATCCCTGCCGCCGGGGTAGAGGCGCGGCTAGCGCGGGGGAGGCAACTAAGTTTGTCGTCACGTCGCCGCGTCGCGTCGTCAGTCAGTTACGCGCGCTTCGACGCTCCTATTGTTTACTTTCTCGCTGTGGTATTTGTGTGTATCAATTACGTTTTAGAGTATTTCTCAAAGAATGAGTGAATTAAAAAAAAAACCTAGTGGTGCATCATATAAAAAGAAAGCTAAAGAGAAAGAAGAAAGACATCAAAATGTAATAAAGCACACGAAAAATATTGAGACATTTTTTTCCAAACCAAAAAGTGATGATTCGGAATTGTCTACCGCAATTATTATTCAAAGTGTGTCTGCTACCGACCCTGTTCAATGCGAAACTCCTACTAGTTCTATACAGCCACCAGATTTGTTCGTGCCCACGCCGTCTACTTCGTCAGCACTGTCAGCAGTAGAGGTTGTGCAGCAGTCGCAAAATACAATAATTATCGTGGATTGTGACCCAGTCAAGTGGAGTATCAATAACGAAACACAAGAATATATTGCATCAAATGGTTTCAATCAAAATATCAACGTAGATTTTTCATTGAGTAAGAGAATATATGAAGATAAAGTCTCACGTTTTTTGACAAAAACAATGTTTGAACGGAAATTGTTAAACAGAGAAAAACGTCCAAGAAAATGGCTTATCTACTCTCCTAGCACAGGGAAAGTTTTTTGTGGACCTTGTTTATTATTTGGTGGTGGAACTAGCTTTGGAAAACAAGATGTAGGTTTCAATGATTGGAAGAACGCGTCGATTAGATTAGAAAGCCACGAAAACTCATGTGAACATAAAACATGTGTTTTGGCTTTGCAACGTAGATCTGACATTGGCGGTCGTATTGATCATGAGCTCGTCGCTCAAATTCAAGAAGAGCTAACTTATTGGCGTGAAGTTTTGAAACGAGTGGTTGCGACTGTAAAGTCTTTAGCATCGCGTGGATTATCTTTTAGGGGACATGAAGAAAAACTTGGGTCTCTTCATAACGGAAATTATTTAATGACGCTGGAGCTCATAGCGGAGTTTGATCCGTTTTTAAGTAAACATATTGCTCAATATGGCGGCAAGGGAAAGGGATGTACCAATTATTTGAGTTCTACAATATGTGACGAATTTATTGAGTTGATGGCAAAAAAAGTTTTAACACAAATAAAAGATGAAATCAAGATATCAAAGTATTATTCAATAATAGTGGATTCAACACCAGATATTTCCCACATTGACCAATTAACTCTCGTGATCCGGTATGTTAAAGCCGATGGTACGCCCGTTGAACGTTTTCTGAAGTTTATCGCACACGTCGGCCACAAATCACAAGACATGGCAGATGCTATAATTAAAACATTAGACATGTTTGAAATTAATATATTGGACTGTAGAGGCCAGTCGTATGATAACGCTGCAAATATGTCTGGCATATACAATGGATTACAGGCGAAAATAAAAGAACTATGTTCCCTAGCAGATTATATACCCTGCTCCGCACATTCACTGAACTTAGTAGGTGAATGTGCCGCTGAATGCGTTCAAGAAGCTTGTTGGTTCTTTGGTCTCCTTCAAGAAATTTACACATTTTTTACAGCTTCAACTCAAAGATGGGAAACTCTACAATCACAAATACGTCTAGGTAATGATAAGAAAAATAAACCTACTGTCAAAAATCCATCCGACACACGCTGGTCAGCTCGAGCCGATGCTTGTAAAAGCTTAAATGAGTCATTTTCAGAAATTCACGATGTTTTGATTGCTATCGAAAGCAATCCTGCGCAAAAACGTTCTACTGTATGTGAAGCTAAAGGTATAAGGTTGAAATTAGAACGGCTAGAAACTGCCTTCATGACCGTGTTTTGGAGTTTTATTTTGGTTCACATGAACAAAACAAACAAAAAATTGCAATCCGTTGATATTGATATTTGTACTGTTGTTCAATTGTATGACAGTATAATTCACATAATTTCTACAGAAAGGGGAAATTTTGATAAATATGAACAGCAAGCCTTGGAACTGTCATTAGTAAAAGAATATGAAAAGGACACAAAGAGGATACGGAAGAGAAAACTAACAGCAGATGAATCTGCTGAAGATATAACTTCTTCATTATCGGGTCGGGACACATTCCGAGTATCAGTATATCTAGGAATTATAGACCGAATTGTCGTTGAACTTGAAAAGAGACGAAAAGCGTACAATAACTTTTACAATAAATTTTCATTTTTATGTAATTTAACAAATTTAAACATCGAAGAAGTTCAAAATAGAGCAAGTACGTTGGTAACAATGTATTTTAATGATTTAGAAAAATGCTTTGTTGACGAATGTATCCATCTACGTTCTTATTTAATAACAATAGCTCGAGAGGGAGATCTGCCCCGAACAATGAACGCGGTATTACTGGTTCTGAGAAATAAAGAGCTTGAAACAATTTACCCCAACATTGACATAGCCTTACGAATGTGCGTATCGACGGCAGTCAGTAATTGCAGTGGTGAGCGGAGTTTTTCATGCCTAAAGAGAGTGAAAAACTATCTTCGCACAACCATGACAGATAAGAGATTAAATTCGTTAGCAATACTAAACATTGAATCTACCTTATTGATGTCTTTAAACTACGACGATGTTATTGACAATTTCGCGAAACAAAAATGTAGACGTAGAAATTTTTAATTTTTAAACTTGTGTTTGTTATTCTTTTACTACTTACGTATATTTTTTTAATAAATAACTCAAAACTTATTTTGTTTCATTTATTAATAATAATAAATTATTTAAGCTTTTACACAATCTACACACATCAACTTTATCTAGGGATATCTACATATTATCAAATATCTTAAATACTATTAGGAATTCGCTAATACTGTGAATAAAAAAAATATAGAGAATTTTATAGATTTTAATAATAAATAAAAAAAACGTGATTTCAATTATATTTTTTTTTAATAATTAATTTTTTATCGCCCTAGGTAAATTAGTGTGGTAGAAAATCTGCGTTTTTTTTTAAATAAAATGCTCAAATTGAATTCAAATAAACAGTCTTGTTGATTTAATCAGTGTTGCCACCTCTCACGTTTATTATAACATCAGTATCAATTGTTCATGCTAAAAATTAAGTTTGTTAAGGTCTTATTGCGTTATGAGACCCGATGCTCTTTCAAAGTGATGGTGAAGTTGTTGTACTGTCTTGGAATTTGGTGGGAAATGTCTTAAAAATCATTGATATAACATGCCGCACGCATGCTTGATAGGATTTAAGCCGGACGACTGAGCAGGGCAATAAAAAACATGGATATCGTTGTCTTGTAGAGCGGCCGGCACCTACCGCGCCACATGGGAATTGGCACTGTCGTTCATGGTTATAAATTCCTGGATGATTTGGACTTGGCTTAAAGCAATGACAGATTCTACTACCTTTTTGAGATGTTTTTGATTAGTCATGATGCTTTGGATACAAACGGGCTGGGTTTGTTCACCCAGACGAAATCCTCCTAAAACCATGACTGTCCCGCCTTGGTAAAAGTGGACTTCCTTATAGTGCCACAGACGGCTAATAGTGTCAGGAGTTCTCAAAACGCGTATTTTTTTTGAATTTGGATAAAATCTGTAGCAGGAGTCATCGGTTTACAGCATCACAGATCATGGGTCGTCACTCCATGGAATTTTTTTCTAAGCCCAATAAAGACGCCTACCGCGATTGCCCCATCACAATGCTGGTACACGTAACGGTTGTCCAACATGAAGACCCACTTCATGCAAACTCTTTTGTACGGTTTGGTCGCTTTCCAGCAGCTGATGGTCCTCCTGGAGCCGTTTTACTAGTCGCATCGCTGTGATGTTTGGTCGTCCTCTAGCAGTCTTTTAGAGAAATTCATCCTGTCTCTGGGAAGTCATGCGATTTCTGTTTTAGTGCCGTTCAACCACGTTCCCAAGACTGCGACAATTGCTTCGAAACCTTGGTAACATGTTTTGGTTGGTGGATAGGGCCTCAGCAACGACGCGTTCGAAGGAAACACTTTCTTACAAGACCACGGATCGTAACATTTCATTTGAACTCAAATGATGCTGTTACATTACTCTTAAAAGAACACTAAACAAGTTTCATAAAAAAAAAATTAAAAAAAAAACTTTTCTTTAGTAAAATATCAAAAAAACAATCATAATTTTCATGCACTTTTCCCGTGCGGAAAGAACTACCGATAATTTTTTGCCATTCTTTTGTTTTTCTATAAAAAATATATTTTTTATAAAACTACAATAAAATACCTTTCAATCGATGTATAAACTTTATATAAATATAATATATAATTAACAATATAACGTAGATTATAATGTACAATTAAGATATCCCTAGATTTTGTTGATGTGTGTATATCTACAAGCATTAGCGTAAGTACAAGGGTCCTGGTCTACTAAAGTCTAGGGTTTGATGATACAACGTCATCGTAATTGCAAAAACAACTAGTTAAAATTTTTAGTATTAGGATGGCCATTTATGGCTGGTACAGGGGCGCCGATAAAGTGATTGCCTAGAGCGCTCTGGACCTTTAATCCGCCACTGACCGCAATACAGGCCAGAATAAAGATAATAGGTAGCTCAAACTTTCACAGAATAGACTGTGAGATAGCCCACCAAATTCCTAATGTCATGGAGTGGAACACAATGAAATTATTTTTAAACTATGTATTAACCTTGAGGAGGGCCTTTCCGTCCTTGTCAGCGTCCTCGTGCTTGAGGGTGACTCCGATCTTGGTGAGCAGGCTGTCGATCTCCTCCTTCTTGAAGTTCATGATGGCGTCGAACACCTTGTAGATGGGGTCCAGCACGTACATGCAGAAGGAACGCTTGTTGTCGTTGTCCTTCTGCTTGGCCCACTTCTTTGTCTTGGCGTTGAAGAAGTTCTCTCCCCATAGTCTAGAGAACAAGTAAAGAGTTGGTGAGTGGTGCTGCTTACCATAATAGAGACAATACCTAATTAAGACGAAATAGATCAAACAGTTTAAAAGAGAATAGAACACAAAATCAATTAAATTCCCTAGAGGTTGTTAAAAAATCTTCAAAACCTTATTAACCAGTTTCATCAGACTTGAATCAACTACAAAACAATTGATAGAGTCAATCTCGTCTAGTTTATCTGATATCAATGCAATGTGCACTCGGCGACGTAAATATCTGTATCCCAACAATCGTTGCACACAGTTCAGAGAGAACAGTCTACCAATCCACGCTGAGAAATACTTTACGTCCTTTTCTGCCGCTGGAGTATAGCATCAAACACTTTACCCAGTATCAACGGGACGAACATGCAGCCAAAATTGAAAGAAAATACGAAATAAATCACGACAAAAACAAAACTTCAATTTTGCTCATTTTATTTTTATTAATTTGTGTTAATTTTTTGGCAAATTACTTACAGCTACATGAATTTCAAAAACAGGTATAGATAATCTCGTTTATCTTCAAAATAAATAATAGAACAATTTCTAAGGTAGGTTGATGAGGTATCTCCATTTGGGTTCCTAATCATTCTCAATAAACAAGCATGGCAAATAGATTACATTGTCATTCACACGTGAATATCTAAATAGTTTCCTTCGTTCACGTGTCATCTGTTTAGTCAAGTGTCGGGGGCAGAGCGGGTATTATCAGCACAACACGACACGTCGGCATCGGGCGAGTGAGACGTGGCGCGACCACGATTCGGTGAGTCGGGCGGTACGCGGTCGGTTCACTGCCAGCTGCCACTCACTCGATATCAGTTATTTATCACGCTTTCGGAGATATTTCGCTGGCTGATACGTTTCATAAACTTTGGTGAAGATGAAACAGTGCTTGACCTTCATGTAAAAAACATCGACATACTTGAACTCCAAATAAAATAAGAAATCTGACCTTTAAAAATATATTACGAATATTAACGGCTTTTTTTCTCAGTAAAGAAAAAGTTTAATTAATGATTGATTATGAAAATCGCTTTAAGTTAATAAGTTATTAATAAGCTATTTTGAATTCTACCTATAATATCCCACTTATTTCTAAAGCACTGATTGAAGAAATATTTAAGAACCGGAAAGGATTCTATTCTCGATGCGAAAGATTTATTTCCACCCCTATAAGTTATTAGCGCTAGCTATGAGTGCAAGGGCACTTCACCGCCTCCGCAATACCGCCCACGTCACAGAATACGTAAGAAAGGGTCGCTCTACAAACCACTGCGCTTTGAACTCAGAGACACACTTAGAATGCAACAAAAAGAATGAAACATTCCCTTTCGCAAGTAAAGAATGAATGGCTTCTACAAAAACTTGATTACGATATTGAACATTCTTAAGACGTTGATTGTGTATCTTGGGTTTTTGTATATCAATGGTTTTCATTAGGCAACTTCAGTAATCACCTCTTCTTTCAAAGAAAGTATTCCAATATAAAATAAAATAAAATAAAATATAAAAATCCTTATTCAATTTACGTCACAATCTAACTTCTTTAGAAATAGTATCCATTGGCTGGCTGTCCTTTAAAAAGGCGGAGGCGTCCGTGGTATGTGTAGGTGTTAGACGCCCTCTACCTAACTACCCATCTAGATTTACTTTCCCACGTGTTACCCACGCTTTTCAATAGTTTGAACTTCAGCCATTTTATTAGATGCCCTTTAGCTTGTTTCTAAAAGAGATGTCCCAGAAAGGTATGAAGCCTCGGCCTGGTCCATGTACGCTATACCTAAATATAGGCGAATAAGTGTACTACAGTTTTAATCAGTCCAATTCTTATGGAAAACCTTAGTTTTTTGGCTGAAACAATATATTATACCACAATATTGCAACTCAGTACAATATGGCGGAGGACGCATCCATAGAGTAAAGTAAATATACCAAGACGCATCTTTGAAACTTAAATGACGTTTATGTCGTTTTTTATCCGTCAGCTTATTTTTGTTTTGACAGTATGCAGTTTATTTCACAAAGTATTTATATTTTTAGGTTACAAACGACCTAAAAAGGCTGGGACCCAAAGCTGTAAATCCCAGTAAAGAAAAAAAATACAGTTGCCATCTTTACGAAGTAAAGTGAACAATTATGAATTTGATTTTATTTTTAAGCCACTAAACTACGGACCAAAAATGTATTATTGTATTTTTAATGGAAATAGCAATATTCTACCGATTTTTTGGTACCACGTACATGGTGCGGGCCTGGGATGGGACATCTCATTTTGATCAAATAAAATAGAGATGGTATTTCTGCTTGATAACGATGTCCGCGATTAAAAGTTGCAATATGTTGGTATTTGCACAAAATAAAATAAAAACACGAACTTTGTCCAAATACGGACGGCAAACCGATGGAAAATCCAACATCACATGCTGCTCTTCAGTTAGTTCCATTAACGCTGTAAGGAAACTATAACCAAGAACTCCTAACTCACCTGTTCATGAGCTTGACGAGGTCGATCTTGAACTTGTCGGCGTACATCTCAGCGAACTGCTTGAGGGTGAACGCCCAGCCGTGGAGGCCGGAACCGAAGCCCACGGAACCCTTGCTGGGGTCCACGCGCACCTCACCTGAAGACCACTTGTTGCTTAGCATCGTCAAATATCATGCAATAGCACCGCATGGGTGAATAGACAACTTTGCGCATTTTGGAAATTATCCTGGTAGGTCAGAGGTTAATGGTCCACAGACCACTGGTGATCCCTGGACCCATTCCAAGTGGTCCGCGAAGAAATCGTAAATACAAGACATCTAACAACCCTAATTTACATTCAAGTACATACTGTATATTACCAATCAACTCTCTGGCAAGACAGACTTTTTGCAAAATGTTCCCTCATACCTAAAAGGTTAAGAACAACTGTAGTAGGTGCATCTTGATTTGAAATGACAATTTAAATGTTAGTTGGCTTAGGATATAAGACTGAGGAGTCACACTAACACAACATGTTCACTTAAAGAATGGAAGATGTTGCATAACATGTATCTGACGCCAATGTTTATTAAAATGAAAGTAAATATTTGAAAACATGTGCCTTAAAGTAGATTGAATGTGAGTATGCTAACTCCCAGCCATTTTCTACCTATAAAGATTACTGTCAGTCCTCTTTGACACCCAAGTGACTATCAATGAATTCATAGGGTAACACTGTAGGACTAAAATAGTAAAAATAAAAAAGAAATCATTCATTTATATGTTGATAATGCTGTATTTAAACTTGGCTTTATCCATAATCCATAATAATAAATAAGCAACAGCCAAGATAAGTTATCTTTGGATAAAATGTACAATGTTATAGTGGCAGGAATTATGACACCAAGTGTAACATTGTTAGCATTGCAAAACTGCTGACGTATGTGTAGCGACCGGCCGGCGTCCGACCGGCACGGCCGAGCCGGCTGTTGTTCAGTCAAGATACATGAGTAAGCATGACCTTGGGCACCCGCGTGCATCGGTCGCGCGATTTCGAGTCACGTGTCTTTACAGTGATAACAACTATTTGGAAAAGTAATTCCAATTTGGTGTAATTACGATAAAATAGATAATTGTCCTGACAAACATGTATCATGTTTATTATTACGGATAAATAACTGTTTCTTTAAAAATAATATGGCGTAATGTTTACCAAAGGCAAACTTACTGTTGAGTTCGAAAATTCGACCTGTTGATTTTGCTCTTTTGATAATGGAATGAACCAAGACACTATACAAATGTATTTCAATATGACTAAATCAAACCAACTTCCAGTGTAAAATGCCACCCTCAACATATAAGTATTCCTCGTGCAAGGGGAGACTACCCTTGACCTAGATTTATCAATGCAGCATACCTGCAGTAAGTCATTAAAGCTATTGCATAACTTCGCCCTAGCTAAAGCTAACATCTAAGTTCAACATTATTTTAAGTAACTGCTATATATGCCTACTTGATAATAAATACTGCATTGTTTCATAGCATGTTATGAATTAGTTAATGTTTTAAATTATAAATTGGTATTACTGTTTATACACTTAGTTTTGGCATCATGTGTGTAAGAGACCAAATTACAACTGAATATGAGTGAACACAAAGTTGACTCTATGTTTACTCTTCAATAGCTATATTACCTACAAAATTTACCTCTTCATTCATTTGGATTTCTTGTAATCAAGTAATATTACTTGATTACAAGAAATCCAAATGACTGATGTTTCTCATGGAAACTACTGTAGAATATAAGAAAAACAGAACAATATACAAAATTCTTAAAAAAATCTGAGACTTACCCATGGGACCACCGTCATCGTTGTAGGTGGCGATGATGACGTTCACGTTCTCAACGATACGCTGGAAGGTCTGGTAGAGCTCCTCCGACTCCAGCTGCAGCTCGAGCAGAGCGCGGTCCATCTTGTTCATGAACAGGATGGGCTTGATACGCTCGGCGATGGCCTGACGCAGCACAGTCTCAGTCTGTACGCACACACCTTTTGACAAAGAAACAATGTTTAGTATTCATGAAAATATTTAAGTAATGGAATAAAATATGTTCAAAGTTACTTCACTTGTTCTCACTATTTATAGAAAAAAATATAGAATACTTATGGAAATTTAAATGTAATTTACATAGGCAAATAAACTAAGTGTAAAAGATAGCAGGTTTAAGGAAAGAGTTTTGCATTGACCACTACAGGGCCATAAAGGATGCATAGTTCTTCTGCATGTAGGAGTATATCTTAAGAACTTACCGGAAACACAGTCCACCACTACAAGGGCTCCGTCAGTGACACGGAGAGCGGCAGTGACCTCAGATGAGAAGTCAACGTGTCCGGGTGAGTCAATCAAGTTGATCAAGAAACCCTTCTGGTCCTTTTCACGCTGGTCAGGGTTTGTGATGAAAACCAAGTCCTTCTCTTCCAGTTCGAAGTACATGGAGATGGCACTGTGGAAAACAATGTGCTATAAAATGCATTCTTAAATCAAATATTAATTTTTAAATAATTTGAAATAATCAGATGGCCGTTCTAAGAATCCTCAATGTTTCTCAGATTTAAAGGTAAGAACATTCATCACATTAAAAAATATGGAAGGAGACTTTTTCAATTTTGAGGTTATGTCTTTGTTTGTTAAACAAAGACTTCTAATGTTGAAAAAATATTATGCAATATAAAGTTTGCAATCTAAAATTTAATAACGAATATAAATGGAGAGTTTATTTATTTTATATTTGTTATTTTATTCAATCAAAATATAATTATATGAAATAATCCCACATGTCTCCAAAACAATTAAATATTGCAACATATTATTTCAGAAGGCATTTTTGTTTGGTAAATAATAAAAGCCTTGGGTGTGTCAGAAAACAGCCGGTAGGCACTTTCTTCAAAGAGAAAGGTTAGGTATCTATCCCATGTGGTGATTGTTTGCAAATTGGTACTTACGATGACTTGATGGTGATACATCTGTCCTGCTCATCTTTGCGGGTGTCTGTGAAACGGGTCTCGCCGGCACGGGCTCCGGCAATGATTCCGGCTTTTGAGACCAGCGAGTCCGTCAGCGTCGACTTTCCGTGGTCGACGTGGGCAATGACGGACATGTTTCGGATGTTCCTCTTCTTGTCCATCATGAAACGGATCTCGTCTACCGTAAAATTCACCTGCAGAGACCAGAAAATGATCCATCAACATCTTACACATCACAACACAGATGGTACACCACTTGTCATACGCACGTTTCATTTTCTGTAAATAACTAGAGTTTACAGATTTAGTGAGTACAGAACAAAATCCCACGGTAGGGGACTCTCAACAAATACAGAAAAACACTTGGACCGTCCTCAGAGACACTTGAAAACGTCACCGGACGACAAAGACGACGGCCGTGAAGAATTTAACAAACTCAACGCGAATAAACACTGATAACTTAAAATATAGCCACAGAACGCAAGCACAATAACATCGCCTCACTTTTCTGAACACTATTATGAGTTTAGTTACTCACCATTTTGGATGGTTTTTGATTTTTCTTTCAATAAATTAAACTACCATACGCCAGCAATGGCGTACGCTTGTAAAAGGACCAGTTTCACGTCAGTCTGCCGGATGTACTCTTTACGTCAAAAAGGAAGATTCATAGACAAAAAAAAGTTGCCATTAGAAAAATCAATAATCCTGTTATCAAAACGAAATAATTTATCTAGTAAAAAATAATTATTTTAAGAGGAAATTGATATCAAATGAACAAAAATTGATTTTATAATTATAAATCTTTCATTCCGTTTGACTGCAATAACTTTGTTGTTCAACCGATATCATGTGCAAGTGGATTCTTAATCGCCATTGATATTTTTTAACGTTTAATGATATGGCTATCTAATTTAGAAAGTCGATTAAAATCCAAAAGACCGTTTTTAAAAAAACATTGTTGTTTTTGTTACTTGTCTAAATCAAAGCTAATTTTATCTTTGTTTTCAATAGATGCCGTTAGTTACACTTAGTGCATCAATCTCTACGCCTCCTTTGAGTCTATGCCAAATGTGTTGTTTCTTTTGTTTCATCTAGATGGCTCTACTGTCGCGATATTTAATTTTGGTTTTGTATGTTTTACAGTTTTATTGCAACAATTCATGTAGGTACAAAAGCCTTAAAATTACTATTCTAGGAAAAATACAATTCAGATTTAAATATAAGATACCGGCTATTTTATTTACTTTCGAACCTCGATAGGTTTGAAAGTAAATAACCTCCTCCTCCTCCTCGATAGGCGGGTAATCGAAAAATATTGGTACGTTACAAAATTTAATTCAAACCCATTGAGGTATTACTACTTCAAACCATTGAACATCTTGATACTGAACAAACCCACAGCTGACATTCGAACCCAAGAACGTCCGATCGAAAGATAACAAAACTCTCAAATGGCAGCAGAGACGACTGATTTTTAGGTGGCCAAGTACGTGCACCACCGAAATTAGAGTAAATTGGGTGGATAATTGAAACTACTGAGCGGTTTTAACAGAAGGAAGTGAAATTAGGCGGTACCAGATGGCGCCACTGACATTTTATTTATCTTTTATTATTGGACTCGTTTCAGTTTTAATCACGCCTTGTCGCAGCAGTGATTTTTTTTAAACAGGCATACTGTACAGTGCAATATTCCATCGATTTTGCCTAAACGGCGATACCAGCGAATGCGCTAGTTCGGGATGTGAACCTAGTCCACTCTGGACTCTGGTCCCCTCCTGGACTTTGCGAATGATCATCGACTTTACGTCAGTTCCAAGGTACGAAAGTGTAATTACTCCACTAATTTCCCGATAAAACAAATGAAAACAATATTCGGTCCAAGCCGAGAGTTGAACCCATGACCCTCGGCGCGGCTTACGCCAGTCTAATGTGCTCCCAAATAACTTGTGCGATTCGGAGATATAGCCAATACCACACACTAAACGCAAAACTGAACACTAGATAACGATAAAATATCAATTTCACTAACACCTGTTCTGCTGAGTTTATTCATAGTTGACGACGACGTTTTACTTGAAGCCATATTATTTGATTGATTGTGTAGTCCCCTCGTGTGCGTAAAGTGAAAATTCACGTTAATTGGTCTACGGAGGACTATTTCGTACTGTGGTGTACAGACTTGCTCCTTGCTTATATAAAAACTAAACTTGCATTTTATTTCACCATGTGAAAATCCATTGTTAAATAATAATTTGGCATTCATTGTGCAATATAATCCAACACTCAATCCCCACCCATTAAATTCTAAAGGGTAGCAAGGTTAAAATACTGAATGAATTTAGCCTATCTTAATTAATTACTAAATTATATTTTACATCCTATCTCGCCCTTTGTTGCACAATATTGGAGTTGGTAATGTTACTTCTTCGAATGTAATCAATACCTACTTTCGTTGAAGTGCTCTATTGAGGTACACTGAGGTAGGTAAACAAGCCTTTAATGTTTCATTATGTAATTGGAAGAGAAGAACTCATACATTTCCTATAGGCACTTACCTACTATTACACTGCTAACATAAGTCATGATAATTTACCGGATTGCGTAATGTGACGCTGCTAGGATACCGAAAGGAAGTTTTCGGCACATTGATCAGCCGTGCTAAACTAGGTTTGGTATTATGTTTGCCTTGTTTTTTACAAAATCTGCAATTGCTTTTTTAATAATTTCTGTTTTGAGGAGTATCTCAAACTTTACATTGACGGATAATGTACTGCTCAAGCTGTTGGGTAGGTCGGATTCAAATATTTAGACATCCGCGGAAGCAGTTGCGGATGCGGATTATTAGAAGTTCACTTCCGCAAATGCACATTCGATGCGGATGCGTTTTTTTTAAAATTTGGAGTGCTTGAATAACTGAAAATAAATTTAATTTTAACTTTTTATTGATCGCTTTTCTATTCGCCTGTTACCGAATGAAGTTAGCAATTTCCAAAATAAACGCGAAGCACGTGCCAATCTGGCTCCGCCTACTTTCTTTACATGTTCATTTGAATCTGCATCATCTGCCGTAAAAACTGCATCCGCATTGCCATTTGATGCGGATGTGAACGCGTGTACAGAAGTCTGAATAAATGCGAATATTTCGCATTTACGGATACGGATGCGAATATTCGTAACACCCCTGCTTCTTATTATATTTAGGTATTTATCTCTCTAACTCGGTTGGTAAAGAAGCTTAGCTCATCATAATGCGCAAACGCACGCTCACGTTTTATTTCCCACGTGAGAAAAATAAAGTCTGCCTTAAGAGAATAATAAAGTGCATCTAATAAAAACTTGAAGGTGACCAGGGCTATTAATAATATCATTAAACATTGATGGTTATACCTACTTGCAGTCTTGCAGCCCGCCCGTCTGTCAGCATCTAACTATTTGCATTTAATGATTTAAGACATAAATAAAATATGGTGTGTGATGAATAAATATAGGTAGGTAAATATAGGAGGAGCTAAAGCTGCAAAGTAAAAAATAAAACTTTAAGTTACTCGTAAGAAACGTTTTTTTTTTAAGTTAATTAAGCTCTCCGATGCCTGAAAGATCACGTGTGTTGAAAATTCATAAATACGAAAAAAAAACATTGGTCTAAGCGCTATTGGTTTATGTTTTAGTTAGATCGCTGCAGAAGTCATCCTATGGAAGCCTGAAATGCGACACATGAATGTGTTTTCTTGTAATTAAAGAAAAGAAACGTGTGTTTTGTTTTGACCCAGACAGTCCGGCTGGGGGGGGCATTCATTCCCAGAGGGCGCGCCAAGGTCGTGGGGTCCCATCCACGCGGGTAGATCGACGTCCACCCTCTTTATGGGGCAATTCCCATGGAAAATCAATACTATTACAAAATAAGGGGAAACTGTCATGCGAGGGGAAAATGTCGGTGTCTTGTTCTGGGGGATTAGATTCCCTACATTATTTTCTTTCCAAAAGGATCAATTCTTAATTTTGGTCATTATATTTCTCTGGGGCTTCTTTGAGAAAAAGATTCATCCCTGGCGATACTGGTCCATGTCGGTGTAATATCCACAGTGACATCTTGTATATCACAATCCAAATCTTCATAGGCTTCATCATCATCAGCCTATCGCAGTCCACTGCTGGACATAGGCCTCTCCTAGGGCTCTCCATAGGCTTCACGGCAAACTTATTTTTTCCCTGAAAAAATAAGATAATAAATAAATGAAAAAATAAATATTAATTACCATTAATCACAAATATATTTTTGTTATATAATATATAATTTTGGTTAATAGAACACGTGTGAGTTCCATCAAACGTTTGTTTTCAGCTAAAATAACTTTATTTTTGAATAGATTTCTTATTGGTCCCATTCAACATCATTTCGCACGCATCCTATCGCGGCCGTCATCGATACATTATCAAAATATATTCTGATAGGCTGAGTCAACGAACGCTTGAACATCTAACAATGTTGTGTGGCAACAGGTTGGAATTAGATCGAATATGAGCGTGGAGTGATCTGCGCGAGCTGGCTCCCGGCCAGGGTGACACAGACCGGCGGACGCTAGGAACCGGCACTTCCGTGGAAATGCAGCCTGCCAGTTCCACCACGCCGGGCCTGGGACACTCACTAAATATAGGACCACCAACATAGTACATTGGATTGTAGTAGGTCGCACTTTAAAGACACACACGGCGGATGCGGTAAGGGTCCTTGAGGAAAGGAAATCTTGGGCTTAATCAGGAAAATGTAATTAAGTTTTTTGTTACTAAAACAATTTATCTTTCAGAAAAGTCTGGATTTTGACTCCTTTGAAATCTCGTGAAGCCACTTGCCATAAACGTGAATTGTTGATATTTGTGCCTGCATTTGTGACTGCTTGCTGTTCCATTATCCACCTCACACCTTCTCCACAGACCAACAAACATTAATGTAAAACGAATTTTCGTGAAAGAGGTTCTTTGTAACTTGGCTAAAGCGACATAATATATTCTAAGTATTAGTTTGGTATATGGATACGAAAATCCTTTGCTACACTAGATTTAAGATAGTCAATAGCCCCGTTCCTCGATCGTTGGCAAGCAGTCAAGATGTGGAGGGAACCTTGAACGTTTTACGGGACTTTTTTACGCCAACGATTCTCAGAAGTGGTCTCGTGTTGGTTTATTGCTGTTTATACGGATAAATCTTAATAAATAAGCGTCCGTTTGTAATAAAATTACTTGTATTAAATTTCTGGAAACACAGTAGGTAGTCGGAATTATTTTACTTCCGAAAAGGGTTGTAAACTTATTGTGAGGAAACTTTCACAGTCAGTTTGCAATGGACTTGTAGTGGCCTATTGGTGTGGTTCCTATAAAAAGGGCAGGGAATTTCTGATGGAGAGACTTTTTATTTTTTTTATTGTATATGGATGATCTGGGAGCCTTAGGTAAGGCTAATATTACAAAAGTGGCTCTATTAAAAAATCTTACCAAATCTTGGCTATGCACTTCCATTTGGAAAGAGGACAGGATCTTGGCTTGAAGATTTCATGTTGCTTGACCCTAATGAAATATTTTTATTAAAATACCGTGGAATGTACGATTTGTTAAGTGTTTCTCAAGAGTCACGACCGCAGTTGAATCAAGAATGAAACTAAGTAAGTAATATGACCTATGAGTCGCTCTGTGCTAAAACGCTATTAGTTTGGGTTAAGCATGGGAAGGTTCATATCACACAAAATGTAAATAAATCTAAAATTGAGTTAATAATGCATCAAGTTTCCATTTAAGTTGATGTTCTTATACTTAGATTGGATAAAGGTATGTATTTTGTAACTGAATGACTTATTTTCTGTTAAGAAGAACTAGATGTCCGATATATCCTCAGTTTGGGTTAAGCATAGGGAAGGTTCGTGTCACACAAAATGTTAATAAATCTAAAATTGAGTTAATAATGCGTCAAGTTCCCATTTAAGTTGATGTTCTTATAGATTGGATAAAGGTATGTATTTTGTAACTGAATGACTTATTGTCTGTTAAGAAGAACTAGATGTCCGATATATCCTCAGAATATCTGGCGTGTTACATAGGGACATCGCTTGTCTTTCATCAGTAACGATGATCTTCACAATTTTTCACCGTCCACGAATTCTGTTGAATGGAGCCAACGAGTGATGAATGAACAGTTTGAACCTGGTTCCACGAAATCGTTGCGTAAGATACTATTTGATACACCTATTACAATTTTAACATGCACTTCAAAACTTCTTATTTCAGGACCCGTAAAATTGAAATTGGCTTGACTGACTATATTTATTACACTTTTCAAGTTTGAAGTAGTCGTTGGGACATTTGCCAGTGTTTCGGGAAACGCATGATGAGACATTTTGTAAATAAATAAACGTGATGCAATGAACGGAACTTTCTAGAAATTCGAATTTTTGGAATTCATAGCGGGTGAGTTCCTCGTATAATTTTATTAAGGACGCAGCTACAGTTTTTATCGCTATACTTAAATTATCATTAACACAACCATGGAAGGGGTAAGATGTTACTAAGCTAATCAAACGATAGATGGTATTTTGAAGGGTGGCTTCATTCGATGGTTTCCGTCATGCTTATTGATTGAAGTTGACCATGTTCGATTTGCCTTTAGACCTCCGGTGATACGACTAAGAGTATATCAGTCTATGGCAACAGTAACCGCTAACAATCAGGCGGGCATGAACGCCATCAGTACCTATGTCAAAGTCAAAGTCATAGTGGTTTATTTTGCAATTTGATTTACATAGAAATTCTTTTGCACGTCATATCTTTTTTTACCTACTAGCACTTCGACGTGAATGGCAATTAATGTAATAAAAAGTCCTCTAGTTACTGGTCCTTTCCTTCCTCCACAATTTAGGTACTTTAATCCCGCTCAATCTGCCATTTGTTTAAATCTCAATTCGCTGCACGAGTTCATCCCTGAAATAGGGATGAACTCGTGCAGCGAATTGAAATAATCTTCCATGCTGGCCTGGGAGTGATAGAAAAACGTAGAATGTGCCAGCCCCATATCTTCCCATGGGTGTCCGTAAGAATCGGCTAAGGGAGTTGACCCGGTGTAAAACAACAGGTGCCATGTGGGTCCCGTGTGGTGGACGGAAATCCACCAACAATAGCATTCCCAAGGAGGGTTGGTGTCAGGCAGGCGGCCGACTGTAAAATTACATGCCAAAACTCTTTTGCGATATGATGACTAGTATAAATGTGACGGACGATAGGGCTAGGGCGTACCCCGTAGGCGACGCGCAGGGGCAGCACCCGGCTCCTGTGGGAAGAGGGCAAGGGTTGTTGCACCAACCCGGGCGGGGGCAACGTAAGAAGCGAGCCCGGGAAGTATGTAAGAAGGAAGTAAGATTGAGGTATGCGAGTTGGAATGTGGGCACTATGACTGGAAGGGCCAGAGAGCTAGCAGAGGTGCTTAAAAAGAGGCGAATAAATGTGGCGTGCTTACAGGAAACAAAGTGGAAAGGTGCGAAAGCTAGAGAGATAGGAGAGGGATACAAATTTTATTATTGTGGAAGTGACGGGAAAAGGAATGGTGTGGGGATAGTTTTAGATGGGAACCTAAAGGACAGTGTTATTAATGTCAAGAGAGTTAATGATAGATTAATTGTTGTGAAAGTGATGCTTGAGGGGGCAGTGCTGAATATTATAAGTGCATATGCACCACAGGCCGGATGTGAAGAATGTGTGAAGGAGAAGTTTTGGGAGGATTTCGATACAACTATGATGGACGTGCCATCACATGAAGACATTTATATAGGTGGTGATTTTAATGGGCATGTGGGAAGGATGAATGAAAGCTATGAAAGGGTACATGGGGGTCTAGGATTTGGAGAGCGTAATACAGAGGGAGAAACCATTTTGCAATATGCGTCTGCTCTTGACCTGGCAATAACGAACACGTGGTTCAAGAAAAGGGAGAGCCACTTGATCACCTACAAAAGTGGCCTACATAAAACACAGATTGACTATTTCCTCGTCAGACGCGCTAACCTCAACAATATCAAGGATTGCAAAGTGGTGCCCGGGGAAGATTTAGTCTCGCAGCACAGAATACTCGTAATGGAAGTTAAAGTCGCAATTAAGATCAGGAAGAACGGAGCCAGACCACCCCCTAAAATTAAGTGGCATCTGTTAGAGAAAGATGAGTACGCGAGCAAGTTTAGAAAGGAGGTAGTTGATAAAATCGTAGAAATGGGAGAGATGGAAGGGAAAAGTGTGAATGAATGCTGGAGTGAAATGGCAGAGTGTATAAGAAAGGCGGCGAAGGCGACCTGCGGTATGTCAAAAGGGAAGGGCGTGATACCTAAGGATACCTGGTGGTGGACGGAGGACGTTCAACTTATACTAAAGGAAAAGAAAAATAAATTTAAAGAATGGCAGAAAGTCGATGAAAATGATGGTACGATGAAAGCTGAGAAGAAGAATGAATATGATGAATGGAAAAAGAAAGCAAAGAAAGCAGTTGCAGTAGCAAGAGCAAAAGCCCAGGACGAATTATATAGCACACTGGAGGGTCCTACTGGACAGAAAAAATTGTATCAGCTTGCAAAGAATAGGGAACGAAAGACGAGGGATGTGACACATATAAAGTGTATAAAAGATGAAAGAGGAGCTGTGATTTCAGATGATGATGGGATAAAAAAGCGATGGAAGGAATATTTTGAAAGGTTGATGAATGAAGAGAATGACTGGAGCGGAGAGCTGGAAAACGCACGCATAAATGTAGGGTTAGTCAGGGTCATCAAAGAAGATGAAGTTAGATTGGCGGTTGAAGGAATGAAAAGAGGGAAAGCGATAGGACCTGATGGAATTCCTGTTGAAGTTTGGAAGTTATTAAAAGCGGATGGATGGATGTGGTTGACTTTGTTTTTCAATAAGTTATTGCACGACGAGGCGGTACCGGATGAATGGTGCGACAGCTTGCTGGTGCCCATTTTTAAAAATAAGGGAGATGTGCAAGAGTGCAATGGTTACAGGGGAATAAAGTTAATGTCGCATAGCATGAAAGTATGGGAAAGAGTGATTGAGCGAAGATTGAGAGAGGAGAGTGAAATTTCACAAAATCAGTTTGGTTTTATGCCAGGTCGAGGTACAACGGATGCCATCTTTGCCTTACGCCAAATGTGCGAGAAGTACAGAAGTGCACACAAAAACTTGCACATGGTGTTCGTTGATCTCGAAAAGGCATATGACCGAGTTCCGCGTGAGGTTTTGTGGTGGGCCCTGAAGAAGAAAGGTGTGCCTGTGAAATACCTGCAGTTGATTCGAGCAATGTACAGCCGATGCAGTACCCAAGTACGTTCCGCCGCCGGCACGACTACTAGCTTCAATGTGGCAGTGGGCTTACACCAAGGATCGGCACTTAGCCCTTACCTCTTCTTGTTGATAATGGACGCTCTGACGTCGGACATCCAGGAGGAGGCGCCTTGGTGTATGCTTTTTGCCGACGACATTGTGCTAGTGGATGAAGACGCCCTGATGGTCCAGAACAGATTGGAGGTGTGGCGGCAAAGACTGGAGAATGTTGGCTTGAGAGTCAGTAAAACCAAAACTGAGTACCTGTTTTGCGACTTTGGCGGTCTCTCCAGTTCTTTGCCTATAACACTGGACGGAATGCCCTTACCAGTCTGTTCCGATTTTCGGTACTTAGGGTCTCTCATCCAAAGTGACGGCGACATCGACAGGGACGTAAAGCATCGAATCAACTCAGGTTGGATGAAATGGAGACAGGTCACTGCAACAACATGCGATCAACGGTTGCCCTTACGGCTAAAGGGCAAAATTTACAAAACCGTAATAAGACCTGTCTTAATGTATGGATCGGAATGTTGGGCCACGAAGAAGACGGATGAAAGACGATTGCATGCAACGGAGATGAGAATGCTGAGATGGATGTGTGGGGTGACGAGAATGGATAAGATCAGGAATGAGTACATCAGAGGAAGTATGAAAGTGGCACCAGTGATAGAAAAGGTTAAGGGGAACCGACTATCCTGGTATGGCCATGTGATGAGACGAGAGGAAACCCATGTGACGAGACGAATGATGAATATGAAAGTGAATGGTGTGCAAGGGAGAGGTAGGCTAAAGAAAAGATGGATGGATTGTGTGAAGGATGATATGAGTGAAAGAGGTGTGAATGACGCGATGACGAATGATAGGCCGGTATGGAAGAAGTCGACATATTGCGCCGACCCCAGATAAACTGGGAACAGGGCAGGCAAATGATGATGAGTTCATCCCTGAAATAATCCGTGTTAACTTCAAAGCCGCTGTAGTCGCGAGCAGTGGCGCCATCTGGCGACAATAAGGGTGCTGTTATTTTGCTCTGCGCCTGCGCCTATATCGGGATTCGTGTACGAGCCTTGCGCTCGTAACATAGACCTACTGGCTAATAGAATGCCTATTAAGGAATAATATTTTGCTATAGGAAAATAGCTCCAATAATATCGTTATCTAAAGTAGGTAAACCAACTACTTACCTACCTACTTATACAGATTAATTTGACCTGCCAGTAGGTGCACTAGCACAAGCATAGTTGCATGGTGCATATGGAATACCTTTATTGCTCGTTGGCAAAACAAATGGCTGTAAGTACATATGTGCTTTCCTTGTTACGACTGGTGATGTAGTTTGTTTACCCTTGTCAGTAGACCTTTACGGGAAATGCGAATGTCCATAATATGCTAATGGACTGAATATCAATTTATAAAAATTAAATGAAACGTCAATAAGTTACCTTTAAGAGAATTCTGGCCTGTCTACCGTTTTCTCAGGTCTACTTCAGTGACACTTGTTGTTTTGTTGCCTTCCCATTTAAATCTATGACGCGACGCCCGTACTCTCTAATTTCCACCACTTCGTCCCATGCTGTCATTGCCGATTTTACACTTGCTGCGACTATAATTAAAATGCGTCAATTTTAAATAAAGCAAAGGTGTTTTAGATGAAGCTTGACTTGACAACCAAGTGTTTTTTGGCCACATTAAAAAAAGTAACTTTAAACTAATACCTATCGCTAATAATATGCAATCTAATTTATGAGAATAATATAATCTTGTGCAATAATAGGTAACAGATGTATTGCATCACAGATTATTTTAATTGATGCGAATGATGAATCATGTTATCAAACAGACGAAAAATATTCTTGATATCAATGGACAAAAATTCTTAGGCCCTTCGTACACTACGCTACGCAAATCTCCGATACTAATGTCGTATACTACTTAAGTATCGCGTCGCGAGTATCTAGTAGCGCACGGTCCGTACACACGGCACTGAATCGCAAGACTTGAATTGCCACTACTGACGTAGCGGCTATACAGAAACAAATTTAACATTCAATAAATGCTCCGCCATCTTGAAAATCGCGGCGACTTTTGTGGCGACGACTTCGGCAGGCAGGTCGCGTACGACTGGCGCGACGCGAGTCGCGCGACGAATGTCGGCGACGCGACTAGTGTACGAGCCTCAATGAGTTTGTATGGCGGTAGTCGCTTGGAGACTAAAATCGTCGAGTATCGGAGATTTGCGTAGCGTAGTGTACGAAGGGGCTTAAGATCTTACCTAGGTAGTACAAAATCAGTCAGAGGTACTTTGACTGTAAATTCAGATGCTAGTTACCTACTACGTACTTAAACAAAGGCCTCGCGAACGATCATTAGGCTTTAAAGAAACGATTAATTACCCCCACTAAAGACAAACTGGTAACTTTAGTTTGTTACATTGTTTTTCTTAGCTTTAGTTCCCCAAGTGGCCGCAATAAATCTTGCGGCGCCACCGCCGTGAGTCACCGGTCGGCGCCAGCGCAGCTTTCAGGCCATTTTTCAGACAATTCACGCTATTTCTGGACTAAAAAGCAAGACTCATCGACTCTAGGTGCGGTGGCTATTTTAGGTTAGGTGTGTGACTTTAAGTTCGCCTGCCAGGATCATGTGCGAAATATTATTATGAGCTTATTTTATTACTGCTATAACATTTTAATTGTTTTATTTATGATAGAATCTGAAGCCGTTGTCCTGGTTGCTCTGGCGTTGTTTAGGGGCATTTCGGGCGTTGTTGTAGGCAAGAGAAAAACTACTTATATTTACTTAAACGTGCATGATATAAAGAAAACGACGCGATGGAGATAATGTATAACTTTTCTACAAGGTGTAACAAAATATACTGCAAAAGGGCGAATTGTTTAGTGGAAATGTAATAAATTCAGATAATAAAAAGTCAATGTCAATGCCTATCAAATTCGGCAGATCCTGCATTGTCCAACTTGCTCTTTTTGTCCTGTAAGCTTCGCCCCCCTCCACCACGTTGCGTATGGGCAGGACGAGCGTAATAATTATTACGCTCGCCCTGCCCAATTTAATTGTATAACACTGACACGACCAGCTATCTCGCATAAGACACAACTTCTACTTTTCAAATTTTTCACTCATTCGATTTTGTTGATTTTCTCGAAAACTAGCGTACCTATTTAGACTTTTTACTTTCCGAATTTATTACATTTCCACTGAATAATTCGCTCTTAAAGAAGGTATATTTTGTTACACCTGGGTTTTTTCTGGAGAAATTGTCGTTTAGATACAATTAGGTACCACAGCTCCGATGATATTTATATTTAGTAACTTAATGTAACAAGACTACAAAAATGTAAGTATAAAATGTAGGTACCAACAACTTGCACACATGGTGGCCAGCCGTCGTGACCACTAACCGTGACCCATTTGTCTGAGTCCCAATGAAGGGTTAGAGGTTAGATGCTTATCGCTACAACGCAATAACATCGGCTCGTTAATCCTTTGTTGCGTTTAGGGAATGGAATAATAAATAATTATGAGGTACGGGTAATTAATTCTTATGGGTGAATAAAAATGTTGAATATCAGGGTTCGTCGTCCTTTGGTGATGTTTTATAAATGATGACTGACAAAGTATTTTTGTGTGAATCTTGTCTTTTTGTAATCAATAGATTATTGCATAATATTAATTTCTTGTATTAACTGAAGCGCTATTTTCAATACATAGGTATTATAATGACGTCGGAGACAGTTTCAAGGCATAAACTAAGTTATAGGCACGTCGATTGAACAAGCCTTAAGTTATTTATCCATCTTAGGTATTTCTATTTCATAAGAAAAGTAATTGAATAAAGGAAAGTAACTACCAACTAGTAAGGTGATCTGTTTATCCGACGACGAGACGGCCATGCATCGGAATAGGTATAATGTTAAACTTCCATAATAGGGTAAGTGCCCCTACCACGGAGTAAAGTTCCAAACTGTATCCTATTTGAATTGTCCTAATTTAAACCGTATGATTTCAGTAGCTGCATAAGTACTTTAGTTCGCTGTACGAACAGATTTATTTGGTGCATAAGCAGTACGTTGTGGTGTACCAATAGTCACGATATCAAACGTGATCGGATGGATACATAAAAGGCAAATAAATCTGGCTCCTAGAAACCCGGACAGGTAGGAAGAATGCGTCGAAACAAAGCATTAGCCACAAAAAAATATGTGTGATACCCGTTTTCTTTTCAGGAGAAGGTTTTTGAAGAAAAAACACATTTTGTCCGCAAAAATTACAATTTAACTTAGTCCCAAAAATGTAGGATAACCATTAATATGTATTGAGCGGTACAAAGTTCTAAACTCACCTCTAAGTTGCGTCTCCATGGTAGGGCTCCGCCGGGGGCGGAGGCGCCGCGACGTCGCGCCGTCGACGTCCCGGCCGCCCGGCGCCTTCGCCCCACGAATGAACTAGGGTTCACCACTTACAACTGCAATTTAGACCAACATGCATTCAATACCTATTACAGAGGTGTGTTTGGACTGTTTTATCGGACCTTGTGCATTAAAAATGAGTTGGGGAGGGGACTGGTGGAAAGAGAATGTTCCTGTTGGATGGATATTCGGAGAAGTAACAGAATTTTCTGGTACTTATACTGTTAAATTCCAATTAGTTTTCTTTCAGAGATCCAATAGGATTGGGAAACATAGTTACCCAATTCGGCCGTATGTGTGTCTTATGGTGTCTTATCAATATTTTATTGTGTTTTATTATGTTGCTAGTGTACTATGGGATAAGTTTAATTTTAAATGAGTAAAAAAATACCAACATCAAAAGCTGTATGTATCCTTAATGAAATTAATAAAAAAAAATTGGCGAATAAATAAAATGGGTGAGTAGTCGATTCGCACGAAATTACTTCGCCCGAATATTGTGCAAAACGTCCACTTATGACTTCAATTTAAAGCAATGGAAGATGAAAAAATATCAGTTTTGTGGTATACATGATAATATGTTTATTTTAAAATATGTACTTTGAAGAAAAGATGTATTTTGTGTTGAATGTCTAAACTTCTAATGGATTAGGTTTGACATTTTGTAATGAAATAAACAGTAAAATAATGGATTCTTCGCTAACTCGTAAACTTGGTGTTATTGAGAAATTACCGTCATGAAACTTGATAGTTATTGGATTTTACTTTATTACAAGATATAAAATCTGTTATGCATATATGTAATTTACATTTTACCTACTCGTTTTACTCACTGTCTTCCTTGTCGTCTGTCTGTGGACACATCAGTGGAGGATAAGGATGGACTTCGCAAACTCTACAAGGATCTCAGTCTCACTGGTCTGACTTTAATAAAATCAACAAGTTTATTTTATTTTTATCAAAGACAACCAACAAATCATACACCTTACATGGTCTATCATAGATTTAAATAAATTTTAATAGTGTTGCCTAAATTAAAAGCTGCCACAGCATGCTCAAAATAAAAAGCCGAATATATTACGTAGGTATTATAATGCGATGAGTTTAGACACGACCACTGAACAGATAAATAGGTAATCTTTAGCCTCAAATAGTGAAAAATACCAGTACGGAGTACATGGTACAGTACCTAGCAACCCTAACGGAGCGAGATTCTAAGAATTCAGGGAACAACGCAATAAGATACGTACTCGTGCCATGGGGAGGGCAGACCACCCCTTTAGATTAGTTTATTTTTAGCTCTAACTTGATTTAGACATTAAAAGTTGGCAGTGCTGCAATAATTCTTCGTTTTGTAATAATGATGTCAATATTGAATGGGGAACAAAGGAGTAACCACAAAGCCCAGATGGTGTATTGTTTAGGCTTAACACAATATTGTTTTAATTAACTATTTCTTATCTGAAGTGGTGTATTTAACCGCAATATTTTTGATATTAATAAATACGGTACCTATTATTATATAAAAGTTTGTTCCTTGTAACATTGAATAAAAGCACAAAAAACTTTAAATCCAAATTATCAGAATTTAATTTATATAGTTTACTCTTGTACTGTCGACACATCTGGAATGGAACTAGTAGGTACCTATGTTGGTAGATTGTTCTAAAGGAAGAAGGTATGTATGTAGCACTTAGACCATACGGATACCCTACCAATCCGTACTAAGGCAAGACTTGGTCTTTGGACCTTTGACTTATAATATAAACCAGAGCAGTTTACCATAACTACGGTACAAGAAGGTAGTTTACATCTACTTAAGTACATAGTTGTTTTTCTCAGTTTTTCCCATAGTAAGATGCGCGAGACTGAATTATTTATTCTAGATTGCACCGCGATGTATGGTCATATCCTGTACAGCCTTATTGGTCTTGCAATAACATTTATAACATACTTACCTACGACTACAAGTGAATAGATTCCCCATGCGGAAATAATATGTTAGAAATGCAGGCAGGTGTTCGCGGTACAAGATAAGATTTGTATTGTTTATGTATAAATGCATAATATAATTAAGCATAATTTATGCTTCTTTCTTTTATGTTTAATGTTATGCTTTGTTAATCGTCTCGCACACATGCCTAGTAATAAACACTCTGTATGAAAATTCAACTCTAAAATATAGTTAGTTAAATATAGGATAAGTTGTTGCGGTTTTGCTGATTGTTTATGTTATCTAAACCATACATGACACCTACATAGAAACTAACTATCAGCTGTATAAACTATTTCTGAAGCAGGCTTTTATTATTTAGGTATACTTAAATTTATTATTTAATAACAGTATCAGCACTAATAATTGAAAAGACCTTGGTCTTATAAAGCTATGTTAACGGGTAAATGTACAACAACTGTCGAATACCGCGTGGGTGTCTGTCCATTCGGAAGGTGTGATTGTGACTCACAGAAATATATCTACTTACTTACTTATGAAACTACTTAACAATATTATAATATGTACTTTAAAAAAATATGATATTTTTTCAATGTAGTAGTTCCTGATATTTTCGCGTTCAAACAACCAAACTCTTCAGCTCTATTATATTAGTACCTAAAGATATACATAAATCAGAAGCCCCGTAGGCCCTATTTCTAGCCAACCACTCAGTCTGATTGAGGCGAACAATTCAAGAATCCCTGTGCCACAAGTGTTTCTATAAGGAGCTGTGGTAATTTGGTCTTATATTGCCACAACATACGTAATGGCCGTTCGTCATATATGGCGAAGTTTACGAGCAAATGTAAAGAAATGTCGAGTCCTGTCGAGTCGATAGTGTGTGGATATCTCGGGTTCTCCAGTCATACACACAGAAATGTTTTTAGAAAAAAAATGCTTAAATAAGAAACTCCGTAGATCCATGTCTAGCCACAAAGACTCAATCTCGACCGTTGCCAGTTCGAGGCAAACAATTTAAGGAACCCTGTACCACCACAACCCAAGGGCCTTGTGGTCATATACGGCAAAGTTTACGAGCAAATGTAAAGCAATGTTTTCTCGATGGTCGAGTCGATAGTGTGTGGGTGTCTCGGGTTCTCAAGTCATCTATAAACAGAAATACCTATACCTTTTTAAATTTAGATACCTACTATACGATGAAAAAATGCACAAATAAGAATCCCCGCAGTCGTAGAACCATATCTAGCCACAAACACTCAGTCTAGATCTGTTTGAGGTAAACAAATTAAGGAACCACAACTGTAAGGGCCTGTGGTCATTCATTTGGTCATATAAGGCGAAGGCTACGAGCAAATGTAAAGCAATGTTTTCTCGATGGTCGAGTCGATAGTGCGTGGGTGTCTCGGGTTCTCAAGTCATAATCAGCCGAGGCACCGCGCGTAACCGGCAGGTAGTGTGACTCATGCGGTCCGGGCTAGAGGTACTCGGGCGGATGGGAAAACGAAATGAGCAAATGACACAGAGATATTGGATTTACTGATCAGCAAAAGAGCAGTTTGAAATATTGAGAAAAAAAATTAAGGTCATCAGCACAGACCAATAATTGCCTATCTCCAAACTAAACACCTTACTTAAGAACACAGAAAAAAGCACTTCGCAACTGTTTTGCTATGTAGGTAAGTAAGTACGTACATATCTGCTAGTGAGTCAGTTGAGTAGGGTATGGGGTTTTAAAGGCAGGCAACGCATCTGAGACCCTAGTGCGGTTGTTGATGTCCATGGGCAGCGGTGTATACGAGTACCTACATCTACAAATGCCGAAGTTCAACGAATAAAACAAGCATTGGTTAATTACGGATTTCTAACCCGACTTTTGTAGTCAAGAGGTAGAGTTACGAGTCTAAAAGTGAAAAAAAATTGTTGAATTAAAAACATTCTACCTACAATGCTGTCTGTCTACGGAACCTGCCCAGTCAATAATAATAATCTGTCCGTGCAAGCCTTTTTTTATCGTATGCTGAACGCGTTACTTACGTTTTATATCAAGTAGAATCAACGGACGGCTACCACTAAGAGTGGTCTGGTTTTTATGAAACTATTGTAACGTTTTTTACTACCTAAAAAAACTGAATAACTTGAGGTCTTAGTGATTTATTGAGCTATACTATTTATGTTGATGGTTTAATCATTTATTTTTGTTAGGAAGAAATTAGAGGCATTGAAATGGCTTTCAGATTTAATATGAAGCTATCAATGATATCCTAAATGTTAAACATTCAGAGTCAAAAACACGACTAGATCGTGTACGTGTACCATATTCATATTTTGATGTAAGACGAATGCATGGATTATAGAAAAGTTGATAAATGCTCAAATATTAGTTTTAAGAACGATAATTTTTTTTAGTCTACTTAAGTGAATCATTAAGCTTCTCGCATTACTAGCATAAAGCAGACATGAATAGCACTAGGTATCTGCTTTTCAAAGACATATCGGAAGCTCAACTATGACACCTAATGCTTTATTCCCTCGTGAAGAACAGGCAATTTTATAAGCATACTTACTCATACATTGAAAGCTATAAACACATGTGTATAAAGTTGTTTACTTACTCGCACACGGTTATGTAAAACGAAATCGTGGTTTGTTCGCCTTGACACAAGCCTTCCCGTCTGTCAGCGAGACCTTATAACTCTTGAACAATGTAGTACAACAAATATATAAAACAAATTACATACCTACACAACATACTCGGGTACCTGCATGGTTGGATACGCCTTTTAGTTAAGAGTTTTAAGTACCTGGGCAGCTGGGTTAAGAAAAGTTAGTATTATGGTGATAAAGGGTAGAGCTGAGCGAGGGTAAATTTTTGATATGCACCAAACGAAAATATACATACATACCTATTTCATTTAACTGATAGACATAAATTATTATCTATGGAGTAAAATATGGCAGCTTACTAGTACCTACCGGCTTCATTAATATCACTAAACCACTGAACGTGTGGTTGACTTTTACAGACTGTTCGGTAAATTCCTCATAAAGGCACCTATGTAGTTCCTATCATAAAGAAATACTTACAAGAAAACTAATAAACATTACTTAACGTAAACTTTACATATTAATAAACTTGACTCATTCGTCAAAAATAGATCATCCATAGAGCTAATAAATCTCCTCTTGTTAACTTGAAAATATTTTCCCTTCACCGTACAACAGCCATTATACAGTCGTATTGACAAACATAAAACAACTTCAAAATAATCTCGTTTCTAACTTTCAAGTGATATATGGATCAAAGAGGAATTCCACCGTCACAAATACCGTGAACACATCAAAGTGTCAGACAAAAAATAAAAACAAAAGCTCTATCACTCTTATGCCAATGACAATAAAGTCGACTATTCGTTTCGTTATGAAGAAATATTTGTTAAGAATACCTTTGGGTTTTTAGGGTCACCTTCCCTTTGGGCAAAAGAATAAAAAAGATAACAGACATTTGGAAGAGTTACCGGGTGATTACTGTAAAAACGTTTTTGTATTTTAGCCATTGTTCGTTTTATGGTAGATAATAATTTAGGTAACTTAACTTACACAAAGTTGCATTACAATGATCCCGAACATTGTTGGAATTTGACAGCTAGGTACTTATGGGAAGGATATGTTCATAATATCAGAACATTGTTTTAACCCGGGTAATAATATAATTAGTAGATAAGTACAACAGAAAATTACCACAGCTATTAGTACATAAGTTACCGTTTATTGACATCATACATAACATTGCAATAAAAGAGGTTTACTACCGCCTATACCTACATCCATGCCAAAAACACGATGATGATCGCAGATAAATACATATGCCCCCAGGGATTTGAAGACAGGAATGCAACATTTTACAAAGACTATAGTGCACCGAGTAGCAAACCATAAAAATGGTAAAATCACACAAAAGTATTTTAAAGATGATGAAGGAATTAACGCAGATGAAATAGTACAAATGTCTCAAGCGTAATAACAAGACAATTACGCAAATACTGCAGTACGCAACGGGCACGGGCAGGCATTATCTGAATTCTCAACGACGCAGCTGCGCTCAGCGCAATAGCTGCCTAATAAGCCTGCACAGCTGAGCTTTACTTCTAAAGGAAAATTATGTTTAGATATAAATATTATTATTATTATTATAAAGAGGTTTCATAATCATCTTAGAAATACTTACCTACTTCCTAAGAATACAATAAAACCTCTTGCCATTTGCTTTGTTGGCAAAAGAAAAGAATTAGATAACACCTAAAAAAAGGAGGTTTTAAACTGCTTGACTATGACGAGATTAAGTAAATGAATATAAGGAAATATCACTAAAAAAACCTTGTTAGTAATGAAAAAATAAATAAACTTCTTTGCTTCTTATGTTACTGCAGAACACAAACTTCTAGTCGTGATACCAGAAGACATTTTCATAAGCACTATAAAAATTCTTTAGGGTTCAACTACGCTTAGTATGCCATAAAACCTATGAAGATATACTTATGTGTTTTTGCAATAAAATTATGAAGACTGGATATTCTCGATAAAACTCCACGAATTCAAGACTACCTAGAGCAATTGCAAATTGAATATCCCATTAAAATTCGAAACGTTAATGGATATTATGACGTAGTACTAGTTGCAACTGCTAAACAATATCGTCAGTTATCAGTTGGCCGCAAGAGGAAATGTTTGTTTACTCCTATCCGAAACCGCATGATTCACACATTATTATACCCCAGGGCTGGAAGTAGACGGAAAATCTAACCAGATTTTGTCGCTAATTGTAAACAAATTTGGAACCTGTGTGACTCTGATTCACTTAGACAACAATTGAAGACTGTTGTTCCGATTTCACTTTGTAGACGCGGAATTCGATTATAACCTATTAGGGTGTATCTTTAATGTTCATGTTTCATATAGCAACAGTTATACACATTTGAATCTATTTTAAAATATGGACATTTTGATTTTACGGCGTAACTTGTTGAACATGAGACCTTCGCTAGTCAGTAAGTGCAGTGCAGTAAGGATGCATAAATTAAAAAGCTATGCATTGGAAAACGAAAGTATTTGTCAAAGGGTTCTATTTCGGAGAATTCTTGTTAGAAACCTGAGCTCTGGCGATGTTGTTACACTTCCGTACTTCGGAATTGTGAGACTAAGCGAATAAGGAAGTCCATCAGTAACTTAACACTCATTGGTGCCTAATATTTCCTGTATGGATAGTTTATCGTGTAAAATTTCTTCTGAAGACAGAATCCTGTTTGGAGGACTCAGAATATTATAAAGATATTTCTTTCAATCTACGATAACAACTTGACCATACATACGATACTATCTAACTCACTGACGGGCGACCGTAGGCACACGAGTGTTAAATAAATCAGGCATGCTTTAAGACAGACATAAGCCATGTTTGACATGCATTTATAAAGTTTAAACAAGCGATATGGCCGGCCGCCATGACTATTCTTATCCGTTGGAGACTGAGGCAACCAGGCCTACAACATGAACTCAATATCATAATTATAACATGGATCAACAAATTAGAATGAATTTCTTTTATTGCAGTTATAAATTCATAATTACACATTGTAAGTGTTGTTAATTACGCTAGAAGACACTGGGTAACCGCAAACCGCTGTATAGGTACAGTATAGGCGCTACATTCGTAGGTATATTCGTAGATACCTTTCAGATAAATTTCTGCTAACTACCTAGGTACGATCATACCTTCTCGTAAGTCTCCCACCACGCTAAAACATTAAAACATTTTGTTGTCTTTTGTTAGTTTAATTAAGCAGTGCGGTTTGGGAAACCTACACGTAATTTCATTTCAAATTTAAGAAAAATTAGCAAACTCCATTCTTATTAATTGCTATGTTTGCTCACGTTTTACCCATGTTTGTGTATAATACGATATTCTAACCAATTCTAATCGCGAATGCAAAACATGCGCCGCGTTGCAGTCACCTTGAACAACACGCGACCTTCCTCAAGCTAATGACTAATAAATGCAAGAGGAACCGTCTGCTTATTTACTTATATTCACAGATATCATCACATAGATGAGACATCATATTCGTAGTTACTTTGTAAATCTTTAGCAAATTATTGTGTAGACTACGGCAAACAATTTCATTTAACATTGCATTATATGATAATATTCAAAGTAAGCCACCATTATTATTACAGCAATGCTCTTAAGAAGTCATCAAATAATTCTTGCAAGTCTGTACTCGGTGTCAAAAAATAACAGAAAATACTTATTTGTGTTTGTGTGATAGTTACGAATGATTTTTATAAACCAAAACATATTAATGGTGCATGTATGCATTGCTGTTATATTTTCCTAACTTACTTTTTAAATCGTGGTAAACTAACAGTTTAAGATCAGTCAATGCTCCTTTTGATTTCTTGGAATTCCGGATTTCCGGAGCTCATTCTAATAAGACTTTAGCCAATGTCGTAGTGGTGTTGCTGCCATGCTATCGCGAAATATAACGAAAATGAGAGGTTTAAAGATTCCTTCTGTAATTGCAACCATCAAAGGTTTTGTAAGTTTTTATTAAATCTAGAAGAGAAAACTATGTAGGTAAGTTACTTCAGTGCAGTGACTCTTCCTTACTTTTCTTACTAGTCCGTGCGAGAAGCTCAAACAATTCAATCTATTCATTGTAGAAAATACACAATATTAAGTAGGTATCTAGAAATTGTATTTTTCAATTATTTATGTAATTGTAATTGTAAGTAAGTAATATTTATAATAACGTTTATATGTATGTCAACCGGCATTGAGGTCAGGGGATACACGTTTGGACGCGCCTTTTGAAGGGAAACTAGAACATACATTATTATCAGATTAACACGTTTACAAATCGTAAATGTTTAAACTTGTTGAAAGATCATTATTTTATCGTTCGAAACTTGAACAATATCTACACAAAAATAGACTTAAGAAATTAAAAGATATTTAATTTTTCTTAGTGGCCAGTCTCAGTTTTATCGTCTCTCTTATCACATGAAATTGGCGAAACCAGTGGGCACGACCGGAGCCATTAACTTAAAAAAAAAGTGTATATAGATTATAAAAAAAAGCATCAACTGTTTGATCTCATTTAGATACGACGGTAATAAGCAGGTACGAGTCAAGACCGTCGTTAACACGAAATAACAAGAGAATTCATTTCTCGGTCAATTTAACGCGCGTGCATCCTTCCACGTCGCTTTTAAGAGTGTGATTTTTTACTTTATCTAATTGTTGCTTGACCTCGACTCAATGCCAGACTGCCAGACTTTTCGGAAAATCATTACGAGAACGATTTGAACGAAAAATACAGAAATAATGTTTTGCTTGCAAAAAATTTAAGTACTTCGGTAAGTACTTTGTTTAGTTAGATTTTGTACACATATTTGCTGGCTTTTTCGGTAAATTTACAATAACGTTCTTGGCCTTTGAGCGTCTTGATTTAACACCCGTGATTTTGTTATTCAAGTTTACTTTTCTCCTCTGAGTAGTAAAAGTAACCATTGCCCGTGCTGCTATCGGAGAGCACCTTTGATGACTGTGTATGTAGTACCCCTGTTTTTAGTTAAAATCGCTTATATTAAATTGCATTTAGTTTAGTGTCCTCAGAAACAAAATCCAGATATTAAAATTTGGGCACATGAAAACCGGGACCTTTAGCCTTGCGCAGTAGGACCGCACTTCGAGAACATACAAACATCATTGCCGAAGTACACCGATAATAAACCTTAACAGTGCATTTAATAAGACCTAAACTTAGTCTGGATTATTATCGGTTCGACGCGTGGGCGTAAGGACGAATGGCCATCAGCGGTTTATTACCAAACTATTATTATGCAAAGCGTTTTTAGTTCCGAAGCAATAAGCCGCATTAATTTTATTTTAATGCCTTTCCGTATTGATACCATACATTTTCTAGATCTTTTGAACACCTATCTCTGTTAAATTCGAAATGATGAAATGAATCTGTTGATTCATGAAGAAGCGGTTCTTAAAGGATCTGATTCATTAAATATTATATTATGTAAACAATACCGCCCAGATCGCTATGTGATTGTTACCTACCGACTTTCCTTTTCCTATTTGCCAAAGTACCAAATCACCATGTTTGTTTTAAACTTCAGTAGATATTTTCCTTTGTGCAAGCCTCAAGCCGAGGCACTGCGTCCTTGGTTCTTCTAATCAGTGCGCCAGCAAACACTTCCGCGCCCAGCTGCGAAATACAAACATTCATTAAGATAGTCTTGTATGTAGGTATACCTTCAAGAGCATGATCGTGTTTACCGACGGGGTCGTTGGTTCAGTGGTCAGAGTAGCGGGTTCGAATCTCGCTAGGGGCAATTTTTTGTGTGATGAACATCGGAATTTGTATTCGAGTCATGGTGTTTATAATAGTATTAAAGTATGTATATTGTATATCCGTTCCCTTGCATCCATACAAGCGTCGAGCTTAGTTTAGCTGGTTTGGAAATAGGCGATTGGTGTGTTAGTCCAAAGAATGTATTTATTTATTAATTGTAAAAGCGCTCTGTTGGGGAGGCTTTTGAAAAGGCAGGCAATGCATCAGCAGCAACCCTTGTAGAGTTATTGATGTCTACGGTCGACGGTGATCACTTACAATCAGTTGACCCTCAAGCTCGTTTGCAATCCTCTAACATTTATAAACGTGCATATTCCAGTCTGGGGTGATTGACCGTCAACTTGGTATAAGTACTTAAATGAGCTCGTTGTCTTATCATCAAAGAATGATCGCAATTCAAATAAAGGATTTAATGCGTCTGACGGATTAACAATAAATCGGCCAAGAGTAGGATTTTGACACTCAAGCAGTAGATTATTCATTATTTTATGTGCCTATAGTTGATTTATATTTTAAGTACGAATATAGTTTTGTTTAGCCAGAATATAATAGTTTTTTTTTTACGAAAACCGTCTTTCGAAAATTTATGTTTAACGTTGCACATATCATTGCCATCACTTTCTTACAGGTCTAATTGTTTTTGTAGGTTAAACAAAGAAAACGGTTTAAGGGTGAATGAAGAAATAGGATTAATACGGTAAAACCCAGAAAAAGCTTTATTCCCGCTCAGCACCTTTGTGAGGTCTTTATTTCTTAGCGTTTCTACCACTTGTCTCGGAGTGGTTGAATTAGACTCAGTTGTATTGCACATACATCGGTGGCTTTATTTACCGAATAGAAACAAAAATAGACTTTTAGCGGTCAGATACTAATTAATGTTTGCAATGTATGTGTACACTGATCAATTGTACATGCTAAGTCGCAGTTTCCTTGCTTTAGAACTATTGCGCGCAAATTAAACAAATTAACAAGTGGAGTTATTTTTAGTTTTCAGGAAGCCAAAACAAAGAAGACAAACACTAGATATCATGCTTTGTTATATAAATAAATTTAATAGCTCCCATTCTGCATTTTGTATTCCATTGTACATGTGCATTGAAAGCACTTATGTAGTGAAAGCGCCTCGATGGTTTTGTGGTTTAAATACCGGGCCGAGGTCCTAGGTTTGATTCCCGGGTCGGACAAATTTGGAGTCGGTTGTACGAACACAGCCCGAGTTTGTGAACACCAATCCGCATTGGGCAAGCGTGGTGATAAAGCCAATACCTACCCATCATTGTAACGAATACATTGGACCCCCGTTAGTCCGACAATCATTTTGCAGGGCAGTGTCGGACTATCGAATTTGTCGGATTATAGAGTACCTACTGGCTAAGACTCCTTATAGTCCGAATTTTTTTACCAAAGAGTACCTTGTAATCCGACAAATTATAGATCCAATGATGATTCTTTATATTATATGCATATAAATTATAATGTACTCTGAAGTACAAATTATACTTCATTATATACGTCTTTAGTAAATTAAACAACACAATAGAGGAGTTAGCAATCGGAATCACAGTCCTACGCGTCGAGAACAATAATAGGTCCGTACAAGTTGTAACTTGTTCAATCATGCATTAGCGAAATTATCAAAAAATATTCAGTATGTATTAAATAATAGACCATGTCGGATTACAAGGGGTGCCGGACTAGACAGGGGCCGGATTACCGGTGGTCCACTGTACATGATTTTAAATGATGGAGGCCTTTGCCCTGCATTGTGATATTAATGGACTGATACTATGTAGTTAAAAACCGTCTTGACTCGAATTTATAATATCGTTTCACAAATGTTGAACACTTTAAAAAGGAAGACTTCAAAAAAATATATATACCGGAAAAAGTGGGATGTATACCACAACATCAATAATCCTTTTATCTATTATAACAAATAATCTACCTGCTCAAATGTAAGTAGCTTAAAGCCGAGCACTTTGATGTGTTTTGGCTAAAGCACGTTCCCAATAAGTTAACCTTCTTTATCAGAGTTGGTTATACTCGTAGATATGACAAAGTGGAGTAAAACATACGTTCAACTAATGGATGGCTCGAAGAAGGAATAAAGTATTTATTATCTTCGGAGAAGGGATTACTATGTATTAGAATTTCAAAATAAAAGAATCCTAAACGCTACTGACACTTATAACAAAAGAGTTTATACAAGAAATATCGAGTGCCAGCTCGAAACTTTGCTTAAGCTTGTACCTTGTGCAAAGCAGGAGCTTTCGTAGATGGTACCTGATAGAAACAGTTATCCGACATATTAATGAACAAGTATTTCTAATCCCTGATCAGTCAAACTTTCATCTGTGCCAGGAACAGTACCCTTTTACCAAAGGGGCATTTTCATTCCAAAGTTAACATTAAGGTAAACTAGCGGCAGCCTGGCAGGGGCGGCGTTAGGGTAGGGCGAGGCCGGGCGACCGCCCAGGGGCGCCGGACGAAAAGGGGCGCCGCGCCGCCGGCCGCGGCGCCCTTTTTCGTCCGGCGCCTCTTTCTGATTTTCTATAATTTACTACAGGCGCCCCCTTATAGTTCCCTCGCTCATTGAGTAAGGCCTACTGGGCGAAAAAAGACAAGAACCGTGAATGATATTTTTTTTGATTTCAAGTTGCCTCACTGGCAGCATGAATTGAAAGAGAACTCAACATAAAAAATATGATGGTAAAACAGAACAACATACCAATTATTAAATATCAAGATATGTATTTTATTAGGTAAGATGACGTACATAACATACATTCGCGGACATTACCGCTCGGTTATTTAAGAAAATTTTTGCTTGAGCAAGTTTATGAAACTGCCCTCGACGAGCCTATTGTTTCTCCCACTCACAATAACACGTGTATATGTAATAACTCCTGATCCAAATTGGTTTGAACGCGCTAATCTCAGGAACTACTAGTTTAATTGACAAAACTTTTGAGACTTTTGTTAGAGATAGTCCACTTACCATTTGTCAAGGAAGGCTTTAAGCTTTAGTATAACACTGTGTGCGGAAACCGAAATCCACGCGGACGGAGTCGCGGGCGACCGCTAGTATACCTACTTATAATAAAACAGATTCCTGAAAAACCTGACCTTGACAAACTCTGTAGTGATCTCCAATTTTAATTAACTGTGGATTCTAAATCATATATCGATGGTTATATGTTGTGTGATGAACTCATAAGCCTGAAATCCTTTTTGCCTGATCAGAATGTAGCTTCCCCTGTTTATGTTTTAAATTTTATTAAAGACTTCCGCACACAGTGTTACTATAGATAGCTTAAAGCCTACCTTGACAAATGGTAAGTGGACTATCCAACACAAAATATTATTTTGTCAATTCGAACCAGTAGTTCCTGAGAACAGCGCGTTCAAACCAATCTGGATCAGGTGTTGCACGTGTTATTGTGGGTCAGCCATAAAAGATAGACATATGCTGTTAGGGTATATTTTTTAGAAATATTTATGTAGAATATTTCCTTCATACATGATTTCTATGTGACTTTAACCATTAAGGCTGCACACGCGACGAAAGCTTAAAAAAAAACCGGCCAAGAGCGTGTCGGACACGCCCGTGAAAGGGTTCCGTAGCCATAAGATGGGCCAACCGCTTGACACACCATTTAGTAAGGGCAACTGCACTTCATAAGTTGGTCGAGCTGTATAAAAATAAATAATAAATAAATAAATATTTCCCAATATCACATACATTGATCTGACCCCGTGTTAAGTAGCTTAAGCACTTGTGTTACAGACATCAGAATCAACAGTGGTATTACAAATATGCTTAAATAGATACATATAACACCCAGACCAGGACAAACAGACATGTTCATGCACACAAATGTTTGTCCTGTGCGGGGATCGAACCCGCGACCTCTTGCGTAATAGGCAACAACTTGACCATTACACCAAGCGGGTCGTCGAAAATAACTATGTATGATACAGAGTTTGCTATAGTTTTCGTTGAAAGTACTTACTTGGAGGTTTATAGAACATTTTTTTCAGATTTTTTGAAATAGTGTTTCAAAAGTTAAGGGGGGGGGGGGGGACGCTCTAATTTTAACTTTGTATTAATATATCTCGAGACTGGGGTGTTTGATCCACATAGTTTCAAGGCAATTTTTGTTGTATTTAGAAATACCTTTTTAACGATACCCCACACGATGGGGTAAGGCGAAGTTTTTTTTTCGAATTTACTTTTCGTTGTATGGGAGAGGGTTAAAAAATAATTATTTTTCGCTGATTTTAAAAACCAATTCTTGAATTATCAATACGCATCTCTCCACCAATTTTCGTGGCAATCGGTGCAGAAATGGCGGAGAACGAGCCAGGACAGACAGACAGACAGACATGACGAAACTATAAGGGTTCCGTTTTTTGCCATTTTGCTATGGAACCCTAAAAATGGTGTAATTTCTCCCGCTTTCCCAACATTTCCCTTCACTACGCTGCTCCTATTAATCGTAGCGTGATGATAAGTATCCTATAATATGCCCAGGAGTATGAAGAATAATTGTACCAAGTTTCGTCAAAATCCGTCCAGTAGTTTTTGTTTGTATAAGGAACATACAGACATACAGACAGACAAAAATTTTACTGATTGCGTTTTTGGCATCAGTTTCGATCACTTATCACCCCCTGATAGTTATTTTGAAAATAGATTTAATGTACAGAATTGACATCTCTACAGATTTATTGTAAATTAGATAGAACGTTTTTTTTAAATGATGGTTATTTTATTGTACCTATTGCCTTTCTTCCTACCTATGTACCTAGGTAATTGAATTGTAGTTAGGGGGCGCCGAAGAAATCTCGCCCAAGGGCGCTTGTAGTGCTAAAACCGGCACTGAGCCTGGGACTCCATCATCGGCGTGGATTTCGGTTTCGGTCATATATAGACATGTGTGCAGATCGAGGAAGGCTGAAAGGATAATTATATAATTACTAGCGGCCGCCCGCGACTCCGTCCGCGTGGATTTCGATTTCAAATATCCTATGTGTTATTCTGATGTATAAGCTATATTGTGGTAAAGTTTCATTCAAATCCATTCAGTAGTTTTTACGTGAAAGAGTAACAAACATCCATACATCCATACATCCACACATCCACACATACAAACTTTCGCCTTTATAATAGTAGTAGGAAGGATAGGATACTGTAGCTATAAGCCTTCCTCGATCCAACACCCAAATATTATTTTAATTAGAACTAACTATTAGTTCCTGAGATAACGCAGCGGTACCCCGTAAAAATCAATGTGTTTATTATTGCTCCTCCTTGTCAGATATCTGCTTAATGTTGTGCATTATAACGCGCATATAGAATGTTCATTGCACGCCGCGAACAATGCGCGATGCACCAAAGCGCAATGGTAATGGAGTGAATGAAATACGCAGGTGGTGGTGGTACGCTGTGATTGCTCTCCTTTGTCGCGAGTTCCGCGTGTAATACTTAATTAATTATTTAAAGATAAACTAGCTGCCGCCCGCGACTCCGTCCGCATGGATTTCGATTTCCAATATCCTATGTGTTATTCTGATGTATAAGCTATATTGTGGTAAAGTTTCATTCAAATCCATTCAGTAGTTTTTACGTGAAAGAGTAACAAACATCCATACATCCACACATCCATACATCCATACATCCACACATACAAACTTTCGCCTTTATAATAGTAGTAAGATAAAATACATTTTATTTATCTATTCACAAGATTTTAGTCAAAAGTGGGTGTTTGTACCTACTCAATGAAAAATAGTACGCACGAAATATTTGGGAAGGTGCATTGGAACATTTCATAAACTTTTGTTTCCGAGATACTGAGATGACAAGACCGCTATTTTGGAGACTGGCCTGGGCTGTAAGTAGGTACTATGAATATAATTCATCTATAAGAGGTTTTGTCCCTTACTAGGTAAAGCACATTACCTAGTAAGGGACAAAACCTAGAACCAGAATTAATTCCCCAATCCCCAAATGGAGTCAACTAACTCTTGAAGTCGAAAGTGAAACCAGAACAAACGCGGAACGAATTGAGAATTTCCTCCTTCCAAGAAATATCAACATAGATAAAAACCCACGGTGTTCCACGGAAAAGTATAATAATAACGGCACTCACGCAAAACATCGCTTCAAATGATCATACTATTCTAGTTTCACATAAATGTTCTGTTGCTAATTTCGAAAAAAACTTGAGAACGTCCTAAGTTTTCTTATTTGTAGTAGAAGTTTACCTATTAAGAATTTTTAATCTTTACCAACTAGAAACACTAAAATTTAGCGTTGAATTTGTTTCTAATTTACTGACATAGCTAGAGGTAAGAAATAAATATTCATTTTTCAAAATTTTCCAAAGTCTTAACTAAGTCACTGCTTGCCACAAAAAATATTAAAGAAGAAGTAGGTAGAAGTTGATATGGGTGGGTCAGAATTGCAACATAAAAATAAAGAAGTCACCTTATTGCTGATATCCAGGGCAAAAAGCAAAGTCGTAACCTCTTTTGCTGCACTTTAGTTCCGAGAATGCATGCATAATATTTACATTCGCAAAATGCACAATGGTGGACGTCGCACGGGTGACCTAGAACGCGAACTAGGTCTCTCAATGAAAACATTTTTATACATCCATATTTTACAATGGTTTTCAGTAGGTCGCTTAAGTTTATTATACATAAGGTCCACCACGCTCGAAAGGAGTTACGTCTTATCTTTATTTTGCAACTCTTCATCATCATCACCCTGTTGTAGTCTACCGCTGAACATAGACCTCTCTCAAATGAAGGGATTATGCCTACTATAATAATGTTGGACGATAGAAAACAGGGGAATGGTCCTGCCTATCCCCCGGAATTTACCTTGGTTGCTCCTTACGTTGGCAACGTCGTTGCCTATGGGAAAAAATTGCGAAGTAAACTATTTTGGACCAGGACTACGCGACACATTCAAGTTAATTGCATACCCAATTAACAATAAAATAAGATCAAATGTAAATCAAATCTATTTCCATCTTTTCCGTTTACCGCAACTTTAATTTACATTTCGACAATCTATTTCTTGATCGCTTCGTCATCGATTAATCTAGTTTCGTTGTCGCTATTAGCGCTAATGTAACACTTGGTCGGCAATACCGGACACGATGCCACGGATGAAGAGTAGATTCCTCGGTCGGTTCTGAGAAAGTGACTCACTCATAGTAAATATTGTAAGCGTCGACGCAACTCGCACGACGTAGGGTTGACGAGCATCGTGCAATCGTCCGATTAATTGATATTCAAAGAGGCCTGATTTAATAATTGACTGGGTGATAAGCTTGCACTTTTCTTAGAAAATTCCGCAAGAAAGATGGTAGTTTCCGGATGCCATATTATTAGTCAAACTGTTTTAATTGTGTGCATGAAATTATAGGATTCGCAAAATAGTATTTATCACTTTACGTTCAATAAGTATTATAACATCATTTTAAGTTTTTTTATTTTATTTAATGAACTAAAACCAGTACAAATTGTCTTTTTTCATCCAATTATACACTTTCTTCTTGATATTTCCTAACTATCTATCTATTGGCTTAAGGAAACTAAATAATAAAATTATTATTAAAATTTCTAATTATTGTAATTTGTTGAAACGATGAAAATCACCAACCCTAGGTAACGTCGCCTACGAAGAACGCAAACGTAACCAACCAGTCCGTGACAGATCGTTGTTTTAGTTGTGGGATTCATAAATGACAACTTAATAAAATTTCGATGCTTACGTGGTTTAATTTTACAATATCTGCCCAAAACTATAGTAATTACTAATTAACAATACATCTACGATTACCAAATGATAATCAAATTCCGACTTTTGTGTATGGCCATTATAATGATAGAAAGTTATATTTATTCTTTAATAATGATTGATTAGTAAATCTTGATCGTACGTTTCACGTATCAATATTTAAGAATACCATACGTGCAAAAATAGTATTCAATAATGTTTCAGGACGCTTTACGTTTAAAACCAAATTGGTAAAGAGGATAATTTCAAATGCAATAGAGCAATCAATATTTATTTTATGCAGCGGTAACTACATTCATTATTGCCTGCTTCTGACGTCACAATAAATATAATTAATTGAAGCATTAAAAATTGGCCAAGTGCGAGTCGGGCTCCCGCACTGAGGGTTCCGTACAAATACTATTTTTGACGTATTAAAAAAACTACTGAATAGATTTCGTTCGAACCAATTTTCGTTGGTAGTTTTTATGGTAATGTACATCATATAATTGTTTCAGTTTTATCATCCTCTTATTTTAGAAGTTAGAGGGGGGGGGACACACTTTTTTCCACTTTGGAAGGGTCTGTCACGCAAAGTATTCACTTTAGAAAAAAGTGATATTAGAAACCTTAATATAATTTTTAAAAACCTATGTATAGATACCCCATACCTATATGTTCAATGAAAAAAAATATTTTTAGATTCAGTTCTGACTATGGGGACCCCCCACTATTTTTATTTTTTTTCTATTTTCGTGTGAAAACCTTGTTGCGGTTCACAGAATACATCCACTCCCTAAGTTTCAACAGTATAGTACTTATAGTTTCGGAAAAAAGTGGCTGTGACAGACTGGCGGACAGACAGACAGACAGACAGACAGACATGACGAATCTATAAGGGTTCCGTTTTTTTGCCATTTTGGCTACGGAACCCTAAAAAGCTATGACTTATAAATCGAACTCAATGCGGGCTTGATGCCAACAGTGATTTTTCATAAGCTTATTGGAGTCAAGGGTGTTTTATTCAGGGCGCGTTTATAGAGGACTATTCGTTTAAGAAGTGATTTACGATTATGTACAAATATGTTGCAAATCGTTTTCTTTTATCTCGATACTCATTGTAACGGCGACCTGACCCTGTTTTACTGTACAATTTAGGACTTTCAGACAATGAATTTCTGCCCACATGTCTCGGTGTCATGTGAAATTCAAAATCTACTGGAGAAGTCTTGTTGTTCAAGTTGCTGGTCTTTGAAAATAACCCATTTAGGATTGCCAAAAAAGTTCGTTTTGTGTTTAATTTCCACAATAATCACGTCCCTCAGTAATGATAATGAGGAATACGACTCGAGGGGGAGTGTACCGAACAGCGAAATGGGATTGCTTTGTCACTTTATAATCTAGGCTCTGAATGGCGTAGACATTTTTTTTATCTAAGGAGAACGCATTTTCGCGCTATAGAGTACATGCTAGCTAGAGAACGAGGACTAGGCCTGCACTGCCGTAAACCATCCCCATCATGAGATGGAGATGAACGCATTAAAGATTCACAGAAGGAGACAGACACTTTTTTCATCCGCTTACAGCAGCTATTGAGTATCATCTCATACACGCTTCAGAGATACGCAGAGTAGACATTGTTTTCGTCCACTAAGTTATTGCCGCACAATATTTGCCGAACAAACAGCGACAACGGGTTGTTTTGTACAAACACATTGTTTGTACGCAGCCTCCGCTAGAAATAGCTGGTTATAACAGTCTGTTTTGGTGTTAAAATAGGCGCTGCGAGCCCGTACGCGCACCGATTTAGAATCCATTAGCACGTACCGAGTCTATTTCTACTATCGGCTCTGTACGTGGATGCTGAACGAGATCTAGAAAGGACCAGATTAGTAACAGAAGCCATTTTGTTCATGAAAGCATGACGCGTACTGAAAACAGCGCGTTCAGTGGTGACACCGCATCTGCGGGCTATTTGGCCAATATGGTTGGTTATGCCAAAAGTTAGGAAGCGCTGACTTCTCGTGCAAAATTCCAAATCGACATTGATTTTTGACTGTAGTTCAGTCAAAAAACACAAGTTCTTATATTCTCAGGAGCTTTACTCCCATTCTTCGACACCATTTGGAACATCGGACATCATGGACCAGAACATTGCCCGTACAGAGACACCTGGGCGATAGACAATAAATGCGACAAAACATAACTTCCTGAAGTAAACTTAGTTAAGTCTTTAATATGAATCTGTTCAGTTCGGTTGCCCAGGCGCCGACCTATCCTGTTGCTTAATCGCAAAGGGCATTGTAGAAAACTTGCCCAGGGCGCTGGTAGAGTTTAAACCGGCCCTGAATCTGTTCAACACCATATCGCTTCCATTAACAACGCATCGTTGTTTTGTACTGTTTACAATGAGCCGAACGAGGCTGAAAAAATTATCGCCTCTGCGCCTGCGCCTAGAGGTCGGCTTCTTGCGCGCCCAGACAGCGTTTGCAACCGCTCCTAGATTATGCAGCTGGGCGTTCAAGGCGAATATGCTTTGCTAAAACGACCACTTTTTTTACAACTCCAATTGACAGTCCAACAGGCATTAATATGCCTTGTTTAATGGACAGTAAATGAGGCAGTAAGAACGTCCTACTTTTGTGACTTCAAATAAAACTTTTTATACAACTCCAATTGACAGCAATAATGGTCTCGTTTACTGGGACACTTAAGCAGGCAGTCAGTACGTTCGTAATTTTGTAAGTAGAAATAAAATAGCATGGATTTATTATTAACCAATGCGATCAAATAACGGTACCTTATATATTCGATAACGTAACTTAAAAACACCATTTAGCATTTGTATATTTCAAGACGTATGTTTACCTACACACAGTACCTACTTAATTCTTCGTGATGAAATGTTGACTCATCCATTTATAACATAAAATACATCCGGCCACTCATGTAAATAGTGATATTCATTGTAGTTTCGTAGTTTCCTTAAAGGAAAAAGGTTAGATGTAAAATCTGATAGCACCTCTGTGTAAATTCTTATAAGCTGGCGGTCATCATCATCGTCTTAGCGCTTCCCCCGGTTGCATCCCCGGTCATTGCCTTGGAGCCCAGGGTATGTTTCGATTATGATCTTGAATTGACAAGCATGGTAATTACATTGGAGCGACTGTCATCTGACCTCCGCAACTCACACAAGGGAAACCAGACAATTTGGATCATAGTGAGGACCAACGGCTTAACGTGCCTTCCGAAGCACGGAAGCATCACTCAGCCTGCAATGTCCTAACAAAACTGAGAAAACCTACACGAAGTGGTGGTGTTCCCGCGGAATTCGAACCCAATACCTCCGCAGTTTTGAGCCTAGTGCTCTAACCAATACAACGAAGGCAGCTCTTAAAAGCTGGCGATATACCACACCAATAGCTCCTGGATGTGTCATAGATAAATATAAATTAGATTTAATACATTAAATATTCCCAAACTCTGCTAGCGTTTGACTACCCCTATACCAGAATAATAATGAACGAGGATACCGATGAAGTTTCCCTCGAATGTGTTTGCCGCCTAGCTAGCGCCTGCTATCATGAAGACAGGTCTAGGTACTTTAGTAAAATACAAAAAAAAATAGCACAGACACCACTGCGGAGCAATAATTGTTCTGTGTTAAAAATATCTTTTGACAATGATAGATAACACTGACTGACACTATACTAACTAATATGAAAAAAATAAACGTTTATTTTAGCGCAATGATGTAATGATCACCTTGGTCAGTTGTAAACATTCGGCTGTTTTTAGCCACTGTGATTTATTGAGATAATAACTTAAGTATTTAATAAGTTTAGTTATTATGAATTAATTAGGGTTGTAACTCAGCAATATTTGTCAATTTTCAATTACTTTTGTTCCTGACGTGGTCAATAAACAATTTTTTTTTGCCTTTCTATCTGTGATCTCCTGAGACATGGTGAATATTTTAAAACATTAAACGGATTTGAATCGAGTCAATTAAGTTAAACTTAGGTAGAGTTCTACCTCCTATGTTGGGAACTATTTTTACTTTTCATCTTAACTTAACACCTAGTTGTGAAATAAATACTTGTACTTAGTTACAAACGTCCAGTAAAACTATAAAATCGGACCAAGCCAAGCCATTAAGTTTTTTCTATAATGTTAGCAGCCCTGCAGGGAAGCAATGTTGACCCGTATTTATTTAATTTAATATTTATTACACTTTAAAAAGGTGAACAAAAGCCGGGCTTGATACATTACTGCATCCGTCACCAGTCAACCTTTGTCTATTCTGTTTACGTGATGTTTTAAAGCGGATGATGATTGCGCTCGGGCGCGGTAATGACCGGCAGAATCATTTGTTATAATAACTTAATTAAACATACATAGTACTTAATCAGGAAGAGCTTTGTTGGTTGGTTGGTATATGAGAAATGATTTAAGCGAAGGGCAAGTCACTTTTTCAAGGTAATAAAATCAAGTTGATATATGTATATAATTGTAAGGTCATCCTGATCGTCTTTCGATAAAAAAAAAAACCGTCTTGTTATCTTTTGATGACTTAGTGAATAAGTTAAAGTAAATATTAAAAGCGTAATTACATATTATGTACTTTGATAAACAACCTGGGCTCCTGTACGTAAGCCATAAAATTAATTTGTCCCTAAATAAACTCTTTCGATTTCAGATTTTCGCGTTGCATTATAATAATAATTTTAACAAACTAAACTCCACGAGCTTTCTTTGTATTGTTTATATGATTTTCCATAGTAACAGTAATAAAATAGCTCAATGTAGTAACACAGCCGCAACATCAAGTACCTACCTAGGTAGTAAGTAGTCAATAATAGACATGTCTTCCGGTTTTCTACTTCAAACGTAGAATTAAACGTAGAATTTTAAATTACGAATTCATAATATAATTCCTCAAAATTAAAATTTAATGCCATCCCTATCAGGAAATATTATGCATGTGATATTGCGCAGTTGACAGACTACGCAGTACGCACTAGTGTTTTGATGTGTCGATAACAACGCGATGGTCACACCTTTCCGTTGAATTCATTTGAACAACACAACAGATAATAAATACAACGAATTAAGTAATCTTTTTATTTACAATCGAATCGTGGTAACTCCTACGTAGTAAAAGTAAGTATTCCGAACTGATTTAAACGTAAAGCAGAAGAGAGAAAAATAATACAAAAAGTAATGCAATGACGACGTCATGTTAATATCCTAATTTGTATTTAATTTTTCAGAATCACTCATGTAATTTATACAGGGTGGAATTGAAATGCATTTTGAAGGGCAGGCACATTAACCGTTTTTGTAACAAGAAAATATTTTCAGGCAACCATGCACAACTTTTAAAGATATTTTGATCTGCATTCACAGATTTTGGAAACAAGGTACAGACAGCAAACAATCAGATTTATACTAAACTCTATTACGAGTAGGATCCCGTCTTGACGAATTGGTGGAGGGCTTTTACCGATATAAGCCGTCATTTAAATAGGATATTTATGTAATTTCAAACTCATATGCAACATGTTGTAAAAATTAAAATAGTTGCTGCTAACTGTTAACGACAGACTGTTTCTAAACCGAGTGTGGGATGTAGCCTCACTTATTACAATATTAAAGCCATTTAAAGCAGGCAATAACAAATTGACCCATTGTTATTCCCCATGCGCGGTCCCAAGACACGGGAGGAACAACAATTGAACCCGCACCCACATTTGTCGACCAATTAATTTTGTTTTACCACTCCATCGCGCCTGCGATATTGTTAGGGTTGTCCCGCCAAATAACTTTTCTAATAATGGACCATTAATGAAAGAAAGCTACTTTTAAACTGATCTAATCCTAAGTCCTAATCATAATAATAATGTCCAGTAACAGATGTTGACGAATTTAAATATGTAATGGATAACGTCTATCTTATTAATACAGAGGCCTTTGAAATGGCTATAACAAACGAGCAAGATATGCATTTAGGCTTCAGTGATGCCCTTATGAAACGTCAAATATTCAAATTTTTGTAATCGATCTATCAAATTAAATATTTCTAGTTTTTTAAGAACATGACAAGTCCGTACCAAATGCAGTTAGCAGTATTAATGAGACTACATATTTTCTATCTCAAAACAAAGAAAAATCTTGGGAAATCATAATAGCAGCCCTGTGCATTGTGTGCGTACATTACGAACGTACATATATTCTGTTTGATAGTAATTATTACAAGCCACGGAAACAAAGGGTGAGGCGAGCTATTGGGGTCAGCGCGCGTTTGTTTTTGCATGCCCGCTTTCACATCGATTGTGTGGGATCAGGACTTTAATATCAAGTAATATCAACTATCAGCACGTGTAGAATAACTTGCCACAAGAAGATCTAATGCCTATGTATGTATACGTTCACGTGCCATAGCTCAGAGTTCATAAAAACGTGGTCAAAGTAATTTCTCTGATCATGCACTTTGGCTAAGGCATTTTGTAGCTGTGAGAACAAGGATATGAGAACTATAATTGCATGTTTAAACTTCTAGTAAAGAAACAATATGTGGACTAAGATAAGGCTTTCTGTGAAAGATATAATTCCTCCTTATCGCGTTAATTTGAGCAAAAGGAGCAGTTCTAAAAGTGGGAAAATAATTTGTGAAAGACCGGCTATGCATGTTCTACGTGTTTCAAGATTTGTAGAGTCAATTTGTGGCAATTTCCTTAAATGAAAATATCTTTCACATTGAAGTATTTAAGGAAAATTCTCAGGCACCAAAATCCAGAGAGCAGAATTATACATTAATTAAAGTATGAAGATATTGTATTGTACATTACACTATTTCGAATTGACATCTTATCGTGCAGTGAACTTCTGTTTTAAACGTTGGCATGATTTCGCATGAATTAACTTTAAGTAGGTAAGTACTAATTACTTATTTCTGCAAATGAATTTGCGTGTCATGTTTATTATTCATTCCAATTACTCTATTAATACCTGAAGTATTTAAGTGGAAAAACAAATCCTGCAGTCTGCTTCTTTCAAATGTAGTCTTATTAGGTAACGAATATACGCCTAAGAAATTGAATTTTGTCAAAAATGGTTTCCACACATGAAACAAAGTTAATTAAATTGGCTTGAAAGAAAAGCCGGGCTTTTGCGATAAAGATACCTACCTAGTTCTTTGTTGTTGTCCTGATTCTACAGAATACAAAAGAAACACGCGAGTGAAACTATTAGTCGAGTTCTTGAACTCCGCAACTAAACAAGACAAAGTCAATTGCCACCGATCGCTAATTAAAAGCGGATATTGTAAATCAACACACGCTCCGGGCGAGCCCTGACAAATGGGTCACAGTACAAATTTCATTTTCACAGCTGCCATTGATCTTGTCCCGATAAAAACAGCTTGATGAACGATTGTGCACCTAACGACGTTGATAAAAGGTCTGAAAGTTGTATTTTCACGGTTTCGCAACAGCAAATGGTTGTTGGCAGCGATCGCGTGAGTCAGGCCTCCGCTGACATTGGGCTGCGGAGTCCATCTAGAATCTAGATAGACCATTGTGCTGGGTAGTGGTTATTGTATCTGGCGGAGTTTTAACAATTAATGGCCAGATTCAGTTTTTGTCATGTCTTTTTTTTTGTAAATTTAACATAATTTGACGGACGGTGTTGCGGCATATCGTTCTAGGAATCTGCAGATTGCAGGTTTCACGGGCGAGCAGGAAGTTTGCCCTAAAAAAAGGTTGATGAGATCGAAGTTTTATATATCACGTCTAACTTAATAATCTTGAATATAAAACTGGTCTCTTTGAATGTTTTGCCCTTTACCTTATAATGTAGACATTTTATTTTTATATTCCTTCTTAAGATTATTAAAATAACTTTAATTTTTTTTTTGTTATTAAAAAGACAAATTTAATAATGACTATGGCTATGACATAGTATTAAAACCAATATCACATAACTTAAAACTACATTTATATATCCCTGGCCCTAAAAAATATAATTCCTGTGATAATAAATGTGAGAAACGTATGACATTGAGAATTCCAAAGGCATGTGGCATGATTTATGAATCGTGCACGATAGTGTCGACTAGCGAGGCGATTCGAGACTCGTTAGAAATCGCTTAGTATTAGTTAACTTGGTACATGGCCGCTTTTATGTGGAACGAAATTGTCTAATTATTGAGTACCTAAGCATGCTAAAAGCTAGGGACATGAGACCCAGCTTAAATAAAAGAATGAAAAGAATATAATCCAATCATTGCACAGATTTCAGATCTCGAGGACTTCACTCAGGACTTTGCTGCGTTTTTCAAACCAATCAGACCGAAGTGTGGGCCAAAAAATACAAAACTCCGCGAAATATGTAACTTGAAAGGATTATTTAGGAAATTGACTATGTATTAAAGATAATTAAAACGTAGACATTTTGTCATCAAAATATAAATATTATAAATGTGAAAGTTTACTTGTTTGAATATTTTCCCGTCAATCATACTGAAATTTAGTATATTTATTTTTTAGTAAATTTAGTATACCTATAGGCAGGGTATCGGCTGAATCAGGTGACAGGACTTTCTATTCCGATAAAAATTACCCATGGTTTTAAACAGGAATCTTGATAACGCGGACTGACACCGGTATAAACTAGTACAAAATACATACAAAATAAGCGTTACTAACTCTACACACACTTCAGCCGGGAGTGTGTAATGCTGATTTTCGTAAGTCACGAGAATATCGTGAGAAAATTTGCAAACTCTTAGTACGATAATAAAAATATGAACTGATGGTAACGAGCAAGCATTCCATTTAAATTAGGTACTCTCTAATTTAATCTCCCAGTGCAAATATCTAGACGTTTTTAATAGATGATCATCTAATATAATAAATGGAGTATTATTTCTGTGGAATAGAGTAATATCCAAAATGTTTCGAGAGCATTTAACAGGACGATGTTTTAATTTTACACAGAGCCATAAATGTTTCCCTTTCCTTATTAACAATACTGCATTACTATTAGAAAAGGGGCAAGTAACCGTTGACGTGGTAACAACACAAAACATCTCATAGTTAGGTACCACATTTACGAGTGAAACTTAAATCCTTTAGCCTTGAAGCAGTTTTAGGCGAGTGCAAATAGTCGGTACATTATCACGTCGGACTGGGCCTCTGAGTACTCCGGGCGCATCAATCTGTTTGTTCAGAACGCCCACCTCCCCCGCACGTGTCGACAGACCTCGTGGGAGTGAATAATACCACTAAGGTCAAGGATCTTAGCATTGGCAATCTCATGGAACAAGTATTGTAAAGTCCTGGTCCTGGAAATGTAAGCTCTGGGGGGGTGGAATTATAACGGGAACAGCAGCCAGGAGTGCGAAAGAAAACCGCAATGGTTTATGGGGTTGAAGAACAAACGAATTCAGTGCATAGGCCTAAACTTGATAGATCTTTGAGAAGCAAGGATGTAGCTGGCGCGTTACCGTACGCCAGAAAAATGGCCCTTTTAAGACTATCGTTGCCGATGCAGATGGTAAGAATTTCTCAAATCATTGGGTAGGGAGACATTATACATTTATTATCTATACGATAAAAAAATAAATTACCAACACACTTATCTAAATCACAAGGTTCTTACAATCATAACAGTAACATTTTTACGAATAATTATTGTTTAGATAGAGGGCGTGTAGTGTTTATCTAGTGGGAGTAATGAATGCTAGCACTAAGGTCAAGGCTGGAGACTTATGAATTGTGATCCCATCCCACTGGGCACGGTGACTAACAAAAACTAATAAATAAAAGCATAATGGAACTTGTAATATAAGATTTTAGACTTCCGCCGATGTTTCAAGGCGAAAATTAATCAATGACCTCTCTTATTGACTTAGATGGCCGGAACACTATTCTAAGTAGTCGAATAAACATTTATTAACGTTGAAAGTCACGTTTGGTTCAAAACAACATTTATTTTAAGTTGTATTTAATTATAGATTTAACAAATATCTGAGAATTCTAATGTATGGTTTATTTTTCGGCAGTTCCTTGTTGTTTTGTCCAAAAAGTTTGTTTAAGTAGGTAGATACATTGGTCTCATGTTTTCAAATCAAATAAACCTACAACTTCAAAAAGGAACTTAAGAATATTCTTGGCTGATATTATGTGTAAAACAAAAAAAACATACATCTTAAAATCAATGAGCTTCAACACTTGGACATTTATTTTAGGCAGTGTAACGGAAAAAAACGTAGACCGTTCGTACCCTTTAAAAATACAATTATTGCGTAATCAAGACAACATGTTTATCTAGAACACCGTTCCATTCAATAAAAATATTATTATCTTACTAGCGATATTGTTGTAATACTAAATATTAAAACGTAAAACTTAACACTTATACGAAATAACTTGATGAAAAATTTACAACTTATTCGTCGTTAATATTTCAATGAAATTCTAGAGGAAAAACCCATCCGAAACTCCACGAACAAACATTTATTAAAAAGTTTCCGCGCTTGTCTGTGGTCCGCGCGCCTTGACCCACATGCGAGGACGGGCCCACAGAATGTCGCCATTAATTCCGTTTCATCGTCTTTATGTTGAGCTTTAAACGCACTTACAATGTGCATAATGAAATAACTGGTCGATAAGAGTCAAAATTCAAATACATATTACGATGAAAATAAAATACATTTTGAGGAGTAGTAGAGGTCAGTGGTGGATTGGTTGGTAAGATGGTTAGATTTTAAGTATTTACTAGCATATTGAGATTATCCAAATTAGATATGGAGGAGACTCACAAATACGTTGTTGATTGGATCAGGACTTCTGGACTTTCGTTCAAAGTTCTTGTCTCGAGTCTCTATAATAGAGCAGTATCTTCCAATTCTATTTTCTTTGCTTAAAACAGACTTTCTAACAAATTAACCTTACTCAATCTCATAACCAAACTAATATACAATCGAAGTATTGTCTGAAACACGATAGTTACCGTTTCGAAAGTTTGGAACTATCAAATTTAGACCAGTCTAGACGGCAGTCCTAAGAATGGGGTCACTTCCGGATTGGAATAAGAACGTAAAGGAGCTTTAACTGTGAACTTGTAAAGTCCTTTTTTGAACACCGCAGTTTAGATCAAAGCTTAATACTGAACAGATAATTCGAACAAGTTAAAAATATAGATAGCTACCGGATACCATCAGCTACGAAGTGATTGAGAATTTACGCATTTGTAACATATTAGCTCTTATACATATTTCTAAATCAGTCCTCACATTTCTTAGTAGGTTTAGAATCGGTGTCTTAGGAATCATTTAATTCTTTAACAAAACTGAATAGCTACTGGTTGGGAAGAGCAAAATCCATTAGCAATATCGCAGAATACGACAAATGGTCAAAGGAAACCATTCTATCATTACTTAGTATAAGTGATATATCTAGAGTTTACTGAGAAAGTTTGGATACTTTATCTAAAGATAACTGTATTATTCCGAATAATTGTAAACTAATACAGAATAACAACGCCTTTATCGGTTATCACGGAAATTATGTTTGTCATGCGATGTACGAATATCTTATCAGCAGCCAGCCAAGTGCTCTCGGAAACAAAAGTATGGTTTGTAAAATAAATACCGGGAAATCCCTCTTATCGGTGCCCGAAAGTAGGGAATCTAGAAATATCACTTTTTATATCATAACAATAAAAATGCTGTAATACACCAGAAACGGTGATATGACTCTTATTTGTTGGACAACCAAGTTAGAATAAATCTCCTGATCTTGATAATTTTACTTACGAATACTGAAAAGAGTGGGTTTTCCACAACTACAAAGAACAATTTATAAATTTTCGTACATAATGCCCACGACAATCATAAGAAAAACCATGATTACTGTTCGTTTACTCAGACTGTACGTACAACAAATTTCACGGAAATAAAACCACCTGTGCTTACTCAATCACAAATAACTTGTAATCGGCACTCTACTTTGTTGGTAAAATTGTTTTTCTGGGTAAAATTTACTTGAGGAAAATGTTGGGTCTACTTGTTCAGGCATAAAGCAATTTGATAGATTGTGGCGGTCCTTGTGAATATGGATTTGCTACAATGATCCCCTACGAGGTTCCTAGATTTTAGTAACTAAGTTCATAGAACCCTTTAAACGTATAAGGTGCAAACGTACTGTACGTTATATATTACGTAAGATGCCTTTGGCAGGGCAAGTCAAACAAGGTAGGTACATAAACGTATAACCTTTACTTTTAGACCCATCGCACCATCATCCCACTACAAAACTATGAAAATGGACCTCACTCGAAATAAATTGTCTTTTGAATAAAATGCACCCAGCACAATGAAACTGTGAAGAAGTTTCCTCCATTTATGTTACAGAAGAACGATCAAATGCCGGATTTACAACCAAATATCCTTATATCGAATCAGAGTGCACGTGCATTTAGGATGCAGAAAATTGGCAAACAAGACAATTCAGAGGAGAAAGCTGTGGGTGGCGATGTAGCAAGTTTCCTTAAGCCTCGCCCACGGACGCCACGGATCGACCTATGGAGATGACCAAATGAGTACGGGAGAAATCATACCTAACTCCAAAATTGTTTACGACAAGTAATAAAGGAAGGCATTATTGAGCACATGTTTTATACACGATGATTACTTTGCAAGGCACTCGTCACTCCAGCAATTGAGGAGAATCATCCACATAATAAAAAATGTTCAACGAAAAGAAGAATTGCAACTCACAACCTACATAATATTTTGTTAATTTTCTGGGAACCGCCTAATGTGAAAACTGCAAATTCTTTAAAAGCCCTAAACAAGCAAGCCATGGCATTGGCAAATAAATTAGGGAATCAATTTACATTCCTGCATATACATAATATGTATGTACATATAAGCCCGTGCGACTAAGAAACAAAAAGAAAAGATTTACCTCATCAAGTAAAAAGTTTTGAGATATGGGGGTTCTGACAAAAGCTTAATAAAAATAAAAATTGCTTGTAAGAGAGGTTTCATCATGAAATCCACGTTGTTTGCGCTAAGCTCATCCAGTTATGACCGGTTATTATTAGCTCTTTAATTTAATGGAACACCAAAAATAGCTGCGTCCACGCATCGTCACGCCGTACAAGGATAAATCTAATTCCCTATAATTGCGACTAGCTTCGCCCATTGTTACAACAAATTTATTGTTTCTATCCCATTAAGTAAGAATGTGACATTGTGTTTATAATATTCTTTTCCCTTTGAACATCATACAGGATGAGTAGCAATCCATAGCAATCCATAGCATGTCTCCATTTTCTGTTTTTCAAGCCATATTTTTTTTGCACTTTTTTCAAAATTAACCTGTATGAATGATTGTCAAAGGCACTACATCTCCATAAAACACATTGCTATACATCATAATCTAAATGGTAGAATCATCACGAAAATATGTATGAACAAATCAACGTTTTATTCAAAATACATTTTGAATTAAATTAATATAACATTTATTTGTATGGCACGCACACGATAAGAGGGTTTTACCAAAACAACACGTGCAATGTTTCCTGTCCGTATCTCAGAGACAATTCGACTCGGGTTTGAAAACAACATAACAAACAAGATTAAATTAAACAAGGTTTAGGATTTACTTAAATACTTACAACAGTCCACGTTTCTACCTTGGAGCACTCCTAAGGATTATTTTAAGTAGGTAGGTTAGATGCGATTTGGTGCTGACTTTGTATCAAAGAACTAGCCTTACTAACTTAACTAGATATTTCCTTAGCTGATGTATGATATCTTTGTATAATATCCATATTGTTTTGGACATTTTATTATGTGCCCAAATAGGTAAAATAAATTATTGACTTATCGTTTAAGCACATTATTGAGTGTCATAAATAAGTGACTTTGACTATTATCTCACTATACAAATATCAAACGAAGTGAATACCTCTACTCTACGTATTTATCTCACAGCCTTGTATTTATCTCCTTCTTCGCAGTTGAAGACTGCTGGGTCCTCCTACTCTTATAGTACGGTCTGCCGCTCGTCATCATACTGAACGCTTACAGCTCAATTATATCGCTTATGCCCCATACATTAGGACGGTGCAATCCCTACAAATATAATAAAGTAACTCCGTCTGTCCGTCTTTCTGTCTGTTAGGCTTTCCCGCTTAAGCCTCTCAACCGATTTTGATGAAATTTTGCAGAATCTTTAGAGTCTGAGAAACACCTTTTGTTACGATAAAAAGGGATCTGAAATCCACGCGGACGAAGTTGCGGGCGGCTGCTAGTATCACTGTAAAGTGTGTCTTCAGTGTCTGTTCATTGCGAAGCCTTCCGCAACACGCCGATAATCCTGATAAGATTAATATCTAAACTAAAGCCGCTCCTCCGAGGACATCTTGCACAATATCGTGTTCGGACGTTCTTTACAACATTTCGAAACCTACAGTTTCTGGTGAGCCCTTATTTGTCATACATGAAAAGGTTTATCTTTGATCTTATCTCTTCACGATCAGTATCCGGAAATGCCTGGTTTTTACTGAGATTTTTATTGTAGTGGTCAATGATAAAATTAATTTTAGCCACACACAGAGTACCTTAGGTAGGTACTCTTAGTGGTCATGGAACTTTTGAAATGTTGATGGTACGTACAATTACAATGGCCCTTATACATAGCTTCGTAAAAATATCAATTAAATGTCAATCTATTTGGAAACTATGAATTTTGTTAAAAAGACATATTACATTGTTGTCCAGCTGCCAATTCAGAGGGCTTCAGTAAAAGTTCTAATAAATCAACTAGATTTTTTCTCAACCTTTCACGGCTACCGGGTCTACTGCTTCATAGAATAGGCAACTGTCGAAATTAACACAATAATAACAAAGGGGATTGTCTTGGCCGGAATCGAAGCAAGTTCGGCGCGGGGTAACGAACTGTGCGGGTCAACACACCCGTCTTTTGTCACTGTCGCCCGTCGCGAATTACCTCCTGCAAGCGGTGATAACTTATTTTAGAATTAATTATCTTCATCACTATGTATACCATCAGCTTATTGCAGGTAAGCGTTGCTGGACGTAAGACTTCCCCCTAGCAGGGCAAGCCAGGTTGATAACAATATGATAAATACAATAAAAAACTGGGGAATGCTGCTGCCCATTCCCCTCCGAAATGTCACTTAGTCGTTATTTACGACAACCAGGCCAAGGGAAGAAACGAGGTAGTAAGTACATACTACTCCAGGCTATACGGTATAGATTAACGCTCAAATCCTACAATTGTTTAGGTTTGTTGGTAGAGTGTCTTAAATTGAAAGCAGAAAGAACATGTCGCACCATAAAGTGACCCTTATGCCCGTTTTTTAAAACAAACTAGGTATGCGACAATTTCTCTCTATTAGACATTTTGTTCTGTATCATAACGTAACATACTCATGATACCGAGTGACAAGTTAAGTCCGGTGCTCTCAATCTGGCTCATACAGATTACAAACGAATCAGCTTTGGTACACTCCAGCCCGTGCCAAGTTGTGCAATGTGTGACTATACACGCAACGACTGGATTGTACACTCGACCCTTTGATTTTACAAGTACATATAATATACGAAGATTCGACCATATTTCATATCGGCTGCCTGTTCGGAAACTAATTTATTTTTTCGTAGGTACTTTAAAAGTGCAAGTAAAGAAAACATTATTGGTAAGTGCTGGCTATTTAATCTAGTCCTGCTGCCAGCAGCAATTATCATTATTTCCCATGGCGAAACAGTTGTGGTTAACACAAAAATTGGTATCATACTTTTTCGTGTATGACGTCTTAGATTTTAGAAAGGATATCGACAAACAAAAGGTTATGTAGCCAATGATAATGCTCGTATAATACCTACTAGTGATGTGATAAGTAGATGTGATTGACTGTACAGTACACTGGATTCATATTCCATGTAACCTGAGAACCGGGTCGTTTTGACTATTACATTAATGGAGTTCGGTGTTTGTTTCAATTACACTGGGTTATTAACATATCAATCAATATTACCTATTAATGAACGAGTATTAACCAAGGTAATTAATCCTTTAGGCTCTGTTTATTGTTGTTACTTCAATCAAATCAACTCAATAGTATCTTAATAGATAAATAGATAGAACATTTTACAATTACCTACATACATGTTCACTGTGACTACTACATCTTTCAAATTTTCCAAAAAAGAGATTAATTATTTAACAAAGAGTCCAAAAAATTTCAAAATTCACCAGGGCGGATATAAAACCCGGACCGATCTGTCAGGCTGTGAAATATTCCAACAACCATTGCGCTATCGTGCTTCGCCTCGAGGTTATTTAATTAATTTAGGCATGGGAGTGCCTCCGAGGCCAAGCCTGGGATTTAATTAAATCTTTTAATCATTGGTATGAGTATACCTTCACATATTGTTTATTTGTCAAATAAATCATATTCAGACCTTAGTTACACTGATCGATCGCAGGTCATAAGGGCATCTCGCGGGGCACGCTAAGGTGAGCCATTACTACGCAGAAAACATTATACAAATGATTGCCTTATAAATTGCTAGTTTTCCAATACGAGTAAATTGTGCAAAGAAGAAAAGCTCATTTTCATTTTCCGGTTTTGTAGTATTGTGATTTATAGTTTTTCACATTTACAAAAAAAGCAGCCAGCAGGTTACCTTTACTACAATTTTCTGCAATATCAAAGATTTTAGACACGAGCATCTCGTTTGAAATTTTCGTTTAAAAAATAATTCTAATATAATTACAACTCCCGTTGGCTTTCAGACACATTCGCCGCAGTAATTAGTCGTCTGAATGCGATGGGTCCCACATTGGTGTCAGTCCCCCCGCCTGCCCTGACAATGACTGACGGCCACACAATATTTTCGGAGTGTCATTGACTCCCCGGCTTGCTTTGCTACTAAAACAAATTATGTAAAAACGATTTTCATGTTTTCGGTACCGCTTTTTGTTCTTTCGCGTAATTGGTATGTTTTTGGGACAATGTTTGTTATACCTACGTCCTCTTTTGGGAGTTAAAGCCGATTTCGCGTTAGGTATTTCCGTTAATGTAGGTAATGTGTTAAGGTAAGAAACCGCGGTTTGTGTTTTTAAAATCGAATTTCGTGGTTTTATTTACTTTTAACACATCATGATAATAAGCCACAGCATCATTGCAGATGTTTGTTACCGCATCACATCTTTTTGGTCGTCTCCGTCGCAACGTCTCCGGTGACTATCAAGTCCCATGGCAGGATGACACCTCTTGCCACACCTGTCACAGACGAATCGAGAGCCAAGGGGATTGCACAGATACATTATTATGTTCATGATCATACCTATCTGATGGTCTGGGTGTTTATTGTGATAACTCTGGCCACATAATAGATTATCTGCTCTGTGACATTGACTATGAATTTAATAGAGCACCCAACCTTTGAGGTAATGACTTTTTTAACGTTAATAAAGTAAGAGTACGGGTACATTTGCCAAGCGGGTAATTGAGCCAGTTATCCATCATTATAACGACTTGATTTCAATGATGGGGTCCTTGCCCTATAGCGGAGGGACATAAATAGTTTGATGTTACAAAGAGGGTCGAATTTCGAACGCACGTATTTAATTAGAATAATGAAAGACTTTAAAAACAAGCATCTTCATCATAGGCCTTTTTCAGTCTATTGGTGAACGTTGGCCTCCTTCAGATAGGGGGTAATACCCATAGTCACCACGCTCTCGGCCGACGGATTGGTGACCAAGGAAAAGTTGGGCCCATCATTCCGGAATGTCCATTAATCGTTTCTTACAACCGTGGGAAGATATTGGGTAGCTATTCTGCACTTTACGTCACATAGTTATTAGTTAGTGTTGTATTTTATAAAGTAGGTATAGCTGTCAGTGCCATTACGTTCGACAGGTAGGACAGTTTGTGTGTGTAAATAAAGTTGTTGTTTTAAGTTATTTCCTCTAAACATTACCGCATAGTCTTATTGTTTCAACCTTCCCCGGACTACCAACATTTTAAGACCGAAATGAGCCACATGGTTTCAGTCGTTCTCAAGTTTTAAGCAGACTAACGAACAGCTATTCATTTCTATTTATTTTATATCGATTGTTCTATCTATCTATAAGCAACCCCGGATTTTAAACTCCTTACAAGTACCTGACCACCGGCACCGAGCCGAGTTGTATGCCTGCGCAGGCGCACGTGTGCACCTCGCCACGTGTGCGCGTGTCGCACGCACACTCGACTTCTTTGTCCGACCGATCTGTGGACAAAGGGCGAGCCCATTGTTTCCTATTGCGTTTGCGGCTACGTGATTTTATACGGCAATCAATGAAATAATTGTGTTGGGTTTTGTTCTAGATGATATTTTCTTCCATTGTTAATAAGTATCATTATTAACTTCTTAATGTCATTAATGTAGCAAATTTGGTTCCCAAAAAACGTCTATACCTAAATTCAAGCCTATGCTAACAGCATTTTCAAGTAAAAAAAAAAAGAGAGCGAAAAATGTTGGCGAGAAAAGTATGGGCGAAAATTAGTCTCGGAACAGATTTGACAAAAATACACAAATAAAAACAATTCATCAAATGTTTAAATCGGACAGCTACAGTCCATATTATGGGTTTCATGACTATGAACGTGATAAGATATTGACACGCCAAAAAAGAGAACTAAGGAAGGACCAATACGAGTGCAAAAATGCAATCTACTCGTAAGTTAACATTGCATAATAATTTGCACTCCTTTCTGCTACCATGTAACGATATTTTTTTTCAGTGTCACGGTCCCTATCTATCTATAATACTAATACATTTAATAAGGCTGAGGAGTTTGATTGTTTGAACGCGCTCAGAAATTACTGGTCTGAACTGAAAAAAAAATTTTGTGTTGGGTAGTCGCGAAAGGCATTTAGAATTTAGATACAATACCTACAACACTATGTGTGCGATAAACGAAACCCACGGGATCGAAGTCCGCTAGTCTATGCTCAACTTACGTGCAATTTGTCACGAATGCAATCACTTCTTCCTTTGTTTACAGTTTTACATTTTCCTTTTAACTACACGATTTCACTTACACGAAAAACTTACACCTGGGTTTTTTCAGAAGGCTAACCGCATCCTTTTACGCAGAGGTGAAGGTTTAATCCCCTAACAGCATTTAACGTTGTGAATGCATGTTGAAAGTGGAATTTTACTCACAGTAATTATTCCATTACAACATTATTCGTAACTCCCGAAGGTTGGAAGTCATTGATCTTTTGTCTTACGTCTTGATATTTCGATCATGTCAGATAGGTATTTCACTTTTGCCTTTTACAGAGAAACGTCTATTAGGTATTTATATTTAAAATAGAAATCCTAATCTAGATTAATCAAGCTTCCTGTAGGAAGATAAGCAGTTCTAAGAACAAAATATTTTTTATATGGTTTTGTGGATGTGTATTTGAAGAAAAGCGAAGTAATGGCATACTTACTAACGAAATAAAAATGTAGACGCCAAAATTAACTTAAAGATTATATCAATTACCATCAGTCAGGGTTCTGACAATAATGGCATGGTTGCTACAATGCAATAAAGGGAATTCCCAAATATTTAATGTTATAAACTTTCAGACAATTAAGGCGGATAAGACGATCAGACGCCCAAATTAGTATTCTACCTATAATTGACAAATCTATTAAAACAGGTTTAATTACTTTTGGCTTCTTTAATTAATATGTTAAATACTAACGAATGTGTGAAATAAGTAATTCACTCTTCGTAATAATTATGAAATTTGCACTAATTGACTTTAAGTGCTTACTGGGTATTTACAATCTTTATTGACATTGACTGAGGCAGGAGGACTTCCTCCATATTCGTTGGTAAAGATTCGGAACCAGACCCAAAAGGAGTTTTTTTTTGCTGTTTGTTAACTAGCAGGGATAGAAGTTCCATCAATTTTGGTGTAATTTGCGACATTTACTGGTGAAGTATCCCTCAATAAGATATTCCATGGCACGTTTTTTTTTTTTTATATATGTCAGAGGCGGCAAACGAGCTGGCGGGTCGCCTGATGGTAAGCAATCACCGCCGCCCATGGACATCCGCGACACCAGAGGTATCGTTGATGTGTTGCCGGCCTTAACCCCATACCCTCCCCAACTGAGCACTGGCAACCTTACTCACCAGCAGAAACAGTTACGAAGTGCTACTTCACTGCGGTCTTCTGTAAGGTGGAGGTAGTTCCCCAGACGAGCGGCTCATTCGAGTGGAATTTCGACAAAACTCTACCTCCTTACTACGTAACATAATTCAGTAGAGCGATGTCTCCATTTTCCAATTGGCTTTGACAATTTATACTTCGAATGTAAGGGCGTGGATAATACTAAGCACTGTTTTGATGCAGGATGGTTTTCCTTGTCCAAGAGTAGGCACGCTGAAGTCACGTCCGCACTTCGAGTACCTAATCATAATCGCAGTTAATATTGCATCACTGTACGTTCATACGATTATATTTACGGCTGATACATGGCTAAGTAATTTAAATTTGAATTTATTAATTCATTGATCTTAAATGCTATTCGTTGTAATATAAATAGCCGAGACATGCATTCGATTAATCATTAAGAACTTGTTTTGTTAGGTCCATATTCTTATAATATACCTAGGTAGATACTAATGGTTATTAAAGGTATTGTTTTAATGACGTCATGTTTCGTATAGTTTAAAGAGCCTTATTTTCTTTCGGCCTTCTACGTTATGCCTATAGCATGCATATACTTAATGCATTCAAGCATGTACCTACTGAAAAAAACTAAACTGACCCAATACACAAACATCCTCACAATAGTAGGTATTGTAAATTTAGAAGTGCAATACCAAAAGTAAACATTTGAATGCAAAGCAAAAGCGAGTTTTGGTTGAAAACAACTCGCAGACAATGGATGAAAGTGTGCCAGCCAGGACGCTGGCGGTGGCACCAAATTGCGAAATCTGGAGAAAGCGCCGGCGGCAAATTATGCGCAGAGTCTACCAATACCAAGGATTGGAAATGTGCGAAAAAAACATTTCGTTATCATTGCATCAGCAAAACAAGTCGTCTATAACGCCACATCGCTGAATATTTTGCTTGATTGCTCACTGCTTATTCGAATGAATTTTGAAATGCTCGACATAACTACGAAAGGTACTCGTATAACTATCCAGCGTTATCGGATATTTCCGTATTTTTGATATGTAAATAAACATATCAAACAGACGGATTTGAAAACATGCGATGTAAAGGTGTGTTGCAGCTGCTTTGTTTCAAATATTTTATATGGTTAATGTTTTGTTAAGGTTTAAACACACTCAAACCTCAGTAGCCTATGGAAAACATTTGTAAAAATTGTCCTGTTTGTCAATAATTCTTATGTGTGTTGTGCACTCGCAGACATCGTATACCTAACCACATTTCTCATACATAATGTATCAGCAACGTGCATTTCCCGTGCTGGTAGGTGTTCATTTGATGTAAAAGTATGTAAAAAGTCTGTCTAGACTGAAGACAAGGAATCGAGGGCGTGCTATTGTATGTATTAACCTGTAAATGTTCTAAAACAAGTCATGTCTACATACAAATATACACTATTAATTTACAAGTTAAGACAAATGCTTTTACAGAGTACCTTCTAAGTCATAATGATTTTAGCGGTTATTGTAATTCTATTCGTATTGAAATCATCTTGGAAACTATTTTTCAAAATAAGCAATCTAACAGCTTTTGAGGGGAAACTCTGTTTTTAGCTTTCAATAATTTTTAAAAATGGAATAATACCTAAGTAGAACTTATTTATTAAACGCACAAACCTAAAAAAAATACGAAAATCTTATTTAAGTTAACTGCATATAATATTTTTATTAATTAGGTAAGTAATTTGTTTCAAATTAGCTATAGATATACTTTACTCATAAATTAGTTTAGATTAATAGATTTTTCTGATGGATAACAATGAAGGATACGATCATCCCAACTAATATTATAAATGCGAAAGTAACTATGTCTGTCTGTCTGTCTGTTACGCTTTCCCGCTTAAACCTCGCAACCGATTTTGATGAAATTTGGTACAGACAATCTTTAGACCCTGAGACAGAACATAGGCTACTTTTTATTTCGAAAAAAAGAAATCCACGCGGACGGAGTCGCGGGCGGCCGCTAGTTTTAAATAAACAAAATTAATGAGAACAAGAAATAAATTAAACACAAATCCGCCCCTCGCTGTCATTGTTCTATTTCCAAGCGAGATTTATCTCCAGCGTAAGCAAGAGGATTGTAATAGAAACTGTCACAAATCTTCGTTACATAACCTTTGTATTTTTAGATGCCCTGAGGCACAATAGTGCAATGAATCTGCTTGATTTATTCGAGTACTTCATGCTTTCTCAGGGCTGCCTCTTAATAGTTTTCCAGGTTTTAAGACTACACAGGCCTTTATGATAAATCAAGAAAATATAATTCAGGAAATAAGTAATTATTAATATATAAACTTATTAGTTATAAATATTATTATAAAAAATACTTGTTGGGCAAACAAATCAAAGAAATGTCATTAATTAGCAGATTGTCCGAGTGTGGGACTTATAATTAAGTATAACGAATATTGGGTACCTAAAAATTTTGTGGTTGAAAGTATACAACGATCTTGTTAACTATTAAAATACATAAGAACATAAATGATACGAGTTCCTCGAATTGACCAAGTTACTGATGAAATTTTGAGTAGGTTAAATTGCAAATCAATGAGTTTCTAATTGCTAATGGTAGATTGATCGAAAGAAATTATTCCACAGAAACGTACAGCGTTTAATTGACCCAACAGTCTTGCTCGTGTGCCGAACTTTACCACGGTTCATTTAGAATTAACTATTGGATTTGTAATAAACTAATCACCCGGCAAACCCACTCAGAAAAATAATTATCAATCGATATCCACTCAATTAGTACACCGTTATCGCGTAGGAGGGCCATTTAAACATAATTAAGATGAATGCAATTATTAATTAAATAACTCCATTTTCGATTTCCACTTTACATTTATTGCCAATTAAGGATATCGATTAAACTTCCAAAAACGTACGACTTGTTGAACAAAAGTTATTACAAGTAAAATACAGATATTAGACGTGTTTCTATATTTATTGCTTTTCATTTTTGTTTTGTATGTTTGTTCCAGATTAATAATATTTAATGTCGGTGCCGGATATTAGAAAGACGAACTTAAATACATATTAATAACTTTACTTATTCCGTGAGAGCTATAAGCTATTAAAGTATAATGGATGCCTTAATGAGAATTTTTAACCGCCTTTCTCAGAAAATGGTTTTACCTGAATTTTACCCAGGATTATCTAATGGTGTGGGAGTTTTGGCCAAGCCGTGTGATGGGAATTTAGCTGGGATGTAAGTGACACAGATAATAGTAATAAGACAACTAGGATGAAATCAAAGGTTACAAGTTTAGAAACACATTTTCTCACACGATATGTTGTTGGTAAAAATTGTTTTGTATTCTTAATATCGCTAAATACTATAAAATAATATAAATAAATATAAATATTTCACAACATCACATACATTGATCTGACTCCGTGATAAGTAGCTTAAGCACTTGTGTTACAGACATCAGAATCAACAGTGGTATTACAAATATACTTAAATAGATACATATAACACCCAGACCAGGACAAACTGACATGTTTATGCACACAAATGTTTGTCCTGTGCGGGAATCGAACCCGCGACCTCTTGCGTAATAGGCAACATCTTGGCCATTACACCAAGCGGGTCGCCAAAAAATGACGAATAAGACGATAGTTAATTGTTAATTGGTTTCTTATAAACCAACTAGCGGCCGCCCGCGACTCCGTCCGCGTGGATTGCGATTTCCAATATCGTATGTGTTATTCTGATGTATAAGCTATATTGTGGTAAAGTTTCATTCAAATCCATTCAGTAGTTTTTACGTGAAAGAGTAACAAACATCCATACATCCACACATACAAACTTTCGCCTTTATAATAGGAGTAGGATAAGTTAAGTTCAACTCGGGTAAAACACCCTCATGGAGTTATACCTATTTACATTTATACTTTCTCTTACTCTGATGTTTTGAACGCCGATAAAGATAGTGATTATTCTAATTAATCTGTGCTTATTTCCTCTTTAATCAATTGTTTGTATCAAGTTAATCTGTGCTTATTTCCTCTTTGTTTTAGACAGCCCTGCGGTTGGGCGCGTCTCGGCACGTGTGTGGTTGGAGGGACGCCAGCGGTACCGCGAAGGGACAGGTGGCCCCACAGCAAGCGACTTGCGCGGGTGAAGGTGACCCGAACTCCGAAGGTGCATCGATCCAACCAAATCAAAGGACAAAGCAATGAGAATTGGGATTTTGAGAAAAAACTTTTTCAGAACAAACTATATTTTTACTAAAATCAGGCTTGAAAGAGATAATAAATGTCAGCGCACGCAAAAAATTGCAAATTGCATGCTCACTGAAATGAAACTGCAAAACAAATTTGAACAAATCTAAACCAAATTAGATTTTGTGGAAACTATACCCTTATACGATTATGATACCTTCGTTACAAATAAATGTATCTAAGTTCATATTTAATGACCACATGCCCTCGACTAATCCTAGATTCAGATTGCGGGTAGATTCTGTCAAAACATGATCAATCTCACGACGCAAGGCTAGCCGTGGTTTAAGACACAGAGTCATTACAGTCAAAATGTAGACCAACTATGTTCCATGCTTTTAAGTTCCTTGTAAGACATATGTCAACACCCTTGTTACTTGTAAAACGAAGGTGACCGCTAGGCCTCGTTGACCGCTATCAGACGGTACAAAGACCGACTGAAGCAATCCGTAGCCTTACAGTGACCATTAGTCCCGATATCACAGTAGGTATTAAACACAAATGTCGACAGATTGAAGTCCATTTAGAAATCTGAGAGTTTAGTTTTATAGATTATGTATGTTTGTAGGTGTGTAAGCAATAGTTGTAAGATTGTTTTTTCACCATTGTCTACTCGACCAGAGCACGACCACAATTCTATGTATTCTGTTTACTTCCTCATTTCTTTTTTACAACTTAACAGCGTCATTTTCTGCCTGTCGAAAATCGATACAACCGCAAGTTTGCAATCCGTAGGTAGTGAGCCAATAAAAACCAGCCATTGAAACCAGCTTTCAAATCTTTGAAGCGCTGCCAACTTTAGTCTCTTTATCTATAATGTGATTAGGCTAACAAAAGGCTGTTTTATCCAAGAACAATGCGACGACGGTAACCAACGCAAAACACATTACAACATTTCTAAGCCGGTCCTTTCCAAGTAGAACCGCTATGTTTTGTAATAAACGATTTTTTTGTTTTCTCTAGAAATGTGAGTCATCGAGAGCAGAAAACACGGGTGGCAATCGACCTCACAAGATGTTGCCATTGGAAATGTTCCAATAGTGAAAGCTTTTACTACAAATATTTTATTTGCTAGGCTTCTCAGGTGTCGCAAAGTTGTTTTTTTACATTCTCTTTAAGGTTTTTATCCTTCAAGGGCATATGAACATCGAACTATGTTTACATTAAATCGAAAGATATGGATAAGAACTAAGAACCAGGATCATTACTCCTTCCTTCAGGGTAGTAAACGGGTTAAATGAAAGTTCATACTGAAGTGATTCCAGTTTTTTTCTACAGGCGGATGCAGTCCTGAGAAGATGATAATTGTATTATCTAACAAAGGAATGGGTATTCATATCGTATGTATCCCAATGTGATTTCTCCCGATAAACCTTTAATAAATGCAGTTCCATTGCTATCTCAGCGAATTACAAAACCCACTTTATCAACAAATGGAGTGTATAAAAACATGAAGCATAAATATGGGTGTTTATGTGGCACAGTGAGGCGTCTGTACATACAGAAGTATATTGAACAAACACGTACATGTTAGTAAATACTGCGGGTTGTTATAACAGAGAACAATGCGTAGGCTACGGTTTGGCCGCTACCGGCTTCGCTAAACCCGAGCCGATGACCCACATTTCAAATACGAATTGGACAAACGCTTGGCCAATTTGTTTTTCAGCCATTTCGGATATCCGGTGACTACTACACTAATGCTTTTGGCATCGATTCTGATGACCTTCGACTGGTATGACTTCTTTACGGTCGAGCTTCTTAGATTTTCGTTCTGCGGATGTTGATAAATATAAATGGTAGAGTAATATGTTTATGTGCTTATTATCATGTTTATCTTTAGTTTTAAAATATGTTAATGTTTTCATAAAACTGCATTATCGTCAGTTTTATCGCTTGTTTACGTTTGCGCACCACAAGTTACGCCGCATTCTATTTCTTTAGTTCTCAAGCGTTCTCGACAAAATCAAGTTCCAGCTTAAATGCGTTATTCTACTTATAAGAATATTTTTTATTGTATTTTGGGTATTATATATGTGTAATGTTATTATTTCTTTTATCAATATGAGTATCAATATTACGTATTGTGTTCACACGTGCGGAATACGTCATGCCAAGTAAGAATAGTAGTCAACAAATCGCCAATTTCATAATAAGAAACGATGATAATATCATCCAATTATGTAATGTTTGTGTATTCTCCCGTTCTTTTATAGCCCTTAGTACCTATAATTTCCAGCTGGTACCACCTATATGTGGCTGGTAATACGGGACTTTTTATCATTACCAGTTTTGTAGTGAAGTTAATTATAGTAAGCTATAATAAAAAAACTTCACTGGTATCTAACTTGTTGTTAGTTACCTACTTAATGCAAAAATCAATTTGGGTATTTTCTGGCAGGTTGGTAATTTGTCAAATCACCAATACATATTAGATATTTGAAATAAAATAAAATGTTAAAGGGTATAATAATCTTCATAATTTATTCTCTCCATTCAATTTATCATACAATATGTAGGTATTCAATATAAAACAATATTTTGTGTTAAATTCATAGAAATATATTATTTCTTTATCTTTATAAACTTACAAATTACTGTTAACATTTTGTCGAAACTTTTGTATAAAAATAATACAAATAGGATTGCCGGCCGTGTGCTAAGTAAAGAAACAAGTTTATTATGTGAGGGCAACATCGCCACGGCCTGCGCCCCAAATATAACAATCTTCTTGTTAATTGGTATTATGTTACTTAACCTATAGAAGACAATGGTACAGAACCATTACTGTAGCACATTAATGGTAACAAAAACAATATTATAGACATATTTTAGCTTTAGTTTACAAAGCGTAGGCACTCGAGATTGCTACTTCATCCTAAAGGTAATCACTCGCACAAATAAATACGTACATCTCGCACTCAGTCATCACCAGGCATCAGTCATCATCATCACGATCATCATCATCACGCAACACAAACGGCGCTCAATTGCGAAATGCTCTCTATTCGTTCACAAATTATATTAACAGGACGGCCTAACGTTACAAAAGTCGCGTCCTCTATAGTAAAGAGCACCGGGTCAGTTCTGAGAAAACATTTTACACTCATACATATTGGGGAAATACTTTGCGCAATACACGCTTTCTCTTTCATACAAGGCACACCAATCTCAGATTCAATCAGTTCAGCATTTACTACTTGAAACATAGCTTAGCGAGTCAAAACGTTCCTTTTTACACGGGCGCTAAACGCCATATCTTTTTTATGAAAAAAAATTAACCTTGTGCAACCAAAACGTGAATCGAAACGTCCGACAGTTGAACACATGGCCGCCATTCCGCGAGGGCGGCGCAGGCGGAATTTTAATTAGCAGAACATCCGCTCGTGACTTGGGTTTATGCGCTGTTGTCAGTTTTACATTACAGCTATCTCTTTCGCACCAGCTGTTTCGTCTTTGCAAAGTTTACAAAACGTTTTTCTTTGTTCAACACAATGGATTTGAAAGGTTATCACCGCATATTGACTTGGACGCACTGAATAACAATAACACTTGAGGAAAACTTAAAACTTCATGTAAATTGTGCAGAAATGAACAATGGAAATCCCCAATTCAGTGAGGCAAGAGCGGCAACATCGCTGAAACGGGAAATTCGCTGTAAAACTGGCAACGTCGCTTCAACCTCGTTCAGTCTACATACGAGTGACGTAGCAAGATTATCCTTTCTAGTTTCTACACTATTCTAAATGAGACAACGCAATACTGATACAAAGAAAACAACAGTTTTCCAACTCACAATGGAAGCTTAAGCTTACGAAGTTGTGACTTGCGCTAAGTACATCCTCGCTACGGACCCGCAACAACAAACCCTGGGTTCGGTCGTCGCGAGCGGCCGGTTCCGCCGAAACACATCACTGGCAATCTAATCTCTCAAACTTAACGATAAGTCCACAGCATTCACAATGTAGCGACTTCCACACCTTAACACTAGGGTCCATAATTAACTATATACACAGTAAAATTAACATCACAAATCGCTTTGTATGCTGCGTCCTAGCGGGCGCGACTAGTTTGGAATGTGGAGGAGGCGGCCGGGGCGCGATCAGAAGTGCGACTCGATGAGGCAGCCGCCGTTGGCGTGCTCCAGCACCTGCTGCTTGAGCCGGTGCACGTGGTCCTTGAGCTTCACGATCATCTGCGCCAGCTCCGCGTTCTCGCCCTTCAGCACCTTCACCTTCTCCTCCAGCTTCGAGATGCGCTCGAGCTTCCGCCGCCGGCACTTGGACGCGGCCACCCGGTTCCTCTGCCGCTTGCGCTCCAGCTTGATGCGCTCCTGCGTGTCCATGTCGATGGGCGACAGCGGCGGCGAGCTGGCGGCGCTGGGCACCGTCTGCGGCTCGTCCTTCACCACGGGCGTGGGGTAGCGCTCCAGCGGCCGGTCCAGGTCGGCGTACACGCGCCGGCCCAGCGGCGCCGCCGGCTCGCCGTGGTGCAGCTTGTCCAGCGCCTCCTCGAACGGCAGCGCGTACAGCTCCTGCTCCTTGGTGGGCGCCGCCACCGGCGGGAACAGCGTGGCCGCGCCCGGCGTCGGCGTCGCCGACGTGATCATGCCGTTCTGGATGATCAGCTTCTCCAGCTCGGGCGAGCCCAGCTTGAGCATGTGCAGGTCGGGCGAGGACAGCACGGGCGCGTTGCCGAGCCGCGCTCGCTTGCCGCCCCGCAGCTCGCCCAGGTCCAGGGTGAGGGTCCGCTTCAGATTTTCCACGGGTCCGCTCAGGGGGAGGTAGTGTTCATCGTACATTGTAGTCTCCATGCCGTGGCCGGAGTGCCGAACCATGTGTCTTCACTGAATAATCCGGTATCACTAAAACTCACAGCGCAAACTTCAAAACTTTCTCATGCGAGCACGCACGTCTTCCTCCCTCGACGTTCCAATTGTTTCTAAACATTGGACAGAAACAGACACGGCTTTTATTCCATGACTCAGATAATCTATTTTTGGACATGTCGCGACGACGCGGCTCTGTGATTGGTCGCTTATGGCGTGATATGCCGAGGCTTGGCGTCGCTATTGGCGCTCGCGCGGAGTGTGGCGCGAGGCCGCGCCGGGCTGTTTACGACTGCTATTACCAAGAATCGGCTGCACTCTTTCCATTATACAATTAAAGACGGACTGTGTCCAACATTTTAGTTTTGATTGACAACATTAACATATTAACGTCATATATTTCAATGTTAATACAAGAATTGTTTGGGAATTTATTTAGGGAGGAATAAGATGAAATAATATTTTTAAGGTGTGGAGTATTGAGAAATAAATCATTTAAATAAGACTGCCAATTAAAACATGTATTGTGATAATAGGATTTTACTTAATCAATGTTTAGATTAATTCAAACTGCATTAAAATTAGTTCTTCTCTTTGTTAACAAAATAAATAATTAAGAATTTTAAAAATTATTATAAAAATATAACTGACAACTCAGGTTTTAAAATTATCACATTAACCATTATAACCGGACAAAATTATCATAATAAAATAATAAAATAAATAAAAATTGTTTATTTCAGAACTTGAGATTTCCATATTTTGTTAGTACAGTATTAGCTTAATAATGTCCCTTAGGAAATAATTTATTTTATGGTCATTAACTCCTATTTTTTTTCAATAAATTGCTCTCAATATCCCACCCCTTTTTTATATTTCCTTATGTATTTACATCACAGTAATGTATTAATCTATTTAAAGTCATCTATTACAAGTTCTCAAAATTGTTTATTTTTCATATGAAATTTGATTTATTTCAAATATTACGTAAAAAATCCATAATTGTAAAAAAAAACACAGATATTTAAACAAAAAAATCGTCAGAACAATGGAAACACGCTAGCTGGGTTCGGCTCGGGGGTGGGGTGCCGAGGGGAGGCGCGGGAGACGGGAGAGGCTAGTGCGAGCGAGCGAGACGCACGACACCGCTCCCCCTCCCACAGCAGATAACGTGACCAAATAGAAGGAAAATAAAGTGCACTTCTAAAATTCCTTCATTTACGTGAACCGATATTGTTTTATGTTATTGTTACGTTTGACCTTCAATTTTAAATAAAATGTTCATTAAGGAACTTTTATGTTTAAGTCGTTTTTTAATGACTTTAAAGCTAGCACGAGATTAGTAGGTAGATTTGCATAATAAAAGCATGATGTTGTTATCTTCGAATCTCTCGGAATTATATGCACTTAAGCGACTACGGAGAATTTGAAATTCTTCACAAAGCAGAGGCAGTTAGAAATGTGCTTGAGGTAGATTATGTTTAAAGTAGGTAGGTATGTAAATATGTAAACTAGTAGCGAATAATTTTATCGTTTCTTTGACATCAAGGCGCTGTGATTGTGCGTAGTCAGATGGAAATAGTTAAGTAACTTTAAAACCGGTTAAAACCTTGATGAATAGCCGAAAGATCGATTATTGCTGTAATCCTCGTGGTACCTACTCGTGGAACCCAGCCACATTATTATTAATAGGTACCTACCTACTACTTGTTTCAGCCACAGGCAGTGATTTGTAAGTAACATACAGCCAATAGTCGTTGGTTCGAGACCCGCAATTAATAATGTACGTATTAAATTTAAAAATTGTGTGGTTTTAAGTAATATTCATAATGTTTATTTTTTAATATGTATTCTTATAACAGGTAATAAAAATTAAGCCGTCACTAGCGGACAAAGGGTTAAAGGCCGCAGATATTTATTATACTCGGTCCACTATAAGAAGCGTCTTTTGACAGGTCGCCGATTGACAACATTGGTGATGTCCTAAAGTATCTCAAATGTGTCAACAATCCGATTGTACTATTATCATTATTCGACTTAGGTACGTTAAAAATAACTGATTTCGATAAACATGCGTTTTGATTTAACATTCTCTTAGATTTATTGTAAACAAATATAAATCCATTTATTTGACTTTATAAATTAAATATAAAACAAGTAAGTCATATTAGTAAATGAAATTTAAATCCAAATGTTGTTACCTTTCTATGTAAAATATTCATTATACCTTATGAACATGTTATAAAGAAGTTTAGATTTATTCATAGCATTTATTTCTATCGATTATTTGTAATCGGGGCACAATCGTTCTAATCGTTTTTCGTAGCACATCACTGAGTTGGCAGTAACCGTCCATGAAGAACAATATTCTTTTTTCAAAAATTAAACGAAAACAATTCGAACTTTCATGGGCGTGAGCTGTCAAAAGACGCTTCATAAAGTGGACAGAGTATAATTATGCTACTCTCCATTTATATTATTCAAAGTTAATTAATTACTCAACTAATGAATTAAAAACATAATACAATTGTTGTTATAAAATTTAAAGAAGGGTAATGTATAATTTAGTTAAGTAGGTACCTGGTGCACATATGTAAGTCCGGCTAAATTCTAACACGCGTCATTTAAATTCAATAATAATTGAAATGCTTTCAAAGTTTAGTTTAATAAAAAACTATTTTATTTCATAGCAACCTACAGATGATAGAATTCAAAAATAAAATATTTTATTTGTTAAAATAAATTACTAAAGTCTGGCTAAATTGTAATTTTACGGCGCCCTACTCATTATTATAGGTTTTCTAGAAGAACAACCAATTATCTTTTCAAGAAGGTTTAGAACTTAGATTTAAATTCATGGTTTAGAATGATTGGCGATAATAACAAATCCTTCAAACAAAACAATTGGCCTAACTCAATGTCCATACTATCTTATCGGATAGCTAGAGAATGATAATTGAGGAATTTAATCAGTGCTTCGTCGATCTGTTCCACTCGATGGGGATATTTTAAGAGGGGTAGGTGTAGCTTAGTGGAACTTCCACTCGAATGAGCAGCTCGCCTAAGGAAGTACCTCCTACCTTACAGAAGACCACAGTGAAGTAGGACTTCGTAACTGTTTTGCTATGTTTCTGTTGGTGAGTAAGGTTTCCAGTGCTCAGTTGAGAAGAATATTGGGTTTTAGAGGCAGGCAACACATCAGCGACCCTTGTGGTTTTGTTGATCTCCATCGGCAGCGGCGATCACTTACCATCAGGTGAACCTCTTGCTACAGCTGTTTGCCTACAGCTGACATAAAAAATCTAACGATGTAAGTAGGTAATATGTCTGAGGTTACCTAACTACCTATACCTAATAATTAATAGATAGGTATGACAATATATTAAATCGGATTACGAACCTAATATCCACTTTACTACCGGATAAGCGCGCCTACCTATTTGTCTGTAATTTTACAAGTCTAATTACCTACAAGGGAAATGAGTAGGAAATCCTCGACTGCTAAAGTCAAACTGTGTAGTACCTAACTGGTTGTTTTTTGTTGAACTCAAACCACCTAATGTTACAGTACTGATCCTTATGATGGTCGAGCTTAAATATCATATATTATGTAGGTTTTCACTAGTGATTTGAATAATATCCTTAAGCTAATTAAGTCGTACCTTAGTAACAGAAAGCAATTTACACAAATAAATAGATTATGCTACCAAACAAAATTCGAAATTACATATTCATCTGAGACAACCCAAGTCCATTTTGGCGTACCACAAGGCAGTGTTCTGGGACCATTGTTGTTCATTATATACATCAATGATCTACCAAAATGTATAGAACACCCTATGGTTTTGTTTGCAGATGACAGCACTGTCATATTTAAATGTAACAATAAAGATACATATGAGATCGGAATCAATAGTTCACTAGAAATAATTATTAGATGGTTAGAATGCAACAATTTAATTATTAATCTTGACAAAACGCAAATTATGACATTCAAACAGAGACATAAAAATAGGTTTATCAATCTTAGCATCCACTATCGTGACAAAATAATAAAAGAATCAAATGTAACAAAGTTTCTGGGACTTCAAATTGATAGTAATATGACATGGAAATCACAAATTGACTCAGTATGTAAAAAACTAAGTAAATTTTCCTATGCACTTTACATGCTCTCGAAAATTGCTGACAGAAATGCAGTCGTCACTGCATACCATAGCTATGTCACATCCACTCTGCGATACGGTATAATATTTTGGGGAAATTCAACAGGCTGGTTAAATGCTTTTAAAGCTCAAAAAAAATGTATTCGGGCAATATGTAAACTGCGGCCCGATGAATCATGCAAGCCATATTTCCAAGAGCAAAAAATTCTGACATTGCCAGCCATGTATATTTACGAATTAGCTTGTTTCGTAAGAAATAACTTGCATAAATATAGGTTCCTTAATTCCAAGCGTAATAATGATAAACTTTGCACCGTGCCACATAAAACTACAATGTTTGGCAACAGCATTTTTGGTATGGCACCAAAAATATATAATAAGTTACCAATGGACTTAAAAAAAATCGATAATATCTTGGAATTTAAAAGGAGTCTCAAGAAAATACTGATAGAAAGAGCGTATTATAGTGTAAATGATTATTTGAATGAAAAAATATAACTGACATTAATATAAAATTGACATAATTAATTTGACATTGTAAAATATTTTATAAAATTAACTATTAAAATTGTAAACTTGTTATGAATTTATGATATAATTATGATTTGTATGCTTTGCAAGCAGGACACGGTGAAACTTAAAATGTATTAATATTTTGTTAACATCTCTATGTACCTGTGTGCCACAAATAAAATATTGATTGATTGATTGATTGATTGATTGATGTACAAGATCGCAAAAAAAAAATGATCAGAGGATATGGTTCCAAAAACGGATATTTGGTGTCAATATCTTCGGATACGGATACGAGACGAACTTCTTAGCTATCCATGGATTCTCCGTGCGGGTGCCGGGTCCATCGCGTGGAACAGAGAGGAATGTCAGTCGGCGCCTGGGACTTTCTTAAGGATTATGTTCATAAGGAATCTGTATACTTTGAAATAATAGTTGACACTTCGCTCATCGCAACGACACGGACATGTTTGGACTTGGGTTGCGCGGATATTACCTAGTAGTTCCTGAGATTAGCGTGTCAAACAAACAAACAAACTTCAGCTTCATTCTATTAGTATAGAATTATAATTTTACTTTTTAGTACTAACCTACCTTTGTTAACCTTCGTGGGTTTGGTTTATGATAGTCACTCAGATCCATAGATTTATAATCTACTAGCGGCCGCCTGCGACTCCGTCCGCGTGGATTTCTTTTTTTCAAAATAAAAAGTAGCCTATGTTCTGTCTCAGAGTCTAAAGATTGTCTGTACCAAATTTCATCAAAATCGGTTGCGAGGTTTAAGCGGGAAAGCGTAACAGACAGACAGACAGACAGACAGAGTTACTTTCGCATTTATAATATTAGTTGGGATGTTCCGACCAAACGGATAACAGGTATGGTACAAATGTTTACGTTAAACAAGTCCAGTCTTTATCTTATCTCATTCTCCGTATGCTTAACATTGTGAAGGACACTTCTAACTCTGTACAAAGCGTTAGCCAGATACCTACTATCTTCAAGACTAGTAGGTAAAGTACGAAATATGAAATTTTCAATTAAGAAAGAAAGAAAGAAAGAAAATACATTTATTGACAAACACATATACACCAACAATTCAATAAATAGTTCAGTAGATATAACAAAAATAAAAGAAAAAAAAAGAAAAACTAACATAGAAGAATAAGTCGTGTAGACAGGTGAAGAGTGTTATGCCAATCAGGTCCGAGCCTCAGCATTAGTTACTACGGCGGCTTTAGCGGCCGCAGCAACGCTGTTGTTCTGGCAGGACCTGTTTGGAGTGGCGTATAATAGAGTGCAATGTTTAAGTTCATGTACGTACATATATAGATATTGATAAATAAATAATAGGTACAGTGTTTAAGTGGGAAAAAAGGTGAACAATTTTATGAAGAGGAGAAACATACATACTTATATGGATAAAATAAAAAATAATAAAAAGAAACACACATAAAAAAAAAAAAACAAAAAATAAATTAAAAAACTATAACTAATCCATAGATCTATAGAAAAAAAAATAAGATAATAATTTAATTGATGACCACACTAAACGTCACATTGACTTGTGACGCTGTCGACGTGGCAAACCACGTCGACAGCGTAACCTAAATACACACTACACATGCAAATATTGGGCTTTAAATTGTATAGGCCGGTCGGTAATAATTAAACCTAAAACAAGGGTCGATGGATAAACGCCAGGACACAGGACGCGAAGTGGGAGCGGGAGAGAGGGATTATGGTGACGTACTAGCCTCACGCGGCACATGGGAGCGACGAACCACACTAAGCGACGTGAAAAACCAGAAGGTAGGATGTAGCTAAGAGCTTTTCTGGCAATCTAAAAGATACTTTTTGAGCTTTTTCCTAAACGCTCCTTTAATTTTCAGGTCACGCAGCGGAGGTGGCAGGTCGTTCCAACACCGCGAGGCTGCAAACCGAAAGGATCCCCGAAAGGAGACTGTTCGATGATTGGAGGTTGACAAGCTGTTGGTGCAGGATCTTTTCGGATACCTACTTTGTTTTTGAGCCCATTCCAATTTTTCAAAGAGGTATATTGGCTTTCCTGTCGCAATGACACCAAACATTAATGTTATTAAATGTAATTTTCTCCTCGCCTCCATCTTCAGCATATCCTGCGCGTTTATAAATGGGGTTACATGTGAGCGGGGTGGGACGTGAACACAGTAGCGAACACATGCATTCTGCACCCGTTGTATGATTTTGGCTGTCCTTTTCAGTAGGCAGGGCCCATAGACAACATTTTAACGGGACTAAAAGCTATATTTATTTTTTTAAGTGCTTGCGTACTTACTGCTTGACGTTTCGGCTGCGATGCTGCTGCCGTGGTTACAAGCGAACATGTTGTCTCATTATAATGCAACGCGAAAATTTCAAGTTGTTCAGAATAATAATTTTTAACAATTTATTGTAATTATACAAATTAGTTTAATTATAGGTTTCTTGGAATGAGTTATCAATTAACAGTAGAAAACAATATCTTGCAAGTGGCAATAATGATGATATCAATTAACGGAAAAAATAGTGACGGGCATAATGATAAGGTATTTGTCATTTAATTTTGTCATGATATTTTTTTCATGATGATTGATTAAATTTAAATGCGGTTATAAATATGTGATATATAAGCATTTTCGACTTAAAATAATGACTTATTTGCAAAAAAAATCAAGCGCCATAGTTTATTGGTTACGATTGGGGAAAGGAATGCATGAAAGATAAACATTAATTACAAAAAAGATCCAATTTATTTAATTATTCTTAATATGTATTTAATTGCATTTGTATGTACTCTTATTATTTATTTACAGCGTCTGTACAGACAACACGATTTACACATAAATTCATCTATCACGATCACAATATTAATTTAAAAATTCCAACTTTTCCCTAGAGATCTAGCCAGTAAACTACTTCAGAGAGAACACTTCAGTTGAGGTAGAATACAAACCTTGTAATTTGGCGGAACATTCTACTAATTGTACTATAATTGAAGTAGCGTAGTCTTCCATTGCACTGAAACAAAACATTGATAATTAAAGTATAACAGAAAATTATTATATTAAAATTATTATAAACTCATAATTTGATAATGGAAGTTGTTTATTTATGAATCAATTTAATCAAACATAGAAAAAGCAAAACCTTATTTGTTCATACAAACGGCTTCAGAGATGCACTTCAAAATTGAATCGCCAAACATCAAATTACAAATCCTGCCACCGGCTACGGAAAAATATTTTGTATCGAGCGAGAACAAAAAGCAAGAAATTCGGTAGATGCTCTTTTAAAATAAACTTTTATAAATTAAAAGTATTACAAGCGTCTTTTGTGGATAAAACCTTAATATAATTAAGTAAGAGGTACTATTAAATACGATATTTGTCTGACAGGTTACTAAATGTCAAAAACCGTATGCTTTCTCGAAAAAACTGTATAACATACAAACATGACGTGACGTCACAATATATTTTGTATTTTCAAATCAATACTTTTTCAGTTTTGATAAGCTGTAATATGTAAAAACCTCAATAGTAACTGTAGCTGAGTGGTTTGTTCCCAAAATTATTATTTTTAAGTAAGAAGAACATAGCATAAGTTATGAATTGTTACTTCACCAATTCACAGTGGTCTTCTATAAGATGTAAGTTCTTCTACTAGTAGGTAAAAAAACATATGACGCGCAAAACAATTTCTATGTAAATCGAATTGCAAAATAAACTACTTTGAATTTGACTTTGACTTCCCAAGACATGTGGCTCATTCGAGTGGAAGTTTCACTCTGGCTTTTTAATCTTCTTCTTTTCCAAAGACGGTATTTGACTGACAGGTCAAATCACCTACTTTTATTAAATGTCAAAAACGTAACCTTGTAGGAAAAACTGTATGAAATACTGAATTGTGACGTCACAAATGTGTGTTGTCAAATCAATACTCTTTTAGTTTTAATAAGCTGTAATAATTTGTTAAAAGCTCAACAGTAAATGTGGGATAAAAATATGAGCTTGGTCTTGGTCAATCTTGAATGTACCCATTTCAATTAAAATATAAATACCTGGTATCCGCCGGGTCGTCACTTGACTGTGACGGAGAGAATTCGTATGTCGTCGAGGTCTTTAATGTAGTTTAATTTTGTCTTTGACCTTACTGCGTCATGTTTTTGTCTTTAACTTTAGTGCTTCATATATTCCTTTATACCTTACCTGGTATCCGCCGGGTTGTCACTTGACTGTGACGGAGAGGATGCGTATGTCGTCGTAGGGCTTGTCTGTCTTGGGGTTGGTCTTGGCGGCACCGATGCTCTGCACCACCTCCATGCCGCGCGTCACGCGACCGAACACCGTGTGCTTGTTGTCCAGCCACGGCTGTCAGGCAACAATATAGGTTAGATTACACAAAATCGGCCAGGTGCGAGTCGGACTCCGTACAAATTCTATTTATGACGTATTATACAAACTACTTAATAGACCTCGTTCAAACCAATTTTAGGTGGAAGTTTGCATGATAATGCTCATAACTTTTTTTTTTGCTTTATCAATCTCATATTTATGAAGTTACAGGGGTGGACACACTTTTTACCAGTTAGTGGAAGTGTCTCCTGTCTGGGCTCCCAAAATCCCAATCCCCTCAGCTATCTTCCAGCTCTCTTTTACGTGATGCATTTTTATTTACCGCTTATAAAACACACAGACTATAATGGGAATCGGTGATATTTATTTGCGCAAATGTCGCACCGTAAACATATGTATAGGGGCCATCCATAAAGTACGTCACACTAATTTCATGAGTTTTTGAGCCCCCCCCCGTCCTTGTCACAGGTGGTCACATTTCTGAGACCCCCCCCTCCCTAGTGTGACGTCACATGTTTTGCAATTTAACATCGAAAAATTATTAAATTAAAACAGCAGTTCCGAAATTAGTTTTATTACCATTTAAATTAAGTACTTTTAGGGTTCCGTAGCCAAATGGCAAAAAAACGGAACCCTTATAGATTCGTCATGTCTGTCTGTCTGTCTGTCTGTCTGTCTGTCTGTCTGTCTGTCTGTCTGTCTGTCCGCCAGTCTGTCACAGCCACTTTTCTCCGAAACTATAAGTACTATACTGTTGAAACTTGGTGAGGAGATGTATTTTGTGAACCGCAACAAGGTTTTTTTTTCTTTTACACGAAAATAGAAAAAAAATTAAAAAAGTGGGGGGTCCCCATAGTCAGAACTGAAACCTGAAATATTTTTTTTTCATTGAATATATACGTGTGGGGTATCTAGGTATGGATAGGTCTTTAAAAGTTAAATTAAGGTTTCTTATATCATTTTTTTCTAAAGTGAATACTTTGCGTGACACAGACCCTTCCAAAGTGGAAAAATGTGTGTCCCCCCCCCCCTCTAACTTCTAAAATAAGAGGATGACAAAACTGAAATAATTATATAATGTACATTACCATAAAAAACTACCAACGAAAATTGGTTTGAACGAAATCTATTCAGTAGTTTTTTTAAAACGTCAAAAATAGAATTTTACGGAACCCTCAGTGCGCGAGTCCGACTCGCACTTGGCTAATTTTTTATGAAATCAACATATGTAGTATCAAATATTTGAAACAATAACAAAAAAATAAACTAATGAATATAAAGAAAAAGAAACTCAATCATCTTCAGTCCATGGACTTTGAACCCAGTCCTTTAAATTATTAAATGTGAACATCGGCATTTGTACTCGAGTCATGGATGTTTATAAAAAGTATTTAAGTATGTCTATCCGTTCCCTAGCTTCCATAGTACAAGCTTCGAGCTTAGTTTGGGGCTAGGCAATTGGTGTGTTAGTCCAAGGCATTTATTATTTATTTATTATTTATTTATTTATAACTGGCATGGCAATCACTTCACAGTTCACTTCGTTTTTCACGTCAGGAACATTTGTGGTGTCAACATCTTTTTCATCAAACGCGATTAGTACCTCTAGATTTTGAAATGTGATGTCACGAAACTTAGGACCCCTCCCACCCCTTGTCACACCATGTCACACTTTGTCGACCCCCTCCCCCCCCTTTACGTGTGACGTACTTTATGGATGGCCCCATATCCGAAAAAGACGGGTGGTACCAGATAGACAACCTTATGTTTTGTAACGACATCTTGCGAAAATATTAAAAAACTCTTGTTCTATCTCTATCGACTGACCGTGGGCGCGAGCGTGATGAAGAACTGGCTGCCGTTAGTATCCGGGCCTGCGTTGGCCATGCTCAGCGTGTAGGGCCGGTCGTGCTTCAGCTGCGGCCGGAACTCGTCCGCGAACTCGCCGCCCCAGATGCTCTCGCCGCCAGTACCGGTGCCTGTAATTAACATTACATTTATCAACATCGTTATAATCCGTCACACAGTAGCGGTTGTAGGGTAGGCGACGAACCGGGGTGCCGAATAAAAGGGGCTTCAACGGCGCCCAAGAGCTATCTTTATAGTTGGAAGTTTTACTAAGTCGTAGAGGGTGCCGTAGAAATCTCGCCCAGGGAGAGTTAAAACCGGCACTGACAAGCTATGTCGCACCTCGGAGGCAAAGTGCTGTAAATTCCCCGGAAACCTAACCGTTAACCTATGGCAGGACACAACTTGCATGTTGGCCTCTCATAAATGAACAGTTATTGCGATATTCACGCTGGGCAGGTAAACGCAGTATGGTGAACGATAATGGTACCACAGAGGAATGTTGAGATATGAATGAATTAATAATGATAGTGTTTTCCTCCTCTAAGAAGTCATATCTGAATGTAGTGAATCAGGCACCCAGTTTCATTATTTCACGCTCATCATCATTTATTACAAATCATTTATTTAATATTGGCTGTTATAATAGATTCTGTTTTTGATATTTCAAGACAACTCATGATAGAACAAATTAAATTATTTAAAATTTTACCATTTACAACAAAATATTGAAATAATCCTCACCGGTAGGATCCCCAGTCTGCACCATAAACCCCTTAATCACCCTATGGAAGACGTGCCCGTTGTAGTACCCGTTCCGCGCGTGCACGCAGAAGTTCTCCGCCGTGCGCGGCACGTCCTTGCCGAACAGACGCACGTGGATGTCGCCGAGAGACGTGTGTAAGATGGCTTGCTCGTAGAGACGCTGGACTCCTGTGGAGGTGTGGAGGGAAAGCGGTAATGGATGGTGAACATAGTGTGTTACTGTCACATGCAGGGGAAGTGTGTATAAGAAACTTATTGATCTCGTCGACTTATTGATACCTATAATTCCACACCATAACAGTGAAAGATCTATCTACGACACGCTTCTGTAGTATCATAGTATCAAATTAATAAGGGTGTTTGTGATTGAAAAATCCGCTAGAAGGTAATACGTAGGCGTGAGGTATAACTGCTATGCCATTGGTGAATTTTGACATATCTGTCGATGTCATGTCAAATTCACCAATCACATACCAGTTAGACCCTACGCCTACCTACTGCCATCTAGCGGATTTTTTATTTGCGAAAACCTTTTTTCCAATAGATACCATTTTGGTTGCATAAACATAAATCTGAGTAGCAGAGTATCTGAGTATTATACTCCACTGCAAAATATGATTCGTAGGACTCAAGAAATAGTTGTGTCTTCAAGAAAATGAGCTTTAAGTAAGCTAATGCAAGATGAGACAAAGCGGGTCCAAATCTTGCTAGAGGCATAATTATATTATGTTTATACCGACATTTAAACCAAGTCATAGTTTTAAAAATATTTAAGACTTTTTGTATGTACAAAAATGTTCAAGTCATTGGATTAATGCAGGAATGGCCCAGTTCGAAACTCAGCCTATAATTTACGTATGGATGTTAGAGAATGTTCTCTAACATCCATACGTAAATTATAGGCTGAGTTTCGAACTGGGCCATTCCTGCATTAATCCAATGACTTGCTTACATTATAAATCTGTTTACCTTGCCCTTCAGTAGCCGAAATAATATCCTCCTTCGACGGCTTCTCGTTGAAGATATCCCTGTCTGCATCAGGGCTCTTGATGTCGTCCGGACTGCGGCGGCTGAACATGTAGAAGCGGTTCTTCTTGTACGCGGTGCAGAACAACGTAGGGTCCGTCTTCACGTTGAGGAGGGTAGGGTTCTCGGATCCTTCCATTTCGAGGGTCGTCGCTACTTTAGGCTGGTTTGTTCTACCCTGTAATTTACGAAGTTAATAAATAAATAATAATTAATTTTCTGGACTAACACACCAATTGCCTAGCCCCAAACTTAGCTCGAAGCTTATAATATACTTACATACTATGGAAGCTATCGGTTTGTAGCCAGGGTCTCTGACCAGTAGACCAACAGGCCCGTCAAAAATTAGAAGGGTCATCATCCTCCTAGTGTTTATCCCGTTTCTGTGCGGGGTCAGCTTTGACCATGATCCAGGATTTGGCGAGTCTGGTTAAACAGTGAAGCGGCTGCCATCAGACCTTCGTTGCCCCTAGAGGGGAATCCGACAGGCACATAGGCACAAATCCACGCATAGATTTTTCGAAAAATCCAGATGTGTGGGCCCGGATTCGAACCACGGTCCTTACGTATGTAGTCGCGGTCCGTACCACTAGACCACCATCGCGCATCACCATCATGTGGACTGAATTGTGATCGCAAGATTTACCTCTGAAGTCGAAACGACTAGGCGGGTATTCCTAACTAATATAGTTATTACTATTCAATGTAGCTGTTACTGTCACTAATATCACCTGAAACAGCGCCAGATGCAGCGGGCGCAAGTTCTCCGGCTTGCCGAGCGTGGCGGCGCAGCGGTTGGTGACCAGGTTGACCACCTTCACGCCCAGCATCGTCGCGTACACCACGAAGTGACCGCTCGCGTCGAACAGGATGTTGGCGAAGTGCACCGAGTCCGACTTCTCGAGGTCGCGCTCCGCTGCCATTCTGAAATGTGTTTTTATGCAATATCTTGTGTAAATATACTGCAGCAGTAGCAGTTTTAGGGTAAGGCAACGGCACGGGGCGCCGGATAAAAGGAGACCTATCCTTATTGTTCGAAGTTGACTTAGTTGTAGAGGGCGCCATAGAAATCCCTGGTAGAGTTAAAACCGGCACTGTACGTCAGGTTAATACCGTTATATTATTAGCTTTATTATATATTTATTTATTATTTATTTATTTGCTTATCACATGGTGTAATAAAATATAAATATAAGTATGTATGTAATAAACGTAATAAATATAGGTAAGTATAAGAATGTATGTAGCTTGTAGGGTAAACTATAATCAAATGAATAATTGAAGGTTGCATATTTATTTAATCACACACATTGTTACTGCTAGACGTGGGCTTCATCCATGGATGTAGGGTGTTATACCACGCTCGGCAGAAGTATACGTGATGGAGTACGATAGTCAGAGTAGAATGAACATTCATCCCAACACAAAAACATCATATTATGTTTAACATTTTATCATGTTAAATCATACACATAAATTAGTTGATTTTTTTACAATGAAAAAGAAGTGCTACTCATTTGCGATATCTCTTTATCCATTTTACTCTGTATCAGGAGTAAATTGCTACAATATTCATATAAACAAAATAAACTGGAAATGATAAAATGGGGTTATCAAGTGTGGTTATTTATTTAACCTACATGCATATTATTGCAAACCTAGACCCAACTACTATTATGAATACGAAAGTAACTCTGTCTGACTGTCTGTCCGCTTAAGCCTCTTAACTGATTTTGATGACATTTGGCATAGACCTTGAGAAAGAACATAGGATACCTTTTTTTGCGAAAAAAAGGCATCTGAAATCCACGCGGGCAATATCGTGGGCGGCCACTAGTAGTATATAATTATTATGAGACAAACTTCTCCGTGCGGGTGCCGGGTCCATCGAACAGAGAGGAATGTCAGTCGGCGCCCGGGACTTATGACCCAGCGTGTAGGTTTAAGGGGCAGTTTAATAAATAATGGTTAAACGGTGCTTACCTCCTCCCAAACTCCATGTTGGGCAGCTGCTGCGTCTGGTGCTGCAGCTCCTGGAAGCGCTGCAGGCTCTCGTCCAGCACCTTGTGCAGCTTGCCTGACAGGAAGTGGAACACACGCACCTATTACACGCACGGACAAAAAAACTCACACATCAAATACATGTTGACATAGAAATGTTTTTCGCAGCAATTCGAGAATATAAAATGATGATTAAAATAGCAAACTTATTAGTTTTTAAAAACAAAAATAAACACCAGAGTACTGTATTGTCCTCCGTGTTGTATAAGATCTTTCTTGGGTACAATCCCAGTTTAGTTTAGGCTTTTAATGTATTCAATTATTTATAAATGTACAGTGGAACCAGTGAAAATAAATATTCTACTACTTCCATTGCCAAGTCCAATGGACTAAAAGCATCCCTAGTTTCATGGGGCAGATATCCAAGATCGGCTTTATGCCCTAGAATATGATGGGTACTGTATTCTATAAGGCAAATATTCATCTACTCTTGAAGAGGACTTAAAACACATTGCTAATACTAATAAAGCAATTAACAAGCACACTGTTCATTCTCATAAGTTTGATAACTGCTCCTCACCTTTCTATCCAAACTTATAGACGCCATCTTCTTCCCATCTGGCGAAAAAGCTAACCCTGTAGGATATGTCTTATTCTTCACAAAATCAAACAGATCTGTATCCAACTTGGACTCAAAGTTCACTATCTTAGGGAACTTGTACTCATGCTTCGGGCCCGTCCAGTACTCCACGATGCCAGCTTTGTCCACTGATACCGCTGTCTCAAACACCGGGTTGTATTTGATGGTAGCCACTGTGCTCTGGTGGAGAGTCTCGAATGTGTGTAACGGTGCCCCAGATGCTTGAGTACCGTCGAAGATATGTATTCTGTTGCTTCCCTTTTCCGATCTGTGAATTGTTGATATTAGTTACATTTGTTGTTAAGTTGATATTTATCTTGATACAGCACATTCAATTCAAGAATAAGTTGGTGAATAAAACATTTATAAACTAAAATAACTTATTTAAATAAAATTTATTTTGATTTCATTGAATTACTCACACGGCTAATGCTGATATAGGGTCACCCGCAGAATGAACCCACTCTGTACAATATGGTTCAAAATCTATTGTAATCATATTGATCATGTCTGAAAAACATAAAATTAGAATGAATAACTTAATAGTAACCATATAAGTGGAAATAATTTGTATATCAAGAAAAATGTGTACTGTTTTAAAGTTAAAGTATAATAGTACTAGCGGCCGCCCGCGACTCCGTCCGCGTGGATTTCGATTTCCAATATCCTATGTGTTATTCTGATGTATAAGACATATTGTGGTAAAGTTTCATTCAAATCCATTCAGTAGTTTTTACGTGAAAGAGTAACAAACATCCATACATCCATACATCCATACATCCACACATACAAACTTTCGCCTTTATAATAGTAGTAGGATATAATTATTTATCATTCCAAGCATGATCCAGAACCTGATCAGATGACTGTCACTCATGTAATATTGCGGCTACCCAAATCAAGATCATAGTCAGTGTATCAAGGGGTCCACAATATAACAGGGATAAATAGGATGAGAGATATTAATATAAGACAAACTTAAATTTAGTTCTTACCAAAATTAATAACATCAAAAACTTTAACTGTCTTTTCCTGTGAAGCTGTACATAGTAGAGTCCCAGTACTGTTAGCAGACATGTGGCATATTGGAGCGAGGTGGCAGCGGAAGTGTTTCACAAATTCTATGTCCTCCTCCTGGAATTAATTAACATAAGTTCTTTATTACTATAACATTATGATAATAACTTTATAAATAGAAAATAAACCCATCATGAACAGGGCTGTCTTTCACCTATTAGAGGCCCTAGGCACATGGGCCTTTAAACCTCAAGTTTGGTAACAGCCCGGCCTTGATCTGGGGTCACAGTCGAGGGCCCTTAGCAAGTGCCGATTGTTCCCAGGGGCAAATAGGGGTCTGAGCATGAGAATGTATCTTTTGTTGTACAATACAAAGTTATTAAAAATTTGTTACCTGTTTCTTCCAAAACTTGAGATGTCCATCTTGACTAGCAGTGATCACAAAGTCAGTCTTTGTAACAATAATATGTGTGACTACATCTCGATGCATGTAACTACGTTCATACGTCTCAGAACTTGGTAGATTTTCCATGTATAAAGATTCAAACTCCAAAACTGTAAACAACAACTCAGAATATTTAACAATGGTATATTATAGTGTTATTTCAATTCAAGAAACTGTTATAGTTGATAAACATTATTAATCGATGCATCTATTCATTTATTGCGCTATAAATTGAAGTATAACCTTTTCTTTTCTTAGGTTTAGATTTTGCCGCCTCAGACGGCATAGGTCCAATCCAGCCATCCCCGTCATCAGCATCCTCAGTTTTTTCTTCACTAGCAGGCCTTTTTTCTGCTGACATGATAATGGATCAACTGGCCCTATAGAATTTAATTCAGAATATCACTAAATGATTAAGAACAAATTATTGCCTGCAATCAACAACGTTGACACCAAGTTGACACTGTCTGTACCTGTAATGCTAACAAATTGAAACGTCTTTATCTCAATAAAACTACTGAAATAAACCAATGCTACCTAATTTGGCAGGTTAAAAAACGCTATGTTCGCTATAACCCATATTTATTAGTAAACAAATTGCATTAATCCTATTGGCCAATTTTTTTTACAACTTATACCATTGGTTGCTAACGAAATGGTATTGGCGGATTGAAATTATCCATAGACTAATAGCAATCGTTCTCAGCGCACGCTGTATAAATTTAGATAAACTTTCAAAACAAAAAGATATTTTTAAAACTTGCTGATATACTATAATTAAATCTTATTTTCTAAATAAAACGCTTTATCAAGGAAACGGTTGAGATTTATAAAGTGAATATTATATTTTTCTTTGTTTCACATAATGAAGAGTCACGTTTGAAAACTTTTTAATAGCTCCTGTCTATGATCAACATGTCTTTTACGAATTCGTAGTGATGGTGGCTGGCTTCCTTGCAAACCAAGCGTCATAAATTACAGCTAATTTGTAAATTTTACTTAAATTTTGGTCGTCCAACGATCTAAATAATAGTGATTTAAGTGCTCAAAAAGTTTCACAACTGATCGGTAAGTGTAAAGTGAAAAATTCCCAGTGAAACCGCGCGCTACCGGTGCCCTACACGTGGTTTGGGTACTATACCGCGTACGTACGTTGCCAAGTGTTTTCTTCAAATTGTTTTACTGATATTATCACGACGCATATTCGTAAGACGAAATACAGTGTAATTCTACTATTTTTAAGTTAATGCTTTCCATTTAGGTTGTTTATTCGATGTGTTAGTTTGACAATCGGCGGGTCACGTCTGACAAGCTGTTGAGGTAAATTATTAGAAAATATAGAGGTTGAAGTATATTTAGCGCACATTTTAATATATCTGAAGGTTTTCGGCAACCAATTTCACAATTTAGTCTCGTTTTCAGAATGATGATGTGTCGAAAGTTTTCGTGTGCCTTGCTCGTTGGATTTTCTCTTTTTTCTCATGAACATAAAGACAATGACGCATCTCTGTGCTGTAGAGTATTTGTGTGAAAGTCATTAGGTAGATTGAGTTTGTAGCATAACCTTAGTTTGTAGACATACATGATCCTAACCTGTTTCCACACTGGTCAAACTCAATCAAGTACAAACATTATCTTCACAAGTGACATGCACATGGGGAAACGTGTGATAATGAATCTTTACATGTAAAAACTTCATTTCATTACAAAGTCTTCATTGATATTTAATAATTTGATACTTATACCCATTTTAAATGCATATTTCAACCTTTATTTACTTTCTAAGATTGTGTAGGTAGGTACTATTTGTAACTGCTAACTTAGAAAGTTTATTCAATGGTTATTGAACAGGTGACACACAGTATACAGCATTCTATATTTTAGCGAGAAATAGATTTCACAGCATGAACATACGCACATCTGGACTCTTTACATTGAGGATATTTAGTCATACTATGTCACATTTCCCATGACTCATTATAGGTTAATATGATGTAGTGAAGCGGCCAATAAATTGACATGGCAGTTATTGTAATCAATAATTTATCAGTCTTGTTTTTTTACTCCTATTGTATTGAAATAGACAGGTTTGAAGTATTTACTAAGTTTTCTCAACATATTTTAGTCGACACACATTTTAAAGTAATAATATCTCTAATATTATCAAATTTCAATAAATCATTAAATTTTGTACTAAATCTTTCTAGTTTGGAGCAGCGAAACCGTATTCTTGACGCCAAACTAAAGATTAAGGAATAAATTTAGAACCATGATAAAAAAATGTACATAGTTATAGTTTGTGTGAGTGTGAATGAATAAGTAAATTCAACTATGTGCATTGGACATACATGAGTGAACTAATTGTTGGTATAATTTGTAGTCAGCTGAAACAACTGCATACATTCACTCACTATTTGTGGCATGAGAAGTTATACAGTAATCACTTTAATTAGATTAGCCACTTTCTTACTATTGTTATGTTCAGAAATGCTTGTAATGAATTGGTTGTTCTTTTTTATCAATTAAATCATGATTCGGCAGCTTAATAAATTTAAATTTTTTATCAATTATTTATGAAATATTTGAAGTCGAACTGTAATGATTAATGAAGACTTGTTAAAAATACATACTGCCTCTTTGCAAATGCCCAATTCACAATTTCTGTAGCTGTAGTTATTGGACTGCATAACCAAATAGATTTTTAAGATTTGTTGCTTTAGTATTGTGAAAATATTAATTTTGATAAATTATAATTTTGTATTTTGTGTTTTACCTTATCTATAAACAAAGGTAAAGTTTGCTAATTTCTTCTATCTTATTATATTGTTGTTTTAATTTCAGTTTGTATTTAGACCATTACATAAGCATTGAAAATACATTTTAAGGCATGTGATAGGTGGTGTTAGAATAGGAATTTGTTTAATTATTCTGTGTATTGACAACACCTATGTTGCATTATTAAAGTCAGAGTTATAAATCATTTAATTGGTATTCCTAAAAAACATTTTACAGATATAGTGCCACGAAATATTAACAACAGTATATAAAATATCACTTTGTAATTCTATGAAGTACTCTTGATCCAATTCTGTTTATCATGCCGACTGGAGCGGCATACGCATGTTAATTGAAGCAATCGTACGCAATTTACCGTGATCTTGGCGCCGCGTTATCACAGGTCGCAGCCACGCGTCACCAAGTAGCGATGGAGATACGCCCCTTAGATGTTGTGGACTACAGTACATACTGAATAAGTTGGCCAGACTCAAGTTATTCGATAGTGGCTGCATAGAACCCATATCTTTAGGACTCATTAGCATTTGAATTAAAAAATGTAATTAAGAAAAATCATTCCCCATTTGGTATTTCCGGGATTGCACCTGTGCGTATAACTAACTTCAGGCTGGTCAAGTTATTTGTCACGCTTTGTACCCGCGTGAATGATGCTACTGCCGCGCAAGAGTAGGCGGAGGGTAATGACCTCAAACTTGATTTGTGTCGCTCATACGTTATCGTTACAAGGTCGTGAACAAAACTTTGTCACTAGGTTAACAATCGTTAATGCTAGGTGCCTACTTTCATTGGCTTTTTTCCAGTTCTTGTGGCCAGCCAAAAGTACCGATTTAATAGGGCAAACTCGATTTAAGTATCTACCAAATTGCGTAGCATTCATTATTTATCTCGTAAGACGCAACGAAATTGTTTTGTTTATCACTAGTTTAATATAGACAGGCCGCTTTTACGCTGATCAAAGTTTAATAGTCTAGCTAGCCCTTAGAGAGTTAATGTCTGTTATGGCAATTTATATCTTACATCATCTGATTAGAGCTCAACTGAGACTGCGGTGGTACCTATACTCGCTCCTCCATCAGCGTTTAAGTTGGTTTCATTAGAAGGACATTAATATACGAACACTCCAAACTACACTCGATGCCTTCAAGCGATAAAACGCCGTGCCACACGCCCAACTTAACGCCAATCTACATGTTAATTGGGCGCACCCTGAAAATGACCTTTGTTTGCACCTGCGTATTTTAAGTAACTCGTTCAACTGCAAAAAATAGATGCAGCTCTATAGGTCGCTACAGAGAAGGACTTAATTTAGCAGAAGGGCTGTCCTTCGAGCATAATTAAGGTCTCAAGTCAACCCTTGTATACAGGATGTAGGGGTCGTATTATCTGAGCAAACTGAGGAGATCGAGTAATGCAGACATTCCAGGTGGATCCGTTTGGTTGTTTCCACAGCCACCATTATTTTTAATAAAGTTAACACAACACATATCTTTAGGGTATTCATAAGAATATATCAAATATTATACATATAACAAATGTTCGTCAAAAACTGGATTGCAACAGGCTGATGATAATGATATCTTAAAATGGTTTTTGTGAAGAAAACTCGTGGCATCATGCGTTGCTGGGAATCTATAGTTTATTTAATCTGTGATCGATATTACAATGCGATATGTTATATTTTGTTCCAGCGATGAGTTCAAGCGTATGCTACAAATGCAACCGGACGGGGCACTTCGCCCGCGAGTGCACCCAGGGCGGTGGCGTGGCCCCGCGCGACTCCGGCTTCAACCGCCAGCGCGAGAAGTGCTTCAAGTGCAACCGCACTGGCCACTTCGCCAGAGACTGCAAGGAAGAGGCCGACCGTTGCTACAGGTTAACTGCACTGTTTTGTTACTTAGGTGGCCCCTTAAAGCTATCGAGGAACTCGCACAATTTCAGTACTTTCCATATTATACTGCCAAGCTTGCTGGGTGATTACTCAATCACAAATCAGCGTCGAAGTACTCACTTTGACGCTGATGTATGTCTTAATGTTAGTTGGTAGGTAGGTACTGCCTACTAGGCAGGTAGTCAGGACAATAGTCTTAGTTTTTTTTTAAGATAATTAGATGTTTGTTACCGAATTTTCTGGGATATAAGTCTAAAAAAATATTAGGATTTCTGCTTTATTTTGCTGCTAGTCGACTTCGTGCGGCATTACCATCGCTTACTATTACCTAAAAGTCGTAAATAGTTTTCCTAAACTAGTCTAATAGATTAATTGAAAACGCCGACAGCAAGTTTTATGAGTATGACTGAAGTTAATTGAATTGGTAGTGCAAGTATTATTTGCTAATGAATATTCAGTTTAAATATAGACTGCACAACTTATAAACGACGGTTTTCCTGCTCTGTTCGTAATTTATTCGGAATTTTTAAGTGCGTGTTCTTATCCTCTGGCTATTTTTGTTTTCTTACATAATAAAACTCATTCAAATAGGTAATGTTTGTTAATGTAAAAATGCATCTGCTCGTTTTTACGACATGGACATAATTGTCCATTATCTTACTCGATTATACACTATTTCAGGCAAACTTCATCCAATTCACTGCAACAGATAGGCTTTTAGCTTCGGATTTTACCGTTTAGAGTTATAAGAAGCCTTTCATCTGTCATTTTAGTTGGCAAGTTGTACGAAGCCTATTGGAACTATGTAGTAGATTAAATATACGCGCTAGTTTTCGTTTTATGCTCATAATGGCCTCGGCTCAAGGCTGCAGGCCTGCGCGTACATGTTCGATCGGCTCTTCTATTGAACTTGTACCGGTCGCCTTGACCTTACACTAAGTCCTATGTTTGTCAGAACGATAACATATAAATCTGTATAATTTAGTCTGACCACTACATACAACACTACATTTAACTTGCTTTTAAAATGATGGCATCCTTTGTAATTTACACATATTTAAGTTATGCTGGTCGGTTGCAACGCCTTTTTGTTAATTATATTCCTGGAACAAAGTTGCTGCATCAATGAATGAACAGTATAGGTACCGCATATTAACATTACCGATAACCATCGGCAAAATTGTCACATCGTAATACAGTTTTAGTACTTTTATAAAACTGTTTTGCCAGCTCAATAATGTCACAAGGTTTTCTAATGCGTCATTTGCTATGATATCAAGAAGTACTGTAACTTGGACAACATTGTTCAGCTGAAAAGGGACAAATCGAAAAACTGAAAATATAGTTCTATTTACAGCCATATACAATTTTATTAGGAAACTCTTAGTAAAGAAGTGCGAATTTAATGCAATAATCGGCTTGAGCAGTTCTCACCAGCGATATTTAGCATTAGAAGTAAACATAATTAGAATATCTGAGATGTTACAATCGATATTGTATTGACAGATTGATTGATTGCGTGTGCGTTGCGTGTGCTCCTCAGATGTAACGGCACCGGGCACATAGCGCGCGAGTGCGCGCAGAGCCCGGACGAGCCGTCGTGCTACAACTGCAACAAGACGGGGCACATCGCGCGCAACTGCCCCGAGGGCGGGCGCGACAGCTCGGGCCAGACCTGCTACAACTGCAACAAGGCCGGCCACATCTCGCGCAACTGCCCCGACGGCACCAAGACCTGCTACGTCTGCGGCAAGCCCGGACACATCTCGCGCGACTGCGACGACTCCGAGCGGAACTAACACACGCCTCCCAACTACCTATATATATAAATACTATGTATATTATGATGCCACGCACGGACGATAAGCAAAGGACGCGATACGCGCACTAGATCGTAAGACCACACGACTGTATGAAATTAATGCAAAGGAATTTAAACAGACGCAGCAGTGTACTCTCGATGCAGACTGAGGAGTATGATTTTTAAAATGTTGACTTGTAAATAGGTCTCCCGCCGCGCGGGCGCCGCTCGCGATAGGTTAATGTTGTTCTTGCACGGTGAACGAGTTATTGTGTTTTTAAATCATTTAATAACCATGATTGAACTATTGATGAGGTAGCGTTACAGTTTTAGCATTACAGAGTATATATTTAATATATTTTGTACAGATTTTTTTGTCAAAAGATAAATTGGATGCTGGCGTACCATGAGTTTTCAATGGAAGAGTGGAGGCCCCGGTGTTCCCGTACCCTACTGGACTCTCTTGTTCGTCTCGTTATACAGTATATGTAGTTCTTACTTGATCGTTCTGCGGTCCGACGAGTCTCAAACTTCATCAGAATATCACCAATGGTGATTTATTTATTTTATTGATCAATTCCTTTGTTTATGTGATCCTGCTAACTTGTGGAGAATTCAGTGGTTAATTAGAATTTCATCAATCAGAATATTTTTTATTTTGTTATCCCTATCAATGTGTCTGTGTTCAGTACATTTGAATGTGTAAAGTTACTTGGCTTACTCAGTGGGAGATAATAAAAATCTTGCCTTATTATTTCAAGTTTCCATTTTGCCCCAGACTCGTATCAACCACCCTAGTGATTTTGTTTATAATTTTTCGTTGACACATTTGAATCTCCCAACAAAAAAAAAACTGAGAAACGAATAAATGACAGAACAAGAGGGCAAACCTATCCTATCGCCACACCCAATCACTAATTTTTCACTTATTACATTTTAATTGGCTGTAATGATGTGGTGGTCGTGGAGATAAGTCGCGGGTTCGATACCCTCGCCTGATTGAGTAAAGACGGGTGTTGAGACAAGTATTTCTGATACTTTCACCTACGCGTGAAACAAAGCCCTGTAAAGTAAAAGTTCCTACAACCTTACAGATATTCCACTGCTTGTGGCATACTGACTTCCCTGGAACATCAAAGATACCACTTGCTCAAATAGTTTTTGGTGGAGTACGTAAGTATTGTAAGTATGTACATATTTTCCTTGTATATAAGAGAAAAGTAAGTGAGGTACATCCAGCTAATCGGATGAACCGATAAGTTCAAGGGGATCTTGAACTTATGAGATCACGGGGATCCCCTGGGTGATCAAATCCCCTGACTTGACGAATATAATAAACATTACATGTGGTATTATACAGCGAAAAGGATGCTACATAATAAAAGTAATGTAGGTACGGGTCAGTTGCCACCCGTCCAAATTTCGAAAACATTGTCCTTCGTCTCGACGGCCTATCCGTTTTGCCAAGTATTTAACAAAATCCAATAGAATTCATTAATTAATTCACGGAAACTAGATGTATGTAGTAATAGGTATAAATGATATAATCTGCCGTATGGTCGTGTCTCATGCACAAAATTTTAGATTGGGCCAGCAGCACAGTAATCTAGGTACTGCCAGCAGAGAATGGTAGTTCCAGCAGCGTGTGTGAACATAATATTATTGTTCCCACACCAGTGGACTGAGCAGAATGAATGTCTTATTAACGTGGGTGGGTGCAAGCCAGTGCAATCAAAGGCCAAAACAAATATGTACCGTTATTCGTAACGTTCTCAGTCGGTAAACCGAAAATGACAAGTTATCGGTGTTTCCATAGAGTATTTTTTCAACTTACCGGTTTTCACACACCACTAGAGCCGGGCGTGGTGCGGCTGCGCAAAGAAACAAGCAAAGCCATTTCTGAATGAAGTGAGGAATAGAATGGCGTTAACGTTTTTGTTTATTTCAGTCAATTAACTTATTTTATTATGAAACTAGCTTTATAAATCAATTTTTCATTGTAATATTAAGACGGTGAGGTGTTAGTGTCAATGATATTAATTTCGGCCGGGCAAATTTTGTGAAATCAGGCGTTTCCATGGGCGTTAACTTCAGGTTAAGTTGTTGTTAAGTTTATTATTAAATTAAAATTAGGGTTAATTACTACTTCAACCCCTTTTTCTCTATCCACAATACAAACTTCATTGATATTTCAGTCGATTGAATAAGGACTTAACGTTTGTCAAGTTGCATTTAGTTGTTTACGTTAGGTAACGTCTGCACGTAATTTGAAACTTGAGTTAAAGTTTACATCCCAGAGATATTGTACTTGAACAGATATTTAACCCTGCTGTTTTCTTTCCGATTTCTTAACGTTTAGGGCATCTCTAGAAGTCATAGTTACTGTAGTTCCTTTATTATATCAATACTGACCCCATTCTACTCCTACAGGCAGCTGAATACGAAGACTGAAAGATGAATCTCGTACTAAATTTTATAGTTTTAGTAGCAGTAATACAATCATGTTGGGCACAAGACTACAATCCAACATACAACCCTAACATAGGTTCCTCCAGCCCTACAAATGACTATCCTGGGTTGAACAATCCAAATGATCCTAGGTATGACAATCCCTACGATCCAAGTAGGAGATATCAGAACCGAAATCAGGCCAATACCAATCAGAATGTGTATGATCCAAACCAGAGATATGACAATAGGAATGATCCATCATATTCCAATCAGAACACTTACAACCAAGATAATACTCCAAGACCCTCTTGGGATAGCAGTAGAACATACAGTACATCATACAAGAGCTCCCCATTGGAACATGATAATGTCATCATAAATGAAGCGTAAGTAAATCCAACAAGAAAAGCTTGATTTTAATTGACTGTGACTGTTATTGCATGTATATTTTCTGCTTTAGAAACATAGAACAATGAAATAATAAACAAAATGCATTTAAATAAATACTTTTTTTCAGTACATACTTCATTGTGGCATCCCGCATGGTCCGACCAGGGCAGATATACAAGATATCAGCAAACATCTTGCAGGCCCGGCTCCAGATGACTGTCAGGGCTTCCATTGCCCGGGATGGGGTTGAAATAGCTGATGTCATCCAGAGAGTCAAGGAGGGAGTTCCCGAAATATTGAATATGAGGGTATGTTATATTGATTTTATCAGTATTTTAATGAAAAAGTTGAAATGTAATGGTTGGATTTGTACAAATATCAATATTTATGGTCTAATGAACTTAAAACAGCTTGTAGTCATGTCACAGAAAGGATCCTAAATAGAAATGTTTATGAAAAGTATAGAAGTAGTACAGCCAATACAATAGACTGTAATCATGCTCTTATATCATCATAATGAATACTATTCATTTAACTATGTTATTTTATTTAAAATATTGTTCTTTATTGTACCCAGATACCAGCATCATCAGTACCAGGAGACTATAAGTTAAGAGTGGAGGGTCTCTACCTAGACAACCCATTCGGAGGCAGGGCATTTGTGAATGAAACATCACTTGCCTTCTCTCGGCGATTCATGACTATTTTCATACAGATGGACAAGCCTGTGTATATGCAAGGGCAAACTGGTAAGTTATAATACAATTTTAATATTATTATTTAATTTAAATTTCATTGTAATTGTAATGTATGATGTCTCTTTCTAATGTTACTTTGAATAAATACATTTACTTAATTAAGTTACTTGAAAGTATTAAGTACTGCTGCTTTTTGGCCTCCTCACATACTTGTTCTTCCTTTTTAAGCTTTAGCTTTATTATAAGTATGTTGTAAATGTTTAATGGTGAAAGAAATGTTAACATAAGTATGACCTAGTATTTATTGTTTGTTTCAGTTCGTTTTCGCGCCATTCCGATAAGCACGGAGCTAAAAGCGTTTGGAAGGGCTATTGACGTTTATATTTTGGATCCAAATGGGCATATAATGAAAAGATGGCTGTCAAGACAGGTAAAATCACATATGTATTAAAGTTTTTACTGAAAAGGCTTATAAAAACTATAAAATATTGTTCCTATTTTCTATGTTATGCATACATTGCAATTACATTACAAGTAACAATTTCACTCCTTGAAAAAACATGAGTGGGGCTACATAATGTCATTGTGGTTGAAACTATATGGGCTACATGCAGCACAATATGAGAACATTGGCCGTAAAGGATCTGATAACATTAACTGCTTTGTGTTTAATGCTGCATTGTTTACTCATATGTCCACCACTGTTGCAACTATATATGAATAGCATTATTTTAACTGTATGTTTTGACCAACTTTTCTATTATCCTTCCAACTTGGGCAAACCATAAGCTAAATATCTTGATCACAACTATTAATTGGTTATTGTATTCAATTTAAGAAATGAAACTACTTCCCATGTGCATTGTCCATAGGAGGTCATTCATTAATCATGTCATGTTCTTATTCGGATTTACCCAAAACCCCCCCCCCCCTCCCCCATGGTGATGCATGGTGAGGTGATTTTAAGGACCCCCTCCCCCTTTGGCATCACATGACTTATGAACGGCCCCTAATCGGTTAGGTTTACAAATCCACGCTAATCTCGCACCTGCCATCCGCTCAATCACTTGTCTCCGCCCCACGTTACTCTACAGGTGTGTTTGTATTATAGCTGCATTTCAGTTTTACCACATTAAGATTCTTAGCAAAGCAAGGGGCATAGCTTACTAAAGTATACGAATCGAGATTATTAACTTAACTAGTAGTCGCCCGTGACTCCGATCGCGTGGATTTCGGTTTCTGAAACCGAAAGGAAGTTGTCGAAGAAGGGTCTATAGCTTAAAGCCTTCTTCGGCAAATGGACTATCAAACTCAGTTACATTTTTTAAATTTCGATCCCAATGCTTCTGAGATTATCGCGTTCAAACAAACAATTATGTTCTTTGTACAGAGTAACTTCGGAACAGTAAGCCTGCAGTACCAGTTGTCGGACCAGCCGCAGTTCGGCACGTGGACCATCAGGGTGGAGGCGCTCGGCCAGATGGAGGAGACGCAGTTCCTAGTGGAAGAGTACTACCAGACGAGGTTTGAGGTGAGTAGATTGAATTATCATGATAATTGCAGCTAAAGGATGTCCACTGTTGGATATGGCGATAGGAACGTCAGAATCACATTAGAATTTAGATTTTGGGATTTTAGTTGGCACATACACACACAACTTATGCCAAACATAGAGAGAGAGAGATTATTCACAAATAGACAATACATCAATGGTAGGCAGGCCATGTTCTGCTGATTTTATAGGTTCTATAATTGAGCAAATTAATTTCACGAGTGCGTGAGTGAGTGAGACTGCTTCAATGTTATAAGTTGTTGCAGTATAAATAAAATAGTGAATCAAATAGCAAAGTAAATACTTTTTTGTAGACACCAAGAAACAGTCTGCCAACCAGACCCGTCTCCCACTGGGCATATGCCCTTGCATTGATTGAGGCCCCAGACCAGGTTCTGGCCCCACGTTTTTTAAACAAGAGATTTAAAGGCCCATGTGCCCAGGGCCTCTTATAGGTATAAGACGGCCCTGCTGCCCTCTGAAAAATAATGACTTAATTGTGTCAATACTACAACCAGGTGAACGTGACAATGCCAGCGTTCTTCTTCAACACGGACCCGTACATCCACGGACGGATAATGGCTAACTACACGTCGGGAGCCCCAGTACACGGCAACCTGACGCTCAAGGCAACGGTGCGGCCCATACCGCAGTACCGACCGCGGTACTACACGAGAGGGCAGTTCAACAACCGCGGCCAGTACGGTATACCCCAGCAGGGTTACGCGACCAGCCAGTACACTAGAGGTATGTGGTCTTATATGTGAGTGTAACATTAGTCAACGTGTTTGGTACACGGCAACCTCACGCTCAAGGCGACGGTGCGGCCCATACCGCAGTACCGGCCGCGCTACTACACGCGGGGGCAGTTCAACAACCGCGGGCAGTACGGCATACCCCAGCAGGGGTACGCGACCAGCCAGTACACTAGAGGTATGTGATCTTATATGTGCGTTCAACATTTGAACATTTTCAACGTGTTTGGTATTTGCTACACGGCAACAAGTCAGTACAGTAGATGTACGTGGTCTTATATGTGAGTTAAACATAGAGCGATGGTGTCCCAGTGGTAAGGACTGCGCCTCACGTACGTGAGATCCGTGGTTCGAATTCGGGCTCACACCTCTGGATTTTCCGAAAATCTATGTGTGGATTTGTACTATTCTATCTAGCGTCGGTACGTACCCAGACAGCCCAACCAGTTTTCCAATAACACTCATCATTCTATTTGTACCCAGTTCGTCTGAACTACAACCTGTACCTGTAAAACGAGCCAGTACCGGCAGACGGACGAGATTGGGTGGCCGGACGAGCGCCAGTACATCCCCGGACAACCCAACCTGTTGTCCAATAACACTAATCATTATATTTGTACCCAGTACGTCCGAACTACAACCCGTACCTGTACAACGAGAGCCAGTACGGGCACGAGTACGATTGAGCGCCGGTACATCCTCAGGAAACCCAACCAGTTGTCCTATAACACTCATCATTATATTTGTACCCAGTACGTCCTAACTACAACCCGTACCTGTACAACGAGAGCCAGTACGGGCACGAGTACGGGCAGACGGACGAGTTCGGGCGGCCCATCGAGCGCCGGTACATCCCCGGACAACCCAACCAGTTAGATCAGCCCGACTGGGTCTACAACCTGCAGGAGGTCCGCACGAGGATGTTTAACTTTGTAAGTACATCAGTGACTAATGTTATATGTATTATGTAGATAACTTTCAATTATTTTTATTTCATAACGAATTAATTTAAGACAGGCAAATCATAGTCTGATTGTGGAATTAGCATCCTATCAAGGTTTTTCCAGGGGGCTACAATATAAGGTACTTCAAGAGTACATAGGCTTTAAATGTGTTGGCCAGCAGCACGTAATGCCTCTGGTGTTGCAAGTGATCATAGGCCGCGTTGACCACTTACCATCAGATGGGCCAATCCTTTTAGTTCTTTATATTATACGTGATAAAGCTTCTCGAACAATGGCCCACCTTTGAGGCCAAGTGCGGAATATTCCCCAATTACCTATACGTAATAGAGAAATAAATAGAAAAAAATCCTTCCTGTCCGCAAGTGCGCGAGTAGAAATATTGTAATAAAAAAATATTGGCATTTCAACAAGTCACAAGTTATTATAAGCGAAATCTTACCATAATGTTTTTATTACATAAACTTCATTGGTTTCCCTTTAGGATGAAAAGTATCCGTTCTGGATGCCAAAGCCAGACTTCCTGCAATACGTGAACCAGAACAACCCGGACTACAACAGCTACCAGACGAGTACCTCCAGCTATAACAGCTACTACAACACGCCAAACGACCAGCTGCCTTATTTGAGATTCGTGAGTTGATTTACAATATTCCGTAATTTTTGTAACAGAGGAAGTGTTAAATCAACACTTTCTCTGTAAATGTGTTCTTTAAACATTGCTGAGCTTGTTGACTTGCAGTCATCACTGCTAATGGAAGAGTCGCTTCCTTGTTCGCCTGAATCATACCCTGATTTACGACGAAAACCCTTTAAAAACAATTTCATGTTTCTTCAATCTTGTCGTCTTCTCTAAGGGAGCTTCTTAGTTCTCACATTTAAAATGAATCAATGTACGGATAAGAAATAAAACACAGAGACAGTTAGGTTAAGATTTTTGCAAGGTAAGAAGCATTCTTACCTTGCAAAATGCAATATTTGCTATCAAGTATGCGTGAAAACACACACAGTTTTGTAATCTACAGTTTTTGGTCCTTCGAAACGCGAGTTAAATAAAATAAAATAGCTCACTTTGACACAGATATGTCAAAATTCACCAATGACATAGCAAATAGACCTCACGCCTACGTATTGCCATCTAGCGGATTTTTCAATCGCAAAAACCTCATTAATTTGTCCCCAGTTCAACGGCACGTACGACTTCAAATATCCCATCTCGGAGTTAGCCCAGCTAGTTCCCGACCTGGACGGCGTGGAGGTGATCATCACGGCTTCGGTGGGCGACCCGTTCCTCGACGAGGTGATCGAGGGGTACAGCATCGCGAGAATCTTCAACTCGTCGCTCCAGGTCACCGTGCTGGGCGGGTCGCCGCAGGTCTTCAAGCCGGCTATGCCGTTTGATGTTTATGTGAGTATGAGGTTTAAGTGGCTACTAAGTAGCAGTGGTTTTAGACAGTGTGAGACGAGCGTTTTATTAATCCGCTATTATTGCAGCATTTTATTAAATTGACCATTTATTTGTGACTGTTACGTTTCGGGCGTAGGGATACGAGTTAAACGCTTGCTAGTTGGTAACGCACTGTTTAATATAATAAATCGACCGACGCACGCGCCCGGGAGAGCGCGGGGTGAGGCGCGGGGGAGGCGCGGGTGCGGGGACGCAGCCACGCGCACATAGACAAACATGCATACATGGCAGTGACGTTTTTTTTTTGTTTTTAACGTGGTCAAATGTGGTCAAGTATTTTTTATTGTTATATTTAAAAGTGTTCAAGAACATCTTTTTGCCTGTGGTGTGTGCCAACACCGAAGATAAAAAAGCGAGACAGTTTGGCTTATAATATGTTATAACGGTCAGAAATGACTTAAAAAAAAATACGAGCTATTCGGCAGTAAAATTGCTAGTTATTAAAAATACAATAGTTATTAAAAATGTTTTTTTGTTTTACAAACGTTTGACATGCTTTCCTGCATCAGATGGTGGTGTCATACCACGACGGGTCGCCTCTGCCCGCCTGGCGCGCTGCTGGCGTGTCGCTGACGGTGAACCTGCAGGTGGAGGGCCGCGGCGGCAACGTGGAGCCGCAGTACCCCACGCTCGTGCCGGGACACGACGCCGTCTGGCATCTCCGGCTGGACCTGTACAAGCTGCTCAGTGAGTCTACATGATGTCTAGTACCACGACGGGTCGCTGACGGTGAACCTGCAGGTGGAGGGCCGCGGCGGCAACGTGGAGCCGCAGTACCCCACGCTCGTGCCGGGACACGACGCCGTCTGGCATCTCCGGCTGGACCTGTACAAGCTGCTCAGTGAGTCTACATGATGTCTAGTACCACGACGGGTCGCTGACGGTGAACCTGCAGGTGGAGGGCCGCGGCGGCAACGTGGAGCCGCAGTACCCCACGCTCGTGCCGGGACACGACGCCGTCTGGCATCTCCGGCTGGACCTGTACAAGCTGCTCAGTGAGTCTACATGATGTCTAGTACCACGACGGGTCGCTGACGGTGAACCTGCAGGTGGAGGGCCGCGGCGGCAACGTGGAGCCGCAGTACCCCACGCTCGTGCCGGGACACGACGCCGTCTGGCATCTCCGGCTGGACCTGTACAAGCTGCTCAGTGAGTCTACATGATGTCTAGTACCACGACGGGTCGCTGACGGTGAACCTGCAGGTGGAGGGCCGCGGCGGCAACGTGGAGCCGCAGTACCCCACGCTCGTGCCGGGACACGACGCCGTCTGGCATCTCCGGCTGGACCTGTACAAGCTGCTCAGTGAGTCTACATGATGTCTAGTACCACGACGGGTCGCTGACGGTGAACCTGCAGGTGGAGGGCCGCGGCGGCAACGTGGAGCCGCAGTACCCCACGCTCGTGCCGGGACACGACGCCGTCTGGCATCTCCGGCTGGACCTGTACAAGCTGCTCAGTGAGTCTACATGATGTCTAGTACCACGACGGGTCGCTGACGGTGAACCTGCAGGTGGAGGGCCGCGGCGGCAACGTGGAGCCGCAGTACCCCACGCTCGTGCCGGGACACGACGCCGTCTGGCATCTCCGGCTGGACCTGTACAAGCTGCTCAGTGAGTCTACATGATGTCTAGTACCACGACGGGTCGCTGACGGTGAACCTGCAGGTGGAGGGCCGCGGCGGCAACGTGGAGCCGCAGTACCCCACGCTCGTGCCGGGACACGACGCCGTCTGGCATCTCCGGCTGGACCTGTACAAGCTGCTCAGTGAGTCTACATGATGTCTAGTACCACGACGGGTCGCTGACGGTGAACCTGCAGGTGGAGGGCCGCGGCGGCAACGTGGAGCCGCAGTACCCCACGCTCGTGCCGGGACACGACGCCGTCTGGCATCTCCGGCTGGACCTGTACAAGCTGCTCAGTGAGTCTACATGATGTCTAGTACCACGACGGGTCGCTGACGGTGAACCTGCAGGTGGAGGGCCGCGGCGGCAACGTGGAGCCGCAGTACCCCACGCTCGTGCCGGGACACGACGCCGTCTGGCATCTCCGGCTGGACCTGTACAAGCTGCTCAGTGAGTCTACATGATGTCTAGTACCACGACGGGTCGCTGACGGTGAACCTGCAGGTGGAGGGCCGCGGCGGCAACGTGGAGCCGCAGTACCCCACGCTCGTGCCGGGACACGACGCCGTCTGGCATCTCCGGCTGGACCTGTACAAGCTGCTCAGTGAGTCTACATGATGTCTAGTACCACGACGGGTCGCTGACGGTGAACCTGCAGGTGGAGGGCCGCGGCGGCAACGTGGAGCCGCAGTACCCCACGCTCGTGCCGGGACACGACGCCGTCTGGCATCTCCGGCTGGACCTGTACAAGCTGCTCAGTGAGTCTACATGATGTCTAGTACCACGACGGGTCGCTGACGGTGAACCTGCAGGTGGAGGGCCGCGGCGGCAACGTGGAGCCGCAGTACCCCACGCTCGTGCCGGGACACGACGCCGTCTGGCATCTCCGGCTGGACCTGTACAAGCTGCTCAGTGAGTCTACATGATGTCTAGTACCACGACGGGTCGCTGACGGTGAACCTGCAGGTGGAGGGCCGCGGCGGCAACGTGGAGCCGCAGTACCCCACGCTCGTGCCGGGACACGACGCCGTCTGGCATCTCCGGCTGGACCTGTACAAGCTGCTCAGTGAGTCTACATGATGTCTAGTACCACGACGGGTCGCTGACGGTGAACCTGCAGGTGGAGGGCCGCGGCGGCAACGTGGAGCCGCAGTACCCCACGCTCGTGCCGGGACACGACGCCGTCTGGCATCTCCGGCTGGACCTGTACAAGCTGCTCAGTGAGTCTACATGATGTCTAGTACCACGACGGGTCGCTGACGGTGAACCTGCAGGTGGAGGGCCGCGGCGGCAACGTGGAGCCGCAGTACCCCACGCTCGTGCCGGGACACGACGCCGTCTGGCATCTCCGGCTGGACCTGTACAAGCTGCTCAGTGAGTCTACATGATGTCTAGTACCACGACGGGTCGCTGACGGTGAACCTGCAGGTGGAGGGCCGCGGCGGCAACGTGGAGCCGCAGTACCCCACGCTCGTGCCGGGACACGACGCCGTCTGGCATCTCCGGCTGGACCTGTACAAGCTGCTCAGTGAGTCTACATGATGTCTAGTACCACGACGGGTCGCTGACGGTGAACCTGCAGGTGGAGGGCCGCGGCGGCAACGTGGAGCCGCAGTACCCCACGCTCGTGCCGGGACACGACGCCGTCTGGCATCTCCGGCTGGACCTGTACAAGCTGCTCAGTGAGTCTACATCATGTCTAGTACCACGACGGGTCGCTGACGGTGAACCTGCAGGTGGAGGGCCGCGGCGGCAACGTGGAGCCGCAGTACCCCACGCTCGTGCCGGGACACGACGCCGTCTGGCATCTCCGGCTGGACCTGTACAAGCTGCTCAGTGAGTCTACATGATGTCTAGTACCACGACGGGTCGCTGACGGTGAACCTGCAGGTGGAGGGCCGCGGCGGCAACGTGGAGCCGCAGTACCCCACGCTCGTGCCGGGACACGACGCCGTCTGGCATCTCCGGCTGGACCTGTACAAGCTGCTCAGTGAGTCTACATGATGTCTAGTACCACGACGGGTCGCTGACGGTGAACCTGCAGGTGGAGGGCCGCGGCGGCAACGTGGAGCCGCAGTACCCCACGCTCGTGCCGGGACACGACGCCGTCTGGCATCTCCGGCTGGACCTGTACAAGCTGCTCAGTGAGTCTACATGATGTCTAGTACCACGACGGGTCGCTGACGGTGAACCTGCAGGTGGAGGGCCGCGGCGGCAACGTGGAGCCGCAGTACCCCACGCTCGTGCCGGGACACGACGCCGTCTGGCATCTCCGGCTGGACCTGTACAAGCTGCTCAGTGAGTCTACATGATGTCTAGTACCACGACGGGTCGCTGACGGTGAACCTGCAGGTGGAGGGCCGCGGCGGCAACGTGGAGCCGCAGTACCCCACGCTCGTGCCGGGACACGACGCCGTCTGGCATCTCCGGCTGGACCTGTACAAGCTGCTCAGTGAGTCTACATGATGTCTAGTACCACGACGGGTCGCTGACGGTGAACCTGCAGGTGGAGGGCCGCGGCGGCAACGTGGAGCCGCAGTACCCCACGCTCGTGCCGGGACACGACGCCGTCTGGCATCTCCGGCTGGACCTGTACAAGCTGCTCAGTGAGTCTACATGATGTCTAGTACCACGACGGGTCGCTGACGGTGAACCTGCAGGTGGAGGGCCGCGGCGGCAACGTGGAGCCGCAGTACCCCACGCTCGTGCCGGGACACGACGCCGTCTGGCATCTCCGGCTGGACCTGTACAAGCTGCTCAGTGAGTCTACATGATGTCTAGTACCACGACGGGTCGCTGACGGTGAACCTGCAGGTGGAGGGCCGCGGCGGCAACGTGGAGCCGCAGTACCCCACGCTCGTGCCGGGACACGACGCCGTCTGGCATCTCCGGCTGGACCTGTACAAGCTGCTCAGTGAGTCTACATGATGTCTAGTACCACGACGGGTCGCTGACGGTGAACCTGCAGGTGGAGGGCCGCGGCGGCAACGTGGAGCCGCAGTACCCCACGCTCGTGCCGGGACACGACGCCGTCTGGCATCTCCGGCTGGACCTGTACAAGCTGCTCAGTGAGTCTACATGATGTCTAGTACCACGACGGGTCGCTGACGGTGAACCTGCAGGTGGAGGGCCGCGGCGGCAACGTGGAGCCGCAGTACCCCACGCTCGTGCCGGGACACGACGCCGTCTGGCATCTCCGGCTGGACCTGTACAAGCTGCTCAGTGAGTCTACATCATGTCTAGTACCACGACGGGTCGCTGACGGTGAACCTGCAGGTGGAGGGCCGCGGCGGCAACGTGGAGCCGCAGTACCCCACGCTCGTGCCGGGACACGACGCCGTCTGGCATCTCCGGCTGGACCTGTACAAGCTGCTCAGTGAGTCTACATGATGTCTAGTACCACGACGGGTCGCTGACGGTGAACCTGCAGGTGGAGGGCCGCGGCGGCAACGTGGAGCCGCAGTACCCCACGCTCGTGCCGGGACACGACGCCGTCTGGCATCTCCGGCTGGACCTGTACAAGCTGCTCAGTGAGTTGATCGTGTTTTATTAATTTTAATGTCGACGGAGGGGGCACTCTCCTCTTCATCTTTAAGTTGGGAAGCCGCAGGACCCTAGGCTAATACCCGGACTCGACGCCGTCTGGCATCTCCGACCTGTACAAACTACTCAGTGAGTTTAAATTTACGTTTGTCGTCTTATGCTACTGATCTTTGTGATTGGGCAGGTTCACTGCTTATACAAGTCAGTTCTTATTTAATCTTCTTTTCCTCAATCTTTGTAGGCTTTTGGTTTTACCATTATTGAAATAATTTTTGTCCAGCAATGTATTCATGTATCAATTAGAATTCTTATGATAGAAGTTCCATTTCAACATGGTTTGTCCAGCAATATATTGATAATTTTGATTAGAATTATGATAGAAATTCAATTTTCTAACATGGATGGCGTTCACGTGATGTGCCGACAAAAGACTCGTTCGGTCTGTTTTGATGTAGTTTTGTGAGACTTCAGATATCTTATTGCCTTTATTTCCGTAGAGCTGGAGCGCGACCCGAGCTACCGCGACGTGCTGAACAGCGTGACGGGAGTGCGGCTGAGTGCTACCTTAGGAGACGCGTCCGGACAACGAGCAGGCGCGGACGTGCACTTCGTGGCGCACTACAGCGCCGGACACCAGCACATACGCATCGCTACTAGTACCACTGATGCACGGGTGAGACCTTCACAACAAGGCAGCAGCAAATATATAAAATGTACATAAGACATACACATAGCGCCGTTTGGAGCGGCTGCTCGCTGAGATAGACATAGGTAAAAGTATCGCTGAGAACGATCATTGCATGGGCACACCTAAAACATGCCCAATTGCCCACCTCGAGCTCTAGATCATTGGATGAGCGAGCACAAATCTAAACTCCTCCAGCTTGTGCAGCTTGACAAGAGTACGACGACCCTTCAGGGCAACGCGCCGGCGTAAACGAGCACTTCATGGCCACAGAACCAGTAAATATGAAGGCAAGGTGATTCATGCGTTAGTATGATGACACTCTGCGCCGTCTAGCGCCAAAAACCACGAGTTAAATTTTCATTGTTTAATTTTTAACTCATTGTTAAATTATAATATTTATGTATTTTTTCATAGGTTGGCGAGTACATAATCTTCCACGTGCAGAGCAACGTCTACATGGAGGCATTCAACTACGTTGTTATGTCTAAGGGCATCATACTGACGACTTCCCAGGAAATAATGCAGGTACTTATATACAGTATATTAGTAATATTTTTTTGTGCCATTTAATGCTGGCCTCATATTAAAAATACAACTTTCCTTTCTCGTGGATGTCGTATGAAGCGACTAAAGGATATTTAAGGAGATGGGCAGCAGTCAGTCTTTTAGGCACTTGCAACTAGCTGTGTTTCTCTCTGTTTTATCGCTCACCATACGCGGTAACCACCCCGCATACCCAGGGCGGTGACTAAGGGCACAACCTCCAACTAGGGAAGGCTTACTAACAGTTTAAGAGTTGTGGTTGGAGCTCGGGCGCCCTTACTCACCAGCAAAAACATTGCGCAACAGTTACGAAGTCACTGTCACTGTGGTCTTCTGTAAGGTGGAGGTACTTCTTCAGTCGAGTCGAAGTTCCACTTAGCTCTACCTCTTCAACATGGATAATGATCTGTGTAACGTTGTGTGCAGGACGGCGTGCGCACGTTCGCAGTGACGGTGTCGGCGGAAATGGCGCCCGTGGCGACCGTGGTCGTGTGGAGCGCAGACCGACGGAAGCACGTCATCGCCGACTCCCTCACATTCCCCGTCAACGGCATCTCGAGGAACAACGTGAGTATCGTAACATAGAGCATGATGTTATTGTAATTTGACAAAAAAAAAAAGGATCTGAAATCAACGCGCCGCCAGTTTTTAATAAGTTGTTTTAAATAATTTATGTTCTTTTGAATTACAGTCTAGAATATATTACTTATCTTTGTAAAACATTGAAACATTTACACATGTTACACATGTTAAATTTGAGATCTTTTTCTATACGATATGAACGCCCACAGCGGGGATTAGTCACTTGCGTATGCTGTGCTTTAAAACCAGTTCCAATTGACCATGCCCATCTGAACGTTGAGCGGCTTATTCAAATAAGCATGAGCACGGACCCCTCTTTCCAACTGTGCACAATGGCACGTGCCCGGTGTAAGGCTCATATTAATAAGTCGCTCTCAACTCTGAGATCGAACTTCAGCGCGAACTTGAGGTGCTGTTTTATATGAGAATGACATATATTAAGTCACCTATTATAGGACCTAGGCACATGGGTCTTTAAACATCAGGTTTGGTGGTAACCGTAGAGCTCTTAGGCTTGTATTAATAAATCGCACTCAACTCTGAGATCGAACTTGAGCGCGAACTTGAGGTGCTGTTTTATATGAGAATGACATATATTAAGTTCGCGCTCAAGTTCGATCTCAGAGTTGAGTGCGATTTATTAATACAAGCCTAAGAGCTCTACGGTTACCACCAAACCTGATGTTTAAAGACCCATGTGACTAGGTCCTATAATAGGTGAAAGATGTATTTGCATAAGCAAGTACATTAAATAAAGTTTGTCTTACTATAGAGGCCTCAACAGCTAATAATGTAAAGTCTATAATGTTTATACATGTTTTGTTCTACTACTAAACACTAAAATTACATTTTGCTCCACAGTTCACGGTGCACGTGAACAACCGCAAGCACCGCACGGGCGAGCGCGTGGAGGTGGCGGTGTACGGCGAGCCCGGCGCCTACGTGGGGCTCGCCGGCATCGACGACGCCTTCTACACCATGCAGGCGGGCAACGACCTCACCTACGCCAAGGTATGTTAGCAGTGCCGAAACTAGGGCGGTGCCAACGGTGCATAGGCACAGGGCGCAAACCCTGGAGGGGCGCAGAAATGACCAGACTGGTAGATTCTAGGGGCGCAGTTTTAGATGCTCGCACCGGGCGCATAATGGGCTAGTTACGGCACTGTATGTCAGCGGCCTGTACCTGCTCGTAGGCAGGAACAGACGAAGTAACTGTTATGGCTGGAACTGAACTTTCTACCTGTGAATAGTTTTTTCATTCTTGCGCTCATTAACCTTTAAAAAGGCAAGACGTGAAACTGGCGATTCCATGTCATGCCATTACTGGAGACCGACAATATAGGAATTTCCTAGTTTAAACTCCAGTCCTCCCGAATAGTATGGGTTTTCTCATTTGTTTTATCTGTTACTTTAAGAGCATTGTTAAGTGAAACTTGTTATGTAATGGTGGAAAATTAACATATTTTAACATTTTTTTTATTTTATATCAAGGGGATCAATGACAGATTGTGTTCAGTGGCGGTTCCGCCCATAAAAGTCTGCTAATAGGCGGTAATATTTACATGATTTTAAAACACAGGACGGTAGTTTTTCGGTTATATAAATAGTAGAATTGACGACAACTGTTGTCAATGGACAAACAGTGCGTATTAGATAATATTTTCCCTAACTCTTTATCTTTATCGTACTAAACAATATATGAATAAGTGCTAACCCCACCGTCTCCCCGGCAGGTGATATCCAAGATGGCGCACTTCGACGAGGCGACGAACGGCACGTTCGCGTACACGTGGCGCTCGCATTTCGGCGACGCGGACGACCTCGTATACTTCCCCTCCTCCACCTTTGGCATTGACGCTAACAGGACTTTTGAGTGAGTATCAGATGTTTAAAATATATGTAAAAAATATACGGGTACATAGATTATAAGAAAACAATATGTTGACATGATTCTCGATTTTCAATTTAGTCTTTTATTTTCCACTAGCTACCCGCCCCGAGTTTGCACGGGTGCAACTAAGTTAATTAGTGTTTCTCCACTGTATTATGCATGTATTTTACATTTAAAAAACGCATCAAAATCAGTTGCGTAGTTTCAAAGATTTAAGCATACAAAGGGAGGAAGGAGGAGGGATGGAGAAAGCGACTTTGTTTTATACTATGTAGTGAAGTTTGCTTAGACCGCGTTTTTAAGAATAAAACATATAATAGTGGATGAATGAGACGGAAAATAGTAATCCTACTACTATTATAAAGGCGAGAGTTTGTATGTGTGGATGTATGGATGTGTGGATGTATGGATGTATGGATGTTTGTTACTCTTTCACGTAAAAACTACTGAATGGATTTGAATGAAACTTTACCACAATATAGCTTATACATCAGAATAACGCATAGGATATTGGAAATCGATATCCACGCGGACAAAGTCGCGGGCGGCCGCTAGTAGAAAATAAATAATGAACCGCCCTGCTTACATCCACGAAGCAGATCGATATTTACCAGTTGTCGGTTACACAACGAGGACCTGTATATTAATCACAAATACTTAAATACACCTACCCCTATATGTCGGCTCCATTTTCATTAAGTAAATAATTTAATTTTAATTCCCTAGTTTTAGAGATTTTCAGATAATATAATTGCATAAATTCGTAATCTATACACAGATACGCAGGCTTAGTCGTGTTCAGCGACGTAGTGGTCCCGCGGCGTCCTTCCAACTGCAACGCGACCGCCGGGTTCCTCGAGTGCCTGGAGGGAGGTTGCTTCCACCAGTCCTCGCGCTGTGACGGGAAGGTCGACTGCTCGGATCGGACGGATGAGTCTAACTGTGAGTTTGTTTAATAAATTTTAGTGAAAAAGCTTACTCAACTTATTTTTATGTTATCAAAATTTCAAAGAAGGGTTTTTGGGGTTTAAGTTCATAGTATGTTTTACTGGACGATGAAAAACGAATCGTAACCTATTGGATATGGTCGGATTGTTTTGTAAGAGAGAAAAAGTGGAGTGGAAAAGAGACCCTAATGTATAAATACAAGTGTGTATTAGGCTACATTGTGAGCTGCTGAATTATTTTTGATGGTAAACTATTTGCAGTTCAATATTAGAGCGTGAGACGTGATTGATCACGTCTTAAGGCCAAAATCCTATTGGCTGCTTACACTCTCCGCTCCACAGCACACATACATTCGTACATTCTGAAATGCCGTCCGTACTTGTTTGTTAACTCGTATGCACTTCACAGGCGAGCACGACGACTGGTTCGCTCTGAGCCACTTCCGCAAGTTCCGCTTCAACCGCATCCAGCGGCAGTACGACAACGTGTGGCTGTGGCGCGACATCAACATCGGCCCGCACGGACGATACGTCTTTACTACGGATGTGCCGCAGGTGCGTATTACGCATATGTATTCTTAAATACATCTTCAATACAACCCTAAAGTAACGCAGCGTGTACTACGACCGCTGAAAAACAGATAAACAGTATTTTATTTAAGTAATATGAGTATAACCAACGCTAAGGCTCGTATTATTAAATCGCACTCAAGATCGATCTCAGAGTTGAGTGCGATTTATTAATACGAGCCTAAGTCATAAATTGGTTTAAGAAAAGAAGAGTGATTTTATATTTTTTAGAATACACTTTCTTGGGAATAAACGAATGTTTATTCCACATTCGTTTATTCCCAAGAAAGTGTATTCTCAAAAAAAAGTATATGCCCCCTTTTCGCTGGTTCATACAATTAACGCAGTTAGTTGTGTTAAAATCTTACTAACGTTGATCTGGCGGGTGATATCCAGATGTATTTCATGTACCATGTATTGTTTTAGGTGCCTGCTCATTGGACAATATCGGCGTTCAGTATGTCTCCATCACTTGGGCTGGGAATGCTGAACAAACCTATTCGCGTGAGTAGAAATTAAAAAATAAAATAATGTACATTGTTGTAAATAACTTGCAAAATCAATTCAATTGAAGAATTGAATTATTTATTTATTTATAGTATTTTGAAGGTCACGGTTTCGATCCCCCCACAGGACAAACATTTACGTACATGAACATATCTGTTTGTCCTGGTCTGGGTGTAATGTGTATTTATAAAAGTTTGTTTGTAATACCACTGTTGATTCTAAAGTGCGTGCTTCTTAACACAGAGTCAGATCAATGTATGTGATGTTATTAAATATTTATATATTTATTATTATTTAATTTAAGTGTTTTGTATGTATGCCATTGATGATACCTTATTAAATAAACACATTTATATCTGACAAGTATCTGACATTAAACCTCGTTTCCAGTACTCTGGCGTGCTACCGTTCTTCATCAAAGTGGAGGGCCCCGACAAGTGCCGGCAGGGAGAGCAGCTCGGCCTACGTGTCGTTGTCTTCAACTACCAGCCGCAGGCTATCGAGGCTGTCGTCGTTCTAGAAGCTTCCAGCGACTACAAGTTTGTTCACGTTGAGGAGAACGGCATTGTGAGTTGTGGCTTGTTTTTATTTGGCGTGGGTGTAATTTTTGTGCTCAAGTGACATGTCTTGACTAGGATGTATAAATAATTTAATCACCAGAATGAATTGGTTAGCTGACGAATATTCTGTGTAGTCGCCAAAAATGGTCTACTCATTTTGACAAAATGGCATGTGTATGCAAAATTACAATAAGGTAGAAATAAATCCTGTTTAGTATTCACACAAATAATTTCAACATCAGGGTTGTAAAGTAGCGCAAAATTAGCTACAGTGAGGCAAAAGTCAAAGACGCTAAGAGGAGTTGACAAATCAGCATAGCTTTAAATACATGTTAGGCCTTGAGGAGCTCGATGGCGCAGTGGTTAGCGCGCTCGGCCTGCGAATGTTAAAGTTAAGCAACTTTCGGAGGAGCAGATTATCAAATAGGTGACGGAAAAAAATCATCTCTACCTCCTCCGTGCTTCAAAATGCACGTTGATCTCTGTACGGTTGTATCAGATTGATGTCCCACCGAATTATGAGAGTGAGTGAATATGGAGTGCACCTGTGCTTGCGCTCTATAACTTTTGCACTAAAATATATCCTGCGTACTTGGCTGACAGAGAGTTATTATTATATAATTATGCCCTGTAGGTCCGGTCGTACAACCCTCGCACTTCATTCGGCGAGCACCAGTTCTTCGTGTGGATCGCGGAGGGCGACGCCGCGACCGTTCACGTGCCCGTCGTGCCCACCCGCCTGGGAACCATACACGTGCACCTGCACGCGTCCACGCTCATGGGGCAGCACCGGTACATCAAGAAGGTGGAAGTTGAGGTCAGTACTGACACCCACAGTCAGCTGTACGGGTCCGCTCATACAACCCGTGCACTGCCCGTCGTGCCCACCCGCCTGGGCACTATACACGTGCACCTGCACGCGTCCACGCTCATGGGGCAGCATCGGTACATCAAGAAGGTGGAAGTTGAGGTATGTACTGACACCCACAGTCAGCTGTACGGGTCCGCTCATACAACCCGTGCACTGCCCGTCGTGCCCACCCGCCTGGGCACTATACACGTGCACCTGCACGCGTCCACGCTCATGGGGCAGCACCGGTACATCAAGAAGGTGGAAGTTGAGGTTGGTACTGACGTCCACGGTCAGGAAGGAGCTTAGTAAAAGTTACAACTAAGAATTTGTGTCACTACATAGCGCTTAGCGGGAAGGACTACTTTGATCCCGCAGTCCCTCCCTAACTCTTGCAGGCAAGACGAGGAAGATGCGAGAAGATTGCTGTATTCTCCCCACTAACAATTGTGAGGTTATGACTTATGACTGCCTTAATGTACGGGCAACAGCTCCTCATCAAACTAAACAAAGTCTGTTCTAAATCATCAATCGCATTTTAAGTTAATACATGACAATAAAATTATGGTTCAACATTCAATTGAAGAATTTTAGAAATCTGTTGTGTACAAGTAAGATTTTACTTTAAGAAGACATTCAAATACTTATTATTTTTTCGGTACATGATGTAAAAATCCTAATCGTCATAATTTGTATCGAATATTTTCTAACTCATATTTTTCATCCACAGGCGGACGGCCTCCCCCAGTACCGGCACCAATCCGTTCTCCTCGACTTATCCAACCGGGCGTACGTGTTCCAATACATGCACGTGAACGTGACGGAGACGCCCATCATCCCGTACGAGGTGGACCGCTACTACGTGTTCGGGTCCAACCGCGCGCGCGTCTCCGTGGTAGGGGACGTGGTCGGCCCGCTGTTCCCCACTATGCCAGTCAATGCGACTAGCCTGCTGGACTTGCCCATGGTGAGTACTCGTTACACTAACTGACATGTACGTAAACGCGACGGAGACGCCCATCATCCCGTACGAGGTGGACCGCTACTACGTGTTCGGGTCTAACCGCGCGCGCGTCTCCGTGGTAGGGGACGTGGTCGGCCCGCTGTTCCCCACTATGCCAGTCAATGCGACTAGCTTGCTGGACTTGCCCATGGTGAGTACTAGTTACACTAAGTTACATGCACGTGAACGTGACGGAGACGCCCATCATCCCGTACGAGGTGGACCGCTACTACGTGTTCGGGTCCAACCGCGCGCGCGTCTCCGTGGTAGGGGACGTGGTCGGCCCGCTGTTCCCAACCATGCCCGTCAACGCGACTAGCCTACTGGATCTACCCATGGTGAGTACTCGTTACACTAACTAACATGCACGTGAACGTGACGGAGACGCCCATCATCCCGTACGAGGTGGACCGCTACTACGTGTTCGGGTCCAACCGCGCGCGCGTCTCCGTGGTAGGGGACGTGGTCGGCCCGCTGTTCCCAACCATGCCCGTCAACGCGACTAGCCTACTGGATCTGCCTATGGTGAGTACTAGTTACACTAAGTAACATGCACGTGAACGTGATGGAGACGCCCATCATCCCGTACGAGGTGGACCGCTACTACGTGTTCGGCTCGAACCGCGCGCGCGTCTCCGTGGTAGGGGACGTGGTCGGCCCGCTGTTCCCGACCATGCCCGTCAACGCGACTAGCCTACTGGACTTGCCTATGGTGAGTACTTGTTACACTAACTAACATGCACGTGAACGTGACGGAGACGCCCATCATCCCGTACGAGGTGGACCGCTACTACGTGTTCGGGTCCAACCGCGCGCGCTTCTCCGTGGTAGGGGACGTGGTCGGCCCGCTGTTCCCGACCATGCCCGTCAACGCGACTAGCCTACTGGACTTGCCTATGGTGAGTACTTGTTACACTAACTAACATGCACGTGAACGTGACGGAGACGCCCATCATCCCGTACGAGGTGGACCGCTACTACGTGTTCGGCTCGAACCGCGCGCGCGTCTCCGTGGTAGGGGATGTGGTCGGCCCGCTGTTCCCGACCATGCCCGTCAATGCGACTAGCCTACTGGATCTGCCTATGGTGAGTACTAGTTACACTAAGTAACATGCACGTGAACGTGATGGAGACGCCCATCATCCCGTACGAGGTGGACCGCTACTACGTGTTCGGCTCGAACCGCGCGCGCGTCTCCGTGGTAGGGGACGTGGTCGGCCCGCTGTTCCCGACCATGCCCGTCAACGCGACTAGCCTACTGGACTTGCCTATGGTGAGTACTTGTTACACTAACTAACATGCACGTGAACGTGACGGAGACGCCCATCATCCCGTACGAGGTGGACCGCTACTACGTGTTCGGGTCCAACCGCGCGCGCGTCTCCGTGGTAGGGGACGTGGTCGGCCCGCTGTTCCCGACTATGCCAGTCAATGCGACTAGCTTACTGGACTTGCCTATGGTGAGTTCTAGTTACGCCAACATACATGCACGTGAACGTGACGGAGACGCCCATCATCCCGTACGAGGTGGACCGCTACTACGTGTTCGGGTCCAACCGCGCGCGCGTCTCCGTGGTAGGGGACGTGGTCGGCCCGCTGTTCCCGACCATGCCCGTCAACGCGACTAGCCTACTGGACTTGCCTATGGTGAGTACTTGTTACACTAACTAACATGCACGTGAACGTGACGGAGACGCCCATCATCCCGTACGAGGTGGACCGCTACTACGTGTTCGGGTCCAACCGCGCGCGCTTCTCCGTGGTAGGGGACGTGGTCGGCCCGCTGTTCCCGACCATGCCCGTCAACGCGACTAGCCTACTGGACTTGCCTATGGTGAGTAGTCCGTATTTAATGTGTCCCACATAAAGTATTTTCGAGCAATGCGGACGGGTCCAGACGGTCTGTTCTCATCGCGTGTGTGCAGAGCGCTTTAGTATCGGGCAGAGTGCCTGCGTCAGCGCATTATAATCATCATCGTAGTTAATACAAGCGGTTTAGTATAGCGCAGAAAGCACGCGGCATCGTAATATAATAGATGCATTGCACGCTACCGCCCTTGTGACTGGTGAGGACGATACTGAAACGGAATACGCGGATGATCAGCGCGGATCAAGACCGCCCGGCTGTTCCGTACTATTAACAGACCGTCTAGCACTACCAATAGCCGTAGATTCAATCTGTCATGTCTGCTTTTGTCAAATCATAGATTCTAATAAACAGAAAAATAAATGGAGTCGGGATGAACCTTTGGGTAACCAACCTGTCCAAGGTTGCATCACTAGTGAGCTGAAGCAAACTGACGATATGATGTATTGTAAGAACAATAACACTAATACTCTTGACGTCATTGCAGGACTCAGCCGAGCAGAACATGTTCAGTTTCGCCGCAAACATGTACCTGACTCTGTACATGCGGCTGATCAACCAGCGCAACCGCACGCTGGAGAAGCAGGCCTTCTACCACATGAACATACTGTACCAGCGGCAGCTGTCCTTCATGAAGCCAGACGGGTCTTTCAGCCTGTTCCGAAGTGACTGGTGAGTTATATTACCTCATTAGATAATACTAGCGGCCGCCCGCGACTCCGTCCGCGTGGATTTCGATTTCCAATAGCCTAAAGCCTTCCTCGCCAAATGGACTATCCAACGCAAAAATATTTTCAACGTTCAAATCAGACCAGTAGTTCCTGAGATTAGCGCGTTCAAACAAAAAAACAAACAAACTCTTCAGCTTTATATATTAGTATAGAAGTATAGATTTAAACGGGACTAAATGCGATATTAATTTGTAAAGCACGCTCAAACTAACTGCTTGACGTTTCGAGTAGACGACGCCTCGCACCGCCAAGCCGCTTGTGACCATGGCTGCAGCATCGCAGCCGGAATGTCAAACAGCAAGTACCGTTTAGGACGCGTACATGATATAGTTCTAAAACAAATACATTCCAAAATTCAAGTTTAAATTTCAGAAAGTGCAAATGCGATGGCCTTAAATTTTAGTGAAATATCCATGGGTTCCATTATGCTTAAATTTAGGGTTATTTATTTTTCCTAACGTGGTTGGTCCGCAGTTTTAAAATAAAATTAATTTTCAGGAACCAATCTGATTCAAGTGTTTGGCTGACGTCTTTCTGTGCGAAAATCTTCCAAGATGCATCTTTCAACGAATGGGAAAACTACATTTATATCGATCCGAATGTAAGTTACAGCTTTTTCTATGTTTACTATGTGTGACAATATTTTATTATTGACAAGACCCATTGTATGTATGTTTATTTTATACAATGATCGCTACCCAATCGATCGATGGTCATTCGACAGCATCAATGAATACTTAATCTTAGAAACTATTGAACAACGCCGACTACACGATTTTACCATGGATCGCTGCCGTCGATCGATTGATTTGGTTACCAAACACACTAATGGTTGGTAAAATGGCAATAAAATTAAATTAAATATTAAAATATTAAATTCATTGGATTAACACACCAATTGCCTAGCCCCAAACTAAGCCCGAAGCTTGTACTATGGATGCTAGGAAACGGATAGACATACTTAAATACATTTATAAACGTACATGACTGGAGTACAAATGCCGATGTTCATCACACAAACATTTGCCCCTAGCGGGATTCGAACCCACGACCCTTGGTTCTGTAGCCAGGGCCTCTGAACACTAGACCAACGAGCCTGTCATTGATTACAAATATTATAGTATAACTCCCTCCCTGGGGTACACTTGTAGCCATCAACGGACTGTAACAGGCTGATGATGATGATAAAGTGGAATCTACCTATCATTCACGTGCGCAGGTGATATCCCTCGCGGTGAACTGGATCCTGGAGCACCAGCTGCCGCACGGCGCGTTCTACGAGGTGACGTGGCTGCCCAACCGCAATGACAACTCCACGCTGCACGTGCCGAGGACGGCGCCGGTTGCTGACCAGCTGCTCGCTGACAGGGACAAGCCTTCTGTCTTGGTGAGTCAGTCTTTTTATGCAGGACTCGAGGTCGAAAGAGGAGACCGAACCTGTTAAATAGCTGACGCGTTTTTACCGAAGTAAATAATAAATATTTCACAACATCACATAAATTGATCTGACTCCGTTTTAAGTACCTTAAGCACTGGTGTTACATACATCAGACTAAACAGTGGTATTACAAATATAAATAATTATTTATTATAATATAAATAAATAAATATCTCTGGACATTATTTACACTGCGCCAGCTAGCCCCAAACTAAGCATTAGCTTGTGCTATGAGTGCCAGCTTATATACTTATTTTTTTGTTAATACATACATATTATACATAGAAAACCCAGACCGATACAAACAGACATTTTTATGCACACAAATGTGGATCGAACCCGCGACCTTTGGTGTCATGGCCGACTTCTCGACCATTGCACCAATTAAATGTTTCATTTTTACCATGGCAGATACGTAGCCAACGTTTCTTTAACGAAAAAACAAGCTTAAATGTTATTGAAACATTAAAATTTGAGGTTATTCTAAGCAAGGTCTGTTTCAGGTAAATGACACGGTGATATCACAACGAAACATAACGCTGACGGCGCAAGTCATCATCACATTAGAGACGGTCAAGAACTTGAAAGACATCGGCGCCAATGAGGTATGTTATTCTATCATATAATCGTGTGCTTGCATGACGCCATAAAATCATTATTTTATCACATACTTCTGCCCGTAGTCTACGTCCGCCTTCCGTCCTGTCCCGTCGTCCCGTCTTCGCGTCTCTTTGTTTAGTCGTAAATTCTCGGGCCGTAAAAAAAAACAAGACCATTAAAAAAAATAAGTGCCAAGTTTGTCCAGACGTTTTTGAGTTATGCGCTAACCAACTCATTTTTGTGCCGCCCGCGAGTTCTTTTGCGTGGATTTTGGATTATCCCATGGGAGCATTTAATCGGGATAAAAAGTATCCTATCACCTTAGTCAGCCCATACCCTGCACGTATACCAAATTTCATTAAAATCTGTTCAGTAGTTTCAGTAGAATAAAGTCCGATCTGCAAGCTAGCATTCCTGCAGATCGGACTTTATTGTACGGATGAGTCGAAACTTTCACATTTATAATTTTAAATTTGATGAATTAGATTTTTTGTCCCTGGGCAATGACTAATACCACGTGTCTGTTCAGCGGCTGCAAGGCCTCTCCGCGCGAGTAGTACAAGCACAGCAGCGCGGCGTGTCGTGGCTGGAGAAGCAGCTGCGGCTGCTGGACGACTACGGAGCACCCTACGCGCTCGCGCTGGTGGCCTACGCGCTGTCCTTCTGCAAGGCGCCCAGTGCCGAGCACGCGTACCGGCTGCTCAAGAAGCGACAGCGGTCGGAAGGTAACAACCTGAGTGTATATCATATATTGCCACCTAGCCACACATCGAAATTATTATTGTCTGGCACTCACCGCAATTTTAGCATGTGTATAAGCCACGATACTATGATTATTGGTCGTGCCTATAGGTGAAGACTTTTTATAAGTATAGTCATTTTCATGTATCTTATCTTTAGTATGCTATAAATAAATAAATAAATCAAGTAACGGCCTGTATGACGCTCCCAGGCCAGGCCTTAGCATGATAGCGAGGTTCACGAGTTTTTATTCCGATATTTCTGTCTCATTAAGTTTTAGACCAGATTCAAGCAAAGCAAATTCAATTACAAATTTCAATTTAAATCTTACTTAAATTTTAAAAAATATTGGTTTGAGTTTGAATACGTTTTAAATATCTTACTCTAACTGATGATTATCTTTCCTAGGTGGTCTCGTGTACTGGGGCCAGGAGCCAGTCCCGCCGCCTCCATACAAGATGGAGAACCAGAAACCATTCCTCCTGCCACGTCTGCCGTACAAGTACGACTCGAACAACGTCGCGACGACGGCGTACGCGCTGCTGGCCAGCATGGACCACCAGGACAACAACGAGCCCATCGTCATGTGGCTCAACGCGCAGCGGCTCAAGGACGGCGGCTGGGCCTCCACTCAGGTACAGTACAGTACAGTACAGTACGACTGACAACGTCGCGACGACGGCGTACGCGCTGCTGGCCAGCATGGACCACCAGGACAACAACGAGCCCATCGTCATGTGGCTCAACGCGCAGCGGCTCAAGGACGGCGGCTGGGCCTCCACTCAGGTACAGTACAGTACAGTACAGTACGACTGACAACGTCGCGACGACGGCGTACGCGCTGCTGGCCAGCATGGACCACCAGGACAACAACGAGCCCATCGTCATGTGGCTCAACGCGCAGCGGCTCAAGGACGGCGGCTGGGCCTCCACTCAGGTACAGTACAGTACAGTACAGTACGACTGACAACGTCGCGACGACGGCGTACGCGCTGCTGGCCAGCATGGACCACCAGGACAACAACGAGCCCATCGTCATGTGGCTCAACGCGCAGCGGCTCAAGGACGGCGGCTGGGCCTCCACTCAGGTACAGTACAGTACAGTACAGTACGACTGACAACGTCGCGACGACGGCGTACGCGCTGCTGGCCAGCATGGACCACCAGGACAACAACGAGCCCATCGTCATGTGGCTCAACGCGCAGCGGCTCAAGGACGGCGGCTGGGCCTCCACTCAGGTACAGTACAGTACGACTGACAACGTCGCGACGACGGCGTACGCGCTGCTGGCCAGCATGGACCACCAGGACAACTACGAGCCCATCGTCATGTGGCTCAACGCGCAGCGGCTCAAGGACGGCGGCTGGGCCTCCACTCAGGTACAGTACAGTACAGTACAGTACGACTGACAACGTCGCGACGACGGCGTACGCGCTGCTGGCCAGCATGGACCACCAGGACAACAACGAGCCCATCGTCATGTGGCTCAACGCGCAGCGGCTCAAGGACGGCGGCTGGGCCTCCACTCAGGTACAGTACAGTACAGTACAGTACAGTACAGTACAGTACAGTACAGTACAGTACAGTACGACTGACAATATCGCGACAACAGATGTAATGAAATAAATAAAACGATTTATAAGACCAATTTTAGTGCCCTTCTGTATCCACACGAAAGAAGTCGGTGCCAAAAGTAACCTGGCAGTCAAATATAAGCCGACACGGTCGGGAAAATGGGCTCCGTAAAGCGGATGTCTGCTTGGGCAGTATAGAACGCTTTCAAATACAAATATAAATACAAGTCGTTTATTGTCAAATATTGGTGGCATAATACAGATAGCATGAACGTACTTTAAGTCAGACTCAATTGTCACCATACGGCTCCATATCTGCCTTAATAGTTTTTTTCTGTTTGAACCAGTCCTGGGCTATTTGCCTCAATGAACTATGTTTTTCAGGACACATACATCGCCCTGCGAGCTCTGCTGGAGTACACGAACCGCAAGCGCCTGCGCGACGTGAGCGCGCTGACGCTGACCGTGGACGCGGTCGCGCTCAACGGCTCCACGCGCATGCTCACCGTGCGCAACGACAACCTCGCGCAGATGCAGAGCGTCGAGGTGAGTGCATACACACCGACACATACATACATCGCCCTGCGAGCTCTGCTGGAGTACACGAACCGCAAGCGTCTGCGCGACGTGAGCGCGCTGACGCTGACCGTGGACGCGGTCGCGCTCAACGGCTCCACGCGCATGCTCACCGTGCGCAACGACAACCTCGCGCAGATGCAGAGCGTCGAGGTGAGTGCATACACACCGACACATACATACATCGCCCTGCGAGCTCTGCTGGAGTACACGAACCGCAAGCGTCTGCGCGACGTGAGCGCGCTGACGCTGACCGTGGACGCGGTCGCGCTCAACGGCTCCACGCGCATGCTCACCGTGCGCAACGACAACCTCGCGCAGATGCAGAGCGTCGAGGTGAGTGCATACACACCGACACATACATACATCGCCCTGCGAGCTCTGCTGGAGTACACGAACCGCAAGCGTCTGCGCGACGTGAGCGCGCTGACGCTGACCGTGGACGCGGTCGCGCTCAACGGCTCCACGCGCATGCTCACCGTGCGCAACGACAACCTCGCGCAGATGCAGAGCGTCGAGGTGAGCGCACGTAGATACACTGACCGACAGACCGATCGAGCGACCGACCGACCGACAGACAGGCAGACCGACAGACCTATCGAACTACTTACCGAAAGACCGACCGACCAACAGACCGTCAGACCGACAGACGACCGACCGACCGACCGACCGACCGACCGACCGACCGACCGACCGACCGACCGACCGACCGACCGACCGACCGACCTACCTCCTACCTACCGACCGTCTAACAGATTGACCGTCAAAACGACTGACTTACTAACGACCGATCGACAGACATCAACAGATCGACCGTCGAATCAACCGACTACCGAAAGACCGACCGACAGTCAGACTTGTTAGCTGTAATTTAACACTAAGACCTGAAATTGTACCTTATTTCATACACAATAAAAATTTACTGTACTTAAGTTTATTGAGATACCAAACGACAGCCTCGCCCAAGACACTTATATGCACTTTTACAGCAGTGTTTTAATATTGTAATCTCTACTGTAGATCCCGGAGGCGTGGGGCACTGTGAAGGTGACGGCGCGCGGCGCGGGCTACGCCATCCTGCAGATGTCGGTGCAGTACAACGTGGACATCGCGCGCTTCCAGACGCAGCCGCCGGTGCGCGCCTTCGACCTCGTCTCGCAGCCGCTGCGCTACTACGGCAGGAATCAGTCGCACATCGAGCTGCAGGCTTGCGCCAGGTCGGTTTTATATATAAATAAATAAAATAAATAATAAATTCATTGGACTAACACACCAATTGCCTAGCCCCAAACTAAGCTCGAAGCTTGTACTATGGATGCTAGGGAACGGATAGACATACTTAAATACATTTATAAACATCCATGACTCGAGTACAAATGCCGATGTTCATCACACAAACATTTTTCCCTAGCGGGATTCGAACCCGCGTCCTTTGGTTTTGTAGCCAGGGTCTCTAGCCACTCGACCAACGGGTCTGTCAAGTATAGTAATCAATTATTTCCCTTGTGCTGGATGTGCCGGATCGCTTAAAATGTAGATCCGCTGATACAGATCTAGAAACAGATATTCGGTGTCAAGATCCACGGATACGGATCTTAATTTTTTTATGCAATCCGTATAGACGCGAGTGACCTAAACGATTGTCGACACTTCGCTCGCCGCAACATCAGACAAAATACTCGGAATAGATTTACGAGTATGATTTTTATTTAATTGTATCTCATCTACTACAAACATCATTTCATCCTATTAATTGAAAACGCATGTATGCCGAGACCGAAGACCAAGATTAGTGGAGGGCGAAGCCTGGGGCCGAATTGTTTGAAATGTAATGCATGCGTAGCGATAGATTTTGGTCTCGTTGATCACGAAGCAGACGGACCTGACTAGGCTATACTGGCTAGTCTACTTCTAATACAATGAGTTAATGAAACTGTTTCTAATTGACGAGCTGTTTGGTGTAGTGGTCAAGATGTTGCCTATTACGCAAGAAGTCGCGGGTTGGATCCCCGCACAGGACAAACATTTGTGTGCATGACCATGTCTGTTTGTCCTGGTCTAGGTGTTATATGTATCTTTTTAACTATATTTGTAATACCACTGTTGATTTTGATGTCTGTAACACAAGTACTTAAGCTACTTAACACGGGGTCAGATCAATGTATGTGATGTTGTGAAATATTCAAAAAATAAAAAATTGTTTGTAACCAGATGGACGCTGCTGGAGGAGTCGCCCCGGTCGGGCATGTCGGTGCTGGACGTGGGCATCCCCACGGGCTACATGGTGCAGCAGCAGCGGCTGGACGCGTACGTGCTGTCGCGGCGCGTGCGCACGCTGCAGCGCGCCAAGTTCCTGCCCGCCAAGATACTCTTCTACTTCGACTACGTGAGTACTTGCACGCAACCAGACGGACGCTGCTGGAGGAGTCGCCCCGGTCGGGCATGTCGGTGCTGGACGTGGGCATCCCCACGGGCTACATGGTGCAGCAGCAGCGGCTGGACGCGTACGTGCTGTCGCGGCGCGTGCGCACGCTGCAGCGCGCCAAGTTCCTGCCCGCCAAGATACTCTTCTACTTCGACTACGTGAGTACTTGCACGCAACCAGACGGACGCTGCTGGAGGAGTCGCCCCGGTCGGGCATGTCGGTGCTGGACGTGGGCATCCCCACGGGCTACATGGTGCAGCAGCAGCGGCTGGACGCGTACGTGCTGTCGCGGCGCGTGCGCACGCTGCAGCGCGCCAAGTTCCTGCCCGCCAAGATACTCTTCTACTTCGACTACGTGAGTACTTGCACGCAACCAGACGGACGCTGCTGGAGGAGTCGCCCCGGTCGGGCATGTCGGTGCTGGACGTGGGCATCCCCACGGGCTACATGGTGCAGCAGCAGCGGCTGGACGCGTACGTGCTGTCGCGGCGCGTGCGCACGCTGCAGCGCGCCAAGTTCCTGCCCGCCAAGATACTCTTCTACTTCGACTACGTGAGTACTTGCACGCAACCAGACGGACGCTGCTGGAGGAGTCGCCCCGGTCGGGCATGTCGGTGCTGGACGTGGGCATCCCCACGGGCTACATGGTGCAGCAGCAGCGGCTGGACGCGTACGTGCTGTCGCGGCGCGTGCGCACGCTGCAGCGCGCCAAGTTCCTGCCCGCCAAGATACTCTTCTACTTCGACTACGTGAGTACTTGCACGCAACCAGACGGACGCTGCTGGAGGAGTCGCCCCGGTCGGGCATGTCGGTGCTGGACGTGGGCATCCCCACGGGCTACATGGTGCAGCAGCAGCGGCTGGACGCGTACGTGCTGTCGCGGCGCGTGCGCACGCTGCAGCGCGCCAAGTTCCTGCCCGCCAAGATACTCTTCTACTTCGACTACGTGAGTACTTGCACGCAACCAGACGGACGCTGCTGGAGGAGTCGCCCCGGTCGGGCATGTCGGTGCTGGACGTGGGCATCCCCACGGGCTACATGGTGCAGCAGCAGCGGCTGGACGCGTACGTGCTGTCGCGGCGCGTGCGCACGCTGCAGCGCGCCAAGTTCCTGCCCGCCAAGATACTCTTCTACTTCGACTACGTGAGTACTTGCACGCAACCAGACGGACGCTGCTGGAGGAGTCGCCCCGGTCGGGCATGTCGGTGCTGGACGTGGGCATCCCCACGGGCTACATGGTGCAGCAGCAGCGGCTGGACGCGTACGTGCTGTCGCGGCGCGTGCGCACGCTGCAGCGCGCCAAGTTCCTGCCCGCCAAGATACTCTTCTACTTCGACTATGTGAGTACATACTTGCCCGGTAGTGTCTACTCTTACGTGCCAAGTTACAACTCGATACAAACTGTGTGCTAAGTATTTGCCCGCCAAGATACTCTTCTACTTCGTTCGACTATGTGAGTACTTGCCAGATATCTTCTCAGCAGGTCATTCACGTCGAGGCGCTGGTAGGGTGAATAAGGGTTTGACGTGCAAAAGAATTTAGGTACTAAGTAGATAAAGGACATGGCTAAAAACCCAGTGTCGACAGAAACTTCATTAGACATTAAATTTATGTATTTAGATTTTTACAAACGTGGTAAATTATAAGTACCTGCCTGCCGAGATAATCTCTACTTCGACTACGTGAGATTGAACACTTGCTTGAAATTCTGGATATGTTCAAAATTATACTTTACTGACTAAATAGTTATATTTTAAGCCTCGCAGTCAAGAATTTAATTACGTGGTAACACTTTAACAATAATCCCTTTGCTTCAGTTGGACCACGAGCAGACGTGCGTGAACGTTACGATCGAGCGCTGGTTCCCCGTCGCGAACATGTCGCGCTACCTGCCCGTGCGCGTCTACGACTACTACGCGCCTGGTGAGTCAAAGCAAATCAAAAATCTTTACTCATGTAGGCATAATTCAAAGTAAGATTGGAATCTTTTTGTTAATTCTATGCTAAGTAAATGTGGCATGGATGTGAAAAGGACGTGAAATATTGTACAGTAGAAACTAATAAAGACCTCACACACGGTCTAAATACAAGCCAAGAAGAGATCTTCAGGACGGAAAACCTGTTATATTTCGTAGATTTAATTGTTTCAAGGTCTTTGTAACATCTGATCCGATACTGAATTAAAATCTTCACGATGCTAGGTTGACAAGTAGGTTTATCTCTCAAGATCACACACTCAACTGCCTGTTTATTCCAGAGCGCTACAACGAGTCAATATTCGACGCGCTACCGACCTACCTTCTCAACATCTGTGAAGTGTGCGGGTCGTCGCAGTGCCCGTACTGCGCCATCTACAACGCCGCCGCGCGACCCACAGCTATTGCGCTCGTGATCACAGTGTTGGCGGTGTTACTGCCACGCCTGCTGCCAGCAGTGGTCTTCACCTAGCAAGAGTTGTGAGCAGAAAAAGAATATCACATACAGAGCGCGTTAGATAAGTTGATGAGCATGAAGATTGCGACAGACCGACTTTATACTGAGATAGATGTAATCAAATGGTTTATTTGAATCTGTGTGTAATACATGATGTTTGACATGAAATATTGAGAAGTTTAAAAGAGCTCACAATGTAGTAGGCTATGCCTGCTTTTGGGAAGATATGTAATAAAATCTAGAGGGACTATATTATGTTATAAAACTCTTAATATCAGGGGACGAGACTCAAATGTCTGGACTATGCTTTTTAAAGTTTTCTTCAGGTCAGCCAACTTATATTGCGCGTTATGATATCTATGCCTAACGCTACGCTAACGACTGCTAAAGGCAGTCTACAATTTTTACATATGTAAATATTTTTTTATATTTTGATTAAACCGATGCGCGCTTGAAGTACGTATAAACTATTTCCTGTGTGAACTCTCTGATTCACTTGTAATATAGAACAGGGCTTTTCTCAGCCTTTTGCCACTCAATTTGCCAGCCCACTTTAATGTGATTAGTCCATGCTTATTTTCAAGTGTATTCTGTTGTAAAGCAGTTATTCTCTGGGTATTTTAGATACAATATAAAAATAAATATTTTTGTATAATGATGAAATGCGAAATACTTTTAAAATCCATCCACTTGTCTAATAGTAAGGTTGCATTATAGTTTTATTTTATTTTGATTTAACACAGAGAAAAGGAAACAAGTTTGATGAAGTGTATGTATTGACATTCGTTCAGTTTATGTTAATTGCTTACACATATATGACGTTAAATATGTATGACACACCTGTCGACACATTTTTATTGTATGCTACATGTTAGTTAATCTAGCTAGAGTCACCACCCTATGCATTTATATCAACAAAGCTTCCTATAGCGCATTTCCTTCTAAATCTCTCAAGTGGAGATGTAGGCTTTATAAAATACCTTAAATGAGGTGTCTGCGGCATTTTAAGGTTCACATTCAAAGGTTGTAATTTTGTGTAATACGCCTGTTCAAATAAAATAAAATATACTGCTACCTACCTACAGCCATGCTACAATGCTAGTAGGTAGTGGAAAAATCAAGCCGCCCATAATTGCAGAAAATTATCAATTGCCATTATTATGTTATTCTAAATCTAGTATGTATCTCTCCAAAAAATGCGTAAGATAGGCTACGCAAAACTTGTAAAGTAATTTTAAATCATAAAATATATATCTCAGTGATATTTTAGAATGTCACTACCAGTGTGTCAATTCAAAGGATATTAAGGATATCTGCGATAGTATGTTGTAAACAATTGAGAGTTTTCTAAATTAGATGTAAAATAACTAATATTAATGCCAACATTATGCCTGGCCTAATTAGTATCAATTAATTTGTGTATTATTACTGTTTTTGTTATTAACCACCGTTTTAGAAGTTAGTATTAATTTGTATTGCTTATTTTCAAATTATAAAATCTGAGGTTGTCCATTAGATAATTCATAATTGTTATAATAACAAATGGTAAATAGTAGCTGTATGTATTGTATAGGCTTCGTTACCAATCACTCTCACTTGAATTCTACTAGAATCTCATTTATTTTCTACTGTATGTAGGTAACTGAATCTCCCCTGGAGCCTTCTTATTCCATTCCAAATAGTGTAGTGTTAGATTTAAGCAGTGTTCACTCTAGTGTAGATCCAGTTTATATAAAAGACATGATTTTGACTTGAATGAACTTGATGACTATATGATGGAATCTCAATTAAATACATATTAATTTTTTTACCCTCTGTAGCTCCTCGGTGCTCCTTGCATTTTTAGTTTAATTTCATTCAAGATAAAATATTTTCGTATTATTATTTTAACTTCCTTTTTTAATTTTCTTGATAAACTATTTACATATCGAATCCCATATTTTACAATTTCCCTATTTGAAAGAGTATTTAATTCGTAGCTATGAAAAAATCATTTATAAAAATCATTTATAAAAATAGCATTAAATGCGTCCAATCGTATATTAACAGACTTAAAAAAAAAGCAGGCATGTGCAACATAAATGGGGTATTTAACCAGCAATTAAAATAAAAAAATAAGGAAGAATGAAATGGTTGAATACTCTTTTCTATATTTTTATGTAAATAAATTGATTGTAAGCAATTTTTTAGTATATAAGAAATATCTGTATTGTGATTCATATGCGAGAAAAATGACAAATCATTTACAATCAAAATTAGCAATCAAAATGCCTTATTAGTTTAAGGCCACATGGAATTGATATTATACAAAAATTATTCAAAAGACAATTTAAGAAAAATTATGTAATTTAAAATAATCAATATTTTTTAGGGTTCCGTAGCCAAATGGCAAAAAACGGAACCCTTATAGTTTCGTCATGTCTGTCTGTCTGTCTGTCTGTCTGTCCTGGTTCGTTCTCCGCCGTTTCTGAACCGATTGCCACGAAAATTGGTGGAGAGATGTATAGTGATAATTCAAGAATTGGTTTTTAAAATTATCGAAAAATAATCATTTTTTACCCCCCCTCCCATACAGCGAAAAGTTAATTCTAAAAAAAAAATTCGACTTAACCCATCGTGTAGGGTATCGTTAAACAGGTATTTTTAAATACAATAAAACTCGCCTTGAAACCATGTGGATCAAACACCCCAGTCTCGAGATATATTAATACAAAGTTAAAATTAGAGCGTCCCCCCCCCCTTAACTTTTGAAATACTATTACAATAATTCTGAAAAAAATGTCCTGTATACCTCCAAGTAAGTACTTTCAACGAAAACTATAGCGAACTCTGTATCATACATAGTTATTTTTATACAACTCGACCAACTTATGACGTGCAGTTGCCCTTACTAAATGGTGTCTTAAGCGGTCGGGCCATCTTTTGGCTACGGAACCCTTTAATGGGCGTGTCGGACACGCTCTTGGCCGGTTTTGTACCAAATGTATTTATTGGTTATTTTACTGTTCTAAACGAATGTTTGCAAATTGCGGCTGAAATTTTATGTACAATGAATAACCGTCCAGAACTCAATAAATTATCTTGCAAATTATATTAACAGTAAAATTTACTTAAAATTTGTATCAAAGTATTTTTAAGATAATATTGTAGTTAGTAACAAGTTACTTATGTAGTTTCCGTCCAAATTACCCATGACTGATTTCTTTTTTTACTTTTTATATGTATTTGTGTGTAATTTTATTTGTCTTAAGTTGTTACACAAACCAGGTTAGTGTAAGAGCGGTGAAATCTCATTATTGACTATCATAGATTTATTTCCAAATAAAAATCTTTGAAATCATAAAATTGTTTCATTGTAGGACTTTTGTAGCTTTCTTATCTTCTTCTGACACAATATCCTGAAAACGCTTTTATAAGTTTCGGTTTGAATGTTATGAATAGAATAAGTAATAATCTTCATCATGATCATTACCTTTATTGTGAATCAGGTGGGTAAAATAAACACAGATGGGATACATAATGTGGTACTATGATGCCAAGTATATCTATATACTAATATATATATAAAGCTGAAGAGTTTGTATGTTTGTTTGTTTGATTGTGCTAATCTTAGGAACTACTGGACCGATTTGCAAATCTTTTTGTGTTGGATAGTGCATTTGACGAGGAAGGCTTTAGGCTATTGGATATCGTCATGTACGCGGACGGAGTCGAGGGTGGCCGCTAGTGTATAAATAAGTGCCTTGGATTATTACACCAATTGCGTAGCCCCAAACTATGCTGGAAGTTTCTATTATGGATGATAGAGAATGGCTAGACATACTTTTATATAAACATCCATGTGATTCTAGTACAAGTGTTGATGTTTATCATACCAACATTTGCCCCTAGCGGAATTCAAACCCGCGACCCTTGGTTCTGTAGCCAGACACTAGACCAAAGGGCCTGTCAAATACCATTAAGTACCATACATTTGGGGAAACTAGAAATAAAACAAATTTTATATACACTATTTTATTAACAGATACTTATAATCCTACAATATTGTGAATCATAAATACTTAAATACTTATCTAATCTTTACATATTTTTTTATAATCTACTGTCTCTTCTTCACCTGTTTAGCCTTAGAATTAGAAGGTTTAGCAGTTGAACCTCCACTAAACAAGGAAGTGAACATTTCTGACATCTCAGGCATTTCAGACATTTTAGCCAAGTTGCTAATTTGCTTCAAATCCTCTTTCGTTTCAGGGTCATTCATCATCTTGGGCAAGATCATGATCAGCAGTAGCGGAAGCACCATCATTATAACCATGGGGTTGAACAGGAAGTCCGTCAATCGCCATTGCTCCCTCATTTGGAAGTAGCGGAAGCGTGACAGTGGCTTCATCCGGAGAGGGTAAGGCACCTGGATAACTTGAGACGTCTGTATGTAGTTGACCTTCCTAGCTCTGTATTTGCCTTTAGAATTGATCTCCACGCGTACGGGCTCATACATGTAGTCTGGATGGACTATCTCAACTACGTACGATCCGGAAGGGACATTCTGGATAACGAAGGTGCCGTCTTCCCTGACGAAAGCGATGAACTCTCCACCATTCACGTGCACCCTTGTGTCTACTTGCCAACTGTTTAAATCTTGATCCTCAGGAGGAAAAACTCGACCCTCAATCACATATCGACCGTTTCCAGTTTCCTCTTCCACGGAGTTGATAGCGCAGAATACATTGCTCAAAAAACTTAGGGCCACCAAATGTGCCGCTAGAATATTCATCGTTTATTAATTATCCGATAATCAAATTAAGTTATTTATAATGTTTTTCACTACGAAGTAGAAAAATCGCCAGAAATCACCCCACTTTTATTACAATTGTCATTTGTCATATAGATTGACTTGACATTCTACTTCTTAATTGTCTTTGAAACCTCGGATATTTAAACAAAGATTTTATTGTAGTGAACATTAAATCTTAATTTATTATTAATAAAAATAATGAACCTCCTTTTCAGCTAATAATAATTAATAATTTTCAAAGTAATCCAATATATTTGAAACTGTATATATATTTCAAAATAAGGTGGTTTTAAGATAAAAAGTTACTTTTTCATGAAAACTCTGAAAAAAGAAAAGTAACATTGTTTCTTCAATATTAGATAATGAAAATATATCTCGATTTAAGCTTTTCCTCAAATTGTAAGTCACATTAAATAAATAATCGAAGAGAACGACAGACAGCGACGAAAAGAAAAGTGGAAAAACCGGTTTTCTAGATATCGATTTTCAAATTCTATGAAACGTTACGTACGACTCTCCCTATTTGTTGTTTATCTATGGATTTTTTTGTAAACAAATTGTTTGAACGGCATGTGGTTATTCGTTTATTAATTTATTTATTATTAAAATTATCTACATGTCGTAATTAGAATTGGTTAGAAAATGTCTGGATATTTAGAGGTGAAGTACCCGTTTAAGTCAAATCTCGGTTTGAATCCGTTCAAGGTGAGTTTTGTTTGATGGATGTGTATTGTTTTGTGAGGACTTCGTATGCTAATTATTGTTTATTGGCAGTCTTGGAAGAGACAATGGTGTATTTTGCGGCCGAGCCCGACGTGCTCGGGAGGCGGGTCGCTGGCGGTGTACTGCAGCGAGGCAGGCGCGCCCGCGGGCACGGTGGAGCTGCCGTTCGGTTGCGTGGTGCGGCGGGCGAAGTCCCGGACCCGCCCCCATGCCTTTGCCGTGTTCTCGGAGGAGGAACCCCGGAAGCCCCGGGTGCTGCTTGCTGCTCAATCACTCAATGACGCTCTAGCTTGGATGGAGAAAATAAGAGATTTGCTGGCTGGTAGCAAGTGGGTTGGTGAGTCTACCTTCATATTTATTAATAATTATATTCTCGATTCATTGGGCTTTACAGAGGTCAAAGTCCAAATAAAATTGAAATCTTGGAAGGTATACTGTTCTATTTGGTAGTAAAACTTGATGTAGTAAATAAATAAACAATGTGGAAGTGTAGTATGGTAGTATGTGTACGTACATACCTACCTTTCAAGAATATTATATTGAACAAAATCAATTAAAAGTGTCAAGTTCAAGCAAAAACTTTGAAAATGAAGTTAAGCAATTCAAAGCATATAAGAAATTAGTTTGGAATATATTTAAGTTTACTAACATTAAAATATTATAGAATCGTATTCATAAAATACATCAAAATTGCTACCAAATACAGAATACCAAACTCTGCTCTATTTAATGATTGTCCGTGGCCTAAATGTTCAGTGTTTTGGCGTCACCTCATTCAATGCAAACGCATAGAATACATTTCAATGTGTAATCACCCATAGCTGGATGTTGCATGGGCATCCTACGCATCAGTTCTATTGTTCATGTTGATGGCAGTCTTGGAAATATGTTTATTCGGGTTCAATCACCTTGAAGGCTAATTTCTAAAACAGGAGACAATTGTATTATTTGCATATTTATCATGCACTTGCTTGTGGAATGCATGGTACATTTACATTGGAATTATAGTGTAATGTGAGCTTTCTTTTTGTATAGGGACTTTCAGTCTCTCCTATCCAATAATACTTGCTAGAAAGATAGAATAAATAGGTATTTTTCGTAGTGTTTTGATTTTGTTAATATTATGGGTTATTAATTTATTATAATAAGATTTTTTTTATTGCATAATATTGGTTCAGTTTAAAATTAAATAATATTTTTACCAATATAAAATTTATGATTCTACTTCAGATGTTGACTTAACTTATTTGTAATATTCATACTCACATTTATTCACAATGTATTATTCAAACGTACACAACCCTAATTTTGAAGTAGTGGCAAGTGAACCTGAATAAACATATCTAGTTCTTTATGCAACACACCAGTTTTAAAACTGTTTTTTTCTCAACCTGCTATTATAATGTAACATGTACCTTACATAATAATGATGTCATGTGTCTGTACTAAAATGTTTGTGTATAACCCTATCATTAAAAAGTAAATTAGGTTTTTCATATTGAATGCACTTTTGTACATTACAGGCTTTTCAACTCTTACAGATTTTAGTATGTCAGTGGAAAATAGTTAAACTGAGTGAATAATTTGAGTCATAATATCAATATCATTTTTATGTTTATTTTGAATTGGAAATCAGGTAACTCCATTGAACCATAATCTGACATTAAAAGTATCAATATAAAGCCCTTGTCATTGACAAATTAATAACAAAAATGCATTCATTAGTTATCATGCTTTATCATCAATCCATATTTCCAGGCACCGAGGGTTTGCTCAAAGATTCCTACTCGGTTACGGTGGTGGCCACTGAGCTGGCCCGCAAGTGCGGAGTGGCCGGGGACAGCGTGCTAACGGTTACCTCCAGCGGGCTCTACGTGTCCCGGGCACACAAAATACCCACTGTGCTCGACTGGAAGCACATCAGTGACGTAACGCTGACCAGTGAGAGCATTGATGCAAACCGAACTTGCGTTATCACTGTTAATAGGTTTGTGCTTTTTTAATTGCCCTATGATTTTGCACCAATTTTGGATTGATTGGATCTTTATCCTCATGTATTATTATGAAGTCGTAAAAGACAACTTTTAATTTGAACTTTATTGCTTCATCTTAAGGCTTAATGTCTCTGAACACATTCCATTGACCTATTGACCTGCTATGGAATGCACCAGTAGACGCATAATATATTTTAAATGTGTGTTCAAGCTAACCTACTTTAGTAGAATTTATTTCACGATGTTTTTTCCGCATGTTTTTTTGCAACGGAACAAAGTCCATGGTTAGGTGTTTTTAAAGTTATAAAAAGGCAAAAAAATATTTAATTTTCTGGAATCCAAATCGTAATTAATTCACTTTAGCGTTACGTCAGAAATATTGCGAAGTCGAATATATTCTGGCTTCCCTATTGTTAGGAAAAAAATAAGAAGTATGCTAAAAATAAATGAAGCCCACAGGAAAAACGTGTAATTATTGTCGTAACAAATCAGGTCACGTGTAAAAATGTACTTTACCTCAAGAAACACTGAGGGGTTTGTTTGAATACTTGTGTGGAAATAAGTCTTTCACTCAATGGAATTGTTTTTATTTTCCGCCCATGACAAACAATACGATAAGGTTTGTTTAGTGAGCCATTCGCGATCTCAGCTTTTGACGTACACCATTGTGCGTGATTCTCATTTAAATGCAGTTGTACCAGAAGTTCGCTACCGGGAAAGCCTCCATACAGATTTTTATATTGCACTAGCGGCCGCCCGCGACTCCGTCCGCGTGGATTTCTTTTTTTCGAAATAAAAAGTAGCCTATGTTCTGTCTCAGGGTCTAAAGATTGTCTGTATCAAATTTCATCAAAATCGGTTGCGAGGTTTAAGCGGGTAAGCGTAACAGACAGACAGACAGACAGACAGACAGACAGACAGACAGACAGACAGATAGACAGACAGAGTTACTTTCGCATTTATAATATTAGTTGGGATTGCAGCAGTACTATGATAATGATAATTATATCACCCATCTCAGATTGTACAAAACCATAATAACTATGCTTACATTTGCCTAATGTAGTATATTATCATAGGTAGTTCATTATTAATGCTTTTTATGGGTTTTACAATCATGACCATGGTTTGGTGAATATACATTTTTATGTTTTAATTTGTATTTTGGCTTTATTGATCTAAGCTAGCCGCGCCTAAAGTATGTAAGAAGGAAATAAATAAACATTTATAACCTTACTGACCCAATAACGCGGTCGAAACTAAAAATAGACCGCATCGCATCGCTTCCTGTAGTTGTCGCCGCATCGACCAAGTCGCGTGGAACGTGAGTAGGATTGCCACCTTAACCTATTACCCGCCAGGCAATCCTCCAAAAAAATGTGCCCCTAGCGCCGAGCACGTATTTTCAAGGTCAACCATAGTGTTGTGGCCCATTCACTACCGCAAAGTAGATTTTAATGGCAAAATCACACTTTTATGGGAAATTCTAACGTTTTTATAATCATTGGCCTCATATAGATAAAAACATTAAACTTACCCTTATCAAAATACCTGTAATTAGGCACATAGTCATTACCACAGCCAAGTTAGAGTTCAGTTGATATTTCTACAAAATACCGTTTTCGGAATCCCTATTGTTGCATATATACAACCCCGGCGCTGACATTTTAGACAACACTGAGAATAGTGCGTGCGGGTGGAATTATTACCGGTAATCGGTTTTATTATCTTAACGAATACTATTGTTATTTATAATTTGTAGACCTGAAATATTCGAATAGCTCATAATTATGTATAATAAAGGACTGTACCTAATTTGTTGAAAAAATACAATAAAAATGTTGAGAATTCCAGGCAAAATCAAAGAATAATACCTCCTGGTCATCATACTCTTTTACTCTTTCACTTTTTCTCTGTGTAATAATAATAATTATTATGTGGATAATAAGGTAAGTTGTACAATAACTATATTCCCTTTGATACATTTTATTTATAAGTGGCATTGTCTAATTGTTTTTTATCCAAAATAAAGTAAAAAAAAACTCATCATCGGTCACAAATTCTTCTACATCTCCCTCATGCCCTTCTAAAATTCTGATTAATTCCTCGGCACTCGACATTTCGCGATTCAATCACGTCCACAATACCCAACGAATAACTTCTACGAATTACTAGGTACCCACTAATTCCATAATATTTTTTGCCAAAATAAAACACATGTCCGTCACTAGTATCATTATAAGTTCGCTTGTGACGTCACAAGCGGTTGAATATGTGCAACTCCGGCGCTAGACTTCTTGGATAACATTAAAGTGCTAGGGTTGTTACTTTACATCAATTAAAAAAAACCGATTAGTTAATTGCAATATGAATGTACCTTAAATCATCCCAAGTTTTGGATGTTGTAATTATAAATACAATTAAAAAGCAACAATTATTATATTACTTTCCAATCTTGATGCCTAATTTATGTAAATATAATTAAATGAAACTAAGGTTGGCTTAAATCTGTAATTAATAAGTTTATGTGTAACATCACTACTGTTGTATTTTTACAACTGTGGCGGTACAGCTTAAGATAAAACCTTCATCGTGCGATGAGTTTTATTAAATTGTTATAGCTTAGTTTTTGGTACTTTGCATTAATAATTTTGGGGAAAAAGAAAGACATTCCTTAAATAGCAATGGTGTTCTTTATTATTGTTCCTAAATTCCTGCCGCGTAAATTAAAATCCGCTTGAAATTTACTTCGTAAATTTTAGTTGCGTATGTACAACTGCGGCGCCAGAGGCTAGAAAATGATTAGTTGCTTATATTCAACTGCGGCGGTTAATAGGTTAAGAGTAAAACTCAATTTCCAAAACTCTGTGCAATATATGAATGAGATTTAAAATAAATTAAATTTTATTAATATAAAAAAATAATTGGTCTTTGCAGTTTGATAATAAAAAAAATTGTATTGTGTTAAGCAATTAAGAAGGAGAAATTTGTCAGATCCACTAACGGTCTCGGTAACTCAGGTCAGAGCGCTTGCCCGGATTGCAAGAGGCGCTGGGTTCGATTACCGCCTAAGCCACCTAAGATCTGAGATGAATTTTTATTGTTTAAAAATATATGCATCAAAGTAGAAATCAAAGTAAAACAAATTTGACAATTTGTTTTTAACTTATAAAAAACATATTGTTTATTGCCCTTTACAGTTTGTCTAAGCTAATGTAACTAAATTTCCTGTAGGTACTTAATTTTTCACACAGTAATGTTGTTTACAGTAAAATTTACCTAAAATAATGTACAATACTATAATAAACTACGGTGGGCAACCCTAAAAGTGAATCACCCCTTTTTTCCCAGCATTCTGTAAGTAATATTGGCCGTGCGTGTTGTAAATACGTTTGTCGGTCCGCTACACGTCCACTAACCTAGTGTTTGCTTTGTTTATTGCCATTTTAAGTTCTGTTTACTTTTAAAACTAACAGGCACAGACGTCTTAATTTATAAAATCTGAGTTCTAAGTCTTTGTTTTTAAAGTATTTTTTTTTGTGTAAGATTTCTTTCAAGAACTTTCTCGTGGGATAAAAATGGAAAGGAAATGATTTAGTGGTATTGCTCTAGCGATTTGCGCGTGATGCCGTGACCATATGATTAAATTGTATGTATTTCTTATTATTTATAGAAGACGTTTAATTTTTTTGACTTGTGATTTTACAAGCTCAGCAGGACCGTTTTTCACCTATTAGAGGCCCTGGGCCTTTAAAGCATGTGTTTGGTAAACGTGAGGGCCCCAGGACCACGTTTAAGGCCTCAATCGAACGAGGGAAAAGACGGGTCTGAAGCACAGTTAACAATCATCATCCTCATCATCTTAGCCTTTCTCCTGGTTACGTCCTCGGTCATTGCTTAGAGCCCAGGGTAAGCTTCGACTATGATCCTGAATTGGCCAGCTTGTTTATTACAATGTAGCGACTTTCGTCTGACGTCCATTACCCTAACAAGAGAAACCAGACAGTTACAACAATTCATTTAAAGTATTTATTATTTTTATGATCATTATTTATTTATTTAAAAATATATCACGTGTATGTACTAACAAGGTTTATTATTGACAAGAAGAGTTTACCGAAAAGGGGCTGGTTGTACAACTATCGTTTAATTGTGCACAAAAATGTTTGTACTTTGTCCTTCTATGATTGTAATGTGTTGTGTCATGTGTGTATGAAATAAAATAAATATAAAAAAATTGTCTTTCTCATTACAGCGAGTACCAGAACGGCGGCGGCGAGCTCAAGTTCACCAGTCCTCTAGTGAACGAGCTGACGACGGCGTTGAAGGTGTGTGGGGCAGGCGCGCCTCGCTCCCCGCGCCGCCTGGACAAACTGAGCAGGAGCGAGGGCGACCTGCGCGCGACTCCTGACGCTGACACTGGTGAGTCATCATCATCAGCTGCCTGTTGCAGTCCACTGCTGGACGCAGGTCTCCCTTTAACAAGGGCGGATCCAGCATTAGCGCCAGCGGGCGGGCGGGGGGGTCACATAGTCGAATCAAATATAAACCACTATAATTGAGCATTTTTTTTTTACCTATGTTGTGGAATTATCACGGGGTGGGGGGTGGGGATGACCACCCCTCTGGATCCACTCTTGCCCCCTGATGGGAGGTTGTATATACCTACTTGAGACGCTGGGCAGGCGGGCCGATCCCAGAAGTATGGTGAACGATAGAACACAGAGTCACGCTCTTACGACACACCAACCCACCGACTACCTAGATCCAAACTAAGCTTGAAGTAATACACTTCCATGAATCGAACACTTCCATGTCGATGATCATATCACAAACATTCGGATCTAGCAAGCTTTGACATTATTATGATGACATTCTTCAAACGTCCTCTTTTTATGGTTACAGGTGAAATACGGCGTAGTAGCTGGTACAGCGGACCATCCGAAGTTTCGTTGGACGACATCGATCTCATTATGTCTAAGGTAATGTTTGAAAGTTCTTCGGTGGAAATCAAGAATATTTTATGTAATTACTTAATCTGATATATTTATAACCGCCTGACGTTTCGTGTCGGAGCAGAATTATCAAACAGCAGACTTCAAACATTCCAAAAAATACAAGTCAATAGGCGCGATTTCTGCGTTTGGCAGAAAAAAGCGCTAGGAAGCGTTTGTAAACAAAATGGCGATTGATAGCGCAAAATGGCGATTGTTAAGCGGTAACACAGTAAACTGACAGTTAGCAAACACGTCCTGGCCGAAAACTGTACAGTTTGTTTTTAGCGCTAGTAAGCGCTCGCAAACGCTTTTTTCTGCCAAACGCCCTGAATGAGGGCATTTGCGATTGAAAAATCCGCTAGATACGTAGGCGTGAGGTCTAACTGCTATGTCATTGGTGAATTTTGACAGATCTATCAATGTCATGTCAAAATTCCCGCCTACCTACTGCCATCTAGCGGATTTTTTATTTGCGAAATCCCCTCATTATTTTATTGTAAGTTCCTAAAGTATTATAATTCGTTCCCGCAGGAAGCACAGCGCATTCCCAGCGGGCAACTGTCCCGTTGCTCCGGCGCCGGACACCTCGCGCCCGCAGTACACAGCACAGATGACAGGTTAGTGCCTTAGCCTAATGTTATCATGTTATTTAATATTAATAGTAATACGTGTGTAGCTATTAAGCAGAATTAAGTTCGTTTTAGTACGCATTGTATTGCCATACCCTTTCAGGGTCCTTGTACTTGTTACATGTTGCAATAAAGTACAATTACAATTAATACAATTTAAAACTGTATTCGTGGTCAATTTTAATTTGTATTTTTAGTGCATTTAATTTTAAAACTTCAATAGGCGATGTTGCTTAGTATCTTGTACAAAACAGGTTCATTAAAACTGTACATAGTTTCAATATTAAAACTTGGTTAAACTTCTGAATAAACATTTAAGAAGTTAATATTTATTTATTCAGCTTATGCGACCGGCGGTCTATAGCGTCCGTCGCGTCGGGCATCTACGAGGAGATCCCGGACCTGCCGGCGCCCTGTGCGGACGAGGGTGACGTCGTCGACGGCGTCGGCAGTGTCGGCGATGTCGGCAATGTCGGCGATGTCGGCAGTGTCGGCAATGTCGACGATGTCGGCAGTGGCCAGCCGGAGCAGACCGAGCTGTACTGCGCCATGGGCCGGGATGTGCTCGACGGTGTGAGACGACCGCTCACGGCCAATCGGCTTATGCACGGGGTAAGATTTGTAATGTGAATCATTTATGGTATCTTTGTTTGTCAGGCTGTCCATACAGCGACGCTCATAGCAGAAATCACGAGTAGCTTCAATGCTGCTGAACGAAGTGTTAGCATGCATGGGGCTGGATGGCGCAGTTGCAAAGTTAAGCAACTTTCGCGAAGGACAGCCATCGGGTGACCGAAAAATTTCATCTCGTGCTCTCCGTGCACGTTAAGCCGTTGATTCTGCGCCTGAGCACTCTACGGTCGTGTCAGATTGCTATCCTACCAAATAGGAATAGGGTACTTGTCTGATCGTAAAATCGGCCGCCATGATCGAAAACGGCCGGAAGGGTGTTATTATTAGCATGTATCTGGCGACGCGAATTTCATTTTCAATACCAAACATGTTTGTTTAACTTCAAAGTTAAAGTCGAAGTCTTTAATTTCTTCTTTCGTACCAGGGTTCCCTGGCCGAGGAGCCGACGTACGAGTGCGTGGCGGACAGCGTGTGCAGCGTGTACGCGACCGCGCGGCGCGTGCGCAGGCATCCGCCGCCGCTGCCGCCGCGACTGCCTACGCTCAACACGGGGTCAGTCGTGCACTCACATCTATACTACTACTATTATAAAGAATATTTAAAAGAAAACTTAAAAGATATTTATTAGATACGTTAGACACAATGAAATACTGAATATTCACAGCTGTGAATATTCAGTATTTCATTGTGTTACCTAAATATATAATTGTATAAGTTAGAGACTCGTGATCCCACAGACAAACTATGACAATAGTTTTGTGGGACTTTTGTTATTGTTAGGTGAATCACTGTACGATTAATAAACAAATAAACAAATAATAAATATTATAAAGGCGAAAGTTTGTATGTATGGATGTATGGATGTTTGTTACTCTTTCACGTAAAAACTACTGAATGGATTTGAATGAAACTTTACCACAATATAGCTTATACATCAGAATAACACATAGGATATTGGAAATCGAAATCCACGCGGACGGTGTCGGAAGCGGAAGAGTGTTTGTTTGTTTGAACGCGCTAATCTCAGAAACTACTGGTCCGATTTGAAAAAATATTTTTGTGTTAGATAGTCCATTTGACGAGGAAGGCTTTAAGGAAAACCACGCGGACGAGGTCGCGGGCGGCCGTTAGTATACTATATACTACACTGTACTAAAACGATGGCTAGCTATATGTATATGAGACTTTACATATTGTTTTGTTTTGTGTTGGAAAATAAACCAATGGGGGCGTTTGGCCGAAAAAAGCGTTTGCGAGCGTTTGTAAACAAAATGGCGATTGTTAGCGTAAACTGTACAGTTTTCGGCCAGGACGTGTTTGCTAACTGTCAGTTTACTGCGTTACCGCTAAACAATCGCCATTTTGCGCTAACAATCGCCATTTTGTTTACAAACGCTTGCAAACGCTTTTTTCGGCCAAACGCCCCCATTGTCTCGCTGTTTCCTTGCTCGGGTGCGGAAGATACTGGAGGAGTATAATTGGTGCTACTATAAGGTCGCCTGAGCTCAGTTGGGAGGTTAGAGCTTAATCTCTTGTCAAAATCCGCGGATACGGATCTTTATGTTCATATACCTTAACCCCTCGTATGCGGCGGCCGAGCAAACTAACGATCCCTAGTCTGCGGGAGATTTGAAGGGAAAATAGAGCGCACGGCGCGCTTCAGAACTTGGCGAAAATAAAATAAAAATTGCTTTGAACTCAAAAAAATAAGTATGCAGAGTTAAAGATAGATACATACTCAACATGTTCTACCAATTTAAATGAATAAAATATGTTTTATTTACTATTTCTAGAACTTCGATTTTCCAAATCACAGAAAAACTCACCAGATGAGATATATAGACAATGTTTATAAACATTGGGACTATATTGATGTACTTTGTTTATTACCTTGTAAAGATGAATATCAGCACTACACATTACACAAGAAATTAGGATGACTCGACTTGAAATCCAACACAATAACAAAAAAAAAGAACACTCCGCGGTTGCAGTTGCAAAACTACGCACGACCGTTGAGATTCGATGATTGATTTCACAATATTTTCTTTCTAAAGTGAGTGAATGAATGTTGTCTATGAGTCGTAAATAGGTTCAGGAATTATATACAACCAATTCTAAGCTGTCAGACGTTGTATTTTAGGCACAAAATCGAGTAAATGTCCTGTGTCGCACATATGCGCCTTAGCAGACTACCGGCCTGGCGCATATATGTGCCGAAGCATACAAGGGGTTAAACGATAGTTGACACTTCGCTCGCCGCAACAACACGCAAGACATTTTTTGACTTGCGTCTCCTGCGTTTAAAGTAAGAATGCTTTGAATTGATCTTGAGTTTTTATATAGTTTTAACAATAATTCCCATCATACATAATTACATCTTAAAAAACTAAAACTAGTACAGAAAAGATCCGTGAAAGTTACGGTTACGAAAACGGATTTTTTTCCTGGTGGATATCCGCGGATACGGATCTCCGGACATCACTAATTTGTATAGATTATCTCTATAATATAAAAATGAATCGCAAAATGTGTTGGTAAGCGCATAACTCAACAACGCTTGGACCAATTTGGCCAATTCTTTTTTTTTTAATAAGGTATTATTTTACCTTTTAACTATAATGTTAAAATTGTTTGTTGAAGTCCAAGGATGGTTCCTACGGCGAGAAAAAAATCGAAAAATTGCCGGGAAAATCCTAAAAACAGCCCTGCCAGATTACAATTTTTTTTGACAGGACGAAGTCTGTCGGGTCAGCTAGTTAGTAATATTGTATGCGTCCTTAGGAGCAGGTGTGGGGAGCCGGGGCTGGTGTCTCGCGCGGGGTCGCTGGGCGCGCTGGCGCGGCGCACGGCCACGCTGCCCAAGCCAGACAAGCACAAGCAGGCCTTCAGCGTCTTCAGGTAACACAAACATACTTAATATTCATCATTCTTATTATTATTTATTTATTTTATTATTCTCATCAGCAGCCTGTTGCAGTCTTCCGCTGGACAATCTATACTAATATTGTTACGAACGTGGGGATCGGGATTTGGATTAAAAACCGTTGACTTGATAGAAGAATTTATTCGACGATAAACAAGTCACAACACAATCACAAGTCACAACAAAATCACAAGTCACAACACAATCACCGTAGCCAAATCACACAGAAAATCGAAGTCCGTAGGTCGCCTAGGTCGTACACTCAATCGCACTAAACACTATGTTCACAGGGTTCTTCGTAGTCCGTAGGTATCGCTTAGGTCGCAGGTATAGTCACTCGTAATCACTTGTTCGCACTTATCACTCCGAAAGCTCAGATTGAACTCGACTGACTCCCTACTTGAGCCGTATTTATATCGCCGGCAACGCGATACTAGATAATTCGACCGCCCCGAGAAAGTACTCGCGCGCGAACAATAGCCCTCTTGATAACACGCGATGTATCTAGAAGCGTCGTGCGCTCCCGCGGCCCTTTTTTTCTACCTGCGACGCGCTCGCGCCGCGTCTGCGGTGACTCGATCGTAGACCTTATTGCGTTGTTATAAGGTTGTAAATGGCGCGCGCGGGGTTTGTACTGACTTCGCGAATACTCTCGGCGCGGATCGCGTCTGTCCGTCACAATTATAGATGTAGATTAGTCTCGAACATTCGACTTTATGTCGCGATGTCTCGATGGTTCCGGCTCGTTCGTAACACTGCCCTCCTCTTAGATATGCTCGTCCCGAGCATCATCATTATTGTGAACCACCTTGTAGAGACCTTCCCATCTTGTCTTCCTCAAAGCCACTGGTATTTGTTCTCCACGGTGCAGCAACATTATAACGTTGAAGGTGTTCTAGCCTCCTGGTAGATGGACCTTCCACTGCAGCTTCCCAGGGTCTCGGAGGGCTTGTCCTCATCAGTCGTACAACATCTTCTTTTGTCTCCTGTTTGAGGCAGCGCTTCCATTCCTGCGGGCGTCTCCATGAGAGAGTGTCAGCACGCCTGTCGTTCGCCTGGGAGACGATCTTTTTTCGGGCTTTGTCCGTTCCAGTCAGTACCGGACCCTTAGCCCTGGCTGTTTCTCTCTCGTTTCCCTGACTCCTTTTAGAAGCTGTAGCCTCCAGCTTCTTTGACATTTCCTTAAGTCGAAGAAGGTGTTCATCTATCTTGCTCACAATCAAATCAGCAAGTTTAGATGCTTGCGACTCCTTGTTGGGACAGCTCAACTGCAAATGTCCCCTTTCTCCACATCTGTAGCACACGGGACCAATTCTCTTCTGTTTCGGCGGATAAGGCGTCTTTACCTGTTGAACTTCCTCAAACACTTCTCGTACCCTGTTCACCGGTTCAATATCACGCCGCGCAACTTCAACCTCAAGGGCATGAGCTAGGGCTTCCTTCAGAGAGGTATGGTGGCCCAACCCTACAGCAGCCCTAACTTCCATGTCCCTTATTCCATCAATGAACGATTGCAGTATGATGGAGTCCACCATTTTCTTTTCAGCAGATGGATATGCCTTGCGACCGATCTTTTCAATCTCTAAGGCCCACTGCTGCAGGCCTTCTCCTGAGCGTTGACACCTTTCCCGTAATTGGGCACGAAACACATGCTCCAGATGTTGTTCTCCATAGCGTACTTCGAGTGCCTCCATCAACTCTTTAAATGTGCTCCCCGTTGATGGTAGCGCCTCCAGAACTGAAAGAGCCTCTCCACGAAGAGCAGCAGCAAGAGCTGCCAGGCTCTGTTCATCCGACCACCTGTTGGCACTGGCAACGGTTTCAAATTGCCGACGGTAGGCGGTCCAAGAAGTGGTGCCGTCGTAAGATGGTACTTTTACCCAAAGTGCCTGGTTGATAAAGACACTCGCCGCAGCAGGTCCTGCAGTTTCCAATCGCAGTACCTTCTTGCGTAGCTCAGCGACTTCTGCCCTTAAGCTGTCCAGGTTGGCCACCACATTAGTGACCCTCGCTTCTACCTGGTCCATGATTTTCCGAAGGTCTTGCACCATATCACGCACTGAATCTACGCCGAAGAGTACTTTTTGTTCCGTTTGGGGGTGTTCTTCAAGCATGTTGTCCTGTTTCCTTTGCATTTTCTTCTGGTCCTGAAGCATATGAGTCATCATTTGCATCTTCTCTTGACTTTCTTCCTGCATTTTGTCTTGTTTCCCGAGCAAATATTGATGTTCTTCCATGTCTTCAAGCATTTTGTCCTGTTTCTGGAGCATTAAATCTAGCATCTGCGTTAATGTATTTAGATCCGATGCTGACAGCTCTTGAGATGACGGTGAGGCCTGATCGATGCTCGTGGCTTGGTCGGTAGAGACGATCGCCATCTCTCGATGGTCACTGGAAGTTTCCTGACGAGCACTTGCCGTGGCCTCCGCAGCCTGTTGTGCCCTCGTTCTGACGCCGGCAGTATCTTCCCTCGGAGTCACTGGCATTTCCAAATCCCACTTCTGACACCAAATGTTACGAACGTGGGGATCGGGATTTGGATTAAAAACCGTTGACTTGATAGAAGAATTTATTCGACGATAAACAAGTCACAACACAATCACAAGTCACAACAAAATCACAAGTCACAACACAATCACCGTAGCCAAATCACACAGAAAATCGAAGTCCGTAGGTCGCCTAGGTCGTACACTCAATCGCACTAAACACTATGTTCACAGGGTTCTTCGTAGTCCGTAGGTATCGCTTAGGTCGCAGGTATAGTCACTCGTAATCACTTGTTCGCACTTATCACTCCGAAAGCTCAGATTGAACTCGACTGACTCCCTACTTGAGCCGTATTTATATCGCCGGCAACGCGATACTAGATAATTCGACCGCCCCGAGAAAGTACTCGCGCGCGAACAATAGCCCTCTTGATAACACGCGATGTATCTAGAAGCGTCGTGCGCTCCCGCGGCCCTTTTTTTCTACCTGCGACGCGCTCGCGCCGCGTCTGCGGTGACTCGATCGTAGACCTTATTGCGTTGTTATAAGGTTGTAAATGGCGCGCGCGGGGTTTGTACTGACTTCGCGAATACTCTCGGCGCGGATCGCGTCTGTCCGTCACAATTATAGATGTAGATTAGTCTCGAACATTCGACTTTATGTCGCGATGTCTCGATGGTTCCGGCTCGTTCGTAACAATATTATAAAGCTGAAAAGTTTGTTTGTATGTTTGTTTGTTTGAACGCGCTAATCTCAGGAACTGCTGGTCCGATTTGAAAAAATATTTTTGTGTTGGATAGTCCATTTGACGAGGAAGGCTTTAGGCTATTGGAAATCGAAATCCACGCGGACGGAGTCGCGGGCGGCCGCTAGTCCTAGTATAAGGCTACTAACGCTTGGGCTATGTCGTAGGTATGATGATAATAAGACCTAGGTTAGCTTGGGTCTCAATATCTTTATCATCATCATCATCATCATCAGCCTTTAAATTGATCCCAATGCAGTGGGACATATACCTTGCTGGGTATGGGTCCAGCTAGCAGAGCAGTCACTTCGCATGTTGCTATGACCTTGTTTGAATAATCACGTGAATAATTTGGAGTCCGAGACCACATTATGTTGAAAAACAAAACACATGGGAACACTGATCCTCATCCCCTTCCATTCCAGTCTCAAAATTGCAAGATGAATAAAAAGCTATCGTTTCAGCTAAGTTCCATCCCTACACCTATATTTACAAAAAAAATACTTGTTTCTAGTAGATAGATTGGAAGATCATGATGGACACGTATGAAAAGCATTACAGTATTCCAGAGGACATTGCGTTATCGTCGTCTAGACCAGACCTTCTCGTTTATTCTAGAAAACTTAAGCGCGTACTGTTGGTAGAACTTACTGTTCCATGGGATGGGAGACAAACATTCCCAAAGATCACGCGTTTAAAACAAATAAGTATTATGACCTAACCAACGAAATGACTAAAAATGGTTATATAGCACGGTTGTATGCTGTGGAAGTGGGTGCGAGAGGTATACCAGCGAAATCTCTCTACAACCTACTGAAGGACTTAGGATTACCAAGATCTAATATTAGCTCCTTGCTGGAAAGAGCAACTAAAGCCGCTTTACTCGGCTCGTACCAAATATGGTTGGGAAGGGAGAGGAGTGTCATCGGTGAAGGTGATCGTTAGTATACTATAAAGGGGCCCCTTAAACCTACACGCTGGGTCGCAAGTCCCAGGCGCCGACTGACATTCCTCTCTGTTTCACGCGATGGACCCGGCACCCGCACGGAGAATCCATGGATAGCTAAGAAGTTCGTCTCTGACTTAATGGGACTTAACGCGGTATTTATTATGTAGTTTGTCTAATCGAAAATCATAGAAAGTTAATGTTTCTAGTTTAAAAAAAAATACTACATGGAGCTGTGGGAGAGTAGTGGCGCCTAGATAACATTCACACATTTCTTTTTATTTCCACAGAAAAAGACTGAAAAGCGACTCGCGCATTGTTAGCTCGCCGAAATCCGACACCTCGAAAGAGAACAAGGACGTCGAGACGAAGAAGAAGAAGTTCGACTTCACGCCCACCAGAGACATCTTTAAGAGCTTCAAGGTCAGCCGCAAGATGAAGAACCTCAAGATCACATCTGGCCTCGGAAAGGTAACTAACAGATTTACAGTGGCTTGCAATAAAATGTTGAATCTTATGCCAAAGCAAGAAAGTTTATATTCACTGTTCTTTGCCCACGTAGGCAATCATGCTGTGTACACTAAACCTAGGTTAATGTCCAGACCAATTTTTTAAAACGCAATGTACGTAGTTTAATACGACATTAATCGGTCAGTGTCGTCGTCAATCAATAGTTAATATATAAATTAATGAGAAAATAGATGTTAGTGCACGTGATGATACACATAAAAAAACAGTCAGTTAAGGTATTCAGAAAAGTTGAGATACTTTCACGCACTCATTGGAGTGAAAGTTAGACTATGCTTTCTGTTTACAAAGATTGAGATTTGGAGCGCTGGCAGTAAAGCGCGACAGGTGGTCTAGCAAGGATGCCACTTTCGCGAGTGCGAACCATCGCTTCGTCGCGTCTTATATCTCCATCCTGCACGCACACACAGGTACTTCGTGTGCGGGATGGAGATATAAAATGGCATCTTGGCTAGATCACCAGGTGATTTAAAGGGTTGTCTCCTATCGCAGGGCGAGACGAAGAGCTGCGAGTTCCTGGACGAGACGGAGCACGTGACGGCGAGCCGCTGCGCCAAGTCCGTGGAGTGCCTCGACGAGCCCGGCCTCGACCTCGACCTCGACCTCGATCTCGACCTCGACCTCTCCGTGCAGTTCGACGACGACGCGGTCACCACGCTCGCGCTGCCACAGGTATACACGCACACAAACACAAGGCAGAATACCCGGCCACACACAAACACGCGTGCACACACGCACCCGTGCACACACACGCGTGCACTCATACGCACACACACGCGCGTACAAGCACACATACACACTATTGAAGGTTTTTATAAATAATATTTCCGCTAGATTGTGACTCATAAACACAGGGTCCATCTGACTGAATGTGATTGACGAATATGTCACAATATGTTACTGAATTTTAACGGTTTGCTATATAGCGAAAACATATGACAGAAACAGCTTTATTAAATTATTAATTATATTATTAAATTATAAATATGTTATTAAAAATCCTTAACACAAAAGATTAGAACTTTCGTTTATAACCTAACTCATCGTATTGTAGGAGATCGTCGACCTGATAATACGCGGGCGCGAGCAGTTCAAGATCCGGCTGAAGGACGAGTGCGCCTTCCCGCCGCCGCCGCCCGACCACCACTACATGGTCATGTCGCCGCGCGGACACCTCGCCTGACCGCGCCCACGGACACGCACGCTGCGGTATGCCCACGCCCACACACAAACGCTGTGATATGGCCACGCCCTACACGTACGTAGTGATACGGCCACACCCATACACATACGCTGTCATATGGCCACGGCCCCACACATACGCTGTGGTATGGCCACGCCCACATACGTACGCTGTGATATGGCCACGCCCTACACGTTCGTTGTGATATGACCACGCCCGCATACGTACAGTCATGAGCACCCACGTGTATACAAATTACCAACACATTCAAATATGAACTTTACTGCTTTGACATAAGAGAGATAGTGTATACATACATGTTGGTGCTCATGCTGTACATTATGGCATGGCCACGCCCACACAAGAACACTGTGAATCGCTCGGCATCGTACCGGCTCGGTTAGTGTCAATACGTTGATCTAAGTAGTGAAACACAGCAGGCCAAAAAAAACAGGACAGATTGGCGGCCATGCGTCACAAAAAAACCACAGGGCCGCCGATCTGACATGACTGTTTAAGGGTTAAAGTGTGTATAATTTCAAATTGCTAAAATGTCAATCGAGGTTTTATAAGGGTCACAAAAATATGACACTTATTTTATAGATGACCACCAGGGTGAAAGACTAATTTGACAGATACGGGCAAAGGTTTTATGGTATTTTTTATATGACCCTAAAAAAGTACTCACTTGACATGTTGGGAGTTTGAAATTATGAACCAAAACTACTCGTAAGTCGAACTTAAGCGCTAAGTGCTGGCCTATTTCGTGTAAAGACGTTGACAAATTGTGTGCATATGCGTATGTGTTACGGATCCAAGTCTAATTAATTGGATTGTGTATTTTTTATTTTAAGTTGTTATCGGAACTACGCATTACTAGTCTATATGGTTGATAATAAGAGGTTACTTGTCACCACTTAAGAATTCCTCATTGGCGCATGTCGCGGATTTAACTAAAAAGTGTCGTTTCGTCCACCAGAGAAGAAATGTTGGAAAAACATTCAATTAATAATGAATTTATTGATTGAATGTTTGCATTGCATGCATTGGGGATTTTAATAGACTGTTTCTATATTTCATTATTATTTTAGTATTAGACGCTACATCTTCCAATGGGGTCGAGTCAGTGGTAGACTTGGTAGTAAATCCTTGTTCCAACTGTGTCGAAAGTGTGCAAGTTTTTAAAAAACTAACAAGCACGATGTCCAAGCGCTTCATAAAAATATACTCAAAAAATACTCAGACTACAGCAAAAACAGTACGTAGGAGTACATAGTGAGCCCTAATACATTACAATAAGGAATACATTATTTTGATAATGTCAGACGCGTTACTGCTTTGCTGTCGACTATTACTGAACATGAGCAAATGTGCGGCCAAAGTCGAGAGCTTGTATTAAGATTTGTGTCTCTTAGACAAATAGACATCAAAATTAATCACTTTTTTAGAGAAACAAAAGACATCAGAATTGTTGCTGACAAATAACCCTTTAGTTACGAACCGTATGAACATTTGCTCATGACAGTATAATCGTGGTAATTTAATACCACTGGTAAATCTTTAACATATTGTGAGAGACAAATTAACGAGGTGGGAAGACGCACACCTCTAAGGAACTGATATAGTATTTTGTTTGTAACGTTAAATGTTGTAAATGGTTTTTACCTTTGGTTTCAATACATTTTGCTGCACTTTTTGAAGAGTTTTAAATAATATTTCTTCACAATTATTTAAATAAAAATGAGATGGCTTTAACGAAAGAAACAGTCATATCAGAAAGTAGTTTGAAGTAGATCTACTAACTTGGGTTCTGACTATGTAAGAGAAAATAACCTCTTAAAGTGCAGACATAGTATGGTTTGTTACCAAAGTTACAAAAAATAGATAAATATTTTTGATATATTGTTTGTCCAGATTCAAAATTGTTCGAATAGCCTAAAATCATGTCGATATGTTTTTACTGTTGTTTTTATTGTATCCAAATCCGAGAGAATTTCTAGTGCAATTATATGAACTGGATAGACATGCCTATTTGCCTGTGGAAATAATATTTAACGGCCCATCTACAATTTTGACTCTAATCGTGTACTTGAATAAAGACTTAGTACCTATTTAGGTATACATACTAGATTGGTTGAATGCATATTTTGCACTCATATAGTCTATACATACACGCACTGCTAATATTAAATTGTTGAAAGACACATTTGGATGAAATATTTGGAGTTGAATACTGTCATGCGCAATAACATGTATACACGTAAGGTCTTAAGCGAATGTCGTAAGGTTTAAATTTGAATGCACGTTATGTATACAGGTTAGTGCCATGAAATGTGTACTTGTAAAGAAATTTATCGCATAAGATCTCAGGCGTATACATTTTATTGTACGTAAATGTACTGGATAGTGCGGTGCGACGTTATTGTATTATTTAGTCGTAACTCGGTATGTACCGAGTTCTCTTTATAACCATGCTTCGAACTATTTGTTTAAGAACTTAATGGTTTATTATTGTCTCGGTAAAAGAAATGAAGATGTGAAATTATTGGGAACCTGAAAGTATATTTGTACGTCAAGGTAAGTGTTAGACTGAGAACGAACAGTTCCACATTTAGAATATTGGTATTCTTTTGAATGATATGAAAAAAGGAAAAAAAAATATAAGAAAAAGATTTAAACGGTGATAAAAGATTTTTGAATGTTTATTGGCGTGTTAGAAGTAGCGAATCGAAACTTGTGCAAATCTATTATCAAACGTTGTTTGTTATACAACGCCGAAATTGTTGTTTAATTATTTAGCTTGCATTATAAGATCTCGATGGTCTAGTGGTTTAAAGATGGCACGATGATACAGTGCTACTTAGGTTTTATGATGTCATAAGGGGCGCCGCCTAATATTAGAAATTGACGAATAATATTAAATTGCCAAGAGTCGTTGGCATTGAAAGTGTTAACTGATTTCTTATAGAAGAATTACATCTGGCGAGACCAAGGCTCCCTATATCATTGAGCCCACAAAGTTTTTTTCAACGTCAGTCAATGTTAGATTTAAAGATAATGATTTGCGCAGTCTTTCAACTACATCTTTGAATGTGAACTGAAGATGGTATTGTTCGATATTGTCCGAGCCTGTAGTGAAAGTTTTGTATTGTTGAAGTTTTATGTAGCCAAATGTACTATTAAGACGTAAGGGACCGGAACTTCAAGAAATGATGCCACTTTGAGCATTCTTGAACTTGGTTATACTCTTAAACCCATTCCATGCGGCGATATAATTTACACTCATCAGCCACTTGCGGGAGGGTTTTCGTCGGGCACCGTCTGCTGTTAAAAAACGCTGACGGGCGTCTTCCGCCCCTTAAGTCTTACATCAAAATGACGCCGATGGGCGTCTGCCGCAGTAAATGGGTTAACTTATTGTAGTATTGACATATCTCACACGTAGTATATTCACGAGTAGGATGGAAATATCATTCGAGATGATAACAAAGTTAGAGAATTCTCTAAGTGGCAACTTCTCTTGGTGACTGGATAATGGAATGACAGAAAAATGTCTATAGTGGAGTGCCGTAAGGCATAAAAATGGTCAAACCTCGGAATCCAGGGCCAGTCAATGAATCTGAATAAAAATTTCGAAAATATGTTTTTAATAGTATATAGAAAAATGTTAAAAAAAAATTTTTACGCGCACTCAATTTTTTTTTTTTTATAAACAATTATTATTTTTTTGGAGTTTTTGTTAGCTCTAAGGCAAATTATTTGCATATATCCACGTTCAAGACGTACAGGGGCCTTGGTTAAACGAAGATATTTATTAAAATATAACTAGCGGCCGCCCGCGACTTCGTCCGCGTGGATATCGGTTTTCATTATACGAATGTTTTTTCCCGCTAACTCCCGTTCCCGTGGGAATTTTGCAAAATCCTTTTGCAACTAAGCATTAAGTTTACTAAGGGACATGCATGCAAAATTTCAAGCGTCTAACTTAAGTAGTTTAGATTTTTCATACAAACTTCCACCCCCCCCCATTTCAGGGAAGTGGGGGGGTTGGAATGGGTCAAAAAGTAGCCTATGTTACTCTCCATCCCTTCAACTATCTCCACTTAAAAAATCACGCCAATTCGTCGCTCCGTTTTGCCGTGAAAGAATTAATTTTATCTGTAATAAATTATATGTGCAGGCAGAGTAACATCAATGTTAATTATTAGATTATCTTAAAAAAATACGGCAAAACAGAGCGACGAATTGACGTGATTTTTTAAGTGGAGATAGTTGAAGGGATGGAGAGTAACATAGGCTACTTTTTGACCCATTCCATCCCCCCACTTCCCTGAAATGGGGGGGTGGAAGTTTGTATGAAAAATCTAAACTACTTAAGTTAGACGCTTGAAATTTTGCATGCTTGTCCCTTAGTAAACTTAATGCTTAGTTGCAAAAGGATTTTGCAAAATTCCCACGGGAACGGGAGTTAGCGGGAAAAAACATTCGTATAATGAAAACCGATATCCACGCGGACGAAGTCGCGGGCGGCCGCTAGTTATATTTTAATAAATATCTTCGTTTAACCAAGGCCCCTGTACGTCTTGAACGTGGATATATGCAAATAATTTGCCTTAGAGCTAACAAAAACTCCAAAAAAATAATAATTGTTTATAAAAAAAAAAAAATTGAGTGCGCGTAAAAATTTTTTTTTAACATTTTTCTATATACTATTAAAAACATATTTTCGAAATTTTTATTCAGATTCATTGACTGGCCCTGGATTCCGAGGTATAAACCTTACGGCACTCCACTACTAGTGAAATTAAGTTGTCGACATACCCGTGTGTAACTGCATTAGATGAGTCGATACAAATTAACGGTTTAATGTAAGATTGACATGTGACTATGTATTTGCTCAAAATGTGATATTTTGACTGAGTGGAGCGAAATGTCCTGGCTTGCCGTCTGAAATTTATATCAAGGACCAATCAGATATCGTGCAAGCCAATTTCGTCTTAGGAACTGATGTTTAGACAATTATACTGAATTGTAAAAGCAAAAGCTGATATTTAAATTGCGTAGGTGGATTAAGTAGTAATTATACTTATCGATGCTTTGAATTTTCAACCCGTCGTACGTCAAAAGACGCCGTACAGGCGATGTAAATGATCTCGTTAATCCATCCTTTTATTAGAATCACTGTTATGAAAAGTATAACATTTATAGGCGACATTTGAATTATGAAACAAAAGACTGACCTTACACCTACACCTTGGGAGACGCATACGTCTACAGGCTGATGTTGTTGATGAGACAAGACATGAAAAGGGCCAATTCTCATCATTGGCTAAAATTCATTATAAGTAATACAGGGCCTTCTTTTACCTATTTGCGGCTCTGGGCACATAGGTCTTTAAACCTCTGGTTTGGTAATCGTCCCAAACACCGCCCCGCACCCTGGTCTGGGGCCCAAATCGATTTCAGGGCCCTGGACAATTTACCTATTTTGCCCAGTGAGAAAGAGGGGTCTGGTCCATGCTAATGAATACGATATTGTATAAGAGAAACGACAGGAAAATAATGAAAAAAATACTTATTTAATCTATAATTCGCGATTAAAATCGGCAATTATTGTTAGGTGTGAATAATAAAACTATGACTTAAACTCCAAGGAATAAGACTGAGCTTGTCTAGTGCAGTTTGTCTAGTGCAGTCACACACTGAGAATGTTTGGGTATGTTTTATTAGTGATAAGCTTATTGATAAGAGATTGGGGTGAACCGAAGCACTGCCAACATCGGGCCTTAGTCCAGTCGATTGACTTAGAATAAGATGAGGAAGGAATATCATTTGTCATATTTTGTGAAGACTGAACGACAAGACTAGGTGTTTTGGATGATCTTTTTTGTATTTAAGGTTGAGACTCTACCAAACATGAGATGTGTGCTGTGGAGCAGAGATGTGTCGTAAGCAGCCCATAGGATTTTGGCCTTAATACGTGTTCAAGCACAGCTTGAAATCCTATTGGCTACTTACGACACAGCACACATCTCGGCTTTGATGGAGTCTCACCCTAAGTAGTGTTGTAATCGATGTTTTGCTTTGAGGACTGGTCGCAACTTATCACCTGCTAGAAGTTAGGTTCTTGTCTTTAATGGTCGATTTTTTTGTTCGGAAATATTCCGTTACCTTATAAGACTCAGAATATGCATTGTGCCGCCTATCAGATCTATGTAATAGAATAAAATTTACTTAACGAAAGGACTCGTATATCCTTCCGGATTATTTTAGTTGACTTCTTTTGTCTTGCGATGGGTGACCGGGCCTCAGCAAAACACGGGTTATGTTTGTTACCGGTATCGTGGGGCAGCTATTCGTATACGGCTTAATTTGCGCTAATGTGTTGTGATATTTAACTAATTAATTGTTATATAAACATTTCTAAGAGCTTCATGCTTTTGTTGATTTTGATGACTTCTATCTAGTGTGTTGAAAAGAAACCAAATATTGGCCGAATATTTGATAAGTTGTATTGTATTTTGTCAAAGTTTTGTGTATTGAGTTGAAGGCAGTGTTTAGCTGATTTGTATTTTTATCACATGTGTGTATTTGTGTATAGTCCGAAGTTCTTACAATCAATAAGGACTATTCATAATAAGTATGAGTAGTGGTGAGGTTGTTAAGAATTAAGAACATTGCGATCGGAGTCTATGGAGTTGCAATGTTGTTTAGTATTCGTCAACCATCTTATTGAAATTATTTAGAAGTTTACTTTATTTCATGTGATTTAAACATGGGCATTATTAAATGATAGTGGTATGAACCTTGGACTCTGTACAAATGTACTCTTATGCTTGTAGACTTCAATATGTAGCTTTCATTAAATATAAATTAGTGTAGGGTCTTGTTTACCGCATTTATAGTCTGACCAATTTATTTAGCTCTAGAATAGGTACTTAATATTCCTAATAGTTTTAGCTATGTTTGATAAAATTTGGAAGGATCTCTGAATTACTTTTCACTTTTTGTTCTTATTTATTTATCGTAGGTAAAGGTGATTGATATACATATTCTACTCGTGCACTGGAACGGATCTGAAAGTATTATTTTTTGTTTAATATCATTATTATATATTTGCTATTCTTCCTTTAATATGGATTCTGTCTTTGTATCATTTAAATTAATACACATTTGCTCAATTTTGGTGTCTGTGTGTATTTGTTTCTGAGCCGTGTTGATTGGCTAAAAATATAAATCGATGTCTTAACTGAACTGTGTAGATGATTCGATGATATTTTGATGATAATAATTATTAACTGATTTGTATTTTTTTTATGTTGGGTAAAGTGCGTCATAGCATATTTTTGGAAATGCTAAGGACTGTATGCAACTGAACCCAAAAAATATATATTTTTGGTGTTAAAATTTGCAAAGATGTGTATTGCTTTTAAATCAAAGTTTGTTTCATTTTAATAAAGGTTAAATGAAAATTTGTTCAATAGCCAGATACAACTCTGCGTCATATTTTGTTATTTAGGCTTGACTTAAGTTGCGTTTAGACTTTGAATTGTGTAAAAAGGTCCTATGTATATTTTGATATTGTCTAAAAAGTATATGAATTGTTCGTTACTTCTCAGTTCGAAGTCGAAACGCTTATAACATCAAAACATTTCATAAGGGATGGAATGATGTATAAAATGCGAAATATGTTTTCCTTTATGTTTTCTAGGTAATTTGATATGACTGAAAATAGACCTTACTTTTAGTATAAGGGACATGTTTGCACCAAAATAATGGTTTCAAAATGTAATTCACTTTACTCAGCCGAGTTGTGCCCAAAAGTGTCATCAAATGTACTGACAAGATTGATATTTTGGAGAAGATATTGCAAATAACCATTTTTTTGTTTAGTTTTGTTTGATTAGTTTATTTATTGCTGCAATGTCGATGAGCATTGTGTTATCCAAATAAAAGTTGTGTAAGTGTCCTTATTGTTTTTTACTTAACCAACAACTGGATGATTATTCAGTTGCAAAAACCTTTAAATATAATCAAATAAATAAAACACATATTTGCACGTGATAAATACTTTAATAAACCGAAATAAAAACAATACAGCACAAAAACAATATCACAAAATAAAGTTGCAGTGTAAATTATTATTTAATAACAATTTAATTGTTTGCTCATTCATATATCTTATTCTAATACATATTTCACATTCGCACATACCTATAACATAGTTGCATGTATGTATATGGAATAAATTATTATATTCGCTTTAAATGCTTGAGTTATAATTTTGACTTTTTAATAGGCTTCCTTCAAGTAAATAATCAGTATAAATTTTAATACAAGAAGATTGTTTTACAAGGTTCAAAACAGGCAAAAATAAGTATGTGCGAACTGTGAATAAAGTTTTCCTACACCTCGGGTGCAAGCAAAAATGCTTTTGTACCGTGTAAGAGTTACTGTATGTGATGGCACTTTACAACATTATACTTACTATAATGATATGGAGGTAAGGAAACAAGATCATTACGGGGCTCATATTTGCAGACTTATAACTGATGAATTAAAATAAAACTTGAATGACTTACCAGTTCACATAAGAATAGGGAAGCTACAGGGTAAATTAAATGCGCCCTTAGTGATTTTCCAAACAGATAAACGGTGGGTGGTGAATCGGTGATGGCTGCTCAGACACTTTAGTTATTAATCCCTTTAAGCTGTTAAGTGCTGATGACTTATTTTTAAGTTAAACTTAAATATCTTTTGTCTTTTGTGAAAAATGTAAAATAAAAACAAATTGTTCTGATCGGCCCTAGTCTTAGGAATATCCAAGTTTTTTTTATTCAAAGTTATACAAAAGTTAATTTTTACCCCTTTGCTCTGTATTGTTAACTGAAAATATGAATCGTAATGGAAGCATTTTGACCTATGTCGGGATGCTATAATTAAGATTCAATATTTAAGGAATCGCCCATATTAGAACTGCGGTTACCACGGTTTCATAATTTATCGAACTCATATAAATACATTAAAGCTGACTTAGATTACTTATAAGCTAATTCTATGAACATGGTTTAAAACTTAACAACTAAAAACAAGTAGGTATGCATAATAATAAACTTTTTGTAAAATAATAAATTATTCTATCTTTTAAACTAAATAATTCGGTAAATACTGAAAATTTTGAAATCAATCCAGTGATTAATTATATAACGTAAGTGATCTAAATAATTCAAAAAGAAGATTGCATTGTCATAGCTGTTATCATAAAAGCCAATATTATATTATATCGGTCATAAAAACTGTCCTATTTGTTCATACATTACAAAAGTAACTACGTACTTAGAAGCGTTTTGCACATAAGACAATAATCATAATATGAGTTTTTCCGAGTTGTCATTGTTTTGACTCCTGATGGCACTTGAAAAAACGGTTCAAATCTAAAAAGATCTTTGTAAAAATCATTATGCTTCGCCTTCTATCATTAAAAAAGTAAAACTCATGTTTAGGCACATGAACTGTACAAAGATCTATATATATAAAATATAACACTATCATTGATTGGGTGATGTACCAAGAAGTCAAAACAAATCTTACTTAACACTATAACATTGGATACTACAATATCATAATCTTTTCACTCCTTCCAGCCATTAGTCCTATATATCAGTCCTTCCTTCCTTGTCTTTACATTACTCTTTTCCAACTTAAATTACAAAATTTATTTATTAATACCGGATGTGCGCAGAGATCTAAAAATACCTATTACATTAATAACCTATCTGCTTCACTAAAGCCGCTAGAATATCGCAAATAGACACATAGTATATATTTACAGCTCTATATTCGAGTTTACGCTTATCAAAAGTGAAATGCTTCATATACTTATTTATACTACCATTACCTATATAATTATTTATTCATAATGTGATGTTATAAGTGCTATTATGCCATGACTAATAGGAATTTAATAGCGCATAAATGTGTAATAATAACCACTTATCTTATATTCATACATAGTTTCAACAACTGTTGGTATTATTCTGAGAAAAAAAAACGTAGTAAATGGGAATTGTTCTCTCAATTTTTGATCAATTTATGAAAACATAAATATAAAAAACTCAATAAGCGATAATTTGTTTTTATCTAGGTAAAATTGTTCAAAAATACAGTTAACAGCTTTAATTAATTCATGAATTTTTAATGAATGAGATTGAAAAGAAGAGTTATTGCTAAGGCACGCATAAGGACATTTGTATTTAAATGCATTACATCACAGCAAACAAAAAAATCATTTCATTGCTATTCTTTCACACAATTATTATTATTACATTAAATTGTTTGTAATTGCTCATCGGAATGTAAAACCAACTACGAGCAATTGGTGTCATATAAGCTGCTTAGAATAACAAGGACCGTTCTTTAAATATCAAAAGTTATACAGCGCGCCAATGCTATCGAAGCATTCTAAGTGTTCAAAAATATGTGATTATTTATGGAATTTTGACTGAACGAATATAATGTTGTAAACAATATGGACACTTTATTTGTACCGATATTATTCTTTGGTTGCGTTTATTTATTCGAGTACACTGAGTGTCACCATCTATCAGACGCGTACGGTCAATACCCATTCTTTTATAAACAATCTTCATACATAGCATATAGCATCGTTCATAAATTCGATGAAATGTTGCGATTGCCAACAATATAAATATTACTAATATTATTTAACGGGACTAAACGCGATATTAATTATGTAGTATATCGATACCTTAAATCTCAAATGGCGTAACCACCAAAACACAACTTTTCAGGAGAGCAAAAAAACAAAAAAAAAAATATTTGTTTAAATCATAACTTAATATATATTAATACTATAAAAATGTTTTATACATCAAATTTCTTAGAATTTTGAGATGAAGGCTTCAGTTAGAACTATTTGCACCTAAATCTTATATTTAAAAAAATAGAAGTCGGTTACGACTTCTGAAAATATGACAAAAAGGCGTTTACACCCTATAAAAAACACTTTTTTTTTGAGATTAAGGTCGTATCTCCCATTAAATTCATAAGAAAATACAAAATAAGGGGTATTTTCTACTTCTTTTATTGAATTAGGTACATTAAACGGGTAAGAGGATTTTAGGAAACAAAATAAAATCTAAAAAAAGCCAAGGCCGAGATAATAAGAAGGCCTAAGTCGATTAAGCAGTGTATAAAAAACACTTTTTTTTTGAGATTAAGGTCGTATCTCCCATTAAATTCATAAGAAAATACAAAATAAGGGGTATTTTCTACTTCTTTTATTGAATTAGGTACATTAAACGGGTAAGAGGATTTTAGGAAACAAAATAAAATCTAAAAAAAGCCAAGGCCGAGATAATAAGAAGGCCTAAGTCGATTAAGCAGTGTAGTTGTAGAAAAACGACCCTTATTCTTAGCAATTCTACTTATATTAATATAATATTTACGTAATAATCAACTTTAAAATTCAATTAAAGTCCTAATGGAGTTAGAAAAGATTACAAAAATTGTATTAATTTAAGAATCAATGAATCAAGTAGCTACGCCACGACCATTGCAATGGGCTCTTACCTCCCATCGCAATGGCCGACATACTTTTAATCAGCAAGAAAGACACCACGACCTTATAATGTCATCGTATCAGCTCACTCTGATTTTTTAAATTATTATTAAAATTGTGCACAGACGGCATTATCCCAAAAACATATTGTTACGAACGTGGGGATCGGGATTTGGATTAAAAACCGTTGACTTGATAGAAGAATTTATTCGACGATAAACAAGTCACAACACAATCACAAGTCACACCACAATCACAAGTCACAACACAATCACAAGTCACAACACAATCACAAGTCACAACACAATCACCGTAGCCAATTCACACAGAAAATCGAAGTCCGTAGGTCGCCTAGGTCGTACACTCAATCGCACTAAACACTATGTTCACAGGGTTCTTCGTAGTCCGTAGGTATCGCTTAGGTCGCAGGTATAGTCACTCGTAATCACTTGTTCGCACTTATCACTCCGAAAGCTCAGATTGAACTTGACTGACTCCCTACTTGAGCCGTATTTATATCGCCGGCAACGCGATACTAGATAATTCGGCCGTCCCGAGAAAGTACTCGCGCGCAAACAATAGCCCTCTCGATAACACGCGGTGTATCTAGAAGCGTCGTGCGCTCCCGCGACCCTTTTTCTACCTGCGACGCGCTCGCGCCGCGTCTGCGGTGACTCGGTCGTTGACCTTATTGCGTTGTTATAAGGTTGTAAATGGCGCGCTCGCACACTCGCCGGCTTCGCGAATACTCTCGGCGCGGATCGCGTCTGTCCGTCACAATTATAGATGTAGATTATAGTCTCGAACATTCGACTTTATGTCGCGATGTCTCGATGGTTCCGGCTCGTTCGTAACAATATCATGAAGAATATCACCCGCGATTACCAACAGCAGAAGATGTGCCAGATGTATTACCAGGCACTGATATAGAGTACGGAGTTACAGACACAGAAAAATACTGTTTTTTTTAGTTTGATTGTTTTTGATAGTTTCAATTTAATTTTTTTGACTGAATTAAGGCTTTCTAAAATCTCTTACTTTCTGAACGTAGCTACTTGATTCATTGATTCCTAAATTAATACAATTTTTGTAATATTTTCTAACTCCATTAGGACTTTAATTGAATTTTAAAGTTGATTATTACGTAAATATTATATTAATATATGTAGAAATCATTGTTGCTAAGAATAAGGGTCGTTTTTCTACCACTACACTGCTTAATCGAATAAGGCCTTCTTATTCTTACTTGTTTAATGTACCAAATTCAATAAAAGATGAAGAAAATACCCCTTATTTTGTATTTTTTTATGAATTTATGGGAGATACGACCTTAATCTCAAAAAATCGTGTTTTTTATAGGGTGTAAACGCCTTTCAATAATAAAAATTGTGCGTGGTGTAAACGCCGAAACCGGAAAATGATGTCCCTTACCCCCGTGTGTTTTAACTTTTTTTTTCACTTTACAATAATTGCTAAGGGCGTAACCACCAAATAAAGTTGGCTATGTGTGATACGCCATATTAATGTATTAAAATATCTCGTTACGCCCTGACGTTGTTCATGCATTAAATTTATAGCTGCTTACGACCTCTTTACCTTATAAAAAGTGTTCAAATCTATAAAAAACATCGGGTCGTAATGACCATTTTTTTGCGAATTTCAGGATTTTAAATATACAGATCGATAGAGAAAAAAAAACTGAATAAAACTGCATTCAAAAGTCATTTTGACCAATTTGGCGCTTACGCCATTTGAGATTTAAGGTATCGATATGTAGTTTTCTTCGTCAAGACCAAAACCTGATACTGTTAGTGTTGTGTGCCGTGAAAATGTGGGTGACAATTTAATAATTGACGAGTTGGGGGTATCGGAAGAAAATTCACAACGGCGCCCGAGCAGACGACGCCCCGCATCACCAGTCCGCTTGCGACCACGGCTGTTGTAACGCAGCCGAAACGTCAAGCAGTAAGTAGTATACATATACTACATAATTTATATCGCGTTTAGTCCCGTTAAATAATATTAGTGATATAATGCAACGCGAAAGTCTCACATCTTATAATATAAATATTTACTGATAACAGTGATTGGTGACTAGTAGTGTTTAAATTCAATTCAACATGGTTGCTGGTTTTAACACTATAAACCGTCGCAAATTAAAACAGTTTTAAAAGCTGACACATAATTCCTTTATAACGACATCCCTTTCCGTAAGAAAAATCGAATAATCGCTTCTTACTGGACGTTTTCAAAAAGGGTTATTTAAACCACTTTTTATTTACACAAAAATTAAACATACAGCCGAATCGACGCCATTTTTGCTAGATTAATAAATCAACGCAAACTAAAGACCTCATTTCGGCCTCCCTTTGTATCAGATTATTTCCCAGTCGCTGTCTAAGTGGTCGTCGGGTGACGTCACACTCCTCGCGTGATTGATCCCATTGGTCCTTTCCAATTTCAACTCGATGTTCCCTAAGTTCCAGTTGTTGGGGAGCTGGACGATTTTAGGTACTAAGTCTATGGGATTAGGGTCCTGCGACTTGGTGGGCGGGGCCTTTACCTTGGGCGTGGTCGGCTCGGGCTCGATGAGGGGCGTGACTTGGATCCGCTTGTAGGTGGGGGCGGAGTCGGTCTTCTCCGTGTCCTGTTTATCAGGTTTGTTCGGCGTGGTTATGCTGAGCGACTCGAGGTTCAGCATCTTAGCTAGAATCTTCTCCTTCTCTTCTATTTGCTGCTCTAGGAGATCGTCGTTTTGAGCTGCGTCTCTGTAACAGAACAGACTGATCTTTACAACATCTTGGTTAAAAGGCTATCTATGACTTGCAGTGTAGGCAGCAGTACCTGATTCAAACTTACCCGTAGACACTGACGTTCATAAGACACGGGCTGGTGTAGCTGACTCGCTCGGGCTCAGTATCCCGTGCCGGCCTGATAAAGATAAACATTTATCAATTGCATAATCATGAGTTGTTAATAATATTGATTGCTGGTTATTATTTAGGTGTGATTTTTGGTTGTTTTCCAAAGCTTTGGGGTTGTGGGTTCATTACCTCCATGTGCAATATCCTAACAAAATGGGTTTTCCCAATTTTGTTAGGGTATTTAAGGCTTGAATCATCCGATTGATGATTCCGTGCTGCGGAAAGAACGTAAGTCGTCGTCCCGACTATGATCCAAACGTCTGGTTTCCCATGTGAGGGTTAAGGTGATCAGGCGACCGTTGCTCCATTGTAGTAACCAGGCTGGTCACTTCAGGATCATAGTCGCAGCGTACCCTGGGCTCCGATGCAATGGCCGAGGATGCAACGGGGTGAGACGCTAGGATAATAATGGCTGCAGTGGATGAGCATGATGCTGTTGTTCACGCGTCGCAGTATATATAGACACAAGTCCCCGAGCAACATGTGTACCGACCTGGCGGGCGTGACGCGCCTGGGGGAGGCGTGTCCCGAGCCCCCGGTCGCGCCGGGCGGGCCGCGGCTGCGCGAGCGCCGGCTGCAGTGGATGAGTATGATGCTGGTGTACACGCGTTGCAGTATATATAGACACAAGTCCCCGAGCAACATGTGTACCGACCTGGCGGGCGTGACGCGCCTGGGGGAGGCGTGTCCCGAGCCCCCGGTCGCGCCGGGCGGGCCGCGGCTGCGCGAGCGCCGGCTGCAGTGGATGAGCATGATGCTGTTGTACACGCGTCGCAGTATATATAGACACAAGTCCCCGAGCAACATGTGTACCGACCTGGCGGGCGTGACGCGCCTGGGGGAGGCGTGTCCCGAGCCCCCGGTCGCGCCGGGCGGGCCGCGGCTGCGCGAGCGCCGGCTGCAGTGGATGAGTATGATGCTGGTGTACACGCGTCGCAGTATATATAGACACAAGTCCCCGAGCAACATGTGTACCGACCTGGCGGGCGTGACGCGCCTGGGGGAGGCGTGTCCCGAGCCCCCGGTCGCGCCGGGCGGGCCGCGGCTGCGCGAGCGCCGGCTGCAGTGGATGAGTATGATGCTGGTGTACACGCGTCGCAGTATATATAGACACAAGTCCCCGAGCAACATGTGTACCGACCTGGCGGGCGTGACGCGCCTGGGGGAGGCGTGTCCCGAGCCCCCGGTCGCGCCGGGCGGGCCGCGGCTGCGCAAGCGCCGGCTGCAGTGGATGAGTATGATGCTGGTGTACACGCGTCGCAGTATATATAGACACAAGTCCCCGAGCAACATGTGTACCGACCTGGCGGGCGTGACGCGCCTGGGGGAGGCGTGTCCCGAGCCCCCGGTCGCGCCGGGCGGGCCGCGGCTGCGCGAGCGCCGGCTGCAGTGGATGAGTATGATGCTGGTGTACACGCGTCGCAGTATATATAGACACAAGTCCCCGAGCAACATGTGTACCGACCTGGCGGGCGTGACGCGCCTGGGGGAGGCGTGTCCCGAGCCCCCGGTCGCGCCGGGCGGGCCGCGGCTGCGCGAGCGCCGGCTGCAGTGGATGAGTATGATGCTGGTGTACACGCGTCGCAGTATATATAGACACAAGTCCCCGAGCAACATGTGTACCGACCTGGCGGGCGTGACGCGCCTGGGGGAGGCGTGTCCCGAGCCCCCGGTCGCGCCGGGCGGGCCGCGGCTGCGCGAGCGCCGGCTGCAGTGGATGAGTATGATGCTGGTGTACACGCGTCGCAGTATATATAGACACAAGTCCCCGAGCAACATGTGTACCGACCTGGCGGGCGTGACGCGCCTGGGGGAGGCGTGTCCCGAGCCCCCGGTCGCGCCGGGCGGGCCGCGGCTGCGCGAGCGCCGGCTGCAGTGGATGAGTATGATGCTGGTGTACACGCGTCGCAGTATATATAGACACAAGTCCCCGAGCAACATGTGTACCGACCTGGCGGGCGTGACGCGCCTGGGGGAGGCGTGTCCCGAGCCCCCGGTCGCGCCGGGCGGGCCGCGGCTGCGCGAGCGCCGGCTGCAGTGGATGAGTATGATGCTGGTGTACACGCGTCGCAGTATATATAGACACAAGTCCCCGAGCAACATGTGTACCGACCTGGCGGGCGTGACGCGCCTGGGGGAGGCGTGTCCCGAGCCCCCGGTCGCGCCGGGCGGGCCGCGGCTGCGCGAGCGCCGGCTGCAGTGGATGAGTATGATGCTGGTGTACACGCGTTGCAGTATATATAGACACAAGTCCCCGAGCAACATGTGTACCGACCTGGCGGGCGTGACGCGCCTGGGGGAGGCGTGTCCCGAGCCCCCGGTCGCGCCGGGCGGGCCGCGGCTGCGCGAGCGCCGGCTGCAGTGGATGAGCATGATGCTGTAGTACACGCGTCGCAGTATATATAGACACAAGTCCCCGAGCAACATGTGTACCGACCTGGCGGGCGTGACGCGCCTGGGGGAGGCGTGTCCCGAGCCCCCGGTCGCGCCGGGCGGGCCGCGGCTGCGCGAGCGCCGGCTGCAGTGGATGAGTATGATGCTGGTGTACACGCGTTGCAGTATATATAGACACAAGTCCCCGAGCAACATGTGTACCGACCTGGCGGGCGTGACGCGCCTGGGGGAGGCGTGTCCCGAGCCCCCGGTCGCGCCGGGCGGGCCGCGGCTGCGCGAGCGCCGGCTGCAGTGGATGAGTATGATGCTGGTGTACACGCGTTGCAGTATATATAGACACAAGTCCCCGAGCAACATGTGTACCGACCTGGCGGGCGTGACGCGCCTGGGGGAGGCGTGTCCCGAGCCCCCGGTCGCGCCGGGCGGGCCGCGGCTGCGCGAGCGCCGGCTGCAGTGGATGAGCTGCGCGGCGCACTCGCGCTGCATGATGCTGTTGTACACGCGCAGCTTGCGTTGCAGTTCCTCTGATTTAGCAACGCGGATGTCCTCCGTCTCGCTCGATACGTCTGGTGGACAGTTAGAGCAGTCGTAATGTGGCTGATCGCTTAATTGTAGATCCGCGGATACGGATCCGAAAACGGAGATTCAGTGACAATATCTGCAGTCACGGAGATTCGGTGTCAAGATACGCGTATATGGTTACAGAGCTTAATTTACTTATGCAATCGGTAAAGGCACGAGTAACTTTGAAACGATAGTTGACACTCCGACTGACGACTCGCAGGAGATGTTTCAACTTGCGCCCCGAGGGTATATCTTTTGTTAAGATTATAGTTTCGTGTGAAGTGGGGTTTAGATTTTCAGATTGTATCTCATATCCGTAAAAGATCCACCTGAAAGTAACGGATACGAATACGGATGTTTTCCCCGCATACGATACGGATTTCCATCACTAAAGCAAAGTATTTTTTTTTACGTCATAAAGAAACGACGATAAAAAAAAATTGAATTTAATAATTAAAATGGAATCAAACTCAAGCTTTATTGCAGAAGGAAGTACGTAGTCAAGGAAATCTAAAAAATATATTACAAGATTTTTATTTAACTTATACATTCTGTAGAAAATATATAGATGAAACCCTCACCTTTGAACTCATTCCCAATAGACTCCAACACGTTCCCGGGTATATCCGCGGGCAGGTGCTGTATGGGCGGCAGCTCAAAGCACTCCTCAGCGCGCGCCACCACGCCCGTCTCCAGCGACTCGTTCTTTGTGAACATCGATATTGGTTGCTCGAGAACGCTGCTTATGTATGGCACCGTCTGCGGAAACATACGTAAGTTCAGTTTTGAATGTAAAAATAAGGCATAGACAATTTACCTAATGCTTGAGCTAAAAAGAAGTACATATTTGCATAATAAAAATGGAAGTTAGTGCCATTTTTTAATGCGATAGAGAGACAAACGAACAAGGGGGTCGCCTGATGGTAAGTGATTACCGCTGCCCGTGGACATCAACAACCTTAAAAGGGTCGCAGATGCGTTGCCCGCCTAAAAACTCATTACTTCCCCAACTGAGCAATCGTTGGTGGTTAGACTTTGAAAGAGTATATTGAAAAGGAGAGATTAGGCAGTTTTCTTTGCCGTAGCTAGAAATAGGCGCATAAAACATATTTTAAAAGTTCTATCACTAAAAAATATGCTAAAAAATTGAATCTTGCTTACCTGGTCGATATGCGTGAGGTCGCGCACCGTGTTCACCGCCTGCTGGATGGACGTCGTCAGCGACTTCGTCATTAGGTTCAGCGGCTCCTCTGCAGGTTTTACAAATACTTGTCAGCGCTAGGAACTATATACACTCGTGCAACGTCGAGAAAATACATCATAAAGATAAAGATATTTAATCAGCAGTTGGGTTTTACGACGAATTTCTTTTTGCACGTAATTTTTTTTTAACCATCGACGTTGCGAATTACTGAGAAGTTGTATCCGGAAGAAACTCAGCAGTTAGCCTTTTTCTTGCTTTGATCAAAAAAGGACGTAAAGTAAACATTTTTTTTATTCAAGTAACATAAAAATAACCTGGAGGGGGTAGGTTTTCTGCTGCCCCATTTTGAGCCCAAGGCTGCCTACTACGCCCATGTACTTAATAAATTATTTAAAAGGTGAACTCAACATATTTACCTCCGCTGCAATTGAATAAGATGATTTAATAATTAGTCAATAAGAAAATACTTCTCACCTCATGGAACTTTTAAGATTTACCACTGCATAATCATTTAAAGTACAGTCTACCACACATTTTAAGCGATGTACTGCGTTATATAGGTAGAGAACGGACCCGCTTTAGTTTCACCTTAATTACTTAATCACATTTTTGACAAAAATAGATATTAAATATTTGTTTCATACGTTTGACCATATAATTTGTACTACACTTACATGATGGCTTAAGCTAAGAAATCAGATAATATTCGATTTTAAAAATTCATTCCGCCTAAATAACGTTTGTAAGCAAACATCCCTAAAATGTCGATCTTACTCACATGCCGCCTTATGTTGGCATTTAGGCATCCCCGGAATAACGATTTAGAATTCTTGGCCGCCCATGGAAGACTTTAGATCACAACAGTTTTCACTGACTAGTTTAGTTTAGTTTTTTTTTTACATCTCTAATGATAGATAGTACTAAACATATCTGGTAGTCTGTTCATAAAACAATAAAAAAATATAAAAAAGGTTAGCACAGCGTCCAATTAAATTAAAGCGGCAAAGCCATTGCTAGTATACATAAATATACGAAGCACAAAAAGCAAAGGAGACTAGTGGATAGAAATAAAAATGCGGAATGTTCTATGAAAAGTATATTTACATATAAGTACAATGGCCATGCGGACGTACAGTCACGGTCACACAGTTGTGCGAATGTCACAATAAATAGATCACAAAGAGTTTTTATATCGGAAAATAAATATATTGAATAGCTTGTCTTTATTTTTTTTAACTATTCACACCTGCTCTTGAGCAACAAACGATGCGTGTAAATGTTACCCTTTACAAGCAAATTACAAGTTCGTTGTTTTTTTTTAATTTTATTATCCATATAAGGGTAAGATATGTTGAACCGTTGTCAACTTAAGTAATATGGCGACATTGTCCCAGAATTATTTGTAAAGCTTAAAAAATAATATGCATACATCATATTTTTTGTAAGTATACTTTTACCAGTGACAGCTGGCGCATTCTATGGGTCGTAGGTTCAGGTATACCTCTCGGGATTTTATTGTAATATGAGCATATGTTTTAATCAATATCCTAAAATATATAAAAACTCTTTGTTTGAAGCGTAATACCAACAGCCTAAGTAAGGGCTTCAGTAGTAAAAACATTTACATGCATGCATTCTACTGTAAAAAATAAATTATTGGCATGTTGAACACTGTCAAATAATAAAAACTTAAAATTAGTTCGATTGTGATCTACAAATATTAAATCAATGGATTTGAGACCTCTTATTTTCTGTCTTTATTTTGTATCAAAATGTTAAGCTTAAATTCGTTATTATCGTGGACTAGAACGCATACATTAAGTACTTGAAATTAAGTAAGTACATAACTAACAATCAAAAGAGATGTCCCAGAAATGTATGAAGCCTCGGCCTGGACCACGTACGCTATACCTAAATATAGGCGAATAAGTGTACTAAGTTTTAATTACTCCAATTCTTATGGAAAACCTTAGTTTTTTGGCTGAAACAATAAATTAAACCACAATATTGCAACTCAGTACAATATGGCGGAGGACGCATCCATAGAGTAAAGTAAATATACCAAGACGCATCTTTGAAACTTGAATGACGTTCATGTCGTTTATCCGTCAGTTTATTTTTGTTTTGACAGTATGCAGTTTATTTCACAAAGTATTTATATTTTTAGGTTACAAACGACCTAAAAAGGCTTGGGTCAAAGCTCTAAATCCCAGTAAAGAAAAAAATTACACTTGCCATCTTTACGAAGTAAAGTGAACAATTATGAATTTGATTTTATTTTTAAGCCACTAAAATACGGACCAAAAATGTTTTATTGTATTTTAATGGAAATAGCAATATTTTACCGATTTTTTGGTACCACGTACATGGTGCAGGCCTGGGATGGGACATCTCTTTTTTTTTCAACGTCAATCAATGTTTTTGATCTGTAGACCAATGATTAATAAAGTATCTGAATGCACTTCGGGAGGCCAAAAACACTTTTAATTCTACAATCAACATAAGTTTTTAAACACTTTCAAGCTTAGTTAAGTCAGACTCGCAATGGGAACTTGCTTATGTTACACTACAAAGTTTCTTTCATCTTTCCGGTAACATGACAAGTAACAAACCTCGTGCCAATAAATCAATTATTTAAAATAATATACAAAAGCAAAATTAATATTAAAACTAAACAACATATATTTATAGTGATGTTACACTTACAACAGTAAATTGGTCCTAATTTGGTATTTGTTAAGGCACTTAAGTACTAAAGCTAACTAGCGCAAAAATGCAAATAATATAAGCTAGGGAATAAAAATTAACAAAACAAAAATATAATCTCCCTAAAATTCGTTAAAATTTAAAATTGAAATTAAGGTACAATAATAGACCCACTATTTCATGGAATTAAAAAAGGATAACTTAATAATATGGTTTTGTTAGTACATATTTTGTTTATTTACCGAGCCTTAATAAGTGCGCACCAAATTAACTAAAAGAAACCCATGAAATTGGCGATCACATATCCTATAGAAAAAAAAAATTGTGCGATTTAAAAATGTCACCAAAATATTATCACGTTTATATTACAGTAACAACCGCTAATACTTACCATCTTGTCTTTACAAAACTAAAATAATAATAAATCATAATAAAATTATATGACTAAGTTCATGCCAAACTTATACTTAAAATAAAATAGTGGTGTAATAAAATAGTCCGTATAAAATATTTAAAGAAAGTAGTAGCACCAATCTTCTAACGATTCTTAGTGAGGCAATGAATATTCTTGTGCCCTGGTAAGAACTAAACTTAGCATATAACTAAACACCAAAATCCATTTAAAGTTAAAATGTCTTTTCGTGTTGCAAGAATTCTGAAGCAAATCAAAAAGCAAATTAAAACAACCCAAAAGATATTGAGTGTTTAATTAAAAGTTATTATGACTCAGGTGATTACTTTTAATTTAACACTCGATATCGTTCTCGGAAATCATAAATGATGATTATGTACTGATATCATCATCATCAATCAGCCTATGTACTGATAACTGAACAACAAAATGAACATGGTGTTTTATCGTGCATATAAAATCGGATCATATTTATAATTAAAATTCTTACATTCAAAAAGGGTAAGAACAGGGAAGGGTCACCTAATCCAGATAGTAATTGACCCATTTCTATCATCGACTGACCCCAATGGCACTTATACGTGTATGGCAAAAAAGCTCATGAAAAGCAAGTAGAACATAATATATTACAAAACAACATCATAACGCACAACCGATAGGCGTAAGGAACTTACAGAAATAAATAAAAAAGTCACAAATAGTCAGGAAATACATAAAAAGCATAAAAATGTATAAATAGTACACATAAAACTAAAAATAATAAATTAAACTTCCACGCTCGTCAATAACTTGGGAAACCGTGCAGTGACGTCATTCATTAAAAATATATTAGTTCTTATTTTTCCAACATTACTAAGAACAACAATTTGGAATGTATATTTTAGGCCGTAAATTCATTTTCACACTTTTGGAATTTCGTTTATTAATGGATTTCAAAATAAAATGCCTTTGTAATCAGTTTGAAACAATCTAAATAAAAGACACATTGGAATTCAGAATCAAAATTACGATCATATATATTTCTTTAGTAAAGGAGAAAAAAAAATGTGATTGATTGTTTTTGATAAAAACAATATTCAGATTAAGTTGTGAAAATACGCAACGTCTTTATACTACATAGAAGCACAACCATAGATACAACAAAATACTTAAGTAACAGCCATTATGTGTCAGTTTGAAAAAGTAAAGCATACATATTTACTCTGATCAGATAAATTGGACATGCTTTACGTTTGTAAACTTTTGGGGAAAAACATCATAAAAATACGAATAAAATATAGTTGAAATACTATGCAAATTTAAATTGGTGCATATATAAGGTACATATATACTTTGACACTTCTTTGTAAGATATATAAAAATACATTTTACATTTGGCCACAAGGAATTGGGGTTTGGCAACAAGGAAATTAAATTCCTATTCTTCATTTCCAATAAGTTTTGGCCACGAGGAATAGGCTAAGCAAATCCAGTAGGATCACATTATTAGAGACATAAGATTCATCAGTAGCGCCCCCAAAAGCGTCTGTTACTGTCCTCGGTTGGACAGTAACCGAAGGATCTAGGCACTGTGGTCTACTGGGTTCTTTTCAACTTTCTTCTATTTATTCACAATTACCTTTGGTTTGACAGTTGGCAGACCAATTCTTTCGTTTTAGATTCCTAGAACGGATAATACACATATGGAAACCGGTTCGTTCGTGATAAGGGTATAGGGACGGCTAACAGCATAGTGCGTATATACCCTAGGGAAAAGAGGGGTCTGGAGTCAGGGGATACTACACATATAGAAACCGGTTCGTTCGTGATGTATACTCTTAGGGGAAAGGAGTGGACTGGGGTCAGGGTCGCTTGTGCAACAGACCTGGGCTGAGGGCGGCGGGCTCCGGCTTGTGCGCGAGGCGGACCAGCGAGCGCGGGCCCTCCAGTACGAAGATCTCCTCCTTGTTCACTGACACCGACAGGATTCTGTGGACGCGACCGATTATGCAATGTGATTAACCTTCTTTAGCTATCACCTCGGTTGTGTCAATAGTAGTCGTTTTTATTTGAAGAAGACAACCGATGATAATATCAGCGAAAAAGTAAGGGGGCGTCCATAAATTACGTAAGATGTTTTTTCGAATTTTTTGTTTAAAGAACGTTTTCCTTGACTAAAATTTTCTATCTCAGTATTAAGATTACTTCCCCTTAAGGTGGCTTTACAAATTCCATCTTGCATATCCTGTGTGCCTGGCTAAACGTTCAAAGTGACCGCTACAGCCGAAACGTACAGATTAATAAAAAAGTATTTAAAACAAAGTTTATTAAAACACCGAATATCACCATACCTTCTAAGGTCATCCACCACAGCGACCGCAGTCATGGACCTCGGGTCGAGCACGTACAGAATATGTTCATTATGCGCCACGAGGAACTGCTCGCGGAACACGAACAGCGGCCCGAAGTTGTACTCGCGGTCCGCGTGAGAGTGAGGCTTGGCCGCCGGGTTGAGGAGCTCCGCTACGGTCAGCGGGTTCGATATGGCTTCCTGGGGAGAAACGTATATACTAATTAATAATTTTGTCTCAAACACGAGTGCTTCTTAGCGGACGTTCATTACTTACTATCAAGGGATAGTCATTAAAATAACAAATAATGGAAATGGACCTAAAACATTTTAACTCTGCAGGTTTTTTGGATATCCAGCAAGCATTCGATAGGGTTCGTCAGAGGTACAAACACAATTTATACAAATATGTACACCATATTTTCGACGTCTAAATTTTATCTGAAGACCAAAATTTTCCACAATTCTTGCCAAAAGCGAAACGTTTAAAATGTTTTAAAGTCAAAATATGACCTTCCACGGGGTTCTATTTGGTTCCATATCATAAAACATTCTTCTGTACCAACTGTGAAGGGGCTATATGATATAATATCCAAATCATATCATAATTTGTCTTCATATTGCAATTAATAGTCATCATCATCATCATCCTAGCGGTCGTCCCGGTCGCCTCCTCGGCTATGGCCTCGGAGACCACGGTCCGTTTTCTTGATAGTGACCGTCCAAAAAAAGACAACCAACCTTTTTACATTTAAAATATGGTGAAAAAATATACAGAGTCTTCCAAAGGAGTAACAGTAAAGTTGACGCTATCGCCAATACCTTAAACAGCAGCGTCTGATGCACGGTGCCGCTCGCGTCGGCCCGCCACAGCCTGAGCCCAGGCCGCGCGCAGTAGGCCGCCGCGCTGCCGCCGCCGCCGCCGCGCGCGTACGAGTACTGGAACACGCAGCCCAGCGCGCACAGGCTGAGGACAATGATGCTGGTTAACAGTCACGTTTTGTCGATAATGCGAGTTAAGCTGAGTAAAAGACAACAGTCTTTGTCATTTAAAAATACCTGACACACTAATAACCAAGCTCCTAAATAAGGTCGAAGTTTGTTCTATGGATGCTAGGGAACGGATAGACATACTTAAATACTTTTATAAACACCCATGACTCGAGTACAAATAAATAAATAAATAATTCACAACATCACATACATTGATCTGACCCCGTGTAAAGTAGCTGAAGCACTTGTGTTACAGACATCAGAATCAACAGAGGTATTACAAATATACATAAATAGATACATATAACACCCAGACCAGGACAAACATGTTCATGCACTCAAATGTTTGTCCTGTGCGGGGATCGAACCCGCGACCTCTTCCGTAATAGGCAACATCTTTTCTATTACACCAATCGGGTCGTCATCCGCCGTCAAATGCCGATGTTCATCACACAAACATTAGCCCCAGCAGGATTCGAACCCGCGACCCTCGATTTTGTAACCAGGGTCTCCGACCACTAGACCAACGGGCCCGGTCATAACAAAGATGATATTTATCCGTGGCTTGTTTTATTTATAAATACTGGTCAAACAAAGAATCGACACCAGCAACGTAAGTGGCAGTATGTGCCACACAAAGGCAGTGCCACAGACTGGCAAGAGTGTCAACTGATCGTCACATCTTTCGTTCTTTTTTTCCGAGCTGACTAATGCATACACCAGCAATTTTAGTGCCAGTATGTGCCACAGACTGGCACGCGTACCAGTTCTTAACTCTATTCTTCTTCTTGCCGAGCTGGCTGAAGTGTCATCGCATGCCAGCATGGTGTACCAGTTTGTGTCACATTGAGGCAGTGCCACAGACTGGCACACGAACCAATTCTTACCTCTTGCCGAGCTGGCTGACTTGTCAGCGCGTGCCAGTATGGTGTACCAGTTTGTGCCACACAAGTGTAGTGCCACAGACTGGCACGAGTACCAGTTCCTACCTCTTCCGCTCCTTCTTGCCGAGCTGGCTGACGTGCCAGCGCGCGTCGCGGCGCTCGCAGACGATGCTGCGGTACACGCTCGACACCAGCAGAGTGTTCTGGCAGTAGCTCATCTGAACTATCTCGTGCTCCTCGTTCACAATCTCCATTGACTTGCAAAGGTGCTGTACACAGGAGGTTTCGAAATTAATTTACGTAATTAACTTCGGATTTAGATTACACATCTGGTTTATAGTTTTTTTATGGCAGTGGCGGTAAACGAGCTAGCGTGTCGCCTGATGATGAGCAATCACCGCCGCTGATGGACATCCACGACACCAGATGTACGAGTATCGCCGATGCGTTGGGTAATACTTATGTGTAAGCTCGCCTATGCAAAAACTCGAACGGCGAGTTTACACCTTTAAAGTTCTTTGATGGTAAACTCGCCACGATTTTTTGGCGATTTACTATGCATTTATTTGACAATAGCAATTCCTATGTTTTCGCATGCAAGTTGCATACGTTGCCAGTCTAAATTAACGGGTGGACAGCATAGCTCATTTCGCATTTACCCTAATGTGAATTTTAAAGGGGCGGATAGCATAGAATGAGTAGCATAACAGACCAGTTAGTTATTATACAATTTTGAGTGCACGTCGTAATTCATACATATAGAAAAAATATGACGGGGCAAATATTTCCAGCTCATATATTAATTAAAAGGACATCAAAGCCCGATAACTTACGAAGCCAACGATTATAATTATACTGTCATATCAATTAGGTAACGGAAAAAACATGATAATAAGGAGCACTGACAAAGAGTAGTGATTAAATTAAAATTAAATTAAACAAGCGCAACTGAACTGCACCTTTATTTCTTTTGAATAGCGAATCCACTGTTTTTTATGAGATAGGGAGTCAAATTATCAAGCGGGTCACCTGATGGTAAGTGATCACCGCTGCCCATGGACATCGAAAACCGCTCAAGGGTCGCAGATGCGTAGCCTGCCTTTTAAAACCCCTTACCCTCCCCAACTGAGCTCTGTTTATCTGTTATAGTTATAGATAGTAAGGCTACACAAAAAAAAGTGTCGCAAAATACTTCTTAACCTCGGTATAACTAACATCCCAAATGCGATCACGTGTGTTAAGCCAATTTTTTTCCCCTTAACTTGTTCAAAAATGTGTTAAATGACTTACCATATAAAAATCAATTTCGGTCATGATGATAACGCCGTTCTTGTCTCCGGAGAAAAGCCGCATTCCATTTTTCGACCATTCTATTGCGGTAATCTTGCTCTTGTGTAGGTCTCCTATCGTGTACCTATTGACAAATATAAAACATAGTTCTTCAATCATATGTAGGTACAACTTATCTTGCATTCAAACAAATACTTAGTCTAATGGATGCCGGTAAAACATACAAATAGACATGTTCAATAGTTCAAAATTGTTCTTACAGACAGCGTCTGATGGATGTATGAATAATACTATATTTATTGCGTTTCGTCGGAACCGATCTATAAGAGGTTAAAAATGTGACGGCTTTTTGAATAATTGGAATGTTGACAACAATATGGAAACATTGTTTGTACCGTTACTTTTTACTATTAGTTTCCGTCTATTTTTTTGAGTACCCTGACACTATCTATCTGACGCCAACTATACGTGCAGGCATCGAACCCACGACCATTGGTATACCGTACAATTGCAAACTTCTCAGCGATTAGACTAGACTAAAAAGTCGTTTGAGTTGCAATTTCTGTTGACTTCTTTTCTTATGTTAAGCAAGGGAGGAAAAAATAACACCATTTGATAAACGGGACTAAACGCGATACTATTGTGAGCAACCTAAACTAAATTAATATCGCGTTTAATCCCGTTTGAATATTTTCTAATAGTAATGCAAAGCAAAAGTTAAAAGTTTTATAAAATCGACACCGATTTGCAGTTTTTATAATCTTTCACGTTTAAAGTGAATAATAACTGATTACGTACATTGAAAATCAAAGACTTCTTTAACACTGATATCATCCCCGATACAAGTAATCCCTGATTACACAAAAATACGAGTACCTACAAAACAGGAATCGTACAACCGTCTCATCATACTACTATTATAAAGGCGAAAGTTTGTATGTATGGATGTATGGATGTTTGTTACTCTTTCACGTAAAAACTACTGAATGGATTTGAATGAAACTTTACCACAATATAGCTTATACATCAGAATAACACATAGGATATTGGAAATCGAAATCCACGCGGACAGAGTCGCGGGCGGCCGCTAGTACATACAATAAGGTCGTTAAACTTGACATGGGATTTCCCTACAACCCACGGAATGGAGTAGGCTAAATGACTCACTATAAGTGCGGCACGCAGGCCGTTCTGGGAATTTAAACACGCAACTCAGAACCAATCTTAGGATAGGAACATACTAGGCCGAAATTACGCGATTAATCTAATTTACAAGTATTGAATTTTATAATTATTTTTGATTTTCTGTATTTTTTATTTACATTAAATTTATTGTACCAATGCTAAATGTATATTGTAAGCTCATTACTGAGCAGGACTCGGAGAATGTAATGTGAAAATATTGACTTACCACCAGTAAAATGTGTACCCGTTTCCACAATAAAGAATTACTTTACTTTACTTTACGCGACAGAAGTTCGGCAATTAATTTTGTCTATACTATATTTGTTTGAACGCGCTAATCTCAGGAAGTACTGGTTCGAATTGTAAAAATATCGAAATCCACGCGGACGGGGTCGCGGGCAGCTAGTTTTCTATACAAAAATACGCGACGTTATTTCGGCATAGTGTATCATCTTCCATTTAGAACTCATTGCAGGCGTAGTCACGCCGAACTTCGGTCGCGTTTTTTCCGCCTAGTGTGGTTCTATACTTAACTGAGTGAAAACGTTATGACCTTGCGAATGTAATTTGCTTAAACTTATTTAAGAACTTCGTAACTACTATTATTACTCGTAGCTCCAGTGTTGAATGTTTTAGAAGGAGATTAAAATTGCATATCTTATACCTCCAAAGCCATTAAACCTGTGTTGTTCTTGCTTACTGCCTAGGTACTTAGCATGTACTATTTGCTTTAGAAATGTATAATTTTTATTTATATGTCTATCATGTTAACTGTCTGACGTTGGCGCGCGCAGTACTGACACTGTTTATTTTTAGGGTGTCCACGGAAGATCAGCGTCGTGGAGCCGCTGGGCTCCTCGACAAATGCTGAGTGGACTCCCATTCATTGCGTACTAATTGTGTGAATTGTATTGTATTGTTTTTTTGGCAATGAATAAATGACTTTATTCTTTATTCTAATAGTTACGTTATTGTTACATTTTTGTAAATAAAAGATAAGTAAAATACGGTAGTTTGTATTATTATTGAACGCGAAATAGAAATGATAAGTCGTATCTCCGTGATTCCCCTTCACTTCATAACAGAGCCAGTTTTAAAATGTCACATACATTAACTTTACGAAAACTGCATCCGGCACTTTTTACGAATGTAATATTACCTACTAATGTTTCTTTGCCTTGAGCGACTCCTTGAGCAGCTAAAGCTCTAACCACAATAATTGTATCTTTAATGTAGTTTTTAGGTTAAAAAAATTGTTATATATCTACTATGATTATGATGTTGTGTTGTATATTAATACTTAGTAATATACTAAAGCTTAAAGCCTTCCCCGTCAAATGGACTATCCAACACAAAACTATTTTTTCAATTCAAAGCAGTAGTTCCTGAGATAAGAGAGTTCAAACAAACATAAAAACTCTTCAGCTTTATTATTGTACTAGCGGCCGCCCGCGACTCCGTCCTCGTGGATTTCGATTTCCAATATCCTATATGTTATTCTGATGTATAAGCTATATTGTGGTTAAGTTTCATTCAAATCCATTCAGTAGTTTTTACGTAAAAGAGTAACAAACATCCATACATTACATACAAACTTTCGCCTTTATAATAGTAGTAGGATAGACTAGTATCTATGGGTATGACACACATAGAATACATATGTCTGTGTGTGTCATACTCCTAATTTACACCTCTACATGGCTACATAGAGTTCCTATCCTTCCTGCCTAAGTTTACAACAACTCTTCAAGAAATAAACATTCTAGTTACCTCTCCACCTTAGGTTCCACCTTCAGTTTGAAGGTGTCCGGGACGTTCTCAGGATGCTCCTTGGGGATCTGGAACACCGTGACCTGGCCGGCAGCGTTGCCGGCGCCCACCATGTAGTCCACCGTGCTTACTATCTTCAAATATGTGATTGGGCTTGTTGACGCCTGTATTGGGTACAATTATTGTAATTTAGACTTTTTATATGGCTGTCCCACTATGAGAATAGGAAATGTATGAGTATTTGCACACTAACAAAATGTTTATTATCGGAAAAGATTTGACACCATGGTTGAATCGGCTAGGGGAACCTCTCTACAGCCTAAGGCATTCTTTTTCGCAAATTTGGACAGCCTATATAAAAGGCTTAGGCTATAAAATAATCTTCTTGCAAAGTGTAAATGAAAAAGCAAGCAACATTGAATCGCTCTATAAGAAGGTCCAGTAAATTATATTTCAATTTGCATTTTAACATACATATTTCAGCCGTTTTAAATTGTTTCATTGGCTTTAAAAATAACAACCTACAAACATATAAATTTTTTACTTAAAGAAAAAAAAACTCCATTAATGGCCTTAAAATATGGAGTTGATATTTACAACTCCAATTTATTTTAGCATACAAATTAAAGGAAAATAGTCCAATATTCATAGGCACAGTAGCATTAATTTATAGTTTTCCTTAAAAGGGCTTAAATATCACTAGTACTTGTTTACACACCCATCCTTTAAGTGAGAAAGGAATGAGATAACATCAAGTGTTTTAACAGCCGTGGTAATGTGCTCATTGTTTACCTTAGAGAGCCAGCTTATCTTAAAACAGTTAGATATGGCCCATTTAGATGTCAAATTGGACTTGTAAGAATTTCCACTGTAAAATTGTTCACACCTTAAGTTAAAATGGGGACTCCCAGAAATATGGATATTAAACATGCTTTATCCTTATATGTTCTTATTAAACGTTTTATGGTGGATAATAGAGAGAGATCAGTTTACAAAATTTGTATCATATAAAGGGTTCAGGAATAAGACAGATAGTTCAATTAGGGTAAGATGTTATTTAGTTATTGAATAGGAAAGCTTTTAATGATAATATCTAAAAATCCAGCCAGCAATAGTAGAAATTCTATTTATTAGGGACTAAAACCCTTATACCATAAAATGTACATATTTATGCTGTTTTTTAAAGAAATCTTAATATTTTCAATTAAATTTCAGATTTATATATTTGATGAATGAAAACAATTTTTTTATCTGGGTATGATAAGTAGGACAATACGTTTTAAAGAAATTACAGCTGGAACTACACATCACATGATACACCATAGCAAATGACACATGATAACTCTCTGTAATCAGGGACTGGGGTCAGCACTTGACCGCGACCAGCGAAAGTGTTACAAGGTAAACGAAAGCAGCTGTTACTTCATGTTTACGAAATAATCTCACCTCGCATCGTAGTCTCTGGATGTTGCCTTTCTTCCTGTCGTACCAGTACACCAGCCCAACATTGGTCCCCAGAGCGATGTACTCGTTCACAGCATCCACGCAAGTCAGGCACAACTCGTTGGAAAACAATCCATTCTGTATCCGAGGCGGAATTAGATTCAAAATATGGGTGCAGGGAGTCCATTCCCTCACAAAACCCTCCTCGGCACCACTTGTCACTTCCATGTTAAGGATTATTCGGTTTCAACTACTGGTTCAGTAAAAGGTCTCTTTTGAATGTTTTCATGACTATTTTCATGAAAAAGAATTTAAAATGAAAAATAAATCTTCAGCTGTGCTTTCGCTTTAGAATTTTGACATATGGAGAAACAGTACTACCAACCTTCAGGACTCAGGTATTTATGTTTTTTTTTATTTTATTGAATAGCATTGAGATCGGTTCTTTTAAGTTGTTTTTGCGTTTCTGCGTCATCTTCGAGTATTACCGGTTTCTTTACTAGGGTATTGATGTCATCATCAAATACCAACCTTACAACAACTTAAATTGTACACTTGTCAGTTTCTTGTCAAAGTAGAGTTCGTGAGCGAAAGTGGTGTTTGTGATAAAATTTAGATAAAGTTCTGTAAAAATGGCAGAATCCGCTACGGAATTACCTTTGAATATCGAAGAAAGTGTGCGGGAGACAGTTAAGAATGCCACGACCAAGACCCCCTCGAGTATCGAGGGAATTGCGATTGCTTACGCTAGTTTAGTTATTATGGCTATTTTACCTATATTTTTCGGGGCTTTTAGATCTGTGAAGTATCTAAAAGAGCAAAAGGTAAGTCTGACTACATTCGTGAAATGTTTTCTCTTAAAACTGCTTTTTATTTATCGTATGGTGCAATTTCCCAATGCCGTAAGGACACGTCCTTACTCGTGGCATTGTTTTGTATGAAGCGTGAAAATAACCTGTAATTTATCGCTTAATAAATATCCTCAACAGTCGGCTAACAAGATTTTAAACATGTTATCAAAAATACAAACTTAAACATGCCTTCTTCCTTACTAAAATAATAAATGAAAATTAAAATTCTGGTCTATCCATGTCTAGGAAACAAGTTTTTAGACTATGGACGAGAAAAAATCTGAACCCTCATCTTTTCCTCGGATTTATCACTTAATTTTGGTATCATCACATTGTTAGAAGTTGGAAAGCACTGGAAAATTAATATATTTTCCTGTTATTTTAAAGTTTATTGAAGTTTAACATAGATCAAATAGATATCTATATACTAATATATAAAGCTGAAGAGTTTGTTTGTATGTTTGTTTGTTTTTTTGTTTGAATGTGCTAATCTCAGGAACAACTGGTCCGATTTGAAAAAATATTTTTGTTTTGGATAGTCCATTTGACGAAGAAGGCTTTAGGCTATTGGAAATCATGCATCATAATATGCAGTTCTTTGAATTCAAACATAGAAATAATTTTTACAAGTTCAAATACAAAATATGTTTAACTATCATAATATTAAGTGAATTCTAAGTTGTGACATTAAATTTTTTAATATTTTATGCATACATTTAACCTGTATTGATCCTACTTAATACTACTAATACAATAGCACAAAAAGACATATCAATAATAATGAGCCACAAAAAATGGTAACTCATAATTTTTTATATCTTTGAAATATCTGAATATTACAATACAAATTGTTATATCAAGAACACCCTAAAATGTTTTGCATAAATTTGAATATGGTACAATGTACGTACATTAACATTGTAAATTATTTCTAATGTATTATCTCATATTGCAAGTCATAATAAATGAATCATAGTATTTAACTAAAGTGGCCCCCCGCTGTTGGTTCCTTCTTTCTCTTTATGTTTCTCTAAATCAGTAATAGGCAAAGTACAGCCCGCAACATTACTTCATTCCACTCACAGAGTAATAAAAAAAATGTGGACTCTAGGATTTACTCTAGTCTGCCTAAGGTCCATTGAAAATTAAATTATATGCCCACTGTTTATGCATACCTACACAAGCATTTTTTGGTCTGGCCCTTCCCTAGAATTTCTTAAAGTGGTCCCATTCAAAAAGGAAGCCCACCACTGGTCACCTCACTATCTTTGAAAGTATGCAATTAATTTTGATGGGCAAAGGGATTTGAGTTAAAGATATGTAGCACAAGTGCAATAATAAAGTAAAAAGTAAACTGATAATTTCCATTAGAAGCCAGGGCAGGTTGCTAGTATATTTTTTAATAAATTGCTGGCATATGTTACTATGTTCTTTCTTGTTTGGAGCTCTTTGAAGAACATCAGGATCACTAAAATTTATTTGTGTGTAACTGTAATTATTTTCAATTTGAAAAGGCTAATTAAAATTTTCATTATGACTTATGTACTACAATAAAGCCAATTTAAATGCTAATTATAAATTATTTATCACAATTTAGATAGTACCAATTCCAATTAACTTATTCTAATTTCGTCATTTTGTCAGGTGACTAATATTCCACTTCAAGATAATCTTCCATCATGTAAATAATGTCATTGTGGCAAGGGTACAATACTCATAGATGCCAAGCTCAACAATTTGGCAATTGCAATTTAAACCACTGAAAGGGAATATGTTTGATGTAAAGCATGCTCATCACAAGTATGTTTCTAGTCAGAAAACAGTGTAATGTCTATATCCTGGCAGGCTGGTGATGAAACATGCTGGATCCAAATAAATAGTCATCACAAACCCTTGCCCTTTCGAGTTGGTCCTCTCCTGTCTGTAGTGTTTGGTCTAGCGATTAATGACAATGCTCACAAAAACTCGGGTTGTAATCCCAGTATATCCCCTATACAACTGTAAAACATAAAATAAAACACATTTAAACGGATAAACTCACACTGTTGCACCTAAGTCACCTAAGTCAGCCCATACCCTGCCTTTATACCAAATTTCATAAAAATCCGTCCAGAAGTTTCAGCGTGATTAACGGACAAACATAGAAACAAAAACTTTCACATTTATAATATTAATAATAATAAGAAATTAACAAGATGTTTATTAATCCTACGCAGGAGTCCGGCGAGCGTCACGAGACGATGTCCAACAAGGACGCGCTGATGTTCCCGATCATCGCGTCGTGCGCGCTCTTCGGCCTCTACGTGTTCTTCCAGTTCTTCTCCAAGGAGTACATCAACCTGCTTCTCACTGGCTACTTCTTCTTCCTTGGAGTGCTGGCGCTCAGTCATCTGCTAAGGTTGGTAGCAGTTTTAGAATGAGTTGAGTCCTCTACGTGTTCTTCCAGTTCTTCTCCAAGGAGTACATCAACCTGCTCCTCACTGGCTACTTCTTCTTCCTCGGAGTGTTGGCGCTCAGTCATCTGCTCAGGTTAGTATCGGCTTTAGAATGAGTTGAGTCCTCTACGCGTTCTTCCAGTTCTTCTCCAAGGAGTACATCAACCTGCTTCTCACTGGCTACTTATTCTTCCTCGGAGTGTTGGCGCTCAGTCATCTGCTCAGGTTGGTAGCTGTTTTAGAATGAGTTGAGTCCTCTACGCGTTCTTCCAGTTCTTCTCCAAGGAGTACATCAACCTGCTTCTCACTGGCTACTTATTCTTCCTCGGAGTGTTGGCGCTCAGTCATCTGCTCAGGTTGGTAGCTGTTTTAGAATGAGTTGAGTAACTAACAAAGAATTACTAACTACTAACAGAGAATCAGTGTCTACATTTACGGGGATCGACCGAATAGATACAAATAATTATTATTTATTTCAATACAGACAATTTCCACTGAAGAACTCCATGTAATTTATCTAGATTTTAGACTGAGATCTACCTCGTACTCTTCGCTTGCTGGGTGAGTGCACACGGTACGGTAATAAAGAGCACAGGTTGGATCCCCGCCTTTTAATTATATTTGTTATAAAACCCAGGCTGGTCGATTCAGGATTATAGTTGTAGCATACCCTAGAGGCAATAGCCGAAAATGCACCCGGAGGAGACGCTAGGTTGATGATGATATTTGTTATGATTTATTAACTTTTTCTATACGTACTAATATTATGTATTGTAAGTTATCGGAAGGAGCATGAGTTGTGTTAAAAAAATAGACAATGAATACAAAGACATAATGTAAGTAAGAAATACAGGTTGAATACAATGACCAAGGACAAATTGTTATGAGGTCATAATGCAATGTAAAAATGACACGTCAATTTTCGCTCGACATCGGCATTGCCTCCATGGAAACCAGACAATTTGCATAATAGTCGGGACCGAAGGCTCAACATGTCTTCTGAAGGAATCATCATTCTTATTAGACAATCAGGTGATTCAGGCCTGCCCAAACTGAGAAAACTTACACAGTGTTGTTCCCCGTGGGATTCGAACCCACTCCCTCCGCGGTTTTAGACAGCGCTTTAACGACAACACCACGGAGGCGGTTGTTTTGTTTAATCTAGTAACTTATTAATACATATAACTAGTTAATCCTACTACTATTATAAAGGCGAAAGTTTGTAAGTATGGATGTATGGATGTTTGTTACTCTTTCACGTAAAAAATACTGAATGGATTTGAATGAAACTTTACCACAATATAGCTTTAACATCAGAATAACACATAGGCTATAGCTTACGCGAACGAAGTCGCGGGCAAAAGCTAGTGCTTAATATTTATACGACCTTGTAATAGGACATTAGCAAATTAAGCATTAGTTTAAAACACTAATAACCTTGTCGCCAATAATTTATGTTCAACCACAAAATACGATGCACTAATCAATTATCTCTAGCTTCAAACTTCACAGCAACAAGTAGATACGTTATTATGCATACAAAATAATTAATCTCAATCTACATAAATCTACTCTGGCATGGCGAAGGGTCGTCAAATAAATCTGTTATTTATCATATTAATTGACTATTATGACCAAGTATTCATAAAATTCAAATACTTATAGGTCGTTGCGTCTCCATTCCATGTAACATGTCTAGTAGAGTAAAATTACCTTTTCTCAATTGCACATGATGATCTATATTGGGAACCACAGCAATGTTGATGCAATGTCAAATTTATTTGGCAAATGTAACGTAATTACGTGGCAATGTATTTTATGAAGAAATGTGACTGTTTCTATTCCAAGAGATTCTAATATTCTCGTAAAATAATATCCAGTTAAAGAATGTTAAACAAAATTGACACTAAATTAAAATAAATTGTATAATTTAGCTTAATGTGGTTCACGAATCACTTGTCGTGTACATAGGGTTAAACCTAAGTTTCCACGTTGAGATTCGGGCTTTCTTAATAGCTTCTTACAATCCCCACGCCACGGGAAGAAGCGTTACTGCACTACATGATACAGCCACATGATATAGATATACATATTAATAAAATGCAGTGCTTTGGGAGGCACATTAAGGCGTTGGTCCTGCGCCTGATCTCTCTATGGTCGTGTCAGAGTGATTTCCCCCCCGAATAATGAGAGTGAGGGAATATAGAGTGCACCTGTACTTGCGCACTCACTTGTGTACTATAATATGTCCTGTGTACCTGGCTGATCGTAAGGTCGCCGACCTTGACCGCCGCCATGGTCGAATACGGTCGGCAGTGGTGTTATCAAATTTTATTGTTTCACTTTTGCTTTATGTTTTTGCACAAAAATAATGAAACCTTTACCGTCCGCAGCCCAATAATCTCGTTCCTGGTGCCGGTGTCGGTGCCCAACGTTCCGTTCCACATCCACTTCACGCGGGGCGACGGCGCCGCGCTCAGCGACATCGTCAACTACAAGTTCACGTCGTACGATGTCGTGTGTCTCGTCATCTCGCTCTGTCTGGGCGGGTGGTACTTGCTTAAGAAGGTGAGATGGCAGATTATTTTATTTTATTTTTTTACTATTATAAAGGCGAAAGTTTGTATGTATGGATGTTGTTACTCTTTCACGTAAAAACTACTGCTAGTTTTAATTTTTTTTAAATAAAAAAGTGGAGTTTCTGTTCTCTGTCAAAACATAATTCGGTTATTCCTCAAATGTCAAGTTAGCGAAAAGCCGAAATTACAAATTGTTTTTTAACTAATCTATACTAATATTATAAAGAGGAAAGGTTTGATTTTTTGTTTGTTTGTATGAATTGAATAGGCTCCGAAACTACTAGGCAGATTTGAAAAATTCTTTCACTGTTGGAAAGCTACATTCACCCAGAGTAACATAGGCTATATTTTATCCCGGTACGGGAAGTAGTTCCCCCGGGACGCGGGTGAAACCGCGTGACGGGCCGCTAGTAAAGAATAAAACAACACTCTTTTTCTGAGGAGCTTCGTCTAATATCCACAATGTCTTGAAAAAAAAAATGGGTAGGAACAGACTGTTATTTTTCTTAGGACATTTGCTTCATAATATCCAAAATTTTAATGAGCGTCAGCAATCGTTATTGTAAAAAAAAACTAGCATTTTATTGTGAAAACCTAATTATTTATTATTTTAGCACATTCAATTTAATTTAATAGATTAATGATTTGAGTATAACGTTACTTGAAGTAAAAAAACATTTATACTGCTAAATCATGAAAAAAAAATGTTGTTTCGAATCCACTGCCGTTTTTCTATAACTTACACTATACCCGTCCTTTCCCCCGCAGCACTGGATAGCCAACAACCTGTTCGGCATCGCGTTCGCGATCAACGGCGTGGAGCTGCTGCACCTCAACAACGTGGTCACAGGTTGCATTCTCCTCTGCGGCCTCTTCCTCTACGACATCTTCTGGGTCTTCGGGACCAATGTGATGGTCACCGTCGCCAAGTCCTTCGAAGCGCCTATTAAACGTAAGTTCTCTTCAATATCTGATGCTGAGATCCATGAAGATCAATAGATGCAGCAAATACTTTGACAGTTATGCTATCCTTTTTTTCCTATTATGAATCACGTCTGATAGAGCCGCCTGTTATTATGAATGCTATTATGAATCACGTCTGATACCACGCCATGCCCCTGGTATGGATAGATGGAAAAAATCCAAATATCCCTACCAGTAGAAATACTTTGAAAAAATATTTTCACATATCCCAACCAGTGTGGATTGGTATGGATACTTGGATTTTTATTTCCTTTTATCGCTACCGGTAAGGATACGTTTTCGAGGGTTTTTTTTTATTATTAAGTGTTCATAAAAAAAACTTACGTCATTTAAACTACTTTAATATAAAGAATATAGAAGATTAAATTAAGAAAGATATCAATTTGGGTCTGTCATTGTCATCGTTTGTTCTTTCACAGTGGTGTTTCCCCAAGACATCCTTGTGAACGGTTTCAACGCTGACAACTTCGCGATGCTCGGCCTCGGCGACATCGTGGTCCCCGGCATCTTCATCGCTTTACTGCTGCGCTTCGACAAGAGCCTGAAGCGCGGCTCGGAGCTGTACTTCCGCGCGACGTTCGCGGCGTACGTGGCGGGGCTGGTGGCGACCATCCTGGTCATGCACGTGTTCAAGCACGCGCAGCCGGCGCTGCTGTACCTGGTGCCGGCGTGCCTGGCGACCCCGCTCACGCTCGCGCTGCTCAAGGGCGACATCAATGCGTTGTTCAAGTGAGTACGGCGTTTTTTGATTCGGAACCCGGTATACATCGTTACAAAACCGGTATCTATCGTTATAAATACCGGTATTTATCGGTGTAAAACCGGTATATATCGTTACAAATAACGGTATTTATCAATTCAAAACCGGTATTTATTGGATAAAATACCGGTAAATGGCGCAAAGAGCGTCGCTTTGAAGCCTTATGGCTACGTCATCTTCATCGCTTTACTTCTGCGCTTCGACAAGAGCCTGAAGCGCGGCTCGGAGCTGTACTTCCGCGCGACGTTCGCGGCGTACGTGGCGGGGCTGGTGGCGACCATCCTGGTCATGCACGTGTTCAAGCACGCGCAGCCGGCGCTGCTGTACCTGGTGCCGGCGTGCCTGGCGACCCCGCTCACGCTCGCGCTGCTCAAGGGCGACATCAATGCGTTGTTCAAGTGAGTACGGCTATTGGCACTTCAGAGACCGGTGTTTATCGATTCAGTACCGGTTTTTAATGATTCCGAAACCGGTATTTATCAATTCAAGACCGGCAGTTATTGATTCAATTCCGGTATTTATCTATTTAAATATCGGTATTAATAGATACAAAACCGGTATTTATCGAAACAGTACCGGTATTTATCGATCAAATACCGGTATCTAGAAATAAAATAACCGGGTTTCATCGATTTGAAAACAGGCATTTAAATATCCAATACCGTTATTTACCGAATCAGAACCGGTATTTATAGTTTCACAACCGGTTTTTATCGATTAAAATACCGGTAAGTGACGCTAAAAGCGTTATTTAGAAGCCACATGGCTAGTTAATCTTCATCGCGCTGCTGCTGCGCTTCGACAAGAGCCTGAAGCGCGGCTCGGAGCTGTACTTCCGCGCGACGTTCGCGGCGTACGTGGCGGGGCTGGTGGCGACCATCCTGGTCATGCACGTGTTCAAGCACGCGCAGCCGGCGCTGCTGTACCTGGTGCCGGCGTGCCTGGCGACCCCGCTCACGCTCGCGCTGCTCAAGGGGGACATCAATGCGTTGTTCAAGTGAGTACGGCGTTTTTTGATTCGGAGCCCGGTATACATCGTTACAAAACCGGTATCTATCGTTATTAATACCGGTATTTATCGATTAAAAACCGGTATTTATCTATTTAATACCGGTATTTATAGATTCAATCCCGGTATATATATCAATCGGAAACCGGTATTTATCGATTAAATACCGGTATCGGCCGATTCAAATACCGGTTTGAATCGATTCAATACCGGTATTCATCGATTCAAATACCGGTAAATGACGCAAAAACGTCACTCTGAAGCCACATGGCTAGTTAATCTTCATCGCGCTGCTGCTGCGCTTCGACAAGAGCCTGAAGCGCGGCTCGGAGCTGTACTTCCGCGCGACGTTCGCGGCGTACGTGGCGGGGCTGGTGGCGACCATCCTGGTCATGCACGTGTTCAAGCACGCGCAGCCGGCGCTGCTGTACCTGGTGCCGGCGTGCCTGGCGACCCCGCTCACGCTCGCGCTGCTCAAGGGCGACATCAACGCGTTGTTCAAGTGAGTACGGCGTTTTTTGATGCGGAGCCCGGTATACATCGTTACAAAACCGGTATCTATCGTTATAAATACCGGTATTTATCGGTTTTAAACCGGTATATATCGTTACAAATAACGGTATTTACCGATACAGTACCGGTACTTCAAGATACAAAACCGGTATTTATTGGATAAAATACCGGTACATGGCGCAAAGAGCGTCGCTTTGAAGCCTTATGGCTACGTCATCTTCATCGCTTTGCTGCTGCGCTTCGACAAGAGCCTGAAGCGCGGCTCGGAGCTGTACTTCCGCGCGACGTTCGCGGCGTACGTGGCGGGGCTGGTGGCGACCATCCTGGTCATGCACGTGTTCAAGCACGCGCAGCCGGCGCTGCTGTACCTGGTGCCGGCGTGCCTGGCGACCCCGCTCACGCTCGCGCTGCTCAAGGGCGACATCAATGCGTTGTTCAAGTGAGTACGGCGTTTTTTGATTCGGAACCCGGTATACATCGTTACAAATAACGGTATTTATCAATTCAAAACCGGTATTTATTGGATAAAATACCGGTAAATGGCGCAAAGAGCGTCGCTTTGAAGCCTTATGGCTACGTCATCTTCATCGCTTTACTTCTGCGCTTCGACAAGAGCCTGAAGCGCGGCTCGGAGCTGTACTTCCGCGCGACGTTCGCGGCGTACGTGGCGGGGCTGGTGGCGACCATCCTGGTCATGCACGTGTTCAAGCACGCGCAGCCGGCGCTGCTGTACCTGGTGCCGGCGTGCCTGGCGACCCCGCTCACGCTCGCGCTGCTCAAGGGCGACATCAATGCGTTGTTCAAGTGAGTACGGCTTTGGGCGATTCGGAAACCGGTATTTATCGATTCAATTCCAGTATTTATCGATTTAAACATCGGTATTAATAGATTGAAAACCGGTAATTATCGAAACAGTACCGGTATTTATCGATCGAGTACCGGTGTCTAGAAATAAAATAACCGGTTTTCATTGATTTGGATACAGGCATTATAATATACAATACCGGTATTTACCGAATCAAAAGCGGTATTTATCGATTCAATACCGGTATTCAGAAAATCAAAACCGGTATTAATAGTTTCACAACCGGTTTTTATCGATTTAAATACCTGTAAATGACGCACAAAGCGTAACTCAGAAGCCACATGGCTAGTCAATCTTCATCGCTTTGCTGCTACGCTTCGACAAGAGCCTGAAGCGCGGCTCGGAGCTGTACTTCCGCGCGACGTTCGCGGCGTACGTGGCGGGGCTGGTGGCGACCATCCTGGTCATGCACGTGTTCAAGCACGCGCAGCCGGCGCTGCTGTACCTGGTGCCGGCGTGCCTGGCGACCCCGCTCACGCTCGCGCTGCTCAAGGGGGACATCAATGCGCTGTTCAAGTGAGTACGGCTTTAGACGATTCGGAAACCGGTATCTATATCGAAAGATACCGGATTGCGCCATTCACCAGTATTTACCGATGTAAATACTGGTAAATGGCGCAATCCGGTCACTCCGGAAAGATCGTCACTCCGAAGCCATATGGCTACTTTATACTGACGGTGGTGCGCAAATCAATGCGCTCTTTTAGTGAGTACGGTTATTACGATTCGGAAACCGGTATCTACCGATATAATACCGATAATTGACGTAGGTACTGAGCGCTACTCCGAAGCCTATTGAATCTTCATCGCGCTGCTCCTGCGCTGCGACGAGAGCACAGCAGATTGTTGTGTATCAAAACATGCACACATATATACAACACACGAGAAACAAGCCTAAAGAGTAAATACAGTGTTACTTACAGTAATATTTCTTTTCAGCTACGAAGACCAGCCAGCCGAAGTTCCAAAGGAGGATGACGCTAAGGATAGCAAAAAGACTGAGTAAACCAGAAGCGGTCCATTACACAACCCTGAGGCCAGGGTAGAGGACCTCAATAACAGCTTAAGTACGCGCAATGTAACTTGACCTGCCTGAATTTTGCTTTATGCTGTACTTACTTGCTTAAGGTTAATAATCATCACAAAATTATAATGTGTATGTAAACTTAAACTTTGGCCTGCGCAGCCGCTAGTGCAAACTTCAGTCGAGTCAACTTATTACGCACGTACTGTACAGGTCCACGCACAAACGGCACCTTCTAAGTACATATTAGGGCTTCGGTACAGATTCATTCGATAGTTTTATTTCAACTAGGGTGATGGTGTTTTGGTATGTCGATTACCTATTAGCCATAATAATGCACAAATTATAATTCAATTATTTAATGATACAAAAATATTCACCTTTGGGAAATGTTAGTTTACAATTGCTAAGACTTCCGCTTTATAAAAGTTATTCTTAAATGTCGGAAGTCAGATCAAACAAGAAGAAAATAATAATTCTTGATATCGAGGAGGGAGAAAAAATACATTCTGTATGTAAATGTACTTTACAATAAAAATATTTCAAGTATGCATAATAAAAAAACCGGTGTTTATCTCAAATTCCGGTGTTTCCCGTGCCAGAGCCCTGCCTTATTCCGGAAAAAAACTTATATTTTTTATTCCCTTGACTTTACGGGACCAGGCGCGTGATTTTGGCTGTACACGATGCCCAATTATTTAAACATTGCATTTGTGAAGAAAATTGCGTTTATTACGCTAAGTTTGTATCATTGCCACTTCCAAAATCTTCCATTGGGTTTAGAGAACTAGTTCATATTTGAATGGAGGAAAATTATTATGTTAAAATTAAATATTTTCCCGTTGCTTCTTTTTGGGATTATTGACACATTTGATTTTGAATTCAATTTTGATTTCACTTTTTCTTGGTGTGAACTAGTTCGGAACTAAATTTGTTGTCTATGCACTAAGCATAATTTAAGGGTTGTTTGATGAAAATAAATCTAGAATTATAAACCTTTTTAGAAACGGGATTGAATGAAAAAGCGTATCGACAAATGATAAGATATTTTTATATACATTATTATTTTTTCATTTCAAACTTATGTTAAGGTTTTTTATACAAGAAATCATTGTATATACGTTTTTGTTTTCGTATTAAAAATGTGAATTTTTAGCCTATTAAGTTTATTTTCTTGATATACATAATACGATTCCTCTATTTCTATTTAACACCCCGGTAGTTGTAATGTAGCTCTCAAGTTACCAACAGACAGTTTCACCTATGCTATTGTCAAATATATGTCTTATTATTAAAGTACTGTAGATAGGCGACATGATATCATAATAATTATACTGTTTAGTTCACTGGCAAATTGGTAGTGACTCTGTCCTATGCGCCAGTGGCATGGGTTCGAATCCCATACAGGACACGCATTCATGTGATTAACATTTGTGTATGTCCTGTGTCTGGATGTTTATATGTATCTATTTTATGTATATATTTGTGGGTTCATTGATTTTGATTCCTATGTGGCAATCTTGAAGAAATCAGATCAATGAATGTGATGTTGTCCGATACTTATTAAATAATAATTTAATAAGAATTCATAATATACATACAGGGTGGTAAATAACCTTTTGTGTAGTTTTTACTGTCATAATGGTTCCTTTTCAAATACTTCTTCACACATATTTCCACTATACAACTATATAATTACTTATAATCGGGTCGCTTATAATAAATAAGTCATCATTGTAAATAATAATAAGTTACATAAAATTTATTCTGAATTTATTATGTTCTCACATAGCTTATTCAAGACTAATGTTTCAAAAATAAATAACATTCTATCTTTGCATTTACTGTTTTACTTTTTGTAATTATGAAATATATTATAATTGGTGTTGCAAAGCTGTAACATGTCAAAAGATGCTTCCTTATTTTTCTATATAAGCAATCATTAATATAAAAAAAATGGCTTTCTAAGCACCTTTTAGATCGCCAAGTTAAAACATCCTGTATTTAGTTACAGCTGAAAAGGCACACATAATATTGGAATGTGACACCAATGTCCTAGGATTACAATTTTCAGTGCCCAATTATATTTTTCTTTACTTAAAACAACTATACCAGTGATTCTCCATAGCCTACATTTGAATATATTTTATTGAATAGTAGCCTTCCGCCTGCGGCTTTACGCGTAATTTCTTTTTTTCAAATATCCCTTCCCCCCACATTTACGGGATCAAAGGTACCCTGGTTCACCGGGGATAGTCTAGCTAGACAACTGTGAAAGAAATATCTATTAAGATACATACAAATACAAATAAAAATACAAATCTTTCCTCTTTATAATATTAGTGTAGAATTTTTTTCTAATTTAGAAGTCCTCCTAGATAGATATCGTTCTCACTCGTGCCTTCGTCCGGGACTTTGAAATTAGTATTTATCAAAATTACTACATAAGATATAAAAACTATTTCTTTTACTATTTAGTAGTTATCTATCAAAATATTTTCTTCAAAATTGCTATTTATTAAAGTAAAGACATTGAACTAAATCAACAACTGAGAGAATCACTGGTCTAGATAAACTTTATGTACATGACAATCCTTAGATCAATCTAATGGAAAATCCTTGTGGTCTATTTTATGTTCATTATTGATAAATCCGCTGACTAAAATGCAGCGAAATATTGCAATTTCGTCCTTATTATCTACTTTCTACAATGTGTACTTATAGGTTTTAGTATGTTAGAATTAATATACACAATTATAAAGGTGAATAATATTTGACGGCAACGCCAGTTGGTAAAATACCTGGTGAAAAGCTGAAATAAATGACCTCAGAATGTGTCCTTGTGATTTTTATTTGTTTCCAACGTCGTTTCTAATTAACTTCACTGTTTAAGCTGCTAACGTTTAAAATATTCGGCGCAAAATAGTACAAAGTACTTTAGGAAGCGTAATCTTTTAATCGACAAATATCAACGACCATTCATAAACAATTCATATTTAAAAAAAAGTCTTGTGATTATATACACTTTATTAATAAATAACATTTCTTACATTAAGACATACAAAAAGTACAGACTAGATAAATGCTGTAACAGAATGTAACTGAAGAGTTACCATAATTACGCACTTTTTTTTTAAAACCGGTTAACTTATTAGTTTCTTTTAAAAGAGTGGACTAAAAATCTACCGGTACATTGAAACTTAAGTTCCAATTGAAAGCAATTGTTATACAGGTAGGTTTTTGTTCAAATACCCTAAACCTGTACATTCTATTATATTTTGATCACCATCGGGAACCACATCGAACTTTATCTGTAAAAAAAAAGACCACATCATATTAATTTCCTAGGAGAATAAATCAGAAAAATATTGATAATGCTTGACATTGTTATGCTTAATGCAAGTTAAGATGGACACCATAGATAGGTTAATATAAAAATATCTACATGTATTCACAAATACAATACTTTAAACTGCTTTGTGTGACATCTTAATTTGAACCTTTTCCTATTAGAATAAGGTTCAATAAAATGCTCTTCCATATTAAGTGGTATATCAGGAAAGAGACTACAGAGTGCCGCGCCTCCCCTTGACTCTCGATTTGTCTGTGTCAGGTATGGCAAGAGATGTCATGCTGCCATATAAAATAGCTAGCGGCTGCCCGCGACTCCGTCCGCGTGGATTTCGATTTCCAATAGCCTAAAGCCTTCCTCATCAAATGGACTATCCAACACAAAAATAATTTTTCAAATCGGACCAGTAGTTCCTGAGATTAGCGCGTTCAAACAAATAAACATACAAACAAACTCTTCAGCTTTATATATTAGTGTAGATTATGTTCAATTAGTGGTCCACCTAAGTCCTGGAACCAGCTCTGGATCCGCCCATGACTACCATAGGACTTTATACCTAGTCACCAGAGACGTTGCACCCCCCAAGGGGGCGTGGCCAATTCCTGCCTAGTGATGGCCATGCTGTGGTCAATGATGAATAGGAAAGCATTTATGTTTATTTACCTTAGCAATAAGTTCCGCTATATGCATAGCAGTTTTCGTGTGCAGCGTTATTTCACCGACTCGCACTGATGACTTCCCTTCCGCGAGTGCCATGTACAGAATTACTTGATCCTGAAACAATAAATGTATTTGATAACGGTTACTTAAATAGTAGATCAATAAACTAACGACAGAAGGCTTCAGTCAAGTTTAATAAAAAAAAAACAAATACAAAGGGTAAGACTTTAAACTTTCGCGTTGCATTACTCACAAATAATATTAAAACGCGATATTTGCCAAAACAACAAAATATAAACCCCGATACTGTTAGTGTAGTGTGCCGGAGTGACTTTACTGACAATCGTTGCAGTACAAATATTAGTGCTAATTCGGGGGTAGTTTCCGATTCACCGCCGCAAGCCCGCTCAAGTAGACGACGCCGCGCACCGCCAGTCCGCTTGTGACCATGGCTGCAGCATCGCAGCCGAAACGTCAAGCAGTAAGTACGAGAGTACTTAACTATAATAATATCGCGTTTAGTCCCGTTTTAATATTATTTGTAAATACAAAGGGTTCAATGAAATTTGAAATTATCGATATATATTATTTTTATTATAATCAAAGAAAAATAAGCCTTAAGGTTAATAACAAGAAGAAATTCATCAGGTCTATCAATTAATAGTCTCGGTAGCTTAATTGGTAAGAAAGAGCGCTTGCCCGGATTGCAAGAGGTGCTGGGTTCAATCCCTCGCCTGAGATCAGATGATTTTTTAGGTTTTTTTTTTTTTTTTTTTATTAAGATAGGCTTGCATTTGACCTCGATCACACCTGATGGAAAGTGTAGATGAGGCCTAAGATGGAGCACGCTTGCCTAGTAGATACCTGTTCACTCTAGTCTTGAAGACATCCAAATTATAACGTTCAGGAAACACAGAACACGGCAGAGAGTTCCACTCCTTAGCAGTTCGCATTAAGAAAGATGAAGCAAAACGCTTCGTGCGAGAAGGAGGAATATTGACAATGAAAGGGTGAAAGCCCTCACCGCGTCTAGTTGTCCGAAGGCGGAAGGGAGCTGGAGGAATAAGGTCATGTAAGACCGACGCACACTCACCAAAATGCAGCCGATAAAACACTGTTAAAGACGCCACACGTCTTCGATGGACAAGGCTTTGCAAAGCAGTCTCGGTCAGTGTGTCATCACCAATGAGTCTTTTAGCACGGCGTTCCAACGAGTTAAGTGCATCTAACTGATAGCGGGCTGAGCCATCCCAGAGGTGACAACAATACTCCATACACGAGCGAATCTGGGCCCGATAAAGGCACAGAAGCTGCTCGGAAGTGAAGTAACGTCTCACCTTATTTAGGATACCCAGCTTTTTGGCAGCAGTCTTAGCAATCGACTCGATGTATTGGCCAAAATTTAATTTGGGTGAGATGTTCATACCCAGGAGCTCAAGGCGGTTGGTTATCGGCACGGCTACATTCCGGAAAGTCGGAGTCTGATTTAAAACACTCCGTTTAGCCGAAAAAAGACACGCCTGTGTTTTGGAGGGATTAAATGCAACCAAGTTAGCAATGCCCCAACGGGACACAGCCTCAAGGGTCCCATTCACTCTCTCAATCATCTCCTCTCTGAGAGATTGCACGAGAGATCCGGACCTTGCATCGGACAAGTACCTCTCCGTGACTGTGCTGTCATCAGCGTACCCAACGATACCGGGCATATTCAATAAATCGTTGATGTGGAGCAGAAATAGAGTCACGGAGAGAACGGAGCCCTGAGGGACACCGGCATTAACGCCCAGTAGATCAGATGAGGTGCCGTCAATGACAACTCGAATCGATCTACCCCTCAGGAAATCCGCAATCCAGTTGCAAAGAGTAGGTCCTATTCCGAACGATGGAAGCTTGCCTACCAGACAATCGTGCCAAACCCTATCAAAAGCCTTTGAAATATCTAAAGACACAGCAAGTGCTTCGCCGTGTTTTTCAATAGCTTCGCTCCATAAGTGTGTGGCGTACACAAGGAGATCCCCAGCAGACCGACCGCGGCGAAAGCCAAATTGACGATCACTGAGGAGGTCATTGTCTTCAAGGTACGCCAGGAGACGATTGTTTAGTACACGCTCCATAATCTTACAGAGTATGGAGGTGATCGCAATTGGTCTGTAATTGGCGGGGTCAGCACGACTACCTTTTTTTGGTACAGGTTGCACATTGGCAATCTTCCAGCACCCCGGAACTTTACCGGTTCTCATCGATAATCGATACAGGCGCGTCAATACGGGAGACAACTCAGGCGCACAGTTCCGCAAAACAATAGCTGGTATGCCATCAGGCCCACTCGCTTTATTTATATTAAGATTGCTGAGCACTTTGAGTACCTCCTTTTGTCGAATGCGAATCTCAGACATTTTTGAAGAGCAAGGAGGTAGCTTTGGTGGAATGTTGCCAGCAGCATCTAAATGAGAATTACTTGCAAAAAGAGAGGCAAGTAAAGAAGCTTTCTCTTTAGCGGTGTGAGCGAGAGACCCATCAGGCTTAAGCAGTGGCGGGAGGGATGACCGGCAAAAATTTGCTTCAACCGACTTAGCAAGGGACCAAAATGACTTGCTCCCTGATGGATAAGAAGCCAGTTTAGCTCCGACTCGGCAGATGTGGTTAAAGCGGGCTCTGCGATGACTTCTTTTACAAGATTTCGCAGCACTGTTATAAAGCCTCTTCAGTTCCCGGACATTGGAAGCTTTGCGAGCTCGAGCATCCGCCCAAGCGCGGTAAGCGGTTTGTTTTAGTGCTTCAGCACTAGCACATTCCGCGGTGAACCAGGGGCGGGCTTTATTCCGGAGTGGAATGTCAGAATAAGGAATAAAATATTCCATTGCCCGACACAACACTCCCGAAACAGCCTCAGCGCAACTACTCGGGTCGTCTGAAGAAAAACAAGTGCTACGCCAAGGATAAGATGCAAAGAAATGCCGCATCTCATCCCAATCTGCTGACTTGTATCGCCATACTCGCCTAGTACCAATAAGATCTTGGTTGACAGGGGAGTAGGTAGATACAGATTCAACCAGACAGTGGTCGGAACTACCTAACGGCGAGGAGATCACCACTTGATAACGGTCTGGATCTGTAGTCAGCAGAAGGTCCAAGCAGTTCGCAGTGTGGCCGTCAACGTCCGGCACCCTCGTGGCACCACTCACCAGCTGAGTGAGATTCTGCGAAACAGCGAAAGCATACGCCTCCCTCCCAGCGTGGTCGGTGCTCTGGAACGGGTACAGCCACTCTTCGTGGTGAGCATTAAAGTCTCCCAGAACAACGAGCTGAGCAGAAGGATATCGCTGTTGAGCAGCATCAGCAGTGTCAGAGAGGTACCGAAACAACCTGGTCGTCTCCACATTTCCGGTGTGCGATCGATAAACACAGGCATAGAGAATTTTCTCTATTCCTGTGTCCACCAAAACCCATAGCACTGAGAAACTGGAATCCTCAAGACAACGGAGACGTCTACAGCAGATGTCGTCGCGGGCATACAGACATAAATTTAAAAATTACATATTTTAAAAATTTAATTCACAAAATAATGAATGCAATCGACTACGAATGGTTTAGTCTTGTATGGCTTAAGCAAAATGAGTAGTCACTAGGCCAACAAATTAAAACAGGTTCAGTCAGGTCCCCCACCTGCGCATGTTGGTCCAGACAGGCGCCGCTGCGTACACTCTCCGCCAGCGCCGCGCCCGCGCCGCGCCCCACCGCGCGCGAGTCTGCGCCGCGCTTGCCGAGCCCGTCTGCGCCCAGCACTGCTCCCGATGATAGCGGGCACCAAATACTGAGGGAGGGAATCAGTATAAAGTGCCAGTTTTAACTCGACCAGCGCCCTGGGTTACACTTCTGCGGCGCCCTCGACGACTACCGCTCGTAATAATAAACAGCTCGTATAAAAAAAAAATAAGATAATCCGGCGCCCCGGGCCATCGCCCAACCGCGCCCTACCCTAAGACCGCTCCTGGCACCATAAGGTATTAAAAGGGATCTACCATGTTATTATATCGACAGAAAAAAGGAATAGTGAAAATACTTAACGGCCAATCTACAACGAAACTCAGTAACGCCAACTTGTATCCGGTCGTATTTTATTGTCCGAATTTGGTATATGTTAAATCGTCCTTTCAAACCAACCAAATCATAACATATAAGTTCAATTTTTAATATTATTTCGTAGCCTTCCCAATACTGTTTAAATGAATATTATAAAAATCTATTAATTTATCGATTAATACATTTCCTTGAATGCTGTAGTAGATAAGAATCCACATAGTACTCACACGATCCCGCTGCAGTTATCGGGGCCCATAGCCCTGTCCTCCTTGTAGGCGCGGATATTCACGTCCTTGCATTTCAGCTCGGCGGCGGCGCCTTCAGACATCTCGTGTGCCATCTGACAATTACAATTAACAACTGTGACCCATAAATAAATAAAAATATATAATAATTCCTTGTACTAACACACCAATTGCCTAGGCCCAAACTAAGCTCGAACCTTTTACTATGGAAGCTTAGGGAACAGATAGTCTTATATACTTTTATATTAACATGACTCGAGTACAAGTGCCAATGTTCATAACACAAACATTTGCCCCTAGCAGGATTCGAACCCGCGACCCTTAGTTTTGTAGCCAGGGTCTCCGACCACTAGACCAACGGGCCCATTAAACTGGTACAGTTTCAACAAAAGCATACGGTCACTAAGCTCCTAATATAAAATTCTGATAATTAAGGTTACAATAACATCCATATCCATAATACCAACATTTGCAAGCACGTTCTGCCGTTGGTCCTGCGTCTGATCTCTCTACAATTCAGATTGCTGTCCCACCGAACTATGAAAGTGACGGAATGGGTACTGCACCTGTGCTTGCGCACTCACATGTGCACTATAATATATCCGGCGTACCTGGCTGATCGTAAGACCGGACGCCATGTACGTAAACGGAGGGAGTCATCATCATCCTAGCGCTTGTCCCGGTCGCATCCTCGGCCATTGCCTTGGAGTCCAGAGCCCGTAAACGGAGAGGGTATTTTTATTTTGTCACCTTAACAGGCAGCACGCCTGCAACGAAGCTGAGCCCCCGCACACCCATCACGTCGCCGCGTTCGGTGAGAGTCACGCTGCGGAGGCTCTTCACTGGCATCACTTCCACCGTCACGTGGCCGCCGCCCTTCGGGAAGTACCTAACGAGTATAAGTTACATTCCTGAACATAACTCTCTACTTGACTTGTCTTATGAGATCTCAGGTGGCTCAGGCGCGATCAAGCCCAGCAACTCTTGCAATCCGGGCAATTCGATTCCCGCCTGACCCACCTGATATCAGATGAATTTTTCTTTTTAGGGTTCCGTAGCCAAAATGGCAAAAAAACGGAACCCTTATAGATTCGTCATGTCTGTCTGTCTGTCTGTCTGTCTGTCCGCCAGTCTGTCACAGCCACTTTCTTCCGAAACTATAAGTACTACACTGTTGAAACTTAGTGAGTGGATGTATTCTGTGAACCGCAACAAGGTTTTCACACGAAAATAGAAAAAAAATAAAAAAAGTGGGGGGTCCCCATAGTCAGAACTGAAACTCAAAATTTTTTTTTTCTTTGAACATATACGTGTGGGGTATCTATGGATAGGTCTTTAAAAATTATATTAAGGTTTCCAATATCACTTTTTTCTAAAGTGAATACTTTGCGTGACAGACCCTTCCAAAGTGGAAAAAAGTGTCCCCCCCCCCTCTAACTTTTAAAATAAGAGGATGATAAAACTGAAATAATTATATAATATACATTACCATAAAAACTACCAACGAAAATTAGTTCGAACGAAATCTATTCAGTAGTTTTTTTAATACGTCAAAAATAGAATTTGTACGGAACCCTCAGTGCAGGACTCCGACTCGCACTTGGCCAATTTTTTTTACAAATTATAATACATAGCATGTAAAATCCTTAGAATAAAATACATATACGTAAAGTTAGTTTTATAAGCCTGATGGATGGTACGTTTGAGTAAAATATTAGAAAACAGTTCATAGCTGGAAATAAAAAGGGAAAGTGACAAATAATATGAAAATTATTTTCTTTACTTCATCACTGTGCTACATGAAACTAGGTTTAAATTTAAGTTATACTTATGTTTGTGTATAATGATGAGATACAGGCTGAAAGAAATAGTTTCATTTCAATTACCTGCCTGCCAATAACGAATTTCAAACGGTAATACTGAAAATTGGCTGACACTTGGCTCGACGTAATTATGACATCGTCACCCGACATCGTCCTCTCCTCAAGCGTCATGACCTTATTTATGCGTCCCTAAGGATGACTGGTAGAGAATGCCAAGAGGCATTAAGTCCGCCTTTTGTACAATTTACTTTATCGTGCAATAAAGTTTAAATAAATAAAATCCCAACTCACCCTCTCCTATGTATAACCGAAGCGAAGTCTGCCTTGAACATGTTGAGCAAGGGTCGGAAGACGTGCAGCATGTAGTCCAGCTGCGGAGCCATGTCTGCGTTGGTGCCGCCCTTCAGCTCCAGGGTGACCGGCCCGTCGGCCAGCAACGCGACCGGGAGAGCCACTTGCAGCAGCAGACTGATTGAACTGGAAATAATAATAATAACAATTATAATTATAAAAAAAGTTATGTTAAGTAAGTATGTAATTAAAACGGATCTGAAAAAAAATCGTTAAAGTGAATATATTGGAAAGAGTTAATTTGTGATATTATTTTTTGAATTTTGCCCTAATTAATTTAGCACATATCGAATTGTCTAGAATATTTATTTTCAGTTGAAAATACCTATAAAACTTTATTTAAACTAGTGGCTGCAAGGGACTAGTTCTATGTGGATTTCGGATTTTGCATGCATTGTGTTAAATTATAGCATGAAGCTTTCCTTGACAAATAAGACTATCCAACACAAAAATATTTTTTCAATTCAATTCAGTATTTTCTGAGATTAGCACTTTAAAACAAATAAGCAAACTCTTCAGCTTTATTACATTATTACATTAGTACTTATAGATTTCAATTTTATTTATGAGTATATCTGGCAAAATTGGAAATCATTTATAATTACCCCGCTGTACGTGTATCTGCTAGGTACTGGCCTCCTTTAATTTTTCCTGGAGTGAACTCAATTTCTGTTGAACCAATATTTGCTCCTCTCAACTTTGCTTGACACATATCTGCTACCAACTGGATACCTAGAATTATTCAACAGAATATAAATTTATAAGAGTAAGGCTTTAAAGCTGACTCTTTACAATGTTAGACTGTAAACTAATGTTTGAAAAATATTACATTATCATCTCCTGATCTAACCTATCTGTCTGTTTAATATATTTGAGCATTGCCATAAGGCTTTGGCATTTGGAAAATAACCACTTTATTTTGGCGAATAATCATGGCCCAACAGCTTGACATGCCTTTCTAACTACTGAATTATCATTTTTAACAGACAGTCCAGTCAGGATTTGCAAGCCTGTATTAACTGGTAAAACTTTCAATAGTGGAAGTTTTTCTTGTGGGATTAGAACCCACAACCTACAAGGTTGTAAAGCTCAGTGTTCTAACCACTACACCAAGGTGATAGTTATTCATTTAACATTATGTCAGTGTAAAATACCTCTGACCTCAAAGGCCCACCCCATAATTATTGAGGGTAGTTCAAATAAAAACAAATAATAAATACCTTTTAGATGCTGTGCTGCTAGCCCGGGCTTGCTTCTGCCGGCTCTTATATTTCTTACACGCATCGGTATACCTAACAAGGCACTCAGCGATATTGAAATACGAAGGATTTGTCCACCCTGGAAATAATTGAAATAGTTTTAACATTGATTTTGAAAAATATACGTATGTACTTACATAGCGAATATTGTTTTACTTACCCCTTCTAATACGCTTCCATCGATGTCCATTAAATTGGACATTGTGAATTAATCTTTATGTTAGGTTAATATTATTTTTATTATTTTGTTATCATCGGTAGTTTTGGATTTTACAAAGACATTTTACCGGTATTCCGGCATGTTCTTTTTTCTCACGCAACACAAAATAAAAATTTCATTTTACTCAGTGGTTGTAGTAGTCTTCCTGTGTTAACAAGATTTATTTCCAGCACCTAAGGATCTATAAAAGATATCTTACTTTCTTTATTAAAGAAAAATAGTGTTTTTATATTTCAATTAATAAATCGTAATTAATTTTCTTCAAAATAACATTACACTTGTTTTTAATTTTCCAAGACTCTTGAAATGGAACGTCATTCTTCTCGGCTGCCCGCCCGCCGGATTTGCCCAGATTTGCCGTCAACTTCCGTGGATGGAAACTACGAAATGTCAATATTGAAAATAATGTAAGAATGCAGAGAAAACCAGGCTTCCCCGTAGCTAACTGCGGCATTAAAATGGTAAATAACCCTTGGAAAATTATCAAACATGTTATATTATTTACATTTATACCTTATTTATTAATTATACCTTTAGTGTGGTTTTATAGTGTCGGTTTTACTTCGATGTAAGTTGATTCTGAATAGGTGTTGTTTATACTGTTTAATACCATAATATTATACGCCAAAAAACATGGAAATTATAAGGTTGTCACAATAATGCATAGTTTCAGTGCAATAACAGATATGGTTGTGAATGCAAAATTTTGTGACTTTTTTTAATACCTACCTGCAGTTTTCTTTTATTCTATTATATTTCCAATTAAATCTTGTGTACCTACTCATCTTGGAATTTGTGTATAGTATTACTTATTACATCCTATACCAATTACATGAGTATTGTCTTCTTTTTAGCTCATTAATTTTCATTATTATTTTACATAAAGCCGGATAACATGAGTGCGATGACTCCAGAGTCATTTCATTGCGAAGAAGATGTGGAGCAGCATCAACGCCGACAGCAGCTCATCAACTTCGGCCATTCACAATGGGGGTTCAACAATTGGAATTGGACTGTGACCAAACAGGAACTTGGTATGTGTATTTCGTGCTGTAAATTTTGCATTGCCACTAAGAGAAAGCTTTAGGTTAGGATTGACCATAATAAACTTAATTACAGCTCATGTAACATCAAAATAGATACAATCTTAAGATAAATGAAGATCCATTTTGATAATCTTGACTAAAATAAGCAGTAAACACATTCATTATTCTTTTATTTTTTAGATTTTGTGGATATTGCAAACGGGAAGTATACTGCCGGTGTTGTTGCATTCGTATCTGTGACCATCAAGAGCTTAGACATCCATCGCCAGAATATTGGTTATGCCACATCCGTCGCTGCCAGCAAGGGCTTGGCCATTTATAAGTCTAGAAAGGTTAGTTAATTAAGATAATGTTTATTATTATGTGTTCAGTGTATTTAGTCTGGTGATGACTTGGTGTGGGAAAGTTATGATTTGTTATGCAATAAATACTTTAATTCATATTTTAATGTGCTTACAAAATCCTTAAGTTATTTAAGAAGCAATAAATGACTTATTAATGCAATAGCTTGTCAACCATATAAACTGAGCAAAAAGAAAAATGGCATCATCCCAGCTTGTATGAAATAATCTGTACAGAATTACATAATTTCGTCAACAAGTACATAATTTTATTAAGTCAAGTAATTTAGGCAAGATGACGGGGGTAGCTCACTCACTTAAATTCTCATCTGACCTCGCCAGTGTGCGGTGACTAACGCGCTGCGGGAGACGCTGCTGAGCTTCGGCGGCAGCGTGGCGGCCGAGCTGCTCGAGCTCGCCGAGCCGCTGCGCCCCGACCCCGCGCCCGCCCCCGCCGCGCCCCCCGCCGCCGCCGCGCCCCGCCCGCCGCCCGTCGTCCTGCCGCCCGACGCCGCCGAGAACGACCCCAACCTCGCCAACAAGGCCGAGCCGAAGATCTCGCCGCTGAGTCGCGTGCCGCGCAAGGACGCCCCCGTCGCGCCCGTGGTGGCGGCAGCCCCCGTGGTGCCGGCGCCCGGGCCCCCGGTGGCGCGCGCGCACCCCATGCCCGTGCCGCGCGCCCCCGTGCCCCCGGCGCACGTGGCGCCCCGCGCGCCCGCCCCCGTGCACCCCGCGAGCGCCCCGCACGCCGTGGGCGCCCCGCACGCCGTGGGCGCCCCGCACGCCGTGGGCGCCCCGCACGCCGTGAGCGCCGGGCACGCCGCCGCGCCGCACCTGCGCCCCAACTCGAACGTAAGTTTCGTGCTGCAGCCGGTGGTGCCGCCGCACGCGCTGTACCCGCCGCGCCTGGGCGCGCCGCCGCCGCAGCTGTTCCCGGCGTACGTGGAGTGCGGCCCGTGGCACTTCGCGTGCGAGCCGCCGGGCGGCGTGGGCGTGGGCGGGCTGGGCAGTCGCGCCGGCTCGGCGGAGTGCCGGCGCGACGAGCCGCCGCCGTACGCGCCGCCGCAGGGCCCCGGCTGCTGGATCAAGCCGACCATCTTCTACGACGGCTTCTGGACGGAGCAGAAGGTGAGGCGGTGGGTCGCCGAGCAGGTCGAGAAGCGGTTCCCGGACGACGCGCCGCGCCGCCCGACGTCGCCGGCCTCGGGCCCGCCGGACCCGCCCAAGTCCTAGGTTCGACGTTTCCGTCGTTCGGTAGTCCGGGAGGTGGTTCGTTTCGAGTGCTAGAAAACGGGTCCCAGGTGGAAGTTTGGTGCAGCTGAATGTTTCGTTTCTTGCCACTATGGGTATTACAGAGATATACGTTGATGTCTAGGGCGAGATGGTATTTATTGTCAGCCTTCCGCCTTCCTAAATGGAGGAGGGTAGCTATTTACGGAAATTCGTATTCCACAAAAAGTATCGCATTTAGTTAGATAATTTGTGTGTGGGTGTGTATTTGCCTTAATGCTAGTGCTATCGCGTGCTGGCATAGCTGTTATTTGCCCCAAGAAGTTATAAAACCTAAACAACAAAATCGCTCAATAATTGTTGTTAGGAGCCAAAGTTAAAGATCACCATTCAAACAGTAATAAACATAATATTTGTCGAACATCTAATAATAAGAAACTCATAAAATATATAAAAATAAGTACGATGGCACTGCATTTAATATTGCAATATTTTAAATAATAGTGAATATAATCTCGTACCATAGATATTGATCTCATGTAATAGCGGTTAAACGCACTTATAAACCACTCTCAATTTTAGAAATAACTAAATCAATATTATCATGATATACATAGATCATTTCTGCTTAGTTTTTTTGGTCAGATCTTGAAGTGCTAACAGAATATTTCATCACTTTATTCTATTCATTATGGTCTCAGATGCACGCGATAGTACTTTATGCACGTGTCGGTTATTCTAGCCGTAGTCTATGGTCGAAAGTTAGTGGATGTATTACTAGATTTAACGTTTGGAGGCGTAAGTTGGAAATCTCAAAAATGGTACACTATTTTTTAATAAATTTTTCGAGTTACTACGGATTTAAGTGTTGAGTCAAGGTATTGAATGTAGGTTAGCAGCGTGGAGAGTTGATGTGAGTGATCTCGTTTACAAAAGAGTTGGGATCTTGTGAGAATTAGTTAGTGCCGGCCCATTTGTAAATTGTACTTTTTCCTTAGCAATATTGTTCAAGCATTTATCAAACAAGGACCTCAAAGTGTAAATACAAGTTGAAACATTAGTCATATAGTTACAGAACAAGGGCCCTACGAGCTCGAATAGAAGTTCTCGATTAATTTAGGAGTCACATAGTTGAGTGAATCTATGTAATCTTTTTTGGGTAATTTCACCATCCATCAAAAGATCCGAAATACCTCAACTGTGTGCCTCCTAGATACCTCTAGGCTCTTAGGCATTTAATTATGCATAATCTGTAATATTACATTTTGAATTCGTGCATTCCCACGGGCCTTTAATAATAATAGACTTCTAAAAATACTGCCATTCTTGATGTAAGAATGGATGACATAAATATTATAAAATAGGCCCCAGTGACTGCCTTGAGCAACCCCTTATTAAAAACTTAACTATAAGCACGCAGTCTGCCCACTAGCGCCGCCAGTCGTTTTTATGTAATTGTAATGTATTTAAGCTCTTTAGATAAAAAAATACTGCAGTGCACTAACAAATAACTATTTTGATTTTATAAAAGAGATGAACAATGTAATAAAAGTCACTTAACGTTTGAATACTATTCAAATTAGATTTCAAAAAATCATAAATGTCATTTTTTAGTCTACTATGAAGCGTTTTAAAACTAAATAGGGGCCATCCATAAAGTACGTCACACGTAAAGGGGGGGGGGGGGGAGGGGGTCGACAAAGTGTGACATGGTGTGACAAGGGGTGGGAGGGGTCCTAAGTTTCGTGACATCACATTTCAAAATCTAGAGGTACTAATCGCGTTGGATGAAAAAGATGTTGACACCACAAATGTTCCTGACGTGAAAAACGAAGTGAACTGTGAAGTGACTGTCATGTCAGTTAAAAATAATTTAAAGGACTGGGTTCAAAGTCCATGGACTGAAGATGATTGAGTTTCTTTTTCTTTATATTCATTAGTTTGTTTTTTTTGTTATTGTTTCAAATATTTGATACTATGTTGAATTCATAAAAAAGTACTTAATTTAAATGGTAATAAAACTAATTTCGGAACTGCTGTTTTAATTTAATAATTTTTCGATGTTAAATTGCAAAACATGTGACGTCACACTAGGTAGGGGGGGGTCTCAGAAATGTGACCACCTGTGACAAGGACGGGGGAGGGCTCAAAAACTCATGAAATTAGTGTGACGTACTTTATGGATGACCCCATATCTATAATTTATTACAATTGAAGAAAAAGAATTGGCAGTGCTAGTGTGCGGTCTGCACGGTACGGTGGTAACATCACAGTTACTGTGGTAACATACAATGGGCCGGCGAAAAGTACATAATATTCCATTAATGAAGTATCTTCAATTGACGGATATGCACGGTGTGTGGATGAACAAAAGATGGGTTTATACACTAGATTTATTAGGATTAAGGAGTTTACATTTGTTATATCATTTTTCTCTTCTTCAACTTTATGATGAATAGTTTTTACTACCTACATAATAATTTGTTTGTATACACTTTAGGAATTGGTGAAGTGATGTTGTCAACATACATACATGGAATTGCTATGTAAATAGGTATTTATGTAGTTTTGAAGTAAGACTTTGTGTGAACTTTGAGGTACCTACATGTTTTTATTATAATAAAACTGTTTGAAATATATCAATGTTTGATTGTTAATTTTTCGTTAGCCCTTTTTATTTATTTTTTGATGAATGTGGAGTTTCTAAAAGATCCAAACTATTCAAAAGAAAACTTGGAAGTATCACTCACATCTTTTACAATAAATAACATAAAGACCTTTTAGAACGATTATATTTATTTAATATAATCTGTTAGCATATTTAATTAAATAAAGAGTATTAGCTTATCTTTTGTTTCATCCGCAGCATTGGTTGCTTTCTGAATTTTAGTAAACTGACCAGTATCTGGGCACTTAAAAAACATAATTATTTCTTATCTCCAATAATAGTTTGTTTATACTTGTTCCAAGTTTTAGTTTTACCCTAGATGGATAAGACAAATTATGAAATGGGTTGTGGGAAACCATGCACCAGTTTAAAAATTATCAAATGCAGATTAGTATTGAAATAAAATAGGTGTAATGGAAATTACTTAGTTAATATGGACATAACATTGTATTCAAAAACCAATAGGAAGAAATAAGTCAGGGTTCGATTCCCGATATTAGGTAAATGTTTGTGCGCTAATGTGCTAAAAACGAATTACTACTAAACTAAACATTATCCACTTGACTCCTACGGTTTCCTTCCCACCTCAGTAGTGGGAGACACCTGTGCTCTTGCTTTCAAATGACCCCAGCTAACTTTCCAGTCTTATTTACTTTATTCAGCGTAAAGACAACATTTTGTCTCAGCAGCTTGACATTCCTAATTCGCATGTGTTTTTGTCTTTCGCCCTTCATAATTTATTTTGGAAACAATCAAAATTCCTGTTCCTTTTTTGCCTCTCCCGTTCTTCCTGTAATAAAGCATAGTATACCTACGGCAGGGGGCGCCGGTACCCGATCCTGAGGAGGAGGCGCGGGCGGAGCGCCGGCGGCGGCAGAGACAGGCGCAGGAGGAGTTCCGCCAGCGACAGCTCATGAAGCAGCAGGGCTTGGGTTAGCACTCCTTGTCAATTTGTCACACCACTGGTGTAGAAGAGGTCGCGGGTTCGAACCCCGCTATGAACAACACACCACGTCATTTATTTAAAATATGTCTGTCTTGGTGTGTATGTGTAAAAAAAGAGATTTGATAATTTTATAAATCCTTAAGTTAGATAGTAGCGCTAGGTGAAACATGTCCAAGGATATTTGGATTCTAATTATACTGTCGCTAAAGTGTCTTGGTTCTCACAAACTTTGGTTTGGAATAAGTATTTACTATACGTAATGGTTTCAGTAATTGGCCTTTGTTTACGTTACGCCATCTAGTGAAAACATAACTCAACTTTGAATTCCCAACTCGATAATATGTACAATTTTCTTAGTATTATTTACCTACGTTTTAATTATATGTATAAGTATATGTATATCCATTTCATCTCTTGCTTAGCATATTTTCCTCCATTAGAAAGTAGGCATTATATACACATAATATTTTAAAACATAATTCTGGGGACCAATAAAGTTATTAGAGTAAATAGGAATTAAAATTCATTTTAAATGCATTTTATCATATTTTTAACTTTTTTAAAATAATGTAGTTATTTGATCTGATACGGTGTTACTGGTAGTTTATGAAATGTAAGTTTACAATTTCTGTAATTCTTAAGTCGTTTGTATTAGAAGCTGTTTGTTTTGTTTGTTTTATTAAATTTGTTTGCTCCTATATTTTTATGTTTTATTATTTACTGTTTATTTTTGCACCGCTTTATTTTGATTCCCATCACCCTTTGCTTTCATTTCCTATTCTATTAATAGACGTCTGTAGTATTACAATATATTATGATAAAATAGAATAGAAATCACTAAAATGTCGGCCTTCTTTCGGAGATAAGCAAAGGAGTCCAACAATTCACGAGGAAGCATAATTTTTAAATATGTACTTTTGTTGAAATACGGCCGGTTTCAAATATTCTTGGATATTTTCATATAGCGCCATCTAGTCTGAAATTGAACACAACTTTATGAATAAGTTGAAACATTTGACATCTTTAGGTTTTTCACGATCATCACCTTAATATATGAACTACTATGGTCAGAATGTTCATCAATCAGTTTATTCTTATTGTCCCCCATCGGAAGAAAATATTTTTTTTACATCTTTGGCAACAAAAAAACAACCGTTTTCCGTAAATGGGTATAGAGCCATCTGCCGAGAAGATACCAGCAAGAAACTTGTGTTGAAACTCTTTTCAATCGCCATTCGCAGACAAACCCGCGCCTCCCCAAGACGAGAAGGAGCACCGCAACAATTCGAGCACGTTCGACAGACTGCTGCTAGCTCTGCCGAGTCAAGACGTGGAGATCGATCAGTCGCCGGAGCACGACGGAAAGCGACCAGCGTTGAGCGACGCGCCGTCTAAGCGACGGGCTAGCGTTATCAACAGGCTGGATATAGTCGAGACCAGTTGAAGAAACAAGTTTAGGTGGCCAGGGCTTAGGTGGACCACTAACTGAACATAATTATTTTATTCATACTGACTTGACCACGCCTATGTGACCCTGGCGTCGAATCTGGATCCGAGCCTACCTCGTATATTTTACGGATTTCTGGGGATCGAGTAGTCTAGCGTCATCGCCAAGCTGGATATTGGACCAGTAGAAATTGTGTGTGTTGGTGATAAGACTCCTAATATTTAAGACTCTTAACGTTATTGCAATATTTTTTTCTACTAACTATGAAAAGGTTCTTTCGTTGTACAACTAAGACCGCTTAATAAATTCTTATATGTTTATAATGTTTAGTTATACATAATCTTAAAAGATTAAAGGTTTATTTTTAAATTGTATTTGACTTAATCTGCTACATAAAAATAAACAATCAAACAGGAAGAAGGGACATTAAAAAAAAACACTAAAGTCTAGTGAAATCAATTTTATTATAATCACTAACAAGTTACGTTCTTACACAACACTATGTACAGAAGACCGGCGCTATCACTAACATTACTCAATGTACTCAGGTAAAATCAAACTCAAACGCTCCTTGAGAAAACAAATACACTTAAAATGACTTAGCATAGTTCCAAGTCAATAGGACATGCACTAGACATTGATGATCCCCGTTATTCGTAAAACTATAAAATAGTGCACGCTTTTTATTCACCATTAGTTACGGGGATTTGGCCTAACCTCCTTAATTATAATCGCAACATTAGAACAAAACTCAATGACATGCATTTGAACAAAACTCTGCAAATGACTTTCATTTGGAACATAACTCTGCAAATGCTTTTTTTGGAACAAAACACTGCAAACGGTACTCATTTAGAACCAAAATGTGCTAAGTTGCAAAAACGCCCATTTAGAACGTGTCTTTTTATTTTTACAAGTAAAGAGGTTACGCCCACTTTCATAGTTTTCAACCTTAAGTTAGTTACTAAGGTTACATTTACTGCTAGTTTACATAATGTTTAAAATAACTAAATACAATGTCAGTTGAACACGGCCGATTAAAAATCGATCAAGTCGGTAAAGTAAACGGTAAACGATACACTTTCCGGGATTATAATTCCGGAAAGAATTTCGTATGAGCAACGACTAGGCGTTTTAAAGGTACTTTATTTAAATTTTAGATCTGGGACCTAAATAGAAATGTTATTTTCTCAACACTAAACAGTATGCAAAAATTAATTATTATTCATTTGTGTAGCCGGTCCGTTAGATTTATTGTAAAACGGTGTTCTGAACTTCGGATTATTTTTATAGTAAGAGGGTTGATAGCAATTGAGTATTTGTGGTATATTCTGATCCCAGATCGTAGTATGAAATTTAATTATAGATGATTCATTTCTTAACTTCGTAATGTTGAGAAAAATACATGTAAAAGTTTAATTACACCACAGCTTTTGAATGAAATAAAAATGATAATCTTCAAAGACTTATGACTTGTTGATGAAATAATTAAATTCCCTAATGAATACGACGTATGCACTACGCACTACTAATAAGTGAATATTTTTGGTAAGCATTAACATTATATTGTATCTATATCAATTAATGATTCACATTTAAAGTCACTTTTGATTATGCTACATTTCCACAGAATTTTGTTTGACAATTTTATGTTAATAATAAAAATATATTTCACATTACCATTCAGCTTGATTCAACATTGTTAGTTAAGCTTTGACTCTCATATATCTTTATAGAAAAATATAAAATTAGACCAAGACTGCAGACACCAAAACCGTTATGTATAATCTAAAAAGCTAATTTAACCTTCCTATAATCTACAAGTCTATCTAAATATAATATATACAGGGAACTAATAATATGTTAAGTTAAAGTTTATATATTTTAACGAGACGCTTAATTTGATAACATACGTAAACCAGTCGTTAATTATGTATATAAATAGGTATATGTTACATATTATTTGATATACAATCTACATGCTATGATTAAGGGTATTATATTAGTGTATAATATTGTTTATTCATTAAATAAAGTAAACTTTGACGATGTGAATCTGAAATCTAAAAGTTTGAAACGCACATTTTGGTAAAACTCTTTCGTTAAAGTTCGTTTTATTTAATGAGTAATAATCGTGTAAACATTAAAGGAGTTTTTTGACATTAATATGAACAGCCTCATATATATGAAGTTCGTTTATAAATAGCCCCCAAGCATCTTATAAGTAGGGTTTAAATTAGAGACCAGTACTCAGAAGCAATAACCCAGGGATAACACAATGCCCGCTTCTAGCATAGCCCTGTGATCATTTAACATTCATTGTGATCATGTCACAATGACATTCAAAGGCTTGTAAATATAGTAGGCTGGAGGTAATTTCTAATGATATATATTTATTTCAGAAGAGGGGCATTTCCCTTATTCAATATTTTGACGTTTCTGGACAAATGTTAATGTGTTATGTGGACCACTTTAACAATGACAAGTTTACAAGATATAGGAACAATCTTAAGATGAAGGTTTATGTTATGGTTAGTATTTCACCAATGAGTATATCAGTCGATTGGTAATAGGAGAATAGAGTATTTGAGTCTTAATAAGCATGTTTACAAACATCTCATGCACATGGTTATTGGATTTTAAACTTCCTTGGAACTGCTGAAAGGTTAGAATTATCAATATACCCATCCCCACGATTTTTTTTAAAATATTGAACCAAATAACCAGAGTAAATATTGGCTTTCAAATGATGTGACAAAAATACTAAAAAAGATTGATTCGTAACGATTGGAATATACATCCAAGTTGTACCCAGAGTAATGGGACGACTAAAAAATTATTAAAATAACACGGTCAAATATTCTACTCTTCATTTAAAACAGCAGTCATTCGCTGCGATACTAGTAAAATAAGTGCAATGCTAGGTTTGTGAATGTTATGGAGACTAGAAGAACAGTTAATTTGTATTCTAACGGTTCAGCTACGCCAATATAGGGACAAAGTGATATTTTTATCTACAAAAAACTGTCATATTTCTGTTAAATATATATTTTTTGCCTAATTTTTTGGAAATGTGACAGTTTTTAAGTATAATCAAAATATAGACGACGCAACTCAAAAGTGTTACCATTAAGTGAATTTTAAATTCGTCCTATATTTATAAATAGATTTTTACTGTTTTAAAATTATATTTATTACGTTCGAGGTAAGATTATGTGAGATAACAAAGTCGCTTTCGCTGTATGTCCGTATGTATGCTTAGATCTTTAAAACTACGCAACGGATTTTGACGCGGTTTTTTTTTAATAGATAGAGTGATTCTTAAGGAAGGTTTGTATGTATAATACATGTAAGTAAGTACCACGGGCAAAGCCGGGGCGGGCAGCTAGTATTTTATAAAACAAATACTTAATGTCTAAAATTTATAGTTGCGTCAAAAAATTCAACTAATCCGTTGATCATGATAATTGAAAAACTTTTGAGTTGTGTTGCTATGAAGCCATAATGGCAAAATAATCAAGCTCACACCGACTACACGTCGAGTGGTAAGGTATTTCTATGATATTCAAAACTTGGCCGCCTAATACTCAAAAGCGAAAATATCAAATCGCGAAAAATACTACTATTTCTCTCAATAAAATTATCTCTGTATTCCTTTAAACATAATAAGTCCGCTTATTTATTTTAAATGCTCGTGATATTTTTTAAAATTAAATAATAATTCCAAAATGCTTGAGGTACCAAATTTTATAGTTAAAATTGTACGAAACTAACGCAAGTAAAAGACGAAATTAAAAATAACATTTTTCTTAGATTAAAATTGCAAATCAACCATACTCACGAAGCGTTACCTATAATTAATGAACATAAAATCGAAAAGTCATTTATCACTGCCAGAGAAAATATAGAAAAGCAGGTCACTTTTGAAGTTTTGAGAAGTATACATGATGGCATTACTTCGAGCGACACAATTTTAATTTATTTATTAAGGACACACACAGTAGAGATAAAATTGACATTTGTGTGATCTCATATTTACTCATATTTTATTTTGTATATAAAACAATGGTAAAAGACAGTCAAAGTAATACCAGCCGTTTTGTTTCTTTCTAAAAAACATGACTTACTCTTCTATGTTAACAATGACATATAAAGACTCTACATGTTGTTTTTATAAAATAATAGTTTCTTTAAAACCTTAACTTTCAAGGAATAACTATGTCAAATAGCGTAATTACTTAATATATAATACAGAAAGGGTCGGTTTATGTTCGGCGATGCTGTGTAATCACACACTATGACTTTTCATAAGTAATTGTGTTAACTACTAAATCATCTAGTATAACTTCGAGTTTAAAATATTACACTGAAGCCGACAAAGTTTACCGGTAATGTCCGACTAAGGAATATTTTGAATAAATTTTAAATGTCTACCAATAGTAAGGGTATAGTATTTTATTCAAAGTACACTCAAACTCGGTTCATTAGCAGTTAGAATATAAGGTATAATTGTTTAAAAATAATAACAAAGAAAAAATCATCTGGTCTCAAGCGAGGGATTGAACCCAGCACCTCACGCAATCCGGGCAAGCGCCCGATACCAATTTGGCTAAATTACTAAATTATAATCTCGGTAGCTTCCGAGACCGTTTATGGACCAGATGAATTTCTCCTTGATATTTTTTAACACCTAATGCGCGTCATGTATCATATCGCGTATATAAGGCTCTGAGATCGATCTATCTTGAGAGCGAACTTAAGATTGACAGCATCTCAAGTTCGCTCTCATAGTTGAGAGCGATTTATAAATAAGAGCCTAAAAGTCTTTTTATCGCCGAACATAAGTCGAGCCTACAAACTACAAACCATCATGACGGCACACAGGTGTATAAAACTGTAGTGTTACAACTACTGAACCCCACTTGTGATAGACAGTGTACGCTTAGTGGAAGTTCCGAGTGAATACAGTCGCCGATGCTTACTCCCGGCCGCGGTGGTGCGCGGCTGTCTTCTTTGTGATACTCCTGGAAGGCAATAGGGGCGTTTATTTAATCATTTCACTTTGAGGCATTTATTTATGTTATTTCTGTATATTTTATTTATTTCCGTGTCCAGAAAATCATTGGATGGAACTGGTGTTAAAACATATTATCAGCAGTTCCATCTGTGAAATTGGTACTAGCGTCAAGTCAAAATTAACTCTAGTTACATTATTTTGAAATGGAACTACTGCTGTAATTTTTTATCAACAGTTTTGTCATGGGACTATTTATGGAACTCCTGATAACGAACTTGAGTCCTAGCCGAGCAGTTCTCAAAGGTGGCACCTGACAAGTACATATTTACTACGTATCTGCTAAGGTGCTGCTCATATCTGGTTGTCACTGTCGCCTCACCTCGTGTGCCACTAGACCGGCACCTCCTCCTGCTCCTTCTCCCGCGGTCTCCACCAGCAGGCACATACACTACGTATCTGCTAAGGTACTGCTTATATCTGGTTGTCACTGTCGCCTCACCTCGTGTGTCACTAGACCGGCACCTCCTCCTGCTCCTTCTCCCGCGGTCTCCACCAGCAGGCACATACACTACGTATCTGCTAAGGTAGTGCTCATATCTGGTTGTCACTGTCGCCTCACCTCGTGTGTCACTAGACCGGCACCTCCTCCTGCTCCTTCTCCCGCGGTCTCCACCAGCAGGCACATACACTACGTATCTGCTAAGGTAGTGCTTATATCTGGTTGTCACTGTCGCCTCACCTCGTGTGTCACTAGACCGGCACCTCCTCCTGCTCCTTCTCCCGCTGGCGCACGGCCACAGTCTCCACCAGCAGGCACACACACTACGTATCTGCTAAGGTACTGGTTATATCTGGTTGTCACTATCGCCTCACCTCGTGTGCCACTAGACCGGCACCTCCTCCTGCTCCTTCTCCCGCTGGCGCACGGCCACAGTCTCCACCAGCAGGCACACACACTACGTATCTGCTAAGGTACTGGTTATATCTGGTTGTCACTATCGCCTCACCTCGTGTGTCACTAGACCGGCACCTCCTCCTGCTCCTTCTCCCGCTGGCGCACGGCGACGGCGGTCTCCACGAGCAGGTACAGGCACTTGAACTTGTCGCGCTCGCCCTCGCCCGTGCCCGACGGCACCACCTAGGAAGACAGGTCATATAACATTAATTGCAGAGTTGTAAAAAGTGGCCACATGTGGCTACAAGAGAGGTAGTGCTTAGTGGAACTTCAATTCGAATGAGCCGCTCGTCTGGGGATGTACCATCACCTTACAGAACGTCATCTCGGAGTTTGCCTGTAGTGTCCGGCTACGTCCACAAGGACGCTGCGAAAACTGCTACTGACGGATGCTACAAGACTACGTAGCATTCCTGGGTTGCTATACAGGAACGTACAGTTTCGAAGCGCCCCTGCACTGGAGTGCAACGCAGGCTCGTAACGGCCCTCTCCTATACAATGAGATCCGTGTGCTGGTAGCGGCACCGTACTGTCCGGTAACGTAGTCTCTAAGCGGTCCAGTACATTTACGACATCTCGGAGTATGCCTGTACTGTGCGGCTTTGTGTTCGAGAACTGCTACTAACTGATGCTATAAGACTACGTAGCATCCCTGTGCTGTGCAGCTACTTCTCGAAGCATCCTTGCACTGGGCGGCTACGAAGTCTCGTAACGCCCCTCCCCTATGCAATGAGCTCCGTGTGCTCGTAGCGACAACATTTTGTCCGGCAACGTAGTCTCTAAGCGGTCCAGGGCCCGTAGCCAAGATGCCACTTTGACGAATTCAACATAGCGACTTATATTGCCCTCCCGCTCACGAGCTATTTATGTGAGCGGCATGGAGATATAAGTGGTACCGCTCTGTGCGGCTACGTGTGCTTTTTTTGACGACCCGCTTGGTGTTATGGTCAGGATGTTGCCTACTACGCAAGAGGTCGCGGGGTCGATCCCCGCACAGGACAAACAGTTGTGTGCATGAACATGTCTGTTTGTCCCGGTCGGGGTGTTATATGTATCTATTTAAGTATATTTGTAATACCACTGTTGATTCGGATGTCCGTAACACAAGTGCTTAAGCTACTTAGCACGGGGTCAGATCAATGTATGTGATGTGTGCTCGTAGCATGTACATAGGCGTGTGCATACCTGCAGCCGGCGACGCAGCGGATGCGGCAGCTGCGGCAGGTGCGCGAGCTGCGGGTGCCAGCCGCCCTCCGCGCCGCCCTCCCCCGCGCCCGCGCCCGCACCCGCGCCCGCGCCCGCCCCGCCCTCCTCCGACTCCGACGTGCGTACAGTCACCACCGCCGCCGTCCTGGGGACAGACAGACGAACATTGTAACACGGGCGTGTGACCTGAATGATTGGTACATCGGAGTATCTAACACATACCGACTCCCAAGTTTGTTTCTTTATAAAATCACCCCATATGAGTTTTATACTAGTATATCATACCCAGTAAGGCGTGTGATACGTCCGCCACCCTTATTAATTTCTAGTTGATAATCATAAAATTAGGAACAAAGTTTTGAATAAAAACTACTATGCTATATAAAAAAAATACATGCAGGTAAATTTTTTATGTGAATTAATTAACTACATGAATCATTTTATCATAATTATAAAAACGTAAAAAACATTATGCAATATACAGGGTGGAATCTTGAAATGGGTTTTGTTGGGCAGGTACATTAACCGTTACAGTTACAAGAAAACGTCGTTAGGCAACCATCCCTAACTTTTTGAGATATTATGACCTACATTCACAGATTTTGGAAAAAATTTACAGTCAGCAAAAAAAGTGCTGAAACTGGCAAAATTTTTTTTTCATGCCAATCGATCCTATTTCATGTAAGGATCAAATGACTCTATAGGACCATTTAAGGTTTCAGTACTAGAAATGTCAGAAATCGCAAAAAACTTTTCCCATACATTTCTGACATTTCTAGTACTGAAACCTTAAATGGTCCTATAGAGTCATTTGATCCTTACATGAAATAGGATCGATTGGCATGAAAACAAAATTTTGCCAATTTCAGCACTTTTTTTGCTGACTGTAACTTTTTTCTAAAATCTGTGAATGTAGGTCGTAATATCTCAAAAAGTTAGGGATGGTTGCCTAAATACGTTTTCTTGTAACTGTAACGGTTAATGTATCTGCCCAACAAAACCCATTTTATGATTCCACCCTGTATACCTAAATGTAAATATTTTAATGAGCAATACTAAATAATAGCTTTGTACATGCCATAGTTACAGAGATCTATAAAAGTTATTGTTTTGTTACCATTTTGAAATATGTACTAAATATTTTATGTCTCAGTGAGTTTGAGTTACAAAATAAGAAGATATTTAGCTATCACTCTACTGCCTACTAGTCAATATATCCAACTTTTATTCTTTTACAAAATTCAAGCATCAAACTAAAAAAACACCCTTCAACCACCCCAAAAGTGAACTCGTGTGCCCTACAACGTACCGCTTGTTAACTAACCCTCTAGCGGCCGGGTGCAGCTCGCGGTCCTCCGGCCCGTACCGGATGACGGACTGCCAGACCGAGGGGTCGTACTTGACCTCCTCCTCACTCACGGCGCTGGAGGAGTAGCCCTCTTCACCGTCGGCGATGTCGTCGCCGTCGCTCCGGTATACTAGGAGACCGTCGCTGTATTCTTCGGTTCCGCGCTCGGCGTCTCCCTGGAAATTAATAATAATTGAGTATATATATCCTCCGACCGGTTTCGGCCATGGCGACCACTTCGACCCCTAGTCAGATCTGCGCTGATGCGCTCTAAGATGGCTTGAATAGCCGATCTTTGCGGGAAATTCCCGTGAACACAGCTGGCACGTCAATTTGCCGTTTACAAATGAGTATGTATAAGAATGTGGTGACACCTGTCAACGTCGCCACAGAGTAGTTCCGAGAAAACTCAACAGATGGCGCTAACACGAACTGCGATTCCATACAAATCTACATCGCGCAAGCTGTTTCCGCCGCGACTTAGTAGATACCTGGACTATACCAACACAGTGTAGCAAGGACCTCGGTCCCGGTGGACCATTCAATATATTGCGGTCACCAAACCGGCTGCTAAACTATTAGCATAAACCTTGAGGTCTCCGTCTAGCAGTGGACAGCAGCAGGTTGATGTTGATGATAAAGATGTTTTCGACGATTTCGACGGGCCCGTTGGTCGAGCGGTCAGATACCCTGGCTACGAAACCAAGGGTCGCGGGTTCGAATCCCGCTAGGGGCAAATGTTTGTGTGATGAACATCGGCATTTGTACTCGAGTCATGGATGTTTATAAAAGTATTTAAGTATGTCTATCCGTTCCCTAGCATCCATATTACAAGCTTCCAGCTTAGTTTGGAGCTAGGCAATCGATTTATGTTGATGATGGATGATGATAATGATGATGATGATGATGATGATGGTCTCACCTCAACCTCGACACCGTCCCAGGAGGCGACGACGACGCCCGAGGCGGTGGCGACGGGCGCCGAGCCGGACGGCTGCTTGCGCCCGCGCCGCGAGATGGTGTAGTGCAGCGGGTCGTTGCCCTCGCGCCGGATCATCTCCGGCAGGATGCGCCGGCGAGCGTTTATGAACCAGTTGCATACCTGCACAGAAACGTACATGAAAGATATCAATAAAAAATCACGAAAGAATATTAAATTACATAAAACTAGGAGAAATATTGGTTTGACGAGCCGTTTGGTGTAATGGTCGAGAAGTCGGCTACTACACCAAAGGTCGCGGGTTCGATCCCCGCACGGTTCAAACATTTGTGTGCATGAACATGTATGTTTGTATCGGTCTGGGTGTTTCTATGTATAATATGTATGTATTTACAAAAAAAAGTATATAAGTAATGTTTATCCGTTGTCTGGCACCCATAGTACAGCTAATGCTTAGTTTGGGGCTAGATGGCGCTGTGTGAATAATGTCCAGAGATATTTATTTATACAAATTTCAGAATAAGGACTCTCCTTTTATGAGTACAAACTGAGTGCATTTTCTTCACACATCACGTCTCCTATGATACATACATTTTAGTCTGCAGCTATTTTTTTAGTGTATTTTAAAAAACCGACGACGACACACGATGCTGAAATTACGTCGTGTTATATCGTATATCGAATAATTAATAATGATTTGACACGATTTGCAGTTTTCCACTTAGTGTGTATCTAATATCATCACACACATAACACTTAATATCATCCAACTGAGCAGGATGTGTAATGGTGTCACAATCTGGCTAATTCTACTGAAGGGAAACCCTAAATAAGGACATCTCTAATTTCCTGAGCTACTCATAAATATTTTAATTTGCGTAACTGTCCATGCTCCCGTTCTTTTGTTCCCTGGTCTAAGTGGCCCGAAGGTCATAACTAACGATTAACCTGCCATTTATTTGACGTAGTCTTAAATGTGAATTTAAAAGCATTAATTTTACACATTTTGTTGAGTTCAGAAACTTTCGCTTTCACGTTACAAAGCAGAGAGAAGTTCCATTGTTCATTACATCCGCTCTCTGTTAAGTGCGTTAAGTGTTACAAGTTTTGTAGGGCAGCATAGATTTCTGCTAAGTTGTTTTAGCAGAACATCACCTTCACATTTAAGGCAAATAAATTAACTATGCACGTAAATAATGTAAAGGCATGTCACTTTATAACATACGACAGACGTACAACGTAAAATTTTAATGTATCCTCGAGTTACATGTCATTGAAGCGATTTATTGCGCGTTTGCAACAAAAAAATTCCATGTTATTTAGCGAAATATGTTTGTGTTTACGATATGAAATTTTATATTTTATACGAAACCCAATATGAGTATTTTCGAGTCAACAAAAACGGACTTCCGTATAAAAACAGTTTTGATAATTATCAGAACTTTTGATGTGATATTATCAAAAATAAATCAAATCAAAATATTCTTTATTCAATTGGCCCTAATATAAGCATTTATGAATCGTCATAAATATTACAATAATAATGACTCGACCATCGATTTGGAAGGCAGTTTCTGCCAAGAAGAATCGGCAATAAACTCGACGCGTTGTACCGGTGGTCGTAGAGCCAGCGCTTCAGTATCTTGACGGAGTGCTTGGGCAGGTTTCCGCGGCGCTTGCGCACTGTGATGACGCCAGACATGGCAGCTAGAGAAGATTGGCTATTGACTTACTTGCAGCACTGTCAGATTGGCGTCGTGACTCAGAGCCAGCTTCTCCGCGTCGCTGGGGTACGCGTTGTACCGGTGGTCGTAGAGCCAGCGCTTCAGTATCTTGACGGAGTGCTTGGGCAAGTTTCGGCGGCGCTTGCGCACGGTGATCATTCCAGATAGGGTGTATTAGACCAGAAACAACATCAACTTACTTGCAGAACTGTCAGATTGGCGTCGTGGCTGAGAGCCAGCTTCTCCGCGTCGCTGGGGTACGCGTTGTATCGGTGGTCGTAGAGCCAGCGCTTCAGTATCTTGACCGAATGCTTGGGCAGGTTCCCGCGGCGCTTGCGGACGGCGATGATACCAGACGAAGGGGCTAGAGAACACTTGTTTTTGACTTACTTGCAGCACTGTCAGATTGGCGTCGTGCCTGAGTGCGAGCTTCTCCGCGTCGTCGCTGGGGTACGTGTTGTCCCGGAGGTCGTAGAGCTAGAGGATCTTTACCGAGTGCTAGGGCAGGTTGCCGCGGCGCTTGCGCACGGTGATAATTCCAGATGGGGTGTATTAGACCAGTAACAACATCAACTTACTTGCAGAACTGTCAGGTTGGCGTCGTGACTGAGCGCGAGTTTCTCCGCGTCGCTGGGGTACGCGTTGTACCGATGGTCGTAGAGCCAGCGCTTGAGGATCTTGACGGAGTGTTTGGGCAGGTTGCCGCGGCGCTTGCGCACTGCGATGACGCCAGACAGGGCGGCTAGAGAAGACTGGCTGGTTATTGACTTACTTGCAGCACTGTTAGATTGGCGTCGTGATTTAGAGCCAGCTTCTCCGCGTCGCTGGGGTACGCGTTGTACCAGTGGTCGTACAGCCAGCGCTTGAGGATCTTGACCGAGTGCTTGGGCAGGTTGCCGCGGTGTTTGCGAACGGGCTATGATACTAGACGACCGTATTAGACAAGACTTGTTATTGACTTACTTGCAGCACTGTTAGATTGGCGTCGTGGCTGAGCGCCAGCTTCTCCGCGTCGCTCGGGTACGCGTTGTACCGGTGGTCGTAGAGCCAGCGCTTCAGTATCTTGACCGAATGCTTGGGCAGGTTCCCGCGGCGATGGCGCACTTCGATGACGCCAGACAGGCTGTATTAGACAACACTTGTTCTTGACTTACTTGCAGCACTGTCAGATTGGCGTCGTGGCTGAGCGCCAGCTTCTCCGCGTCGCTGGGGTACGCGTTGTACCGGTGGTCGTAGAGCCAGCGCTTGAGGATCTTGACCGAGTGCTTGGGCAGGTTGCCTCGGCGCTTGCGCACTGCGATGGCATAGACGGGATGTATGAGACAAGACTTGTTATTGACTTACTTGCAGCACTGTCAGATTGGCGTCGTGACTGAGCGCCAGCTTCTCCGCGTCGCTGGGGTACGCGTTGTACCGGTGGTCGTAGAGCCAGCGCTTGAGGATCTTGACGGAGTGCTTGGGCAGGTTGCCGCGGCGCTTGCGCACAGCGATGATGCCAGAAGAAGTTGCTAGAGAATACTGGCTGGTTATTGACTTACTTGCAGCACTGTCAGATTGGCGTCGTGGCTGAGTGCGAGCTTCTCCGCGTCGCTGGGGTACGCTTTGTACCGGTGGTCGTAGAGCCAGCGCTTCGGTATCTTGACGGAGTGCTTCGGCAGGTTGCCTCGGCGCTTGCGCACGGCTATGATGCCAGAAGGAGTTGCTAGAGAATACTGGCTGGTTGTTGACTTACTTGCAGCACAGTCAGATTGGCGTCGTGACTCAGAGCCAGCTTCTCCGCGTCGCTGGGGTACGCGTTGTACCGGTGGTCGTAGAGCCAGCGCTTGAGGATCTTGACGGAGTGCTTGGGCAAGTTTCCGCGGCGCTTGCGCACTGCGATGACGCCAGACAGAGCGGTTAGAGAAGACTGGCTGGTTATTAACTTACTTGCAGAACTGTCAGATTGGCGTCGTGACTCAGAGCCAGTTTCTCCGCGTCGCTCGGGTACGCGTTGTACCGGTGGTCGTAGAGCCAGCGCTTGAGGATCTTGACGGAGTGCTTGGGCAGGTTGCCTCGGCGCTTGCGGACTGCGATGATGCCAGACGGGTGGGTTAGACCAGAAACAACATCAAGTTACTTGCAGAACTGTCAGGTTGGCGTCGTGACTCAGAGCCAGCTTCTCCGCGTCGCTGGGGTACGCGTTGTACCGGTGGTCGTAGAGCCAGCGCTTGAGGATCTTGACCGAGTGCTTGGGCAGGGTGCCGCGGCGCTTGCACACTGTGATGACGCCAGACAGGGTGGCTAGGGACGATTGGCTATGACTTACTTGCAGAACTGTCAGATTGGCGTCGTGACTCAGAGCCAGCTTCTCCGCGTCGCTCGGGTACGCGTTGTACCGGTGGTCGTAGAGCCAGCGCTTCAGTATCTTGACGGAGTGCTTGGGCAGGTTTCCGCTTGCGCACGGTGATTATTCCAGATAGAGTGTATTAGACCAGAAACAACATCAACTTACTTGCAGCACAGTCAGATTGGCGTCGTGACTCAGAGCCAGCTTCTCCGCGTCGCTGGGGTACGCGTTGTACCGGTGGTCGTAGAGCCAGCGCTTGAGGATCTTCACGGAGTGCTTGGGCAGGTTGCCTCGGCGCTTGCGCACGGCTAGGACGCCAGACGGGGTGTATTAGACAAGACTTGTTGTTGACTTACTTGCAGAACTGTCAGATTGGCGTCGTGACTCAGAGCCAGTTTCTCCGCGTCGCTGGGGTACGCGTTGTACCGGTGGTCGTAGAGCCAGCGCTTGAGGATCTTGACCGAGTGCTTGGGCAGGTTGCCGCGGCGCTTGCGTACTGTGATGATGCCGGGCGGGGGGCTAGATAAGACTATTGACTTACTTGCAGCACAGTCAGATTGGCGTCGTGACTCAGAGCCAGCTTCTCCGCGTCGCTGGCGTACGCGTTGTACCGGTGGTCGTAGAGCCAGCGCTTGAGGATCTTCACGGAGTGCTTGGGCAGGTTGCCTCGGCGCTTGCGCACGGCTAGGACGCCAGACGGGGTGTATTAGACAAGACTTGTTGTTGACTTACTTGCAGAACTGTCAGATTGGCGTCGTGACTCAGAGCCAGTTTCTCCGCGTCGCTGGGGTACGCGTTGTACCGGTGGTCGTAGAGCCAGCGCTTCAGTATCTTGACGGAGTGCTTGGGCAGGTTTCCGCGGCGCTTGCGGACGGCGATGATGCCGGGCGGGGGGCCGCCGGAGTGCCCGTGGACGAGACTCGCGCGTCGCGACCGGTCGGCCTCGCCGTCCGTGCCGCTCTCGTTGTCGTCCGTCGACGATGTTGACGGGAATCGGTCGCGGGCTGCAATGGATAATGATTGATGTTAAAACTCTTTGAAATATCGCTCAGTAGCTTCTAAACAGAATTGAGCATCAAGTAATGATCCAAAAAATCCATGCCGATAATGACCATATAACATGGCAATAAAGTTGTTTTGGGTTGTATCAGGAAACAACCCAACCCAACTTTACACTCCCACTCGGGAGTGGGAATTGGTTAAATTGACATAAAGCCAGTTAAAAAAAAAAGCTTTAGTTTTCCTCTCTTTATATGGTCTAACAACTACATATATTTAACCTAGTAATTTTCTATTAAGCACTTTCTTCTCGTTAGAAATGAACAACATTCTCCCACGCTGTTAAACTGTGGTGTAGTAATTAGGTGTTCTAAAACCATAATCCTTGATATTCCTACCCCTTAGCTATTGTTGTTTTCCATGTTAAGGAACCTCGAGTTAGTGGGATAAAAATGGAGCAGTAGAAACATAAGAAAGCCAGGCCCGTACCATAATCGGTTAAGCCGTGTCGTCACACCGAGGCCGCTGAGTAAACATGACGGATGATCGCCCCTCAGGGCTGCCAGCCGGTTGATATTATCATCACTTCCGTCCGCTGCCTCTCCACCATTATTTTATGAATATGAAATCGTTTATCTTTTGCAAAAATAAGGCTAAAGATTAAGTAGACAATCTGACCAAGTCTTCCTAGGCGAAGGAGCTTTTGAGCAAAGAAAATTTGGTTTGTAAATTGTATTCGGAGAAGTAAATGAAAGTCTATTTCATTCATATCATTTTCCTTAAAAGTTATTTGATACAGCGTCAGTGCCATCTTACGAAAACAAAAATAAAATTGAAAATTAGTAGTTATTTACTTTTTTCAGTGTGTAACAGCCCTGCATGTTCTGTTTACGTACATATATCTCGAGTCAACAGTGGAATCAGGTCACGCGTGTCACCCAACTTAGCCGATTCCACCAAAATATTATACCTTTTAACACTTTTTCATTAACTACTTATTGAATATTCAAAAAGACCATTGTGTTGATGAATTTATCAGCAAACCAACTTTATTCCATTTCAGCTAAGATGATCTCTCTGACATCTACTTCTTATACGAAACTAATCTTTATTTCAAGGAAATAAGCTCCACGAGCTGTTTATATGATTTTTCCATATGGTTCTTAACGCTTTAGAATAGTGTAGATTTTCCATTTGAACCGTCAACCGGCACTGGGATCATCTTAGGTGAAATCCTACTACTATTATAAAGGCGAAAGTTTGTATGTGTGGATGTATGGATGTGTGGATGTATGGATGTGTGGATGTATGGATGTTTGTTACTCTTTCACGTAAAAACTACTGAATGGATTTGGATGAAACTTTACCACAATATAGCTTATACATCAGAATAACACATAGGATATTGGAAATCGAAATCCACGCGGACGGAGTCGCGGGCGGCCGCTAGTGGACTATAATACAAATTGCAAGTGTGGTAATAAAAAAGCTATGTGGCTGTTACTCGTCTCATTAGGCTACTACAGGTTCCCTAAAAAAAAAAAATAGTTCCGGATGATTTCGCACCTATATAAACTAATTGTTTTTGTTTTGTTCTATGTGATGCAAACGATGATACTTAGGTATGTCGAAAATTTAATAGATAAAGATGCCATCATGTCTATTGCATCCTAAGATATCACTATGCACTAGTTGTCTTAGGGATAGCGGCGGAGTCCTTGCAAGTCGTGGTGTGCGGGCAGTGACCCCGATCGATCGCGCACCCACGCAGCCGTGCATCTGCGATCTCGATGCATTCGCAATAGTTGCGATGCACATTGCACTGTGCAAACAAGCTTGGTATGCGACAATGGTCAATCGTATGCTGCTTGTTTGTTTTTGTTTAGAATTTGTATGTAAAGATGATTTTTATGTTTTTAATTATTTGTTGTACAAGAACAAATGCATCTTGTCACTGGGGACATGAACCCACACATTTCACAGTCTTGAAAATATGTAGAAGTACGCAAATAATATTGTATGTAAACAGCTTCCTCACATACACAGTTAGTAAGTTTCCAAAGATTTAGCACCCATAAGTTTTGGGTTGCGTTTGGCTCTTAACATAATAGATAACTGTGTATAGGACTGTATTATAACTGCTAATTTAGAACTATTACTACGACTGGATTTTCTTTACAGTAAATACGACATAACACTACTTCAGAGCAGTACATCTCCTGCACCCTTAAGAACAAGACGTATAGTCAGAATAAACATATTCATGGCAACTTTGGTTCCAACTGGTCTACTATCACCAAACATGATCGGTGATAATTGTCTAAGAAACTGACATCACGAAAGCCCTGGCCGGGAACAGTAGTCAATACCCGCAATAACTCAGCTAACACCCGCCCGCCACGTTTGCTGCCAACGTTATTTTCAATCTGGAACATCGCGTCCGATACAAAATGTCTTGACTCATTGAACTTTCATTCTCGCCTCTCAATGGGTTACGCTGAAAGCCATCATCATAACACTTTTTCACTTATCTCAGATTTTCATATAATTTATGTACACATAGGTACCTACATTGTTAGAGCTTATAACAGTTAAGAGACTATCTTACCTCAAATTAAAAGCTTATAGACAATATGTACATACCTACATATATTTTAACGCTAGAGTAGAGCGCTTCTAGACAGCATCGAATTTAAATCTTTTATTATTTCAGCTGTATGTATGAAACTTTGTATGAAACCGAACAAATGTCAAGTTCATTGAATCGATTGACACTGTATACTGACAATTTCGTATTCCGTTTCAGCAGTTTGGACGCCAAAGTCCGTGCTGTTATTGCACTTCGCCTTTATGCAACAGAATCGGCTTCAAAGTAAACTTTACTGAATGAGTGTTAAAATCTGCATCATTTAAATCCCGTAGTAAATGAATTGACTTTGAGGTAACTAAATGAATAAAATATTTCTGCTTCAAACGATATTTAAATAAATACGTCTACTGCTGTTGCACAATAGCCACATAAATAAATGAGTCAACAACCGTTGTTACTTCTACTAGAATAAGTACCTAAAGCTAGGTACTATCAAGTCTCAAGTAGGTGGTACATTCCTTGAACCGACTTTTAGATTTTCAAAGTTTAATTTTGGGTTATTATAATAGGCTACAAAGTTAATTTGCAGACTTTAGAACGTTTTAAGTAAACGCGTAAAAGATTAATTACGTTCAGCCTCCAAAGTATTGCATTAACAAAGTTCCAATTTCAGATCAAATAAGTTCCATCTAGACAGGCTTATTCACATTCACAAAATCTTGATAAGGAATCGGGTCACTGAAATTAGAGTAGGTCCCGGAATTCCCGCTTGAATTTAACCTTGAATCGGTGGAGGCGCGTAATCGATACATGACACCTATGATATGTAGGTACACATTTACTTTACTCATACTCACTTAGCGTTGGAGAAGGGGTGTGCTATTTGCATTGGAGTGGGTATTGTAAAAACAATAACTCGAATATTATTATGCTGTCGCATTTTAAATAATAGAACCAACTCACAACATATAATTGGTGGTATTATCAGATTCATAAAAAATACCTGCGATATGTACCTATTTTAATATGTATTAAGATTCTGTTAGTTGTGTAGTCAAACGCATTTCCATTCCCTAATGCTAAGTTGATTTATCTTGCATTGTCCTTTATTTGGTGGCTGTTCCGAAACCAATATGTATGTACATAGATGTATTGTAAACGATGACGATGACTTGATACCTAATGTAAAACATCGTCAATATTATACCTAGTATGCCAAAGAATCACTGGGAAAAGTGGTTGGTTACCTAGAAATGTCTCCAATAGAAAAACATTCTAATAAGGCTCGTATTTATAAATCGCACTCAACTCTGAGCTCGAACTTGAGCGCAACTTGAGGTGCTGTTTTGTATGAGAATGACATATCTAGTTCACACTCAAGATCGAGCTCAGAGTTGAGTGCGATTTATTAATACGAGCCTATGTCGGTTTCGAAAGTTTAAAAGTCTTTACCAATATGGGAAGTAACATGCGTTTCAATTGTTATGAAACTCATAACTTCCGGTTACCCCTTTAATCAACACCAGAAGAGGTATTCACTGCCGGCTTTTGATAATTAGGGTTTCTGTTATCCGCTTTATAGAAACGGCTAAATGCAACAGGCTTATTTCACGTCTTCCCGAGACTTCGTGTTATACACGGAATAGGTATAGCGTTATCTTATTTGTTGTCGTGCTTGACCATTCATTAAAGACTAGCGAAGTGTAGGAACACACTATGAGGAAAAAAAAACCGCGACCATATTTACGTGGCACACGACAGACTTTTAAATACGAGATGGATGAAACAATATGCCGAAATTACGGCGCATGTTTTGTATAGAAAATGCATTGCTGCCAAACTTCGTTCGCGTAATTTCAGCCTTTTTCTGACAAAAACAATAGGAAGAAGAATTGGACAAAGTTCGATCGTGAGGTACCTACCTACAGCTAAGTGTACCATGCATGTGCCATATCAGTTCAGCACGACTATACCGAACAATTGCTTTAAGAATTCGAACAATACAGTTTATCGTTTGTAATACGAGCATTTGCCATCGGCGATAATGACTATTTTGTAATTGGACCACTGTGAGACCTATTCGATTGCGATTGCTAAACGCCATTTTCCGACAATAACACTTGAACGGATTCTGTGTAGGTATGTTTGGTATTTTATTCTAACAAAGTTTGTTATTGTTCTTGAAAAAGTGAGTTTCATTATCCATAACGAGGGATAGTTTCGTAGTACGTACTCGAATCATCTGGTTAAATATATTATAACGGAAAAGAATATCATTTGACGGTACATTATTTATCGTTATCAGGAATACAATAACAATCAAATTAAGAACGAATTTTTTCAAGCATACGAAATGACGTAAAGCTAGTCTGTTATTTCTCTTCTATAGCTCTTCAAAAGCATTTCTCAGCAACAGCTAAGCTTTTAATCATACTGAAACTAGCACTATCAAGATTGATGTTAGGAGGCGTCGTATTCTGCCGCCATATGGAAAAAGGGCGCATCTAACATTTTTGTCAAAATTGAGTTATATAGTGATTCGGAATCAGCAGAAAAAGCTGCACCTTCTAGTATTTTTTAATTTTATGAAATACGTATACTTTTGCTTTTATGAACAACTAAAAAGGACATATCTATAAAATTTCTTGTGGATTACTAAATTGGAAAGACGTTTCTGTATAATACTAAGATGTAAAGACGTAACTAAGTAGAAGAGTCTTATTCGTTTACAAAATATATAAATGTTCATAGGTTGAAAAGGCGTAACTACATCATCATAAGAAGGAAAAACGCATCTGAGTAGATGCGTCCTTTCTTCTAAGTATTACGAGAATCGGTAAGGCGTACGTGGCAGTAACGTCTTTTCTACTAAGTATTGTTGTGTGTGCGGGGGGAAGTGGAAGCCGCGGTAAAGAACATGTTCTAACAGATGCGCCCAGAAAAAGAGTAAATCCAGGTGCGCAAAAAAAACATCTCTATGATTTTGAAGATTTTAATCAAGAAGTATAGAATTTAAATGAAATTATTTATCCAGCAATTTGATTCACTTAGTAAATTATTTTGTTCGTCAAAACAAAAAAATACTTTTTATTTATAATTATTTTATTTTTATTTTCTATAATTGCATGACTTAAATAAATTTTATGTTCTGTGTACCTATGTTGATTTAATGTGAAATGTGATTTAATTTGTTATTTAATTTGATTTTGAAATGTATTGTTCAAATTATAGATACCTATGACATTATTTGAGCGTGTATTATGATCCTTGTTGGTTGAAATAAATATATTCATTCATTCATTCATTCAAAACTTTTTTCACCCAACCAGCGACTTGAATGGCCTGCTGAGAAGAGACGCCGAAAGAAACTCAGCAATTACGCCTTATTCAAAAATGCATTTCAATATGACAATAATGTCAAATATAATAAATATAATTAAGTGCGGCTGAGCAGATTAATATATATTTTATCAATTATTGTCATATTTAAATTAAAATTATTTGTTAAATGAAAATCAGTACGGATTTACTTACAAACAAATCTACAACTGATGCAGGAGTTTCTTTAGTAAAACATATTTTTGACCTATGGGAGGCTAAGCAGGATGGTATTGGTAAATGTATTAAATTTGCAATTCCAAATGTGCCACAAGTTATTACAAATATTTCAATGAATTATGAACATATTTATGTAGTCAACTCAAATGTCGTTTTAGGAATTACTATAGATTCAAAATTACAATGGTGCCCCCATATTGTTGCTTTGGCAGGGAGACTCAGTTCTGACCTTTAACTGATATTAAAACGGCGATATTGGTTTATTTCAGCTATTTCCATAGTATTATGTCTTACAGTCTGTTATTGTGGGGATCGTCTGCTGATTTACAAACATTTTTTGTACATAATACAGAAATGGGCGATTCGTGCAATGTTATGATCTTAAGCCGCGTGATTTACTCCGAAAGATATTTCAGGAGATTAACATTTTTACTACAGCGTCGCAATACATCTTTGACTGCATAATTTATAGTACATACGGAAGAACCTACACATTTTTTTAACATAAGTTCTTTGAATGTTTTAATTATAACTAGTGCATCAATATGTGTGAAATTAAAAAGCAACTTTGCACTTTTCCTTTTTTTATCGGAGAGGTAGAGCTTTATGGAAATTCCACTCGAATGAGTCGCTCGTCTGGGAAAGTACCTACACCTTACAGAAGACCGCAGTGAAGTAGCACTTCGTAACTGATGTGCTATGTTTCTGCTGGTGAGTAAGGTTGCCAGAGCTCAGTTGGGGAAGGTATGGGGTTACGACCGGCAACACATCAACGATACCTCTGGTGTCGCGGATGTCCATGGGCGGCGGTGATTGCTTACCATCAGGCGACCCGCTAGCTCATTTGCCGCCTCTGACATAAAAAAAAGAAGGCATTGAGCAACATTGGATCAATAGCATATGAAGAAAGAATTTCCAGCAAAAAATGACCTTAAACTTCAATTATTGCTCATTAAATGCCAAAAAATAACGGGCGTTAACAGTTTTCTTTTATAATTGGTGTTGCAATACTTAGAAGAAAAGCAGCAAGTAGCTAAATGCGCCTTTTTTTAGTAAGCCTCGAAACAAATTTCAATACAATGAAAGAACGTTCCAAAAATTACTACGTTGAAAAGACGTATCTAGCCAGAAACGCCTTTTCAATGAAGTATTGCGGGTTGTTTGTTTTTTTTTTCACTAAGAAGAAAAACAAAATCGCGTTTTTTAAATAGATAATATTGATATAATTGAATTTAATTCATGTGTCCTGATAGGCTACCTAATCATACAAGTTTTAAAATTGCAAAAAGATTAAAATACCTATTTTCCACTAAGCAGCAACGTTTTTCATTTCATAATCACAAAATATTTTTTTTCTCCATTTTCTACTTTATGTAGAAGCGCCCTATTTCCTTATGACGGCAGTATTGTTAGCCCGTCCGGCCGGTCTACTCTAGCTAGATAAGAATGCAAGTCGTGACATTTCCAGATGCAAACAGCATTAAAATAGATGTGACATAAAGCTACAATGCTACTGGCAATTGTGTTGATCAGAAGACGTACAGACGTGTCGAATCTTGTATCGTAAATCATAGCTAAGAAGATAGAAATTTTGAGTTCCATTGGAGTTTTATTGAAGTAAACTGGTGTTCATTTTTTATTTAAAGATAAATTTTATGTCATGGAAGTTACAATTACTACAAAATTTTAAAGTTTTCAACTAAATTAGGACTTCTTTATTTTTATAAAACAGAATGCAGATGAGAATTGGGTATTAATAAAACCCCTGGCAATTTTACATAATTACAACACAAGGGGTGTCCAATTACCTGTTTAAAAAATTAACATAGGTACTCATAGTTTGGCTTAAAAAAGTTATTTGTTTAAACAAAAACTCAAGAAGTTAGACCTAACTTTAAATATATTTTTTAAGATGTTTATCAGCACATATTTATTAGGGCAAATAAATTCTTTAAGGTTCACTTTTACTTTCCAAGAGTAAATCTTTGAGAACTTCATACTTTTCTAGACTAAATGGGAGCCAGAGTTCATATTGAGATTTCATTATTTTATTTTCTAATTTAATAGAACATTTACTTTTAAAATAATGGTCTTTGTTCTTAGAGTAAAAACCAAATTCTTAAAAGTTAAGCAAAAACCAAGAAGAGTATTTCCATAACAAAAATGTTTAAGTTAAAAAGTAATATTTTGTTGATCTGCAACAATAGGATCTTTTTTTATATTAGTAAAACTTGCTTTAATTGATTTTCTAAACAAAAACATCAGAAATGACATCTCATCCATATAATATTTACTTAAAAATCCTTATTTATTAACTTCTGGTAAGGTAAGATTCTCAGTTTTTATTCGATTAGTAAATAATAATTACCTAGCTTATCATATCCTACTGCAGTGCTTGAGGGAGCTTCCTTAATTAAAATCATAGCATTGATTCAGCACACTTGCCAGATGCAGATTGGTCATCATAATCCTGAGCCATGGACAGAAATCGAACATACTAGTTAAATTTTGTTCATCCATACTCTATACCTATATCACCGCCAATCATGAATCTCAACATGCAGAGATTAGTTTAATGACACTTGGTAATGCTGAACAAGATCTAAGTGATCAACATTTAATAATTTTTAACAAATTTTGTCCAACCCTGATACCCAATTTGGAACCTATAGACAACATGGAAAACAATTTAACTACTAAGCTGTACCTTAAATACAGTGCTTAATTCATGTGATTTTAGAAACTTGATATTTGTGATCAATGTGGGAACAAGTTGTTCAAATGTTTCTAAACGAAATCTACTAAGAATCCGCCACCAATTTATCTATTTCTTATAGAAATTCATTAAAGAATAACAAAATTCCAATATCTGGCTTCTGCATCTAAACAAAGCGACAGTGCTGCCGCCTAGCGGAGCGCGTGATCGATCGCGCCGTACGGCCGGCCATCTTGTATGCCTTGACCGCTTCTGTCAATGCGCTGTCATCAAGACATTTTACAAAAGTCAAAGGATATCAATAACAACAACAAACAAATGATTATAACATGCATTACCCCATAAATCCCTTGAAGAAATCTAGGTACTTTTGGCTAGCCGTCAAACCTACGATAGGTAGTCGTTATACGATCTATAAATAACTCGAACACGTGCCAAATTTGGAGGCCCATTAGATCTTTCGTAATCATTTTAACACCCGTAAAATCAAATTATACACAAAACTTCTATGCAATATCTACATTGTAATTGGAAACGTAAGGGCATATTGAGCAACATAGAGCGCTAACATTTCGAAACCTAGGCACAAACAAGCGTACAATCTGTCGCATTGGCGCCATTTTACTTTTCCGAGATCGCGTTCCTAGGTGACGTAACAGGCCTAAATTCCTTTGCAAATGATTCTCAATAGGTCACAATGGATTGTAGATCTATTTCTATTGTAATTTTAGGTGGGAAAAGGCCTTGTTTTTGTATAAATGTCACCTTGACGTATCATGTCAATTTGACATGCCATGGCGGAAACGTGGCGTCGTTTTGACCGGCTTGCTTACCTCCAGGGGACGCAGATTGTTGTCGGTTGGCGACTCTAGCGTCCCTGATGATCTCCCTGGTCAGTTCTCTCACGTCACGACGTTGCTGGAATGCCGCCATGTCGGGCCGGTCGCGTTGTTCTTGTGCTATACCGGCCGTAGGAGGTAACATCGTCACTTAATCCATGCGCACAAATATTTCTTCACTCGTATGCACAAGTAAAGTCAATTCAATATCAGGAATTAACAGATTAACCTTTGATAACGTCGAAAATAAAAATAATTCGACTAAACTACGCACAGCAAACCGAACCGAGCGCAACTGACGTACGGGGGACGGCGGGAAGCTACAGCGCCGTCGCGTTGATGTCTCTTTCCCTCAAGTGTTAAATCGTATCGTCATCTCGCTCGCACGGTAACGCTTCGATGACAGAAGGGAAATGCAAATGTCAAAACAAAGCGTGGGCTGGTTCAAATGTCAAACGGCCATTACGACCAATCGTTTACAAATAACGAAGCGCCATCTGTGTGCATTTAGTTGTACTGGTGCAAAAATTGGCACATCTATTTTTGTTTGAAAAAGATATTATTATATTTATTGACCGTTTGTTTATTACATAAAATAAGTACTATAAGATTGAATATGGATTTGAAACAATTCTCAGGACTATTATTTACAAGATAACAGTTATAATGTAAGTTTGCGACTTCATATATTTATAGATAGGTTTAAAATGAAGTTTTAGATATTTTCGCGCAAGGCTTTTAAAAAACTTAATTATTTGATATCTGATTCGGTGTCAAACTCACCATCTCAACAACAATAATATGCGAGTAAGAATGTTTAAGCAGTCAGCTCCTTCTTCAGAGGAAGTTGGTTCATCACGCCCGCACATAACTAAGTTAGGTAAATAAGTTTTTTAACATAATATTATGCAGCATCCTGGACACTTTAGCTTTCGGAACTTTACCTTTAAAGTAATATAATATATATAATATAATAATAATAATAATGGTCAAGAAGTTGACTACATAATATATATCCTATCATAGATATCCAAGATGTCGCGGGTTTGATTCCCGCACAGGACAAACATCTGTGTACAAGAACATGCCTGTTTGTCCTGCTCTGGGTCAATAGTAAGAATATTTGTAATAAATTACACCGGTGATTCTGATATCTGTATCACAAGTTTTGAGATATTTATTTATTTAATTAGATACCATGCTTGCTAATAATTATCATTGATTAAAAGTTTAAACTATTTTATATTTCTCTTAATAGAGATACTTACAGAGATCTGTGATAGATAGATCTATGTAAGAAGAAACACATTAAAACTGCTCGTCATTAACTAATTGTGGAAGTGTAAATAAAAGATGAAATAAATTAAACGGACGGATTTATTATGAATGATTCAATGGATACCACATAATAAGTGCATCTTATAAAGATCATAAATAATGAAATGATAGACTTAATGATTTATTTATTTGTACAAAGTTAATAAACTAAAGGACAGGCGCGGATCCACCGTTGTGGGCACTGTGGGCATGCCCACAACCCTAATTTGCTTATCTATCTATATGTCACCGGATTTATAATCCAATCCTCTAGATTGATAAATCGTAAGATTGTAAACTAAGGAAACGTCGTATTATTGAATTGAATTGAATTGAAATTGTTTATTTCAGAAACAGTTGGTTATTTTACGCCCTCATTTTCGTAAGTTTATCATTTTACAACGTCTCACGGTAAGTTTATAAACCAAGGGATATCCAATCGTAAGATAATAAACGTTTCGACCAATCACATAACAGCTTTTGATTTTACGCTTCTTCATAATACGGAAAACACTCTGCGCTCTGATTGGTCGATGTCGATGTGATGTTGAAATTGTCCATAGACTTAGGTGCAAAAATACCTGCCAAACTATGTAGTTATAATCTTTTAATGAAAAGTGTATGTCGAACATGGATTTTTAAGGGTTTACAAAAACAAATAACCCTTATCTACCTACAACCTTTGGGACGAACGAGTAATGTGTTTGATGTAGATTATGTTTATTTTTTGGAAACCCTTAAAAATCTTAGACATTTTACATTATTTATGTCATAATCATTATAAAACTTTTATGTCTAACAGAGATATTAAAAGGTTTACAAAAAAAAAATAACCCTAACCTACCTACAACTATTGTGACAAAACATTTTACATTATTCTAGCATGGCCACTATAAAACATTCTTAGCTCTGTGGAAAACTTGAGAAAGGGAAGAGACACGTTGCCTTATCAACCAATCAGAGCTCACATGGCGCTTACTTTTTTATTTTCCGTATGGGTTCCGTAAACTTACGAAAATGAAGGCGTAAAATAATACAATTTATATCCAGTTTATGATCTTACGAAAGTTTATAAACTTACTGAAAAAAATACGTGAGTTTATAAACTTACGGGTTTTGTTATTTTCCGGTGACATATGTATATGTATGTCGCAGGCATTTTGTAAGAATCGTCTTTTTACATATGGCGTCGGCATTTTGCAAACGGGAAGCGCTTTGTAAAATGCCTAAGGCATTTTGTTGTTGAACTGAATGATGTCAATCTACACGTTATTGGTATGTCGCAGGCATTTTGTAAGAATGGTCTTTTTACATATGGCGTCGTCATTTTGCAAACTTACAATAAATATTTATTTAAACAAAAAAACTCGAGAAATAAAAATATTCTTTAAGGGTTTAAAAAAAAATAACCACGAAGAGCAAGGCGGGAGCAGAGCTCCCGCCTTACTCTTCTAACCTACTTCTGTCAGAGTAGTACTTCTGCATACTCATTGACATCATTCAGTTCAATAACAATATGCCTTAGGCAATTCACAAAGCGCTTCCCGGTTGCAAAATGACAACGCCATATGTAAAAAGACCATTCTTACAAAATGCCTGCGACATATTAGAACTAATTAGACCAAACTGCTGCGGCAAATTGTAAAAGGCGTCGCCAAGGTTGCAAGGTATTCTATAAAATTACGACATTTTACAAAATGCCTTAGGCATTTTACAAAACGCTTCCCGTTTGCAAAATGCCGACGCCATATGTAAAAAGACGATTCTTATAAAATGCCTGCGACATGTATACTAAATTTCGTCAAAATCTGCTCAATGGTTTAGGCGTGATTGAGGTACAAACATTCAAAGATCTAAATTTTCGCACTTATACTCGTAATTTTAAGTAAAATAGTAGGAAGTTGTGTCATTTGATTATACTACAATAACATTTGAAATATTTTTTTTTCCACCTTTAGAATAGGTACTATATTTTTACTGATTGTAAGTAGAATAAGGTATAAACATAAATCTTCACTCGCGTGAAGCAGTTTTGCTAGTTTTTGGTAGTTATTTAATGTAAAATGGTGTGTGATTTAGTTTGTAATCAATGTTATCATTTGATGATGTGAAAAATATCAAATTAAAAAAATGTTCCTAACATAGGTCAGTCCATGATTGTTCATGAGTGAGTTCGTACTCCAATCCAACTCTCACTTTGCTAATTTTTGGTGGCTGTGCCCACAACCTTTTTTGAGGGCTAGATCCGCGCCTGCTAAAGGAATGTTTCTTATTGCTGTTCCCACTGTTGCATGTTGTTGTATTGCTTGTTCTGGATCGACTCAATCAAATTCCTGTTGACCAACTCGGGGGCTTGCTTGGAGAACTGGAAGTCAACGTTGCTGAAGTAGTCCTGGGGGATCTTGTAGGATGTAGCGTTGGGCAGCTCGGTCCTCAGCCTCTCGACGTCCATGGGGTGCGCCAGCCAGTCGTGCTCGCTGTAGTAAAGGACCACGGGTACCGTCACCTTCTCCATGTTGTATTTAGGTGCCATGCGCTGGCCGTACACCCTCATGTTCATCTCAGGGCCGTAGTTGAACATTCTGAACTCTTGCGAGTCAACGGCCTGGCCGTATTGGTACATCTGCTTGGTCGATCCACCGGCGGGTAGGTGCCTCATGATGGTCGGGATCTCCTTGGGGTCCATGTTCTGTACGTTCACGCCAGCCATCACGAAGTAGACGTTGGAGCACATGTTCTTGCATCCGATCTCCTTCTCGCACATGTCGCCGCCGAGGGTGTGGAGGACCTCATTGCTGGGCCTGAACTCGCCGTTGCCGAGCTGGCTGACCAGGAGATTGTAGAACGGGCTGCTGGGTGCGATTATGCGGACGACCGGGCTGCGAACTTTCGACATGTACACCATCGGGGAGATAGCGTACATAGCTTCGATTTTGTCGTTGTACTCTGGGCGGGTAGCGAGCAGTGCAAAGAAGGTGGTGGTTCCCTGGGAGTAGCCGACGTAGATCATCTTCTGCTGCTTCGTCAACTCGAGGGAGTAGTCGATCATGGCTGGGAGGTCGAAGAGGGCGACTTCATCGTTGCTGTAGTGCCAGAAGTCAGGTAGGGCGCGGTGTTTGGTGGCGTGGCGGGTGTACCTGTTGCCACGGGCGTTACCAAGGATCACGTCGTAACCAGCGTCAGCGAGCTGGAAGGCGAGCGACCTCTTCGGGCCCATAAGCAGCCAGTCATCAGCGCTTCCAAGAAGACCGTGCATCAAAAAGACGACCTTCCTTGGCTTGTCTTCAGATAGTTTAGATGGGATGTAGAAAATAGTCAGGTAGTAGCCATCTTCAGTCTTGATGGTGTGCTCCTCGACGGGGTAGTCGTACTTCTGCAGGATCTCGGTGGCGTTCAGCATGGCTTCCTTGGTGTAAGTCTGGGCAACCTCAACAGACTCGTGAAGCTTGGACTTGATTTCCGGTGCGATGTGCTTGGTGGCCATCTGAGCTGATTCGAAGATGTTCTTAATGTCTTCCTTCTTGACGGAAAAGTTGGGGCCTGAGGCCAACTCCAGACCTCTCCATGCGACGGCATCGCCGTATAATTCAGGCATTTGGTTGACCCTGGCGAAGACGTTAGGGGTGTTCAAGTCAGCGTATTTCTGGTCGAACAGTTGGACGCCCAGATCACGTTGGGCAACTTGGACGGGCATGGCTTCGTGGGATCCGCTCTCGATAGATGAAGAGTCAGCATTGCGTTTGAGGGGGACCTGTTGGTAGCCCTGGCGTTTCTCATAGGTGATCTGCTGCTCCTGGTTCTGGTACTGGTTGTATTTCTTGGGCAGTCTAGGGACCTCCTGTTGTTTTTGGTTGTAAGTTTGTTCGACGACTTTGCTGTCCTGGCGGAGGTCTTGTTTGCGAAGAGGCTCCGGCTGGTTCTGGTACAGGTACTGCTGGTACTGGGGCTGCTGGACTGGCTGGCGGAGCTGGCGCTGCTGGTAGATCTCGGCTTGGTAGTAGGGGTCGATGTAGTCGGCTGATTCGGCGACGCGTCGTTCCATAGAGGGGAAGTGACGTCGGTGGAAGATGCTGCCCGCGCAGTGGCGGGCGAGAGCGAGGCAGAGCAACAAGCAGACCGCCTTCATGGTGACTCGTGTGGTTTGTACGGATTTGGAATAAACCGTTGGTATTTATACTGAGCCGCGTGACGTATAGCCTGATATTGTGTGAGTGAAGCGATGCAGCGTCAGCAGTTTAATTGGGAGCGAGTACGCTGAATGCAAAATTCGCAGCCAAGCATGTGTTGATTTACGATTATTTATTGTAATTGTAATTCTTTTCAATACGAAATTTTAAATTATTTGACATCTTTTTGTTAAATAAAATATCAATGAAATATAGCCTCGGTGTTCTGATGGTTTTATTAAGTACCGAGCCGTAGTCTCGGGTTCGATTCCTGGGTAGGGCAAAACTTGTGTTGGTTTTATCGTTCACAACCTGGTTTGAGATGATGGTAACCTATGGGTTTGGCAAGCCTAGTGATTTTACCAAAATCCATATTTGTAACGAAAACATGCCTTTTTCCTGCAGTGGGACTAGTATTTTTTTTATTAATTATGGTTGTTTGTTATAACTTTAATTTTCGAACAACAACATCTAATTCAAACACTAAAAAATATTAAAATTAAACCGGGCGGCTAATCTTTATTATTTTGTTTTCAATAAGCGATTCTTATAAAAGTACTAGTTTCAAATGCCCCACGCTTGCCAAATAAGGATTGGTTATCAGAAATCCGAACTGCAATCGGAAAAATCATCACAATTGTTTCACGGGAATCGAACCCAGTCCTCGAGTCGAGATCACGAACCACTCTTATCCATCGAGCTGTCTTGATAATTAGAATAAGGTCCATCGACAAGTGATTCATAATCATAAGCATAATATATTTTTTTTTTTTTTTCTATAAAATATTTTTATATAGGTACCTACTTACAACAAAGTTTGTTTATATTTTGTTGCTTTCTGCATATTGACAAATAAGTAATAGATAGGCAGGTTCGGTTAAAATGTTTAACATAAATCATACTTACAAAACCAATAGGTACTTATATATTACATTCAGAAAATATAAACAAGTAAAAATGCATCATGACCTGATGCATTTTTACTTGTTTATCGTGAAATTAATAGGTAATGCTTATCATGTAAATGCCCAAATAATTAAATTGCAACATTCTGACGGCCTCAGTGGTTTAGTAGTTAGAGTGCTATGCAAATACCTCGGAGATCGTGGGTTCAGATACCGCGGGGAACACTCGTATTTTTCCCAGATTGGTTAGAACATTGCTGGCTTGAATCAACGGGATTGTAAGAAAATAATGTTGATTCTGTGCTTCGGAAGGCGCGTTAAGCCGTTTGCCACGACTATGATCCAAAAGATCTGGTTACCCTTGTTTGGGTAACGTGGGTCAGACGACTCAGAAGACAGTCGCTCCATTGTCATAACCAGACCAGTCAAATCAGGATCATAGTTGAATCGTACCCTTGGCGCCGCGGCAATGGTCGAGGATGCAACCGGGTAAGCCAACATTATACCCATGATATACCTCCGTCGTTTTGTTACGGATGTGAGTATCGACAGTGCTTAGTTACCTACCATTTAATTAAGGTCTCCATACCAGTACTACACGTATTTGTATAGTACAAAATTGAAAACATTTATAGCAACTTTGGTCCTGTGCGGGCATCGAACCCGCGAACTCTTGTTACATTCAACTTTTTAATCACACTGCAATCCGGTCGCACACAATGCAGAATTATATTACCTACATCGTCTTGTCGTTGTAGCCGGTGGAACCTGTATGGAGGCCCCAAACCCTTCTACGTGTGATAGCCCAATGAACAATCATTATCATTATCATCAGCCTGTTAATTTCACTGCTGGAATTTGGAATACATGCACACAATCAGAATCGCAGGGCAGAGTGGGTTCGTTACCCGGGAACCGCTGTGAACGAGTACCTACCAGTCCCTCCTGATGGGTGAGAAGGAAACCGCCGGGTTTTAGTGGGTAATGGGACGAATGCCCGAGCCCCACACACGGCTGTAGGCCTAACTAGCCTGCAGGTATGGTGCGTTAATGCTTTACCTTGCGGAAAGCAACGGGGTGGGTTGGTAACCGCAGTGTGATGAACTATAAAACACAGGGAAATGCTGCCGGCCATTCCCTTGGAATGTCTTTTCGTTAATAATATTGTGCCTCATGTAACTTAATTTTTTTTCATAAAAGACTTGTATTTAAATCTATACTATCTATAGGTAGGTACTAATGTAAAAAGCTGCAAAGTTTGTTTGTTTATTTGTATGAACACGCTAATCTCAGGCACTACTGGGTCGATTTGAAAAAATAGTTTTGCGTTGGATAGTCCATTAGTCGAGGTAAGCTTTAAGCTGTAGTATATAAACACAATGTACAGTAATACCCCGGACTTACGCGATAGGTGGGACCGAGCGATTACCGCGTAAGTCGAATTCGCGTAAGTCGGGGTTCAACTTTTCATACAAATACATACAAAGTTGGTTTAATCGGGACCAGAGTTTAGAGAAAACAATAATTTAGAAGAAAAACTATTGATAAAGACAATAAAACAATTTATATTGTAATGAATAAAGTACCCTAAACCGAAGTAATTTCAATGTCCACGACTTTATATAGGTATTCCTACAATGTTGCCTGACGAGTGAAGTTTTTCTTTTTCCCACGAAAAATTTCCTTGTAGCTTACCAGTAGTTTTTTAATCTCCTTTTTGTAGTAGAAACGCGTTCTACAAGGCAATCGTTTTTTTTTTCCTTAAATTAGTATTCCCTCTTCAATTGAAATGAGTCCTTCTGTTAAATTTACAAAATAATTGTCCTTTGATTCACCGATTCAACTGGGTCTAGTGAAACATTTTGTTCAGTGTCTTGCTCATACGTACGCATTTCTTTAATTTTACCCATTTAACCTCGTCAATTGTTAGCTCTTTTTTTTCCTTTCTGTTTAGGCTCAAATGACTCTTTTAGATGACATATTATAAATACATATAATAAAAACGCACTGCGCACCTAAAACACTTCCACTTGAGAGGTCAGAGCGAGGCATCCGATGTGCGCGGCAATGAAAATGAAAAACCGCGTAACTCCGAATTCGCGTAAGTCGGGGTAGCGTAAGTCGGGGTATTACTGTATGCGGAAATCGTATTCAACGCGGACGGAGTCGTGGGCGACCGCTAGATTTTAAGATATAAGTATAACAATTTCAAATAATATTCCTATATCATTCATTATCATGACAGGAAATCAATATACGCCGTAGCAAAAGTGGAGCAGTTGATGTTGCATTTTCTATAATGCAACGCTTTTACCTAGCGTTGCACAAATATGCGTTGCACTTCGCTAAATGCATCAGTATGCTGAATTTGGTGAAATGCGAACTCAAGTTGGCCTTTGATATAAAGTTTTAATGTAAAATGTTGCTGAAGATTATTGAATTTAGACTGTTTACTATTCTGATGAATCCAACAGAATAGTAACCCAATCGGATTAAAAAGAAATAATTTATTCTTCAAAATGCATCTACGAAATACTATGTTTCTTCCCGTAAATATGTTTTTTTACACTAGTGAGGACAATATGAGACGCATGTTGAGACTTTGATATCTTTTACTTCCATACTGCGGTCAGCAACCCCAGAAGTCCAGCGATGATGACTATGATAGGATAGGTACACGATCTGAGGAAGGCTAGTTAATAGTCTCTCTAGCAGTACCTAAACATAAACCGGCCACAAGTATGCTACCGAACTCACTTTACTCACTTAATTACTTACTTACTTTCTGAGATGGCGAAGCGACCCAAAGCGAGTCTTGACTGGCCTCTGAAAAGAAACTTCGCCACTAGTAGTAGGAATATAATGTCATTTTTTTATGTAATATGTATAAGATTCTGGTTCAACGTAGGTACATCAACACTCGCATTTATGTGCCTACTGGATAAAATAGATTCGCTTAGTTTGGCAGTTAATGCAGCGTGCTTTGGGTTAGGCGTTTGGGTTTGATTCTCTATTTGGGGTCCCAGTGCGTTAGCCGTTACATGAGAGTGGGATGTCCAGTGGAAAAGAGGGGCTGACTGGGACCAAATATGGTATTGACTGGGAATAACCGGGTTGGTGGCAAAGGTTACGGTACCGTGGGAAGGACCCATGTATGATGTACATTATAACAAAAATCGTATAGGCAGGCACCTATTAATTTCGGAGTATGTACAATTTTTATTTTAAGTACATACTAGTGGTTCAAACAAAAATCCTGAGTCTGATTGTTATGATACTGTGTGAGGTAGATACTATTCTTGTCATCAAACAGAGCTGTGATTTAAAAAAAATGCACCGCTTTGGAATTGAACCCAGATCCTGGTGATACTTTAACCACTAGACGATGCGTTAATAAAAGACGTATGTTTACCAGTTGATGTAGCGATCAGTTGTAAAGATTAGACTTTTCGCAAAACGACTAGTGATTTAATTTGATTGAAAGTACAAGTATGAAGAAGTTATTGCTCATGTTTACCTACGAGTATTACGGGTTCGATCCCTGTTTTATACACACAGTTCGGTAAACATTTTGAGAGTTGAATGCGTGTAGCGGAGGATGGATCAAAGTCGCTAGCATTTGGAAAGGCCAGTGTTCAATGTTCAGTAGTCGTCTGCGGCAGGCTGATGATGATGATGATGATAAACAGTGGCAGCCTGATGACGTAGGTCTCTAACATCTAAGCGAGCCTCTCAGGCCCTTCATCAAAATACGAGTAATTTAGCGCTAGGACTTTATGATTAGCTAGCGGCCGCCCGCGACTCCGTCCGCGTGGATTACGGTTATCGCACACATACTGTTGTTATACGATAGCTTAAAACCTTCCTCGATAAATATTCAAAACAAAACATATTTATAAAATTCGAACCAGAAAGATCCGAGATAAGCGCGTCCAAACAAACAAACAAACTCTTTCAGCTTTATTATATTCGTATAATAGATAGGTAATGGTTTTGCTGTGTGCGTGTGTGTCGTAAGAAGGGACTAAGGGGCTTTCTGGGGTAAGGCAGCAGCGTCTGACCCTGTGTTTAATTGTTCACCACACTTCGCTCACACCAACCCGCATGTCCAGGGCCAGGGTGGACACAAATAACTAGAGTACAACGTCCAGCACGACGATGACCCAATTATGTAGGAACCTCCATTTGGATTCCATACCAATAAGTAGGTACTTTGTTCATTGTATAAAGCAAGTCTTTTCTGGTTCTAACCAAGTCTGACTTAAAACAAGCCAGGATATATGGCCAGTGGTTTTTCATTATCTACGGTTATTATAACACAATTTAAGCTACTTCTTAAACATTTACGACGAACATGATAGCACGGTAGTAGGTACCAGTAGTGCCTACCTAAGTGATTAGGTTACTATAAGGTTATTACTATGTTAATCTAGTTTCGCGGTTCTGAATAAGTAGAGTTCTGATGTTAAAACAACTAATAATTTCATTCACAGGAAATAAATATAAATAGGACTAGGTACATTATTATAGCCTATTTATCTACAAAATGATTCACGTCTTCACTGAGATCATTATAATGACATTTGCTGTATTTTTTTGTACGCAAAAACAAAACGAGTAACATACGCAAGTGTCTGTTACAGGTTGATTGAATGAATGTTTATTATTTGATAGTTTAATTGGCTTCAAACGTAGGCACGTTTTTTGGCTGTGTTACGTCACGAATTTATTACCCTTCGACCGATTCTAATTTATTCAATCAAAACACACTATTTTTATTTATAGATAGAAGTAATTTGCATGTTATTCTACCAGAGGATGCTATCCACAAGCGGAAAATCATCTCGCGTCACAGTTCCAATTGTAAAAAACGTGCTCGACAAGGTCGGTGGGCATGAGAAGTGATCAGTCCATTTTATAAACACCCAAAGATCGGATGTGTGATGGCAATCAAAACATGTCTGTTTATATTTGCCATTGTGGCTGGTCCGGGCCAAGCGCAACTAACGAATTTCTTATTCACCGGCCTTACGAATACGGCGAGAGGTTTCGCTGACGCGCTCTACACCAACCCTTTTGCTCGGAAAGTGACGGAAACATCAGGCAATGCCTTCGCCGACTTAGTGAACACCATCACTGCGGTCCCCATCGCGGCGGTGAGGTCGCTCGGTTCGCTCCAGTCAGGCTTAGTACCAAACCTGATCAGCGACAACAACATAGACACGTCCAACTTTGAACTTGAATTTGCTGCCGGCTCAAAAAACGAGGATGCCAGGTTGAACATCGAACAACTCATCACCAAATATGGACACCCCGTGGAAAAGCATAACGTCATTACTGATGATGGATACGTCCTGTCAATGTTTCGTATTCCCAGCAACGGTTCAGCGGTGTTCCTCATGCACGGGCTACTCGGAAGCGCGGACGACTACGTGGTAGCTGGACCGGAGAGCAGTCTGGCGTATCTTCTGTCAGAGGAGGGATACGACGTCTGGTTGGGCAATGCTCGCGGAAATAAGCACTCTCGCCGGCACGTCGAGTACCAGCCGTCTGAAGCCGCCTTCTGGGACTTCTCATGGCACGAAATTGGATGTCACGATCTTCCGGCTATGATTGACTACACTTTAAATGCAACGGGACAAAACTCTCTAAAATACATCGGCCATTCGCAAGGTACGACGTCGTTCTTCGTGATGACATCAGAAAAGCCGGAATATAATGAGAAAATAGCTTTGATGGTTGCCCTGTCTCCTGTGGCTTTTATGTCGCATGCGAAATCTCCCCTAGTGCGATTGCTAGCACCGACGGGTTCGCTTCTACATGGATTATTCAAAACGATAGGTGTTTATGAATTTCTGCCAGATAATTCGATTATGAGAACATTAAAGCAAATGTTGTGCGGGTCTACACACTTGGCAGAGATCCTGTGCAGCAATATATTGTTTTTAACTGTAGGATTTGGGTTTGATCAGTTGAATGTTACGAATTTGCCAGTGATTTACGGCCACGTTCCTTCCGGGGCGGCTGCCAAGCAGTTTGCTCATTACGGCCAGGGGATCGTGTCGGGCGATTTCAAGAGATTCGACAACGGGGCATTTGGGAATCAAGAGATGTATGGATCTTCAGAACCGCCCAAGTACAAGCTGAGTAATATAGTAGCACCTGTAGCACTATTCTACAGTGATGCTGACTGGATGTCACACCCTGATGATGTAGACGAGCTGTACAGTAAGTTGAATAACGCAGTTGATATTTATAAAGTGCCACATGATAGGTTCAATCATCTGGACTTCATATGGGCGAAAGATTTTAAAGAACTCATTTACTATAGACTGAGGAAACTTTTAACGTACTTTTAATTGATAAAGCCGTGGGCATGCATTTAATGATAAGGTACCTGCGGCAATTAAGGCCCACTTAAAAGAAAATGGCTATAAATCTGAGAATACTGCGTATAAGATATCAAAAACTTATTGTTTACATAGCTTATTTATGTTGCTGTAATAAATGGTGTAAAACTATTAAGAAACGCATGTATTTTAAAAAGTAAATATACTTTTTTAAAACCCTTCTCAAGGGCCTTATTATACTACGGTTGTATATTAAGGCCCATATAAAAAATCGCTTTATTTTTTTATACAAGTGTCCTAAATTTACCTAAAAATCAGTTAAAATAAAAGTAAATGGTTGTTTTTTACTCATTTAATCATTTTCCTTTATTTATCAAACGTGAGCCTTATTGGCCTCTTAATATTAATTATAGACAATTAATTGATTTCAAATAACTAGTGGTCCTAATTAAGTTACTTAGTAGAAGCATGTTTTGTGCATGCTGTGCTTCTACTACATTGAAAACTTAAAATAATCAGTTATTTTCTTATTAAACAAAGAATTTTTTTTTTCATATTAATTTATAACACTTATAATCAGACTTTAATTAAAGGTAAGTACGTAACTGAGTTCTCTATATAATATTCCTAGAAACAAAAAATATACTCTTAAAATAAAAGTAATAATAATCTTCTGCAAACAAAATCCAAACAAAACAATAATTAAGAAACAAATTAAATTATACTGAGACGGTATCATCTTGTTAAATCACTGTCCCACCAAAATTTTATTTTTCTTCGGTCCACTGAGCTCTCTTCTTTGGACTTTGGAGACATTTTAATCAAAATCTTTAACAATGATACATATATTGACAATAAAATTTACATAGTTCATTGACCTGGAACACAAAAAACAAGCAATCTGATACTCAAATATTAAGAGGCCAATAAGGCCCATGTATCGTTGAAATGGGCCTTATTAACCTCATGCCATGTTTTTACAAAATAACCTAATAAACCTAAAATCCCTGACTCTGAATCGGGACAACCATTTCCTTTGTATTGTACAACACATACATAAAATAATAAATACAGCAATATAAGTGAATTATTGAATTAAACGTAAAAATACTTACAGTTTCTTGATACAAAAATTATAAAATTGCACAGTAGCCAGCCACTCCACCATCGCATCGCAGGTGACCGGCAGGATAGCGGCGCTGGCGACTTCCGACCAATTTGGAGAAATTCACACAGACATTTTGCAAGTGTGCGTAAACAGTGAAGTTTTATAGAAATGTATTTCCGTGAAATTTAAAATGTGGGCCTTATTACCCCCTGGGCCTTATTTACCGCAGGTACCTTATTATTATGTTTAAGAGAGATACCTAATTTTAACTCATCTATGTAACAATACGTCAAGTTAATTTTGCAAAATGTTATATGTACCAGTGCCAATGCAATAATTAAAGTTAATGACGGAAAATCGGTGAACTTTAACATGTTTTGTTATTTCCGTTCTAGCAAGATATATCAAGAGTCAATTGCTTTCAGAGATATTAAGGTAATTACTATAATAATGGCCCAGTTGCGTATTAGTACTGATGTATAAGTTAGCCCGGAAATGTGGAGGAAACCTTTTAAGAAAACATTGTTTCAAATTCTAGTAAAACTACACACATCAACTTTATCTAGGGATATCTACATATTATCAAATATCTTAAATACTATTAGGAATTCGCTTATACTGTGAATGAAAAAAATATAGAGAATTTTATTGTTTTTAATAATAAATTAAAAAAATCGAGTTTTAAATTGTATTTTTATTAATAATTATTTTTTTATCGCCCCAGGTAAATTAGTGTGGTAGAAAATCTGCGTTTTTTTTTAAATAAAATGATCAAATTTAATTCAAATAAACAATCTTATTGATTTAATCAGTGTTGCCACCTCTCACGTTTATTATAACATCAGTATCAATTGTTCATGCTTAAAATTAAGTTTGTTAAGGTCTTCTTGCGTTATGAGACCCGATGGTCTTTCAAAGTGATGGTGAAGTTGTTGTACTGTCTTGGCATTTGGTGGGAAATGTCTTAAAAATCTTTGATGTAACATGCCGCACGCATGCTTGATAGGATTTAAACCGGATGACTGAGCTGGGCAATAAAAAACATGGATATCGTAGTCTCGTAGAGCGGCCGGCACCTACCGCGCCACATGGGAATTGGCACTGTCGTTTATGGTTATAAATTCCTGGATGATTTGGACTTGGCTTAGAGTAATGATAGATTCTACTACATTTTTGAGATGTTTTTGATTAGTCATGATGCTTTGGATACAAACGGGCTGGGTTCGTTCACCCAGACGAAATCCTGCTAAAACCATGACTGTCCCGCCTTGGTAAAAGTGGACCTCCTTAGAGTGCCACAGACGGCTAATACTGTCAGGAGTTCTCAAAACGCGTGTTCTTCTTGAATCTGGATAAAATCTGTAGCAGGAGTCATCGGTTTACAGCATCACAGAACATGGGTCGTCACTCCATGGAAAATTTTCCTAAGCCCAAGAAAGACGCCTACCGCGATTGCCCCATCACAATGTTGGTACACCTAGCGGTTGTCCAACATGAAGACCCACTTCATGCAAACTCCTTTGCACGGTTTGGTCGCTTTCCATTAGCTGATGGTCCTCCTGGAGCCTTTTTTCTAGTCGCATCGCTGTAATGTTTGGTCGTCCTCTAGCAGTCTTTTGGACAAATTGATCCTGTCTCTGGGTAGTAATGCGATTTCTGTTTTAGTGCCGTTCAACCATGTTCCCAAGACTGCGATAATTGCTCCGAAACCTTGGTAACATGTTTTGGTTGGTGTTTAGGGCCTCGGGAACGACGTGTTTGAAGGCAACACTTTCTTACAAGTCCACGGATCGGAACATTTTATTTCAACTCAAATGGTACTGTTATATTACTCTTGAAAGAACACTCAACAAGTTACATAAAAAATAATTAAAAAAAACATCACTTTTCTGTAGTAAAATATCAAAAAAACAATTTTAATTTTCATACACTTTTCCCGTGCGGAAGGAATTACCAATATTTTTTTGCCATTCTTTTGTTTTTCTATAAAAAACATATTTTTTATAAAAAAAGAATAAAATACCTTTCAATCGATATATAAACTTCATATAAATATAATACAGAATTAACAATATAACGTAGTTTTTATTATACAATTAAGATATCCCTAGATTTTGTTGATGTGTGTATGTTCCTGCGACTCAAGATTATTCGTGTGTAGCTTTAATTCATGATATTCTGAAATACGCTATAGGTACTTGGTATTCTGAGCTATAAAAAAGAAGAAGACATTATTTGCGAATTAGATCAATAGGTAAATGTAGATAGTGTAATGTATTGTAATAATAATACGAGTGTAACTTCCCAACGATTAAAATTGTTAAGTAACGCATCCTTTCTATAAATAAACAGGGAAATTTATTTTTGTGTTATTTCTAACATTCTGTTACATAGGTACCCCTACTACTTAAACATAAGGTACTTCTACTGTTTTGCTGACAGTTTAGTTAAGGTAAACTTAAATCAAAATGCAATAATTTTTGCATGGTTTACAAAATGCTTATGCAAAATAAAATACCTATAGTCGTCAATAACCAGCTCTTTTACAGATGTAAATCCATCAGAGGAAAAAGGCAATTTCTCTATACTATTCCTTTAGATGATATTTCCCAAACTAAGTGTCGTTGCATTAAAAAATTGGTAATGAACTCTAAAAGTCAGGGTCGTGATTGGAATTCCACTAAAAACTAATAAAAAAATTCCTGATTTTCGTCGTCAGTTGAATATTTATTTATCTACTCACAGCTGATTTAATTGATTTTCGTCAAAACGCCAAGCGTTCTAACATGAGACCTAAACATGCGTTCCAATCTATGAGGTCAACACAAAATACCTATGTTTTTTTTATTAATTGGTAAGAAAGCTTTCTTTCTAGTGATGACGTTATATTATTATGTGATCATAAAACATTTCGGTCGCTGCAGCCGAAAATACGGCTATGGCTAGATGAACTTTTTCTCAGTGTTTATCATAAAAGACAGGACCATGTTTAAAAAATTCATAATTTTTTAACAAGGCCTGTATGACTGATCTTTATTTACCTACTACTTAAATATTTTTAAGATCAGGTAGATCAGTCGCATGTAAAATAGATGTTCGTTCAAACACGGTAAGGGTCTTGTTAACCAAACCAATATCTTAAAGTAAAATCCATAAGTTTCAATGAGAAAAATCACTCAAGCCCTATTATTGCAGTGCAGATTTGTCGATTCATTTGTTTCAATCAGAAAGACAATAGGGACAAGGAAGGCGTGGTGAGACGGATGCGGCACGGACGCGCCCTATTGTTGTTTAATAGTCAAAGTAGTTTATTTTGCAATTTGATTTACAGAGAAATTCTTGACAATAAATTGTTCTGCACAATCGCCAAGATGAATCTCCAAATCTTTTTTTATCATTTGCCCTGAACGAAATTGGTGGAACCGAAAAAATCGGCGTTATCCGCTAACAACATGAAGTTATATGTAGTTGGAAAAGAAAACAATTATTGACAAAATGTCATGTAATAACAATAGTGAACTCACGGATGTTCCCTGGATAAAATCATCCTTTAATCCTGTTCTGTTCCGACATGCGTTTTATTTGCGGACTGTACGTAGAGTAGGTAGGTAATGTTTCAATTAATGTAACTATGTAAATAAGTGTTTACTTCAAGGCTGCCCGTTTTTTTCTATTATTAATAGCCATAATTTGAATGAATGCTTTATCAAAGTAAACTTACCTAAAGTTTACTTTGATAAAGCATTCATTCATTATGTAAATAGTTAATTATGATTTTTGCGAGTGAGTGCTTTCTATTGAAACTACCTTATCAAGGACTCTTATTAGGCATGATTTGATCAATTCCACAGAACACAAAAAAGGGTTTTCCGGGTTCAATGCATTACCTACCTAACAATCGTTTTCTAGAGGTACTTATGTAGTAATGCCACCATCCGACGAAAAAGACAGGATATAGTATTTCTTGGTATTTGGGGATTAAATCGCTATTTATTTTCTACTTTAGTAGGTATTTTTCCTGTAGAAAAATTATTTTACTTAGGTGTGCTGATAATTTGTTAATAACATTGAAACTGTAAGTATTATTTACGCATGACGAACTTGAGATTTTCGGTACCATTTGATACCGGATATTAAGCTTGTTATGCAAATTACCTAAGGTTAGGTATTTGTATTACGAAAGCGTAATAAAGATTGTTATGGAATAATACCAACTTATGCCTACCTAATAACGCTTTTAATTATTTTTGTATAGGCCCGGTGGCAGGTCATGGGCTTCTTCTCTCGAAATACCCTTCTTAGATATTACACATGGCTCCAAGCCTAGGTAGCATTTAATTTAAAGCAAATAATGGGAATGTCATCCTCCACTTGTGCTTACGGCCAGACCCGTCTTTCCCACTGGGCACTATTAGTATTAGCACGTTCCCAGGGCCCCACGATTGACTGGGTCCCCAGACCACATTCGGGGGGCCTCACGTTTACAAAACAAGAGGTTTAAAGGCCCATGTGCCCAGAACCCCTAATAGGTGAAAGACGGCCCTCCTTACTGCCTCTTCGAAACGGTCCCGGCCGTTCAACGGGTGGTTGGCACTGATATTGTCGCATCTGCCCCGATGTATATTTTAACGTGGCGGTTGGCACTATTACCTCTGTCGACCACCTTGGTCATTTCAACCCATTCACGGGAGAAGACGCAATGTCCTCGGTGAAACTGTCCCGGCGGTTTAACGGTGTGGATAGCACCTTATTTATTTAACGCAAGGGAGCACATTTGGTGGAGGACTTGATTCATATTCTGTTCGAGTGTTCCCGGAATGCAGACCTGAGAGTCCAATTTATGGGCTCTGAGAACAGCAACACTGGCCATCTAAACTGCTGGCTGTCTGACCATTTATCCGGTGGAGCATTGGTGCTTTACCGTTTTCTGAGCCTGTCCATATAAAAATAATCTCACTGAATGCTCCTATCCTATGAGGCTGGCATAGCCACAAATGGTGGTTGAAAACTCATCAAAAGGGACATCCGCCAAATCCCATACAAAATTACTCAAGCTCCGGCGACAACAAAATATATTTTAGTTTTTGGAGCTAAAGTAGTAAAACTATTAGAAACAATCCCTATTCCTAAATTCACATGCTAACATATTTTTTAGCCCGGAGAAGTTTCATAGAAACTCTATGTAAAAGTTACTTTTACTTAGGATTTAAAAAAAATTGAGGCCCTTGTCTACTACAGTACTACTATGCATATTGCATGCAAAGACATTAAAAATCTATTATAAATCATTTTCAGAACAATATCTTACAGTAAAATATATGTTGCAACTATTAATGTGTTGGCTTTTGTTAATAGGCTATTAACAAATAAAATTTGGCTTTAATTAATAAAACTTAATTTATTTACATCTTAAACATTATAGTATTGTAAATATTTAATTGGTGTTGAGATGTGCAGCAACAATCAGTACCTGTAACAATATTATTTATAACCAATTAGCACATAATTATAATAAATTTAACATGAAACTTATTATTCAAGTTAAACAAGAATTATAATATTTTAGTACCACCCAAACATAAATATTTTTTCTAAGATAAATTACTCTGTGTGATACTTCTGTGTATGGCTCAATAATAATAATTGTCCAGTCCAGGGTTTCCATCCTTAAAGTAACAGCAGACACAGATTTTGCAAAGTAAGAAATATAAACATAACTCAAATTATTTATCATTTGCATCTTCTACATTTGACTCACTTCTTTCTAATAGCTTTAAGAAGTGCATATTAATGTTATAACTACAAAATGTTATTGATCTATCTTCGTAATCAAGTATACTCACTGGTTCATTTTGATGAGCTGTTGGCATTGATGTAATGGTACAGGATGACCAACAAGAATATGGACACCCCGAGGATGTTGGAGAATACGGCCAATTGAATGTCAGTAATCATGATGTGAAATGCCTGAAAAAAATATTAAAACCCATTAAATACGTACCCTTAGTCGGAACGCAAGAGGTTAATTTGTCGGCTTTAATGCTATAGATAATACTATAGTTAACGTGTTTCGGTTTTATTTATTTGATGAAGGGGAAGACACAAATTCTAATGATATACGATTTACTTACTTTTGGGTCCTGGAGGCGGAGATTTTAAGATTTTTAATTAATTTGTTTACAAAATTATTATTTCACAGCGCACAGTACACGTCAGATGTAGAAATCCATAGAGTAAATTACTGTACTGTCAACTGTTTTTGTCTATGCTGGATGATTAATTGGCCCAAGCTTTTGTAACCGTAAAGTTAAATGAATAAACAAAGTAAAAGTATAAATATTACAAACAAAGAGTAAATTAATATATAGGGTAAAGAGTGCCCTCTTGCAGCTTGTTATGGCCAACATGGTTGACAGCGCCATCTATCGTTTGTTGCGTCAACTAAAACTAGCAATATCCATAACTACGCACATACCTATATATATAGTACCCTCTACTGTTTTTAAATTATTAAATTTCGTAATATTTTGTTTCTTAAGTACCTATTAAAATTGTTATTGTCTTATTTGATGAAGGTAATGTAATACTCACAACTGTACAAAATTAAATATGATTATGATTTAGAGCAAGACAATAAAACAATTTCAATAGGTACTAAAGTTTGTTTATAGAAATTAGGTTTCAAAATAAAAACACAAGTTTTCTTCATTTTTTATTTTTATTATGCTTATGTCTATTATAAAACGCCCTATCGTGTAACTTTTAGCACTAATCACTTATCACTAAAATAGTCTCAAGTCGGAGGAACACGAAGCTCGACTCCAGACAAAGCAGGCACTGATCTCGTCGTGACTTATACACAGCAAGGCGGTGGAATACAGGGCTCAACTCGACGCACTTAACAGCGAATATCACCAACGAAATGCACAAAAATAACACAAACACGCGCGTACGCACGAAGCCACCATTTTCTGCGAGCTGTCAGTCAGTCAAAGAGTAATATAGTATAGGCACCGTGCAGAAACTATAGAGGGCGCTAAAATCCCGATTTTTTTTCTGTGGTTTGACAGTAACATTTGACATTTACCTTGGTCAGTTCGAATTCGAGTCACTAGATGGCAGAATAAGGCACGGTGTTTTCCGTGGTTTGACAGTAGAATTACCGACATTGAGATTGACATTTAGCTTGGTCAGTTCGAATATGAGTCACAAGATGGCAGAGTCATCGCTACGCACGGTGCCTATACGGGCACAGTCAGTTGAATTTTTCTCGGTGACGTTTGCTGTCTCGAGTGTCAAGATAGTTTCAAAGCAACAAACAATAGATGGCGCTACTCTCTTTGAACAAATTGGCCATAAGGCAACTGTCCCCCCTCTGATTACAAACTAGCGGCCGCCCGCGACTCCGTCCGCGTGGATTTCGATTTCCAATAGCCTAAAACCTTCCTTGTCAAATGGACTATCCAACACAACAACATTTTTCAAATCGGACCATTAGTTCCTGAGATCAGCGCGTTCAAACAAACAAACAAACAAACAAACAAACAAACAAACAAACATACAAACAAACTCTCCAGCTTTATATATTAGTATTGATGTTAAAATTAATTTATGAAAATAGAGATTGTCGTAACAAAACCAAAGTCTGAATAATATAACGGTTAAAAACGTAAAAAAAGTAAACTGTCAATCCAATGAAGTCAAAATAAACTTGCAAAAATTTTACGTTGCTTTTATCTTTGCGGCTTGCCGAAAATATAATAAAATTATGTTCATGACTTGTAAAGTAAACTAAATAGTGTACAATTCAAAATTTATCTTAGGACAAAATGTATTTCTCTTCTGTTAGTTCACGCTTGCTACTTTATGACATTAACAGTAATTGGGATTTGAAAAAATCCTATGGGTGTTATGATGGTGTTTTGAGGGATATCTCGTGGAGCGACGACAGTAAATATATTCTTCAGGTATGTAGGTTCAAGTCAAGTTTATAATAACTATTCTTGTATAATTACTTAAGAAATTTGTCTTTAAAATGGCTCCTCAACATAGTTACATAAAAGGTAATGAGTGTACTGCATCTTGTGCATTTAAGAACCAGAAGCAATGTCATTGTCAATCCTTGAGTATATTTTGAGATGCGCTGCTTCACTATGCATTGAAAAAATGTTCTCTAAATACATTTTATCTCCACTTTCAGGTGAATGCAAAGGGCTTAGTAGAAATATTAACTGCTGCAGACCACGACGTTCGAAGTTTGCAACATATTCCCTTGAAAGACACCTGGTCAGCTAGCTTCCACCGAGATGGCCATAGGAACATTGCCATTGGTACCAAGAGCGGCAATGTTATGATATGGGACACAAAGAATAAGACTATAACAAAGACATTCCCTACCCCAACACAGCAGTCTTGTGTCAACTTCATCAGCTACAATGCAAAGAATACTAGCCTTGCAGCCACCACACAAAATGGAGATACAGTCATCTATGGCCTGGTCTCAAACATTCCAGTCTTAACAGTCAAACTCAACTGTTCCAAAAGTATTTCAGCTATGAAGTTTCACCAAGAGTCGAGGTCTCTCCTTGGTCTAGCAACCGACGAGGGGCATATAGTGTTACGTGATATCACAACAAACAAAGATAAAGTGCTATTTGAGAATGTCCATGCATCACCAATCAGCGACTTTGCCTTCTCCTTAATCAACAAAGATGTCATGTTGTCCTGTGGATATGATAAAATAATGCATGTTTATGATGTTAGGTTGCAGAATGTGGTGTCCACAACACGCACAGCATACACTTTGACAGCTCTTGGCATCAACATTGATAATCAAGTGGCCCTTGGAACCAAAAATGGCCTAGTTCTTGTATATGATTTGAGAGATCTCACTAATCCATATAAAATTCTGAAAGGGCATGAGGAAGAAGTGCGCAGAGTAGCTTTTCAACCTTCAAGAAAGAAACTATTATCTGCTGATGTCAGTTTACGTGAAGATATGGAGTCGAACCTCTTGTCTCCTCATAAAGCTCAGTCTCCAGTAAGGAATAGAAACTCAGACATGTTCTTCATTGCCGACACTCCTCCCAAGGGAAATAATCTTGAAGTATCAGGCCAAGGACCGGAAAACAAAGCTGACTCCTTCCTTGTTATGATGGGCCTGGATAAAACAAGTAATGATTTTGATGATGATGTCAATAGGACTAATGACCATGAGAGGAAGAGTGAGAGAACGGAAGTGCGTTATCGCCAACTGGATGCAGAAAAGAACATAAGCAAGATATCCACTCCACTCAACAGTAGAACGGCAGAAAACTTTGGTTTTCCGTCACCAATCATTGGCATTACAAATGGGATGCCAGATGATGGTAGGAACTCAAACATTAATTTATCAAATATTAAACAATCTCATTGTAATTTACAAGGTTCTTCTGGTATGGATCACAAAGCAATGGAAGATTTGAAAGATTTCATGAAACTTAATATGGCTGATGTAGCAGATGAAAACAGAAACTATTTCCTACACATCATGATGGCCCTCACTAAACAAAAGTTGTATTTGGAAAAACAATTAGCAGGAATGAATGAGCAGATGCAACACTTGATCCACAATCAAAATGCTTTAGTAGAGTCCAACAGGAAACTTGCTTTGGAGATAGATCAGTTGAAAACAAGACACACTATGTTTTAGAGGCGCAATGCCACTTAGAATCTCCTATTGAATCTATTATTTAGAAGATGAAAAATGTATACTAATGTTAAGACTAAAAATTGTTGATATTATGAATTATGTCACAAACTTAATGTCAGTATCCAGTAGTATCTGCAACCACCCTAGATCAAATAGTATAAAAAAAGAAATATTTTAAGCATTCCTAAATATGTGTTGAAGACAGTGCCAATATTTAAGCATTTATTTATATTTTAACTCAATCATGAAATTGCTTTTTAGAGCATATTTTGTTGATATTCTCTGTGAGAGACTCATTCTGTGCCATTGAAGCTCGAGCAGCAAATACCAGTATTTTGATGGACAATAAATGAAGTAGGCTAGGAATATTAATTCTGTGAAAGTTTGCATTTGTTCTTGTTATGTTTGTTAATACATGTAGATGTAAATTCAATATTAAACGTAATCTCTATTAAACGAAACCTTCGTGATTTTATTACCTACGCAATACCAGCAATACCTATATAATATGTTGATATAAAGTTTTAATAAAAAAGTTTATTCAACAGAGTTTGTTCTCGCTTGCCCTGTTTTACTTCTATGACCGATTTGGAATAAACTTATCCAGATAAATTTTACGGAAAACGTCCAGTCAGTCCCCCTGCGTGAGCTCGGGGTTGAGGACTGGTCGGAGGTGGCGCAAGAGACACCGGTGGAAGTCTCTCATTTTGGAGGCCAAGACACACTTTGGGTCGCTGAGCCATAAAAGTTATTTAGCTAGATACATTTAACTCGTTAGGAAAATAACATTTTCTATCATAACTTCCATGTTTTCCACATTTTCGTCTATCTCTCTACGTTGCGTTTCGTTTCTTCATCTGTAATTTTGATTCAATGTTCAATGCGATATCCAAACGCCATTATGACATTGACAGGACCGCGATAAAAAGTTGTTGTTGAGTCGACCCACTGTTTTCGAAAAAAGCGGTTTATTTATTTCAATATGGGAGAACAGAGTATTACGAATTTATTTGAGTCACAAGCGATATTTGCTGATCACAAAGACTTGATTCACGATGTGGCTTATGACTTCTACGGCGAGAGAATGGCCACTTGCTCCAGCGATCAGTACGTCAAGGTAGGTTATCTTTATAACCAAACAATGATTTTTTGGTGTTATTAGTAAAGCAAATAATGTTATTATCAAATATGAGGATATCTCTACAAATATAAGGCTAATTTATTGTCACAAGGAAGTCTATGTTGAATGTTGTAACATTCTGTCGTTTACTTACTTGAAACTAGTTTTTACCCGATAACAAGATTTCTGTTTTATCCTATACGAGCATTCGGGATTAAAAGTCAAAATCCATTCAGCAGTTTCAGCATGATTGGTGGACAAACTTCCAAACAAAAATACTTTCATAATTATAATTATAATATTAGTATGATTCAGGATTCATGATTTTGTATTCCTACATTTAGAGTTCAACTGTGTATAATTATCCTCCATATTGTAGACAAATATTTCTTTTATTGGTATTAAAAGTTTCAGGTTTGTCTATAATTTTCCCTTTCCTAGCATCCATAGTACAAGCCTCAAGCTTAGTTTGGGGCTAGGCAATTGGTGTGAAAGTCTTTATTTAATGGTTGTTGTTATGTACTTTACAGATATGGGATGCAGATGGGAACGGAGGTTGGCGGATGACTGCCAGTTGGAAGGCACATCATGGTTCCGTATGGAAGGTAACTTGGGCACACCCTGAATTCGGCCAGGTCATTGCTACCTGTTCTTTTGATAGAACAGCGGCTATTTGGGAGGAAGTCGGTGAGAACCTTATCTTTGTTAATTTAGTCTCTAAATTGATTTCTGTTAATAAATAATGGACTGTATGCAGGTCACCTAGACCTGACAATAACCCATTATAAACATGGGTTTGATGCAAAAGGTCACTTTAGCAATATATCTTGCATGGCTCAGAATCCGGTTGGAATATTAACCATGTAAGGTTTGGAGTTAAATAAAAGAATGTTTTGTTTGTGTAATTTTTTTTTATCCGCATTACATTACATAAATCCACCCTGTAATAATAATAAATAATAAATGCCTTGGACTAACACACCAATTGCCGAGCCCCAAACTAAGCTCGAAGCTTGTACTATGGAAGCTAAGAAACGGATACACATACTTAAATACTTCTATAAACATCCATGACTCGAGTACAAATGCCGATGTTCATCACACAAACATTTGCCCCTAGCGGGATTCGAACCCGCGACCCTTGGTTTTGTAGCCAGGATCTCTAGCCACTCGACCAACGAACCAGTCAAACTGAACTGTAACTGAATATAGTTTAGAATTAGTTAATACATACAGGTAGTTTGCAGTTTGAGTTGTTTAACCTAAAAGTATTTTAGGTACTCTTGATGATTATGAACACCTTATAAAGTTTTTACAAGCAAAGTATATTGTAATTTTCAGGTGACACAAATGCCTCTGGCTCAGACAAAGGCCTTCGCACATGGGTGAAGCGTTCAAATTTGGTAGATTCTAGAACTTCAGTCACTGATGTCAAATTTGGACCAAAACATTTAGGTCTCCTCCTAGTCACATGCTCTGCTGATGGTATAATAAGGTATGGAGTTCAATTATTTTTATGTGGGAGCACCCAAGTAAGACCAAAAACCATTTACATATAAGGTGGATTATAGGCACATCAATGCTTAGTGGTATAATGGTGGCACAGTCACAGACTTTGATAATTTGGCTTCACAACCATCAGCCACAGACATCCACTCGCTTCTAGCATCTCTATATGACACTTTCTGAATTGTATCACCTTCTAAGCTCTTTAATGTGCAAAAATATAATACTGGGTTGAGAGATGAAAGTTCCATTTCAATAACATTCTTAGTGACTTTTTTCATCCATAACTGGTGATTGTAACAATTGATTAATATTAAAAATTTACAGGATATATGAAGCTCCAGATGTAATGAATCTTGCACAGTGGACCCTACAGCATGAAATTCCCACAAAAGTATCTATTAGTTGCCTTTCATGGAATCCTTCATTATCTAAGTAAGTATTAAAATCACTGTTGAGTTTCTTCCAGCACTTCTTCTCAGCAGGCCATTCACGTCGAAGTGCTGGAAGGTAAAAAAAGATATGACGTGCAAAAGAATTTCTATGTAAATCAAATTGCAAAATAAACTACTTTGACTTTGACTTTGACTAGGCGGAAAAAACGCGACCCCCTCAAATTGCCGCCGAATCGGTCACGTATTTTCAGCCCGTAAGAACTACCTATTTAAATCCAATTGACATAAAGAAGCTTGTCCATATTAAATACAAATTTTATAGCATTAGTTAATTTTATAACCATGTCATAATTTTTGATATTTTGTTATTTGTATTTATTTACCATATTTCTTTACCATAATTCTGTCAATCTATTAATCTGTAATCTTAATTTACAGAATAAACCCACCAATGATAGCAGTAGGTAGCGATGAGCCTAACACCACCAATGCTGCCATGAGCGTTCAGACAGACAAGAGCACAGCTTGTAATGGAAAAGTGTTTATTTATGAGTAAGTAACTATTTGCAATTTTTTTTCCAACCAAAAAAACATTAAGGGACGCTGAAGGTACTTACCTTCAGCGTCACCTTAATGTTTCTTTCGATAATGACGCAAATTCTCAAATTCAAAAACCAAGAGATTGCGGGTTCGATCCCCCCACAGGACAAACATTTGCATTCTCATTTGTCACCAGTGGATATCCTATTGGTTGCAAGTGGGAATTAGCGGCCTACTGCCACTTGAATTAATGAATTAATCAACTTGCTAATCCGATGTTGTTACTGTCAAATTCTTATTTATAAACTAAGTTTTACGCGCAGCTTTGCATGCTTTATCAGGACTCCTGTTATATCCCTCTCCCTTGGTACCATTTTATCGGGATAAAAAGTATCCTATCACCTTTTTATTTATTTAATGCCTTTCCACAATGTTAAAGTTCTTAAATTAGGTACAGTGTTTTGTGGACCCTGTCGGGCACAACATATTAGTAGAGAGGAAGATATAGCTAAATCCAGCCCATACACTTCCTGTATACGAAATTTCATAAAATCCGTTCAGTATTTTCAGCGTGATTGACGAACAAACATCCAAACAATCAAACTTTCACATTTATAATCCTACTACTATTATAAAGGCGAAAGTTTCTATGTGTGGATGTATGGATGTATGGATGTTTGTTACTCTTTCACGTAAAAACTACTGAATGGATTTGAATGAAACTTTACCACAATATAGCTTATACATCAGAATAACACATAGGATACTGGAAATCGAAATACACGCGGACGGAGTTGCGGGCGGCCGCTAGTATTAGTATAATTCGTCATCTCCAGGTACAGCGATAGCGCCCGGCGCTGGACTCGAACCGACTGTCTCTCGTCCGTGCTGGAGCCGGTCAACGACATCGCCTTCGCGCCCAACCTCGGCCGCTCGTTCCACCTGCTCGCCGTCGCGACCAAAGACGTGAGGATCATCAAGATCGAGCCTATCATGTGAGTCTTTACTAACTTTATTTCCCCTATTTTTAACCGACTAAAAGAAGTAGTGCTCTTTGTCATTTTTTAAAATGGGCTTGTGTTTTCAACTAAACAATCGTGATTCAATTCAAATGTTACTGTATTTTCTACCCGAGGTCCAATTAGTAAAATGTTCTTGCCGAGCCAACTCTAAAAATATGATATTAAACCTCGTTGCAGTAAAGAGGTATTTGAGAGGCCTGTTTTTGTCTTTACTTGTTTGATGTGTGCAATCTAATCTCACCAAGCATTGACGAGTGACGAGCCGTTCGGGGTTATGGTCGAGAAGTCGGCTATTACACCGAAAGTCGCGGGTTCTATCCCCGCACGGTACAAACATTTGTGTGCATAAACGTGTCTGTTTGTACCGGTCTGGGTGTTTCTATGTATAATGTATGTATTTACAATAAAAAAGTATATTATAAGTAATGTTTATCCGTTGTCTGGCATCCATAGCACAAGCTCATGCTTAGTTTGGGGCTAGATGGCGCTGTGTGAATAATGTCCAGAGATATTTATTTATTTATTAATCATGAATTCAAGTAGGTAATTCAATTCGGTTTGTCCCCTAAATTGTGTGGGTGTATCGATAAATTGAACTCTTACTGAAATAGGTATTTCGTCTCCTTATGCAATATTGTTTTATTTTAGAATATCCAAAAACAAAATTATTATGAACAAATGAATCCTTCCAGAGACACAAACGGCACAAACGCAAACGGCAGCACCGGCGCGCGGTTCAAGACAGAAGTACTCTGCGCGTTCGAGGAGCACTTCTCCTGCGTCTGGCGCGTCTCGTGGAACGTGACCGGCACGCTGCTCGCCTCCTCCGGCGACGACTGCTGCGTGCGCCTGTGGAAGAGTGAGTGCACGCAAGCATACGCACTGCACACACGCACGCACCTGCAAACATGCGCACACGCATACACAAGCAATGCACGCTAATACATGCACAAACGCATGCATGCATATACATGCACACACGCATACATGCTCACCACACAAGCATTCACGTACACACGTACTCACGCACGCACATACGCATACATGCGCAACGTACACTCACATGCACGCCCAGACATGCACACACACGAAACCCAACGCGTATGCATGCACATTCATGCACACACGCGTGCATGCAAACACACAGCGCTCACTCGTATGCACGTATGTACGTACGCATACACGCACACACATGCACATACATGCTCACACATGCACACACCTGCACACACCTGCACACATATGCACACACATGCACACACGCGCCACACAACACGTAATTATTCCGTTTAAACTTCCAGTGCAATACCTGAACCAGTGGAAGTGCGTGGCGGTGTTCAAGAACGAGAACCTGCCCGGAGACTCGCCGCCCGCGCCGCGCCCGCACACCGCCTACGTGCGCCTCGCCGCCATGGCCAACCCCACGCACATGCCCTACCACTGACACCTGCCGCGAGACATCACATAACAACTAGCGACAGTGAGTATACTACACCGGGAACGTTTAGACACTTACTCCGCGCCCGCACACCGCCTACGTGCGCCTCGCCGCCATGGCCAACCCCACGCACATGCCCTACCACTGACACCTGCCGCGAGACATCACATAACAACTAGCGACAGTGAGTATACTACACCGGGAACGTTTAGACACTTACTCCGCGCCCGCACACCGCCTACGTGCGCCTCGCCGCCATGGCCAACCCCACGCACATGCCCTACCACTGACACCTGCCGCGAGACATCACATAACAACTAGCGACAGTGAGTATACTACACCGGGAACGTTTAGACACTTACTCCGCGCCCGCACACCGCCTACGTGCGCCTCGCCGCCATGGCCAACCCCACGCACATGCCCTACCACTGACACCTGCCGCGAGACATCACATAACAACTAGCGACAGTGAGTATACTACACCGGGAACGTTTAGACACTTACTCCGCGCCCGCACACCGCCTACGTGCGCCTCGCCGCCATGGCCAACCCCACGCACATGCCCTACCACTGACACCTGCCGCGAGACATCACATAACAACTAGCGACAGTGAGTATACTACACCGGGAACGTTTAGACACTTACTCCGCGCCCGCACACCGCCTACGTGCGCCTCGCCGCCATGGCCAACCCCACGCACATGCCCTACCACTGACACCTGCCGCGAGACATCACATAACAACTAGCGACAGTGAGTATACTACACCGGGAACGTTTAGACACTTACTCCGCGCCCGCACACCGCCTACGTGCGCCTCGCCGCCATGGCCAACCCCACGCACATGCCCTACCACTGACACCTGCCGCGAGACATCACATAACAACTAGCGACAGTGAGTATACTACACCGGGAACGTTTAGACACTTACTCCGCGCCCGCACACCGCCTACGTGCGCCTCGCCGCCATGGCCAACCCCACGCACATGCCCTACCACTGACACCTGCCGCGAGACATCACATAACAACTAGCGACAGTGAGTATACTACACCGGGAACGTTTAGACACTTACTCCGCGCCCGCACACCGCCTACGTGCGCCTCGCCGCCATGGCCAACCCCACGCACATGCCCTACCACTGACACCTGCCGCGAGACATCACATAACAACTAGCGACAGTGAGTATACTACACCGGGAACGTTTAGACACTTACTCCGCGCCCGCACACCGCCTACGTGCGCCTCGCCGCCATGGCCAACCCCACGCACATGCCCTACCACTGACACCTGCCGCGAGACATCACATAACAACTAGCGACAGTGAGTATACTACACCGGGAACGTTTAGACACTTACTCCGCGCCCGCACACCGCCTACGTGCGCCTCGCCGCCATGGCCAACCCCACGCACATGCCCTACCACTGACACCTGCCGCGAGACATCACATAACAACTAGCGACAGTGAGTATACTACACCGGGAACGTTTAGACACTTACTCCGCGCCCGCACACCGCCTACGTGCGCCTCGCCGCCATGGCCAACCCCACGCACATGCCCTACCACTGACACCTGCCGCGAGACATCACATAACAACTAGCGACAGTGAGTATACTACACCGGGAACGTTTAGACACTTACTCCGCGCCCGCACACCGCCTACGTGCGCCTCGCCGCCATGGCCAACCCCACGCACATGCCCTACCACTGACACCTGCCGCGAGACATCACATAACAACTAGCGACAGTGAGTATACTACACCGGGAACGTTTAGACACTTACTCCGCGCCCGCACACCGCCTACGTGCGCCTCGCCGCCATGGCCAACCCCACGCACATGCCCTACCACTGACACCTGCCGCGAGACATCACATAACAACTAGCGACAGTGAGTATACTACACCGGGAACGTTTAGACACTTACTCCGCGCCCGCACACCGCCTACGTGCGCCTCGCCGCCATGGCCAACCCCACGCACATGCCCTACCACTGACACCTGCCGCGAGACATCACATAACAACTAGCGACAGTGAGTATACTACACCGGGAACGTTTAGACACTTACTCCGCGCCCGCACACCGCCTACGTGCGCCTCGCCGCCATGGCCAACCCCACGCACATGCCCTACCACTGACACCTGCCGCGAGACATCACATAACAACTAGCGACAGTGAGTATACTACACCGGGAACGTTTAGACACTTACTCCGCGCCCGCACACCGCCTACGTGCGCCTCGCCGCCATGGCCAACCCCACGCACATGCCCTACCACTGACACCTGCCGCGAGACATCACATAACAACTAGCGACAGTGAGTATACTACACCGGGAACGTTTAGACACTTACTCCGCGCCCGCACACCGCCTACGTGCGCCTCGCCGCCATGGCCAACCCCACGCACATGCCCTACCACTGACACCTGCCGCGAGACATCACATAACAACTAGCGACAGTGAGTATACTACACCGGGAACGTTTAGACACTTACTCCGCGCCCGCACACCGCCTACGTGCGCCTCGCCGCCATGGCCAACCCCACGCACATGCCCTACCACTGACACCTGCCGCGAGACATCACATAACAACTAGCGACAGTGAGTATACTACACCGGGAACGTTTAGACACTTACTCCGCGCCCGCACACCGCCTACGTGCGCCTCGCCGCCATGGCCAACCCCACGCACATGCCCTACCACTGACACCTGCCGCGAGACATCACATAACAACTAGCGACAGTGAGTATACTACACCGGGAACGTTTAGACACTTACTCCGCGCCCGCACACCGCCTACGTGCGCCTCGCCGCCATGGCCAACCCCACGCACATGCCCTACCACTGACACCTGCCGCGAGACATCACATAACAACTAGCGACAGTGAGTATACTACACCGGGAACGTTTAGACACTTACTCCGCGCCCGCACACCGCCTACGTGCGCCTCGCCGCCATGGCCAACCCCACGCACATGCCCTACCACTGACACCTGCCGCGAGACATCACATAACAACTAGCGACAGTGAGTATACTACACCGGGAACGTTTAGACACTTACTCCGCGCCCGCACACCGCCTACGTGCGCCTCGCCGCCATGGCCAACCCCACGCACATGCCCTACCACTGACACCTGCCGCGAGACATCACATAACAACTAGCGACAGTGAGTATACTACACCGGGAACGTTTAGACACTTACTCCGCGCCCGCACACCGCCTACGTGCGCCTCGCCGCCATGGCCAACCCCACGCACATGCCCTACCACTGACACCTGCCGCGAGACATCACATAACAACTAGCGACAGTGAGTATACTACACCGGGAACGTTTAGACACTTACTCCGCGCCCGCACACCGCCTACGTGCGCCTCGCCGCCATGGCCAACCCCACGCACATGCCCTACCACTGACACCTGCCGCGAGACATCACATAACAACTAGCGACAGTGAGTATACTACACCGGGAACGTTTAGACACTTACTCCGCGCCCGCACACCGCCTACGTGCGCCTCGCCGCCATGGCCAACCCCACGCACATGCCCTACCACTGACACCTGCCGCGAGACATCACATAACAACTAGCGACAGTGAGTATACTACACCGGGAACGTTTAGACACTTACTCCGCGCCCGCACACCGCCTACGTGCGCCTCGCCGCCATGGCCAACCCCACGCACATGCCCTACCACTGACACCTGCCGCGAGACATCACATAACAACTAGCGACAGTGAGTATACTACACCGGGAACGTTTAGACACTTACTCCGCGCCCGCACACCGCCTACGTGCGCCTCGCCGCCATGGCCAACCCCACGCACATGCCCTACCACTGACACCTGCCGCGAGACATCACATAACAACTAGCGACAGTGAGTATACTACACCGGGAACGTTTAGACACTTACTCCGCGCCCGCACACCGCCTACGTGCGCCTCGCCGCCATGGCCAACCCCACGCACATGCCCTACCACTGACACCTGCCGCGAGACATCACATAACAACTAGCGACAGTGAGTATACTACACCGGGAACGTTTAGACACTTACTCCGCGCCCGCACACCGCCTACGTGCGCCTCGCCGCCATGGCCAACCCCACGCACATGCCCTACCACTGACACCTGCCGCGAGACATCACATAACAACTAGCGACAGTGAGTATACTACACCGGGAACGTTTAGACACTTACTCCGCGCCCGCACACCGCCTACGTGCGCCTCGCCGCCATGGCCAACCCCACGCACATGCCCTACCACTGACACCTGCCGCGAGACATCACATAACAACTAGCGACAGTGAGTATACTACACCGGGAACGTTTAGACACTTACTCCGCGCCCGCACACCGCCTACGTGCGCCTCGCCGCCATGGCCAACCCCACGCACATGCCCTACCACTGACACCTGCCGCGAGACATCACATAACAACTAGCGACAGTGAGTATACTACACCGGGAACGTTTAGACACTTACTCCGCGCCCGCACACCGCCTACGTGCGCCTCGCCGCCATGGCCAACCCCACGCACATGCCCTACCACTGACACCTGCCGCGAGACATCACATAACAACTAGCGACAGTGAGTATACTACACCGGGAACGTTTAGACACTTACTCCGCGCCCGCACACCGCCTACGTGCGCCTCGCCGCCATGGCCAACCCCACGCACATGCCCTACCACTGACACCTGCCGCGAGACATCACATAACAACTAGCGACAGTGAGTATACTACACCGGGAACGTTTAGACACTTACTCCGCGCCCGCACACCGCCTACGTGCGCCTCGCCGCCATGGCCAACCCCACGCACATGCCCTACCACTGACCAACACCCACGACACTACCGACAGTGAGTATACCATACTTGTATATACCGTCGGGGTGGTGGGAGCCAGCCGCTCCCACAATAGTCCGGTTAAGCTGTTGAGGTAGCCTTCAGATGTGGCTTACAGCGAAAAAAAACTGGGACAGTTTAGACACAAAATTGGTCCAAATACAATGTTGGTTCAATTCACGATTAAGTCCAATTCACGATATTGGACAAATCAGGATTTAGTCCAACTTACGATATTGGTCCAAATCAGGATTGGTTCAATTCACGATTTGGTCCAATTCACGATTTGGTACAATTCACGATTTGGTCCAATTCACGATTTGGTCCATTTCACGATTTGGTCCATTTCACGACGGTTCCTTGGAGAAAATTATTTTATAACTTGAGTGCATTTCACGATTGGTCCTTGGAGAATATAATTTTGTAACTCGAGTCCATTCCACAATTGGTCCTTGGAAAAAATATTTTAAAACTCGATTTGGTCTAACTCACGATATGGTCCAAATCAAGATTGGTCCAAACACGATTTGATCTAATTCACGACTGGTCCAATTCATGATTGGTTCATTTCACGATTGGTCCAATTCATGATTGGTTCATTTCACGATTGGTCCTTGAAGCACATTAAAAGCACATTAAAACTTCTTACAGGTTACCTCACATGACTCGACTACCAAGTTTTCCAGACACCCAATCAAAAATTTCAATGGATTCCGATGTAATTAATAATAACAAGCTAGTTACCAATAAGCGCTGAATAAAATACTTGCAAATAAGCATAATATATCACTCTATTATTTAGTTGTATGTAAATACTACCAATAATTACTACAAATATATCATAAAAAGTCCATTCAAAAACAATTCAGTCGTTGCCTCGTACAATAAGACTAAAACCTTTTTATTCACTTAAGATTACAATTAATGTGACACGTAAACAATTTAAAAAAGTCCTTAAATACATCGAAATAGGAAACATATTCGCGTGCGCGGTCACTTGAGCGGTGCTGTCCTCCGAAGTCTTTGTAGGTGTGACGGTTCCTTGGTGATGGAGTTTCTGGTGGAATACCAGCCCACCTGAAAATTAACGTTGCATTTGTTTAAGGGTGAGACTCAAAGCTAAGCTGTGTGCTGTGAAGTGGAGATTTGCCGTAAGCATGCAATAGGATTTTGGCCTTAACACTTGACCAATCACAACTTTAAATCATATTGGCTACTTACGACACAGCACACATGCCCTAAGTGGTTCTTTTTTGGTCTATTAATAACCCTACCAGGTCCCTCATTTTGATCTTTAAATGACCTTTAAAGTAAAAGCTTATTTATAATAAGAATCTAGCAAGAATGTAAATATATAAAAAATACTTACTGGCATTGCTCTTTCGCTCTTGCAATGGCTATTTGACGAAGAGTGTGGACTCACGATATTTCTAAAATTAAATGGATGAAATTAATATATGAATTCATAAAAATAAGAACAAACTGGAAAATTCCTTAACTTGTAATTATTGTCAATATGTATAGCACCAAAAAGGTCATCACATTTTATTTAATGAAATTACTATAATTATCAATTATAAGGGCTAATTCGTTTTTTGAAACCTAGGGATTGAATAAATGATGGTCTTATACTCTGTCCACGTTATGAAGCGTCTTTTGACAGCTCACGCCCATGAAAGTTCGAATTGTTTTCGTTAAATTTTCGAAAAAAGAATATTGTTCTTCATGGACGGTTACTGCCAACTCAGTGATGTGCTACGAAAAACGATTAGAACGATTGTGCCCCCGATTGCAAATAATCGATAGAAATAAATGCTATGAATAAATCTAAACTTCTTCATTACATGTTCTTAAGGTATAATGTATATTTTACATAGAAAGGTAACAACAATTGGATTTAAATTAATTTTACTAATATGACTTACTTGTTTTATATTTAATTTATCAACTCAAACACCTATATGGATTTATATTTGTTTACAATACATCTGAGAGAATGAAATCAAAACGCATGTTTATCAGAATCGGTTATTTTTTACGTACCTAAGTCGAATAATGATAATAGTACAATCGGATTGTTGACACATTTCAAAAGACGCTTCATATAGTGGACAGAGTATAGTTACCCTAATGACGCTCGTTTGATGGTGGTAGCGTTGCTCTGTAGTAGAATTCTTGGTGGCGGCGCATTCAAGACTCCGGTCGCTCTCCAGCTGTGGAGAAGAAAAAACATCAGTACTTAATTCATCATTAGTGAATGTTCGTGCTCAATAATCGTAATTTATTTTGTGGAGCAATCTTCTTGTCAGTCCTTGTTGGAATGGTTGTCGATGCTTAGGAGCAGTCCACAACCGAATAATATCTGTCTTACCGCAGCTTATAAAAAATATATGTTTAATAATAATGAAGGATATTTTTTGTCGTCGGGAAATGCATCAATGCATCGACGCATTTGACGCATACCCCCAGACCTGGGGCGACATAGGGGTTATGTGGGACTCCTGGAAGGGCCCAGACTGCGCACTAAAACCCGACGAGTCCCTCTGGTCGCGATTCAGTGGGGGTGAGTATGGTCTTGCTGAGCTATGCTCCACGCTCACCCCCTCGGTTGGCCTCGTTTACAACGCCTATATTGAACATATTATGCTCACCTCGGCAGCCCATCCCCGCCTTGCCTATAAAACTCAGTCCGCTTAACTGACCCCCTTCTTGTCAGTCAAGTCGGTGATGGAATGTTAGTCGCAGCTCAGGAGCGAATATCGATGACCGTCTGACATTATCTGATATAAAATCTATGTCTAAGAATGATGAACATATAATGCTCACCTCGGCAGCCCATCCCCGGTATGTCTAGTAAAATGAAAATACTTATAATGCTCACCTCGGCAACCCATCCCCGCCTTTCCTATAAAACTCGGTCCGCTTAACATCCCCGTTCCTGACGGGGCAGCTGCTCAGCCGCGGCCGCTCCTCCTCCAAGCTGACCTTCCTCACGCAGGCGGTCCTGACCGCCTTCCTGACGCCCTTCTTGTCAGTCAAGTCCGTGATGGAATGATTTTCGATGCTTAAGAGCAGTCCACAACAGAATAACGACGATCCATCTGTCATTATCTCACAAAAATCTACGTCAAGCAAAAAGTAACATTTATGCTCACCTCGGCAGCCCATCCCCGCCTTTCCTATAAAACTCGGTCCGCTTAACCTCCCCGTTCCTGACGGGGCAGCTGGTCAGCCGCGGCCGCTCCTCCTCCAAGCTGACCTTCCTCACGCAGGCGGTCCTGACCGCCTTCCTGACGCCCTTCTTGTCAGTCAACTCCGTGTTGGAACGTTCGTCGCAGCTCAGGAGCGAATTTCTATATCCGTCTGACATTATCTGATAAAAAATCTACTTCTAATAATAAACATATTATGCTCACCTCGGCAACCCATCCCCGCCTTTCCTATAAAACTCGGTCCGCTTAACATCCCCGTTCCTGACAGGGCAGCTGCTGAGCCGCGGCCGCTCCTCCTCCAAGCTGACCTTCCTCACGCACGCGGTCCTCACCGCCTTCCTGACGCCCTTCTTGTCAGTCAAGTCGGTGTTGGAATGTTCTTCACATCTCAAGAGCGAATAACGATGTCCGTCTGACATTATCTGATATAAAATCTATGTCTAATAATAATAAACATGCTCACCTCGGCAACCCATCCCCGCCTTTCCTATAAAACTCGGTCCGCTTAACATCCCCGTTCCTGACGGGGCAGCTGCTGAGCCGCGGCCGTTCCTCCTCCAAGCTGACCTTCCTCACGCAGGCGGTCCTGACCGCCTTCCTGACGCCCTTCTTGTCAGTCAAGTCCGTGATGGAATGTTCGTCGATACTCGGCAGACGAGGATCGAGATAGCAGTCGCCGTTCTCGTAGACTTTGTATACTGGGTTCTTGAGGGTATAGTTGCTGCTTAGTGGCCTCATTGAATACCTGGGAAGGAGGGAAGATTAATTAAATAAAAAATTAAAGCAGATAAAATCGTCTCCGTCATAAAAAAGTTATACTAGATTTTGTCACAATATTCTGGTGTACGAAGGATTCCCCAATAGTTCACCATACTAATATAGCAAAGCTGAAGAGTTTCTTTGTTTGTTTGGACTCGCTAATCTCAGGAATTACTGGATCGAATTGGAGAATTATTTTTGCGTTGGATAGTTCATTATTCGAGAAAGCGAGGGCTTTAAGCTATAGTATAACAATATGAGTGCGAAAATCCAATCCCTCGTGGACTGAAAGGGGGCGGCCGCTAGTTTGGCGAAATAAACATATAAATAAATAATAAATAAATAAATTTTTCACAACATCACATACATTGATCTGTCTCCGTTTTTTAGACGCTTTACAGTGGTATGAAAAATATACTTAAATAGATACATATAACACCCAGACCGGGAAAAACAGACATGTTCATGCACACAAATGTTTGTCCTGTGCGGGAATCGAACCCGCGACCTCTTGTATGATAGGCAACGTTTTTACCATTACACCAAGCGAGTCGTCAAATATTGAGGAGCTTTCTTCTTTTTTTTTGATATCGGTTAACCCTTTCCACGCCACGAGTTTTCGTCAAAAACGTTCACCACACGCCACCGCAATATAACTGGTTGATTAACTAGTGCTGACAATGTTCAGTATCGATATTATTAATTTGTAACAAATAAATCATTTGAAAAAAATATTTATAGTTATTTTTTAAGTTTCTTGGGTTTTATTTTATTACTAGCGGCCGCCCGCGACTCCGTCCGTAGTTTTTACGTGATAGAGTAACAAACATCCATAAATCCATTTAGTAGTTTTTACGTGAAAGAGTAACAAACATCCATACATACAAACTTTGGCCTTTATAATAGTAGTTATGATTTTAGTTACATGAAATAAAAATATCAATAATGACCGGTAAGTTTTTCTAATGTAAATACATCTACGTATTCCAATAATCCTCAAAAAAAAAAAAATTACAAACACTTTATTGTGTCAAACCATGGTTGCACCATTAGATTGGGACGCTTTATAGTACATATCATTATATTTTTTTATAACTTACCTGTTGATTATGTAAGAACACTTCAAATTCAACATCATCAGTTCCTTCTAAAATCCTAATCAACTCCTCTGCAGTGGTCATATTTCAATAAACATTAATTTATTAACGTAATAAATCTACACAGCAACGCAAAGCATAACACAGTAAATAACATAATTTTGCAGGTACTTCCATAATTTATCGATATCTCCAACCCTCATTGTACAACACTAAATAAGTAGTTCTAGAAACATCTATCGCCTCTGACGTCACTTCCGTGTCTGATATATCAGACGTTGGCGTACGAGACTCATGCATGATCGTGTCGCTATAGTGTTGTGACATACTATGCAATTTACTGGATTTGATCATGAAACCCAGTATCAATCAAATCCACCAAATCAAATTTTGATGCAAAACATGAATCGAAAATAAAGCGTTTATCAATGTAAACGCTTTATTTTCGATTGCATTATTATCGAGTGGATTATACAGGTTTTTGTTTTGGGCATATTTTTTGTTTGTTACGAAATCTTACCAAGTTTAACCAATGTAAAACTTGGCAAGATTTCGTAACACACAAAAAATATGCCCAAAACAAAAACCTGTATAATTTTTACATTTTTGAATGTTTCTATTTTGAGGTACCAGATTTCTGGTTTTGGTAGGAACATTGAAATGGAACATCACTAATGGAACGCCAATGTCTGATATATCAGACGTTGGCGCAGAGGGTCCAAGTAAAAAAAAATAGTATGAGTCGATTCAACACGGTTTTGTTTTTAATAATTTATCATTAAAATAACATTATAATACTTTATGAAATTGATATTTTTGATTAACTAAAGTATAAACAGTCTGAAAATTGTATGCATATGTCGTCACGTACTATAACGATAAGAAAAAATAGAGTTAAATTGGTTAGATATTTATGTCTGATATATAAGACGTTGGCGGTGAGGGCACGAAAGTTAAATGTCTGATATATCAGACGTTGGCGTGGTAAGGGTTAAAGAACTCACCTCGGACTCTGCGCCGGCGGCCTCTTAACAGTCCTCAAGTCCGGTTTCGCCATCTGCCGGATCGAATTCATTTGAGAGACCTGCGTCGGCATTTGTTTATCCGTAGCTTGAACCCTCGGTGGCGACTGCTTCTTCACGACCGGTTGATTCTTGGGCACATTATTCATTGGCGTGAAGAGTTTGTTGGGTACATTGTTGATATTGTTGTTTTGCGTGAAGACCTTGTTGGGCACATTGTTGATATTGTTTGGTGTGAAGATCTTGTTGGGCACATTATTGAGATTGTTGGTTGGCGTGTAGATCTTGCTAGTGGTACTGGTCGTTGGAGTGTCTGCCCTGGTCGGTTCAAGTTCGTAGCGAGGGTGGTACTCCGGGGGCGACACCGGCCGAGGGTCTTGAGTGTTAGACCAGAGCAGGTCTGCGCCGGGAACGGCCTGCATCTGATGAAGGTGCGTCTTGATGTTGTAGATGCCGGCGACTGCGCCGAAGGGTTCCGCCTTGATCTGAGCCACGACGTCCATGATCGTCTGGCCGCAGAGCTCTGATATTTGTCTGTAGATCTGGAATCAATTTTGACGTATTAAAATTTTGATCATTGTTAGTAAATCACAGATTTTGATAGTGTTTACAAATTTCGCCCGCGCTCGGACGAGGTGGGCTGGTATTCCATCAGAAACTCCATCACCAAGAAACCGTCATACCTACAAAGCACCACTCAAGTGACCGCGCACGCGACAGACGGAAATCCAAACGTAGAAAGTTTATTTAAATACATAAAAATAAACAAAAAAAATACTTGTCTATGTAGATAAAGCTCGGTAATAGAAAAAGCATGTAAACGATAAAGTTACCTTAACTTCCGACGACATTGACTTTAACGTGACGCTCCTTCGTTAAAAGAATTTTACCATATGACGAAGGGGTCACCTGGATGATGGATACCCCTTATCTTCAATGTAGCTCCACGTCGTCACTTCTAGCAGCTGGTCAATGTGCACTCACGTCTCTGCTGGTCTTGGGCTCGAGGCCGGCGAGCGGGTGCGTCTTCATGCGCATGCCGGGGCGCCGCCTCCTCTGTCACTGCAGCCCCGCGTCACTGCTAGCAGCTGGTCAATGTGCACTCACGTCTCTGCTGGTCTTGGGCTCGAGGCCGGCGAGCGGGTGCGTCTTCATGCGCATGCCGGGGCGCCGCCTCCTCTGTCACTGCAGCCCCGCGTCACTGCTAGCAGCTGGTCAATGTGCACTCACGTCTCTGCTGGTCTTGGGCTCGAGGCCGGCGAGCGGGTGCGTCTTCATGCGCATGCCGGGGCGCCGTCTCCTCCGTCACTGCAGCCCCGCGTCACTGCTAGCAGCTGGTCAATGTGCACTCACGTCTCTGCTGGTCTTGGGCTCGAGGCCGGCGAGCGGGTGCGTCTTCATGCGCATGCCGGGGCGCCGCCTCCTCTGTCACTGCAGCCCCGCGTCACTGCTAGCAGCTGGTCAATGTGCACTCACGTCTCTGCTGGTCTTGGGCTCGAGGCCTGCGAGCGGGTGCGTCTTCATGCGCATGCCGGGGCGCCGCCTCCTCTGTCACTGCAGCCCCGCGTCACTGCTAGCAGCTGGTCAATGTGCACTCACGTCTCTGCTGGTCTTGGGCTCGAGGCCGGCGAGCGGGTGCGTCTTCATGCGCATGCCGGGGCGCCGCCTCCTCTGTCACTGCAGCCCCGCGTCACTGCTAGCAGCTGGTCAATGTGCACTCACGTCTCTGCTGGTCTTGGGCTCGAGGCCGGCGAGCGGGTGCGTCTTCATGCGCATGCCGGGGCGCCGTCTCCTCCGTCACTGCAGCCCCGCGTCACTGCTAGCAGCTGGTCAATGTGCACTCACGTCTCTGCTGGTCTTGGGCTCGAGGCCGGCGAGCGGGTGCGTCTTCATGCGCATGCCGGGGCGCCGCCTCCTCTGTCACTGCAGCCCCGCGTCACTGCTGGCAGCTGGTCAATGTGCACTCACGTCTCTGCTGGTCTTGGGCTCGAGGCCGGCGAGCGGGTGCGTCTTCATGCGCATGCCGGGGCGACGCCTCCTCTGTCACTGCAGCCCCGCGTCACTGCTAGCAGCTGGTCAATGTGCACTCACGTCTCTGCTGGTCTTGGGCTCGAGGCCGGCGAGCGGGTGCGTCTTCATGCGCATGCCGGGGCGCCGCCTCTGTCACTGCAGCCCCGCGTCACTGCTAGCAGCTGGTCAATGTGCACTCACGTCTCTGCTGGTCTTGGGCTCGAGGCCGGCGAGCGGGTGCGTCTTCATGCGCATGCCGGGGCGCCGCCTCTGTCACTGCAGCCCCGCGTCACTGCTAGCAGCTGGTCAATGTGCACTCACGTCTCTGCTGGTCTTGGGCTCGAGGCCGGCGAGCGGGTGCGTCTTCATGCGCATGCCGGGGCGCCGCCTCCTCTGTCACTGCAGCCCCGCGTCACTGCTGGCAGCTGGTCAATGTGCACTCACGTCTCTGCTGGTCTTGGGCTCGAGGCCGGCGAGCGGGTGCGTCTTCATGCGCATGCCGGGGCGACGCCTCCTCTGTCACTGCAGCCCCGCGTCACTGCTAGCAGCTGGTCAATGTGCACTCACGTCTCTGCTGGTCTTGGGCTCGAGGCCGGCGAGCGGGTGCGTCTTCATGCGCATGCCGGGGCGCCGCCTCTGTCACTGCAGCCCCGCGTCACTGCTAGCAGCTGGTCAATGTGCACTCACGTCTCTGCTGGTCTTGGGCTCGAGGCCGGCGAGCGGGTGCGTCTTCATGCGCATGCCGGGGCGCCGCCTCTGTCACTGCAGCCCCGCGTCACTGCTAGCAGCTGGTCAATGTGCACTCACGTCTCTGCTGGTCTTGGGCTCGAGGCCGGCGAGCGGGTGCGTCTTCATGCGCATGCCGGGGCGCCGCCTCCTCTGTCACTGCAGCCCCGCGTCACTGCTAGCAGCTGGTCAATGTGCACTCACGTCTCTGCTGGTCTTGGGCTCGAGGCCGGCGAGCGGGTGCGTCTTCATGCGCATGCCGGGGCGCCGCCTCCTCTGTCACTGCAGCCCCGCGTCACTGCTAGCAGCTGGTCAATGTGCACTCACGTCTCTGCTGGTCTTGGGCTCGAGGCCGGCGAGCGGGTGCGTCTTCATGCGCATGCCGGGGCGCCGCCTCCTCTGTCACTGCAGCCCCGCGTCACTGCTAGCAGCTGGTCAATGTGCACTCACGTCTCTGCTGGTCTTGGGCTCGAGGCCGGCGAGCGGGTGCGTCTTCATGCGCATGCCGAGGCGCCGCCTCCGTCACTGCAGCCCCGCGTCACTGCTAGGAGCTGGTCAATGTGCACTCACGTCTCTGCTGGTCTTGGGCTCGAGGCCGGCGAGCGGGTGCGTCTTCATGCGCATGCCGGGGCGCCGCACCCAGCGGTGTCGCGACGCCTCCTCTATCTTCATCCGTAGCTCCACATTTGGTTCCAGGAGATGTTGGATGAACGTTTTGCATTCTGTAACAAAGCATTAGTCCAATTATACTGACGGGAGGTCATATTTTTCATTAGTTTTTGCATAGGTATTAGTGATGTGCCGGATTGCTAGAAAAATTAGATCCGTTTACACGGATCTAAAAAAGGATAATCCGTGACAATATTCGGAACAACACTATTCGGTTAAAAAGTGTGATCTGCAAATGAATTTATTTGTGTATGAAAAAAACAAACTGACTTTGTCTGAAAGATTTTTTATTAATTAGTATTTTTCTTGTTGGCACAATAATTCTCCTTACCGTCTTCATAAACCTAGTCCATTTTACCTAAGATGATTCCTGTGACAATTGCTAGTTCAAAGGAAAATCGACACTATTCTGAAGCATTAAGAACCCTGTGGAAAATCACATAACAGCTCGCGGAGCTTATTATTGCCTTGAAATAAAGTTTAATTTCGTAAAAAAATTACCTGTCACAGAGGTCATCTTAGCTGAAATGGACTGTAGGACACTATTTTTATGGAATAAATCTGACGCATTTTTCTTTTGCAGGTAACCTCAATTAGAACAACCAAGGGTGGAGAGTGTTGTGAACTGTATAAGAATAAAGTGCTGTTTTAATTTCTAACACTTCCAATTGCGTTCCGTTGTATGAATTTAATAAATCACTGTTGTAAAATATTTCTTTGTATCAAATGAGCTCAATAAAGAGACTCTTAATGAAGATTTCAGAGGTGGAAAAGTGATCTCCATTAGTCAATTGAAAGACTCTTAATTACGTGAATAACTTTCAATAATTTCGTGAAATTCCATTACACAGGTGATAATGTGAATACTGGTTTTTGTACTTTTTAAAATGTTATATGTAATAAAATATTTTGTTAAGAATAGTATTTGTTGTTTTGATGTAATTTAATACCATACTCTTTTCATCGTTGGTTAAGCGGACCATGAACTCCGTCCGAGGTAATGGCTGAGGAAGCGACCGAGACGAAAACTAGAATGATGGTGTTGAACTATGCCTAAGTGTGTTACCACACCAATCGATGGATCGTCGATCGATGGTAGAATCGAATAGACTACGTCGATCGATAGTTTCTACCAGACCAATCGATCGACCGTCGATCGACTGCATCGATCGATGGTAGAATGGAATAGTCGACGTCGATCGAGCTGTTTCGCCAATCGATCAACGCCGACCGGTGCCATCGATCAGCAATCGATCGATTGGGTAGTCGACTGGTGTCCGTCGATGGCGTTAGTCAATTAAAGCTACCGCAGTCGATCAACATCGACCTATGTCGATCGATGGCGTCGATCGACGATCGATCGATTGGTGTGGTACACCCTAAATTTGTTGAAACATGGTAAAAAAAAATAACCAAATGCAATTTTGTGTTCACCAATACGCATTTCGCAAGCGTGGTGACTGGTGATTGAGCCAAGCCTCATACTTACGCTTTGTTACGATAAAATTATCATGTTTTCAAATTATGGAGGCGGCTATATTGCTCTCTAGTGAAACGTTAACAGGCTTATACCTATAATATTAACTGTATGGATTGCCTGAAGTACGATATGGATATGAAAGGAGTGAATTTGGAGTTGGAAAAGCATTTTGCTTGTTTTGAGACAAGGAAGGAGAATAATTACACTTTACCTGGTGAAACGCACGCCAGAGCCGCCTTCTGTTTCCTTGAGAAGCCGCGAGCGATGGCGGCGCGCAGGAGAGGCCGCGAGCGCGACTCCGGCGCAGCGCCGCCGCCCGCGTCCGCGCCCGTGAACGGCAGCCCGCCCGTCACCATGCCGTACACGATCACGCCTCTGCATGCATACAGTGACATCACAATGCGGCATCTATAACTATCAGTAGGCGTATATCCTTGACGGCGTATATCCTACGGCGGTATTCGCCACAAAAAAAAACAACAAGGTTCATGCGACAACATTTGTGTCACCCACCACGTTTAACAGGAACCGTTTCAACGGGGTTGCTGGCACTTTTTCAACTGTCCCCATAACCGTGCTGGACCACCGGGGTAGTTGGCATTCACGCAACGCGCTTGACCATATTCTTTTATGTAATCTGTGCCATGTTCATAATCCCCCATCTACCCCCATCAGTGGACTGCAACATGCTTATGACATGTTTCCGAAATGTTTACAAATAAATAAATAAATCAATTTCTTGGACTAACAAACCTATTGTCTAGCCCCGAACTAAGCTCTTGTACTATGGATGCTAGGATAGGTTGTATAACATCGATGACTCGAGCACTAATACCAATGTTCATCATACAAACATTAGCCCCTAGCAGGATTCGAACCAGCGACCCTTTTTGTAACCAAGATCTACCACCACTGGCTGCAACACTTCCCCTTGGTTTTGTAGCCAGGATCTCTGACCACCAGACCAACTGACTTTAAACATGTCAACTTCAATACTCACATGCTCCACAAGTCGACCTCGGGCCCGTACCGCCTGCCGTCGACGAACAGCTCCGGCGCGGCGTACTCGAGCGAGCCGCACGGAGTCCGCAGCGCCCCGCCCGCGCTCCACACGTTCGACAGACCGAAATCTACGCAGCAAAGAGTTTAGTTATATGTAGTTACCTACATTAATAAACAGGAATAATCCATTTTGCAGGAAATTACGAGTTACGCATGTATATTGTTTAAAAAGATTTAGAAGAATTGAAAATGTGAAATCATAATTTATTTGGTGGCCTGTGATTATTTCTTGTCCACAGAATAAAGAAATGGTTTAACTATCATTTCCAAATCTTGTGTAAAGTTTATGTAAGTAAGTAAAGTAAAGTTAGTACCTACGATCTTGATGAACTGTTTGGAAGCGTCCAGCATGATGTTCTCCATTTTTAAGTCACTGAAATAAAAAGTAATAAAATGAAATATTATCAATAACAATTACATATATGATTGACACCCAAACACGCAAGCAACTTGACCAAATAAAATGGTCAATTGTTTTTAGATGAAAAACTCAGGGGTCGCTCTCGGGTACCTATAGTTGCGTGTCATCGCAAACTACATACTTCACCGGATGTAAGGGCGGATTCAGTTTTGGTGGCGTCACATAGTCAAGTCAATCTAAATTAAATAATTTATTGTTGTATCTAATCTATCTGTAGTCCTGGAACCAGGGGGGCGGTCATGGCCCATGACTCTTCCGCCCTTAATCCGATGATCAAGAAGTTTGACAGATCTGTTCTACCAAATCGCCTACAAACATCGTCCCATTAACTGACCGGTGCACAACGCCGCACGCATGCATGTGCCTCACTGCAGACACCAGCTGCGCGGCGAGGGCGCGAGATCGTGCCTCGGGTAGCCCGCGCGATCCCCGTGAGCCTCTCGCAGCCAAGACATGTGCGCAGAGGTCGCCGCCGCCCGCAGCCTCCATCACTACGTAGAGCCGTGGGCCGTGCTGAAGACCAACAGAGAAAGGGTGTTACTACACCAATCGATCAATCGACGATGTCGATTGAAGCTCAATCGATCTATAAGTATGGCAGATATTATCGATCGACGTCGACTAATTCATATCACCAACATTGAGGATCGATTGATTGGTGTAGTATCACCCAAACAGGGGATCGACATTTGTTAAAAAGACATCATACAGAGTTCAACTTTCTTAGTAGGTATCCTTACAAAATGTGTGCACCTACACTTTCGATCCAACAACATACCTAATTAAGACTTGAGGGATTTACTCAGGGAGAGGCTGATGATAGTGAATTTTATAAAGTGGAGATGTCCACAAATATCGAACAAGGTCTTACCAGGCGAGACAATATTAATTTCCTCATTGACTTTCTGGACTAACGTAGCTTATGGATGCTTGAGAACGGACATACATATGTAGGTACTACTCAACCTTAATATATTTACAAACAGAAAACATTAGAGGTCATCATAAGATTCGAAATAGCAGTTTTCAAGTACCATTTTGAACACCATTGGGACATTTCGAAAACACTCGCCGTGATACATAACAATAATCACAGGTGAACAAACTGTGAGGTAATTCCGCCCCAACGGTTAAGAATGCGCCGCAGCATGCCAACTTTTAATTTGCTAATCGATGAGCACTCTGCGAAATCGTAATGTGCGTGCAATTTACAAACGTCACAATATTTATATAATTAGATACGATATGAGTCATTCGGTGGTCGATTACTATTAATAGAAAAGATGTAGGTACACTTCCTTCCTTTTCTTGTCAATAATTTATGGTAATTAATGTGAAAATTAGACTGGGATTTTCTTTTATTTCATTAAACTCATCAACATCATCATAGCTTAAAATAGAATCCAAAATCAAACATTGTTTCGTATCATGTTAGGGTAATAAAGACTTTTTTAATTTTCAAAAGATTCAGTCTTTTGAAAATTAATAAAATCTATTTCCTGATTTGTTTCTTGTTTACCAATTCATAAACATTTGTAAAACTAGGCTTCTCCCAAATGCGTTATGAAAGTTTGCAAGACCTTATTACCAATCTTTTTAATCTTCTCATTTATATGTATTACAAACGTGAAAGATTGTTTGTTTGGACGTTTGTCCGTCGATCACGCTGTAATTTTGTATACAAGGTGGGTATAGGCTGACTTAGGTGATAGGGTACTTTTCATCCTGATTTAATGCCGCTCGTAAATAAATAAATACCATCATGGTCTCGTAGAGTGCGGCGATGCAGGGGTGCCGGAGCTTGGCCATGACCCGGGGCTCGCGGTGCAGGTTCCGTCGCGCGTACTCCTCCTTGATGCATGTCAGGTCGTCACCGCTGCCCATGGACATCAACAACCGCACAAGGGTCGCAGATGCGTTGCCTGTCGTTAAGCCCCATACCCTCCCTAACTGAGCTCTGGAGACCTACTTACCAGCAGAAACATAGCGCAACAGTTACAAAGTGCTACTTCACTGTGGTCTTTTGTAAGGTGGAGGTACTTCCCCCCAGACGAGCTTATTCGAGTGGAAGTGTCGCAACGTAATGACCCGGGGTTCGCGGTAAATAGATGGCAACATTGACCAGCGCGCATGGTTATTTGACGGAATGGGAAAGGTAGGATAAGGAAAACAGTTCCTCAGAACACTCACCGTGGTAAATGCGGTAGAAGACACTCAGGGAACCTATGTCCCTCCGCAACTGAAGAGGTTCAAGGTGCCTTGTGACCTCTTCGTCCCCAATAATGCGTACAGCCCGTGGCTGCAATCCGTCGAGCGCGTCCATATATAATAATGCTTGGCAAACCCATCCATCATCATTCGAAGCAAGACCGCAATACCCTCCCCAACTGAGCAAGCAGACATACCATCATGGTCTCGTAGAGTGCGGCTATGCAGGGGTGCCGCAGCTTCGCCATGACCCGGGGCTCGCGGTGCAGGTTCCGTCGCGCGTACTCCTCCTTGATGCATGTCAGGTCGATCACTGCTACCCATGGACTTCAACAACCGCAACAACAGTCGCAGATACGTTGCCTGTCTTTAAAACCCCATACCCTCCCCAACTGAGCTCTGGAGACCTACTCACCAGCAGAAACATAGCACAACAGTTACAAAGTGCTACTTCACTGTGGTCTTTTGGAAAGTCAAGGTACTTCCCCAGACGAGCGGCTCATTCGAAAAAGCGAACATACATCATGTTCTCGTAGAGCGCTGCGATGCAGGGGTGTCGCAGCTTGGCTTGACTTGAGAGGTTCCGTCGCGTGTACTCTTCCTTGAGGCATTTCAGTTCGATCATCGCTGCCCATGGACGTCATAAACCGCCGCAGATGCGTTGCCTGTCTTTAGAACCCCATACCCTCCCCAACTGAGCAAGCAGACGTACCATCATGGTCTCGTAGAGTGCGGCGATGCAGGGGTGCCGCAGCTTGGCTTGGCTTGGCTTGGCAAGTTCCTCCGCGTCCCATGGACATCATCAACCGCACAAGGGCCGCAGATGTGTTGCCTGTCCTTAAAACCCCATACCCTCCCCAACTGAGCAAGCAGACATACCATCATGGTCTCGTAGAGCGCGGCGATGCAGGGGTGCCGTAGCTTGGCCATGACCCGGGGCTCGCGGTGCAGGTTCCGTCGCGCGTACTCCTCCTTGATGCATGTCAGGTCGATTATCTTGATCGCCACCTGCAAAGACGTTACGGTTTTGAGACGGGAGCCTAGTGCCAGCTTTTATAACGCTTTATAAAGCTGACACTAGGCCCCCGTTACAGAACTTGAAATAAATAAATAAATATTTCACAACATCACATACATTGATCTGACTCCGTGTTAAGTAGCTTAAGCACTTGTGTTACAGACATCAGAATCAACAGTGGTTTTACAAATATACTTAAATAGATACATATAACACCCAGACCAGGACAAACAGACATGTTCGTGCACACAAATGTTTGTCATGTGCGGAATCGAACCCGCGACCTCTTGTGTAATAGGCAACATCTTGACCATTGCACCAAGCGGGTCGTCAAATGTCTTGCCAGTGATGCCCGAATGCTCCACCTTCCAGTTTCTTGTATAAATGTATTTTCGTATTTATCTTACTAGCTGACCCGGTGAACTTTGAATCACTACCAGTGTCATAAAGATGGACACGTAGGGCAGTTCGTGTGGGAAAATTAAATTATCGTTTTCAGTTCTTTGTGTTTGAACCTTACATGGACTAGGTACCACATTTTTTTGAAGTTAATAAAATTGTTTCGTCCATTTTAATGTTTTAGCAAAACTAACGAACAGCAATTGCATTTTTATTTATATTGATAAATTATTATGATATGTTATGTTGATGCAATTTAATGTTGGCGATGACGGAACGGAATGATTGACTTCGACAGACTGAAAGAAGTTGACAGGCGTGGACCGTCTCGCGTCGGCACTTCCTCATTGACACAACAGGGTTAATGCTCTCTTGTAAATGAATGAATGTTGTTGATAGTTACTTTAAATACTAAGACAGACTCGAGGAACCGATCACGCAACGGAAAAGTAGAATATCTTAATTCCAAGCAATATTTGCTTTGTGTCTTTTTACAGTAGGTACGTTTGTCAGCAAAACCTCTGCGTTCTATAAAAAATGGGCACTCCAAAAGGCGAGTTAAAATAATAAACAACAAGACCGAGTAAGGCCATACGATAACAAGTAATCTAAGCTGATTTGTAAGTACCTACTCTGCAAACTTACAAAAATGCGTATGAAAATATATTTTTGTTTTTCACCAAATCACAAATGTTTAGTCCGGTATGTTTTGAACTTAAGAGGTCGCAGCCGTCACTGTTAATACGAAAATAACATCCAACACTACACTATACACTGTTGCATGTAGGCACCACAAGAGTGGTCTAAAAAGGTATGACAGCGCTTTTGATCCGCTACGAAATATACTCCTACCTTCTTTCCGATAATTCTATGCGTCGCTTCCTCCACTCGGGCGAAGTGTCCTTTCCCCAGCACTTTCCCGGTCATCAAGTAATTCCCCACACTGTACACCTGGCTCTTGCTTCGCATATTAGCTGACTTCATGTTACACTACTTTCACAACATATTTTCCACCATTTGAGTCCTTGTTTTTTTGGTTTACGCAAATTATTTATTATTCAACAAGGCGAAAACAATAACCACTACTTATTTGTATTTTTGTAAACGTCATAATAATTGTGACAATGATCGCTTTTGTTTGGTCTTTGAAATTGGAACGGGTAGTTTGTGTCAAGCTTGACATTTAGTGGGACTATTTTTAACGGCCGTCCGATCGCCAGTGTATCGACATCGACATAGGGACTTTTTTTAACTGTTTTTCAGTGACGAGTGATGGATGACTTCGTTTGCGCAATGCACGCGGAGGGTCCTGGGTTCGAGAGATAAATTAATAGATGAATTTAATGCTGGACCACAATCAGTGAATATAATAAATGAAATATTCATAACCAACTGGATTTCACATTAGATGACACAGTAAATAATTTTTGAAACGGTCTCGTATGTGATGTGATTTCATGGTTCTGAGGCCTTATTATTATATCTATATCTATACTAATATATAAAGCTGAAGAGTTTGTATGTTTGTTTGTTTGAACACGCTAATCTCAGGAACTATTGCTCCGATTTGAAAAATTATTTTTGTGTTGGATAGTCCATTTGACGAGGAAGGCTTTAGGCTATTGAAAATCGAAATCCACGCGGACGGAGTCGCGGGCGGCCGCTAGTACAAATATATTTTAGAAAACTTAAGGTCTGTATACTGATACTTAAATAAACGATGTGTTTCTAAGAAACTTGTAAAACAATCATTACGTGATAGCAAAACTTTCCGTTATAGAAAATTAGAACCGACGACCTTTAGCCTAGTAGGACCCTTCCTAACCATTTACCCCAAATTAGGTGTCACAGCTGTCCTCAGCCATCTTTTCACAGACCCAATAAAATAATGTCCAATTCCTCCGAACTTTCGTAACACCGATAGTGTAAATTAAACTTTCGGTCCCACCGTTCCGATACAAAGAGAAGCCGTGGGCAACTGGGCATACATCAACGGCAGTATTCAATTACTTGAATAACTCCAATGGGCAAATCCCGCTCAAATCCTTAGGTGACACTCACGGTCGGCCGCCGCGGGACTCGGAATCGTGAATATTTTAACTGGATCGGAGAAGGCATTTTACGGGATAAAATCTACCTTCTTCATCATCAGCTTGTTGCTGTTTTAGTACAGAAACGCACTCGGTGGAAAAAAGCGACGGAAGATAGGCGTGGAATGTTTTTTCAATGGAAGATGTCACTTTTTTTATGCCATGCATTGGTCGCGTCATTTCAGCCTAGTACCTACATATACATATATGTTATCTGTGCTAGTGCGTTCCTCCGAGCTTAGTTTGGAGCTAAGCAATTGGTGTGTTAGTCCAAGGAATTTATTTTTTATTTAATACTTAGATATTTACTTGATAAATATTAGATATTTTACTCTTTATACTTCAACCAGCCAGGAGAAAAATTAAAGTGACTCAAGCGTGTCAGAACATTATGTAGGTAGAATCCTTGCACCCTTAAAAGTACCTCAACCAAGTTTGAACCCTCCACATGGTGCGGTGTTGAGGGGAACCAGTCTGATTAGTAAAAAAAACAACGATTCATAGAAAAACTCGAGTGCGTCAGACATTTACAGTATGCACCTACCTACGCACTATATTTCTGGTAACTATTAGATATTAATCTGACGATTAATTCAAGGGGGCAAAAGTCCCCCCCTACTACCAGTTACCATATCCACAGTGCATAATAGCATTCCTAGGATATGTAGGGCGCGGGCCCTTCCCATAAATTTAGAGGAGCCGCAAACGCCCACGGAAATCGCTCCAAATGGAATTAGTAGGTATCTATCCGTAGCGATACAGTGTAAAGAATGTACCGTATCCGAGTTAGTAAGTGAAGGTAATATTTGTCAGTCTCTTTTCAGTATGTTAAGCATCTCAAGTAATTCTGTATTTGTAGGGCAATCCCTTGCGAATTGCAAATGCGATTTTTTTTAAACACTTGGTTGACTATTATTGCTTTGAATATGCCAGCATAGAAGTACATCCCTATTTTTTACCGTAGGCCGAAGTACCGAATTTCGGCGCGACTACGCCTGCAATGTAGGTATTTTAAATGGAGGATATAATAACTCAATGCCGAAAACGAACTTCGGCCGAACTTCGGTCGTGTTTTTTTCCGCTTAGTGTGTTTATACACTTAGTCTTTAAGTGCAGTGAAGACTAATAGACAATCCGAATCAATCAACATTCTGCGGTCACCAATCCGCCCTCTCAGTGTGACTATGGGCATAATCCAATACCCCCATCTGTTAGAGGCCTACGTCTAGCTGTGGACCGTCTAATTAACAGTCTAATTATGATGATGATAATTATGATTAATACAGGCTTGCTGCAAACCTACACTAGCTCTCCCAAATGCGACATCTCGTCTAATATTGCTCTCTCTGCATTTCGGACCGCAGGGTAATAGAAAATACTCGTAGTAAGGTATTTGCGGTCCCACCGTCCGGGGCGTGTCGACATGGCCCGCAAATTGCTCCGGGTTCGATTGCCGACGGGACATCTGCATGTACGGTCGGCCGCACTTCATGTTATACACTTGCAGTTCAATATTAGCCTTTATTCCCTTGACGTAAGAACGGGGTAGATTACAGTGTTTCGTCCGAAGTGCTGTAGTCGGTACTATCTGTTCGGGGGTCTTCCGGATCGCGTGTTCCATATTGGACGGCATTGAGAAAGTTTTATTGCCGGACTTGTTCGGCCATTTTGAATTTTTGGAACTGATGCCAATTAGTGAGGGGAGGGTCGCCGTGTATGTCGATGTGATTTGATTTTATCGCCGTTTTGTACGATTGAATTGTGGTTTTGAAAAGCTTTTGAAAAGAAGATAGATGAATTAAAAAAATATTTAAATTAAGTATTACACGAAGGTAGTTCGTCCCTTGTGATTAAACTCAACTAACCTGAGAGCAATTGTTTCTTTCCATGAATGACACTGTTACATTTTTTTACCAAATTGTAACAAATTAATACTATTTGCGCCCATAAAGTATCTCTTTAATTCAAATGTAATTTTCTCGTAATACCGTAATTCGTTTCACTGTATTTTATATTAACAAAAAGGCCTTAACCTTTCCAAAGGGCACATAAAAACTCGACTGAGATGCTTATAAAAAACTTACAGAGCGTGCCGAATTAGTTGGTCTTAGTGAAGGTAGTCACATTATTTCACCTATAGACGCTTTCGGTGACAGTTGAGGGTTCAAAGGTTCCAAAACTTTATAGATCTCAAAATCAGCTCGTAGAGCTGTTATTTAGATGAAACAAACTAAAATAGCCATTTATATTGCGTCTAAATGTGTTTTACTTTTCGTTGAAATTATCTCGCACTCATTAATTTCAGCTCGCATAAAAAAATAACTAAGAGACCAGAAAATTAATTCGACTTTTTTTCCGCCAGTAACGAAAGCGTCTCAGACCCATTTTGAGGTCGACCAAGATACTTCATACGTACTGTAGAGGCCTATTAATTCTTGGTGGCCCCGGGTTGTTTATCGTGGCAGTTTGCGGAGTCACCGTGAGCCCTCGTGGGAAATTAGCCGAGACATCGAAGCTCGCAGACATCTGAAAACACCCAATTTTGAAAGTTTAAACTTGGAACGCTGAGGCGTCGGGTATCTTTTTAATAGGCTGATGAAAAAATAAGTTTGTCTATGGTTATTGCCGGCCAGGAGAAGGGGAGGTCTTATTGCTGGTACTATGGGACGGGTCCCAATTTTTTTTTAATCTATGGGCAAATGTAAGACTATACAAATGAAATTTAAATTTATTTGTACTTATGTCTAACATTGCCTACAAAAATCTTTAAAAAATGTAAACATTAGATACATTTAATGTCATACAATTCTTGCAAAAAGTGTTTGAGATTCACTAATGAATGAATAAAAAAAAGTTTTAGTATCAATTTAATTAGCTAAATACAAACATACCTACCTACTGTCTGAAGCATAAGAGTGTTAAATAAAAATATAATGAGAGTCAACTTAGGCTTACTAATCCTTTTTCTCTTAAATATGAGCCTTTGCCACAGATCTATTACCTATCTACGCATTAAAGCATTTTATTTTTTACTGATTTTACTAGGGCGCGTCACAATATCGCGTCATCATATATAATTTAAGAAGCATCGACCAAGAGATTCCACAAATCTGACCAATGTTTAAAAACAAACAACTAGACGCGAAATCGAACTTGCGATCTCTAAGTCACATAAACCACCACTATCAAAGCGTTTACCGTTTCACTTTACCCAGATTGTATTACTGTTTGTCAGCGTTCCATATCTATCATTTTATACGTGTACCTACTAACGCCCTTATGGACCTGCAGTCCACACACTAGCGCTGCCAATCGATTTTATTTAATTGTAATAAATTTAAGATATTACGATAGCTAACTTAAACTTTTATGATTTTTTGAAATCTGCTTTGAATACTTTTCTAACGTGAAATAGCCATAAAACTTAAATACTGCTAACAGAGGCCACTCATAAAAAAGTCACTTTTGTAAAATCATAAATGTTATTTTAAAGTGCACTACAGAAAAATATTTTCTCTTAATATCTTTAACTAGCGGCCGTCCGCGACTTCGTTAGCGTGGGTTTCAGATCCCTTTTTTGGCAATTAAAGGTAGCCTATGTTATTTTCAGGGTCTTAATTTAGTATGTGCCATTTTGATCAAAATCGGTTGAGAAGTTTAAGCGGGAAAGCGTCACAGACAGACAGATTGACAGACAGAGCTCTCTCTCTTAGTGAGTTACTTTCGCATTTATAATGTTAGTAAGGATTCATAACAATTGAATAAAGACGATTGGCGGCGCTAGTATGCGGACTGCACGCTCTTAAGTTGACTTTACGACTTTATCTTACTGCCTGCGTTTACGTTTAGCCTCCACTTCCAGGGGTCGTAAACCATCCTATTACAACTAGGCCGGATATTTGCTCTAAATTGGACCTTAAGACAATGACTCGAAGGGCACTTGAGCGCTTGCCTCGTTCCCACTTAGACATAAACAGGGGAGTTCATTGGGAGCCGCGTTTATAATGAATTGAATGAGCTACCTCTGGCTGGGTATAGGCTAATGTAGATAAAAGTACAGGTAGACGCGTAAGTCATTCGTTACGATACAACATTCATTCGAAGTAACTCCTCTAATTTTTAAATGGGTAAGATTTAATTAACTACCGTCCTGTATACTACAATGATGCAGAAAAACCTCTTAATAACAGTAGAACTACGAGTAACTTTCTACTTAACTATGACGTCCATTGCTATTGTTTCCTACACTGTACTGTACTGTGTACTCTGTACTGTGCTGTAAATATACTTTAATAGTCTTTAGCAGCTCGTATGGGGAAGGACTTCCATCTTACAGAAGACCACAGTGAAAGAGCACTTCGTGACTGTTTTGCTATGTTTCTGCTGGTGAGTAAAGGTTTCCAGTTTCAGTTGGAAATTTGGGTTTTGAAAGGCATAGGCTACGCATTAGCGATCCTTGTACAGTTGTTGATGTCCATGGGCAGCGGTGATCACTTATGTACCATCAGGCGACCCACTTGCCTCCCGCTGCCATTAAAAAAAAGTGGTTACGAAAAAAAAGGTTGGTAAATATTTAAAAAGTTCCCAACCAAAGCAAACTGCTTTACCCCGCACTATTACGACTCATTCCAGTTTCAAACAATAGTTTTCAAACCGCGAAACGCACAAGGAGGAACATTTTAATTTGTTTAATTCCTTTTACGTAGGAAACGTCGCAGGTCCGCGGAAAAAAGTTAATAAACAAGTCTGGCTTTAATTAAAAAGCAAGGAAGCATGAGCCATGTAATTGTGGAGCCAAAAAGCAAGAACACGAAATGGCGGTTGCGCCGATGTGGATTCCTCGTCCGCGGCTGCATAGATTAACTACATGCAGAAGGTTGCTACAAATTGGACTCAAAAGGTCAAATTTGTATGTGCCGCAAGAAATTTGTTGAGTTTCTTGCGGCACTGACGAACAGACGTCGAAGTGCTGGTAGGAAACGAAAAGTATTTTAATGTAAATCCCATCCTAATCCTAGCGCTTTTCCTTGTTGCATCCTCGGCTATGCCGCGCAGCCCAGGGTAAGCTTCGACTATGATCCAGAATTGACCGTTACTACAATACAAGGAAAACGAGACCATTTGGATCATTGTTGGGACCAACGGCTTAACGTGCCTTCCGAAGCACGGAATCAGCATTCTTTTATGGAAAATTATGGAATTCATTGAAAACCCACGTTAATAGATGTATCGTCATGGGCTGATATTGCGACAAGGGAGATGTTCCTTGTTTTAAGCCACACTGCCAACAGCGAGTGTCATGTAAGGCTCAATATGCAGAAGCATACTCAATATTTTCAATCTTAAGGAAACATTAGTATGGTATTGTTGAATACCTTTGCCTATCATAAGATTTCAAAAATGGACACATCTATTTTAATGCGCTGCATTGTTGTTTAAGATAACGGTCAAGATAACGGTTTGTGTTTTGGAACCATTGTGTCTCAGCCAGACAGTTCTTCATTAGGGCAATTCCCTAAAACGGTTATTAGCCTCTCCCCTCTCTTTATAGCTCGCATATTTTCACATTTGACTTTATAAAGTATTTATTCTTTGAGCTGAAAGTGTGCCATTTTCCCGCGCAGCCATCCTACGCCGGCGGCTAAAATGGGAATTTTTTTAACCTCGCGTTTGTTAGCTTTTATTGTAAATTAGATGCTCTGAATTACCTACATTATGTTGTTTCGGTACCAAGCCACGTGTGTTGTTGGTACCACTAACTCCGCGGTTTCTTAACTTGCAATATTTTTTATAATAAACCAGATTAGAGGACAGACGATGTAGTAAAATTCTAAAGCAAAACATGTAATCTTTTTGTTAAGGTTTTGTTCGCATACCTTTTTTGTTGGGAGTAAGGCACAATGTTATGGCTCTTTACGCACACAATTTCGGTTGGTGTAAAGAAATATATAGCAGCAACGATGTTGAACAACCAACAACTATGGATCATTTCATAAAGGTATTTTGATCAGATTACAAAATTGTGTCCGATATAGATCTGCAGGATCTTTAAATTACGTCTATAAGTACCTATATACAGTGATGTATATTTATTTATGTTATGTTATCTTGTACAATTCAAGAGAATAATCGACCAGCGACGATCGATATTTTCAAATCAATGAATGTACCAAAATCTTAACCAAATTTTATATCTGCTGTTCTTTTCTTATTTTGAACCTTGCAGGGTAAAACATTGCAAAACTTATTTTACTAATCATTTACAGTATACAAGGCTTTTCCTTCACGACTACGTAACTCCAAGAATCGGCCGTAAACAGGTAAACCATTGTTTTTTCACCCGCAATAAAATCTTTCGAGGCCTAAAAACATTGAAGAACTATTCATCCAAAAACATTGTGGCGAGGGTGGGCTGGGGAGCCATTCTGCGCCCGATAGATATTTATGACAACGACAATTTGGTGTAATGGCGGAGAAGTATGTATGTTGTACGGTAGAGCTCGCAGGTTCGATCCCCGTTTGTAATACCTACATGTGTATACTTGCTAGCTGTCTTTTTGGATCTGGGTGTTTTCTTGGTGTAGTACTCGTATGTTTGTGCTAATAAAATATTGTTTAAATAATGTTGCTTTGTTTTCGTGTGCCGATAGATCATGATTTACTAAGTTGGGAAAGGATAAAATTAGAGGATTAAATAATAATAATTATGATATTATTATTATTAAGAGCCTATAGAGTACACTGCATGGCAAATGCCTCCCTGGAAGGAGGGTCTTCCATTTTTTGCCGTCTTGAGCATAGGTGTGCCAGTTTGTATGAAATGAATCAAGCTCATCTCGCCACCTCCTTCTATATTTACCGCGAGGTTGAACCCTATTCGAAGGTTTCCACTCAGTGGATATTCTGGCCCAAAGTTGGTCAGGAATGCGGCAGACATGACCGGCCCAGTCCCACTTCAATTATGAAGCCTTCCTTGACACGTCTGTCACCAGAGTCACCACCAAGTTGTTCTTATGATAACTAAGGAAAATAATTATCATTACCTCGACCTCTTCGAAATAGTTCCACGACAGAATAGCCCGCGCCGGGAAGCGGTAAATTACACGGATCGGTAATAACTGCGTAATAAAAACCAATCGCTGCGAGTTCCCCCATTAGTTCACTATTTTTCATCCCGGCTCCCCGGGGAACGCTCCTGCCTTTAAATAAGTTGTTAGTGCGCCTCCGTGGTTCTGTAGTTTTTATATTAGTCGTGTAATTGTTTTGTTTAACGATTATCGCGAAATATCGATGGTGGAAAGCTGCTAAGAATGTAAGACAATGTCTTGAACTGTATCAATTGACAGGCCCGTTGGTCGAGTGGCTAGAGACCCTGGCTACAAAACCAAGGGTCGTGGGTTCGAATCCCGCTAGGGGCAAATGTTTGTGTGATAAACATCGACATTTGTACTCGAGTCATGGATGTTTATAAAAGTATTTAAGTATGTCTATCCGTTCCCTAGCTTTCATAGTACAAGCTTCGAGCTTAGTTCGGGGGCAGGGAATTGGTGTGTTAGTCCAAGGCATTTATTTATATTATTTATTATTTAATTGTACGAACAGATAAGCCGATCATTCACCTGATGAGAAGCAACAAAAAGTTAAATTAAATGATTGAAAATGAAAAACTTATTACTATTTAGGTTTGATAACAGGCTTTATTACAGCAAATGAGACATCTGATGTGGAGCCTGTCCCGTGTGTCAGTCCAATGATTATATTTATTTACGAACTAAATCGCTTTTTATATTATGTACTACTTTTTACTCCTTTTTTTTCAATAAAAAAGACTTTCACACTACTGTTGTCTTCTTTCTGGTGGTGAAACAACTATCACTTTATCACGAACTTACTAATACTGCCGCAACTCAACAGCCACCCTGCCGTCATAGCGCCATCACCGAACAAAACGTAAGTGGATTACGATAATTCGCTAGCGAACCTAATAATATTTCTGTGGAACAAAAACCGCAGAAGGGAGAAGGCCCTCAGACCGCGATGTTGCGTGTGGCGCAAAATTAATTTCTTGCAATGAATATTTATAAATTATAAATATCTAACTATATAGCTACTTGGGATTATATAATCATGAATTCCTATTTGGTAGTCCAAGGAGTTTATAGAAGTGAATCCCAAAAGTCAAACATTGTATTTTTTTAAAGTTAAGTTTTTAAGGTTATATGTACTATATAATAAATAATAATAAATAAATAATAATAAATATTTCACAACATCACATACATTGATCTGACCCCGTGTTAAGTAGCTTAAGCACTTGTGTTACAGACATCAGAATCAACAGTGGTATTACAAATATACTTAAATAGATACATATAACACCCAGACCAGGACAAACAGACATGTTCATGCACACAAATGTTTGTCCTGTGCGGGGATCGAACCCGCGACCTCTTGCGTAATAGGCAACATCTTGACCATTACACCAAGCAGGTCGTCAAAACTACATAAAAGTACAGGACTACATAATAATAAAATTCATTTGACTATCACACCAAATCCTTAACTCTAGACTAAGCTTCTAACTTGTCTAATGAACGTTAGAGAACTTTTTTTTTCTAGCTAGCTAGAATTTTTGTTTCTAGGTAGATGGTAAGACTAGTATGTACGAGTGATTTGCAAACTACATTACGCAAACTGAAGAGTTTTTTATTGACATTAGTTTTCTTAACATCTGGTAATGCTGGCAATATTTAACTTCTCTATTGTAGCCTAAAAACACAGTACCAACAATAACATCGGCGGTATATACATACATATGTAATGCATAGCTCACCTTACATACTAATAAAATCAAGACCATAAAACTAGCGAAGCTGACGCTTTATATTGCGATCTACTCATCCTATCACGAAGACAGTAAAAAAAATATCTCATACTCGCACAATCGCTTCAACTCCCAATTTGCGACGTAAACATTTTCCCATTGGAGTAGATTCCATCCTAATCTTTTAAGTAGATACCTCTCTTTATTATACGCGAAATGTTTCGTTCATTTGTTTTTACAGTGGCCTCTCCTGTGGAAGCCAGGAGAGCGGAGAGCCGAATGTGTTTTTACGTTTACCACAATTAAAGCCACTTCAGTTTGTTACTGAGCTCAGTAGCTGGGAATCTCGACTTAGATTATCGCGGGAAAGTTATTTTTGGTATCCAGTTTGAAAGAAGCCAAAAAATAAAGTAAGCTGTGATCTAGGTACATAGTTAAAATGTATCCCTTTGGGATATTTTGGTAAAAAATGTTTCAAATATTTTTTGATTTAACGTTTCAATTCTTCCGCGTCATGTCACTGCTATTGGGCATTAAAAAAAATTAACAATATTCCAAAAATTGGCAGTGATTACGGTAAAGTTATCACTTACCTATGTATTAATTTTTATCTATGTTTATTCATTAATTGATTGAAATAATTAAACCAAGCCTTCAATTATGAGATCCGTACAAAAGGTATTTATTATTATTTCAAATTTAAAATTGGATATCTAATCGGAATTAATAAGAGACTGTAACCTCCAACTTACAAAAAATATATTTAATTTGTACGCTGACAATTTACTTTTATCGTTAACTTAGTAGCTTAATAAATGGAGGGGAGGTAGTGGGCAATAATAAGCCTAGACCCCAAAACCACGGATCTCACGGCAAATTAAGTCTTTCATGGACCCAATTTCTCTTTTCATGTTCTCCCCAAGTCATGATACCTGTTTTTTGGTTAATAGAGCGATTAGCAACGGAATTACACCGCCGCTATTTTAGGGAGATTTGTTTTTTTTCGTAAACATTAAGGTCGGATTGGCTCATTTTGTTTTGTGCCATGTTTACATTTTGACGTTGTTTTTTTAAGTTTGAAGAAAGGATCGTGCCATCGGTGAATATACGCTAGAAAATAGTAACAAGTGAAAAAATTGTGTTTTTTTTTACTAATAATTGCTATATGCACAATCCGTGCATGTTTTCTACTGAAGAAAGTTTTTTTTTTCTTTTGAATTACATCTTTTTGTACAGCATATTTTAACCTGGTATAAGGAAATAGCTACGTAGAGTGTACACTATACTTGTAAAGTATGTACGAGTATGTATGTATTTGCCCAGTTATACGATACTTCCTGCTGATTTTAGGATTTCAATCATATAAGGGCGGCTCATCTTTGTATTATGGCCCGGTAAGGATATCCGTTTATATTTCGTACATTGTTTTCTATAGAAAATAATGGAATGTCATTGAGGTTTGGCGTTTCCTACACAATTGAACTATTTATAAAATTAATGTATCCTACTCGTAAAGTCGCATACATGTAAATTTTCTTCCTCTTCATACTCCTACCTAGATTCTGCCATATAAGTTGGTATACAGCTAAACGAAAGTAGCTTTTAAACATAAATTAAATGGTTTAACTTAATTCGGCCAGCAATGGATTGCGATAGGCTGATGGTGATGATGATGATAATGAATTTCATCAGTAGTCTGTTCTCACATACTCATGTAAAAAAAACTTTCCTATTAAATAATCAAGAACACAAACAGATCATAACCAAATCATGAATGGATTACGAGTACAAAGTCTAAAAGACTTCATCATCATCATCATCAGCCTATCGCAGCTCACCGCTGGACATAGGCCTCTCCTAGGGCTCCTAAAAGACTTAACTGAATTTAAATCAAAAGTCCAAAAATAGTGGACATGACAACATGTTAAAATTGAGGCTTTGTCCTTTAATCTTTATGAATTAACTTATTCCATGTGGAACATACTTTCGCCATTTCATATGTACTTCACGACGAATTTGTAATATAAATACGCCTTTTACTACGTACAATCCATAAAAATAAGTTGTACGGTTCTTGGAAAAAACAACGGGAATCGTAAAATAAGATAACGATTTTCTTCGAATTCGTCATTACTTATCGTAAATTCGATATTACATTTTGTACACGCATTGTCTCAGTAGAAAAAGTGTCACTTTGTAACTACTGACTTTATTAAGAAACTTTTTAGTGTAAGAATTTCATAAAAAAAAGATCTGTTAATATCTAGAAAATTCGTAAGTATAAGTGATTACATGAACATGTCTATTTGTAATCTTAAGGATTTGTAATGTTAAGGAATGTATTTAGTTCATGTCAACGGGGATTTTTGTAATGTAATTTTATTATTTCATTTTTATTCCGGCCCTTACACGTAGAATACAATGCCTAGTATATGTGCAATGGCAGGAGTTGCAACGTTTCATGGTTTCGTCCGCAGCTATGCTATTGTAGCGCATTTACAATAATTAACAGCGATAGGGGATTTATTAATGGATTATTCAATTTGATAATGATAAATTGATGATAATTCTGCGTGACAGAAAATGTACGCTAAGTTATGTCAGCCATCTGTCAATAAACATATTAGAAACGAATCAAACTAGTAAAACTGGATAATACGCTGGATCCTGAGATTAATGAAACTATAGAGGGCGCTAAAATACCTTTTTTTTTCTGTGGTTTAATGGTAAAATTTGACATTTAGCGTAAGAGTATCGAATATGAGTCACTAGATGGCAGAATAAGGCACCGTGTTTTTCCGTGGTTTGACAGTAGAATTACCGACATTGAGAGTAAAAGTTTTGAATATGAGTCGCGAGATGGCAGAGTCATCGCTACGCACGTGCCTATTGATATTCATTTCATCTGATGCTGGATCGTTTTATTTAAGGCCAGTTCAATCAGGTTTGCGTTTTCGTTTCATTTGTATTACAAGGGCCGAAGTTGGAACGTTCCATCGTTTCGTCCGCTCAACAATACGGCGGCGCATTTACAATGACATACAGCGATTGGGGCTTTATTTAGTGTTACAGAAAATGTACGCTAAGTTATGTCAGCTATCTGTCAATATTCATATTAAGAAATAAACAAACGCTAGATCGTTTCATTTATGGCCAGTTCAATCAGGTTTGCGTTTTCGTTTCATTTGTAATACAAGAGCCGAAGTTGGAACGTTCCATCGTTTCGTCAGCTCAACAATACGGCGGCGCATTTACAATGACATACAGCGATTGGGGCTTTATTTAGTGTGACAGAAAATGTACGTTATGTCAGCTGTCTGTCAATATTCATATTAAGAAATAAAGAAACTTATTAAACTGGCCCTAAATAAAACGCTAGATCAGGTTTACGTTTTCGTTTCATTTGTATTACAAGGGCCGAAGTTGGAACGTTCCATCGTTTCGTCCGCTCAACAATACGGCGGCGCATTTACAATGACAAACAGCGATTGGGGCGTCCCACGCTTCACAAAGGACGCTATTACGCGTCTGATTAAGGGACGAAAAATTCAATAAATTGGCGCTAACTTTCCTGCCGCTTTGTGTCGTACCGGAGGAAGGGCGAGAAACACTGCCAGCGATGCTATACCACACACTTGTGAAACCACTGTAGACAACTATTTCATGCTTTAATTACACCGCCAACTTCCAAACTCCGGACTGTATCTGTGTTATCACAACCGGAAAACATAGCATAGACACAATTTCATCAGTCCGATCCGGGATTCGAAGCATCGCATAGAACCAAGCAAAGGCTACGTTGGTCACTGTGTCATCTATCATGAAGATATCTGAGCAGCACTATGTTGTTTAATATATACCTACGGTACGGTACTAGCGGCTACTCCCGACTCCGTCCACATGGATTTAGGTGTCCACTGTCCACATCCATATGTAGTGTTTTACTATAGGTTAGAGCATTCCTCCACCAATACACTATCCAACACAAAACTAGTTTTTAATTCGAACCTAGATACCTGAAGGGTATTCCGGAGATTTGCGCGTTTAAACAAACAAACAAACTCTTCAGACTTATTATATTAGTATTGATTAATACATCAGTATTGGTATAGATTTTTGACGGAATTCCCACATAACCCCCGGTTTACCGAAGACATAAAAACATACTAAAAGAAAGTGCTTTGGTGAGGCAGTAATCTTCGATTTCAGTGGCCTCAGATCCTTATATTCTTAAGGAATTGAGCAATCTCGGAGGGCGGTAGTAAATTTCACGTTTAGAATGGTTCGGCCAAGGAAGACTTTTTATGTCATCCCCACCCGGAGATAAGCTAGACTGACTCGCTAACATTACGCCCTTATTGATTCACAATCTGTTTTTATGAATGTTATACTGCAGTTTGTGTTTTTATAGTGAAGTATGCGATAAGAAGTCCTGGATTGAAGTTGATGCCTAAATGAAAGAGTTGTTAATAATTTATGTACTTGATGGTTAGTGAACTTTGTTCTAGAAGACTGGTGATTTCGGTTTCCGTACACATAGTGTTATACAATAGGTTAAAGTCTTCCTCGACAAATGGACTGTCCAACACAATTTTTTTATTTTATTTGCACCAGTTTATAGTTCCTGAGATGATCGCGTTCAAACAAAGAATTAAACGAACAAACAAACAAACTCTGGATTTTATTAAATTAGTAAAGATAACACATAAGAGATACTCCGATTCATGAAAAATGTTTTATTTTCCAACTACCGATACGATGTATTGTTTATTACTTGTATAATGTACAAGTACACTACAATAACAAGAAAAACAAGATTTATAATATGTATTCAAGCTACAGTGTATTTTCTGAATAAGCATGAGCTTCAATGTAGAAATGTCTGTCAGGTTAATGTCATTTTACTGTCTTACATATTTTTTATGTTTAGAAAAAGCTGATATAAATGACAAAACCTCCTGTCAATTTAAATTTAAACGCTAGATTTAGAAGTTTCCGCACCCAAATTAATGTCTATCTAAACTTCAGAATCCAATGCTTCAACGGCCTTAAGTTTTAAAACTAAAAAATAGTCTATAAACGGGGCGAATTCTTCTCAGATTTCTTCCTAATTAGTCAGGCGAAGTTTGACTTCGAGGCGGGCACGTAATCAATTAGAATGTTTTTTAATCCTGCGAGCTTTGGCCCTGGCCGTCAGGTTTTTGGCCGCGCGTTTAAAAGTGCAATTTGTTTCACTTGCTGGCAACTTTTTGGCCGGCAGCTTTAGGGTTTTACGGGATGGAAAAAGGGCTGGAATTCACTTGACTACAGATTATGTTTAATGTGCAGTGATCGTTTGTTGCGTTGGATGAAAACAGTTGGCCTTGGAGGTCTCTTTTGGTTGTTAACATGTTTGTTTGATGTTATTTTTGGCATTGCATTTACATTGGCTAAAAGTGTGGCCTTTTTTATCTTTTTCTTGCAGTCATGATTTAATGGAAGAAATAAGTCCTTCATTTACTTCATGTTTTGTGTTCAAGATGTTTAAGTTATTTTACTAAAACTATTTTAGAATTAATTAATGACGTTTTCATCAAGGACTCAGCGGCCAATTTCACTAACGTTAATTCCTTGTAACTGAGCATTAATTTTGGCAAAAACTTAGCAAAATAATTTGTTTTCAACCCCACACGCCAATATCTCTTTCAAGTGCGACTGTCCAATCATTTGTGCCACGGATGCAACCTTTACCCAGTTGATATAACATACATAAACTTATAGCTAGTTATTATACAGAAGGGCACTCCGTCAAAATATGAACATGGCCATCTCAGTAAGTGTTTTATCAGTCCAAATTCGCATCGGGCCGTATCCGACCGAGCGGTGGTTAGCCCGAGACGTGATCTGATTACTACTCGCGCAAACAATTTTATGACACCATTTATGATGTATTATACGTTCAGTGCCCGGGCAGGGCTGTCTACTGTCCAACGAATGCTTCTTGTATTCTTGTGTAGTGCGATGAATAGTTTTATTCGGCAGGAACAACAGCTCTGTAGCCTGGTAGTAAGAGCGCCGCTTCACATGCGTGAGGTCGGCGGTTCAAATTCGGTCAAGCTCTGGATTATCAAAAATCTATGTGCGTAATTTCATATCAGCTGTACGGTGAAGGAAAACATCGTGAGGAAACCTGCACACTCCGAGAAAGTGTGTAAAATGGAGAAAGCGATCAGGCAAACCACTCTATTAAAATTGCCAAGAGAGTTGTTGGGTGTTTCATTACATACAATGATCACGACCCTCAGTACCTAATGAGGAATACGACTCAAGGAAGCAAGGATTCGGTAGGAGCTTTAGTATGGCCACGGTGCTTGTTGTTCAAAGGTATTATCATATTTGTATATTCCAATTGATGGAGATCAGACTAAACCAACGGTTTAACGTGCTTCTAAGTTTTCAGTGTCACGATTTCTATTCGAATAATGAACTTCTCACTTCAATCAATCAATCAATCAATCAGCCTATTGCCGTCCACTGCTGAACGTAGGCTAACTTCTCACTTATTAAAATCGTCCCACACAAATTCATCGATTCTAATTAAAACAGCTTTTCTTGTAACATCACATCAATGATTAAAAAAAATGCTGCTTAGTTAATTTAAACTAGTACATTGACCTTGAGGCCCTAGCCTAGTCTTCTGTCAACCCTAGTGCTATATCAGGCCAGTCCCCATACAGAACCGTAAATTATAATCGAAAGGAGGCGAGCTCTCGAATCGCCAAAAACGTGGAAATTATTACTATACCCTGTCAGTGTTGCCGCTTGCTATATTTTATTTATACTCTTTACGAGTGTTGCCAGCCATAAAAAGTTTTAGTGGGTGCTGTAAAAGGACCGTTTTTTTTAACTCTATGGTGATAGGCTGGGGTATGGGGTGTTTTATTAAATAAATCGGTGGTTGCTTGTAAAGTGTCGTACAGGACATAAATAAATTGTGTGATGTCTTGTTTCTCCACTTGGTTTATACAGTTGCCTTTCTTAATAAAGCAGGATGTGTTTTCCTCCATAAATGAATGCACGCGGGAGTTATTACTTGTTAATTGAAGATATTTAATAAGGTTGAAATGATTTTTCATAGAAATATGCTTAAGTTTCCAAAAGAAAGGTATAGTTAGTAGACAAATGATGATCAATTTATAATATTCAAAACATTTAATCTATTGCAATTAATAAATCTGAACCTTGACGTGAGAATAGGTTCTTATTTTCTTTCATAAAATACCTGCTTCTCCGTACACAGGTATCCTAGGCATCCAAAAAGCGAACCACACAAACAAGTGATACCTATCGCTCAGCCGATATTGAAATGAGATTGCGGTAGCCGCGCCAAACGGCATTTATAAGCGCACGGATAGTTTACAGTGTAACCGAATGTACCTGCGAGTGTCTGCGCAATATCCGCCCCCAGCTCATATCCGCTGCTCGCTCCGCGTCTTTAGCGAGTGGTGTGAGGCATAAGCGGTAGCGGGTTACATAGCTAATGTTGTGGCAATGGTTGAGAATTGAGAAAGTTACAATGGCATTAATAAGCGCACGGATAGTTTACAGTGTAACCGAATGTACCTGCGAGTGTCTGCGCAATATCCGCCCCCAGCTCATATCCGCTGCTCGCTCCGCGTCTTTAGCAAGTGGTGTGAGGCATAAGCGGTAGCGGGTTACGTTACAGTAGTCAATCAAAAGCATTTCGGGTCATTTATAAGCGCACGGATAGTTTACAGTGTAACCGAATGTACCTGCGAGTGTCTGCGCAATATCCGCCCCCAGCTCATATCCGCTGCTCGCTCCGCGTCTTTAGCGAGTGGTGCGAGGCATAAGCGGTAGCGGGTTACATCGCTGAGGTAGTCATAATGGTTGAGTAATATGAAAGTTTCACTGGAATTTATGAGCGCACGGATAGTTTACAGTGTAACCGAATGTACCTGCGAGTGTAGCTCATATTCAATGCGTGCTCCTTGTTCCAAGCGAGTGGTGCGAGGTATAAGCGGTAGCGGATAACGCTTGTTGTGATAAGATACGGGAATGATTTGGTCACCGCTGGCTTTAACACTTAATCTTATTCTGAGTTATGGATATATTTTTTGAGATCGAATAATCATAAGCATCTAAATCCGCTGTTCGCTTGTAAACCAGACCGCGTGGTATGACAGGTAGGCGCTCGATATTAAGACGGAGGCGTCCCGAGCGGACCGCACTCGCAGGATATAACATTTGCGTGCGATAGTGCCTCTGACAGGCTTTTTGTAAATCACCCGCCTCCCGGCTCTGGCCAATTCTATCTTTTCCTCCGGGTAGTGGGTTACGTACGTTACAGTACTCAGTCAAAAGCATTTTGGGTCATGTATAAGCGCACGGATAGTTTACAGTGTAACTGAATGTACCTGCAAGTGTCTGCGTAATCCACCCCATGCTCATATCCGCTGCTCGCTCCGCGTCTTTAGCGAGTGGTGTAAGGTTTAAGCGGTAGCGGTTAACGTTTATGTCGCTATGATAGGGGCCGGATGAGGTCAACTGTAGCTTTCACTTATGACCTTACTCTGTGCTGTTACGAATATAAGTATTGACAGCGATCGTATCATCAATTATCAAAATCCGCTGTTTACTCGTAAATCAGACCGCGTGGTATGACAGGTAGGCGCTCGATATTAAGACGGAGGCGTCCCGAGCGGACCGCACTCGCAGGATATAACATTTGCGTGCGATAGTGCCTCTGACAGGCTTTTTGTAAATCACCCGCCTCCCGGCTCTGGCGAATTCTCTCATTTCCTCCGCTTATTTGTTTAGATAACATCGGAGCGATTGGAAAAAAATGTACGCCGTATATATTTTTTTTCGCGAATGTTTATCTTTGAGATCTGACGTGACATGTCGGATGCCGGCTTTTGTTTTGATGCTTTCGGCTGGGAAAATAAAATGCTTCGGAGGATACGTCGATAAGGGATGGATGGAGCGAAGTTGATGTTTATAGATGAATTGGTTATTGTAGTCCATTTGAGTTAAGATGATCTCTGTGACAGGTACCTATACTTCTTTTATAAAAATGAACTTTATTTCAAGGCATGTAGCTATGATTCTCCATTTGGGTTCTTAATGAATAGTGTCGATTTTTCCTTGATCCGTCGACTGTCACCGGGATCATCACTACATAGTATAAAACAAAGTCGCTTTTTCTGTCATGTTGTATGTTGTATGTCCCCATGAACGCTTAAATCTTTAAAACTACGCAACGGATTTTGATGCGGTTTTTTTTTAATAGATAGAGTAACTCATGAGGAAGGTTTTTATGTATAATATCATCCATTAAATAGTGGACAAGTACCACGAGCGAAGCCGGGGCGGGCCGCTAGTCCTAAATAAAATGGACTATACGTAACCGTCATGTTCAGCGCTCAAAACATTAAAGATTGTGCAAAGCTATCTAAGACACTTAGTTGTTAATCAAAGATGTAATCATCATCATCCTAGCGCCTCTCCCGGTTGCATCCTCGGCCATTGCCTTGGAGCCCAGGGTACGCTGCGACTATGATCCTGAATTGACATGCCTGGTTATTACAATGGAGCGACTGTCGTCTGACCTCCGTAACCACAAGGGAAACCAGACCAGTTGGATCATAGTCGGGACCAACGGCTTAACGTGCCTTCCGAAGCACGGAATCATCATTCTTATCGGACAATCAGGTGATTCAAGCCTGCAATGTCCTAACCAAACTGGGAAAACCAACACAAAGTGAAAGTGTTCCCCGCGGGATTCGAACCCACGACCTCCGAGTACGTAGTTTTTGAGCACAGCGCTCTAACCACTACACCACGGAGGCAGTTTCAAAGATGTAATGACGTAGGTAATGTGAACGCAATCACAAATGAAAACCACCAAAATATTCTAGAAGCTTAATTTTGTATCTATTACTAGTATAATAAAGCTAAAGAGTTATTTTTTTTGTTTGAACGCGCTTATTCTAAGAACCATTGGTTCGGATTGTTAAATTATTTTTACGTAAGTTAGTCGAAAACAGTATAACAAAATGTGTTTGGAAACCGAATTCCACGAGGATGGAGTCACGGACGGACGCTAACGTAGTAGGTAATAATTAAGCTTAAAACTTATAATAGCTAGTTTGACAAATCCCGTTCCCTTTTACCCACTGTTTTATTGAGCCAAGCACAGGTTATGTACTAAGGAAAAGTTTCCAAGCATAGTCGTCATAGAAATAAAAATCCTTAGCATTTTGTCCGTTTTGCGTTTTGTCCGGGAGATCACAGGAATAAATTCCTTTCACTCAAAGTGGTTTGAATGTGAAAATTCCTGTCCTATTCGACTGTCCACGTTTACAAAAGTTTGGTCCACGGTATAAACAAAGTCAAAGTCAAAGTAGTTTATTTTGCAATTTGGTTTCTTTTTCACGTCATACCTTTTTTACCTACTAGCACTTTGTGGATATTTTTTTTAACGAATATGAGATGTTGTTTATGAGACTTATCATCATCGAAGCGCTTATCCCGATCACATTCTTGGCCATACCTCGGAGCTCAGGGTACGCAACGACTATGATCGTGGATTTAAAATCCTTCTGCTATAAATACGAGAATAACCGCTGATTTGCAAAATACACAGTTGAAATTGCCCAAGGTCACTCACCTTTGAAGACCAGCAGGTCTAATCAATGAAGCACTCACGCGAACCGTAATTCATTAAACAAATTAATCGCCTGGTTTAAGCCACGACTCCCCACGAAGGACGAACGCGTAAACCTTTTACTGTCTATCATCACTACGCAACTCAGCCGGCACTGTTACCCTTCAACCTTATTCATACTAGCAGGAGAGCTCAAATTAGTGTGGCAAAAGTTCAAGTGACAGAAAATCCTCTTTTGTTTTCATCGCAAATGTAAAAAAAGTAACGCGTTTCTGCTTTGCTAAAACAAACTCTAAGTTCCAGGATATAGAGTCCTGCATTACCGAAAGCCAGGATTAGTTTTGCAAATTGTTTATTACGGCGAATAGGAGAAATACAGCGGGATACGATGTTTAGGGCGCAATTAAGTGGACCTACATACATTGGTTTTAATGGCCGGCATTACTGTACGACTTCTGGTATTACTTCATGTGGTCAAATGTTTTTGTGAGGGGAACACTTGTGTTAGAGTTCTGCAGATCGTTGGGTAAGTACTTAGGGAAACAACAGATCAATGGAGGTGGTAATTTTCTCTCTATTTATATAATATTTTGTTTGATGACTAGCAAATTAAACAAATAAATCATATTACAAAAAAACGCAGTTATGCAATCCACAGTAAAACTCCGTCAATTCTTACACGTCACTTTATATAACATTACATGCACAGTTATTTTTTAACTATCGTGAAGTAAAGTACATCAAGCGTCATCTATTGGTCCTAAGCGGAACTTCCTATAGAAACCCTTCTAGGTATCCCGAGTCGTTGTTTTGAGGCGCTCACTTATTTATTTGATTTACCGTAATCTGATAAATGAGCCGTCTTCTTTTCTTAAAAAAGCAAAAAAAGTTTACTTTACATCCAGCTTATTCAACGTACATAGTTTTTTTACTACTATGAAGTAAAGCATAGCTAGCGCCATCTATTAATCCTAACTGGAACTAAAGATCACAGCGCTTTAACTCAAGCTTTAAAGAAATCCGTCGTCAGATATTCCGAACAAAACGCGTGATTGCCGACGGTCGCTCACTTATTTATCTGATTCTCGGCAATCTGATAAATCCGGCTTCCTCTTTCAAGAGTACATATTTCTGGAATTCCGGTTCATCTTTATTGAATAGCGGCGAGCTGCGTGAAAGACTGCGCCAGACTTGTTGAGTCACCTGGCTTTTAATGTGCTGCCGGAGGTTTAGGGCTGGCGAGAAGGCAGTTGAGGAAAATCGATATGTCAAAGGATGTCGCTATTTTATTTTTTGTTTTTCACGACTGGATGATGACGGTCTTAAATGGGGAATATGCACGTGACTTAAATATGGACAAAATATTTTTTTTTGTAACATTTATTGCTACCGAAAACACACTGTACAATTATTTTTAGAATTTATTTTAATTTAATAATGAAAATTAATCATCAAAAAGTGGCTGTTTTGATATTACCGCGCAAATTTTCGAAACGCAACACTATTGGTGGAACAAGATTTGACGTCAGTTTTACACGAGACGTCTGCTGTCAACAAGCTATTATTTGTATGGTTTCTTTTTTGAGGAATAATTGTTATTGTATAGTGCCGCTGTTTTTATCTTAAGTTAATAGTTTTATGTGTTTAAAGTATTAATTAATTGTGAAGAAGGACTTAGAGAACGACTGAAACCGGTTTCGTAAAAGCGCAGTCGCATAATCTTCCGAAAATCGACGTGTTTATGATGGCCACGTATTTCGCTTCAAATCCAGATTATAAGTCTGCTGAACTCAGAGGAGTAAAAGCTGCGAGGTAAATTAGTTATAGTATGTATATATTTATTTGATAAATGATCGTTTACATGGTTTTGTAAACATATATTTGTACTAGCGGCCGCCCGCGACGCCGTCCGCGTGGATTTCGATTTCCGTAATATTTTTTTACGACCTCACATTAGAAACCTCAAAAATTGTAGCCTATGTGTTATTCTGATGTATAAGCTATAGCCTATGTCTTATTCTGATGTAGGAGCTATATTGTGGTAAAGTTTCATTCAAATCCATTCAGTAGTTTTTACGTGAAAGAGTAACAAACATCCATACATCCATACTTACAAACTTTCGCCTTTATAATAGTACCTAGTAGAATATGTATTTTACTTTTTTAATATCCTTACGTACATTGAAATGATCTTCACAACAGTAATAAATATAATAATACCCTCCGGCCGTGTTCGGCCATGGCGGCCGATCTTACGATCAGCCAGGTACGCAGGATATATTACAGTGCACAAGTGAGTGCGCAAGCACAGGTGAACTCCCAATTCCTTCACTCTCATAATTGGGTGGGAAAGCAATCTGACACGACCGTAGAGAGATCAGGCGCAGGACCAACGGCTTAACGTGCCTTCCGAAGCACGGAGGAGCTCGAGATGAAATTTTTCGGTCACCCATCCGATGACTGGCATCTGCGAACGTTACTTAACTTTAGCAACCGCAGGCCGAGTGCGCTAACCACTGTGCCATCGAGCACACCAGTTTAAACAGCTCAAACAAGATACATTGTATCTTCTCATCGCCTTGCACCACTTTTTCCTTAGATTTTCACCTTTCGGCATAAGGAAATACACTTTGTCAGGTGCAGTGTTGATGTTATTTGGACACATAGGAACGACATAATGTTTATAATATGGTTTTTTGTACTTTTCCATGGTAATTAAGACGATATTCACTCACTTTATTTATTTATTGGTAATTTTGTAAACCAAACACTTTGCTGTTGACATCGAACTCGTGTAATGGTGACGTCACGCACAAGCGCGCCAAAATGGCCGCGTTTGAATTGATCGCGATTTTAATATTTAATTTTTTGCATAATAGTTTATATTTTGGACGTGATATTTTTGTGTTTGGTAATGTAATAACTAGTAGAAACATATAAACGATTAAAAAAAAATCATGCATATTCCCCATTAGTTATAGAAGACAGATAGTAATGAATAAAATTGAAGTTTAACTTCTCGAGCTTAAAGGCAAATTATGCATAATACTCGTACATATTCGAATATCACTGTATATTTTTTGGGAAACTTAACAGTATAAAAGAAGATAAGCATGAGCTTCTACCAGTTACGAGCGGTAAGCATACCGTCGCTCATAAAAATACAGGTTCTATTTGCGTAGGGGCATGGAGGGATATATTTATAAATTGATGTTTTCTTACATTCACACCTTCATTAACAACCAAGGTATCAATAAAATTGTTTGACCTTATTCTCAGACACTTTAGCTCATCTTTGCAGCAGTGGCAGCCCTACTGCAGCCGTGCAGCAGATTACCGCGCAGACAAGCCGCTCTAACGACCGACACCTCGCTGTTTGCTGCCCGGTCGTTACACGTGTACACTTTTATTTACTAGCACTTGGCATACATAGACAAAAAAAATCTTTTGTTCCAGACATCAATTGTAAACTAAGATAGCTATAGTATAGGTGCTAGGGAACGATCGGATAATCAAACTTTAATTCTAACTCTCCCTAAGCCAGTTTTCCAAGGGAGCGTACCATATTGTATTTGTTTATTTCTAGGAAGTTTACAGTAACTAGATAAAATACTTAAGATATATGAAAATGACCATGCTAATAAGAAGTCTTCACCTATAAGCACGACAATAAATCATAAGCCCGTGGCTGATACACTTGCTAATTGGTATCCAATATATATGTATCTATCACGATTGCTCAAAAAAAACCAGGCATGAGTTAAGGGCTTACGTAAGCTAGTTACGGTTACCGATTGCCTAGCTACAAACAAGGCTTATAAATTATAAATATTATGCCTTATAATTATAACGTATTTTGTGTCTTTTACATACATTATGATGTTATTTAGACAATTTCGCAGACAGGAAAGTCATCAATAAAATTCTCATTATACACTAAAACGATAAAATTATCTAAGATAAACGCTTAGTTTTTGTTCCAGTAAAAATGTCAAACAGGAAAAAACAGTAATTATTTACCACTAAACCGAGTTTAATGGCCGCCTGACGAAATTTCCTAATAAAAACGAAATTAATCGCGGTTGGTTTTTTGCGTGGAAATTAAAATGTCGCCGGGCGCCTAACGGGCGGGAAATAAAAAAAATCCAGTCCTTATTCTGTTGGCAATTTGGGAAATGGTTTCTAAACTGTATACTGTTGATTACGTGTTACCGTCATCAATCGAATAACCAGGCTAGTCTATTCAGGGTCATAAAAGTTGACGGGCCCGTTGGTCTAGGGTTCAGAGACCCTGGCTACAAAACCAAGAGTCGCAGGTTCCAATCCCGCTAGGGACAAATGTTTGTGTGATGAACATCGGCATTTGTACTCAGGTCATGGATGTTTAAAAAAGTATATTTAAGTATGTCTATCCGTTCCCTAGTTTCCATAGTACAAGCTTCGATTATTTTTAGTTTGGAGCTAGGCAATTGGTGTGTTACTGTTAGTACAAAGAATTTATTTATTTATTTATTTATAGTCGCAGAGTACCCTGGTAGGCCAGCCAAGATGCCACTTTGCCGATTATATTCGCCAACGATTTCGTAGCGACTTATATCTCTATCCCGATCACAGAGATACTTCGTATGCGGGATGGCAATATTAGTCGAAGCGATGACGATGGAAGCGTCAACTTGGCTAGTCCGATCTGGACTTCGAAGCTGAGAGAGGATGCAACCGGGAGAGGCGCTAGGAAGGTGATCAGGTGATGATTCGTGTTTTCATCGCTTATTATAACGTGAATCTCAAATTCTATGTTCTTTTACGTAATCAAAACAACACACAGGGAGAAATGTTCACTTAGTGTTTGATAAGTACGAAAATTTTGCTATAATTGTACATAGGTTATGTAATTTATTTTACATAACATCCCCAGGTCTCATTTTAGACTTAATCACAACTGAAAGTTATGAAACATTTGAACATGATTAATTTTATTTATGTCATATCTAACAATTGGTTATTCCAACGTCTGACCATCACAATTAGTTTTACAAAAAAAAACAATAATCTCGCTTTACGAGTCTCAATGTTTTTTCCAACAAACGTTCAAGTTAGTTTTATGGAATGATTCGTAGTAAGATATTAACTTTACCTATATTATTCGTCATAAAAACACGCACTGATTATGTCGGAATTACTTCTCCATACTTCCTTATACGAACTATTTTTAGTGATCGTCAATAGTGTTGCCAGATCTAAGTCGAATGAAATTGGGATAATATTATTATAGTTAAAATATTTTTTGACATTCACACCAGGATTTGAATATTGTTTATGACAATAAACATTTTTCGTTGACAAAAAAACGCTTGAATTAATCTGTTTCACTGTTTCTTATGAAAGCTGAATTAAAATTCTGATAAAAAGTAGATGCATATATTAAAAAAAACACATCATCACGTACATTGACCTGACTCCGTGTGTTACAGATACCAGAATCAAAAGTGGTAAAAAGGTATTAAAACATCCATAACACATGTGTTTAAGCGATTCACGGAGTCAAATCAATATGCATGTAAAGTTGTGAGATATTTATTCATTTATTACTAGTTTTTACTCGCGGTTTTTCCCGCGTTGTCAAGATTACAGCGGGAGCGTATAATCGGGATAAAAGTATCCTATCACTTTATTCAGCGCATACCCTGCCTTTATACCAAACACATCAAAATCCGTTCAGGAGTTTCAGCGTCATTGACGGACAAACATCCAAACAAACTTTCACATTTATAACATTGGTATGATTAATTTATTTCAGTGATAAAACCTTCAAAGTGCAGCCATATTTCTGCAATATCTTCTGTTTGCGAGCCTTATTTCAAGTGTACTGGCTCCCACATTAATATTTCCAGCATTGCCCTTTGGATATTATTAATGGGAGCATTCATTTAGGAGGTAGGAAATCAATATGGAAGCATCCATATTTATGGCGGGAGAATTCACCTGCGGCCGAAATACATATTTACTGAGAAACTTATCTGCCTACTTGATAACAATAATTATAAGTATAAAAGACTATATACTTATAGAATTTCAAAATTAAATCATACTTAAAAAGTTTTTTGTTTTTTTGTTTTAATTTTAACGGATGGCAAAGGAACAAGAGGGTCACCTTATGGTGAACGGTCACCACTGCCCATGGTCATCACTATAGTTGTAAAAAACCCGTTAGCTACCGTTAAATAACCAAATTTTTGGTTAGCTACCGATAAAATGCAGTTGTTAACGGTTAGTTATCTGACAGTGACAGCTAAAAAGGGTATAGTTTTTTTCCTTTGTGAAGAGAAAATCGATATTCAAAAGATAAATAAAATTCATTTTAGATGTTATCCTACTACCTAATCCTACTAAGATTATAAATGCGAAAGTTTGTAAGAATAGATGGATGGATAGATGTCTGTTACTCTTTCACGCAAATACTACGAAACGTAAATGTTAAATTATATGTCGCTTTAATTTATAATTGCGTCTAATATACAATCTATTACTATTATTATTATACAAACACTTATTTACATCTATCGGAATCTAGTGGAATTTAACCGTAAAATGCATAAAATGCGGGTTATTAACCGTTTTTAACGAAAAATGCATATTTACCCGCACGGTTAAAATCGTTAATAACCGGCGTCGCATCTATAGTCATCACCAAGGGTCGCAGATGCGTTGCCTGCCTTTAACACCCCATTCCCTCCGCAACTGAGCTATGGCGACCATACTCACCAGCAGAAATATAGCACAGCAGTTACGATGTGCTACTTCACTGTGGTCTTCCGTAACGCGGATGTACTTTCCCAGAAGAGCGGCTCATCCAAGTGAAAGTTTTACTATGTTCTACATCTCTCAAGATTTCAGGATTTTCAATATTCATTAGTTGCTTGTCTACGATGGTCTAGTGAAAGTATAAATCTAGCTACAAACTAAGGCAAGTTTGCCTATAGAGGAAGAGCGAATACGAAAAGGCTCAGTCACATACATTTTCGTGTAATGGAAATCAAACCAACGACCTCTTCTAACAGTCCTTTACAATATCCCAATTTCCTTCATTATATCCTTATTTTACACCAAACCATGGCGACACCAATCATAGGTAAGCAATAACAAGTAACACATCGTCTCCGTTGTTTGTGGTCAGGTCAATCGTAAACGAGAACTTGGGTAATAGGTAATGGGTAATTGGTAATAGGTAACAACATGTCCGGTGGGTAAATAGCATCGGGGCTCCATGATGGCAGATATGAAGAGCAATGTACCGCGAGAGAACTGCGAATCATAAAATAGTTTTGGACAGTCGCGTAGAGAACACTGTCTTGACTTTAATTATAAAGGAAGGACGTTTTGACTTTGTATGTATGAAGGGAGTAATCTTCTTTATTTTTTTCTAATCCACACTTTTCTAGAAGGAATATATTTGAATATGGTTTAAAAAAAGACAATTCTGTTTATAAAAAAAATATAAGTATAATATACAACCTACGTATCTGAAGAGAGTCAATGTTTTACTTGTGTAAGAATGCAGTAATAACAAAAAGTATAAACTTCAATAAATTGCTTTGCAGCCTTTTCGGTACATTTACTCATTTTTGAGCACAAAATGTTCATTGTGATAAAGACAGACATTATTCTTCTATCTGCATTTTGGCGATACACCTCACAAATCACACAAAAACTACGTTACCTATGTGTGTAATTTTTGGTAGCAATTTATGTGTAAATGAGTCTGCATAAATTTCAGAAGTTAGCATCCCAATTGTCATTGCAAACGAATTGGGGTGCACATTTTTGATCACGAAAACCTCACTTTGATAACCTTACCCGAATAACCAAAACGACTTCTGTAGCCGAGTGTACCTAATTTTCCGCTCTACAAATGTCAATCGTACAGCATAAGCGGCTAATTTCCTGCCGACTGTACGCCGTCGTGGCTGCGCAAATATCGCTACAGAGACAAATGGGAGGGAGGAAGTTTTTTAATCATTGCCGATAGACAGATTATTCGGGGGGAGTAGCAAAACTCAAAAGCTAATCATAGATATATGTACTTTTTGTTATAATTACATGTCCGACTTTGATTAATGTCGCTTGAGTGAGTTGACGAATAAAGCATAGACCTAATCTGTAATAGAGTAATGCGAGCATGAAAATTCATACACAAATAATAATTAGTTCTACAAGGAGTTTTAACAATGGTCCTAGCCGCTTTGAATTGCGACAAACTCGTTAGTTATTCAGTTTAGTATTGTTATAGCTTTCTTTTATTTTCATTTCAGTGTTTTATTTTATTTGTTTTTGGTGCAACTAAAGCGATCTCGTATTTCTTGCATCAAAATTTTAGTGACATTCGTCTTTATAAGAATGAAAGTCTTTAAACCTAATCTAGTTACTGTGTCATAAAGATTTTTTTAAAGGAAATTTTAATATCACGACTTTGAAAATATATATCCGACATATACCAAAAACCTCAAAGTTACTTTCTACATCAATTTAATCCAGAGCTTAAGTCAGAATTGGAACGAACTTAATATTTTTTCTCTGAAAGCATTTTATAACTGAAAGCTAATAAAAGGTTCTGAGATAATTCCCTTAAGTTTTAGAAGTCGAATACTTCGATGGTCTAGCGCTTGAAGTACTTATGAAATAATTTCAATGACTTAGGGGTTTTGCCAAAATAATAGACTTACTGCCCTTTTTTGGGCAGTTACCCACTAACCCACCGTTCTAAATGGGCAAGGATAAGAGATGCCCTTATGAAAATAAATTACTTATGAATATAAATAAAAAATACTGATGCGTATTTATTTATTTATTTACACATTCTTAGAACTGTTTCTGGTCTAAATTGCTCTGACTCTGTGATTACCCTCTTCATTAGTAGCTATGTTAAGCGTAGTTTTAAACATCTTAATCACAAAGGTATTACAAATCTATACTACGACAAATAAAAAAATTGGCCAAGTGCGAGTCGGACTCCCGCACTGAGGGTTCCGTATAAATTCTATTTTTGCAGTATTAAAAAACTACTGAATAGATTTCGTTCGAACCAATTTTCGTTGGTAGTTTTTATGGTAATGTACATTATATAATTATCTCAGTTTTATCATCCTCTTATTTTAGAAGTTAGAGGGGGGGGACACACTTTTTTCCACTTTGGATGGGTCTGTCACGCAAAGTATTCACTTTAGAAAAAAGTGATACTAGAAACCTCAATATAATTTTTAAAGACCTATCCATAGATACCCCACACGTATATGTTCAATGAAAAAAAATATTTCGAGTTTCAGTGCTGACTATGGGGACCCCCCACTTTTTTTATTTTTTTTTTCTATTTTCGTGTGAAAACCTTGTTGCGGTTCACAGAATACATCCACTCACTAAGTTTCATCAGTATAGTACTTATAGTTTCGGAATAAAGTGGCTGTGACAGACTGGCGGACAGACAGACAGACAGACAGACAGACAGACATGACGAATCTATAAGGGTTCCGTTTTTTTGCCATTTTGGCTACGGAACCCTAAAAAGCTGGAGAGGATGTTTGTTTGTTTGTTTGGATAAGCTTATCTCAGGAATTACTGGTTCGTATTGAAAAAATACGTTGTAAATATTGCACACAAATATCGGCACAGTGCGGGGATCGAACCCACGACCAAGTATCGTCAGGTATCAATGTAGATGAAAAGCATCGACCACTGAATCGGCAAGAAACTCGATAGTTAATCTTTTCAATCGCCACAATCTCTTACCATTAGGTAACTACGATCTTGTTTGCTAACAGAATGCGACATAAAAAAAAGCAGGTTAATACTTTACTTTAGAAGTAATATCTAACAATTTTACTACTGGCAAAGTAATTTAAAGGATCAAGTGATTCGTTACGAAGTTATGACGCGAGGCCATTAGGCGAATGATTCCGCGCGTTTACGGTTGTATGTATGGGCAGGGGTCGTAAACTTTTTGTATGGAGTATAAAGTTGTTTGCGCGATTTGCTATGTACCGAGGCGGGTTTAATTTTTTTTATTGTTCGGGGAGGGCTGTGCGACCTTTTTCGGTGTACGTAAATGCTGGCCGTTTAAATAATTTGTTAGTCATTTGACTGGTTGTTAGCGAATATTGTGAGTCGGTCTAATATTTATTTTTTACTAGCGGCCATCAGCGATTTCGTCCGCGGGATTTCAGATGCCTTTTTTGCAATGAAAGGCAACCTTTGTTCTTAGGGTCTGAAGATTGTCTGTGCCAAATTTTGAGAGGTTTAAGCGGGAAAACGTATCAGACAGACAGACAGACAACCAGATAGACAGAGTTACATTCACGTTTATAAAATTAGTAGGTAAAGATTAGTAAGGATAAGGATGGTTTGATGGCAAGTAGTACCTACAAGAGTTGTGGATTTTAATAAAAATGAAATCTGGACGATCGGAATACCTTGTGGCTGGGTGTTATGGTTTATTTTAATACTTATTACAATTGTTACGAGAGCCTGGAGATCTGTATGGCAGGTTTACAAACCTAGTTCAGACACCAGTTAGGATTATATTCTTATCTTGTAAAACTATAGGTACAATTGTTCATTTAGATGCATGATTATTATATAAGTATAGAGACCACCTTCCATTCTCTCACACTTTATAGGATTAAAGTCTTAACTGCTAAGATGAAGTACAGTTATTACAATCACATTTACAAATAGGTAACAATAACATTTACATGTCGCATTCGGAGCCAGACGGCCGCGGCATTTGGCGGCGAGAGCAAAGGCGGTAGTTTGTAATCGTCGCAGGTCGTAGCGTCGCCTCGAACCTAGGACCGTGGCTGAGGTACAAGCGGGTTATAAGTCAATAACGCAAACTTTACGCGTGAGGTCGTTAGTTAAAACCATGTCTGGCTTCTCAATGACATAGTATGCGACTTAAAGAAAACGCAGAGATTTAAAAAAAAAGCTTTGTGTTTGTTTCCAAGTAAATTATGGCGATTAAATTAAGAACAGGGATTGAAATCTTATGAAGAAAATATATAAATATGAGTTCTTAATTTTTTTTCAGTTGGACAATTTAGACGGACGCAATGGCAGGTACCATCTGCCCATGTTGGGCAGCTGCATTTCCCGTTTCCCTACTGCGGTCACCAACCCCGCCTGTCCGTCGTGATGGCGGAAGTCACTATCATTTGGGGGTGGAAACATTAAAATGATATAGGCCTACGTCCAACAGCTTGATAACGATGATTCAACTGCCTCTCAACTTTGAGGCGAGGCGATTCAATATGCTCTACGCTGCTGGACAAGCCACGGTGGTACACAGGCTGCATTCAGGCCACGTGAGGCGTGAACGCGCGTCAGTCCCGTCCAGCCGACATCTCGCCATAACTGATTTATGCCCGGTCTTTTGCTTTATTTTACTCGACACGTTCAATTACTTGGAGAAATGCTGTCAAGGATTTTGGGTGGGATTTTGAGTTCGGATTGCGATGGACACCATATTTTGTTTAGAATAGAGATAGGCCAAACTTTGAAGTGTTAATGTCAATAATAAATGAATCAAACAAAAACACAATTTTCAAACAAATTATGATCCAGTTTCCACATGGACTCTAGTAAAAAAATGCTTATAATTTGGTGGATTATTCGCTTTACGAAAATTCAAAACACATTAAATGGAGATATTCCAATGTTTTATATTGTCGGTTCATATATTGAACTAGAAGCCGCCCGCGATTCGTCCCCGTGGATTTCGGTTTCCGCACAAATTGTGCTATATCATAGCTTAAAGCCTTCCACTCCACGACAAATGGACTACCTATCTAAAACGTTTTTGTATTCGTTCCAGTAGTTTCTAATATTAACTCGTTAAAACAAATAATCAAACAAACTCTTTAATATGTATTGTAGTAGGAACCGTAAGGTTTAGTCCTTGCTTCTGCGACACACCCGGTCTGACCACAATCGGTGGCTACGTCGTAGCTGTTCGTAGTAATAGGACGCTGCTACGAATATCGACTACGACGTCTACGAAACTGTTGCGTCGTAGTTTTACCACAGGTTTCACTAATTTCACATCTAGAATAACTCTAGCTCAACACAAAAAAAAAACTTTTTCAATTGTTTCATTTCAGATTATTATGTACTTTTGAATGCACCATAAAGTCAGATTTCAATAGTTTTGAGTTCCATTAGTCTTTTCTTAAGTGTGCGTTATGTATGCTTGTCGAGTATTAGTAAACAGCTTACAATAGGGATAATAAAAAATTACTATTGAACAATGATCGGAACGACACAGGTTTTATTAGGATGCGACTGTACACTTTGAAAACAAAATATTAATTTACTTCGGTTATTATTGATGTGGCTTGTAAATACTATATATTTGACAAAAGGGTTTGAAAAACATGTGGGTTTGGGCTTAATCTGGGATAAAACCGGTTTTTAGGGTTCCGTAGCCAAAATGGCAAAAAAACGGAACCCTTATAGATTCGTCATGTCTGTCTGTCTGTCTGTCTGTCTGTCTGTCTGTCTGTCCGCCAGTCTGTCACAGCCACTTTTTTCCGAAACTATATGTACTATACTATTGAAACTTGGTGAGTAGATGTATTCTGTGAACCGCAACAAGGTTTTCACACGAAAATAGAAAAAAAATTAAAAAATGGGGGGTCCCCATAGTCAGAACTGAAACTGAAAATATTTTTTTTCATTGAACATATACGTGTGGGGTATCTATGGATAGGTCTTTAAAAATTATATTGAGGTTTCTAAGCTCATTTTTTACTTAAGTGAATACTTTGCGTGACAGACTCTTCCAAAGTGGAAAAAAGTGTGTCCCCCCCTCTAACTTCTAAAGTAAGAGGATGATAAATCTGAAATAAATATATAATGTACATTACCATAAAAACTACCAACGAAAATTGGTTCGAACGAAATCTATTCAGTAGTTTTTTTAATAAGTCAAAAATAGAATTTGTACGGAACCCTCAGTGCGGGAGTCCGACTCGCACTTGGCCAATTTTTTCTTTCTAGTGTACACATTACACAGTATAAAAGAAAGACGCCACGCCACGACGTCAGCCATGTTTAAATCTTAAAAACTACGTAACTGATTTTTATGCGGTTTTTCTTGATCAGATCGAGTGGTTTCACAGAATGTGAATAATAATATAATAAATGTTTGATTCATAAATAAATGTAAAAAAAAAAATTATTTAATATTACGTGCAAGGCCGGGGCGGGTCACTAGTCAATTAATAAACGAAACTTGCGCCTTTGCCGGCCATTTCACTAACTTCCTAGTTCCGAACTCCAATATACTTGGCACTACTTGTATTTCAGTTGGCACTATGTATGCATGGTTGATGTGTGAAGTTATTATTATTATTAAGGACTTTGCATGGTACTGCTTACATGTGTAGTTGTTAGAGCTCTGGGCTAAAAACAGAGGAGTTCGTGGGTTCGAATCCCGCGGGGAACACCGCTTTGTGTAGATTTTTTCAGTTTGGTTAAAACTTTGTAGGCTTAAATCACCAATAATTTTGATTCCGTGCTTCGAAAGGCACGTAAAGCCGTTTGCCCCGACTGCGAACCAAACGAGCGACGAGCCGTTTGGTGTACGACCATTACACCAAACGGCTCGTCAAAATAATGAAAGTCGAAGCTCGAGGATGCAACCGGAGAAGCGCTAAGGTGATGATGATGGTTAAGGCCTTTGCATCTAATGAATAAGATGGCATCTTACATATTTCATTACAGATAATTAAATAGATGAAAATTCAGAGAAGCACTTATGAATTGTCAGTAAAAAACACTAGATTCAGAAGGCACTTGTCGAGAAGAATCGCATACAAAACTTGATAGTTCTTTTCAAATGCCAATTTACGTTTGGAAAATATATTTGCAACAGTTTTTCACCTATTTCTGAATTCAGTTGATTGCGTTATCCCTTTAAACATCTAGGACAGTAAAAACAGGCCAGTTTATGAACAAGTAACATTATCTAACATTATAAATAAAACATTTAAATTTTTACTCATTTCACCAATCCTAACGTTATCATAATTTACATTTACTCGCAACTATACAATCCGCAAAAAATGAACATAACAGAATAATATTCAGCAAAAATAAGGCAGCCACTATTGATTGTAATTTAGACCTACGATAGTCCATGTAAGGTGTATGATTTGTTGGCTGTCCTAAATAAATAAATAAATAAAAGCAAAATTAAAGAATAAAACAATACTAATAAAAAGCATAACATTTAACCCATCTTACGCCCCAATTTAAATTTGAAACAAGATTTGTTGTGTCTATAGGTAAACATAATATTGTATAACCTAAATGAACAAAAAATCGCGCGTCAGTTGTTTACCTACAAAACAATTCGAGTATGAGCCGTGCTCCCCAGTGGTGAGAGGCATGAATTCACTTCCACATGATTCCCTTTTAGATTGAACGCATCATTGTACGTGGCGGCTAGTGATGTGACCAGGCTTGGCAGGCTTGGCAGGACTGAAATATTGCCGCTGTTGTCATTGGAAATATGAGTTATGGTGCGAGAGTGAATTATTCGTACGATTGTAGAACAATTGGTTTATTTTTGTATAGAATTAGATTTGATGGCTTTGGTAGCAGGGGGAATTAATTATTGCAGCCTGAATGAAGGTGTACATTTTTTAATTTTTTTTACGTTATACGTAGGCAAACCATCAAGAGGGTTATTTGGTGGTTAGTGATCACCGCTGCTCATGGACATTAACAACCGCACAAGGGTCGCAGATGTTGCCTGCCTTTAAGACCCCATTACCCTCTCCGATCAAACTCTAGCGACCTTATTCACCAGCAGAAACATACTCGTAGCACAACAGTAACAAAGAGCTATTTCACTGTGGTATTCTGCAAGTGCGTTTCAATAAAACTTGAGAGGCGAAAACAATAACACGGGCTGGTTTACCCCTAGCGGGATACGAACGACCCTTCGTTTTGTAGCCAGGGTCTCTGACCACTAGACCAACGTTAAGCCACGGGCTTTGTGACTCTATATCTTATTTTTTAAGGCTATATATCTATGGGCCTACGTTGCCTGAAAGCTATTTAAATTGAATAAATAGAACAACCCTAGTAGTCAGAAGATGACAGATCGTCTCGGTTCAAAAGTGCGGGTTTATTTTTGAGTGACGCGCCGCGCGCTCTAAGTAATTGTCAATACGCTGCTAAACGCTGAACGTATGAATTTAGCTTTGTTTGATTTCTGTTTTCAACATTTCGTATTTGTTGTGTTGTGACTCCTATTAGAAAATGGAGGGTGTGAGGGGTAAAAATGAAATGTGATTTAACATAGTGTAAAGAAATATTCCTCAATTTATATCTAGCAATTACATACCTAGCGTACCTTTATTTATCCTTATTTTCAACTATACTATTTTTCTTTGATTTTGTGATATATTTTTATTTAGAAATTGATAATGTAGATACTTCTATTAATACAAGGGAGACTCATAGTTATTACTCCATTTATAATTCGAGAGCTGCTGGTCCGATTTTTCATGATTTTTGTAGACTAAAATTTTTTTCATTAGGATTTCTTTGTGCTAGTAAAAATATTCAGCATATACTATTTTTACATTGTGCGTATTTATTTATCTTTATACGGAAAAAAATTCACCGAAACAAATGACATCTTTGCGGCCTTTGAACTAAGGCCAACAATGGACATTACAATAACGTTCCTTGCATTAAAGAACATCTTTAGCCCAGTAGCCCATTAAAAAAGAAGACAAATTAAAACTTCAAAAAGAATCGAATTACATTCAAGATACAAACCAAACAACGTTACTTTCGTAATGTTTGTTTGCAATGCCATTCAATTTCGAATGGAATCGTATTGAATCATCCACATGCCGAATTTCTTCGTCTCAAAGGGCGGAAGGGATCGTTAAAAAAGCAAAGGCAGGCCGGCCGGCCCTTACGAAATTGACATAATTTTCCGCACGAAGGGCCCCTCTGATCCCTCTCGCGTTCTTTAAATTTTATTGTTGCGTTACATTGTTTGGGACGGTGGTGTACTGCCGGCTATAGATGTGGAAGAAGATACCTGGTCCTGGGGAAAAATTCAGAAGCGAAAACACTAGAGGTCGCGAGAAAATGTAATGAGTCACCAACATCAACCTGTTCCAGTCCAATGCTGGACGTATCTATGTATACTAATATAATAAAGCTGAAGAGTTTGTATGTTTGTTTGTTCAAATGCACTGATTTCAGGAACTACTGGTTCGAATTGAAATAACATTTTTGTGTTGGACAGTGTATTTGACGAGGATGGAGTCGCGGGCGGCCGCTAGTGTTATCTATAACGCTAGGAAGGCGAATTGGCGTCTGAAATATCCTAAGTAATTGATGTAAAATATCAATGTATATTCAACATTTGAAATTAATGTTTCCGAAACTTGATCTCAAATATACATTTATAAACAAAACATCCGAGCCTCGAGTACGAGACAATTTTACCACACAAAAATCTACATCTAGCGGTATTGGAACCTGCGACCCTCGGTATTGTGATCAAGTTATAACCACTAAACCAGCGGACCTATGGAATAAATGGAAAGTATCTGTAGCTCTTCTTTTTGTGTGGCGGCAGGTTATTCGTCCAGACGATTTCGTCAAGTGTGAAGTGTCAATTAGGGTGGAGTGAAATGAAATTGCTGACTTATTTATTACTTGTGTACCTATCTACTTCGTACGAATACGAGACACTATGTACAATTTTATATACTTCATTGTGAGAACAAAATATTTCATTACTGATATTTTTTTCTGAAAATTAATATGATGATTTATTTGGCATAATAAAATGGTTGAATGAGGCATTTTTTTTGTAGAAGACATCTTAAAACATCATACAGTAACCTGTTGCTTAAAAAAATAACTTATAAGGTTAAACAGAATTATAACTTTATAAGGAACACCTTGGTTTTCATACAGCTATCTATACAACCTATCATTTTTTTTTAAATAAGTAAAGTCGAGATCCCTTGGAAAGGCCTATGTGCAGCAGTGGACTGCGATAGGCTGATGATAATGATGATGATGAACGCATTTCTTCTAGTAGTCTTGTTTGTCATAAGTTTTTGAACACTAAGTTCATACTTTCATATTGGATAAATACTGGAGTAACAACGTTACAGCTTCAAGAATATACTCGTATATTCCCATCAGAGTGCCGAGGCTAAAAAATACATAAGGTACCTTGTTATTATGAGGCAAAGAATTAATAAGAGTTCGTTAAAGGCAAGGTGTTTAATTTTTCTTTATTATATTTTGTCCCCGGTAATTTTTCAACGTTGCCTTATTTTCCCACGTTGCCGGAACATATCTCGTTTAAATTATAAGTAAATGAAAAACCGGCCAAGTGCGAGTGGGACTCACGCACCGAGTGTTCCGTACAAAGTCTATTTTTTTACATTATGATGTATTAAAAAAACTATTTAGTAGATCTCTTTCAAACCAATTATCTTCCTATTTTAAGAGTTACGGGGGGTAGGGGGGGGGGGAATATTATAGCAGTTTGGAAGTGACTCTCGCACAAATAACAGCGGACTACTTTGGACTAAGTACCGCCCTTTTGTTAGGCACAAAAACGCTGCTAATGAACTCCAAGTGTTAACATCGCACGGCCATACAGGTATTCCTACGACTTACTTAAAACATTTTGTTCCATTCCAGGCCACCAAAGATCTCAGACTATTATAACTATCCAGGGGACAAAGAACAAATACTCGAACGCATCGGGCCTCGCCGCGGAATCTGTAATGTTTGCGTTGTCTGCTACAGGCCTGTTTGTCTGTTAGCCCCTGTGCTGCCATGCTGCTGACTATTTCTGCCTGAACAAGAAAATTTTTCGAAGCACCTTAATATGCGTTAACCACATGGGCTTAATGCTTAGTCACGGTCATTAAAATATACCCGATATGTAGCGATGCCACCGTTACGAAGCTTTAGTCATTTTTACGGGCTATAATTAGTTGATACGCAATTTGCCCTAGACACAAACTCCAAAGACAGTGTCCTCCTGCCAATTCACTGTTTTATCCGTTATTTGCAAGTTGCACGTTTACATAGGTACTGGTAGAAAGCACCAAATGTTGTGACTCTTATCATACTATTATAACCAAGGGTGACTATAAAAAACAACGCTTGTCGCGGCCCGGCAAACAAACACTCGAGCATATCGGCACTCGCCGCGGAATCTGTAATGTTTGCGTTGTCTGCTACACGCCTGTTTGTCTGTGCTTATCTGGTCTTGCCAGGAGATAAAACCGGGTAAACCCTGTTTAACTAAATTGATTCATTAAAGTGTTAGAGAGTCTTAATCCAATTTAAATAGTACCGAAAATCGCATCATATAAACCTTATGCCTTGATTACGGGCTATTCAGCTGACATGCTGAATAACTTTGACAGAAAACATCTTCTTGTCTTCTTTTATTACTAGCATTATATACGTGATTATAGTTGCACTGTTAGTAAGCTGTTGTCTATTGTAACAAGTGTGACTATAAAAAACAACGCTTGTCGCGGCCCGGCAAACAAACACTCGAGCACATCGGCACTCGCTGCGGAATCTGTTATGTTTGCGTTGTCTGCTACACGCCTGTTTGTCTGTGCTTATATGGTGTTGCCAGACTTCTGTCTATTTAGTACTGGAAATTACTTTAATTTCTTTTTTATTAGGGTATAGGGTGCAGTACCCACAGACAGCAAATGTGATACATGCCCAATGTCTTCTTTATCGGCTACTATTTGTCTGTGCTACAGGCCAGTGTTGTCAGTGTGATATTATTTTCTTATTTATTTACGTCAATGAATATCAGGTAAATAAATTGTTTGCCTAATGGTAAAAGCTATCATATTGTCTGCTTATAATACATAGTTACAATTTCAAAAATATAAATTCCTTAAATTACCCTACCTACTACTGAAGACGACAGTTATCAGGTTTCATTCAGTAATTACTCTAGCTACTGGAAGTTAAACTAAGCCTGGAATACAGAAGTGCTAAAACATTTCCATTTCACGATAAAACGTTTGCCTGTGACACCTACAGTCCTACAGCCACCTCAACGTGTCCTGTACAAGAAACTTCCTAGTTACCAACCCACCTAACTACAAACTAAGTTTACGCAAATCAAACTTACTCTATTTTGCGGGTAAACTACTTATAATAGCAACACCCGTTGTTTGTGGCCCCAGATTGGAAAGCTCTTTGATACGAAGCACAAATGTTTGCCTGTTTATTTGCGTGTGTGACAAATTCTTATTTCGGTCGGTTTCGCCTCCGCAAATATTGGCGGCGAGTCGATTCCAGAGGCTTACTAGAGACGGGGAATGGCCCAGCTCCAGTGTTTACCTGCCTTGGTTTGTTGCTCCCCGTTTTGTGGGGACAAGTTGTGGCGTAGGTACGTACTACTAGGTACGTACGTTATGTTTTGAGATGTTTTGGTTCGATTTATTATGGATGAGTAAGTATATTAGAAAAGCATTTGATACGGTGGACAATGATGTCCTATTAAGTAAACTGGCTGGAATTGGATGTACGCCTCATCTACTTAAATTTTTCGTTAGTTACATGTATGAAAGACAACAGTACGTGGATTACAATGGCTACGAATCTAGGCAATACTACACAAGATCTGGAGTAAGTCAGGGCAGCAATTTAGGACCACTTGAGTTCATAATAATGGTAAATGACTTACCAGAAGTAGTTAAGAATGGATGTTGTTTATTGTTTGCGGATGATCTTAAGTTGCTGCTGGCTGTTGACAACGAGGCGGACTGTAGGCGCTTGCAAGAGGATGTAGACCGTGTGGTGAAGTGGAGCCATGACAACAAGCTCTACTTTAACGTGTCAAAATGCTCCGTGATAACGTTTACTCGAGGGAGATCTCCTGTGCGCTTTGAGTACAAGTTAGACGGTATCCCAATGGAACGTGTCTCGGGAGTACGAGATCTGGGGGTTACACTTAGTCCGGATTTAACCTTTCGGGAGCATATCGTCAAAATATGTAAAAAGGCGTACAGGAACTTAGGCTTCGTATTAAGACAAACTCAGGGCTTTACAAATATTACCACGGTAAAAGTGCTTTACGATGCGTTGGTTAGGAGTAACCTGGAGCATAATGCGGTGATATGGGCCCCGCACGAGGCGAAGTACAGTGTCATGTTGGAGCGAGTTCAAAACAAGTTCCTGAGACACTTGTACTTCAAGTTGTACGGGGTGTATCCATTGTACCCGCTTATGTACCCCACGCTGTTCGTCCTCGGTATGGTAGGGTACAACGAGCTCAGGGTGCGGCGAGAGTTCGCTCTGGCGCTGTACGTGGTGAAGCTGCTGCGCGGCGTCGCGCACAACCCCGGCGTGCTGCGGCACCTGCGCCTGTGCGCGCCCGACCGCTACGTGTGGCGGCGCCACAGCCCGCCGCTGCTGCTCGTGCCGCCGGCTCGAACCAACCTACTCGCGAAAACGCCCTTAAGCCGCACAATCGCTATTGTGAACGTTCTCCATGAGAGGTTAGATGTTTTTTCATCGCTTAATATGAGTGAACTCGCAAGGACTTTGTTATTTATAATTTGTTATACGTAGTATGTACTGATTAAGTTTGTAAATATATCTTAGGAAATATAGATTAAGTTAAGTTAAGTAGTATTACCAATTTATTTTTTAAGCATATGATGTACCTATAGTTTAGTATTTAGCCATGTTATCGCATTAAGTTTTAGCTTGTAATGATAACATTAAGGTGGTTTTAAATAAATAAATAAATAAATAAATAAATAAATATGAAACACCAGCGGCCGCCCGCGACTTCGGCCGCATGGATTTCAGATCCCTGTTTTTGCAATAAAATACCTTTTATAACACAACTTAGGCTACCGCCTATGTTCATTCTCAAGGTCTAAAGATTGTCTGTGCCAAATTTCAAGATTAAGCGGGAATGCGTAACAGGACAGACATATATACTTTCGCATCTATAATATTAGAAAGGATGAGTAAGTATATAAAAATATCCTTGCAAACACTTAAAGTGGTTCACATATCGTATCTTTACCTAGTCTTGACTTCAACGTTCTAGGTTCAAAGCCCGGGACTGGTGGGAAATTGGTGGTGGTTATTTTTCGAACACCGCGGGTTGTGATGACAATATTTGGCAAGTACTTATGGTGATTAATCCAGTGCTTATCTTGATGACGATAATATTATTGAAATGAAGAATGCTTCTTTGTAACCTTGCTGAGTGATTATGTTATTAATTTTCAATTATTTACCATAACCATGTAAGTGTGCTTGCTTATCCATTTTCCAGATTCCATACATGCTTGTTACAATATCTCAGGAAAAAAATCAACCTTATAAAAGACAAATTAATTATGCTCAAAAAGCACATAATAATAAGAACTTCAAAGAATACATGTCATAAAAGAAGAGATGATTTAAAAACATGAATATGATTAATGTTCGTTTCGATTCGTCGGTTCAGAAAATTGTTTCTACTGCGATGCGAAAGACAAGCAAAGATACATTGTGTAAAAAATGATACACTCTTTTACGTAATTCACAATACGTAATTTACGTAAAGGACAATTAAGTGATTTTTTTGTCTCCTTATCTATGAAGTGACACGCCACTAGCTTTATTTTTCGATTAAAAAAATTACGAATAGACATCAACTGTTGTCGATGGACAACAGTGCGTTTAATAAGATCTTTTTTTGACGTGTCTGCTCCGTATACGTAGTAGTTGCACAAAGTGCCAAAAAAATATGTTTTAATTTTTTATGCTTATGATATGATGCGCTTATCTCAGGAACAAATGGTTCAGACTGAATAATTATTTTTGAGTTGGGTTGTCAGTTGTCAAGGAAGGCTTCAAAGTAAAATATAACACTATGTGTGCGGAAACCAAAATCCACGGGGACGGAGTCGCAAGCGGCCGCTTGTATATGAATAAAAACGAAATCTTTATCAGGTATTTCCAAGGTTACGAAGGTATTTCCCGCAAAAAAGATAAGCCACCTCCCTTCGCTACAAAACGAAATGCCTAAACTCTAAATCCTCCGTCAAAGTAAAGTAATTGGCAATTATATACGAAGACTTCGGTCGACACAGCACCATCACGGTTCAGAAAACGAATTGAATATCTGCCAGACAATCCAGTAATCCTGTAATACTAACGACGTACAGACAGACAGACTAATGCGACATGGCGCTCGGCGCTCGTTACTCTAGCCTATTATCTAGCTCGGAGATGTCTATGTTCGATACTACCTAGTACATAATACTGACTGTTCAATTCCCCACTAATCTAAACTAATAATTATAATAAAGTTGAAGAGTTTTTTTGATTGTTTGTTTGATTGTTTGTTGCGTAAAAGCGCAAATCTCAGAAACTACTGGTTCGAATTAAAAAATATTTTTTGTGTTGGATAGTCGAGTTCAACTGTCGAGAAAGGTTTAAGGTTATAAGCTATACATAGTATAAAATAATGTGTGCTTAAACTGAAAACAATAATATAATGTGATAATTTGTTTGTGATTTGAGGGTCGATCTCGGTTTCCGATAACGCCCTAGGGATGTTTATGCTGCGCTTTTTTCTCTATTTGCTCTTAAATTTTTGTCTTAATGTGTAAAAGTGGAACAGCATTTTTTATATGAACGTCATCATCATCCTAGCGGTGTCCCAGTTGCATATTCGGCCATTGTCTAGGGTACGCCTTGCCATTTCGATTGGATTTTTTTATATGAACGTATCATTTATATAACAGATTGCAAATTATGAAATTGTTTAGTCAAGTTCAATTTATGCAGAATCTGAAAAAAAATATGTTGAAATACGACAATCATGTTATGAAGATTCTGCGTTCAGATACTGCATAAATAAAACTTTACGCAATAAACTAAACTAATAAACTAATAATAAGTGAGGCACCAAAATAGAACCCTTTACCACCAATTCCAAAAACCGGTAGTTTTTTGTAAAGCAATGGTGTGTTCGAATTATTCAACCGATTTGCACAAAGGCGGGCTGTTGGCAGAATTAAGCAAATATAAATAGTTCAATTTTATACGGAACATGTTCCGGGCGGGGCGAACACGCTAGTAGCGGGCACCCGGGACCCTACGAGGGAAGCGGTTCAATTAAGGGGGTTTGAAATTGTAGAATTTTGGAACGGTCTAGCTCAGAATTCTTGAAATAATTTAATGAGCATTAAAAAAGTGTTGTACGAGTAAAATAAAGTAAAAAGCTGTTGTCAAATCAACATGAACAAATAACAATGCAAGGCCACTTTAGTACAACTACGAATACAAGCGCGAAAAAACATAATTTCCCGAAAACCGACAGTATTTCGTAAAGTAACGGGCTATTCGAATTATTAAACCGATTTGCCAAGAAGAAGAAGAAGAAAAGATCAGACTTGGTTTGAGAACGATTATCTGTAAAAATACATAAAACGTCATAATAAATATGTACCTGACACAAATATCTACGTTTACTTACTATGCGGTCTGGCAAAATGTAACTAATGTGATGAAATAAAAAAAAACCGTTTTCATTTTCATATTATGCCAATAGTTTTATTCGACTTTTCAAGAATATACTGATTCTGGCTATTTCTTCCTTCCTTTCATTTTGGTTCAGAAGTCTTGCTTTTCGAGTTCGAGTAGCCATAGTACCGGCGAGGCTTATCAAACAAGATATTTATGTAGGCAAACATGTCGGTAGTCCGGCGCAATCCGCGCTCTCTGTTTGCGTTTGATTCGCAGTTATTAATGACCGGCCCGGTGTCGGTTTATTTTAAAATTTATGAGATGCACGCGTGCGGGTGCAAATGCTTCCCGGTGTAGGGTGTCTGTGTCTGCAGGTAGGCTAGCCAAGATGCCACTTTGATTATTCGCTACCGCGTACGTCGAAACTTACATCACTAACCTACTCACTCAGATAATTCGTCTAAGGGATGGCATTACAAGTCACGATAAAAGCATAGCGAATAATCGCCGAAGTTGCATCTTGGCTAGCCTGCCTTGTCTGTGGAGAAGATGGCGGCGCGTTGACTTTTTAAAATGGCGGCTTTTCAAAATCGCGGCTTTTCAAAAAAGCGTGCGTCGGTTTGTTAAATTACACTAATGTGTTTTAAGATTTGACGTACAAAATATCTTACGTTTGTTTGAAAAAATATTACAGGCTTTTATGTCAAAGAATAAATACTCACTGGAAAGTGACACGTGTGTAACTGGCAGTGTTACTGTCAAAAAAATAAATACAGGAGGACGTTGGGAGGACGACTAAAAAATATCACTTTTATGCACAGATTAATATTATCAAGTGGCAATCACTCAATTAATGCTGAACTTAAAAAAATGTGAATCCTCCTTCGACCAGTGCGAATGGTCACCCTATTTTTAGTAAATACTTTGCTTTAATTAAAGGAAAGATACACTCGTATTTATTGCAACCGGCTCATTCTCGTATTAATTTTCAATATTCGACGGCGAAATTTAAATAATTTTAAAAGGAGGTAAAATACATGGAAATACTCGTTAAAATTTGGGGAGGCAAAATTAACGGACGGCTGATAATAATGAAAGGAGATTGGGAACGAGTATCACTATTTAATTCTGACAGGTTGTATGCTGCCGAAGTATTCGTGTGTTTTATTTCATTAGATTGTTTGTATTGAGTATTGGTGTCTTAATTATTGGTGTCTAAATTATCATCACCATCATCATCGTCATCAATCTTTTGCAGCCCATTGCTGGACATAGGCCTATTCAAGAGCTCTTGTATAGTATTAAGGGAGGTTAAATATATGCCACTGTTATTATTAAATTCTGTGTGTAACTACTGCGTTCTCATATTTCAAAAGTGAATTTTAGGTGTAAGAGAGGAAGAGCTTTGTGGAACTTCCACTCGAGTGAGCCGCTCATCTGGGAAAGTACCTTCACCTTACAGAAGACCACAGTGAAGCAGCACTTCGTAACTGTTGTGCAATGTTTCTGCTGGTGAGTTGCCAGAGTTCAGTTGGGGAGGTTATGGGGTTTTTAAACGCAGGCATCTGCGATACTTGTACGGTTGTTGATGTCCGTGGGCAGCAGTGATAACTTACCATCAGGTGACCCGCATGTTCTTTTGACTCCCTATCAAATAAAGAATATAAAATCTAAATAAAATCCCAGAGCTCCCTGTCTACGAAATGACTGTAATTACACTAACAGAAGAAATGGGTTCATATCTCAAGCGACTAAGTAAGGAATATTTTAGTTTAAAACCTCATGATCGGGGCGCTACATTGTAAATCTTAGAGCATGTTACGAGACGCGAACTTATTAAGTAGCTATTCCCCTGGGCACACTATTTATGGGTCAACCAGAGGCAATTAAGAAGACGCCGTATTTGGGTACAGTCGCCTATGAGGATAATAGGTTCAGTGTTGGGCTATTATTATTATTATTAGGTTAGATAAATTGAAGTATGTTTCATAAGATGTTTTGTGAACTCCAGAATTTTTAGTAAATGCACTGGGCAGACGTCGAGTTATATTCTGTTAAAAATCATTGCGTAGATATTTACCTTTTCTTAAAAATTAATAAGGTGAATATAAGTTCATAATGCTTATGCTATTAAATAATTAGAAATAAAGTATATATCGATGCCTAACGGCCGAAATGGCCTAAGCGACATTTTTTGCGAAATCGACTTATATACATCATTGGAATCGCCTTTTTTTTCTCCGTCGTTCTATCTAGGTTTTGTCACTCTAGCTCGTAGTTTTTGTCGGTTATGCGGTTGGTAAATTAAGGCTCCAAGCCTTAATTTTACGTCCTAAGCGCCCAATATTTTAGGGTTTTTTTCATTCTGGTGGTTAGAAAATATAATATTTTAAAATAGTTACTTAGACAATTCGGCTTAAAAACAATAAATAACAAAAATGTCGCTTAGTACTTTCGGGCCGCGAATTTCAAACATAAGATATGGCGCTTAGGATTATTTGCCCTGTCACATATTTCTATTCGTTGTGGCGCTTATCCCATTTTTCTCTTAAAATACATGATCCAATTTATGGGTATTGGTGTCCCTGGTCGCAGACTTTCGCTGGTACAGGTTATCTGCGAAACCCTGTATTTTTAGTATTTCGCTAACACTAATACTTTTTCGTCAATCACTTCTTATGTTGGCTTAATGTCGGTTAAGCAATTTTAATAAAAATACAGATGCACTTAAGCCGCTTCTGGCTAACATGTTTTTTTTGGTAAAGGCGGTTACGACATTTTTGCAGTAAAAAAATAAATCCATTTGGGCTCAAGCGACAAAAAACACTCTTAGATGAATGATTTTGAATACTTTAATGAATACATCTTGAAGAGAAATATATTTTATATTAACACCTAAAATTTGGAATCTTAGGAAGCAAAACCCAGCTACTTATGATTTTTTTTCGAAATTTTTCGTCTTTAATCCTCTCTCCTGTAAAGTTTGGTAAATGGCGGTTAGGCCTTTTTGGCCGTTAGGCATCGATATAATCTTGCGTAACCAAAAAAAGCGGTTAAAAAATGTAGCAGTGTCTACTGAACAGTGTCCAGTGTCTAATTATTTTTTTACAAAAACTCAAAACTTGTCACTCAAATTAAATTAATCGATACGTATAATACTTTATTCTTTTTAGACTTTTGGCATCGTTCCTTCAAAATAATAAGTAGCGAAAAACTGAAATAACTTAAAAAAAAACATATTTAGATATTTCCTTAGTTGACTGTACATCGCGCCGAATAAATCGCGGCGTAGCGTCGCTATCCAGCGCGATCGCGAGATGTGGAATTTAACTTCGCAACTTTAATTAACTCCATATTTGCATTCGTAATGTAAAATAGTGAAAACATCTAGCGCATAGTACCGACTGCAGTTAACCCCGCTTAAGTATATCAGTGAATTAAAATCTTTAATAATAGCTTTAAAGAGTAAAGTCTAAGATTTTAAAGTCCCATTGCAAAGAAAAGGACTAAGTTAAAGTTATAGTTTCGTAACAAAGATGACATCGTTTTTCAATGCAGATTGGTGACAAAGGCAGGTTGGGTTCGGAAATAAATACAAATAAAAACCAGACCCGTGAATTGAAACAGGGACCTCGAGGCTACTTCCGATTAGTTGAGACTTAAAACCCCCAGGTTTATTTAAACTTTCAACGTCGGTTTATTCCCGTTCGTCCTAAGAGAAGGTCGAATGAGCGATAAAAATTTTTTATAAGTCGTGGAAAATTGGCCCGTATACCAGTAGCCTTTTGGGAGGATCTTGGCTTCATGCTTAATTCTACTTTGATTACCCTTACCTTTGACCTTGATCCTCTCCATTGTGGGCTTCGAAGGAGCGCCGCAAGCCTTGAGGAGAGCCCCGCACAGTCAGCTGCAAAAAAACAGGCCTAGTTACTTTTTGGGCGGTAGCTTCTTTACGAAGAATAAAACAAAGTCATCGTCATCCTAGCGTTTCTCTCAGCTGCATCTACGGCCATTGCCGGGGTGCCCAGGGTACGCTTCGGCTATGATCCAGAATTGACCAGCTAGCTGGCCTAGTCATTACATTGGAGCTACCTTCGTCTGACCTCCATACAAGGGAAATCAGACAAGTTGGAACATAGTCAGAACCAACGGCTTAACGTGCCTTCCGAATCTGGGAATCATCATTCTTATTGAACAAACAGGTGATTAAAGCCCAGCCCAGTTTGCTATTGCATGTCCTAACCAAACTGGGAAAACCAACACAAAGTGAATGTGTTCCCACGACCTCTGAGGGTTTTGATCACTTCGCTCTATTCACTACAACGCGGAGGCACTCAATGTATTTTATTGTATGTATTTGCATGTTCATGTATTATAGCAGAATAGCGCACGACCATTATTTGTAACATCCTGTATGTAACACCTATGCTATGCAAAAATTAATCTTTGAATCTTAAAACAAAGTAGCATCCTTAATAATATTTGTTTGTGTATAATTAGTCGGTGTAAGCAATTCCTCAATTAATATAGAAATGCAGTTGCAGCGAATGCAGGTGCATCGTTAGCCGGCTAATAGTGACTTCGCGTGCCTCGATACTTCACGCCAGATAATATTTCCATTAATCGCCTCGTATCTGGGATGTCACTCGGTCTGCTAACTACAGACGTGATGGATGCCGAACCTTCGGAAGACACAAAAAAGTGCCTTTTCTGTGTCTTCCTAAGGCACTAAATAATTTGTGGTGGCTTGATTTTTTAAAGAGTGGGTATCTATTTTAGTAAAACCATATCATAGAGGAAATTACTCCCTCCGTGATGACGAAAGGGAGAATAGTAAAGAGTAGCGTTTAAGTGGTAAGTGCAATAACTGTGGGCTAATCCTCCCGGCGTTTTATATAACATGACTTACTGAAAGATTTAAATTTTATATCTAATATACGTTCTTATGAATAAAATACTTTAGCAGGTCTAGTTTTTGTCCACCATCACCATACAACTTTTTATCTATGCTAAGATCATAAAGCGGCAGGATTTTATTTTTGTTCGAAACTAATAGGCTGCAAAACTGCTGCTGGTTAAATTTGGATAAAATGTTACTATGTTTAGTTATGAAGTTCGTTGTTCTCACTTGCCGTATTTCACTTGACGAGTATGAAATAAAAAAAACGGTGATTAAAATCGTCGGTCGCAAGCGCCGTGACTGCGACACGCGACTCCGACGCGAGACGGTTTAATAAATAACCAAGTGACACTGGGTGACAGCTGACGTGCACTGTCAACGTCAAATTATAGCGCTGGTTTTTATCTGCAACTTGACTGTAGAATTACCCCTTTCATCCTTCTATAGAGGAAAGTTTTACGATATCAACCCTTTTTGAAAGAAAAAAATAGCCTCTGATACAGTAGTTTTGCCTAAAAGTAATTAATTAATTGGTTTACAGCATTTATAATTTGAGCAAGAATTTTATTTACAAATTCGGAATCCAGCTGAAGGTTTAATTGAAAGGAGTAATTTTCAACCAAAAATATATAGGAGGAATCCAAAAAGAAGGAAATAGGCGTAAATAGATCATCACTGTATTCCGCAGTGTTATTCGGTCTCTTTTATAAAATCTAACACCTTACCTGTATTTCACTTGACGAGTATGAAATAAAAAAATTTGCCAAGTGCGAGTCGGACTCTCGCACTGAGGGTTCCGTACACATTCTATTTTTGACGTATTAAAAAAACTACTGAATAGATTTCGTTCGAACCAATTTTCGTTGGTAGTTTTTATGGTAATGTACATTATATAATTATTTCAGTTTTATCATCCTCTTATTTTAGAAGTTAGAGGGGGGGGACACACTTTTTTCCACTTTGGAAGGGTCTGTCACGCAAAGTATTCACTTTAGAAAAAAGTGATATTAGAAACCTTAACATAACTTTTAAAGACCTATCCATAGATACCCCACACGTATATGTTCAATGAAAAAAAATATTTCGAGTTTCAGTTCTGACTATGGGGACCCCCCGCTTTTTTAATTTTTTTTTCTATTTTCATGTGAAAACCTTGTTGCGGTTCACAGAATACATCCACTCACTAAGTTTCAACAGTATAGTACTTATAGTTTCGGAAAAAAGTGGCTGTGACAGACTGGCGGACAGACAGACAGACAGACAGACAGACAGACAGACATGACGAATCTATAAGGGTTCCGTTTTTTTGCCATTTTGGCTACGGAACCCTAATAAAGCGGGATGGTTTAATAACCAAGTGACACTGGATGACATCTAACGCGCTGACGTGCACTGTGAACGTCAAATTATAGCACTGGCTGGAATTACCCCTTTCAGCCCCTTTTTTCTGCGATTAAGCCTATGGTGACAGACACCACGTTTAGATGGTGGGTTGGTGACAGTATGGATAACCATAATTGCCGTCGTACATAGATTAAAATATTTAGATATGCCTTTTCCACATTTTTAACCGCGTTGAAATTGGCACTCCATATTGAGGCGACAGTCGAACCCACGATCTCCGCGGTTTTTGCGTCCAGCACTCAACCATTATTACACCACGGAGGCAGTACAAGGCATCTTCTTCTTACAAATATATCTAAATTTCGCTTTCATGTAACTTTGTATCTAATTGCATGTTCAAAATTTTCTTTTGATTTCTTCGTCTTCTTATTAATTATCTATCAAATTAATTTATGAGTACAAAGCACGATGCCTTCTTTCATCTCGCATAATTACACGTGCCGGAATCAAAGGAAACGTGTTTTTGACACAATTTATTGAACACAACGTGAATTTAATATTCCCCATGGACTTTTTCACTGTTGGAAGTATCTACCTGGAAATGGCGAGACTAGCATCTTAAGGAAAATTATGTTAGTAAATTATTTTGGTAATTTAATATTTATATCAAATTGATGTGGACTCCTCTATCGTGCGGGCAACATATTTTGTATGCATGTAAATAGTGAACTAGTATTTTGTAGATAAATCTAGTCTTGACTGTATTTTCATACAGCACCAAATCAATCAAAACTTGTACAATAAGCGCACTGACACGACAATCGCCAGAAAGATCGCCAGAGAGGTCGCCAGAGCTCAGATGGGATCATAAAGGCAGGCAACGCATCTTTGTGCGGTTGTTGATGTCCATGGGCAGCGGTGATTACTTACCATCAGGTGACCCTCTTACTCATTTGCCTCCCTCTAAAGTTAAAAAAAAAGAGTAACCGAAATCTCTGTTGTACCAACTAACTTCTCAACCATTACCCCAAACCGATAATCAAATACAAATACAAATACAAATACAAATTCTTTATTTGTGGAACACAGGTACAAATCAAGATATTAAATTTAAAATTGTGATCAACCATGTCCTGCTTAACAGCATACAAAATTTTCATGCAAAATTAATAATCAGATAAAAACAATAACATAAAACAACATACAAGTAGAAGTCCATTTAACATTCACCAAACATTACCTACATTTCAGAAATTCTGTTACACTATAATAAGCTTTTTGCAGTAGATATTGTTTCAGTTTAAGTTTAAAGTTGTCGCTTTCTTTTACTTCTGATGGCAGCTTGTTGTAAATGGTTGGGGCCATGTTCACAATATTTTTATTAAATTTTGTTGTTCTTGCCGAATGTAGGCGTAACCTATGAGACCGTTTATTATATGAGCAGACATCGTACATGTGCAAATTAGATTTTACAAATAAACAAACCTCGAGGATATACAGTGAAGGAACAGTAAGAATTTTTAAATCTATGAAATATGGCTTGCAGCTTTCAATAGGACGAAGGCCACAAATGGCACGAATGCATTTTTTCTGCGCTTTGAAAACGCCCTCAATATGGCTCGAATTTCCCCAAAATATTATACCAAAGCGTAAAGTAGACTCAACAAAACCGTAGTAGGCAGTGAGCAATGCATCTCGGTTAACAGTTCTTTTAAGCAAATATAACGCATAAGAAAATTGATTTAGTTTTTTTCTTACGACGGTAGAGTGCGTTTCCCATGATAAGTCACGATCAATGTGAATTCCTAAAAATTTTTTGTAACTTTTGCTTCTTCGATAATGTCGTTTTCATAATTTATAGTCAGCTGTTCTTTAATTTTATCACTATTTCTTAATTTAAATGTCATATATTTCGTTTTCGTCAAATTAATTAATAAATTATTCCGTTTCAGCCATTTAACAATTTTGTCTAAAGTTGAACACATTTCATTTTTAAAGTCATTTACATTTGTATCATTAATAATAACCGTGCTATCGTCCGCAAATAGTACCATTGGGTGTTCCACACATTTGGGAAGATCGTTAATGTATATAAGGAAAAAAAGTGGTCCCAAGACACTTCCCTGTGGTACTCCATATTGTGTTTCTCGAGCCTCAGAGATGTAATTTATTTCTTGCTTAGTTTTCATACAGATTCTACTAATGCTAGTAACCTGCGATCGGTCAGTAAGAAAATTCTCCAATAAAGACGAAATATTTCCCCTAATACCATATCTTTCTAATTTATTTATAAGTATTTTATGGTCAACAAAATCAAATGCTTTGGTCATGTCCATGAACAATGCTGAAACAGGAGCTTTTTTATCTAGATGAGTCAATGCATTAGATATGAGAGAATAAATTGCCATGTTTATAGTCACATTTTTTCGAAAGCCTTTTTGTTCCCTCGCAAACATGTTAAAATTTTCAAAGTATTTATAAAGTGCATTATAGATAACTTTTTCCAAGACTTTACTTAGTATCGGGATAAGTGCTACTGGTCGATAGTTTTTTATATCTTTACTATCTCCCTTCTTGAAAAGAGGTTTTATTATTGATTTTTTTAGTCTACTTGGAAATACTCCCTTATCGATGCACAAATTCATTATGTGACTTATAACTGGTGATATAAGGTCAGAAACATATTTTAACGCTTTTGTGCAGATATCATCGTGACCAGTACTGTTAGTGTTGTTTAGCGATAAAATTACTTTGCAAATGTCATTCGGAGTCGTGGGCAACATAAAAAACGAATTTAATTTTGAATTAATTAAACTATAGTCAGGATCTAATTTATTATTTAGCATTTGTTGCGTGATAGAATCAACAAAATACTCATTAAAAATTGTTGCGATTTTCATAGGATCATTAACTGTTGCGCCATTAATAGTTATTTGCGATATTGACTTATGTTGATGTTCTTTATTTTTGTTTATGACTTTCCAAGTGGCTCGCGATTTATTATCAGAATTTTTGATGAGATAACTATTTTGTGACTTTTGTGTTAGTTTAATAATTCTTTGTAATCTTTTTGAGTAGGCTTTTAGTTTGTACTTATTTTCTTTACTAGGCTTACGTCTGTAGATCCATAAAAGTTCTCTTTTTTTCCTAGTGCATACTTTTATACCTTTTGATAGCCATTTGGGTTTTCGATTTGCAGTGACTTTTATTTTCATGATAGGAAAGGCAAGATTGTAAAACAACAATAAAAGGTCGTGGAAGGCATTGAATGCTTCATTAGGACATTTTTTATCATAGACCTCTTGGAAGCTAAGACTTCCAATACTGTCTCTGAAAATCTTAAAATTTGAGTTGCTGAAGTTCCTCCGCATTATATACCAATGTGAAAGAGCACACGTGCTCTTCACAGGACATTTTAGTATTTGAGCAGTGTGGTCTGAAAGGGCCAATTCAATGATTTCGCCTTTGCTGCCCCTTACGTTATGAATAATATTGTCAATACAGGTGTTACTAGATATTCGAGTAGGTTTTTTAATTTCAAATTTCAAATTGTATCCGTGAATTAAATCTATAAAGTCCTTAGTTTGTCTTGTGTTCTTCAATAAGTCAATGTTAAAATCACCACACATTACGATTTTTTTATTTCCAAAAGCAATCTTTTTCATTATGATGTCCAGCTGTCTAAAAAAAATATCAAATGATGTCGCATCGTTCTTTGGAGGCCTATAGATACACAACACGGTAATATTGTGTTCTATTAAATTTATTGCACTACATTCAATTATATTGGAAACACTTAACTCGTTAATACCCTCGAGATCCGCATACTTCTGTCTTTGGTGAACCAATATACATGAACCACCATTCCTATTATTTCGTGAAAACACTGATGCAAGTTTGAAATTATAAATACTTAAATGCTTACAATCACTATCCATCATGTTGTGTTCTGTTAAACAAACAATATCTACCGCTTTGTCTCTGGATAAAAGATCATTTATGTGTACATTAAGCAAGTCCGATTTACTAATTAAGCCATTTATATTTTGATGAAGAACATGAATGTGTTTATACATGAAAAAACTGGTCATTATTGTTAGGAATACAATGTTCATCCGTTTGGATACATTTATCTATTAAATTACAGTTGTTGTAGCTTCCATTAAATATCGATGTCAAACTATTATTATCATAATATGTCTGATTACATTTATTGTTAAGGTATGATTTATTTGAATTATATCTTATGATGTCATTATATTTATCATATTTATGCTTATAATCAAGGCGTAAAACTTCTCGGAGTAATGAACGACATTTCGTGGAGCTATGATATTTTTTTGGCGTTTTACTATCAAAATTGAAGTTAACAAAAGATACATTACTATATTTCTCACAAATAAATCTTAATTCATAATTCATTTTATTTATGTCTAAATGTCTATTATAAGGGACTTCACCAATAATAACATTCGTGTTGGTTTTCAAAGATAACCAGTGGTCTACTGAGGATCTAAATTCGTAGCTATTTTGATCGTTTATACCTCCACATATTATAACATGATCATTTTTAGTCAATTTGTGTGCTTCTTCCTCATATGATTTTATGACGTCTTTGATTTTAGCTCCTGGTTTCCAAAAGCATTTTACTATATAGTCAGGACCAATCAGTTTTTGCAGTGAGTCTCTCATATTTCTTCCCTGTTGATCTGCAATCACTACAATTGTCCGTCGAGTAAGTTGTTTTGTGTTGTTGCTCTGTTGTATAGTATTTTTTTGTTGCACACTCTGTGGGTATTTTTTATTCGTTCCGCATGGTTGTCCTTCGATGCATTTTACTTCACAGTCAGTTTGTTTTTCTATCTTGTTCAAATTTGAAGTACAGTCTAATTTCGCGACGTTCTTTTTGGGCGTGCTCGCCCGCTTCTTCTTTGCTGACCCAGGAGTCCTCGTTAAGCCGGGGCTTTCTAATCCCACTTTTTTAAGGAGTTCAATCTTCTGGTAACATTTCTCCAATTCTCTCTTTAGTTGAGTGTTTTCTAAACATAAATTATCTATTTCGCAATGAGCTGATTGTAGATCAGAAGAAAGTTTATCTATTTTGTTTGTCAAAACACTTATTTTGCTATCATTCATGGAAGTGTTAGGTAAACTCAGCATTGTAGTATCGAATAGTGTTGTGTTACTCGTATTGGTAGAAGATAAATCTTGTAAAGAATTTGATTTCATGCCTACTGGCTTCCTAAAGGTAATATTTTCTTGGTTATCCATCATGCAAGTGTAACAATTTTATTTTTATAATGCAGAAAAAACAACAAAAAGTGATTTTTTTGTTAAGATTTGAACCGTCGACTTAGACGCTGAAGCGTCGCTTGTTGCCACTCGGCTATCAGTCGCTTATTATCACAGGTTGAAATTTTCGTACTGCTTCGGTCTATTTCGATTTTAAATTGTTATTTGTCAGTTAGAACATTCTTGTTGTAGATTATTTTTTTCGTGTCTACCGCACTATTTACGTTCACAAAAAAAGTAATCATGGTTATTAAGTACTTATTAAGGTAATACTTTTGTTTCTTAGTTTCCACATTTATGCACTTATTCACTTCATTATACCGTACTTTCCTTATTTTATTAAACACTGGTTTGCTTATTTTTTTGATCACTATATTTCGTCACATAATATGTACTTATATTTGATACAATCCTCAAGATAACGCTAGCACTGTTGAATCATTTGGTTTATAACGTAATTTTTATGTTTACAGTGAAGAATCGTTCAGTTAACTATTTTTAATTGAATAAAATACGGAGCTCAATGTTTACATGGCAGTGGCGCCACCTGTCCTGTACAGCAGCACGAGCTGTAATCAAAAGGCAATAAGGTGACGTCATAGCTCTGAGTCTCCCCACAGCAACAAGATGAACAAGTACCGTCCAATCTTTCCCCATCACAGGTTTCCGTCGCAGACAAGATTAATGTTGTTTATGCGTTCGGCTCTTCACTGCAGCCGAGTGCAGCGCGCATTCAGACCCGGTTAATGCCCTTGCAGAAGCTGTTGCGTTTTTGCGAATAAAAGTTAATAAATGAAGAGAACATGAAAAGGATTGCTGATTCATTACGATAAAAAACTATTCTCTCAAATAAGAGAGTCCCTTTCTTAAACTAAGCTCGTATTATAGAAGCAAGGGAACGCATAGACATCTTTAATACTTTAGGCTACACGGTGCTGTACAGTTGTAACGGTGCCCGTTCCTTCCAGCCTTCAGGCCTCGATAATGGCTGAAAATATCTTACCTGCGCGCCCACTGGCCGCTAGTTAACTTCCTTTCAAAATTCAAAATTTGTCTATTATGTTCAATTTTTGCATTTTCTTTGAATTCAGACCTAGACCTAACGCGGAGCTAGACGGAGCTCTACGAATAACTAACTATAAATAATTATAAATAAATAAATTTTAAATATTAATATTCTGTAATAGTGCAATAGTTGTTACAAGTCGTGAAGTGTTGTTGTGAAATAAAACCAGTTAATCCAGATCACATTATCACAGATACACATGCTAACTCCGAAGGTTCCTGAAGAGGAGGCATATACAAGATAATATGCTCGCCAGACGTCATAAGAGATGACATGCGTGCCAATGTTCTGACCTCAAAGGATGCCGAAGTCAGAGCGAAGTGGAGTCGCAAAAGCAAGTAAGTGGACCTTGGGCTCCGAGACAACAGCCGAATGAGATACCGATAATAAAAACACTCAAGATGATGAAAGAGTGAAAAAATTGGCCAAGTGCGAGTCGGACTCCCGCACTGAGGGTTCCGTACAAATTCTATTTTTGACGTATTAAAAAAACTACTGAATAGATTTCGTTCGAACCAATTTTCGTTGGTAGTTTTTATGGTAATGTACATTATATAATTATTTCAATTTTATCATCCTATTATTTTAGAAGTTAGAGGGGGGGACACACTTTTTTCCACTTTGGAAGGGTCTGTCACGCAAAGTATTCACTTTAGAAAAAAGTGAGATTAGAAACCTTAATATAATTTTTAAAGGCCTATCCATAGATACCCCACACGTATATGTTCAATGAAAAAAAATATTTCGAGTTTCAGTTTTGACTATAGGGACCCCCCACATTTTTTATTTGTTTTCTATTTTCGTATGAAAACCTTGTTGCGGTTTACAGAATACATCCACTCACTAAGTTTCAACAGTATAGTACTTATAGTTTCGGAATAAAGTGGCTGTGACAGACTGGCGGACAGACAGACAGACAGACAGACAGACATGACGAATCTATAAGGGTTCCGTTTTTTTGCCATTTTGGCTACGGAACCCTAAAAACCAGTGCGTAAAAGAAAGGATACAGATTGACTCATTTATTTTTCAGAAACAGTATCTCCACTAAGCATTTGTTGATGTCAAACGTCCTCGCTTGCGTTACCTAAGATGTATCCAAAGCTGTCCGCATCATTTACCCCATACCTCGGCTCCATGGATAAACCATGGAATAAAGAACACTGCGCTCGGTTTTTGCTGACACTCGAATCACTAAGATTGATTCCAATACACTGAAACAGTATAGGACGGGAATGCAGTAACGAAGTGTGGAATAAATTTGAAGTGCGTAAAAAGGAATGGAGTTGATTAGAAATTTTAATGTACCATGATTTAAAAAAAAAAAAAAACATTAAGCTTACTTATTATCATCCAGACTGATTCCTGAGACAAGATGGCTTTTATTGAATTAAAATATTGGAAATAACGTCAATGTACATTTGATAATAAATAATAATAAGCATATAAATAAAATAGTGCAAAAAACTTTGAATTTTTCGTCACTTATCGTCCCAGCATAAGTTGCATTAATGGCCCTTGGTCCTTATGCCTTGGTTGCCTTATGCTTATGGTCTTGCGTGGTAGTTTATTATTTCAATCAGTAGAAATGTAACAAAAAGATAAAGCTCAACAAAAATGGAATAGTATAGAAACACACTTGGCGGAAAAAAAGCGACCAAAGTTCGGACTGACTACGCCTGCAATGGAAGATGACACACAAGGCATATTAAATACATTGCCGTCGAACTTCAGTCGCACAATTTTAGCCTTGTGTGTTATTAATTACACTTTGCTTTGTTTAGAGGTGTAAATAATGTTGCAAAGACCTTCTAGCTTATTCCACAGTAAAATAGCACTTCATAAAATGTTTGATTTTGTTACGTAGATGAATCATGAGGCAAAGATTCCCTACTGTTTTTCTCTTAACTCCAACTCTAAAAGTTCACTGTATCGAGCTTGCACCGTAATTCGTTTCGAATTTTCAGCTTTTTCGGTACAAAAACCTCTTGAGTTTTTATTTCACTTATTTGTTTTGAACGTTATGGGAATTTAATGTTGTATGAGCTTGCAGTTTGTTTGCTGAAATGTCGAAAGCATAATGATGTAGCTTGGAAATGTCTTTATTAAGCGTTCAGACGGTTTGTGTTAAAACTAATTTCGTTTATTTATTGCCGTTCAGTTGCATGTATACTTGTGTTAATACATACCTAGACAGTTACGATGTATTTTAAAATATTTAATTAAATTTAACTAAATACATTTAAGTGCCTTGATTTATCAGTGACTTCTTTTATCCAGGGGGGCTGTTTGTGTCAACTGTTAAAAGCGAAGAAGGCTATTACATAACACTATGTGTGTGGAAACCGAAATCGTTTTTGGTTACGTATCCGATGACTAGCCTCTGCAAAAGTTGCTTAACTTAGCAATCGCAGGTCGTGTGCTCCTTCGTCTATAAACTAATCCCTTGATCACACGTACCGAGCAAACCGGCGAGGCAATGCTCTCGGTCGAGTACTCGGTACGTATAAACAAAGCGCCGAGTGCTCGGCCGTTATTTCAAAACGTGTGTGAACAGCTACTCGCTTACTACACTGTCTCGGCCGAGAAACATTTTACTGTCTCGCCGGTTTGCTCGGTACGTGTGATCTAGGCTTAAAGCTGATCAAGCAGTCAAGATGCTAATACAACGTTGGTGTCTCAGAATTGGAACGTAAACTTATTACAAACAGTGTCTGTTCGCCATTGGACGTAGTCATTTCAGTTCAGTTGTATCCTTCAATGCGAAGTGACAGTCTAACCCTGTGGGGCATAAGTGGTTGGGATCTACCTTGAAAGTAAGACTCCACGAAAGCGGAGATGTGCGGAGCGAATATAATTTTGGCCTTAACACATTACTTTCTTAGTACTTTAATTTGATTTAGTATTCAAATCCTATTGGCTACTTGCGGCACATCTCCGTTCCACTACACCCCTCATCTTGACCCCATGACCACCCCTTTTTTCGCTTTTGCTATTTATTGCGAAATAATGTTACATTTGATTACTTCACACCACTTTTTGATCGTTTACGACCTTCCTAGAGAAACATTAAAACAATATATCAATAAGAAAACAAACATAATTTTCCTTTCGAAGCATTTCACAGAGTCAAGGGCATTTTTTGCAAAGGAGTTTATTACCTTGTAAGAATAAGTAATAGACATTTTATCCGGACAATAACAGTACAGAACGTAGCACCGGCACCGTCGATACCGAACAAATATCGTTTATCTCGTAAAATAGCTGCCAACGGCCCACCGCAGGGTTACCACAACATATTCGTACATTATAATCTTGAAACGCCTCAATAGTTTAGTGGTTTGTGTACTGGGCTGATTTTTCCAAGTAAGTAATTTGGCAAGCGTGGTACTGGTGTTTAAGCGAACGAAAACCTGGTTTCAAACGATGGAGACCTTTGCCCTGTTACGTCAACAGTTCTTTTTTGTTAATACATATTCAATATTATTTTACATAATGCGGCGCTTAATGCTACCTGGCTAAGGCTTGTAACACCAGAGACTTCACCTGTGTGTTGCCGACCCCCGACCCATCAGACCAAATTCCTCCGCTACAGAAGCCTCACTGAAACTCAACTTTGCAATGATAACCAATAAAAAATAAATAATTGACTGTGTTGAGTATGACTTGTAATTTTAAGGATCAAAATAGATACGAAATATGTAATGCCTACTCAAATAGAAACGTACAGACATAAATAACACAAAAAAGCTCATCTAACTACGATTAATAGACATGAAATTTGAAGGAATATTTGTGTTATCGAATGAACCAATCCAATAAAAAAATATTTCAGTAGACAAAGAACAAGAACTTTCAGAACTAAAATTCTGTCAGCCCTAACCATCTTATACATATTACCATAATTTCCCAAACGTACAAATCTATAAACTAACTTACCATTGCAGTGGCGAAGTCTTTATCCCATTGACTTAAGGTATAGTTCTCTTTAGCCAGGTAGATAAGAGTGTTGGTAACGTCGGTCGGTTGAAGTTATAAGGACATGCCAATTCTAAGCGAATGTTAGCCGAGACGTCGACCACGGCTAAGATCTAAACTATGGTAATTTCTACTGTTTCAGACGTTAATGTAATAGGTACATTTACCTGGGATAGCGAGCGGTCATTGGAATCAAATCAAAACGTAACTTATTCGGAGAAACATCAGCGTTGCACTATAGTATTGTGAATAATTAAAACTATGTAATCTAACTTCCCAACCTTAGGAACGCTTTTTTATAATGGGTGTCAAAAAAGGTCTAACGAAAACTGAAACCCTATATTCTCCCAATTATTGTGAACATTTTTCTCCACTACACCATGCCTGGGAAATGTACGGTTTCCGAGATATTGACAGCTAAACATTAATTAAAAAAGTCTAGGTTTTTAATAAAATGACTTCTTTTTCACATCACTAAACTTTTCTTCAAAGAAACATGACATCGATTTTTATTAGTTTTTCCATAAAATAATTTTAAAGTTTACAAACTCCAATGTATCGCAAACACGGCCAACGCACACAAGCGCACCCGTTCGTGTGGCGCTCACTCATACACGTACGCGCGAACAGCTGATATGCTATTGACCTTAGACCGGAGGGCCACAATCGATCGCCTTAACTCGATCGTGTGCTTCCTAGACAATCGCTAATACCATTGTTAGCTCATCGCTAATCCCCTTGCTAATACCATTGTAAGTTATTTTGTAAAGTAAACATGTTAATTGTAACCTAATGATTAGACTTAATTACACACGATGTTACATTGTTATTATTAAGTAAGATAGCCCGTTTATAAAACATAAACGTTTCGAGTTTAATTTTAGTTCGAGTTCACGGACCTTTAGAAATTAATAAAAACAAGGATATGCTACTAATTTCAATGTAAGTTTTAGTCTCGTACAAAATTTAAATTAAAAATAAAGACCCAGTATTCCCGTTTGCACGGAATGGCGGCGCGAGCGCCCGCCGGCCGGTAGGTAAAGAGTTGTAGGTAAAGCGGGGTTCACACGGGTCGATTTTCGCCGTGCGGCTAGTCGCTTCACAAATCGTCTCACCAAGCCGCATCGCTAGCCCATTTACACTGGTGAATAAAATCGCACGCTACTCTGTCATTCCCTTCGAAAATGTTGAGAAGAATGCGGCAGGCGATCGCCTACAACTGATCGATTACCTACATGGTCGATTTTAGTCACCAGCCGCGTACGGCCGGTCGCCGCGCGGCTAAAGTCGGATGCTACCCTACTTTGGGGCTTGCGAGTTTAGTCACTCACTTGGGACTTAGCCGAATTGACATTTAGACGGTCGATATTCGCCGCGCGACAAAAATCGTGCGGTTTTAGGCACCCATGTAAACCCCGCTTTATAAAGAGCGGCGCGCGCCGAAAGGCCGGCCGGTAGGTATAAAGAACGGAACGGCGCGCGCCGAAAGGGCAGCCGCTCGCGCCGCCGCGCCGCTTGTCGTTCATTCAAATAGGGATCCGCAGTATTATTAAAACCGAAATCAAGGAACTCTTGCAGATTTCAATTATTATTTATTTTGATAGTTTATTCCGAAGCTTTGTGTTACGCAATCTTAGAAGTTGATGATGAGTTTTAGGAATCAAAGTAGGTTTGCTTTAAAAAAATTACAACTTTTTTTATTAATTAAGAAGAAAAGCAACATTAATTTTGAATAAACAGAACAATTTAAAACATCTTCAATTTAATGGTAAAATTAGGAAAAATGATTCAATTTAATTACCAAATTTGCTTGTTAATTTAATTTTTACTCTTTTCATTTCTTTTTCTCAAAGTAGGTACAATGTAATCACTCAGATTATCATCTTATTCCTAACAAATGCTTTACATAACTACCTTAAAAGTGCTGATTTTGTCAATGATAGATTTAATTTTTTTTGTCAAAATTGAATACGGAACCGCGTAATGTCGCATGTCGCATGCGTCGCCTGACAGGCTCACGCACTGCGCATGCGCTTTGTCGGCGAATGAATGAAATGAATAGTGAAAAAATAACGTCTTTTTCGTTTAGTTCGGTTTCTTAGGTCATCGAATGAGCTTGTGTTGTGATTTACGCTTATCCGTGATCGTGATTCGAACTGTTCGATTGTGATAGTGTGTACAGTGTACCTAATTGTGAAGAAAGTTAAGATAGCAGTGATGAGTGCATATCGCTACAGTGCCCGCGAATACGTGAACATGGTCTACTGTTACGGTATGGCCCGTGGAAATGCTTCAGAAGCATTGCGTATTTACGGGGCTGAGTACCCCACCGCCCATCAGCCGGTTGACCCTCGTATTTTCACTCGGGCTGTTCAGCGTCTGCTGGACAATCAGCCGATTGTGCCAGTCCAAGAAGTAGGGCGCGGAGCGGTACCACCTGCTGCAGAAGAGGCCGTTTTGGAGGTGGTGCGGCAAAACCCACGATTGGGCGTCCGAACCGCAGCCAGAGTGTTGCGGAGTAGGCGGGGTCATCGGGCCCGGTTCGCGTTGTCGCACACGACTGTGCACAGAGTGTTGAAGAGGGACATGCAGAGACCCTACAAGATCCATAAAGTCCATGCTCTTGTGCCAGGAGACACGCAACGGAGAATGGCCTATTGCAGGTGGCTGTTGGGGCAGGGCCGGCAATTTGTGAGGAACGTTATTTTTACCGATGAAAGTACGTTCACCAACAACGGAATGTGGAACCGTCGCAACTCCCACTATTGGTCGAGGACAAATCCGTTTCAAACTCAGGAAACGGGCTTCCAGACCCGCTGGAAGCATAACGTTTGGGCGGGCATAGTTGGAAACCAGATTCTTGGTCCAGTATTCTTGCCACCAAGAATGGACGGCCCTGCTTACTTGGAATTGATCAATGGTTTTTTGACTGAGACCCTAGACGACATGCCATTGGCTCAACTGCGGGAGACGTGGTACCAGCACGACGGCGCACCGCCTCACATCGTCAGACCTGTTCAGGAGCGGCTGATGGAACTGTTCGGCGACCACTGGATCGGGAGGAACGGACCGCATGCGTGGCCTGCAAGATCCCCTGACTTGACTCCACTCGATTTCTTCTTGTGGGGTTTTGTCAAGGACAGGGTTTTTGCTAGTCCTTGCCAGAACAGTGCCGAAATGCGGCAAAAAATTATTGACGTGTTTGACGAACTTAAACGGCGTTCAGTGCGTGAGGGAATCCTGGACCGGGTGCACCAGAGTACAGTGTACCGAGCCCGTCTATGCCTGCAGCTGGAAGGTCGCCAGATCGAGCCACACCTCATCAGCTTGGAGAGGCCTGCTTTTGAGTCTAGTGACGAGGAGTAGGTAAGTACTTAGCTGTTAATTTATTTGTTTTAAGTACATAAATCTTTTTGACTCGTTTCGATATCTGTTTTTGTAGGTAAATCGTAATGGCGGCCCGACTCCTCGAACTCGAATACACACACACACACACACACATGCATGCGCGTTGTGGCGCGCGTACATTGCTGGCAATTAAATTGAGATTTTTTTTCATGCCTAAAAATGAAAACGATTTCCCAGGTTTGGTTTTCCTTGTAAACAACTTAGATTTAAGTCTACTGTGCATAGTCCAAGGGATAGTGATACCTTTTTTTACACCTTGTATGAAAGGAAGGCAAACGAATAAGAGGTTCACCTGATGGTAACTGATCACCGCAGCCCATAGAGATCAAGCACCGCATAAGGGTTGCGGATGCGTGAGGCCTTTAAGACCCCACACACTCCCCAACTGAGTTCTGGTGACCTTACTCACCAGCAGAAACAAATCATTTATGATATTATGTAAACCCAGTACCTAGAGGAAGTCGGTGCTTATAAGGCAACTAATCTAAGGAGGCACACCAATGAATAACTTAATAAATTATACAATGCCATCAAAAACGACAAAAAACGTTTTTTCTCTCGTTACGTTTAATTATAAGGAACAGCAGAAATATTGTTAACATAAAAAACTACTACCTCTGTGCTTTCAAATGACAAAATTGCCACACGAAAAAAATAACTAAAGGAAAAAGTTTATAAGGTTATAATTTTTAAAAAAGTCTTTTTTTCCGTGTGTCAACTAATAAATAATACTAAGTATGTAAAATGCTTAAGTTAAAATATACAAAAAGTTAAAGGAAAGAGTGTTTGCATAATGAGGGGAAATAAACAAACGCCAGGAATAATTAAAAGATAATCTGTTGGCGGCGAATGATGCGTGAAAAGCGAGCCGATCGGCCCGGAACATATTTTATAATTTCAGTTTTCAGACGGGCCTTAAGAGACCGTGTACATTTGTACATTACTAAATAAACAATTTGTAAACTAAATGAGTAATGGAATTATTGTTTTTTTTATATAGTAACTACAAAAAAGTAGCGAGTCTTTATAGCTATGTGGGGAATCAGTACTATATGCCTTTTCCCACAAAAATAATGAAAGCAAAACAAATTCTTTGGACTAACACACCAGTTGCCTAGCCCCAAACTAAGCTAGATGCTTGTGACTACTATGGAAGCCAGAGAACGGTTGTACGGTGCTATGAAGTGTGCTTATGAAGCCAGAAACAAGGACACACCGCATGTCATAATTGACAAAATGCGAAGGCAAAATTAAGGTTTACAAAATAGGATAATAATAATTTTCACAACCTCTTTGCAGTTGTCGATTTACAGTACATTTACCGCTATGTGGTGTGTTTATGAACCCAATAACAAAGACACAGCGCAGATTATACCTTTCACATTGCGAAAGCAAATTATCAAATATGTTCAAATAGGTTGCTAATACCCGTACGTTTCACGACCTTTTACAAATGTCGATGTACATTTACCGCTATGCGGTGTGTTTATGAAGCCAGACACAAAGACACGGCGCATGTTATAACTGTCAATGCGAGCAGTGTGCAAGGCCCGCGGCAGAGCCCGGGGCTCTCATTAAAATTTCAGCTTTTCCGTTTATACCCGTTTTGTGTGCTGTCGGTGACGCGGCCGGCTGGCGGACTGTGTAGTGTAGTCATGTAATAGGTACATGTTTAGAGTTCTAGCTGCCTATGATTATTTCTAAAAGATACAGTTGGCAACTGTATGCAACGCATCTGCGACCCCTGTGCGGTTTTTGATGTCCTTTGACAGCGGTAATAATCAATTACCATCACATACCAGAGGAATGAAAACGATTTCCTCCCTGTAGCATAAAAAGTAGGATATTATAACTGATTTTTACTCGCGGCTTTGCTCGCGTTATCAAGATTCTTGTTTTATCCCATGTGAGCATTTAATCGGGATAAAAACCAGCCAAATTTCATCAAAATCTGTTCAATTGTTACAGCGTGATCAACCTACAAACACTATTTGTGCGAAAACTGAAATCTAAGCTAGTGTTTAAATAAATATGTACGTTTCACGACAACATTCATCGTTACACAAGACAATCATACCAAAATGTTTGTACAATCTAAAGATAAAACTCACTTTGTGTAGTAATAAAAACCTATCAAAAACCTATCATTACACCAAAAACCTAACGTACCATAATACAAATCATTTGACGGCTGCAAATCAGAGCTGCGGCTCCACAATCGATGACTAGCAAAAAACTGCGTGATATGAATAATGTATGCGGCTGCGACCGCGGGTCACAATTAAAACTGCGCTGATTGAGCGCGGCCGAGCGGGCGCCGTGTTGCTGCATACGGTATTACATGGTATTAAACCATAGCAGGTCGAAATTTAATTCAAATGTTAAGATAACATAACTATATTAACAACTAGCGGCCGCCCGCTACTCGGTCCGCGCAGATTTCGGATTCCGTCTACAATAGTGTTATACTCTAGCTCAAAAAAATCCTCGACAAATGGACTATCCAATGTAAAAATATTTTTAGATTCGAACCAGTAGTTCGTGAGATTAGCGCGTTCAAACAGACAAACAAGCAAACTCTTCAGCTTGATTATATTCATGATATATAAATTTCTTACCTTAATCGCGGCCAATGCATCTGCGACTCTTAAGGCGTCGTGGATTCACGGGCGGCGGCGATCGCTTATCATCGGACGATATACGAGTACCAGCTAGTTTGACAACCTGTAAAGAAAAAGGCTAGTTACAAAACAGTCAACAAATTAGCTTCTCTTATAACTAGTTACATAACGTTAGTTACAGTAATAGGTATCATCATCATCAGGCATCATTTGACGGCTGCAAATCAGAGCTGCGGCTCCACAATCGATGACTGGGAAAAAACTGCGTGATATGAATAATGTATGCGGCTGCGACCGCGGGTCACAATTAAAACTGCACTGATTGAGCGCGGCCGTGCGGGCGCCGTGTTGCTGCATACGGTATTACATTGTATTAAAGCAAAGCAGGATGAAACGCAATTCAAATGTTGAGGTAACATAACTATATTGACAACTAGCTGCCGCCCGTTACTCGGTCCGCGCAGATTTCGGATTCCGTCTACATAGTGTAAGAAGTAAAATGTATAAAAAATTTTTTCATACGAACCAGTAGTTCCTGAGATTAGCGCGTTCAAACAAACAAACAAGCAAACTCTTCAGCTTTATTATATTGATGTTATGTAAATTTCTTACCTTAAAGGCGGCCAATGCACCTGTGAATCTTAAGGCGTCGTGGATTCACGGGCGGCGGCGATCGCTTATCATCGGACGATATACCAGCTAGTTTGACAACCTATAAAGAAAAAGGCTAGTTAAAAAACAGTTAACAAATTAACTTCTCTTGTAACTAGTTACATAACGTTAGTCACAGTAATAGGTATCATCATCATCAGGCATCATTTGACGGCTGCAAATCAGAGCTGCGGCTCCACAATCGATGACTAGCAAAAAACTGCGTGATATGAATAATGTATGCGGCTGCGACCGCGGGTCACAATTAAAACTGCGCTGATTGAGCGCGGCCGTGCGGGCGCCGTGTTGCTGCATACGGTATTACATGGTATTAAAGCAAAGCAGGATGAAACGTTATTCAAATGTTGATAACATAACTATATTAACAACTAGCGGCCGCCCGCTACTCGGTCCGCGTAGATTTCGGATTCCGCCTACATAGTGTTATACTCTAGCTCTAACTAAACATTCCCCGACAAATAGACTATCCAATGTAAAAAGATTTTTTCATTCGAACCAGTAGTTCCTGAGATTAGCGCTTTCAAACAAACAAACAAACAAGCAAACTCTTCAGCGTTATTATTTTGATGATATATAAATTTCTTACCTTAATGGCGGTCAATGCATCTGCGACTCTTATGGCGTCGTGGATTCACGGGCGGCGGCGATCGCTTACCATCGGACGATATACCAGCTAGTTTGACAACCTGTAAAGAAAAAGGCTAGTTACAAAACGGTGAACAAATTAACTTCTCTTGTAACTAGTTACATAACGTTAGTTGCAGTAATAGGTATCATCATCATCAGGCATCATTTGACGGCTGCAAATCAGAGCTGCGGCTCCACAATCGATGACTAGCAAAAACTGCGTGATATGAATAATGTATGCGGCTGCGACCGCGGGTCACAATTAAAACTGCACTGATTGAGCGCGGCCGTGCGGGCGCCGTGTTGCTGCATACGGTATCACATGGTATTAAACCATAGCAGGTCGAAATTTAATCCAAATGTTGAGGTAACATAACTATATTAACAACTAGCGGCCGCTCGCTACTCGGTCCGCGCAGATTCCGGATTCCGTCTTCATAGTGTTCTATACATATAAGTTCCTTGGACTAACACACCAATTGCCTAGCCCCAAACTAAGCTCGAAGCTTGTACTATGGATGCCAGGGAACGGAAAGACATACTTAAATACTTTTACAAACATCCATGACTCGAGTACAAGTGCCGATGTTCATCACACAACCATTTGCCCCCAGCGGGATTTGAACCCGTGACCTTTGGTTTTGTAGCAAGGGTCTCTAGCCACTCGACCAACGGGCCTGTCATATAATACACTAGCTCAAAGCATTCCTCGACAAATGGACTATCCAATGTTGAAAGATTTTTTCATTCGAACCAGTAGTTCCTGAGATTAGTGCGTTCATACAGACAAACAAGCAAACTCTTCAGCGTTATTATTTTGATGATATATAAATTTCTTACCTTTATGGCGGCCAATGCACCTGCGACTCTTAAGGCGTCGTGGATTCACGGGCGGCGGCGATCGCTTATCATCGGACGATATACCAGCTAGTTTGACAACCTGTAAAGAAAAAGGCTTGTTACAAAACAGTGAACAAATTAACTTCTCTTGTAACTAGTTACATAACGTTAGTTACAGTAATAGGTATCATCATCATCAGGCATCATTTGACGGCTGCAAATCAGAGCCGCGGCTCCACAATCGATGACTAGCAAAAAACTGCGTGATATGAATAATGTATGCGGCTGCGACCGCGGGTCACAATTAAAACTGCGCTGATTGAGCGCGGCCGTGCGGGCGCCGTGTTGCTGCATACGGTATCACATGGGTTGGAACTTTATGAATGTAATGTGAAGGCGAACGAGCAAGAGGGTACTAGAACATGGAAGTCAACAGTTCCACGATGGTTGCAGATGCGTTGCCTGCTTTTAAGACCCCATACTTCCCCAGTTTATCTTTTGAAACTCACCACCTGAAATACATCGCAATAGTCTCCATTGTGGAACGAAAAGAGGAAATAATACTCTCATGTGAATGTTTGAATGAGCAAATCAGAGCCGTTCTAGGGCATTATTTATAATGCCCGGCCAGCCAATCACATTGACCGTAATAAATACAATGGCACTTATGTATCAGGAAGCAATAAGGCATTGCAATGATAAATGTAATGGTTTCAGTGATAGAGGTCGTAACAGGCCTAGTTGTATTACCTACTTCAAACTTTACGTAGATGATCCTTACTAAGAGCGGTGTGTGTACGATATTGTTGTCTTGAACAAGCGCTAATATTTGCCGGCGCCCGACAGCACCGCGCCGCTACTCAACACTGAACTTGCCAAATTTATCACAAGACCTGCTCTTACCCGTACCACGAGATGAGCGCAATTTCATTAATTAAATTCATTACTTGTGTTACCGCTGGAGCGATGGTAGCCTAGTGGTAAGAACCGCGCTTCACATCCGTAAGGGCCGAGGTTCGAACACCACCACACCTCTGGATTTTTCGAAAATATGTGTTGATTTGTACCATTAGCTCGGCAGTGAGGGAAAACACCGCGAGGAAACCTGCACACCTCTGATATTTCTGACTTTAGTTCAGTTGGATCTGAATGTGTAACCATGATCCAAACTGTTTGCATACTTGCATTTCCTCGCTATTACTTTTAGTGACGATAGCCAAGTGGCGATAATTTAGCGATAACGTGTATCGCTAGCGATCCCGAGGTACCGGCTAAGTGCAGGCGCGCAGTTTGGACAGGTGACGCCGCGCACACAGTTGTTGACGCGCACGAGACAGGCTCATTATGCTTCTATCATCATCACAACCATCATCAGTCTGTCGCATTTCTTTGCTGGGTAACGTGATGGTCTCCAGCATATGGGGGTCATGATGCGCATGCTCCCTATCTGGTGGAGACCATGTGACCACTCTAGGTATGTGGATTGGTGACCGCAGTAATGTGTACGATAAAACTCTGGGCAACGCTGTTGTCTTTACCCTTAGGATGTTTTTAAGCAATACTTATAATGTGAATAACAATGTGCATAGTAAGCACTTCTATCAACTAGCGACTCTCGAGCGACAACGTGTATCGCTAGCGATTCCGTGGTACCGGCTAAGTGCAGGCGCGAAGTTTGGACAGGAGACGCCGCGCCGCGCGCTCACAGGTGTTGACGCGCACGGGACAGGCTCATTATGCTTGCACTAATAATGTTTCAAAAATTATGAATAGCGGGAACAGGATGTTCGTTTAGTAATTAATTTTTTTTGAAACCACTGCAAACGTAGGTCCAACGGTACAGGTATTCTTTGATCAAACTTTTCACTGGTAAATATCTTTTACCTTACGAAACGTACGGTGATTGACCAGAGTATAGATGAAAGATTATTTTGTGGCGGATAATAAGGTGTTTAAATAAGCGGTTGATAGGAGGGTAGGAGAAGAAAACATGATGGGCCGACCTCACCATGTGTGGGATATGGGCAGGAGGAGTACGGTGTAAAAATATGTTTAATAGATAGATTTTGTGCACAATTTATTAAGGACACAATAATGTTTCTACATACATATTATATACTAGCAGTTGCCCATAGCTTATTGAGCTTCCTCGACGAATGGACTATCAACACAAAATCATTTTTTCAATTCGAACCAGTTTTTCCTGAGATAATCGCGTTCAAACAAACGAGCAAACTCTTCAGCTTAATTATATTAGTAGAGATTGTATTGATTATAGCGGCCTTCAACGCCTTTACTATTGTTACAATGTGAGAAACCAAAATACCAAGCGATGAGACAGTACAGACGCAACCCGACATACGGCGACCCATTTCCGCATCGTCCATATATCCGCTAAAACATTTTACTGTAGCCATTACCGTCCTGTAATTTATTACCAGAGCTAGGCCCCCGGCATTGCTCGAATAGGGAATTCCACCATTTCTCCGGCCATCGGTGAGAAATCGAGACTTGGTGTTTTTACGTTATCTAATGGTGGCTAATGGCCGTGGGAAGACATTCATCATATCGTGTTTTTTTTGGAGTATAACAATAATTTATAGGGAGCTTTTTGTTTTATGTGTTTGGTAAATTATTTAAGGTCAAACTGATAGAAAGATTGACTGTACTAGGCAAGAAACTGTTCTACCGCCCTGAGGTTTCAAACTATTTATGCATTATATTCAAGAGAGGTAAAACTTAGTGGAACTTCTACTCGAATGAGGCGCTCATCTTGGGAAATACCTTTACCAAGACCAATCAAGACAAATCTTTACAGAAGACCAAAGTGAAGCAGTAACATAGCAATTAGTCGCAATAACACTATGTTACAATAACAATATGTTATTAATACTTATGTGAGTCAAAGCCATTTATACTATTCGCCGTTTATAGAAAATAATCCTTTATTTATTACGCACTGATACAATTAATTAGTCGAGTCGTTTATGACGGATAACCAACTTACAAACTCGTACCAAAAGAACCTTTCACACTCAAAATAAACTAGTGCTAAATTCATAAACTAAAGAAATGTTAATTACATTTGCAAAAACTGTGCACTCTTGCAAAAAACATGGGAGCATTCGGTGAGTTCTGCTGCAGAAGAAAAAGCTTTGTTGGTGCCCAGACGCGCGACTGTTTACTAATTAGCGTTGCCCGCATGTAGGCACTGGGTGGCCATGGGTTCAGCTTATTGTAGGACATGTTCGTTGTGACATCCACTCGTTGGTTAGATAACTGTGAAAGTTTATGATGGCTACTCCAATTGCCCCACGTTGGGTGCCAATACTTAAAACATTTATTACTTGGTGATAAGTTGTACAAGTACATTATTTTGGAAAATAGAGAGATACGCTACTTGACCGTATTTACGCTTTGAACAGTGGCTTTGATTTTTTTCTGTGTGAGACGAACTTCTTAGCCATCCATGGATTCTCCGTGCGGGTGCCGGGTCCATCGCGTGGAACAGAGAGGAACGCCAGTCGGCTCCTGGGACTTTCGACCCAGCGTCGAAAGTCCCAGGCGCTGACTGATTTTTATAATAAATAAAAAAAACTGAAAATAGATTATGTCACTTCTAATGCGATGTTTCAAAAATGTGTCGCTAGAACGCAATATAACCAAATTAATATTTATTTTGAAACTTTATTTTAAGGTAATAACTATCAACCTTTTGGCAGATTCCGTGTGATTCTTGCATTGTATGTATAAGAATTCTATTCTACGTTTTGCGAACTAACCTATATACCACTTTAATTCGTCATTTTCGTAATTAGCATTATCCCCTCGTCCTCGGCCGCGTGGCCACCCTCGCTCCACCCGCACTCGTCGCCGCTCGCTTTTTATTTGCAATTACTTGATGCGTTCCAGATTGGAATTAAATCTGTCGCAGCCCTAATGGGGTACCGCGTGCGGTGTAATTGTGTATGGGTACCAGCTCTCATACATATTTACCGAGGGTTAAACTGGCTTATTGCAAGTGATTTTTAATGTCGCCCGTTATTTATGAGTGCTTCTTTTTGCATTTTTTTCTCTGTTGTGTTTGTTTTTTGGGACATGTTTTAGGATCATTTCACTGGTGAATACACACTGGCGTTGAGTCATATTCGTCATTTCTGAGGATCGTGATCATTGTATGAAATGAAACGCACGACAACTCTCCTGGCAATTTTTATGGAGTGGTTTTTCATTGCCTTTTCCATTTCACACGCTAACTCGTAGTATGTAGGTTTTCTCACGACGTTTTATTTCGCCATATACATAGCTGGGTAAATATATATTTGATAATCCAGAGGTGCTCGGCTGTCCGGGATTGAACCGCCGACCTCAAGCATGTAAAGCGGCGCTGATGTCACCAGGCTACCGAATCGTTTTTATTTGCAATTACTTGATGCGTTCCAGATTGGAATTAAATCTGTCGCAGCCCTAATGGGGTACCGCGTGCGGTGTAATTGTGTATGGGTACCAGCTCTCATACATATTTACCGAGGGTTAAACTGGCTTATTGCAAGTGATTTATAATGTCGCCCGTTATTTATGAGTCTTTTTTTTTGCGTTTTTTTTCTGTTGTGTTTGTTTTTTGGCACATGTTTTAGGATCATTTGACAGGTGAATACACGCTAGCGTTGAGTCGTATTCGTCATTTCTGAGGGTCGTGATCATTGTATGAAATGAATCGCACGACAACTCTCTTGGCAATTTTCATGGAGTGGTTTCTATTGCCTTCTCCATTTCACACACTAACTCGTAGTGTGTAAGTTTCCTTACGATGTTTTGCTTCACCGGACAGCTGGTATAAAATTACACACATGGATTTTTTGATTATCCATAGGTGCGTGCCTGTCAGGTTTTGAACCGCAGGAGAATCCTTCATGGAACACTTTCACTTTGTGTTGGTTTTCCCAGATTGCTTAGGAAATTGCAGGCTTGAATCGCCTGCTTGTTCAAGAATGATGATTTCGTGCTTAGAAAGGAACGTTAAGCCATTCGTCCCGACTATGATCTAAAAGGTATGGTTTTCCTTGTAAGGGTTACGGAGGCCAGACGACAGTCGTTCTATTGTTATAACCAGGTTGGTCAATTCAGTAATTAGTGATAATTAATAATTTTAAATAGCTTTCAAATTGTTTTGTCATTAATAGAGTTTTATATCTTTCACTGCACTGAAAGTAACTAGTACTTTATCTTATCATCAGGTTAGTTGCTTTCCTGCTAACCGAAGTGACATAAAAAGAAGTGTTATGTGAAAAAGCCATCTCCTATAAGTTAATACCATCATAAAACGAAAGGCGAGTAACCATTTGTCGCGATGCGAGGACGTTTTAGCCGGATATACAGGGTGTTATATATGTTAGTACCGTATCAGCATAAAAGGTGATGTGAAAATATACGCTACGACCGCTGGTATATAATAAAATATTGTGAATTTAGATAAGATTTAGTACTTTCGCGTTTCATTTGAATAATAATAAAAAAATAATCAATTATTTGGACAAATTCACCAATTTCCTAGTCCCAATCTAAGCTCGAAGTTTGTACTACGGTAGCTAGGGAACTAAAAGATATACTTAAATACTTTAATTGTTCATCACACAAACATTTCCGCCAGCGGGATTCGAACCCGCTGCCCTTGGTGTTTTAGCCAGGATGACTGACCACTAGACCAACGGGCCCGTGGACTAATTTTTACTAAAGATTCGATTGTAATAGTGAACTAAAAGTGTACTTAATCCGTTTCCTAACACGTTTCCTTTCAACGTATAGAAAGCTGCACGAGAAACGAAATATTTTACCGTTTCTAACAACACCAGTATGCTAAGGGCATTAGATCTACTATTGAACTACGAGAGTTAACCTTGACGCTCTCGCAGTATGCTTATTTTGGAGCTGGGCAATTGCCCAGCTCCAGCCAGCAATTGGCCAGCTTGTAAAAAAAAATCTCCTCTCACAAATTTATGAGAGGAGATTTTTTTTTACAATATAAATAGTAATTATTTAGGTATAATAATAAAAATACTAGCCCTGTATGTAGACCGCCTGCTGATCGCGCCTGCGCTCTGTTTACGTAAGGGATCGTGCATCACTTAGCAGGGAGTAAAAAACTTCACTCTAAGGGTGGGGGCACAAGTTATCAATTTAGCTAAAAATATCATTTATTATTTTTTATTTGTGATTTTTTTTTTATTACCTTTTCTATTGAGCGTAAAAAAAATCCACATGTGACTTTTCTTATATACATGTTGATTATTTATGTTTAATTTTTCAAAATTAATTGGCCTGTCTTCTTTGATTTGATTTGCTTGTAACACTAACAGGTCGCGAGTTTTGACAACATTTGTTTTATAAATATTTGTATTTATGCCACAACTGTTTGGGACTTTGTGTATTTATTGAAGTATATTATGTGTGTATTATGTAATTCCAAACGTTTTAATGCATAAATATTGTCAGTGAATAAATAAATCAATCACTTCAATTCCATACGGATAGCGCTGACAGATTTATTACTCGTTTATCTGATGTCCGTGTGAGTGAGTGAAATTTAAAATAAAATGTAAAGTAAAGTATGTGCCTATTAAGGCCCCACTGCAGGGCAAGGGCCTTCATAATTTGAAATCATGTTTTTGTTACAAATGTGGTTTTGGCTTAATCACCACGCTTGCCAAATGCGATTTGGTGAGCACAAACCCAGGCTATGTTTGGATCAACTGTCTCAAATATTGCCCGACTTGGGCATCGAACCCAGAGCTTCAAGACCAGGGCCCGCTACTTAAACCCCTAGGGCATCGAGGAGTTAAATACTTTGCAGTAATTAAAAAAGTATAATATTTACATAATTGTCATTTTTATTCCACTGTCAAATGTTGTATGTGTGCAATGAAATGGAAAACGTATGCGCTACCAGTATTTGGCAAGTCAAGTTATTCTAAGCGGTTTCGCTCCAATCGTGCCAAAAAGTTTGACAATATTATAGTTAGGTACCTTCCTTTGTCGTACTATAAAAACGGGACATTTGCATGGTTTCCTTTTTCGTACTAATGCCAATGGATAACCTCTTTGGTGATATATTCTTCGTCATAACCGTATGCACGCCTCTCATAACTGCCTCAGTGGTGTCGTGGTTAGAGCACTGGGCTTAAAATCCGCGGAGGTCGTGGGTTCGAATCCCGCAGGGAACTCCGCCTCTTTGTGTCGGTTTTCTCAGTTTGGTTAGGACATTGCAGGCTTGAATCACCTGATTGTCCGATAAGAATGATGATTTCGTGCTTCGGAAGGCACATTAAGCCTTTGCTCCGCATGGATTTAGGTTTATGCAGACATAGTTTAATATAATAGGAGTAGTAAGCCTTCCTCGAAAAATGGACTATACCAACACAAAAATATTTTTCTATTAGTTTCTGTGATTAGCGCATTTAAACAAACAAACAAATAAACTCTTCAGCTTAATCTGATATCTGGAATCTATGTTAAATTGAATATGTATATAAATGCGTTTCCTCTCTCCTAGCTCTTATTGTATGCGTGCCCGACAGGGTCCATAATTGTGTCCATATTATATGTTTTTATAACAACCTTCTGTACATTATGGTTTTGCAATAAACATATTTGACTTTGACTTAATTTTATTAGTATAGATATTTTTTTCTTTTTCTCCTGTACCGCTAATGTGTAACCAGCCTTACTACCCCGTTACAGAAACATCGTTCGAGGATGTGACGTATATTTTACACGTTATCGTCACTTCGGTACAGTCGCCTCCGTATTTACGCACTCAATAAAGTACAGTACGATACCGTTTAAAATTAAGTACTTGTCGACAGTAAATTCCTGATCCTTAAGTAAGTTTTAAGTACTTTTGTTATGCGTTTCAGAATTTACGAAGATTCGTAGGTTAGTTTTTTAAACTCGGTCAGGTACTTTCACTTCTTAGGAAGCAAATAAACTAGTAAAAAGAAAATTGCTGTACACACGTCAATTGTTTTAAGCCACTTCACTGTTATTTGTGCTACTTGTAAGAGGTCAACTATTAAGATACAAAAAGTAAGTAAGTAATGGTCTAATACTTAAAAAACTAAATCTTAGCACCCCACGTTGGGCGCCAATTATAACTATAAAATGTTACACAAAAGATAACATCAAATAACAGGTAAGTAGCTTAAGCACTTACGAGTATGTTACGAATATCATTCTGACTGTGCCAACAGTCTGAAACATGTGTTTTGTGAGTTTTTATCAGATAATAATATACTTATTGGTATACTTATTTACCATACAAGCCGGTATTTATTATTTTTATTACCTGTATCTTATTCGCTTAAATAGAATTCATATTATGTCTCTTGTCCTTATATTAATATCGAATAATAATTTCAAATGAAATATATAGACATTTAAAGTTTTGTTTTATGAACCCTTTTTTATCAGGTAACCTTTCCAACGCGCTCTTTAATGAATAAAAATACACGAAGGTACTAATTGCAAAAAAGTCGAAAATTAATTTGTCCTTACACCTCACTATTAGTGACTAGCGGCCGCCCGCGACTCCGTCCGCGTGGTTTTCGGTTTACGAACACATAGGTAAGTACTATAACCGAAAGCCTTCCTCGTCAAATGGACTATCCAACACAAAAATATTTTTTTCAAATCGATCCAGTATTTCCTGAGAGTAGCGTGTTCAAACAAACAAAAAAACGAACTCTTCAGCTATTATATTGAATACAGATGTTAAATAATGTTACTTTATGTTTGTAAACATGGATCTCGATCATGGCTCTGAATGGCTCGTGGTTTCTCGCGACACAGCGTTTCCCCTAGTGCGAGCACCAATGCAAGAATTGTTAATAAACTGTAGTTATTAATAGTATAAGGTCAAAATGTCAAAGTAGCTCCTAACTTGTTAAATAAAGAAAGATTATTTATTTTAAATGTCAATGTCAAGAGCCGTCTAAGAGTGACCCAACTATAAGAAGCATCCATAGCAACACATGATTATGTAAGTTCCGGGATTGTAGTTGAACAGGTACCCATATATGTATATCTAGTTAAGTTATGGAAGCGCGAACTGTACGGTCGTGTCAGTCCTGACGGGGGTATGAAAAGCCGCCAACTTGCTATCTCCTTTAATTAATTAACGAAACGTTCACTTTCCGAATTAAATTAAGCGTTTAGGAAGTGGGTTATTCACGTATCGCTTCTGGATGTTGAGAGTTTACTCTTAAATAGACTTAATCCTAACCATAGCCATCCAAGCATGGTAGTATCATTCTTACCGGACAATCAGGTGGTTCAAGCCTGCAATATCATGTGTAAGCATACTGACAAAATCTACACAAAGTGAAAGTGTTACTTGCGGGATTCGAACTCACGACATCCGTGGTTTTCGAGTGCAGCGCTCTAACCACTACACCACGGAGGCCGTTGTCAATCCCAATATTACTACTGAATGTGTGATATTATTGATATTATTTATTATCTTTATCGTGCCTCCAATGAGAACTGAGTCATCATAGGGCTCCCCTGATACAGCGAAATTAAGCGCATATTCATAGATTTCATTTAAAATAAGATTCTGAAGTGAACCTTTGAACTAAATCTGGTCACTCTCCTTTCCGTGTAAAAATTAAACATTTTGCGATTGACATAAACAAAGTCTTCTCAGCTCACATAAGCCTCAGATTAGTACCTATAACGTCTAACAGCCGCTCCACCCAGCATGGGCCACTAAAAAGAAATTGCACTATAAGCCATAACTTGGCGGGGTAATGCTCAACCGGACAAAACCAGAAATCGCCGAACACATCCAGCCGATTCACAAATCAGAGGGAAATCGCAGTTTCCTGTCGCGACGCCCGTGGTTGAAAACTCTGGATTGTTCCACGGTACAGGGAATGAGGCATAAAATGAAAGCATTAGCTTCCAAATATATATTTTTTCACCATGAAACTCTAATATGTATATGAAACACCAATCGTCACAACGTAGTTTACATAGAGCTTACAGTACACACAAAATAGTGTACGTACAGAAAGCTTGAAAAAAATTGATAATAAGGGCGTCTACTTGATTTTGGAAGTGATATTAAAAATCGGCTTAAGTTCTTTTATACATATTTCTACGACTAGTTAACGAAAAAAAAATACTTTAGTGAACTTAAATATCAATTACAGTAGTTCCTAATATCTCAGAAAATATTTTTGACATGATATTTCACCTCCTATATTTTCCGACCACGTCGTCCCATGGCGAATTGAAAAAGCACCATACCCTTTATCATAAGCAGGCATTCCCAACCTCCATTAAGGAAAGTCCGGGCCCACAAAGCCCACGGTTATTTATTCCTGCAACTAGTTTTGTCAATTTTTATAGCGAGTTCACTCTATTGAAAGAAACGGTCGGGTCCCAGGGCTATAGAAATCACTTGTCAACGCAAGTTTATGTGAATAGACTCTGCTTGTGAAGGCATGTCAGCCTAAATCTTCTTGATGAATAAGTAAAGTTTGTAAATAAGTAAATATCCTGAGGGCTTTTGCCATTGGTTCGTGTAGGCCTAAACTGTACTTATTTATTTCATTTAGAATTTATTTAGGAATATTATTTATAAGATTATTATTTATGTTTCGTTCTCGACAAATTGAAAAGTTTCCTCTTACGCAGATATTCTGTTGAGCGGTAGCAAAAACGAAGACAACGAAATAAATAACTGTTTATTCAACAAAGTCAGTATTGTGATGACGGCTTAGTCAACTATAGTAAATGCCGTCATCAAAGAGAGCCAATGTGTCAAGATGTGGCGTGGCCCAAATACCACGCTTGCCAAATGCGGATAGGTGATCATAAACTCGGGAAAACCGACAAATTTTCCCGACCCGGGAATCGAACCCAGGACCCCCAGACCACGGCCCGGTACCCAAACCAATAGACTATTGAGGCGTTGTTATCTGGTTTTATTTATTTCCATCCCATCTCGACGCAGGTCGCAGTACTCTGACCACAGTCATCAGTCATTACAATCATGGCGACTATTTACTAAACGCAGTCACGAGTCAACACGCCGCAGACAATGCGCCGCGCGCCGGGCGCAAGGTGCGCTCGTTAAATTATTACACAGGGAAAGATGGAAGTATCAGCCTATCAATGTACTACTGCAGGGCAAAGGCCTCAATCATTTGAAATCATGTTCTAGTTCTAGTACAAAGATTCGCCATGGCCCAATCACCATGCTTGTCAAATGCGGCTCGTTACTTAGACGTTTCGTAGCGCATTTACGACGCTTGCCAAATGCGAATTGGTGATCACAAACTCGGACTATGTTTGGAAAAACCGGCCCAATTTTGCCCGACTACCGAACCACGGCCCGGTACTCAAACCAATAGACTATTGAGGCGTTGTTATTGTGGTTTATTTATTTCGATCCCATCTCGGCCCAGGTCGTAATACCTTGACCACAGTCATCAGTCATTACAATCATGGCGACTATTTACTAAACGCAGTCACGAGTCAACACGCCGCAGACAATGCGCCGGGCGCAAGGTGCGCTCGTTAAATTATTACGCTCCGTTCGATCGCATCGATCGGCGGTGAAGACGCGATTGGCAGGGCACGGACTCAGGGGAAATGATCGGACCAGTGGGGTAATGACTGAGAAGTTGACAAGTGAACCAAGAGGTCGCAGGTTCGATCACGAAATTCAAGATCAGACAAACGGTTTAGGATAGTAGTAAATAAGGTAATTATAGCAACAAAAGGTCGCATGCTTGAATTATTTTTACAATCAATCGCATTGATCAGCGGCGAAGACGCAATTGGCAGGTGACTGACTCAGTGGAAATGATCTGACGACCGGTAATGATTAAGAAGTTGACTGGTATACAAAGCGGTCACGGGTTCGCTGATCGAAGAGGTGTAACATACTGGTCTGCGTGTTTAAATATAATTTTTTTTATTGTTGATTGAGATGTTTATTATTTAAGTAGCCTGTCGCAGTCCACTGTTAAACATAAGCCTTTCCAGATCACAACTTTGTCATGTGTCACTTTCCTGCAACGCTTCTGTATATAAAAAAATACAATTATGATGTGAACGTCACAGCGTCGTTAAAACGAAAAAACAAATTAACAAAGGAATATCCGAACGAGAGCTGGAAAAAGAAGAATTAAATTTAAAACCTAGTAAAAATACAGCTGCCTCTAGCAAAAATATCTAAATAAAAATAAATCAGCGAAAGAGTTAAAGAGCAAAGTAAATCGTATAAAAATTCAACCATAAATAAAATAAAGCTTTGAAAAAAGTAGTGACCGTCAAAGCGTCCGAAAAAGTTTGAATATTTGATCAAAATAAAAACTGACAGCTTAAATAAATATGGAAGTACGTATAAAAACTCTGGTAAAAAAATAATCTTTGAAAACGTGTTCTGATGTTTTGATGGTGCACTTAGAGAAATCAGCGGTTATATTTCCAAGTAATCAGTTATGACACCTTTTGTATGACAATCAAAAGATTAAATCAAAAACTACATGAAATAACATTTATTTATATATCCAGATGAGGAAACCGCAGAATACAATTTTTTTCATTACACAAGGTATCATAATATTTTAATTGTTTTCCAATAAGTGAGCGTCCATTCCGTTTTACGGCGGCACTATGGTTATAAAATGGCAAACTGTAAGGAGCTTTTACTTCCTTGACATTGTTCATTCGAATAATCTCCAAAGCTTATATACACCTGTGTAAGCCAAGTCCGTCCCTGCATGTTATGTACGCAGGCTAATGCCTTACAACTGGGCTGTGACATCTAAGCGGACGCGAGCGGTCGTATTTCACGCGAGCATTCATTACATTACATTACACCGAGCATTCATTACACCGCGCCGTTTTCAATGCTGCGTTTTGGATGGTATGGATTTAATGCTTATGTTACAAGCTGTATTTGAGTGTTATTTATGGAATATATTTTGCGATTTGTTTTCGATGAATTTCATTTAGATGAATATATTCACCTACTAAGTTAATTTCAATGGCTCCGTGCGCCTCCGTGGCGCAGTGGCTAGTGTGTCGCACTTTAAAGCGGCGGCCGCGCCAGAGGTCCTGGGTTCGAATCCCGGGTCGGACCGATGAAATTGTGTCTATGTTTTCATGATGTGATAGCACAGATACAATCCGGAGTTTGGAAGTTGGCGGTGTAATTACACTCCCGTGCCTCGGAAAGCACGTTAAGCCGTTGGTCCTGCGCCTGATCTCTCTACCGTCGTGTCAGATTGCTGTCCCACCGAATTATGGGAGTGAGGGAATAGGGAGTGCACCTGTGTTTGCTCATGCGCTTGTGCACTATAATATATCCCGCGCCAGTGGCTAATCGTAAGATTGGCCGCCGTGGCCGAATTCGGCTAGGAGGGTATTATTATTATTAATTTCAATGGTTACGATGAGTTACTAGTTTTATTAAAGACAAATCATAAAGCTTTGAAATCTTGAGTTATTGTAGCTAGAGTCATTAAATAAATAAATAAATTCATTGGACTAACACACCAATTGCCTAGCGCCAAAATAAGCTCGACCTTGTACTGTGGACGCTAGGGGACGGATGCACAATGCACATACTTAAATACTTTTTATTTATACAAATAATTATACTTAAACAGGTACATTAACACCCAAACCAGGATATACAGACATGTTCATGCGCATAAATGTTTGTCCTGTGCGGGAGTGAGCCCGCGACTTCTTGGTCAATCTTGACCACTACAAAAAGAAGATCGTCAATTACGGTATCTATACAGTTATAGGCCTATTGACAGTTATAGAATCAATCAATCAGTCGTAAAATTCATAAAATTAAAAATGGTGTAACCATTTAGTTAAGAACCGTATCTCAGGAAGCATGTTTTGGGTTTGTAATATTTTAGAAGTAATTAAGCTATGAGTGAGTATGTTTTGTATGAGAATTTAAAATGTAAACAGGCCAAGTTCCAAAATTTAAGAGCGGGTTCGAACCCGGCCTTGTTAATAAGCTTTTCCATAATTGGAGTTTTCCCATTACCGAAATACCATTACAGAGAAATGCGATAACATTCGAATTACGACTTTCATTTGTGCCTAAAAACTCACAAACATAAAAAATGCAATCATGCAAAAATTGGGTCAAATAGACCCCTAATATAAAGTCAATTATGATAACGGAATCGGTCGGGTTTAAAAACTGAACCCTTGCTTGCACACGATTTGGAATGGGAAATATTATCTTTTTAATAGGATTGGTCGAATGAGCCCCCTGTATAAAGTAAACATTACAAAACAAAATGCTTAATTGGTTTAGTTATAACGTTCCCTGAAAGGAGACGATCCATTTTGGGCTTGATTGTGCATGGATAAATTATATACCAAAAAAACTGTAAATTTTTGTTTATTAACCTCTATAAATAACAACGGAATAGGCTTTGGCCAACTTAAGTTAATTGCATAATTATATATTTTACATTATCAAACATACTTTATAAACGACATAGCACTATATTTTTTAATTTTTAACTGTCTTCAAAAACGCACCTAACAACATGACAGATTAAATAATCGATTAGAGAAAATCGATAAGCGGAGATTAAATTAAATGCATCATGTTCCAGTGTGTTTTTGCTACATTTTGAAAAACTACAATCATTTATTATTTGTAATATTCGTTATATCTTAATAATGATCTACTTTTTACGTCTTCATCATAAATATAATAATAAAATCAAACAATTGATCGATTAAACGATCAGTGTCAATTGAAATGGAGCCATTTTGGCACTGACCTATATCTTGTCTATGTGTAGATCAGTGCATTATGGTTCTACGTCATACGTCAATGTCAATCCTGTCACTTGATGTCACACCATATAGATATGGCAATAATAATGAATATTCATGCATGATTTTAACATATTTGGCCGTTGTATTCAGCTATTAAAATTGGGCAAATGTAATCTTTTGAAGTGTTCTAATCGGTGACCAATTTGTAGCCGTGCACATCCAGGCCCCCGTTTGTATGAGAAACGGATTTCTCCTTTTGGTTGATTTTTGATATAGCAACATACCGTCGCTTACAAAGCTTTTGAAAATATGAATTTAATTTTAAAAAATTAGGAAAACCTTAAGCTAATACGCGAGTCCAATGGTGCTCTACCAACATATTTCTTTCTTATGGTACTAGAATTGCACAACTTGATGGAATAATAGCACCACAGAAGTCATAAAATTATCAGGCTTGCATTGTTTTTTGTACCGGAGTATAACAACTTATTTCACCGTCAACCCATGACAAAGCGTTTTCCAACCACAATAAACACACATGATTTGATAGTACTACGCCTTATCTAGAGACCTTTTATAGAGACCGGTGGAAATCTCTCGTTTCGGAGACCAAGACACACTATGAGTCATTTAGCCATAAAAGTTAGTTTTAGTTAATGCCTTATCTCAGAATGGGACGTTATAAGCGTTGTATCCATAGCCAAATTGAGTTAGGAAATAATTACTATAATGATTTGTTGTGCTTACCATATTATAAATTCATATTACCATCCTTCCATCATGTAGACATTTCTGCCCCTGGTGTCCCCCACAGGCGGCCTGGGGCTCCAATTGGATCTTAAATCGAATTATCACGACGGCGCGGCATGGCAGATTTACGTAAGTCATGGCGTACATAGATTTAAAATAGTTAGATATGCCCATGCCGTACTCAAACCCGCTCTGAAATTGGCACTAAAATTTTGAGCGACTGCCGCTTCTTATCGCAGACATGACATGTTGAATTTTTTTTGTGTTGGATTGTCCATTTGTCCAGAAAGGTTTTAGGCTATAATATCACACTTAACTATGTGTGCGGAACCCGAAATACACGGGAACGAAGTCGCAGGCGGCCGCTTGTCGTTAAATATCATGCCCTTGCTCGCCATACTTCAAATCGCTCTGAAATTGGCACTAAAATTTTGAGCTCCTATCGCTTCTTATTGCAGTGACGGCATGTTTAATAAATAAATATATTTGTGTTGGATAGTCCATTTGTTGAGGAAGGTTTTATTTAAGCTATAATATAATACTATGTGTGCGGAAACCAAAATACACGGGAAAGAAGTCACATGCGGCCGCTAGTCGTCAGATATCATGCCCTCGCCCACACTGAAATCCTACTACTATTATAAAGGCGAAAGTTTGTATGTGTGGATGTATGGATGTGTGGATGTATGGATGTTTGTTACTCTTTCACGTAAAAACTACTGAATGGATTTGAATGAAACTTTACCACAATATAGCTTATACATCAGAATAACACATAGGATATTGGAAATCGAAATCCACGCGGACGGAGTCGCGGGCGACCGCTAGTTGACACTAAAATTTTAAGCGACGTCGTTCTTATAGCATGTTAAAACGTTCGTCATATCAAACAAAAGAATGTCACAGTTTTCTGTAGCCGAGGCATATTTTACAATGTATATCTATGATGAGTATTTGGTGTATTTACGAGGTCAGGCGGTAATTAAATATTACGCACGATTACGCACATTGGGTGATATCAGGACCGAATGTAATCTTGCGGATTTGTGTACGCAAATTGTAAGGGGTCGTAAGATTTGTGACGTGGGTGCCGGAGACATTGTTCTTGTAAAACATTGTTAACTGGAAGTAATAGGAGGTAGCTCCATTGTCGAGACAGTTAGTACATAATTATATTTATGATATGTTAGGGATTTAACATGTATTTATTTATAGGTCAAAACATATACGAACTCATTTTGCGGATATTTTTATGGACATTTAATACTGGCTGTATATTTGACATTTATTAATTTGACAATTAAAAAAAAGAACAAAAATCCGAAATGGCGCTCTTTTATTTTCGCAATTAAATAATAAGATTAATAATATAATAAGTTCAAATAAAGGTCTTATGACGTTAAAATAACGATCATAACAATTATTTAAGATCACTCCACCGATTTCCGGCGGCCTTCGGAAGTTTATACACGGTGAAACGTAAGTAGTTTAGATATCTTATTGTTATTAAAATAACGTATTTTGTTAAGTTATAAGTTTGTTTAAGATTGAAGTAGCCTACTACGAGTACTACGATACTATACATAATATGTACTTTTTTTACATTACTTCTTGTAATGTAAAAAAAAGGAAATTCACAACATACCAAAACCATAATTTTCTAGTTAAGTACATCCGATCTATGTCACTTACGACAATATGTCTACCCCACATTATTTACGACTCATCATCATCATCTTAGCGCCCCTCCCGGTTGCATCCCCGCGGCCGTTACCTTAGAGCCCACTCTTAGGGTACTCTTCGACTATGATCCTGAATTGACAAGGCTGGTAATTACATTGGAGCGACTGTCGTCTGACCTCCACAACCCACACACAGGAAAGCAGACAATTTTCCATCCGAAGCATGGAATCATCATCTTATCGGACAATCAGGTGATTCAAGTCCATTGTGTCCTAACCAAACTGAAAAGACCTACACTAAGTGGTGGTGGTTCCCGCAAGATTCGAACCCACGACCTCCGCGGTTAAGCCCAGCGTTCTTATCACTAACTACACCACGGAGGCAATTAGATATTATTTACGAGTATGAGTATAAAAGAAAAGTAATAAATATGAGCGTAGTTCCACGGTCTAATTACGTGCAGTTACGCTTTTATACTTCGTATACGTATACAAACGTAGTAAAATGAAGGGTTTCATACAACGTGCAGTTTATAATTTGCTCTATAATCCCGGTATGTAATGCGCCCAAGGGTTGTTTTGCATGGCGCTGGCAGGGTTGATTGCAGGGCTGTGCAGTCCCGGGGGACTGTATGTGGGTGACCTAAATATGCCAGCCCTAAGTGTGAGGTAAACGTTCCTATTACTGACACTATACTTTTAGGACATTAATTCATATTTTTGCTCTCTTTATGTTTGAGTTTGTAGTATACATCAAAATTCTTCTATTCTTTCTATTGTTTTTAGTCTATTCTTTATATTGAATTGACTTTTTGTATAAGGTAACTAATAAGAATAACATTGATTTATACAATTAAAAAATTGCCAAATAAAATTACCAAAATGATCTGGTTTGGAAGTAAGCTACAACAAAATATTTCTTAATTGCACAAATTAGCCATATAAAAAGGTGAAGGTTACCAAAACAATTGGGCATAGAAGTTAGTTTTAGCCAACATTCTGTTAACTAAAGAACAGCTCGTAGTTCGCCTATCACCTACCTTGACTCCGCAAGGTCCCACTTCATAAATTTTGAACTGAGCAATCACGCCTCTAATAAGCAGAAAATATTAAAATTTTCATCCCACTGATTTAGCACGTGGTATATTCGAATTCGGTCCGCAGGTGGCGCTCGGTCGCTTTATTTAAACTTAATAAGTTAGATTTGGAGGGGACATAGTAAAAAGGGGAATGGATATGCTTGGTATACTCGTAGTAGAGCAAAATGCGAGTCTGGTTGAGGGTAGGAGGTTTTTAGGGGTTGTTGGGTTTTAGATATTTACATTGAAGGTAGTCATAATAAAAAAGTAACAGAATCTGTTAAAAAAAAGTGGCTGGAATCTCCGTTCGGGCCGTACGACAAGTGTATATAAAATTGACATGAAATACTTAACTTACTCGTCCCAAAGGGGCCTAAGAGCATTTTAATGCAAAAAAAAAATCAGTTGACATCACATGAGTTTTAACTTATTCTTATATAATTCAAAGAATCACTTACTTTCCTTCATTTGTACTACAAATTGAGTTGCCGAATGCATATGAATCGCTCAAGTTGTGTCGAGATAACTTCTTTTGTTGACTCTAACTAGTTCATTTCATTCTCTTTATAGCTTTGTGAGACCTGCATTGCAAGTAGGTGGCTTCAAATGGAATTGAAACGAATGAGAAACTTTGAATAATTTTTGTTTAACATTCAACGCCAACCTGCATAATATTTTGACAAAATAATATTTCTGTGTATTTTCAGGTTTAATAACTGGAAACCGGTAATTAATCTTTTATTTTTCTTGTTTTTTTTTTATAAACGTTCTTTCATTTTATTTCTTATTTGATTTGATCTCTCAATAATAACTAGGAACACAAAAAGCTGATTGATTATGATGATAGACAATACAATGCTGCAATCAAAGACAATACTTATAATAAAAAATAAAATAAACGAATGAGTTTGGCTATATTTTCGTATAATTTCGTTCAAAACATTGCACCGTCCAAAATTGGTGTTTTCACCCTACCCCATATACTGAATACGCCATAACCTACTGCAGGGGTCTTCAAAACGGCGCAATTGCAAGCTCCACGTGGGTCCCAAGTTCATTCACCTCTTCACATTATCAATCTGATACCACATTTTCAACCTTAAACCTATCGCGATAAGAATCAAAACAAACGCTAAAACAATATTGTCAGGACGACTTTTAGCATTACAACCTAACATTTGCCGTTGCGGATATGTTTTTTACTTCCAAACCCGTGCCTTTGAGGGATCCATTGACGGCAAATATAAGTTTGTGATGACTTTTCGAGTTGTCAACTTGTCGATGGAAAATAAACTTTACTGCTTTGACGTTAGGGTAAGTAATTTGGGAATTTTACAAGCAATTACAACGCAATAGATAGTGCGTCATAGGGTAAGAATAATTGGAGCTCTCTTAATGAATTACGACGGCGTGGTTACCTCCTGCTTTTGAAGCTCAGAGGGGTCAAGTGTTTGTAAATATTTAATGTAAGTATCTGGCGAAATGTTGGCTGTAAAGCTCATTGTAAACATCAAAAGACATCACAAGTCAATATATAAATTTGGCATGAAGGCAAGACTAGCGCTTAATTTCTTTATTTCATAATAATTAACAAAATAATAACTAAAAGGAGACAGTTTTTTTTGGGCCCACCTACAATCGGTAACGTTTAAGAGAAAGAGAACTGCGTAAAAAAATTATATGTTTTTTTATGATTTTTGCAATTGAAGTGAATTTCAAACGAAACCGGAGTCATAAATCCAAAATAAAAAGCCTTATTTTGATTATATCCGTGAACTATCTGTCCCAAAGATTATTCAACAATGGCTGACATACAGATAACTGAAGGAAAAAGGTTTTTATCAATAGAATTAAAATGAAACTCTTGAAATCGAACATAAAGGAGACGCAATTTACTTTTGAAACAGTTTTCATGCCTATTTTTATCTAAGGCGATGATTGATAGTGATTTTTAATCATTTATTATTTGATTTTTAATCATTCAATCATCATTTTACAAAAAAATACAGAACGCAAGTGCTAGTCTATTGCCGGATTTTGATTTTGATTTAAACTGATTATAAATATGTAACCTCCCGTACTAGTATATAGTTATCTGTGCCTCCCGTCTGTCAACTGTCATAAATGGTTATACTATATGATAATATAAAAAAGCTGTAGTTTGTTTGTTTGTTTGAACATGCTACTATCAGGAACTACTGGTTCGAATTGAAAAAAATATTTTTGCGTTGGATAATCCAGTAGCCGAGGCAGTCTTCAACTTAAAAATGTGTAGCTTTAGTTTGACACTATGTGTGCGAAAACCTAATTCCACGGACGGAGTCGCAGGCGGCCACTAGTGATAATAAATTGTGTATACTTCAGATACATAGGTTAACATAATGGAAAATCGCCCTTATGTATAAGTCTTTACGGTTCAGGCGTTGAACGTCAGGAAAGCAAAATGACTGATTAGTTTATGAGGTTAACATACATTTTCACATCTTGTTTCTAACGATTCCGGTTAAAAAATGGAAAAGTAATGTTAGCACTATAATCTGGAGATTCTCTGAGATGAAAATGTCTTTTTTTACATTTTTTTTAAGAAGTAACTTCAATAACTACTATCCACGAAGTGAACTTACACAGAATAGTTAACATAAATATTATTTTTAAAAACTTAATACTGTGCCATGTAAATTCCAACTTTTGGAGACACATACGCGACCTTCTGGCATTGTAGCCAACTTCTGAACTACTGTGCCAAATCCAACGTCAAAAATACTTTATTTGATTTTTATTCAACCGTTAAGGTTGTGCACATCTTCTGATTATTTTTTCTTACTATGTATAATAGCATTATAATTATATTGTGATTGACACTGTTTAGTAACAAGAATAGCCGTATATGAATTAAATCGAAGGCGTTATCACAGGAAATGTTCGGTTGGAAAGAATATAAATTAACTAAATATTTTTTTATTTTGTGGAGCTTCTAGTGATGGTAATATAAAAGTTAGAGAGGTAGAGAGAGAGAGAGAAATTAAGATAATAGGGTATAAACGTATGCTCGCTTAAACATTTTCGTTCCTTATAATTTTTTATTTTTTTTTACAACATATACATACATATCATGTATGCCATCAGGTGGATCTTCAAGAATGAATCGGGGATAGTCCATGTGAGCACGGACAGAGTCACGGGCCGCTATTAAATAATAATATCTAACTAAATAAATATCCAACATACGCACAACACAGCGATATAACCACAAAATAATTTACTACACAGTTCTCTAAGCCCGAATTAATATAAACATACATAATACCACACGAGTCAAATGTATAACAGGGTAAAGGCCTCCATTTTCGACTGTAGACGGTCCTCGCAATAATTCACAAGCTCATAAATACAGTAGATCTACTGGGCCAGTATAAGTTGACCGGTTGACATCTTCAGTTAGTTATTGCCGAATTATTCTTCATGGGAGAACATTATATTTAGTCTGGGAATGATGTTCGATATGGGGATTGCTGATAATGCGGTGGAGGCGGTATGTTTGCATAATTTTTGTTCTTTTTATTATTTTCTATTATAACAAGACTGGATTTAATTAAAGTGTTTGCAAAGTTAAGCTAAGAGCTGATATTTAGACAGGCATACAACAGAAGAAATATATTGAAAAAGCTTTTTATTGACATTTACCACTACCGCGGTAAATATTTAAAATTAATCTTCAATTTAAATAAATAAGAACCACAGCGACGTCATATACCAAAAATTAATTCAAATCAAAATAAAATAAAACTCATATAAAAATGGCCTCCAAACTGCCAGCTCTATTATTCCTATCTCCACACAGTTTCCATTCAAAATGGACCGAATATGTAGATGGGCGGAGATATGGAAGGGGATAAAAATAGGCCTGGTGTGAACACGGGTGCATCGCGACACTGATTTACTGCCCAAATAAATAAATATTTGACAGTATCACACACATTGTTTTTGCATCGAAGTTAGTATAAAAGCATTTTATTTATCTTAATAGGGGACGGCAGGATAAATTCAATTATAAATTGAAATAAAGCCAGAATTATTGAACTTCATTTATGTTCATCAATCGCGAAATGTACTTTATTCCCTTTTCTATCAAATGCTAAAGACACCACAGTCACCAATATCATACATAGTATAGTAAAAAAATTGGCCAAGTGCGAGTCGGACTCCCGCACTGAGGGTTCCGTACAAGTTCAATTTTTGACGTATTAAAAAAACTACTGAATAGATTTCGTTCGAACCAATTTTCGTTGGTAGTTTTTATGGTAATGTACATTATATATTTATTTCAGATTTATCATCCTCTTACTTTACAAATTAGAGTGGGGGGGGGGGGGGACACTTTTTTCCACTTCGGAAGAGTCTGTCACGCAAAGTATTCACTTAAGAAAAAAATGAGCTTAGAAACCTCAATATAATTTTTAAAGACCTATCCATAGATACCCCACACGTATATGTTCAATGAAAAAAAATATTTTCAGTTTCAGTTCTAATTATGGGGACCCGCCATTTTTTTATTTTTTTTTCTATTTTCGTGTGAAAACCTTGTTGCGGTTCACAGAATACATCTACTCACCAAGTTTCAATAGTATAGTACTTATAGTTTCGGAAAAAAGTGGCTGTGACAGACTGGCGGACAGACAGACAGACAGACAGACAGACAGACATGACGAATCTATAAGGGTTCCGTTTTTTTGCCATTTTGGCTACGGAACCCTAAAAATCAGTACAGATTGTTTTAAATTGAAATTAAATTAATGTAATTCAGAATAAAGTTGTCGTTTTAAGTTATATTCTTGAAACCTTTCCATCTTTTTTTAATGATTGAAACTTCTCTGGATTACCACAATTTTTTTAAAGACCATAATCATCCAATTCGGTTCGGCCGTTCTCAAGGTTTAAGCAGACTAACTAACAGCAATTAATTTTCATTTATTTAGATTTGTTAATAATTAACGGCCGCCCGCGACGTTATCCGCGTTGTTTTCAGATCCCTTTTTTTCTCAATAAAAGGTAGCCGATGTTCTTATTCAGGGTCTAAAGATTGTCTGTGCCAAAATTCATAAAAATCTGTTAAGAGGTTTATGGGGAAAGCGTAACAGTCAGTCAGAGATATTTTCACATTTATTATACTACTAGCGGCCGCCAGCGACTCCGTCCGCGTGGGTTTCGGTTTCCGCACACAGTGTTACTATAGATAGCTTAAAGCCTTCCTTGACAAACGGTAAGTAGACTATCCAACTCAAAAGATTTTGTCTATTCGAACCTGATAGGCTAGCCACTTTGACGAATTTGACATCCGCTTTCGTAGCGACTTATATCTCCATCCCGCTCACATAAATATGCAGTTCGTGTACGGGGTGGCAATACATATTATAAGTCGCGAAGAAAGCGTATGGCGAATTCGTCAAAGTGGCATCTTGGCTAGCCTACCAGTAGTCCCTGAGATTAGCGCGTTCAAACCTATCTGGATCAGTTACATGGGTTATTATGAGTAAACCGTAAAAGATAGATATATGCTGTCAAGCGATATTTTTTAGGTAATTTTATTTAGAATATTTCCGTCTTACATGATTTCTATGTAACTTTAACCATTAAGGCTGCACACGCGACAGAAGCTTTAAAAATGGAGGAATTTCTCCCGTTTTCCCAACATTTTCCTTCACACTACTCTGCTCCTTTTGATTGTAGCGTGATGAAAAGTATCCTATAATATGCCCAGGAGAATAAAGAATAATTATACCAAGTTTCGTCAAAATCCGTCGAGTAGTTTTTGTTTCTATAAGGAACATACAGACAGACAGACAGACAGACAGACAGACAGACAGACAAAAATTTTACTGATTGCATTTTTGGCATCAGTATCGATCACTAATCAACCCCTGATAGTTATTTTGAAAATATATTTCATGTACAGAATTGACCTCTCTACAGATTTATTATAAGTATAAATATGAGGGATTATACTTTCTTCCCTTACACGTCCAATGTTTATTTACTTAACATTTCTCTTCAAACTCCTCTTTGAACCAATCCAAACTGTGGCATGGATAAGCCCAGTGTCTTACAGGCGCCTACGAAATTTTCCGCCCATATTTATAGTGTTAATTAAGAGGCAGTCGTTGATTTATCACGCCACCTAGCGGCAGGTGTGGGAACTATATTAGCCGGGGGAAGATAATGGGATGATTAAGCCTTAAATAAACCGGCCTTTGGTAATCTAGGGATGTTCTAAGATTATAGTTGGAGTGGAGAGTGATCTTGCTAGTTTATCAATGAAGGCGTTTCGTGAGTCGGTTGACGGCGTACTTTGGTAGTGACTCAGCTCTATAAGTAATAGTTGTGGCTTCTGAGTTCCACACAAGTTGAAATTTGTGTTTTTATCTATATCTGTGTTTTTTTAGGGTTCCGTAGCCAAAATGGCAAAAAAACGGAACCCTTATAGATTCGTCATGTCTGTCTGTCTGTCTGTCTGTCTGTCTGTCTGTCTGTCTGTCTGTCTGTCTGTCCGCCAGTCTGTCACAGCCACTTTTTTCCGAAACTATAGGTACTACACTATTGAAACTTGGTGAGTAGATGTGTAACACCATTTTTTCAGTTTTACTGTTTTATCACTTGGTGCAGTATAGGACCGGCTGTGATCTTAGGTCGAGAGGGATAGTCATGAATGGAGGGGTCGTTATAGTATTGTTTGTCTCTAATTTTATGCTATGTTTGTTTTCCTGGATTGAGAGGTCGTCACTTGAATGAAGTAATATTCTAATTTTTACCTGATTTGTTGGCGAGAGGGTTAACAATTTATCATTCCACAACCATTGGTTCATTCCTTTGACGCTGTTAAAACTGTTTTAGCGGATTATATTAGTAAATTCGTGAATTTTATAACACTTTTCTGTTGTCGAAATAAACAAAACCTTGTCAAATAAGAACGGTGTCAGTTTGACAGCGACACCTGACATTTGACATTTACGTGCGCTGCGTTTTATTTTTACAGGTGTAGGCGCTAATTGTTTTTAGTCTGTTAAAATGTATAATGTTTAATATCTAATTTTGCTAAGCTAGGGTTTGCCGGAATGAATTGATTTTCCGAAGTCTTCCAAATTAATCATTCTAAAGAATTTTTAGTAGAGTGTGTCTATGGTTGAGCGTTTGGCATTTTTTTTGTTTCTCGTTTGTCTATGGGTGGGTGAGCGATGACAAGTCTTTTTGATGGAGATCGCGATCCCTAGAGTGGAGTGGACGAGTAATCTTGTGGCTGTCTCCCGGAGGAGCCCTTTTTATATCCACCAAATGCGGTGAAGTTTCGTCCCGCGTCTTCCCAGATGCATTGTGCACCGTACGCCCAATAAAATGGTGAGTATTTCAAGCCGTTGATGTGTAAATGTTCCTCGAGGATGTATCAGCCATAGTCACGTGCTTGTAATTTTTGTCTTATTGTTTTAGATCATTTGATTTACCTGTGCTCCGGCCAAAGAGTCTCTTTGTGAGCTGCAAATCCCAGAGTTCTGGTAAGAATATTAATGAAAATTTTATTGTTCGGCATAGCCAAATATGTCACGTTGTGAAGTGCTTAGGATGTCGACTTAATTTGATCATTGTGGTGATTGCAGGGCTCCATAGACCGGCTAAAAAGCCTTTTGGGTGTGAATGTCGGCAGCTCGGTGTGCCGTAGACGTGGCGTGGACACGTGGTACCTCCCGCCTGTCAAAATGTCGACGGTGAGCTGATCCCAGAACCGATTTTGCATTGGCTCGGAGTCAAGGTACTGATGGCAATGGATTTAATCATTTAGGGCCGTATTTATTTCAATTTAACAAGTGTTCAACTTCCCCGTGTTGACTTCTCGGTCGAGGCCGATGGAGGAAGCGCAGTGACTTTATCTTCAACTTAACTTTGAAAATATGAACAAGAATTTCAAATTGTGTTTGTTATTAGTGAATAGTTAGTAGTGAATTTCAAATAGTGTTTATTAGACATGATTTGTGGGGTGTGCATGCGTACTGACTTGGCTGACCTTCTGTGTTGAGCGGTGGGCTGACCTTCAGTGCTGGTGGTTTGAGTAGGTGGTATCAGACTTTCCCAACACGGTCCTCCCATCGGTACTGAATGTACAGCTGACCGCCCAATATAGTTGGTCAGATGCCACCCCACCATAACGGGCATGCTTAAGCTAATCCCGATTTACTGATAAGGTGTAGTACCATGTGTGATAAGGTGTAGTTCGCCGGACGAATGTTAATTACTGTCTCGGTATCATGTAATTTTTTTTACTGTATGTAACTGCTCCTGTTTTTCTACTGAATCTAATGTGTATCGAAATACTTAGTATTAAACCAGTCTACTTTTAAATGAAATTTTGTTTGATTTACTATTCTCCACTTGCTACGGTTCATGGATCATTCATTTATTTTTGCTTCGTATTTAACTTTTTTCCTCTAGCAGGATTTTATATATTTTTTTTTATTTTGGTACGGAGTCACCTATTGTTACTCCGTCCCCTTTCAAGGCGCCCAACATTTTATTAAATTGGATTGATCCAGGAACGACTAGGCCACCGAACCCGAGACCCTCTCATGCTCTGCCGCCGGATTTTTCCCTGTGGGACGAAGTGATTCTTATTCGAATCGTTGCGCACCCCCACGGGAAAAATTGATATTACAGTGGCGTACCCAACGTGTGGCCTAGAAAGTGAGTTTAGTACTTCAACGAGATGTTTTAAATGTGATATTATGATAATATAATATAATTTTAATTTTTATGTAATTGTGAATTTTTATATAGTACAATTTTTTAAATATTTTAACTGTCATGTCGGAACAAAGTGATAATATGATAATATAATTATAATTGTTATTTTTATGGAATTGTGAATTTTTTATATAGTACAATTTTTTTAATATTTTGTTTGACATGTCCGAACTTAATTATAACATAAATGACTTGCTTACGGACGAACTTGAACACGAGTTAGCTAACATTTCATGTAATCTAGGTTCTTTGAATTTAATATTTAGCGGTGATACTTGTGTTCGGGCGTTTATATCGAGGTTGGAGGAGTTGTGTGCCGCATCCTATATACAGATAATGGTCCCCAATTCACTTCTAAGGAATTTAGGGATTTATTGAAGGGAGCTGGTGTACCTCATATCTTATACAATCCTCGTTACCATTCTCCATGTAACCAAACCGAAGTGTTAATCGGGATATTGTTCGAGCCATTGCTTCTTATGTGCGTTCTGATCATCGATTATTATTATGGGATCAGAACATTCAAGAATTCCAATGTGCTCTCAATTCGTCTGTTCACGACGGGACTAAGTTCACTCCATTGTTTCTTAAATCATGGTAGGGAGATGGTTATCGATGGAGCTGTCTTTGATTCGGATCAGCCTTTGATATATTCAATGTTTAGCATGAGTTTTGTTTGTTTCCATTTAGTTTGTTGTCGCCTTACCATTATGGTCGAGGATCGACGGTATTTTTAGTAATTAAGGTTTCTGTTGTGTGTCCAATCCGTAGGCCTTGTAGCATTCGCATATTTCGCGATTGATGCCAAGGATCTGGACATAATTTTAGTAATGTTGTTAGTGTTTAATCTGGGTTTGTGTGAACCACAACTATTAACATTTAGTTTTTCAGTTTTAGTCACCACTAACATTTAGTTTTTTTTTGTATCAGGTAAGTCCGTTGTGTATCTTACCTTGTACTCCTTATAGTGTCTGAGGTATGTTGGATTTCCTAATCCTCACACTGTGTTTTTGTGAAGTCCCTGTTGTCATACTTCATTTTTGCGTGTAATTTACCCCGATTCGTGGTGTGGTAAATTACACTATGGTCTTGGTTTATCCAGCCATTGGCGTGAGATAAGTTGGATGCTCCACTTCTCACTTTGTGTAACCTTTAGTGTTTATCACTGGTTACGGGTTTGAACCTGGTGTAGTTCTGTCTGATCAGCGAGCTCTCCGAATGGTTCTACCTGACTTTCTAATAACTTTTAAGTTATTAGGTTTCCCTTCTATGATTCAAACTCTTATTGAATGAGTTTGGTGTCTGGAGGTGTTGTTTTTGTATTGTTCAAATGTTTGTATTGTTGTTAAGATGTGGTAGTGTTACCTTTTGTCGTTTCTCTCGACGAAAAATTTTATTCAAAATTTCAATAAAATTTTCATTTTGAATAAAATTTTTCTTTCCCAACTAAGGCGGTACTGTAACACCATTTTTTCAGTTTTACTGTTTTATCACTTGGTGCAGTATAGGACCGGCTGTGATCTTAGGTCGAGAGGGATAGTCATGAATGGAGGGGTCGTTATAGTATTGTTTGTCTCTAATTTTATGCTATGTTTGTTTTCCTGGATTGAGAGGTCGTCACTTGAATGAAGTAATATTCTAATTTTTACCTGATTTGTTGGCGAGAGGGTTAACAATTTATCATTCCACAACCATTGGTTCATTCCTTTGACGCTGTTAAAACTGTTTTAGCGGATTATATTAGTAAATTCGTGAATTTTATAACACTTTTCTGTTGTCGAAATAAACAAAACCTTGTCAAATAAGAACGGTGTCAGTTTGACAGCGACACCTGACATTTGACATTTACGTGCGCTGCGTTTTATTTTTACAGGTGTAGGCGCTAATTGTTTTTAGTCTGTTAAAATGTATAATGTTTAATATCTAATTTTGCTAAGCTAGGGTTTGCCGGAATGAATTGATTTTCCGAAGTCTTCCAAATTAATCATTCTAAAGAATTTTTAGTAGAGTGTGTCTATGGTTGAGCGTTTGGCATTTTTTTTGTTTCTCGTTTGTCTATGGGTGGGTGAGCGATGACAAGTCTTTTTGATGGAGATCGCGATCCCTAGAGTGGAGTGGACGAGTAATCTTGTGGCTGTCTCCCGGAGGAGCCCTTTTTATATCCACCAAATGCGGTGAAGTTTCGTCCCGCGTCTTCCCAGATGCATTGTGCACCGTACGCCCAATAAAATGGTGAGTATTTCAAGCCGTTGATGTGTAAATGTTCCTCGAGGATGTATCAGCCATAGTCACGTGCTTGTAATTTTTGTCTTATTGTTTTAGATCATTTGATTTACCTGTGCTCCGGCCAAAGAGTCTCTTTGTGAGCTGCAAATCCCAGAGTTCTGGTAAGAATATTAATGAAAATTTTATTGTTCGGCATAGCCAAATATGTCACGTTGTGAAGTGCTTAGGATGTCGACTTAATTTGATCATTGTGGTGATTGCAGGGCTCCATAGACCGGCTAAAAAGCCTTTTGGGTGTGAATGTCGGCAGCTCGGTGTGCCGTAGACGTGGCGTGGACACGTGGTACCTCCCGCCTGTCAAAATGTCGACGGTGAGCTGATCCCAGAACCGATTTTGCATTGGCTCGGAGTCAAGGTACTGATGGCAATGGATTTAATCATTTAGGGCCGTATTTATTTCAATTTAACAAGTGTTCAACTTCCCCGTGTTGACTTCTCGGTCGAGGCCGATGGAGGAAGCGCAGTGACTTTATCTTCAACTTAACTTTGAAAATATGAACAAGAATTTCAAATTGTGTTTGTTATTAGTGAATAGTTAGTAGTGAATTTCAAATAGTGTTTATTAGACATGATTTGTGGGGTGTGCATGCGTACTGACTTGGCTGACCTTCTGTGTTGAGCGGTGGGCTGACCTTCAGTGCTGGTGGTTTGAGTAGGTGGTATCAGACTTTCCCAACACGGTCCTCCCATCGGTACTGAATGTACAGCTGACCGCCCAATATAGTTGGTCAGATGCCACCCCACCATAACGGGCATGCTTAAGCTAATCCCGATTTACTGATAAGGTGTAGTACCATGTGTGATAAGGTGTAGTTCGCCGGACGAATGTTAATTACTGTCTCGGTATCATGTAATTTTTTTTACTGTATGTAACTGCTCCTGTTTTTCTACTGAATCTAATGTGTATCGAAATACTTAGTATTAAACCAGTCTACTTTTAAATGAAATTTTGTTTGATTTACTATTCTCCACTTGCTACGGTTCATGGATCATTCATTTATTTTTGCTTCGTATTTAACTTTTTTCCTCTAGCAGGATTTTATATATTTTTTTTTATTTTGGTACGGAGTCACCTATTGTTACTCCGTCCCCTTTCAAGGCGCCCAACATTTTATTAAATTGGATTGATCCAGGAACGACTAGGCCACCGAACCCGAGACCCTCTCATGCTCTGCCGCCGGATTTTTCCCTGTGGGACGAAGTGATTCTTATTCGAATCGTTGCGCACCCCCACGGGAAAAATTGATATTACAGATGTATTCTGTGAACCGCAACAAGGTTTTCACAAGAAAATAGAAAAAAAAATAAAAAAATGGGGGATCCCCATAGTTAGAACTGAAACTGAAAATATTTTTTTTCATTGAACATATACGTGTGGGGTATCTATGGATAGGTCTTTAAAAATTATATTAAAGTTTCTAAGCTCATTTTTTTCTTAAGTGAATACTTTGCGTGACAGAACCTTCCAAAGTGGAAAAAAGTGTGTCCCCCCCCTCTAACTTCTAAAGTAAGAGGATGATAAATCTGAAATAAATATATAATGTACATTACCATAAAAACTACCAACGAAAATTGGTTCGAACGAAATCTATTCAGTAGTTATTTTAATACGTCAAAAATAGAATTTGTACGGAACCCTCAGTGCGGGAGTCCGACTCGCACTTGGCCAATTTTTTAAACATTAGAACGGTCTATTGGCTGCTCTCTTCCAAATGGTAAGCAAAGAGGAGCTATATCTGCCATGACAACGGAAATGGTACTTATATTAAATATGTATCATGTGGCTGTACTTTTTAAATAAATATTCCCTCAATTTCATAATTCGGTGGGACAGCAATATGGACATGACCGTAGAGAGATGAGGACCAACGACTTAACGTGCCTACCGATGCACGGAGGAGCTCGTGATGAAATTTATCGGTCACCCATCCGATGACTGGCATCGAGAACGCTGCTTAACTTTAACTTTGCTATTGATCTTCTCATACACGTGTTTACGAAATTCGATTAAGGACGCGTTTCCTCCATGTTTCGAAGCTTATAACCGGGAAGATAGTTTTGTTCCATTTAACACTCCGGCGGTCCACAAACAACTGCCGGATTAAGTTTTTGCGCCGGGCTTCTAAACTTTAACAGTGTTTTCATTTATCTACTGCTCACGGCAGCTCGTTACATTTACACTTTTAGAAAGTGCCGCTGTGTTTTACTAACTTTTATTGTATACTAGTATTTGGCATCGGCTTTGCTCGCGTGATCAAAATTTAATCGGGATAAAATTTATTCTATCAGCAGGAAGGCGGACCCTGGACTCCGAGGCAATGACCGAGGATGCGACCGGGATAATCTCTAGGATGATGATGAAAAAGTATTCTATCACCTTTTTTTATCGTCAGGAAAATGCTTTGACGCATACCCGTTGGCCAGGGGGTTGATTGACAGGTTATGCAGAAGTATTCTATCACGTAAGTCAACCCATACCCTGCCTGTATACCAAATTCCAACAAAATCCGTCCAGAAGTTTCAGCGTTGTTGACGGACAAACAACGGATAAGCCGATTTTGTGACCACTGAAGACTTCATTTCTGAGATGTATTGGAACTTCCACATTGCAGGGGTAGATGAAAGTTATAAAGATTAGGTATAATAGTTAACTTCTCAACTCTCGGGCTCAATCCACTTGGAAAAATATGCATACTTTTTAAGTATTGTTTATACGAACAAGATGGTCTACCTGATGGTAAGTGATCAGCACTGCCCATGGACATCAACAACTGCACAAGGGTCGTAGATGCGTTGCCTGCCTTAAACATCCCACAGCCTCACCAACTGAGCTTGACCTTTCTCACCAGCACAAACATATCACAATATTATAGTTAAAAGTACTACGTCACTGTGTATGTTTGGGATAATAACATAAATCTTTATCATGGAGGCAAATCAATTTTATCATCATCTCATCCTACAGCAATATACAATTGGATTTGTAATAAAAAAATGTGACAGGATGTTTTAAACGAAAACAAAAATTGAGGATTTAAATTTAAAAATTACAAAAGCGAACAATTCAAGAATGCTAGGCAGAAAGGTGCGTACCTAGGCACTCTCCGGGTCTAAATTTCCTGTCCTTTCAATCAACAGCCGACCCTCGTACTGTCAAAACAAAATGTCTTTTTTTTCCTTTTCCGCGCGAACCTCCATCTCGTGTGCCCTCAGGTTTTTACTTGAAGTACAAATTAAAAATGGTTTGGGGTCCTATTCTTGTATTTGTATGATTTATTTGACGATTGCGTAAGATGAAATAAGTCTTGACTCATTACAGACGCGCGAGAAGAAAAATCTAGATTATGATAATGGTTTACTTGGGACACTTGCTTGTTTGGTTAGCAAGTATTCCAAAAAGCGCAGTGTAGGACGCCCTCAGACCAGATGGAAGCTTGCGACGTCGATATTGGAAAGTTGGCTGGCAGGAGCTGGATGCGAGTCGCCGAGGAAAGAAAAGTGTGGAAAACTTAGTAGAGGCATATGTACAACAGTGAACTGCGATAGGCTAATGATGATGATGAAGGGTTTTAATTCCCAATTTAAATACTGTATTGAGGATGAGTGTTCGCCTGACTATGCTGACAGTCAATGTACCCTCATTTTTCTGACGTTATTATGTTCGGTTTATTTACTCATTACTATTCAGTTAACCACTTTTTGTCATGTCACAAAAAATAAGAAATATTATAACGAGCTACTTCTGAATATAATCTAAGACTCTTCAATTTAACTATCATTTTAGCTAAAATTCACGGTGTGATAAATTGAGTTATCGAACGCCACCAGAATACGCCCCCAGGTGGCGTCCCCCGTGTAACTTACACCCTTCGCTAATGAACGCGAGATTCTTTTTCGATTTTCATCCAAAACAAAGGGTATATTTTCGGCAGACGGCGGTATTCATGTCGAGTGACTGCTAGGATTTTCACGTATATTGTTTAGAGGCGGGCTCTTGGGACGCTTTTGAGTCAGTCGCTTACTCGCTTTACGGTTGAAACGTGCCATTAAAACGTAACATGCCATATTTCTGAGGGGTTTCTGTGGTAGAGGTGTGCGTATATTTGTTAATGTAGGCTGCAGGTGAGCGGTTACTGAGAGAGCAGATGTGCACGAGTCACAGTATGGGTTGTAACAAAAGATATGTATGTCTAGGTAACAAATTACCCTAGGGCTAAAACCATTTCTTATTGGTCGTAACAATCACATTTGGTAAACTGTTACCCAGTGCTGACATGATTGTGTAATATAATTTTTTTATTAAATTATCACTGTGATCCAGAATCGAATGAATTGACTAGCCTGAAGAATGGAGAGATTTGTAGAATAGAGTGACTGTCGTCTGACGTCTGTAACCCACACAAGGGAAACTAGGCCATTTGGATTCATATCGGCACCAAGGGTTAACCATGCCTTCTGAAGCATGGAATCTTCATTCTTATCGGACAATCAGGTGAGTCAAGCGTGCAATGTCCTAACCAATCTGGAAAACCTACACAAAATGGTGCTCCCCGCGGGATTCGAATCCACGATCTCCATGGTTTTTGAGCCCATTGCACTAACCACTCCACGACGGAGGTAGTTTTAGACGACATTTATAGCCATCACTACAATGTGATGTCATAAATATCGTTATCTCTCGTATATAACTATCCCGTCAAACACTCGCAAAGGGCGTAGTATCGTAATATCAGTAAACATGACAGCAATTGACATAATTATGGGTTATCGATCACATAATATAGTATAACTGTTATGGTGCTATGGCATGACATGCCACCATACTCGGTTTAATTCTAAACTGTTGCATTTTATAGCTGGGAGGGGTAAGGCGGCGGTTCAGTGGAAGTTTCCCACAAAAAATATGGAGTTACTGGTATTGGGGATAAAGATTCCGGTGAATCAATCGTGAGGATTGATAAACACTGAGTACTTATATAATATACTTGGCTTAATTTTTTAACAAGAAGATATAAACTGTTGTTGTATGAGAAAATGTCTTCTTATAAAAAAAAAGTGTTTACTTGTATCGGATATGCCGAAATGGCTTATTTCCTTAATAATGCGCATGACTTTAAATATTTTGACATAATCATAACTTCACAACACACACAACCTATGCATGAAACAATCCAAATGTACAATCGAACATAATTTTATTGCAAACACAACGACTTAATACCCCTTATTCATTTTACTTCACCAAAACGGTTCTAATTGTACCCGCATTTCGCTTAACCAGTAAGCCTACGTCTTATTAAGCCAGCGAGCTAATAATCAGGATGAAAACGTCGGTATAAATGTCCTGAGGCCCTAAAAGTGGAAGGAATACGCTAATTACGTAACAAAACTAAATCACGACGAGACTTATCGCTAAGTACGGTGTGGGGCCAGGACTAGGCTTATAAAATTAGGCTTTTGGTATTTAAATGTTGTTTTTTTTTTCAATCCAATTTACATTACACACGCTACAGTACATGTGGATGTGTACCACAAAACATCGTCAACAATGTTGTGTTGTAAATGACGCGGTGATGTACAAATACATTTTATAAATTTACCTTTTTTTTAAATATAGACTTCCCTAAAAGAAAGTTTTGAATACAAAAGATCACAGTGAAATAGCACTTCCAGTGATGTTTCTATCGATAAGTTAAATCTGTGAAGCTCTAATTGGGAGGGCATAGTGCTTGAAAACATCGACCATTAAGGAGTGTTTAATGTACGAATGCGTCAAAGAACAGATGCACCGTGTCTGAAAGCATCATCGTCATTCTCCCATCCTTATTCCGAAGGGTTCGAATCCTGGATCGGGCAAAATTTGTGTTATTTTTTCTGAACACAGCCAGGGTTTGTGATCACCAACCCGCATTAGGCAAGTGATTAAACAAAAACCCAGCTTGTATCAAAAACATGATTTCAAATGATGATTGGAAGGAGGCCTTTGCTCTGCAGTTGGACATTAATAGGCTGATACTTTTTCATACTTTATACTATCCGTGCGAATACGAGGTACCTATTACCTTTACCTTGGGAGTGGTATGGATAGTAATAACCTAGAGGAGGTTAATTATATCTTAAATTTATGAACGCACTAGAATTCCCACTCTACATTAAACCACGATTAGTTACGACCCCATATCCTCCTCTCTCGTGGCCCTATTCCCTCCGGGAACGCAGCGTATCCTGATTTATGTGGAATCTGTACGAATGCAATCTGCTTAATTGCCGCCTGTTACGGACGATAAGGTATTGCGGACGTCTAGGCATCCGCCCCTAACGGATAGTTTTAATTTCCATTTAGCCTTGAAATATAACCGTTCTTTGTCAGAGGGCACGGTTATTTTTTAGTGTGTAAATAATTACTTAGAACGTTTATTGAGGAAGAGATCAACATATCTATATCAGGCTTTAAATTTACTTTCGGGTATTTTTTTTCTTTCTTGAAATATATACCTTTAACTAAAAGGCTGGCTGACATAGTGATCTATCAACGCACAGCCAAAGACACTAGATGGATCGGGCTGAAATTTGCCATGCAGGTAGATGTTATCACGTAAGCATCCGCTAAGAACGGATTTTGATCCATTCTGCCCCCAAAGGGATGCGATAGGGGATGAGAGTTTGTATTCTATCAACTACCAGTATACCAAATTTCGCCAAAATATTTTCATCAAATCTTTCCTGATGCTCCCATGGGATAAAACAGGAATCTAGATAACGTGGTCAAAGCCGCGGGTAAAAACAAGTACAATGTTAAGCTACCATGTGAAACATATTGGGGGTCTACGAGATTGTAGGTGCTACGGCAGACTACAAGCGACTACGTCGTAGCGTTGCTACGTAAGATCCGTCTACGAAAGCGACATCGACATTCTATTGTCCTGCTAGTATTTAATAATTTTGATTATATATTTCGACAAAATGGAACTGTAAAGTATTGTTACCGCATAGCAGGTGAGGCAACAAAGAGACAACAACTATACAAAACCGTTTTTATTTTGTAATAGCTGACCCGACAGACTTCGTCCTGTCAAAAAATATTGTAATCTGGCAGGGCTGTTTTAGGGTTTTTCCGGCAATTTTTTCTCGCTGTAAGAACCATACTTGGACATCAACAAACATTTTAAAAAATAATTGGCCAAATTGGTAAAGGTGTTGTGGAGTTATGCGCTTACCAACACATTTTGCGATTCATTTTAATATTATAGATTCAACAGTGTTACCTATATTAATAGGATAGCAAAAGAAAATAAATAACCCTGTTTATAAGTACCTTCTTAAAGATTTTCAAAACGGTTCTCGTCCGCGAACAATAAAACCCGCGCCAATAACAGGCCGTTTCAAGTGTCCCCAATTAGGGGCCACTCCGCCCTGGCCGCTTCGCAGCCTTTCCAGCTCACCTTGAGGCGTTTTATCTGGAAGCAAATTTGTTTTTTTGAAGCTAAAAAGTTGATAAGTAATAATAATAACCCCACGCATGCTTCAAAGGATCGGATCCTTTTAGACCCGAGAATTCCAATTGTACCTACATAATAGTAAACGTTTATTTTCAATAAGTAGTTTTTTTAGTGATATTTATTATTTTTTTGTGAGTGGAACCTCCAATCGAATGAGCCGCTCGTCTGGGGAAGTACCTCCACCTTACAGAAGACTACAGTGAAGTAGCACTTCGTGCTGGTGAGTAAGTCGCCAGTGCTCAGTTGGGGAGGAATGTGGTCCTTAAAGGCAGGCAATGCATCTGCGACCCTTGAGCGGTTGTTGATGTCCATGGGCGGCGGTAGTCACTTACCAACAGGTGACCCTCTTTTGTATGCCTCCCTATAACATAAAATATTTAAAAATGCATTCGCCTCGATAAATAATGCTTGTTCAGCTATCATACACACCTTCGACTTCGTAATACCCTCCCTAACAGATCTGATCGACTCTCCAATACTCTTCCTAACAGAAGATCTGTAACTAAGCCTCAGTATTAAGCTTTTACTTTCAACTTTGTCTCAAGGAAGTTTGAACAAAGAGTCCAGCTTAAACACTTTTATCGCCATTTCCCAGTTCAAAGGCGCGGAAATTAAAACTAGTCCGTCTGAGGCTGAGGACCTCTTAACTGTTGCATTCGGAGGACTTAAACACTGCGGAGATTCGCTTAAGCTCAGGATATGGAGGAGTTTTCTAAGAATGTTACGGCTGTTATTTAAAAAAAAATTGTGGGATATACAGATACGTGTATTGTCCACTTTGAATCGTATTACTCATTACTGAGGGTCGTGATTGTACGTATGAAATGAAACACATAAGAACTCTCTTGGCAAATTTAATTGAGTGGTTTGCCATTGCCTTCCCCATTTCACACACTTACTCGTAGTGTACAGGATTCCTCACGATGTATTCCTTTACCGTACAGCTAGTATGAAAATACGCACCCAGATTTTAGATAATAATCAAGAGGTGCGTGCCTAACCAGATTTGAACCGCCAAAAACACGCATGTGAAGCACCTTTACTACTACTGAGCTGTTTTTGCTAGGCTACCGAGATGTATAATTATCGACTGATGAGATTGAGTGATTTTCGCCATCAGTAAAGTTAAAGATGTGATTAAGTCTTAATGCACATTTACCACAAAAGTTTGTCTGCGAGTTTTGGTATATTAGCCGACTGCTTTAATGCTCTTTATTGCTTAGTGATCCTTTCTATTGAGATGAATGAAACTTAACTGAAGAACGAATTATATTTGTACATGTTTTGATGTAGATTTAAATAGATACAATGAAGCCAGAAAAAAATTAAGCGATTATAATCCTTTGCGTGGTTTTAAAGTTCAAAGCAAACGTAACTCATAGGGACTGGCAGACGGAAAGAGACTCTGATATTAACTACATATGTACGTATGTATTTACTAATTCTAAGCTTATCGTCAGAAAATAAAAACCAAATTATTCAATATTTTCTTTATTTACTTAGGCTTGATATTATATGAACCCTTATGCATTGCCAAGAACAAAAAAAACAATAATATTGACTCCACCATCATTACAAACCGACACAAATAAAATGCAACTTAAACATACCCGGCTACATTCCGTACAAGTTGCAAGTAGCGGGCGCATGAGTATTGCAACAGCTCGACTCGAGCACAGCTCGCGCTGAAGAGAGGCCTCTTCACTACTCTAAACACCCTCTTAGCTGTGCGTGCGAGAGAACTGTTATTTCAAGTAATGGTCATGTTTGAACTGAGTTATTGTAACCTACTGCTATAGATACACATACTTTTATAATGACAAAATATTGGATAGGTAGACGAGAATTATTTTCGACAGCCCATCCATGCCACACAGCCCACACAAGCCCACACATGACTAACTATGTTGTTTTTTAAGCAATTGACTGTAAAGGGGCATTTCGAGCCCTAATTCGATCCTATTTTTTTTTAATTTGTTGTAGACGTAGTAGAAGAAACTCGATTTCAATGACCTTTGCTGACGCCCGCTCACCGCAACTTTCCCCTCTTCACAATTTCTCCAAGCTACATTTTGTGGCACATTATACGAAACATGTGAGTAGCTTTTAACTGTGAAATGGAATTTCGAACTACCTGCGTCCGCACCATTATTTGAGAACATCTCTTTTAAAAACGCAACTTTTATCGCTGTTAACGGGTTTATCGTCACAATTTCTCCTATTCCCTTAATGCTCGCGACTCATTACTCCGGCGCACGCGTCAGGCGTCGCCGCTGTTTATTTGCGCGCCGAGCATGTCTCGCGGTTGTTTTGCGTCGTCACTTAACATCACATGAGACTATGAGACTAAACACAACTTCACTTACTCTCTAATCAATCTAAATAGCTTAAACACTCCTGGTCACGGAACTTATTAGTAACACAAATAATAATATTTGTGGCACATTATGCGGAATAAGTGATAGATTTTTTAAGCCAATTGTCAAAAGCAATTTCAATCTACCCTCGTCCGTACCAATATTTGAGACCTACTCTTTAAAAACGCAACTTTTATCGATGGTAACAGGTTTTCCTCGTCACAATTCCTCCTATTCCCTTAATGCTCGCGACTCATTACTCCGGCGCACGCGTCAGGCGTCGACGCTGTTTATTTGCGCGCCGAGCATGTCTCGCGGTTGTTTTGCGCCGCGCTAACGAGCTATGTACTGACGCAGACGTTAGGTCTGACGTCTACTAGGGAAAGGGTAATGTTTTGAATTATTGAATGGCTTGAAGCCGGAGAACATTTTTCGGAGAAATGATTCATTTTGTTTTTTTTTTATGTTAACCGTCAACCCTATGTAATCGCTCAAGGGTTGGGTAATAATGACAAATAGTTTTTAATTCCAAGAAGCTTAGTGTTCAAATCTATGTTATTTATTTATTTAATTATTTTGTACGCGCGTGTTGCGATATCTTTTATATTAATAAATGCGTGAGTTTACTTTCTAAAACATGATTCGATGAAAAGGGTAGATGAGCGATCATACCCTGTTCATGCTTTGTGCCTTTGCGCAATTTTAGCTTCAGTTAAAAAAAAAAAAATTGAGTGATATAAAAATGTGTGTATTTTACAAGCAACCGAAAATATTATTAGTAAGTTTAGTCTCGACTGAAATGGACCTTTCCCCTCTTTTAAATAATAAAAAAAATATCTGAAGCATCTTCGTGGACGGCGGGCCTTATGCAGGAAATATGCAGTTCAGATATGCAGATCAAGGGCCGACCTCTAAAGAAAGATCTGGGGTAAGAGGGGGTGATAACGATCTCGTTTTGGTCCCGTCTTTGCGGTGTGTTTTTGGTTTTATTTTGGTCGCAGGAGGAAGCCAAGCAGATGTTTTTTTGACGCTTTTTGTTCAAGCTTTTTGAGTTTTCTTTGGCGCACATGAATATGGAAGGTGCATGATATCTTGAAGGTGTTGGACCAGCACGTTATTATGATGTAAGATTCTCAGTATGGAATCTTTTATCTTACAAAGCATCCAATTTTCGTGGAAAATTCCCAGAAAGTTCTGTACAAGTGAAAGCTAATAACTTTTGAGGTGTGGTTCAGAATTCTTATTGTCTATTTCTAACTTAAAACTTAAGGCATTAAGGCTCATATTAATAAATCGCACTCAACTCTGAGATCGATCTTGAGTGCGAACTTGACATGTCATTCTCATATTAAACAGCACCTGAAGTTCGCGCACAAGTTCGATCTCAGAGTTAAGTGCGATTTATTAAAACGAGCCTTAAACTCTGATGTGAGTCGAGTAAAACACATAAAAGAAAGTCGTTTCATAACAACAATACAATCAAAAATATATTTTTAATATTATTGAATCTCAAAATAATGATACTTTGAGCAAAGAAGACATTTTATAAAAGATCGGTCAATCTATCGGACCCCGAAATATAATTCCATTGACCGAAATATATTTATAAAGTAATCGTCCAATCTTGAATATCGAAAAAAGAGTTAGGATGATTCCGCCGTGCTTAAAATATTACTTCAATGTTGTTTGGTTTATGTGATGAGCGAGTTTTGCTGACTTTTGTGTACGACCGGTGGTAGAATATTTCACAACATCACATACATAGATCTGACCCCGTGTTAAGTAGCTTAAGCACTTGTGTTACAGACATCAGAATCAACAGTGAACACCCAGACCAGGACAAACAGACATGCTTATGCACACAAATGTTTGTCCTGTGCGGGGATCGAACCCGCGACCTCTTGCGTAATAGGCAACATCTTGACCATTACACCAAGCGGGTCGTCAAAAGGTGGAAGGTTATTTTCAATTCAGCGACCCTTTCAGTCTATTTAATATGCTGAAGAAAATCATGCTAAAATAATAAAACTTGAGATAATGTCAGAATCCACGTATCTAAAAGTGCCATTAAAAAAACTAACATAACAAGCGTATTTGGTTACCTACTTGACTTATTTTCAAGTGTTTTATTTGCTAGGTATCAAACATCATCTGCGTTCTAAAATCTGGAATGAATATGAAAAACATTTAATTTATACTTAAATCAGTCCATACCCTGCCTGTATACCAAATTTTATCTAAATCCGTTCAGCATTTTAAGCGTGATTGACGGACAAACATCAAAACAAAGAAACTTTCACATTTATGATCTTAAAGTATGATTAGCATTTCTACCCTGATCCCACACCTGAATCTATTATCAAAAAATAACCCTCTTCCTATCCAAAGCAGAGAATCTATTATTAAAATCTCTTCCTCTCATAACTCGGACTATCCAAGGGCCGAGTGTGCCATGGGAAATCTTTTCGACTCCAACAAGGGTGAGTTCGGGATTAACTTTCGTTTAATACGTCAGTGCGATGGCTCGCATATACTACATGCATTTTATATCAACAACTATCGGCGTTTCCCTCAGGAGGTGTCTGCCCCTTGTTGTGTACGGTGAAAGTTTTCAATGAGATGGTGTATTCTATCTCAAAAAAAGTAAGACAGTTATGAAGAATTTCATTACATAATTGGGTTAACACGTCGTTGGTTGATTTTGTAAAGTGCTGGGTGGAGATCTATAGGCTTGAAGTTTTATTCCTGAATTGGGTAAAACCAGCAAGAAAAAGAACGATAAACTGATAAGTACATTTCCCGTATACAAATACGAGCTTGATGTCAGAGGTAAGCGCGCTCGGGCTGCGAATGCTAAGTTAAGCAACTTTCGCAATAGCCAGTAATCGAATAGATGACTGAAAACTTTAAACTCGAGCTCCTCTCTGTGCTTCGGAAGGCACGTTAAGCCGATGGTGCGCCTGGTCTCTCTACAGTCGTGTCAGATTGCTGGCCCACCGAATTATGAGAGTCAGGAATAGGGAATGCACCTGTGCCTGCGCACTCACTTGTGCACTGTCATTATCCTGCGTAGCTGACTTATTATGAGATCGGCCGCCATGGTCGCAAGACGGCTGGAGGGGTACAAATACGAGACGAGTTACCACTTAGGAAAGCGAACTAAAGACCTCGAGGTCACAGCCAAAATATACCTCTCAACAAACGTGGCTTTAAATCGTGATCGTTACATACTCGCCAATTCTAACTTACCTAATAAAAGCTAGTATTCCTCAAGGAGTTCCATTCACAGTCCATTACTATTTACAGTCAGCCTTCGCGAACAAAGGGATATCTAACATCGTGGTTTAGGACAAGCGTGACGTTACAGCCGTGACGTCATTCACGGAAAGGACATCGAGTCCTTGCATTAGACCAAGGATCCGTATGAATGTGGGGAAAGAATAACTTGTACAGAGAGGACATGGCGATGAAACGATATTTTATTAACTTAATAATTTTATTCGTCAAATTGATCTACCCTATAGTTTTTCCCCGCTTTGCCCGTGTTATCAAGATTCCTGTTTTATACCATGGGAGCATTTAGAGATTTATGGTATTTTTTTTACTCCTTGGGTTACGTTATCAGAGTATGGTAAGGAACCCTATTCTTTTGAAAACTAGCCATGTCACTATAATTTTTCAAATTGGCGCAGTAGTTTCGGAGCCTATTCGAGACAAGAAAACAAACAATCTAACTTTTCCTATTAATGATATTAGTAAAGATGTCAAGGCATATACTACATAATTAATATCGCGTTTAGTCCCGTTAAATAATATTAGTGATAAGATGTCAAGCCGTTATGAAAGTGATGCGGTAATCACACAATTGATTAAAATCGGACAAAATCACATAGTCACCTACATTGATGTAATTTCGTAGAAGGTAGAATAGTACAATAGTAAATACAAGAGCTGCTTCATATTTAATTAAGTATTCAATCATACATACACTGACTCCGAGGTAAGTAGCTTAGCCACTTAAGTACCATAAGGCATACATATGTAGATAGAGCACAAGTGATTATACATAGTATCATGAGCACTAGGAGGTGTTACCGAAAACACATTTAGGAAGATTACGAAATAATACGAATAAAGGGATTATATCGCGTTTAAAATAACAACATTTTTACCATAATCCGACGTTTTAATACGTTAACGTAGCATTCAAAAACATTAAAAGACGATTATTATTATAATGTTTTTAACCTATTTTATCCTCTACGCCAAAGGCAGTCACACTTTTCAAACTTATATAATAGCAACACATTAATTAAACAACAACAATGCTTATTAAAGCCATTTGCAACGGTTTCAACGGTAATTACACACTTTTGATAATACTTTAAGCAGATTAAGTGCCATTTTGGCTTTTGGTTGGATTTATTGTACTTAGTGGAATATTGTATTGATCGCGTAACCTATACAACAGTTATTGCGTGAAAAATTCTGACTCGAACGTTCGCGCAGTTATTTTAATTTCCAGGATTTTTGTATTTAATGTTAATCTGTGAATTGGTGTGTAATTTTACGGTGAATTTATTTGGTTGCGATGGCTGTGAAGGGCGTGTACACTATGTAGATAAATCTTTAACAAGAAACCACTACATATTCACCAAAATTTCAATCGTTACATCAAGTCAATCATGAATACTTATATTATTATTATAATTTAACTAGCGGCCGCCCGCGACGCCGTCCGCGTGTATTTCGATTTTCAATAGCCTAAATAAAGCCTTCCTCGTCAAATGGACTATCCAATACAAAAATAATTTTTCAAATCGAACCAGTAGTTCGAACAAATCGAATAAACAAACAAACAAACAAACTCTTCAGCTTTATTATTAGTATCGATGACTTGCGGCCGCCCGCGACTCCACCCGCGTGGTTTCTGGTTTCCGCACTCATAGGTATATACTATAGCCTTCCTCGTCAAATGGACTATCCAACACAAAATTAATTTTATAATCGGACCAGTACTTCCTAAGATTAGCGCGTTCAATGAAATAAACAAACTCGTCAGCTTTATTATATAGAAAGAAAAAAGATGATATACCTAACACAAGGTTTTTTCTAAGTTTTCCAAAGAATAGCTTCATGCCATGCGAGTCGTTTCTGCATCTCTAATCTTTGCACTAAAACTAAATGTACGTAACGGAGCGATGTCGAACCTTGGTCCCTTTCCCGAAGGCCAAGGCTCTAATGCAATATCGCTCTCACGCGGGCGTTACTGGCGAAACAGCGGGGATGGTCAAGGGTAATCCTGTGATTTTATCAGATTAAGCTTTAAGGAAAGTGGGAATGCATTTCAAGGAATGCTTTGATTTTTATATTCGATCCTTGGAAAGTCGAAGGTTTTGTAATCATGAGTGCTTTGTTGTTGGCTACGTGATATTTTTGATTTGATTTATGGCAATTGACATCCCGCTTGGTGTAGATATTATATATACCAATAGGTCGCGGATTCGAACCCCGCATTAGACAAACATTTGAAACAAACATGGTAGATTTCATGAAAGTTAGCTATATCAGTGACCACTGACCACCCATACCAGTGTAGAAAAACACTAGGCCAAAAAAACACGTCCGAAGTATTTTAAATGACCGACGGTACACCATGCTGAAATATCGTCGCGTTCTATTCTATAGAAAATGCATTGCAGGTAGACACGAACACGAACTTCTCGGTCTCGGTCACGTTTTTTCGGCATGTAGCGGAAAAAACGCGGCCGTAGTTAGTAGTTACCGAATATTACTGCGAAATTAAATGTATAAAGATATATGTAGTTCATGTATATATTGATATACACAATTTCGATGGCGCAGTGGTAAGCGCACTCGGCCTGCGGTTCAAAGTTAAGCAACATTCGCAGCTATGCCAGTCATCGGATGGGTAAACGAAAAATTTCATCTCGAGCTCCTCCGTGCTTCGGAAGGCACGATAAGCCGTTGGTCCTGCGCCTGATCTCTCCACGGTCGTGTCAGCTGCTGCCCCACCGAATTATGAGAGTGAGAAAATAGAGAGTGCCCCTGTGCTTGCGCGCTCACTAAGATCGGCCGCTATGGCCGAATACGGCCGGAGGGTATTATTATTATTTTATACAATTCAGATATAATCAATACTATATCAGTGAACTCGCTACCCTTGCGTGCGGATTACCGCAAAGTGGCCGGCGCGTGATGCACTAATCTCCCGCGGCAAGCAACGACTTGCTAATGGCGCTCGGATCAATCATGGCTTATATTGCGCGTTTGCGTTGATACTGACAAGATTATGCTCAGTGTATTAGGTACAAGTGCCGGCTAAGAATAGTATACTACCACATTCCATATGTCACTGTGAGGATTTCCCAAATTGGATAAGACCCTTTTTTTTTTTTTTTTTTTTTTTTTTTTTTTTTTGTGGAGGGGAATGCATTTACGCACCATGTCGCCGCGGGCTAGCTAAGCCCGCGACCGTGTGTGGGGCTCGGGCGCACAAAAGGCGCCCACTACCCACTAAACCCCTCCAGTTCCCCCTTTTGCTCGCATCAGGACGGGTCGCTGCCAGCCGCCACGTGGCGGCTTATGTTCGACCCGTCCTTCGAGCGCCCCGACCTGATGCGGTAGGCCGGGGCTGGCGCCTAGGGAGGACCACCCGGGAAACTGGGTGGTCCCCAGACATGGCTCGGGTGACCTAGTGCAATGCGCGGGTTGGGGAGCTACCCCCCCGCGCAGGTCACCCTACACAGGCCTAGAGGAGACGCAGATGAGCGCGCCTCCTCCGGCCCGGCCGTCTACGCCGGAGCGGAGCGGAAGAAGGATCCTCCTCCCGCTCGCGCTCCTTTGCCTCCTTCTGCGAGATGACTTGTTCGCAGAAGGAGGCGGCCGCCTCCCACGCTCGTCGACTGGCGACCATGGCTTGCACCAAGGTCGGCAGCGAGAGGTGACCACCGCCTAGCGCCGCGATTAGTTCGCGGCGCTCGTGTCGCCAGGCCGGGCACTCCTCGAGGGTGTGCTCGGCCGTGTCGTCGGGAGCGCCGCAGTGATGACACAGCGGCAACTCCTCCCGACGGGCGACACGGTACAGGTAAATTGGATAAGACCCTGGAGGCTTGAATAACCTGATTGTCCGATAACAATGATGACACCGTGCTTCGAAAGACACGCTAAGCCTTTAAATAAGCCGATTCACATGCGTGATGTCGTTAGTTCAAAACCGGCCAGTCACACATTTCTGGATTGCCAAATCAAATCAAATCAAAAATATCTTTATTCATATAGGCATACAAACAAGCACTTTTGAATCGTCAAAACTAATTAAAATAATAATATAATTTAATACATCTTAATACATATATATGTTGTATATACAATGTACTGATATACATATACATATTTAATGTGACTCAACCACTGGTTCGGAATGCTGTTTCTGCCGAGAAGATACCAGCAAGAAACTCGGTCAGTTGCTCAAAAAAATCATACAAGCTTGTGGTTTAGACAAGATGCCGCTTTAGCGAGCGCGAACTATCGCTTTTGTCGGGACTAAGTCTCCATCCCGCTCATACGGATATTTCGTGCGCTTGTGCATGTGGTCTCGACTGTGATCCAAATTATCTGGTTTCCCTTGTGTGGATTACGGAGGTCAGACGACAGTTGCTTCAGTGCAATAACCAGGCTTGTCAATTCAGGATGATAGTCGAAGCGTAGGTACCCTGGGCTCCAAGGCAATGGCCGAAGATGCAACCGGGAGGAGCGCTAAGATTATGATAATGATGATCACAATTATTATCATTACGAGCATAACATATTTGAACGCACAATGAAATCCTGTTCTGGTCGAATTACGTTGGCCCAATTATTTGCCGTATTTGGCCCAACGTTGCGTAAGCCCAAGGCGATTACTACAAGCCTGCTAACTGAATAGTGATTAGCGCGTATTAATTAACGGAATCAATTATAGATGACCGCGTCGTCATTACGTTTCGATATAGCTGACATCTATGCCGCAGGTATATTGCAAAGTTGTGATGTTGTAGGTAGTCACAGACTTCATACGGTATATAAGCTTGTATTAGAATAAATAATTTGAAACTATAAGAGATTTCGACTGCATTTCATCTTCTTCTTTCGCGCTCAGTCTGCGATTGCCAAGTTAAGGAACTTTCGCAGTATCCAGTCATCGTGCTTTAGAAGGCACGTTAAGCCGTTGGAACTGCGATTGATCTCTCTTCGATCTTGTCAGATTGCTGTCCCACCGAACTATGAGAGTGAGGGATTAGGGAGGGCACCTGTGCTTACACACTCACTTGTGCACTAATATATCCTGCATACTTGGCTGATCGTAAGATCGGCCGCTATGGCCAAAAAACAGCCGGAGGAAAAGGGATATATGTATGGTAATACTTGTATACTCGAAATTCGCATACACACGGCATAACTTACAAAAACGAAACAAGCAAAATGATAACAGCGCGATCTATGCAATTGAAATAGAATCTCCTTTACCTACTCCCGCCAGGGTTTCCCGGTTAATCCCTGCATCCCGAGGGCGAGTCGGGTTTCATCCGATTCCGCTTTTTATATCTTAGAATATCGGATTCCGGAGCGCGGGGATCTAATCTGTCAATTATCTCTTTTGAAAGTCACCTCGAGGGAAGTTGCGATAGAGTATGGAAAGATTGGTTTTGTGTATTTTTTGAGAAATTGTACACTTCTGAAAAGCATTGTTTGATTCAAGAAATTAGTGCGTTAGTTGGGAGAAAAACCTTTTTTGGATTATATGGCGTTGTTTTCCTGAACTACTGTTGTTATTAAACTTACTTAACATATTGTAATGAAAGAAGAGAACATTACTCAGTAAATTGAAAAATTCATTCATTACTGAAACTAACAAGACTCTAAAAGTACTACAAATAATTCGTTTAGAACATTATGGCTCGACAAACGTTTCCACAACCCTCGAAGAAATGTGGTTTCGGGCCAAAAATAGACATGAGCGACCAGCACAGCCCGACATTTAATGATATTCCGGCTCAAATGCGTCGCCCGCTGGTTCAAAAGAGCAAGTGTACACAAAACGACCGAAAAGGGGACTCTCTTTGCCGCTCTGAATAGGCGAATGCATTTTTGAAGCACACGTTTTGGGATGAAGTCCAGGCTTTATTTTCAGAGTGTTAGTTTGTTGTGTACACGGAGAGTAAATATTTTTTGATTGCCTCTCCGTAGAGGTAACTAGTGCCAATGGTCTTGTGTTTGCAGCTATATTTGGTAGAAAATGGTTGATTGTGACACTGAAACATTAAAAACAAGGGGTGGTTGAAGTAGGTTGGGAAGGGAATATTAACAGTTCTTCCTTTGCACACTTGCTGGAATATTTTTGGGAAACTGTCTTCTGTCAAATTCAAATCGCTAATGAGTTTTCATCATGTTTGGTCGAGGGAGCCCGCGCTAAGTAGCCGGCACTCGGATCGCTACATCCGCACCTGAGCTCATTTCATACGCAATTCTGATGATCATGTGATGAATAATGATGATTGTTCACGGTATTCGCTTGATAATGCATCCTTCCTCTCCAGTTTTACCTTGATTAAACCGCTGCAATACAGAGTGCTGCAAACCGCAAAATTTGGCGACTGCAAAGGCCTGCACAGATAGTGACATACTAATGTTTGATCTGTGCGCCACGCTTCTGTACGTACACACCAAGAACTTCGCCTGGAGTTTTTGGAGTTTCTGGTCCCTTTTTGTGTGTGTCTTTTTTCTCGATGATTCTATTACTTCTGATTACTATTTTTCGTTGGTATTTCCAAAGACGGTTGTCATAACATATCGTTAAGAGGCGGCAGGGCGCTGCGCTAAGCCCGCGCTAAGTAGCCGGCACTCGGCTAAGCGCGCGCGATCCGCCGCTAAGCTCATTTCGCCCGCTTTGGTTTTATAAAACTGGGTAAATTCCTACACAAAACTGTTGAGTATAGAAGCCATGGATTTTGGATGTGGTAAATACTCGTAAAGAAAAGTTAAGTAACAGTTTATTAGTGTCCCACTGCAGGGCAAAGGCCCTCAATTTTTTTTTCTATTTTATATTTGATCTAAGCCTGCACTTGACCATAAAGTTGTCTGAAGTTAAAGAACTATGCGGTCTACGATGGAGTGCGTTTGAGTCGGAAAAGCCTTAAGGAGACCCAAGTTGTATTGTGTGCTGTGTGTATGTTTTTCGTTATAAAGATGGGGTTTGGCTTGATCATCACGCTTGCCAAATGCGGGTTCGTTATCACAAACACGGACTGTGTTTGGAAAAACCGACACACATTTTTACCCTACCCAGGAATCAAACCTACTAGAACATTGTGACGTTTAGCATCGTGCACATATTACACATGAATTGCAATATACGGTGTAACGGCAGGTCTCTCGATAAAAATAGCATATTAAGTTGTTCAATAGCTTTCAGAAACGGCGGCAGTTGTCTAGTAGTAGTATTTATTTTATAGTAAAAAAATAGCTATTTCTTTCTGCAATTCTGTTCTATTATATGCACGATGTAGATAAACACTAAATACCGCATCCATTACTAGAATCACAGACATCCCCCGCCACCGCGCTCAAAGTCCGCAAGCTGAATGAAATTTCAGTAATTTGGTGAAGCGAATGCAAGGTACGGGTCCCCGGCGGGATTTTCTTACAATCCGTGCTTTGTTTTGAAGTCTATTTGAAGGGGACCGACCAGATTCATTAGACCTTCCATCCTCCCCTCGAACCATACTATTACACACCCAACAGCGGACACCAGTAAGAAACTTAGAGATCTTCCGTCCTGGTTTTAATGTGTTAATAGCAAGAGTCTGGGGTGGCACTTATTAAATAAACGGTAAAGGTGATTATCGCTTGCGTTAGCACTAGAGTAAGCTCTCGAATATTATATCTGTTTGGAGAGATTATGGAATGTTACTGGTTGATGTTTATTCCGTTGTTGTTTCTGAGTATTGCTTCGGAATGATAATTAGTAGGTGTTTAGATTTAGAACCGATGTCTAAAAGTATTATCGATTGAATTTTTACGCAACGCTGCTTTTCTAGTTTCTTGAGACCATACTATGGCTTTTGATGCATGAAGAAAGTTACTGTTGTTGTAAAACTAGATAGTGACACACTACTTACCAATCTGAACAATCGTAAAAATAAATTCTTTGGGTAGCATTCTCATCATGTAAATGACCCTTTATTAGGGTTCCGAAGCCAAAATGGCAAAAAAACGGAACCCTTATATATTCGTCATGTCTGTCTGTCTGTCTGTCTGTCTGTCTGTCTGTCTGTCTGTCCGCCAGTCTGTCACAGCCACTTCTTTCCGAAACTATAAGTACTATACTGTTGAAACTTAGTGAGTGGATGTATTCTGTGAACCGCAACAAGGTTTTCAGACGAAAATAGAAAAAAAATAAAAATAGTGGGGGGTCCCCATAGTCAGAACTGAAACTGAAAATATTTTTTTTCATTGAACGTATACGTGTGGGGTATCTATGGATAGGTCTTTAAAAATTATATTAAGGTTTCTAATATCACTTTTTTCTAAAGTGAATACTTTGCGTGACAGACCCTTCCAAAGTGGAAAAAAGTGTGTCCCCCCCCTCTAACTTCTAAAATAAGAGGATGATAAAACTGAAATTAACATATAATGTACATTACCATAAAAACTACCAACGAAAATTGGTTCGAACGAAATCCATTCAGTAGTTTTTTTAATACGTCAAAAATAGAATTTGTACGGAACCCTCAGTGCGGGAGTCCGACTCGCACTTGGCCAATTTTTTTTTTATGATTGTTACCACACCGGCTTTGCAAGGTTGCAACTTAAATTATCAGTGTTTCTCTACTATAAAATGCATGTATTATTCACAATAAATATTTATCATAAATCCTTCTATCTTAAAAAAAACCGGCCAAGAGCGTGTCGGACACGCCCATGAAAGCTGAAAGATGGCCCGACCGCTTAAGACACCATTTAGTAAGGGCAACTGCACGTCATAAGTTGGTCGAGTTGTATAAAAATAACTATGTATGATACAGAGTTCGCTATAGTTTTCGTTGAAAGTACTTACTTAAAGGTATACAGGACATTTTTTTCAGAATTATTGTAATAGTATTTCAAAAGTTAAGGGGGGGGGGGACGCTCTAATTTTAACTTTGTATTAATATATCTCGAGACTGGGGTGTTTGAGCCACATGGTTTCAAGGCAAGTTTTATTGTATTTAAAATTAGCTTTTTAACGATACCCCACACGATGGGGTAAGTCGATTTTTTTTTTCGAATTTACTTTTCGCTGTATGGGAGGGGGGTAAAAATAATTATTTTTCGATTATTTTAAAAACCAATTCTTGAATTATCACTATACATCTCTCCACCAAATTTCGTGGCAATCGGTTCAGAAACGGCGGAGAACGAGCCAGGACAGACAGACAGACAGACAGACATGACGAAACTATAAGGGTTCCGTTTTTTGCCATTTGGCTACGGAACCCTAAAAAAAACAGCAAGGTAAAATTTAAAATTTAAGTAGGAATACGTAGGAAAGACAAAAGGAAGCTACTTTGTTTTTTACTATTGTAGTCGTTCTAATGTATATTAATGTTCTATTACTTCACTTGAAATGTATGTTGTAGTCCCATTATTTCATTTGTCGTAAACTATGTAGTTTTATTTGTCTGATAAAAACTCAGCTTTAACCGTCCCGTTTCGTGTGCCTTGTTCTTTCCTCAGATAACTACGCAAGTTGGAAACTCCCGATTTGTTTAGAACCTTTCCGTAGTTGCAAGCCTCGAAGAAATTGTTTACTAACTAATATAAATTTCCCTCCAGGTATGTCACTTTGTGGAACTTTTCACTTATTTGTTTTGCGGGATAAATTCCCGCTTTATTTGTAAGGAAGTTGATATTACGCAGACTGGAGCTTATTCGTTTAGCGTTTAGATCTTTTATTTTAACACATAAGGGATAAATATATAGACTAAAGTCTTTAGACTAACACACCAATTACTTAGCCATAAACTAAGCTCAAAGCATGTACTATGGAAGCTAGGGAACGGATAGACGTCATCATCATCATCATCATCATCATCAGCCTATCGCAGCCCATTGCTGGACATATGCCTCTCCTACGGCTCTCCATACATACTTTTATAAACATCCATGACTCGAGTACAAATGCCGATGTTCATCACACAAACATTTGCCTCTAGCGTGATTCAAATCCGCGACCCTTGGTTTTGTAGCCAGAATCGCTGACCACTAGGCAAACGGGCCCAACAAAAATAAAACGATGATTTTAGTGGTCGCATAAATGGAATGGCTATCACCAAAAGGTGGGTCCCGGGCCTTCCCTACTTGAGTGCGTGGGAAGCCACAGGAATTTAGTGGGAAGTGGGAGAACATTTTTGGTCTCCGGTTTTTCCCTAATCGGGTTGCAAAGAAAACCACAGAGGCGTAGTGGGATTGGAACCCCACACACGGCTGCAGGCCTAGCTTATCTGCAATGAAGGCTTATATTATATTAGTTCTTCTGTGAAAAATAATATCAAGGGTAGTTTTAGTTATTTTTAGACGAACCGCTTGGTGTAATGGTCAAGATGTTGCCTATTACGCAAGGGGTCGCGGGTTCGATCCCCGCACAGGACAAACATTTGTGTGCATGAACATGTCTGTTTGTCCTGGTCTGGGTGTTATATGTATCTATTTAAGTATATTTGTAATACCACTGTTGATTCTGATGTCTGTAACACAAGTGCTAGCTACTTAGCACGGGGTCAGATCAATGTATGTGATGTTGTGAAATATTTATATTTTATAATCAAACTGGCTAGAAGTTATAAAAGTGCTGTGGCCTACTGTAACAAGGGCAGGGTAATAACGTATAAAAGTATCAGCCTATTAATGTCCCACTGCAAGGCAAAGGCGCTTATAATTTGAAATCATGTTTTCGTTACAATGATGGGTTTTGGCTTAATCACCACGCTTGCCAAATGCAAAATTTGGGTAATCACAAACCCGGGCTGTCTTAGAAAAAAACGACATGAATTTGCTTGACCCGGGGATCGAACGCAGGGCCCAGCCGGGTAGTAGAATTATAAGGTATAATTTATTTATTTATTCATTACTGCCTGATTGCTATCCTCAATTGAACGATCTTTATCAAGCGAAATAGAACCTTTTTTTCGCTCAAAAGAAAGTTTGTCGCCGGCAATTTTTCAACCGACTGTTCTCAGTTTTTGTCTGTTTTTTAAGCACTCGTAAAGCGGAGTTCGCTTTGAACGATCCACAGATACAGATGTGCAGTTTGTTTAGAAAATAAACACGTCGCCAGAGTATGCGGGCAGGACTGTGTTCTTTCAGCTCAGCCTAATCTGATCAGGGCGAGCTTTTTCCCGGCTCAGTCGAAAGCAAATGTTGCTGAGCAGTTTAAAGTGGTTAAGTGCCTTATTCTTTGTTATGATAGCGTGTTTTGAAACTACTACGAGAATCACTGAGGGTTTAAATTGTTAATTATTTTCTGAAAGACTGAACTGATAATACTTAAACAAAATTCCTCATCCTTGCGTAGTATTCCTCAGGGGTGAGGGTCGTGACCTTCCTTCTGCAACAATCTTTTGTGGACGGTCAATCTCCATCTAAGTCTGTCTCTGGCTGAATGTATAGCGTTGTAGAGGGTCGAGTCGAGTGCGGTATGGATCTAATCAGATCAACGTATTCCGTACGTAATCAGATCACCTAGAATCTTCAGCCATTTCAATCACGAAGAGCTTTTTTAGATTGTCACCATCTTTCCTGGTTATGTAACCAAAGTATCTAAGGATTCTCGGATGAAACACAATTTTATATAATCGGGCAGGAATGATACAGGCTACGGTCACACTGCGTGCCAATTTAATTTCATATTTGCCCTATTATCCCGGATAATTATGATGTGTGGACAAATTGGACAGGACGGGGCGCGACTGTGAGGGCAATAAGACCTTTAGTTATGCTCATGACAGTTAATGCTCTAGATCTAATAACCTAATAAAAGTGCGGGAGATCTTAGGGACGTGCTAATTTGTTTCGGTGTGATAGAAACAGTACATTATGTTTACAACACACGATGCTACGAACAGCAGTATCACGTTAATTTTGGATTTTTAATTAGTGGTTATTTTCTTTTTTCTTCTTCATCGTTATCAATCTATCCGATGAAAACATGAGTAACCTACGGACTAGTAAAAAGGTAGGGACTCCACACCGCGGTACCAAGATGTGACACCCTTGATGATTTAATACCCCATACAAGCTCTGGCGACCTTACTTACCAGCAGAAACATAGCATAACAATTACGAAGTGCTTTTTCACTGTGGTTTCTGTAGATGGAGGTACTTCCTCAAACGACCAGCTTATTCGAGTGAAAGTTCCACTAAGCTCTATTGTTTTTTTTTCATCTAGCTTCCCAAAACGACTTTTCTTATCGATACTTCCTCCTCTCTACAAATCGAATCCCAACTGCCACTACCATTATCCATCGAATTATTCCAGCTAATCACTACTAGGCGTGTATTATTCACCGCGCCGGACTGCGCAAACGAAACGTGTCCGGGCCACGGTTCAGTCTAAGCGCCACCGGACATACTCGTTGTTATAATTAAGTTATACTCGGCCGCCTGTGGCGAGCGCGGCGCTAGTTGAAGCGATCTACTTAACCACTACTTACTACACTTTTTTTAAATATCATAGGAAGGCAAACAAACAAGAGTGTCACCTGATATAATGATCACCGCTGCCCATAGACATTAACAACCGCAAAAGTTGCAAATGCGTTGCCTGCCTTTAAGACCTTATACAGTCCTCAACTGAGCTCTGGCGACCTAACTCACCAGCAGAAACCCTTTAATAAATACTAATTCATACTTGTTTAAGGGCTACTTCTGAGATCGTTGTGGTTAAGCAACTTTTTCAAAGCCGGTCATCGGATGGGTGACCGAAAATTTTTCATCTTAAATTCCTTCGTGCTTTTGAAGGCTCGTAAAGCCATAGGTCCTGACTTCATTATCAGTGGTTAATAACCACCAATCCACACTGTGATCTGACTCAGTGGATAGTAGCTAAGAACTTGAGTAACTTACGGATATCAGAACCAATAGTGGAATTATCCATCGAATTATTCCAGTTAATCACTACTAGGCGTGTATTATTCAGCCACGCCGGACTGCGCAAACGAAACGTGTCCGGGCCACGGTTCAGTCTAAGCGCCACCGGACATACTCGTTGTTATAATTAAGTTATACTCGGCCGCCTGTGGCGAGCGCGGCGCTAGTTGAAGCGATCGAGTGAGGCAACTTTCGCAAAATCCGGTCATCAGATGGGTGACCAAAAAGTTTAATCTCGATGTCCTCCATGCTTCAGAAGGCACGTTAATATTGCACCATATTGTACGCTAGTCGCAGCGATCAACTACACTACTCGAGTTTCAAATGTAAAAATATGTATCTAATAAATATTTCAGAACATTTATCTGATGCCGTAGTGAGACGCTTGAGGCAAATTAATGCACAAAAACGAAGCCCGAAATCCTAATCCGATCAACAAAGAAATAATTGTATTTGCTCAATGACATGACGGCTATTGTAAACTTTTTAACCATTACACCTGTCGTCCATTACAGCCTTAATTCCTTAATTCTTTAACTAAATACATTTGAGACAGACATGGACTTTCCCTTACATACATTACAGGAGTCCGAACTAATAGTGGAATTTATACAGGTAGATTTAAAAACCCAGTTAATGAAATAAAAATTCCAAAAAAATATGTATATCTCGAGCGATCAAATAAGTAGATATTTGACATTTTCTGGAAAGCGAATCCACTCTTCATTTTTAAAGTTCCGTAGCCAAAATGGCAAAAAAACGGAACCCTTATAGATTCGTCATGTCTGTCTGTCTGTCTGTCTGTCTGTCTGTCTGTCTGTCCGCCAGTCTGTCACAGCCACTTTTTTCCGAAACTATAACTACTATACTGTTGAAACTTAGTGAGTGGATGTATTCTGTGAACCGCAACAAGGTTTTCACACGAAAATAGAAAAAAAATAAAAAAAGTGGGGGGTCCCCATAGTCAGAACTGAAACTCGAAATATTTTTTTTCATTGAACATATACGTGTGGGGTATCTATGGATAGGTCTTTAAAAAATATATTAAGGTTTCTAATATCACTTTTTTTTAAAGTGAATACTTTGCGTGACAGATCCTTCCAAAGTGGAAAAAAGTGTGTCCCCCCCCCTCTAACTTCTATACTTATAATAAATCTGTAGAGAGGTCAATTCTGTACATTAAATCTTTTTCCAAAATAACTATCAGGGGGTGTTTAGTGATCGATACTGATACCAAAAATGCAATCAGTAAAATTTTTGTCTGTCTGTCTGTCTGTCTGTCTGTCTGTCTGTCTGTCTGTCTGTCTGTCTGTCTGTATGTTCCTTATAGAAACAAAAACTACTTGACGGATTTTGACGAAACTTGGTACCATTATTCTTCATACTCCTGGGCATATTATAGGATACTTTTCATCACGCTACAATCAACAGGAGTAGCGTAGTGAAGGGAAATATGGGGAAAACGGGAGAATTTACTCCATTTCTTAAGCTTCAGTCACGTGTGCAGCCTTAATGGTTAAAGTCACATAGAAATCATGTATGACGGAAAAATTCTACATGAAATTGCCTAAAAAATATTCCCCAACAGCATATGTCTATCTTTTATGGTTGACTCACAATAACACGTGCAACTCAAGATCCAAATTGGTTTGAACGTGTTAAGCTCTGGAACTACTGGTTCGAATTGACAAAACATTTTGTGTTGGATAGTCCACTTACCACTAACCATTTGTCGAGGTAGGCTTTAAGCTATTGTATATTCCTTTATTTTATCATTGTAAATTGTGCTAGCGAACTATTTAGTTCTAAAATGTGCCGATAGATGGCGCACCTCGCTAGAGGCGCGGCCGCGGATCTGAATCGCGGTGAACAGACGATTTCTCAAATGTATAAGGTCTCCAGATTATTGATAATAATTATGAGCGTTTTCCGTCACTTAATTTGCCTATATTTCTATCCTGCCTGAGTAATATTTAGTCCCATAAAAGTGTGCAAGTTGACTGCATGCATATATGTAGACCGTTGTTTTATTCAGCTATCATTAGTAAGACTGTGTGTGGAAATCGTAACCCACGCGGACGGAGTCGCTGGCGGCCGCTAGTCTAAAATAAGAGGATGATCAAACTAAAATAATTATATAATGTACATTACCATAAAAACTACCAACGAAAATTGGTTTGAACGAAATCTATTCAGTAGTTTTTTTAATACGTCAAAAATAGAATTTGTACGGAACCCTCAGTGCGGGAGTCCGACTCGCACTTGGCCAATTTTTTATAATAAAGACCCATTCAATAAAGAATATACTAAACCGCTATCACCCTCCACAACAATATAACGTGACTCCAAATTAGCACAATTAATTTCTCGATCGCGCCCGAGTGATGTAAATGTGCAGTTAAGAGACATTAAACTAGTGCTATAACAATGATTAATAGTGATTAATGTCGGTACGATCATACCCGCGTGTTCAATACATGCCCGTCTAGGTTGTGTATGGTTCCACTTAGAGCGGTTATAAGATTGTGCATTAGAATGCGATTATTTTATTTACAGATCAAAATTTTCTTTGAAATAAGTGATATTTTTTATTTCGAAGTAAAGATTAGGTCAAGATTTCTTATCTGGTGATTTCGATTGAAGTCCCAATAAATAATTTCTAGTTTGAATAAATAATCAAAAATATTTTGAAGTTAAGTAGTAGCTGTAACTGAGGCAAAGACTAAAACTTAGTCTTCATGTCATCTAAGACACTGTTTCATTTCATTCGAGTACAATACAGCTGTCAATTCGAATCTTGACACACCTTAGGCCACAAGTGTAAGTATCTAAGTAAGTAATACAAGTATCTAAGTGACTTTACAATATTAGCAACGTATCGCTGGTTTAAGCAGTTGGATATCCTTCAATTCTTAAATAATAAAATTATTCATGGCCACAACAGAAGCTAAATCTATCTTAAACAGACTTTAAAATTCATTCATATTTTTGGCCAGTATCCGCTTTCCGCTAGCAGTGAGCCCTCACCCAAAGCATTGCAATGCTTGTTAATGTTAATAGGGAATTTGAATTCACCCGGCGATCGCTTTCCGGCTTACTGAATATCCATTTCAAGCGTATTACGGTATTTAATGCATCCATAATAATACTGAGGATATACGTCTCAGGGTATCGATACCTATAGACGTGTGTTGCGATTACTTGCGATCAATAGTCTAATGGGTAGTTTTTATAAGAAGACTATTTATTTTGCAACTAAAAAGCCTCCGATTAGGATTTCGAAGCTAAAAAGACAGTTCTAGTGGCTAGGTGCAAAACCAAGAGTCGTGGCCTTTAGGAATAATCCGTGCTAATATAATAAAGCTAAAGAGTTTGTTTATTTGTTTGAAAGCGGTAATCTCACGAACAAATGGTTGAAGGGAAATTCTCGTCAAAATCTCAACAGTCTCAAAATAAAATTAGGGATGCAATTTGAAGATCGGTTTGGTGTAATGGTTAAGAAATTAATTTCTATACTAAGAGGCTGCAGGTTCTATACTAAATGTATAATGTATAATATGAAGTTACGCAGACAAATGGGAAACTGACAAGTTGTTTTTGTTTTTGCAACATTGACAGTCACTTGTTGTATCATTATTACATTGCAACAAATGCAAACATACATGTTCATTCACACAAATGTTTGTAATGTGCAAAGATAAAACCTACGCTACCTTTTGCATTGTCAAATCGGTTGTATACTTTTATAAACGGTTGAACTGTTGAACGGTTGTAAATTCAAATAGGTAGAAGAAATTGAAGCATATTCCACTCTCGTCAATATCTTTTTTTTTTGTCACTACATGTAACATCAACACAACAACACTGGCTATACCACGCGCAGACATAATTATCAATTAACGTTTAATTTCACAAGAATTAACACAAACAGACACCATATGTACACCGGGTTTGTATATCCTTTTCTACACTCAATACTAATACGTTTAAGAAGTTTGAATGTTTTTCTTCGGTCGACACGGTCGACAGCATTGGTTGTGACATTAGTTTAACACAAGACGTCCACGCACACTAATGTTTGTAGTGTAACTGTAATCAAATGGGTTATAGAAAATGAAGCATCTTCCACTCTCATCTGTATTGAAGCATCTTCATAGTCAGCATTAGCACTACATTCAACACTAACCAAAAAAAAAATACTCATTCTTGCTTATTAGATTGAACAGTGCGGGGATCTAATCTGCCCCCTCTTATATCATCAAATAGGTTGCATTTAAGTTAAAGATCTTCCGAGGCTTTCAGCATTGGCTGTCACTACATGTTACATCAACACAACAACACAGGCTATACTCCGCGCAGACATATCAATTAACGTTGCGCGCATTTGGCTGAATTATGAGCAATTATCTCGCGTAATTGCCGGCCACTGGCTTCGGATTATGTCACAACATAACGACTATATCCTTGAGTGTTATGTTGTGGGATGGCGCTGGAGTACAAGACCGCTTAAAAGAAAAAGTCTGAATGGAAGTCATCCTCCTAGCGTTTATCCCGTTTCTGTGCGGGGTCCGCTTTGACCATGATCCAGGAGTTGGCGAGTCTGGTTATGACAGCAAAGCGACTGCCTTCAGACCTAAGTAACCCTTAGAGGGGAACCAGCCAGATTGGAGCATGGTTACACATACAGATATAACTGAACTAAAACTGAAAGGCTGAATAGAAATGTAGGTACACATAAAATATAAAATACTTGTTCCTACGTCGGTCGTTCATTGTATCGGCTACGTTCCGATATCATATCAAAAAACATCTATTAATTTGTTGTGTTTCTCAATTAATTTTCTAAGTTATTATAAGCTTAAACTATATTTATATAAGACATGAAATTGAGATACTAACAGAAATAGGGTAAACTCAAATACAAGTGCACTTTATAAGGAAGGCTACAAGGCAACCGAAAGCCCGAAATCCCAAAACTTAAACACCGTGGTCTGCAAATCCTTAGCTTCCCTAGTGTACCACCGTAAAACACATTATTTTAAAGCAATATTTTTTAAATAGTTAAAATGTTTTAAAATCCTATTAAACATTTCAGACAAAACGATAATCATAAAAAACGCTCAGTAAACTAAAACTAAAGCCCCATCAATAAATAACCCATACTTTTAATGAGCACGTACAAATACTAAATTACCGAAAACCGTCCGTGCAAAATGATGCCCTTCAAGTGTGTTATCAATTTCAAACTAATAACCCAATTTGGATTCGGCGGGGACCTTTGCGATAATAAAATTCATCATGGAAAGCATCCCAGGGCAAAAATTAATATTCGACTGATGTAACTCAAAGCTCTATTTGGCAGGTGTGTGGGGCATTAGCGGTAGCGGTTTTTGTTTTAAGCTATATGACGATGAAACAGTAGTTACGAGTTTTGTTAACAGGAATTATGTTCGGAAAAATTCGGGAAGTACTTTTTTTCCAACTGATTAGTTAGGGCTTTGGTAGCCAAGCGAGTACCTATCTTACCTCGGGCATGTTTAATGTCTCACTTACTTGTTGATTTAATTGACTATCAAGAGTAGTTAACACTGCTCAATTTGCTAACCACGACTCAGGGATGTAGATACTGAATTGAAGTCAACAATTATTATCAAGTTTTGTTTTGATGGGAGTAAAGGGAGTAAAGTTCCAAAAACACGCATTCACTTAGCGTATTAGTAAATCAGAAATCTGACGAGGATAAAGTCCTTCTACCGCAAGCCTCTTGGCAGGATCAGGTATGAGGGCAGTGGGAGTGATTTGGAGGAGTAAGAAGCTCGATACTTGTACTATGGATGCTAGGGAACGAATAGTCAAACCTAATACTTTGTAAACATCCTTGAATCAAGTACAAATGCCGATGTTTATCACACAAATATTTGCCCTTATCGGAATTCGAACCAGCGACCCTCGGCTTTTTAGCCAGTGTCTCCAACCACTAGACCAACAGGCCCGTCAAATTCGTCCTATTCAATGATGTCTTGGGAAATCTACTGACGTTTTCAATTTTTACGGACCTCTTACGTAATTTTCACATTACGCTATCGCTTCTTCGTTACCCCAAGCGTCGAAAACGCGCTCCGAACACCAGCAATGAATTACTGCAAATTAAAATTGTTTAATGAATCAACTTTATTGCCTCCAAGATTTGTTTTCGGTTAATTAAGACGGCTACTTGTTACAGGTGGTATGTTTACACGCGCCTTCACGTGATCTGAACATGAATACATTGTAATTATAAACGTAATTACAATTTGTGTTTATGTGTCATTGTTATTATAATTGTAAACGTAATAACAATGTGTTAATTGACGAGAGGTATTGTTATAATGGTTGGAATCGGAAAGGTAGCTTTTACGACTGAAATTGGATGAAATGACACGTAGGCTGTTGAGGATATCATCATCATCATCATCAGCCTATCTCATTCCACTGCTGGACATAGGCCTCTCCTAGGGCTCTCCACCTAGCCCGATCCTCAGCCATCAGGACACTGGGCACAAATTAAATTTTACTAATTTCCTTCTCCGAGTAGAACGTATTTGTTTTTAGACCAGAACGATCTTACTCAGTCAGATATGACCTTCCCAAAAGTAATAGAAGCATTCCGGAAAAATCAAAATATTGCCAAATATTATTAATTTTATAGTGAAATTGTATAGATGTTTGCGGTTAAGTCGAAATAAATATGAATTCAATTTAAGGAACCTCTAGTAAGGTAGCCTTGTCTGAGATTATTTTATGTACTGTTCTCAATCGAATATAAATTAGCTGTAATACTGACAATATTAGTTGGTGAATTCTCCCACTTGACATCATACATGTTTAAAAAAGAAGAAATAAGAAAGCATTACTAACCTTACTAACTTTTTATTGCAACGGTTTACTCCGCACAACACATATATAAATTAGCCCACGGAAGTCGGAAGGTAGATTCCTCGCCTTCCCAGTACGCATCAACTACCCGCCCTCGGTTTAATATTAGGTACCTATAGATGAAAATCGTTAGATATGCCCCAACACCAGAAAACTGTAGCATTATTTTGTACTAGCGGCCGCCCGCGACTCCGTCCGCGTGGATTTCGATTTCCAATAGCCTAAAGCCTTCCTAGTCAAATGGACTATCCAACAAAAACATTTTTTTAAATCGGTCCCGTAATTCCTGAGATTAGCGCATTCAAACAAACAAACAAACAAACTCTTCAGCTGTACATATAAGTATAGATGAAATGAAGTACGTTCCAACATGCCGACACTGCACTAAGAAGCGACGGTTACTTCAAATTTTAGTGCCAATTTCGGAGCGGTTCAAAGTTAGGTGAGGGCATATCTACCAATTTCAATCCTTAATATTACGTTGATTTATACCGAACATTAACGTCTACAGGCACGTAAGTGGCGTTTGTGAATTATCAAAAGCATCACCGGGCCGTAAACAAAGTGCATTGAGTTTAGCGGCCGAACGCTGAGCGGAAAACAATGGATTTATGTTAGGAAACGGTTGCTTATCCCGACTGAGGGATGGGTCGGGTGCCTAGGCTTTGGAATATTCTAGGACTTTCTATTGTTTTAAGAATGTAAGGATAGATTTACCAACAGTGTCCTTCAGTGCTATTTCACTTTAGGTTTCTTTGAGCTATCAAAAAACGATAACACGGTAGACAAAATGTGGTAATGGAAAGAGTTAAATATGTGATATTTTATCAATTTTCTGGTGTTGCAGCATTAAAAATAACGTGTTTGTCATGCATGGCATACCGACTATTTAATTTGCTGAATCTACTTTAAAACGGATGTCATCGCGGTATAATTTTAGAAACTACATATATTTACAGGATATCCTGACGTTTCGGCACCTTTTTAGGAGCTGTGATCACGGCTGAATCTGACAAAATGACATGTTATACGTGGGAATAAGCTTATGACTTCAGCTTTATGAAGCATCACCGGGCCGTAAACAAAGTGCATTGAGTTTAGCGGCCGAACGCTGAGCGGAAAACAATGGATTTATGTTAGGAAACGGTTGCTTATCCCGACCGAGGGATGGGTCGGGTGCCTCGGCTTTAGAATAGTCTAGGGCTTTCTATTGTTTTCTCTTGGTAGAAAGTTATAGATATGTCCGTTGTACTTGATTTGCTAAGATTGTACCAAATTAGGTACGTATTTTCCTACTGTTTGTTGAGATAGCAAAGATCTTTGGACCGATAACATGACTTTTAACGACAGATGCCTCTTTGCCTAGTAGTGGACATTAATATGCTGAAACGCACTTGACTTTTTATTTGAAATAGAAATGGCACAGATAATGGTAAGTCACTCTGGCTTGACACACAATTCCTTTCCACTTCAGAGATTGTCAATAACTACTCTTCGGATTTCTGTGAGAAAGTGGTAACTTAAAAAATTACCTATATCGGATATTGGCATATGAACTTTTTGGATTTGATTTGATGGCCCAGCAAACTGACTTGTTCAACTGAATAATAAGATTATGACTAAAAGCCATCACTGGAATGTAATATGAGGTTGATTTATACCGAACATTAACGTCTACAGGCACGTAAGTGGCGTTTGTGAATTATCAAAAGCATCACCGGGCCGTAAACAAAGTGCATTGAGTTTAGCGGCCGAACGCTGAGCGGAAAACAATGGATTTATGTTAGGAAACGGTTGCTTATCCCGACCGAGGGATGGGTCGGGTGCCTCGGCTTTAGAATAGTCTAGGACTTTCTATTGTTTTAAGGAGGTAAAGATAGATTTACCAACAGTGTACTTCAGTGCTATTTTACTTGAGTCTTCTTTGAGCTAACACATAACGATAACATGATAAACAAAATGTGGTAATGGAAAAGGCACTATCTTCCAACTGATGGTTGCAACATCAGATAAGCAGTCAAATATGAGACGAACTTCTTAGCTATCCATGGATTCTCCGTGCGGGGGCCGGGTCCATCGCGTGGAACAGAGAGGAATGTCAGTCGGCGCCTGGGACTTGCGACCCAGCGTGTAGGTTTACTATTCTTTGAAATTTCTGGGATTTTAGCCTGTTAAAGATGACGTGTGTGGCATACTGACCATTTAATTTGATAAATCTGACAAACGGATACGATAAACGTGGGAATAAGCTTATGAATTCAGCTTTATGAAGCATCACCGGGCCGTAAACAAAGTGCATTGAGTTTAGCGGCCGAACGCTGAGCGGAAAACAATGGATTTATGTTAGGAAACGGTTGCTTATCCCGACCGAGGGATGGGTCGGGTGCCTCGGCTTTGGAATAGTCTAGGACTTTCTATTGTTTCAAGCAGGTAAGGATAGATTTACCAACAACGTCTTTCAGTGCTATTTTACTTTAGGTTTCTTTGAGCTAACAAAAAACGATAATACGATAGACAAAATTTGGTAATGGAAAAAGCACTGTCTTCACACTGATGTTTGCAACATCATATAGGTATGTAGGCAAATAATATTCTTTCAAATTTCTGGGATTTTAGCCTGTTAAAGATGACTTGTGTATGGCATACGGACTATTTAATTTGATAAATCTAACAAACTGACAACATAAGCGTGGGAATAAGCTTATGAATTTAGCTTTTGAAGCATCACCGGGCCGTAAACAAAGTGCATTGAGTTTAGCGGCCGAACGCTGAGCGGAAAACAATGGATTTATGTTAGGAAACGGTTGCTTATCCCGACCGAGGGATGGGTCGGGTGCCTCGGCTTTGGAATAGTCTAGGACTTTCTATTGTTTCAAGCAGGTAAGGATAAATTTACCAACAGTGTACTACAGTACTATTTTACTTGAGTCTTCTTTGAGCTAACAAATAACTTTAACAAGTTATACGATAGACAAAATTATTGTGGTAATGGAACAGGCACTATCTTAACACTGATATTTGCAAAATCATATGGGCACTTAAGAATGTGCTGTTTTATCAATTTTCTAGGGTTGTAGGCTATTAAAATGTCGTGTGTGTCATGGCACTCATGGCATACCGACTATTTAATTTACTGAATCTACTTTTAAATGGATAACCCGACGTTTCGGCACCTTTTCAGGAGCCGTGATCACGGCTGAATCTGTCAAAATGACATGATAAACGTGGGAATAAGCTTATGAATTCAGCTTTATGAAGCATCACCGGGCCGTAAACAAAGTGCATTGAGTTTAGCTGCCGAACGCTGAGCGGAAAACAATGGATTTATGTTAGGAAACGGTTGCTTATCCCGACCGAGGGATGGGTCGGGTGCCTCGGCTTTGGAATAGTCTAGGACCTCCTTTGTTTTGTGTGAAGGTACCTGATAGTATGTCAATTTTATCGCGCAAAGATAATATCAGAAAAGGCTCTACAATTGGGTGTTTGTCTGCGTTCAAAATAAATTATCAAGCGCTAACATTTAAGAATAAATTCAATAATAGGCACATATTGTTATGCTACAGTTACTGATGCGGTTTGTAAAATTACTGCAATTAATTAAAATCCAATATAAAAAAAACCGTGCTGTTACTTAGTATTTTTCCGAATTGAGTAACAGGTCATCATGAATTACATACTTCCTCGAGGTCGTACTTAACAAGTCCTAATACTATTGGTAAAACCAATTTTGACGCGCAAAAGAATAGTGATGTAAATAATATTGCTAAATACACACTTTAATATTCAGTAAAATTAAAAGATAGAAAATATTAACACCCCAAACCAGATTTTTCCATACTACATCCAAAATATCCCCAAAACTTGGTGACCACATCGATCCATTTGGAGAAAAATATCAATAACACACCAAATATTTTTTCCTTGGAGTTTATTCCTATTCCTAATATCCTCAACACGTGGCCACCACATCGAGTGGGTGGTGAACGCATAACTCGCCCCGCATGATTTAACTAGTGTTAGCGCCTAGATTTTACATTTTTATTCCCCCTTACATACATTACATTATCTGGCGTTAAGTACTGCCGCACGGAAAAGTGCAGAGGTGGATGGAATTTATTATGTGTTGGAGTATGTACGAGTATAATGTATTCCGGCCGATGATTTAGAATGAGTTTATGCTGTGAAGGGGAGGTCGAGTAACTGGCTACAATTTTCTAGCGTAATTTTGACGAAGATAGTTTTAATTTTCTATTTCGTTTATTTTCTCAGAACGAACTGATGTCATTAATAGTTTAACTAACTATTTCCACAGTAAATAGTCTGAATATTAATCTCTTTGACATAACTGTTAGCGATACGTGGGCACTATCTATATATCCTAACTAATTCACTAAGCGTCTAGTAATTGGTAATTTTATATTGATGTGGAATCTCTTTGATATTTTAAATAACTGTATAATCCTCTTAACATAATATTAGGTAGGTAGGTTAGATATGAGAATTTAGACCATCTATCTCCATGTGAATCATTCGCCATACTTTATGCTTCAATATCTGTATAATCTTCTTAACATAATATTAGATAGGTAGGTTATATATGAGAATTTTGACCATCTATCTCCCTGTGAATAATTCGCCATATATTACGCTTCAAGTTCAAAACATTTTTAACAACAGTATCTATATATTGTTCAAGTCACATCCTTGCACCGTAATTCCTCTTTACAACTGTTCACTTTAATTCTATTCCATTCAATGTTACACTGCAAAGACAACCGTAAGAATTGAAACTAGACAACTAGACATCTCTCGAGAAACTTAAACCGATGTCTCATAAGTGCTGAGGAGAAAAACTATTGCTAGGTTATCAATACGAGTTAACCTGTACCGTAGTCATTTGGACTGGGCGGCGGCGGCCGTGGCTCGATAGAAGCGGGTAGCGGGCTTGTTAATTTTTTTTATGTTCCTTCTTGAGACGCATTTCTCATTACTGAGGGTCGTGATCATTGTATGAAATGAAACACACAACTACTACTCTCTTGGCAATTGTAATAGAGTGGTTTGCCATTGCCTTCTCCATTTCAAACACTTTCTCGTAGTGTGCAGGTTTCTTCACGATGTTTTCCGCCACCGTACTGTTGGTATGAAATTACGCACATAGATTTGGTTTTCCAAAGGCCGGATTTGAACCCACGACCTTACGCATGTGAAGCGGCGCTCTTTCCACTAGGCTACCGAGCGGTTTTTAGGGTTCCGTAGCCAAATGGCAAAAAACGGAACCCTTATAGTTTCGTCATGTCTGTCTGTCTGTCTGTCTGTCTGTCCTGGCTCGTTCTCCGCCGTTTCTGAACCGATTGCCACGAAAATTGGTGGAGAGATGCATAGTGATTATTCAAGAATTGGTTTTTAAAATAATCGAAAAATAATTATTTTTACCCCCCCTCCCATACAGCGAAAAGTAAATTCGAAAAAAAAATATCGACTTTCCCCATCGTGTGGGGTATCGTTAAAAAGGTATTTTTAAATACAATAAAACTTGCCTTGAAACCATGTGGATCAAACACCCCAGTCTCGAGATATATTAATACAAAGTTAAAATTAGAGCGTCCCCCCCCCCCTTTAACTTTTGAAATACTATTACAATAATTCTGAAAAAAATGTCCTGTATACATCCAAGTAAGTTCTTTCAACGAAAACTATAGCAAACTCTGTATCATACATAGTTATTTTTATACAACTCGACCAACTTATGAGGTGCAGTTGCCCTTACTAAATGGTGTCTTAAGCGGTCGGGCCATCTTTTAGCTACGGAACCCTTCCATGGGCGTGTCCGACACGCTCTTGGCCGGTTTTTAATGTCATAGGGAGGAAAACTAACAAGAGGGTCACCTGTTGGTAATTGATCACCGCTGCCCATGGACATCAACAACCGGGAGAACCGGGGACTTGTTGATGTAAAGAGCGGCTAGCGGGTTAGTTAATGAGGGTCCCTAGCGAATTAGGGCGAATTTCCCAAGCCCCCACCCCCTTTGGAATTGATTTTTTTGCGAACCACCAGTTTGCGAATCGCCTAAAATATTTGTGAAATGGGTCAATTCGAACCGCAATAGTTATGGCGGTCCATTCTGTGTCGTAAATACGTGTGGCATGTTTGTGTAAAAAATAAAGTTGTCGGTTTTAGTAATTTTCACGAAACTTTACCATATTTCCTTATTGTACAAACCTGGACTACCACAATTTTTTTTACCAAAATCAGACGAATCGTTTTTGCCGTTCTCGAGTTTTAAGCAGACTAACGAACAGCAATACATTTTTTAGATGTATTTCCTGATAACTCAACAAATTTGTGTGTGCGAATAGTATGCGAATCCACGAACTCCGAGGTTGTTAAGCTCTATAACCACTCTAACCACTAAACCACGGATGCCTCTGTATAACAAATAAATTAAAAAAGTAATTTATTTATAATCTAAAATCGCTATCATCGAGCCACGTCCACAGATTGCGGACGGGGTACCGTCAGCAAATATATACGTCTCGGTATCGGCCACTCGCCGCGGCGGATTTGTCAGACTGCGACCGGTGCGACGTGCTCCTCGGGGGCGGTCAGCAAAAACATTGGAAAATGTGGTTTAATAATTTAAAGTTTTATAAAAATGATTATAAATGCCTTCATTCACTTGGACTTTCTCTTTCATAATTTGGTATAAAATGTTTTGGAAAATAGCAAATACTCGGGCCGTCTAAATATGTTTATGTATTTAAATATGTTTTCTTCATTTGATCATGGCTTCATATTAAAACTTTTTTTGTATTACAGGAAAGAGCTTGAAAGATGTCAGTTAGGATGTAGTTTAAATGAATGGGAAATTGGTCTAACAATTATTAGATACTGCTGTTTGGAGTTTGGAAGAATTGTGAGGGACCATTTATAGTTAATTATGTAACTTCATCTGATTTTTATTTATTTATTTATATAAACTTTATTGACCACACAAGTCAGGTTCAAAAGGTGGACTTAACGCTAAAAGCATTCTCTACCAGTCAACCTTTAGGAAAACGAAATGTTTGAATGCGGTATTTTTAGTATCTCTAGTACAATTTCTGGTGGTTTAAAGTTGGCGAGTTAATTTAAAATAGTTGGTAAGTGTATTCTGACTGTGACGGCTATGTAATCTTCTACTGTATTTTAATTAAAAAATATATTTTTTTTAATTTTAAACCTTTTCTGCGACCACTACTTACCCACGGGAGCGAGATCCCCTTTCGCCCCTGAAATTGAGTGAATGTTTTCCAATTTAATCGTATCTGCTCCGATACTTGGGAACTGTCTCCTTGGCGTGACTTAACCGGGACCTCATTAGGGACTCGTTTCGCTCAGCTGTCCTCACTGATGCCATCACAGTGCTTTGTTCTTATCAAAGGGTGAGACCATTATCCGGGCCACTTCTGTTTAGTCAAGTTGTAGTAATATCCATTTAGATTATCATACTAACACCCCTGACAAGATGGACATAGGATCTTGTCACGGTGGTAGAGAAGCGATCGATGCTGCAAATAGCCGAAAGATTTGGAAGTCTATGTTCAGTATGTCGTCTCTGACGGGCCCGTTTGTCTAGCAGACAGATACCCTGGCTACGAAACCAAGTGTCGTGGGTTCGAATCCCGCTAGGGGCAAATGTTTGTGGGATGAACATAGGCATTTTTAATCGAGTCATTAATTTTTATTATATATGTAAGTGTTTAAGTACATATTTATATCTATTCACTACCTTCCAAAGCTTCCTAGTATCGAGCTTTGTTTGAGGCCAGGCAATAGGGAATTACACCAATTTTTGAAAACTGCTTAAAATCAATCTTTGTGCCGTAATGTACTACCAAATATTTTATTATGATTTTTAAATACCGATAAATGGTCTAAATTTATGTTTAAAATTAGGAATTGACATTGACGTGCGAAAACGCGAGCCGCCATGACGTTTCACTCGGTTAGTGAAATAGTTAACAAAACGTACCAACATTAGTCATAAAAACTATCGGTGTGACGTCATATCGGATTCTAAAATGGCGTTTGCTGTTTTTGACACATTTAAAACAGATTAAAAATGTCGATCTTCAAAATTAAATTATTAAATTTACGCATTCGATTTTGGTGAGATATCAACGTTTTTAGGGTTCCGTAGCCAAAATGGCAAAAAAACGGAACCCTTATAGATTCGTCATGTCTGTCTGTCTGTCTGTCTGTCTGTCCGCCAGTCTGTCACAGCCACTTTTTTCCGAAACTATAAGTACTATACTATTGAAACTTGGTGAGTAGATGTATTCTGTGAACCGCAACAAGGTTTGCACACGAAAATAGAAAAAAAAATTAAAAAATGGGGGGTCCCCATAGTCAGAACTGAAACTGAAAATATTTTTTTTCATTGAACATATACGTGTAGGGTATCTATGGATAGGTCTTTAAAAATAATATTGAGGTTTCTAAGCTCATTTTTTTCTTAAGTGAATACTTTGCGTGACAGACTCTTCCAAAGTGGAAAAAAGTGTGTCCCCCCCCTCTAACTTCTAAAGTAAGAGGATGATAAATCTGAAATAAATATATAATGTACATTACCATAAAAACTACCAACGAAAATTGGTTCTAACGAAATCTATTCAGTAGTTCTTTTAATACGTCAAAAATAGAATTTGTACGGAACCCTCAGTGCGGGAGTCCGACTCGCACTTGGCCAATTTTTTTATTTATTTTGTTCAAAATCTATCACATAAATGCATTTTTATATTTTTTCTTACATGGTGTAAAATACCCTATTGTTGAGTTATCTAAAAGCCTTTTTTAATTTATTTCTGATGAAATTATAGTTTTCATTTTTTTCATATTTTCGCATATATTCATATTCATATTCATATTCATATTTCATATTTTCGCGCTTTGCGGTATTTTTGGATCCGAACCACGAATTTTCGCGTGACAACCGCTTCCTTATCCCCTTGTCCATCGAGCCGCCTGCTTCGACGAGGAAAACCGCGACTCCTTGGTACACTTCACAGGTTTTAACAATAATGAGCGCGTTTAATCAGCCGCGTGCGCAGGCATTCCGCTAATGCGCCGTCTGCGTATTCCGAGGGATTCATATGAATAATTTAGCAGAAATTGCAAAGTCACGTACGGAGCTAATTTGAACTAAAGTACTTTGGCGGATTTTTATATAGCTGCCTATGTGTGTGACAATTTGGTTTTGCTAAGTCTAAGTTCACCGTAAAAACTTGATTGGTGAGTTTTATTAACAGTGATACGATTAAAACTTCGCAGCATGTGTAGGGCATAGGCTCAGGTGAATTTGATTATCTGCTTACTTCCTTTTTCTTAGACCTCAATGGTAAAGCATTCTTATTAATATCTAGCGGCCGCCAGCAACTTCTTTCCCGTGGATATTAATTCCCGCACAATAGAGTTATATTATAGCTTAAAGCCTGTACTCGAACCAGTTCGAATTAAAAAAATTGTCTTAGATAGTTTCTGAGTTTAGCTCCAAACTCATCAGCTTTTTGATATTAGCATAAATTGCCATGATCCACTTAAGCGAAATCGGAAACTCAATTTTCTGAAACTTGGTCGCAAAATATAATGTGACACTTCAATCTGGATAATAAACGAAACTATAAACTATACATACATTCCTATTATTGTTTTGTTTAAGTGTCCCTTAGTCGTGAGGAGTACGACTCAAACGTTACAGATTCCATTAAAACTTTTTTTCCCTAGCGCCAATATACTTGTACGAGTAACTTCTTAAAGTTATTCCCAGTCCACTTTACAAATTACTTTAACTGAATGTGTCAGTTCACTTAAGCACGTTTGTCATGAAAAGTGACAAGTCATGTGGTGACAAGATGGCACAAATTTTGTTCTGTTGTTGCTAGGCAATTAATCAAAGATCTTGGAAAAATAAATAGATAATCCATATGTCAGGTTTGAGTGAAGCCACCAAAACTTCAAAAATTCACCTAACTTTACACCTATAGTGCCGTGCCTATCGATAAAGTCCTCGAGCCAACAAGACGTTTTTCTACTAGGAGCTTTTTTTATTTATTAACTAGCGGCCGCCAGCGACTCCGTCCGCGTGGGTTACGATTTCAGCACACAGTCTTACTAAAAATAGCTGAATAAAACAACGGAACGGTCTCTAAGCAAATGCATGCAGTCAACTTGCACACTTTTATGGGACTAATTACTCAGGATTACTCAGGATAGAAATAAAAGTCAAATTGAGTGACGGAAAACGCTTACCATTATGCATAAAATCTGGAGACCTTATACATTTGAGAAATCATCTGTTCACCGCGATTCAGATCCGCGGCCGCGCCTCTAGCGAGGTGCGCCATCTATCGGCACATTTTAGAACTAAATAGTTCGCTAGCACAAATTATGTACAATGATAAAATAAAGGAACATACAATAGCTTAAAGCACAGTCTTAAAGCCTACCTCGACAAATGGTAAGCGGTAAGTGGACTATCCAACACAAAATGTTTTGTAAATTCGAACCAGTAGTTCCTGAGCTTAGCGCGTTCAAACCAATTTGGATCTTGAGTTGCACGTGTTATTGTGATTCAACCATAAAAGATAGACATATGCTGTTGGGGGATATTTTTTAGGCAATTTTATGTAGAATATTTCCGTGATACATGATTTCTATGTGACTTTAACTATTAAGGCTGCACACGCGACTGAAGCTTAAGAAATGGAGTAAATTCTCCCGTTTTCCCCACATTTCCCTTCACTACGCTACTCCTGTTGATTGTAGCGTGATGAAAAGTATCCTTTAATATGCCCAGGAGTATGAAGAATAATGGTACCAAGTTTCGTCAAAATCCGTCCAGTAGTTTTTGTTTCTATAAGGAACATACAGACAGACAGACAGACAAAAATTTTACTGATTGCATTTTTGGTATCAGTATCGATCACTAAACACCCCCTGATAGTTATTTTGGAAAAATATTTAATGTACAGAATTGACCTCTATACAGATTTATTATAAGTATAGATAGATATGAAAATACTCAACATAAATAATAATCATTGAAAATGTTCATCATTAAGTGAAAAAGTGTAAAGAAAAGATACAATATTACACGATTCAGTTTAACAAAGGTAATTTAAATTTATATTACCTTTAAGTCGACGCGTACTCAGCACATCTCTTCGCCTGTATCTCTCTACAAAGTTTGTTTCTCTCAACAGAAGTCGATTAAAATTATTAATTCGTAGATTGAGTGCAAGTTCTATATAGACAGATACATCTATACTAATATTATAAAGAGGAAAGGTTTGATTTTTGTTTGTTTGTTTGTTTGTATGAATTGAATAGGCTCCGAAACTACTTGGCAGATTTGAAAAATTCTTTCACTGTTGGAAAGCTACATTCACCCAGGGTAACATAGGCTATATTTTATCCCGGTACGGGAAGTAGTTCCCCCGGGACGCGCGTGAAACCGCGTGACGGGCCGCTAGTATCTAATAACGATGCAATGCATTGTGCGTGGATTCATATCGCGAGAAAGAGGGAAGGAAAGTATTATCCGTTTATCTGAGTAAAATGCAATGTTATACAGTAACTATTCGAGGTTGTCATTCAATATTCTTACAATAGTTACGGCACTTTTTACTACTTACAATATTGCGCTCGAAGTACGAATTACACTGGATTCGATTTCCGTTAAAATTTGACCGCCATAATAGCCAGACCAGCTTTACCCATATTCATTATTGAAATAACCACTTTTATAAATGATGCCGTCATTCAAGTTATTTCACAATATCACATCTATTATCAAAAAAATATTCTGTATCAAAATTTTACGTGCAGTAGATCATAGACTACACATATAAACGGAGAGTCGATATCGATGAAAATCGGTACGCATGTATTGGAATCCCTAGTTCCGTTCACGTCATAATGACGTTTAGACGATTTTTGTCGGGTGTCTGGTATCTTGCTCTATCACACATGATTCATAATAAGGAGAAAAAGGACAAAAAATCTGTCAAATCATAGTCTCCATCTAGTACTTCCAAAATATTTGCAATTAATGTACTCTCTACTTTAAAGATAATAGACAGCTAAGCTATACCAACAGACATTTGTTTGAGCAATTCACGACTTGCACTAAAAAGTAGAAGTTGATTTTTTTTAAACCATTAAACTAAAACGTTCATCAGAATATCCGTAACATGCAGCCGACTTCTTCCCCGCGGATGTCGGTGACCAGACACATAGTGTTACCCATATTATTTTTTTATTTGTTTATTTGCTTAAGCTATTATGATTGCTTAACGCCTTTTTTCACAAGTGGACTATGCAATAAAAAAAACAATTCAAAACCAGTAGTTCCTGAGATTAGCGCGTTCAAACAAACAAAAATGTAAACAAACTCTTCAGCTTATTTATTACTAGCGGCCGCCCGCGACTCCGTCCGCGTGGATTTCGATTTCCAATATCCTATGTGTTATTCTGATGTATAAGCTATATTGTGGTAAAGTTTCATTCAAATCCATTCAGTAGTTTTTACGTGAAAGAGTAACAAACATCCATACATCCATACATCCACACATCCATACATCCATACATCCACACATACAAACTTTCGCCTTTATAATAGTAGTAGGATAGTATGATATAGTATAGATTTAAGAAAAAAAGTATTAATCTTTCAAATAACTTAAAACAAAGTGTTACTCACAGCTCTATATAAATATCGGAAGAGTGTAAGGCAGACAGCTCGAGTGATATTTAAAACTTATTATAACAATTTGCTGCCTCGAGACGTACACTATTCGTACTTCTGACGTACAGTTTCCCTTCCAGGCAGATTGAATGTACCCACTTGAATATTAAACGTTTTCTACGTCTGATTAACATGACGTACATATTTTATCGTAACGTATCAGACTTAATCTCTGCGGAATAATATTATTATAATAACGTTTTGTTTAAGCTAGTTTGCATTGAGACAGTAGACAAACCATTTCCATTTGTCAAAGTTTAGAAGTTTGACAGGTGGAATTGAATTGAATAGTTACATTATATTATTATAAGAATACTGCAAAGAGGAAAAATTTTTGTTTGTTGCATTAAAAAGGATCTAAAAGTAAATAAGAAGTTGCCTATTAGACTAAGAGGGCTCGGGTTCGATCCCCAGGTAAAGCAAGCGATCATTTTTATATCTGTTTATTATTCAAGTTCTACATACATACTCGTATATACCTATCGGCAATGATACAAAGGTATTTACAATGAATGGTTAAAGCGCCTTTTGTAAATTGCATTGCTATTAATTTGCGAGAACGATCCGTGCTAGTCGGGCTTGGCAGGCGTTAACTTGTTTGAGTGTTGATTTACTTTTGAATAAAAATGTGCCTGTATTTTATAGGGAAATAAATAAGGTGAATAGTATAGTATGGGTACATTTTTTTCTCAATTATTTGATGGTGTCATCTCTCTATTAAGCTCTTATACGTGTAAAATTCTGAGTGGTCAACTTTTGAATTTCACTCTTCAATCAGCATTCAATACAAGTGACTGCAAAAGTTCTGGTGCACTTTTAACTGGCTTTCATAACTCAGCGTGCCATTACTCTGCCGGAACTGAAGAATCATCATTGACATCCATACCATAATCATCGTCACTTATAGTTACCTATAGCCTGTGTTAAGATTGTTTTTTTTAAGTCCTATTAATTTCACCTCAGGTTATTTTCGCCTTTTAGGTGAGTCCCAATTTCCCAATTATTATTCTGCTAAATGCAATTAACAATAAAAGTGCCGTTTGCATATACATTAATGTAATTACTTTAGTTTTAAGCACGAACTTACAATCATAATAATAAAACCTGCTTTTCCTTTTGTATAAAAAACTGCTTATTATCGTATTAGCCAGTCAAGTCACTGACATTAACGCCAAAACCGCTTTCAACCCCTGTCGGCGCGTCATCACAAATCTAAACAACTTAAAAAATTTACACGTAAACCGGAATGTCGGTAATTTTTCTCTTTGCACAATTAATTGCGTAGAAACGTGGCAAATAAACCAGTCACAGTATTTGTTCCGTGCACACATATGCCGTTCGATATTTTTACTGACGACAGGGTGACCAAGGGTAGTGGGAAAAATGGTAACAGCTAACGGGTGGAAAAGCATAGTGTGTGATTGTTTTGAATGTCGCCGCAGTGGAGTGGCTTGCTTGTAGGTAAGTCGAAATTTAAGCGACATATTGCAGCCAATTCAAAATTTTAATCAATCCACATTATCACCACGTCTCTCAAAATTTGACAAGCGTAAACACATGTTTGAAACAAAAGCATGATTGGAAGTGATGGAGACCTTTGCCCAGTGGGGTTAAATGGGTAGAGCTTAGCCAAACTTCTACTTGAATGAGCCGCTCGTCTAGGGAAAGGACATGTCCACAAATGTATGGACAAAAAACCCAGAATCGACAGGAATGAAATGTATACCAGTGGATTGACTTTGAAATATAATATAATGTTACCAAGGGGGCAACCCTGAAATCGTTATAGTATAGGAGCTAGGAGCAAAATAAAATAAGTAAAAAATTCGTTCAAAACAACAATAAAGTAAGTTTACGTCATGTTGTGGCTTAATATGACGTTGTTGTAATGTTGTATCACTTGTGATAATTATCATCAACACATTGCACAAGCAACAGCAACATAATAACAACATTATATTAAATCACAACATAACAAACACTCTTTGAATTTTTTTTTCTATTGGCCCATAGATACATACTACAATCGTTACAGTACTGTATGTATTATTGGTAATTCTGTGGCTAAAGATTGCAAATATAAAAATAATTGGTATAGTATAGGAGCTAAGAGCCATGTTGTGGTTGAGACTATTTTCATATTCTCACCCACATATGATTATTTTCATAATGTAAGTCTTATTGTGATAAGTTCTAATGATATTTCCTATATCAACAACGACATTGTGCGTTGTCAGTTGTGTTAGTTTATTTACTATTCTATATTAATCCAAATAAAACATGACGCAATATGACACGCCGTGTCGAGCGACGTCGCTGACATGGGGATGTCGCCTTGATTAAAAGTTAAGATGAAACTACATACTACATATATTATATGTAATTAAGTAACCATAGTAATTACTTCTTGTGTCGCTTGTAAAGTACTGAACATAATATGCTCCACGAAGTCCCGGTGTGACTCCAGAAACTCGAGGGACAAAACATGATGCCGCCTTTGTAGAACAGAACGGGGACAAGTCACACAACAACGGTTGAAATGAAAATGAAAAATGAAATGAAAATGAAAATGAAAATGAAAATGAAAATGAAAATGAAAATGAAAATGAAAATGAAAATGAAAATGAAAATGAAAATGAAAATGAAAATGAAAATGAAAATGAAAATGAAAATGAAAATGAAAATGAAAATGAAAATGAAAATGAAAATGAAAATATTTATTCAGCAATTTGATTCACTTAGTAAATTCTTTTGCACGTCAAAACTTTTTTCGCCCTACCAGCGCCTCGACGTGAATGGCCTGCTGAGAAGAGACGCCGCAAGAAACTCAGACAGTTTTGCCTTTTTTAAAAATAAATTTCAATTTTACAATTTTGTCAAATACTTATAATAACTACAAATTAAGTGCGGCTGAGCAGATTAACATGTCCATGCAAATGGTTACCTTCATCCATTTTCAACAATATCCAGACGCAATAAAAATTGAAGTCTGGTTTAACACGCTACAGTTTGCGCTCAGTGAGATTCACTGAGCGCAAATGTCATAAAAGTCTTGGTGACAGAGCGGCTGTTAAATCGGTGACAGTACTAGAACTATTTAGAAAACAAAAAAAATATTAAAAAAACAGAGTGTTTGTAATGTTGTGATTCAATATGATGTTGTTATTATGTTGCTGTTGCTTGAAAATATGTTGATGATAATTATCACAAGTGATACAACCTTACAACAACGTCACATTAAGCCACAACATGACGTATACTTATTTTATCCTCGTTTTAAACCAATTTTTCACATATTTTATTTTGCTCCTAGCTCCTATACTATAACGATTTCAGGGTTGCCCCCTTGGGAACATTATATTATATTTTAATGTCAATCCACTGGTATACATTTCATTCCTGTCGATTCTGGGTCATTTTTTGGACATCACCTTTCTCCACCTTACATAAAACTATAGTGAGTTAGGCCCCTTATACCTACACGCTCGCGCTGGGTCGAAAGTCTCTGTTCCACGCGATGGACCCGGCACCCGCACGGAGAATCCATGGATAGCTAAGAAGTTCGTCTCCACGGGCAGCGGTGATCACTTACCATCAAGTTACCCTCTTGCTCGTTTTCCATACACAAAAAGAAGGCTGATCTTTGCTTTGTAACTTTAGTTTGGAGTTACGCAATTGATGTTTTGATCCATAGGATTAGTTTTCCTGTGCTTCCATCCCTGGCAGTCTGGCCACCCTGGCAAGTGCAGAACGCGAGCGCTATGTCCACCCGCTTTATTATTTATAGCGCGATGTGTCACGCTAGACCGTTTCACGCTTTTTTGTTTGGGAAATTTACAGTTGCCGTTCTTCCTTTTGTCCAATGTTTTGGTGGTTATTGGATTGTGAAATAGATAGGTGTGTTCTGATATCGATCGGGGGTGTGGAAGGGTTAAATCGTTTGCGCGATGATTCTTGATTATATGAATTCCTTTTACTAACATTCCAACTGCCTAGCCCCAAACAAAGCATGAAACATGGACTATGGAAGCTAGGGAACGGATAGACATACTTAAATACTTTTATAAACATCCATGACTCGAGTACAAATGCCGATTTTCATCACACAAACATTTGCCCCTAGCGGGATTCGAACCCGCGACCCTTGGTTTTGTAGCCAGGGTCTCTAGCCACTCGACCAACGGGCCTGATTATAATTATGTAAACGTATTCATCTTGCTAATAAATCACCGATGTAGCCGTAAGGGTCGATGTGTAATTACTGGCATTCCAGCGCCGGTCGATTGATAGTCCACTAATCATTCCGGAGCATTCGAGCAATGCACTTGATTATTGCAAGTATAATGTTACCAAAAGGAGGTCCTTACATCACGCAACTACAGCCCATTATGTGCTAACAATTACTGGAGAGGCTGAACATTTACATATAGAATAGCGTTTAGATCGTGTTGATAAATTAATCTATGCTATAACGCCTCGATGGTTTAGTGGTTTAAGTACCGGGCCTTGGTCTCGAGGTCCTGGGTTCGATTCCCGGGTCGGGCAAACTTTGTGTTGATATTTCTGAACACAGCCCGGGTTGGTGATCACCAATCCGCATTTGGCAAGCGTGGTGATTAAGCCAAAACCCATCTTTGTAACGAAAACATGATTTCAAATGATGGAGGCCTTTGCCCTGCAGTGGGACATTAATAGGCTGATACTTTACTTTACTTTACTTTTAATAATAAAGCTGAAGAGTATGCTTGTTTGTTTGAACGCGCTTATCGCAGGAATTAAAAAATATTTTTGCGTTAGATAGTTCAGATGTATATTATATAAAATCTATAGTATACAACTATAACTAAGCTAACTAAGCTAGCTTAAACAATTGGTGCTACGGAACGGATAGACATTCTTAAATACTTTTAATAAACATCAAATACAATTGGCGATGTTCATCACATAAACAATTGGCCCCAGCGAAATTCTTAATGTTAACGGGACTGGCTTCTATTCATATAGGCACCGTGCAGAAACAATAGAGGACGCTAAAATCCCGATTTTTTCTGTGGTTTGACAGTAAAATTTGACATTTAGCGTGGAAGTTTCGAATATGAGCCACTAAATGGCAGAATAAGGCACCGTGTTTTTCCGTGGTTTGACAGTAGAATTACCGACATTGAGATTAAAAAGCTTTGAATATTAGTCACGAGATGGCAGAATCATCGCTACGCACGGTGCCTATACTCGTAATACCATGTTGTTCTATAAACGGATGTAAACAGTAAATCCTTGCCGCCCAGGTACAAAGTGATAGCGTCAATCAATGCATGTCAACATGAATTGCCTGTGCACTAATAACCAGCGCTGTATGCACAATGCGCTCAATTAAGACGTCACTGGGACATAGATTTAGGGGAAACCAAGAGTCGCGGGTTCGAATCCCGCTAGTGGCAAATATTTGTGTGAAGGAGATAGGCGGCTGCGGCTTTGCCCGCATTGTCAAGATTCTCGTTTTATCTCATGGAAGCATTTAATCGATATAAAAGTATCCTATCCCCTAAGTCATCACCATACCCTGCCTGTTTACCAAACTTCATCACAATCCGTTCGGTAGTTTCAGCGTGATTGCCGGACAAACATCCAAACAAACAAACTTTCACATTTACATTATTTGAATGATTTCATTAAATAGTTTTGTCTAAACGTTGCAGAATCAAAAACAACCAAAAACGAAACCGTTACCTTACAATTTAACTTATGTAGGTACTTGTGTAAATGACTAACGTATATTCAAACTACAAATTCTTTAATCCTATCAAAACATCTTTTCAACAGCGAACTAATTACCTACTCATATTTAAGTTAATGAAACCCCTCGCAAAGGTGATAGCTAGTAAAATTAATGTACTCAGTCTCGTAATTAATGGAGAGTGTAAATAAAAAACAAATAAACCATTACGGGAGGGCTCGTGTGGGGACAACACGACATGTTTAATCATTCATGCCGGATCACGCGAAACTAAGGGAACGCGGTGCTTATTAATAAAGTTTTTAATTATTATTTTGAACGCTTTAATGGAGGGTTGAGCCTTGCTATGAAATCTGAAGTGAAACTTCGTAAAGACTGCTTTATGCATCAAGCCAATGGCCTTATACGACGCATTTAAAAGTGTTCAAATCACATGTCAGATTTATTGAGCTATTACTACTACGTATAGAGTGGACATCGCGAACAAAATCTATGCGTCAACTTGGAGGGAAGGGGGTGGATAATTTAGTGATTTCTTGGCTTTTTAGGGTTCCGTAGCCGAAATGGCAAAAAAACGGAACCCTTATAGATTCGTCATGTCTGTCTGTCTGTCTGTCTGTCTGTCTGTCCGCCAGTCTGTCACAGCCACTTTATTCCGAAACTATAAGTACTATACTGTTGAAACTTAGTGAGTGGATGTATTCTGTGAACCGCAACAAGGTTTTCACACGAAAATAGAAAAAAAATAAAAAAAGTGGGGGGTCCCCATAGTCAGAACTGAAACTCGAAATATTTTTTTTCATTGAACATATACGTGTGGGGTATATATGGATAGGTCTTTTAAAATGATATAAGGGTTTCTAACATCATTTTTTTCTAAAGTGAATACTTTGCGTGACAGACCCTTCCAAAGTGGAAAAAAGTGTGTCCCACCCCTCTAACTTCTAAAATAAGAGGATGATAAAACTGAAATAATTATATAATGTACACTACCATAAAAACTACCAACGAAAATTGGTTCGAACGAAATCTATTCAGTAGTTTTTTTAATACGCCAAAAATAGAATTTGTACGGAACCCTCAGTGCGGGAGTCCGACTCGCACTTGGCCAATTTTTTATCTATGAGATGATACGCCACTAGCTATATATATGTCGTCCAGTAATGATTTGTACCTACATGATTTTAGAAAACAAGGCGGCATTTTTTCGATTATAAAAATAGTACAATAGACAGCAATTGTTGTCCATGGACAACAGTGCTTATAAGAAAATATTCCTATGAGGTGTCTACTCTATACGTAGTAGTAATTCCTCAATATAATATAACCTACTTATTGATCGAAAGATTGAGTGCAGAAGGTAGTTAAAAGACTAAAAAATCACAAGTGCTTTAGGTCATAAACACTTGGGCTGTTTATTTCGGGAACAGATCAATCTAATGTGTGAGTATTTCCCCACCATTCAAACCAATTAAAGTAAAACATCACAAAACATACAAACGCTCAAGCACAGTTAAGTCGAGAACTAAGCGTGAAATTGGACCAAATTCGTAGAACTTATAACCCGTCAGTTTTTCATCACAACTTAATCATTTAAATGATTACAGTGATCAGGCCAAGATGAGATAATTGGAACAGAAGTATTGTTAAAAGAATAGTTGGATTGCTTTATTTTTAAATTATGGTCAATTTAACGTGACCTCTTTTTGAATGACGAATGGAAGGTTATTTCTTACTTTATTAAATGTACATACATTGTGGAATATTCCTATGCATTGAAAAGGTCATATTATGTAGTTATAATTTTTTATTGTATTATTATACTCGTAGAAATACACTAGGCCGAAAAAACGCGACCGAAGTTCGGCCCGATGACGCCTGCAGCATGTATTTCAAATGGAGGATGTCACACCAAACCGAAATAACGTTGCGTATTTTTATAGAAAATGAGTTGCTGGCAAACTTCGGTCCCGTAATTTCAGCCTAGTGTGTTTCTACACTTACCATGGAGATATTTAGAACGTTATTTTTACATAATATCAATATTTTCATTGATTGGGAATAATTTTATTTAACTAAGAGAAGGGAAATATTTTATACAAATACATGACTATGAACTTTTGTGTAGTTACCTTGAAATATTCTACGTAATCTATTATTTGTGGTGCTGTTTGTTTATATTTTCATTTATTGTTATCTGCTTTTGTTATTTAAGACCAATCTAGGGACTCGCTCCAGCTCTAGTTTTCATGTTTTTCACACATAAATCTTCCTCTTAAATCACCCTGCCTGATAAAAAACCAGATGAAAATTATATGCGTAGATTTATACATTTTAACATAACATAGAGACAGTCACCAGAAAGCGACTTTGTTTTATACCATGGTATGAATGTAAGAATTAAAATTTTATAAAAAATTGCCCGTTAGGACAAAATCTCCAGTTCAATCAGCCCCCCAATTGTGATGATTTCAATTCCCTGATACTATTCTCACAAATGTAATGTATATTCAATGCGCCTTGTAACCATTTCCGAAACCGTGTTAACCCTTTGTTCTCGTAAACAATACCTAACTAATTTCCCGCTTGAACTAAAACTGCACTAATGACTCATATCTTGCAGGTGCATCAATCATCCTTTGTGCAAACGATGAGGTGTAAAACCGCTTTTTATTAACTTCTAAATCTGACCGCATTACCGATATTGTAGTAGACTCTTATTATACATATATGGTTGAAGTCCAAAAATATTTTTAGACTAGCGGCCGCCAGCGACTCCGTCCGCGTGGGTTACGATTTCCGCACACAGTCGTATACTAAAAATAGCTGAATAAAACAAAGATCAACGGTCTATGTGCATGCAGTCAACTTGCACACTTTAAACCAAAATTTTCTTTGAATTAATAGTCAAATTAAGTGACGGAAAACGCTTATCATTATTAACGGTAATCTGGAGAGCTTATACATTTGAGAAATCATCTGTTCACCGCGATTCAGATCCGCGGCCGCGCCTCTAGCGAGGTGCGCCATCTATCGGCACATTTTAGAACTAAATAGTTCGCTAGCACAATTTACAATGAAAAAATAAAGGAATATACAATAGCTTAAAGCCTACCTCGACAAATGGTAAGTGGTAAGTGGACTATTCAACACAAAATGTGTTGTCAATTCGAACCAGTAGTTCCTGAGCTTAGCGCGTTCAAACCAATTTGGATCTTGAGTTGCACGTGTTATTGTGAGTCAACCATAAAAGACAGACATATGCTGTTGGGGGATATTTTTTAGGCAATTTTATGTAGAATATTTCCGTCATACATGATTTCCATGTGACTTTAACCATTCAGGCTGCACACGCGACTGAAGCTTAAGAAATGGAGTAAATTCTCCCGTTTTCCCCAGATTTCCCTTCACTACGCTACTCCTGTTGATTGTAGCGTGATGAAAAGTATCCTATAATATGCCCAGGAGTATGAAGAGTAATGATACCAAGTTTCGTCAAAATCCGTCCAGTAGTTTTTGTTTCTATAAGGAACATACAGACAGACAGACAAAAATTTTGCTGATTGCATTTTTGGCATCAGTATCGATCACTAATCACCCCCTGATAGTTATTTTGGAAAAATATTCGACGACCGATTGGTGTAATGGTCAAGATGTGGCCTATTACGCAAGAGGTCGCGGGTTCGATCCCCGCACAGGACAAACATTTGTGTGCATGAACATGTCTGTTTGTCCTGGTCTGGGTGTTATATGTATCTATTTAAGTATATTTGTAATACCACTGTTGATTCTGATGTCTGTAACACAAGTGCTTAAGCTACTTAACACGGGGTCAGATCAATGTATGTGATGTTGTGAAATATATTTATTATATTTATTTATTTATTGATTGATGTTAGAAGTTATGGCAGAGGTGGCAAAGGAGGTAGCGGGTCGCCTGATTGTGAACCATCAATGCCGCCCATGGACATCCACAACATCACATGAGGTATCGCCAATGCGGAGCCGGCCTTTAAAATTCCATCCACACCTTCCCCAACAGAGATCTGGCAACTTTACTTATGCTATGTTTCACCAGCGGAAACATAGCACAACAGGTACGAAGTGCTATTTCATTGTGGCCTTCTGTAAGGTAGAAGTACTTCCCCAGACAAGTGGCTCCTTCAAGTGGAAGTTCCACCTTTGTATGACCTACTATTACATGTCTTTAGTGATTCTGAACTAGCGTTCAATGTCTATTTCTTGTTTTAACAGCGCGCCCGCAAAACAGTTTACCCAGTTTGTTTCAAAGCCTTTGCCCCGTACCACATAAATCGTCTGGCCCATTTTATACTCTTTTGTGGACTGGAATATGCAGTAATGAGTCATTAGCACCTGATCTAATAAGGCAACGCATCAATCACCCCGCGCAAACTGTCCGTACGGACGGTCGGTAAAAACGCGATGTCTAGATTTAATTTACAGATAATAAAAACTGGTTAGTTTTTACGGTCGGCTGCACACGGAAAGATAATAGTCGATCGCTCTTGTAAATATCCTTGTGCAACCTCTAAGTAAAGATTTAGTAGCTCTATTATTACAAAAACAACAGTGATATATTTGTAGTCTATTGCTAAAAAGAGATGGATGGATTGCGTGAAGGATGGATGAATTGCGTTTAAAAGCAGACGACGCATCTTTGAAAATATGTAGTAACTTTACTAGGAACGTTTTATGATGTTACACTAAACATACTAATATTACAAATGTGAAAGTTTGTTTGTTTGGATGTTCGTCCGCCAATGACGCTGAATTTTAAGCAATTTGGTATACAGTATAGGATAGGATATTTAGTGATAGATAGTATACATAGTGATAGGATACTTTTCAGGCAGATTAAATAATTCCATGGCCAAAGCCGCGGTTTAAAACTAGTACATAATATAATGATGACTTCCTAATGTTTTAGTTTTAATTGCTGATATATCAAATATCACAGCGAGATTCGTAGCAAACATAATTAATCAGCAATGGATCAGTCGATTTTGCTGACCACATGTTTGTAATTAGCTGCTAAAATGAACGCGACTGTGCGAAAGGATTAAGCGATTTGTTGAATAATTTTTGATCAATATTATAATGTAATTCTCCATTTACATTATATAATTGGAAAAGCAGGCGCCGACTGACATTCCTCTCTGTTCCACGCGATGGACCCGGCACCCGCACGGAGAATCCATGGATAGCTAAGAAGTTCGTCTCTATAAATAAATAACAAAATTTTCATAGCATCACATACATTGATCTGTCTCTGTACTAAGTAGCTGAAACATCAGAATCAACAGTGGTATCACAAGTATTATACTTAAAGAGATAGATACACATAACACCCAGATAAGGACAAACAGACATGTTCATGCTCACAAATGTTTGCCCTGTGCGGGGATTGAACCCGCGACCTCTTGGTTTAATAAGAAACTTCTTAATCGCTTCAGCAAGAGGCTCGTCTAACATACGCAAAATATTGAAAATCTTGTTTGAAAATAGAACAACCATGTTCTTATAACTCAAACCACGCGCCTAAAATCCATGAGTCAGATATAGCAACGCTATCAAAAAGGGCATTATTAAGCAATTCAGGCTAAAATGATGTTCAGCGTACCGCGCACATTGCACCGTATTGTCAATATTGGTCGACTTGGCCGGTGACTGCTATGGCTAATAACCTGAAGGCTGTGAGAGAGGCTTTTCTTTGTTAATAAAATGCGTGATTAACTTATAAAATAATGTGTCAACGTATGCGTCATTCGTTAATCGATCTAGTAAGAAATACATACAATGATAATACCCTTCCAGTCGTTTTCGACCATGGCGATTGATCTAACGATAAGCCGTGTTATCGATCTAGTAATATATAGATACAATAATATACCCTTCTGACCGTTTTTGAATATGGCGGACGATCTTATGATCAGCTAGATACGAAGGATATATTGTAGTGCACAAGTGAGTGCGCAAGCACAGGTGCACTCCCTGTACCCTCAATCTCATACTTGCGTGGGACAGCAATCTGACACGACCGTAGAGGGATCAGTTGCAGAACCAACGGCTTATGAAGCACGGAGGAGCTCGAGATGACACTTTTCGGTCACCCATCCGATGACTGGCCTCTGCAAGAGTTGCTTAACTTAGCAATCGCAAGTCATAAAGCTCCTCATGGGGAACAATAAATTCTTAGGAAAATGTTGCTGTCTATCCCCCGGAAAAGAAATGGTACAAAGCATGCGATCACTGTACTGAAAAATACACAGATTCTCGTTTTGTATTATGGAAATTATATCTTCGGCAAATTGATATTATCCGATGAATAACAGATCTATATCAAAAATAGAATCAAATTACCGATCGCCGTTGTTGAAACGAGACTACGCTCCGCAGCTAGATGGCTAAAAATGAATTATTGCCCGTCTAGGGACTCTGAGGATTATTTCATCAATTTAAATATGAGGTTAGGTAATAAATTACCGGTTTTGCACCTTCTCTCGAAGAGGGGACGCCACCCTTGAGAATTTTAGACTTTTTTTAATAGAATGAGGGCGGAATTATGAAAGAGACTACCTCCCATTTTTCCTGGAAAATTATTTCCTTATTACATTTTTTAAATCGATCTTTTTTGATATCATTTCAGATGGCTGACACCTGATTGCCTTCGTGGCAATGGGGCAAGGAGATCGTATTGCAAATCCCGGATTCCAATTCTAGGTTTGACAATACGGAAGTGAAATTGATGACAATCAATTGAATTTTGAATTGTGGTCAAAAAGTAAACATTAACCTGTCGGCCTGTACTCGATCACTTACTACTTATGATAGCCGAGGAGCTTGACAGCGCAGAGGATAGTGCGCTCGACCTGCGACTTTTGCAGGGAGCAGTCATCGGATGGGTGACCGAAAAAAAATCATCTCGAGGTCCTCTGAGCTTCGGAAGGCACGTAAAGTCCTGCGCCAGATCTGCCTACAGTCGTGCCAGATTGCTGCCCCACCGAACTATGAGAGTGAGGAAATAGAGTGCACCTGTGCTTGCGCACTCACTTGCGCACAATAATTTATCCTGCGTACCTGGCTGATCGTAAGATCGGTCACCATAATCAAAAAGCGACCGGATATAGAGTTGTACTTATTACAGCTATGTACAAAATAACATTCGTCTATTATAAAGTATGAATGATAGTTTCACAAAATTTCATCTTTCAGTTTTAAAAGTAAAGACATTATCTTGATTCACTCAAATAGCTAGTTATTTCAACGACGACCGGCTTAAAATACGCAGACACATAATTCCTCTTCATAGAAATAGAGCATTTTTAGTATGCAAAAGATATCCCACGGAACACATTTTCGCTCCACTGTTACTAAATCACGCTTATAAAGTTACCGACGATGTCTTTGCAGATTATTTTAAAATATACGAGATGGGATTTCAGAGTGAAGTGATTCTGAGGTGAATGTATTGAACTTTTTAAATTTTCTAGTTATCTCGGTACCTCGGTGCGGTGGAACTATTTCAATTTAGAAGATAAAGTATTTTCACGTGTGTTTTAAAGTTAGTCAATTGATGGCGGCATATGGTGGTGAGTCTGGCGTAGGCGGTATTGGGTTTTTATGAATTCAGGCTTAGGAAAATGAATTCAAATTATTTGTGTTCACTTTTAAAATTATATTGGTGGATATTATGGACAGTAAACCAAACTTGTTAACATTTCTTTTAGATCTTTTTCTTTTCGTACATTCCTTTAGATAAGGTATTAAACGGTCTGTTTATATTATTTAACAAGTTAAATCTCTCTATGTTTGAAAACAAATACTTAACCTTATCAAAATGGGCGCTGAACGAACGAATGATCCAGGAGTAGAACCTTGAACCGACATTATAACACCGAACCAATTAGACTAGAATATGATTATTATTTTAAGAATTTTAGTCTCATGAAAGAAAATTATCCACCCAACGAGACAATACGTGTTATCTCCGTCCAACATTAAAACAAATATAATTTTTCGAGCCAGCGAATAAAAGGCGACCAACAAAGAACTTCTACGTAAATGCTCTCACACAATTTGGCTCTATAGCAAAAACTGTAATAACAATCGCGAAGAACTCACTATTAACACTGTACATTGTCCACTTTTCAATGTAATAGTTCCACCAAGTTACATTGACATCCCAGATGGTTTTTCTTAGCTTTTGTGTCGAGGTGATAAGATGGATATTCGTTTGTTTTTTTGTTTTTGAAGTGCAGTATAGTGTTGGTTGGAAAGTTGCAGAGTTGGCTGGAGTGCCAAGGGTGGTCACTGGGGGATTGTTTAGGTGGCCAGTCTGCATTCGAAGTTGCGCCGCGCCCTATGGCGTTGACGGTCGGAATGTTCGCTGTACATTGATTTGTGGCCTCCTTGTGATTCACTGGCGTGCCTGCTGTGCGAGCAATGCACGCTGTTACGTGGGGTGGAACTACTTTTTTTATGAAGCAGGAGTAATAACTTTTTTTAATTGTTATTTGAACTTACGAAAACATTTGTGTCTAAGAAAAACTGCTGTTAAATAAGAAGTCGCAAGTCCGATCGTTCGATTTGAACTTTAATTTTTTAACCGACTTCAAAAAAGGAGGAGGTTCTCAATTCGTCTGTATGTTTTTTTTTTATGTATGTTCACCGATATTTTCGTCAATTATTGACGGATTTCAAAAATTTTTGTTTTGTTGTGTAGAGTTCAGTTCTGAGGTGGTCCCATTTTCACCAGTCCAGGATCTGATGATGGAATCCAGGAGAAATCGAGGGCAACCACCGAAAATTGTATGCTCGTATGGTGTTTTTGTTTCGTAATCATGTCTTACTTAGGTATATGCTTCAGGGTGTCAACATTTGATGCTGCTGTCCTGATGATGATGCTACAGTACTCCTTAACGGTTAGGAGTTGGAAGGCAGAACTGCAATTTGGTCGATGGAAACTATTTAGTAGTATGTAGGGCTTACATGTTGCTTGTGAGGTATGCTTGAATCAACATCTGATGCTACTGTGCTGATGATGAAGGTACAGTACTCCTTAACGGTTAGGAGTTGGAAGGCAGAACTGCAATTGGTCGATCGAATGTATGTAGGGCTAACGTGATACTTGTGTATATTACATCCAGACCCACGGCGAGAAATTTCGCCGAGAAGTCTCGCTGGGCCTTCACGCGAGAACAAAAAATTAATCCACACTCTCATTCACTCTTAACAACAACTAAGTTCCTATTAATAATTAAGTTCACAACGCTTTTACACAACTAAAAATAATGAAATAAACTGACTTTTTAAAAAAAAATTAAACCGACTTCAAAAAAACCGTAAACACAAAAATAAACTAAAAATTAAAAAATAATTCCTAATATCTATTACCTCATACTGTAATTTTCCTAAACTATGTTAAAGTAATCTTAAACATACTAACTGAAGTCGGTGCCTGCCCAAAAACAGAAGAGAAGAAGCACCGACTTCAGTTAGTATGTTTAAGATTACTTTAACATAGTTTAGGAATTACAGTATGAGGTAATAGATATTAGGAATTATTTTTTAATTTTTAGTTTATTTTTGTGTTTACGGTTTTTTTGAAGTCGGTTTAATTTTTTTTTAAAAAGTCAGTTTATTTTAAATTGGCTCGGTATATTGTCTCCAAAATTTTATGTCAGACGTACAAAAAAAACAATCGATACTCGATATTATAAAAACATTTGGATCATGCTGTGTATGCTATTTATGGATAACTGAACTGAACCGAACAAATTTTTTTCTAATTCGAACCAGTTGTTCTTGAGATTAGCGCGTTCAAACAAGAAAACAAACCCTTTAGCTTAATTACATTAGTTTATAATTATACCAATAATTATTAAAAACATCATTCTTTGCACAAATTCCACGAACATTATTTAATATAAAAAAGAGAAAATATAATAATACAGTCATATAGGAAAAGCTTCACGTGTAAAAAATTTTATTCTGTGAAATGCAGTTCACCTTATTTCAGTGTAGTTGATCTCAACATCATTTCAGAGAAATAGTATTTATTATAAATTAATATTGCATTTAGCAGTAAAACGATACATGATACAAAATACAGAGAAACGAAGAAAATATTAAACAAAATCAACCAAGAAAAGGGATACGAGTCATAATTTATTTCGATTTATGTTGATAGTCAAGATTATTTTATGAAAACGCATTACACTCCTCCTCCGTACCTACATAAAATTAATTTGAATTTAATTATTTAAATGAAATAGAAACTACCAAATACTACATAACTAAATAAGCCTAAACAAAAAAACTGATCCCTTCTGTAAAAAAATTATAAACTTGAATAAAAATAAAGAGCTTACCAAAAAATACGTTTTTTATGGATAGTAAGGAATGTTTCTTTTTATGTATAATTATTATTTATTATTAGCCTATACTGTCTCCTGTCCCAATGTTTCCTGTATTTATAAATAATTCAAACAAAATTTGCTTGCAATAAATTGTCATACCTATATTGTCGTACATGAATTGAATTTTGCAAGCGTTTTCTTTATCCAATTTAATTAAAGACATCATACTCTGGCAGAAAATCCAAAGATCCTCAGTTCTTGAAATATGTACATAGGTGCGACTGAAAGCCACTTTAAAACGGCTCTAAATCAAAATCCGCAATGGACTCGGTCCAACGGTGCCGCATCGCGACACCTGCCGCACGTAAAGTGCCAGTTTATGCCAATTCATGAGACACTATTAAGAATACTTTGTGATAGAGAATCTTTATGGAGCTTTGCAAATCTTATCTATACTAATATATGAAGCTGAAGAGTTTATTTGTATGTTTGTTTGTTTGGTCGCGCTAATCTCAGAAGTTACTGGTCCGATTTGATTTTTTTTTGTATTGGATAGTCCATTTGACGAGGAAGGCTTTAGGCTATTGGAAATCGAAATCCACGCGGACGGAGTCGCGGGCGGCCGCTAGTTCTTTGATAAAATCAATATCATATTGATAAAAACTCTCAACGTAACCTTTGTTAAACGATAGACTAGATTGTTATATTGTCGTTTACAAACGCCTCGATGGTCTTATGGTTAAAGTACCTGGCCGTGATCTCGAGGTCCTAGGTTTGATTCCCAGGACGGGGGGCAATTTTGTGTCGGTTTTTCGAACACAGCCCAGGTTCGTGAAAGCCAATCCGCATTTGGCAAGCGTGGTTGTCAGTCCAAAACCATCTTTGTAACGAAAACATGATTTCAAGTGATGGAGGGCTATGTCCCGCAGTGGGACATTAATAGGTTGACACTTTACAAGTGAAAATCGAGTTCCCTGTTTCTTCTCACATGGGCCTTACTCCTTCGTGTGGCTTGATAGAAAAGTTACAGAAATGGCCTTATTGCTAGCGGTTAAAAAACCTTGTATCTGATAGTAAATACGTATTGGAATCTAATTCACATATGTAATTTTTAACCAGCAGTATAGTTTTACTGTGGGTGTTTATAAAGACTACAAAATGACTAAGAGTTGGTCACTTTAAAAATTAATAAATTACTCGTACAAATGTCAAATGGTAAAGAAAATAGATGTTAAATATGACTCACTGACAGACGGCGATGTTTCCGCGTTGATTTTTTCTTTAATGACCGATTAGTCATGACTAGTTACATATTAACGCAGTGAACACACTTGCTTATATTTTATTTAATATTTATACGTATTTTTTTAATCACCGCTGCTCATTAATAGATCGTAGATGCAATGCAATTAAACTATAGGCTCTCCTTAATTAAATAAGACTTTAAAGTTTCGCTTTGAATTATAATTATAAATAAATGGAAAACTGTTAAGTTCCTTCCCATAGTCATATATTCATGATTTCGGCTCTTTTCTTCTTTGACTTTTTCTCCGCAGGCCATTCACATCGAAGTTCTAGTAAGTAAAAAAGGATACGAAGTGAATAGAATTTTAATGTAAATCTAATTTAAAAAATAACTACTTTAACTTTGAATTGGCGACCATTAGAACGGTACTAAACGCGATAATAAAAATTTGCTGGTGTATTTTTCTTTTGTTCACACTGAGGAAAACGCTAACGCGCCCTCACAGCTGGCGGGGGCCAGGGTGGTGTGTGGTAATCCCGGTATCCTGAAAAGGACGCTGCTCCACCCCCAATAAGAGTGAGCGTAGAGTCCCATTACATTCTTTGTTCAATGATTTCACACCTTTGCAACCTAAGTATTTCAACCGGTAATTTTCCAAAAATCTTTAAGCGGGGCAGTAGTTATTCCAGTTCACAAGGGAGGGGACAAACTAGTGGCTTCCAATTACCGACCAATATCGCTGCTAAGCACCATTAGCAAAATATTGGAAAAAGTTGTCAACACTAGACTAACAAACTACTTGGAAAGTCACAATTTACTTGCCAGTAATCAGTTCGGCTTTAATGCCTCCGCGATACTCCCAGCAACTGCCCGTCTTACACTATGACGGACTCATCTGACCCCCTCTGATGGGGAGCGCGGGAATAGCTGGATAGCCGGGAGTATTGTTGTTAGTGGTGGTAGTGAGTGGTGCCCCGCCCCTACAGCCTGCTGGTCACCACCAGAGGGAGGAAGAGACAGCTTCGTATATGCGTCTCCGCGTCTCCTTCTCCCCCTTTTCCGTCTTTCATAAGGAGCAACCCACTAGCAAGCACCACAAATGCAGCCAAAACAAATAAGCATTAAATTTGCTAAATTCATTAAAACAATCCCTTTTACGATGCAAAGAAATAAACGTCATCCCCTTTCAAACGAAAATGTGTCAGATAAATTAATGTTTACGGAATGAAAGTGACATATTAATATAAATGTAGCTATCACTCAAACCGGAGTCGGTCATTAAGCAGTGCGCACACGTCCAATAATAAGTAACACTCCGTGAGTCACCCATGACTCGACTGTGACTAACTGACCTAAAATATACTTGGTCTATTTTAAACCAAACTGGGAGTACGCACGTGCGTAAGGCAATCGAAAGTGGCTAAATTAAATTATGTTTATTCAAAATGGTTGAAGTCGTAACTTATTTATTTTATAATAATACCCTGTTGGGTTTTGAAATTGCGGCCAGTCTTTACGATCGACCAGCAACTGTGTTTTGGCTAAGAAGAGGGGTCTTTAGGCGTTTCGCACCGCAAGCGGTTCGAACCGCGGTGTGAATCGCCCAAGAGCCTCTTTTGAATGGGTCTTTTCGCACCACGGTGCGAATAGCCCAAAATCATTTTTGAATGGGTCGATTCGAACCGCAATGACTAAAGCAGTTTTCTTGTAAATTCTGACAAATTTAATTACTTTTAATCACACATCTCATAAAGTACAGCCGAGCACAAAAAAACAGGCCAATCAAAATAATTTTATTAGCACGTGAACATCTCTTAAATATGCATTCCAAAAAATTAAGGAAAATTTTGACCCTTTTTTCAAAGTGCTTACCGGTTAAGTACACAATAGACTAACTGGAAACAAAAGCTTCCAATCAGAAGCACTCTTGCACTTGCTTCTGATGATATAAACATAGTTTTAAGTTGAAAATATTGATCAAACTGTGATTTTAAACCATAACCTATTGTTTTATATATGATACAACTGTCGGCTATTGATTAGAAAAATTAAGAGTTTAGTTTACAAGTTTTTTTATCGCTGTTGATTTTTTTTTGTGAATTTTCATGATTACCTACTTTTTAGTATTCTTTTACTCGTATGCCATGTTTAAATTTAAAACTGTTGAATTTTTTTTTGTTTATTATATTTTTTTTAACAATCCACTTTTCTTCTGCTCTGTACTTACACAAATCACTTTTTTATGCGTGTTTAAATCGGACTTACAGGAGCATTATACCGTGGTGCGAACCGACCCATTTCAAAAGAAACCTTGGGCGATTCGCACCGCGGTTCGAATCTCTTGCGGTGCGAAACGCCTAAAGACCCAAGAAGGGTCGGTCAATTTATGCACGATTTAAGAATATAATAAATAATAAACTATTGAGAAATGTTAACTCTTTTTTTAACTCTAAGCATAGAAACACACAAGGCGGAAAAACGCGACCGAAGTTTGTCGTAGCTACGCCTACTGCAATGTACCTACTCGTACTTTAAATGGAAGATAATATGCCGAAATTACGTCGCATAATTATGTATAGAAAACGCATTGCCACCGAACTTCTCTAGCGTAATTTCAGCCTAGTGCGTTTCTACACTTATGCATTCAGCAACTTACGATGACTGTAAAAACTTAAATCACAAGGCAAATTTTTAAAGCCTCTACGTGAAAACACGTATAACGTTAGGATTAGAAATAAAGAATACAACGTTATTGACGTTCAGAAAGGTTGTTTTTAGATTGTTTCCAAAAACTTAATTTACGTACATTCTATCCCGGTACTGTTTTCACTATTTCCTTAAGTATTATATTGCATCGCATTTAGCCTTCCTACACTGCGAATTTAAATTAATATTTCCTCGTTTAAATACTATCTTTATTTGGATAGCAGAAGTACGCAAATGTTCAAACTAAAATTGTAATTCGTAAGCGGCTTACGCGTCAAAAGCGAGCATGGTATTACGGCTTGCAGTGTTGTTGTGTGTTACACTTTAGGACAAATGTTTTTGGACGAAAATAGAGAGAGTTGTTACATTTTAGTGGAGTTTTGTGATGTAAAACATTAATCAGGATGTAGGGTTTTAACATATTGTTTTAGAGAATAATTTATTTAAATCGTTTAAGTAAAGAAGTTGGTTAATTTAACCACCAGTCAAATGATTTCACTTAACTTTACATCTTTAGTGATAACACAAAAAAAAACACTCTAAAAGTTAGCTCCAATCGGTATCTGTTCTCTTCAAACCAAATTGTGTGAAAAAGCTGTCGTTGTCTTTTTACATAGAAAACGTTGAAGAAAGATAGGAAAAAAAAACATTAATGTAATCTATTAACGACAATTTCATTTTATTCCTTGTCGATAAAAAATAATTTGACTTTGACTTTGACTTTAAGAAACGTGGCGGAAAAGTGTAGCCCCGTAGTTATGAAAACTTTAAATGTAACGTCTCTCTTTAACTAATAAAACAAGCTACTACTTAGTGTTGTTTTGAAAGATCATCTAATGCTTACTAGTATTTAAAAATTAAACAAGTCACCTTTACCGCTAGTAATTGTTTTCACTGTCAAGGGCGCCTGCCTCGAATATCAATGACGTCACAAAACCGTCATTTGCCGAGTATCCCCCGATTCGGGATTTGTGTAACAGGTTGCTTTGATAACGTTACAAATTGGTTTTATTAAAAGTCTGAAAAAAATTTTTTTCTTCAATTATATCTGATTTTTAATTGATTTAAAATTAGTAAGTGTGATTTTGTGGTGTTAGTATGGTGTAGGTAGGTACTGCAGTAACCTATTATTATTATTAGACTAGCTCATTCATTTGGAGTTAAGGCAGACATTTGGATCTGTTTGACGTCGGTTTATCAATGCGTTAATAAAAAAACGTGTGAACCGTAACACGATACCAAAATAAAGTGGTTAAGAAAAATAAATTGTCTATAAATACATCAGCTGACCAGTTTCAGACGTTATTTCAAGTTAAAAACGCAATGAACTATAGAGTTTTGAAATGTAAAAGTTTTGTTTCTATCATTTTCGAAACACAAACACAACATGAAACAAATACCAAGCAAAAAACAACATAGGAAATATGAGAAAAAATCAAGTATGTTTGTGAGTTGGTGGATTCTTAAAAGAGGAAGGGGCTAATGTAATTTTTATTTAAAAGTCGAGCGTTCATTTTTCCTTAGACACCTACAACAAAACTAATTGCAAAGTGTGGATTCTGTATAATATAGCCCTTCAATTATTTCATAGAATCTTACCTTATACAACAAATTAAAGGTTCAATAGCGTGGGTACATGATACATAATATAGCTTTTCATACTAATTCCCCACACAATAAGTATCTTAGCAGGCACTCCCATTCCTGCTAATTAATAGTTATTTCCGAAGCAAACGCGGTCCTAAATCTAGGAATACAAAAGAGAAACATTAAATAGACTTCATTGTCTACAGAACCCTTTCAGACGAATCACCTATTCTATTACAATTCTTTCATTAAGCGAATTCTTACAATCAATTCTGCCACGTTTGGAATTGGTGGGCGGTTTTTATCTTAGCCCTTATGCTGAAGGCAGTAAGGTTGAAGTTGTGAATTATGTCTGGAAGTACGATGGCTGTCCATTCATTGTGGAAAGCATAGATTGATGGGAATGGTTGCCGGAGCTAGGTGGTTTCCCGCAAAGTTAAGGAGTTTTAGACCTCACGATCTTAGTCGTGTAGTTAAACATTAGACCTTTTTTACTTCTTAATTAAGTTCTCATCTGTCTGCGGTCAAAATTTTCCAATCACGGGAGAAGTGAACATGATCGTCACACCATCTATTCATTTGGCCTTACCCTGGCCACCAGCACAAGTTCATCTGCCTTGTGTGGTCAATGGGTATACATAATTTTGTTCTTAATTATTGATTAATTGAATAAGAAATACAGAAAGAAAATTTTTTTGTTATTTTTATTTATTTACTTTATGTCATGATGTATAAATCCTTTTTAGGGTTCCGTAGCCAAATGGCAAAAAACGGAACCCTTATAGATTTGTCATGTCTGTCTGTCTGTCTAATTCTTTGCGTGAGAGACACTTCCAAAGTGAAAAAATGTGTCCCCCCCCTCTAACTTATAAAATCAGAATATGATAAAACTAAAATAAATATATATTGAACATTACCATAAGAACTACCAACGAAAATTGGTTTGAACGAATTCTAGTTAGTATTTTTTTAAAACGTCAAAAACAGAATTTGTACGGAACCTTCAGTGCGCGAGTCCGACTCGCACTTGGCCGATTTTTTTCAGTGAGCCACATCAGACTTACGACTATGACAAAAAAAAACTTTTTTATTCCTTAATCGCGTCGTCACTTTTAAATAACCTTGCGGTTAGTACAGATTACAATGTGGAAGTTGAGTTGATGTATGGAAGGTGTTCCCCGGAGTGTGCCTGGGTTCCTGCCTTTAAACACGTATCTAGGAAAGAAGATAGACGAATTGAAAGAGGCGATCTAAAAGCATTATTCTAGAAGTTAGATTGAGTACTTTAAGTTAAAGGGAATACAAAGGATAGCTTAAGCTATATTGAAGCACCGAAGCACTGTAGAAGTTAAATTGAGTATTGAAAAGGGTATACAAAAGATACTTGAAGCTATTAAGATTCATTTCTTTTGTATTCATTTATGCGTTGATTGCGGCGAGCGTATAATTTTGATTTTGTATTGATGGATTTTTGAAGTTTCTTTTTGTTTTGACGATCTTACGATCAGTTAAGTGCGCAGGATATATTATAGTGCACAAGTGAGTACGCAAGCACAGGTGCACTCCCTATTTTTTCTGGCAATCTGACACATCCGTAGACAGAAATGTTGTTTAACCTAAGCCATCGCAGGCCCAGCGCGCTAACCACTGCGCCGTCGAACTTCTAACATATGTAGAAACAAATAGTGGCCCTTAAACATTATTATAATAAGACTTAAACAATTTTGTGCCCTTCGGCTACCTCTCACTGATGTCACCAAACTTTGATATATTGTATTTGTATCTTGGTATTGATAACTGCACCTTTGATATTAATTTGGATCATAATTTAAGACATCGTTAATCTACCGTTCAGTACTGGTAGCCTTAAGCTCATTCCATGCAAACTATGATATTTATCGTTATTAACTTGTCACCTCTTAGTCTTATTTTTTGCCGCCAGTTTCCTCTAATGGTCGTGTAATCACGGCTACTCATAAACAGGGCGATGCCTGCTTAATGTTGCCATATGTGGAAATTGTAAGACGAACTGTAATGTTTAACTTCAAAAGATAAGTCACAGTTTCAAGGAAATTGAAAAGAAAGGTTTGAGAATGAATTATGTTTGACGGGTCCGTTGCTCTTGTGGTCAGAGACCCTGGGCTATGTTTGGGTGATGAAAATTTTGAATAAAAGTATTGAAGTATGTATGTCTATCCTTAGCTTCCATAGTAAAAGCTTCGAGCTTAGTTTTGGGGCTAAGCGATTGGTGTGTTAGTCCAAAGAGTTTATTTATTAATTTAATTTTAATGTATTAACGCGTCTTTCTGCGAGTAGCTAGTTGTCTCATCTTCTAGCACACAAGTACGAGTAAGGAACTAAACATTAATCAGATGAGAGTGACCGCGATTTTAACCATTTAAAAGTTGTTTTAAATTTTAATATATGAGACGATAATAGTTCTTATAGGCGTCATTTCATTCAATTTAAGACTTTGGATATTTACACTCTAGATTTCAAGTCTAAAACCTCGGCATCGTTGTCCTACCTACCTTTAACTGCGTCACAAAGTCACTTACACGTAATTTACCACTTATTAATTAGAGCAAACAAAGTTAAAGTAATAGCTCAATATTTTCGCCAGTCCGTCATGTTGATGAATGCGTTCATTGTGAGTGTGACAAGCGTGCTGACGCTGCAACACCGGCGCCGGCGCAGCCTCGAGAGTTTCCAGTTGGATTGCGTACATCGCTCCCTAGGCAAACGAACAAGAGGGTCACCTGATGGTTAGTGGTTACCGCTGTCTGACACGTTACATTTTGACACACAAACTGAGCACATTAGTCCCAGTTCGTCCAGAATCATACCAAAATTAATAATAATAATAAATATATTTAAAAACATCACATACATTGACCTGACTCCATTTTAAGTAGCTTAAGCACTTGTATTACAGACATCAGAATCACCAGTGGTATTACAAATAATACCCTCCGGCCGTATTCGGCCATGGCGGCCGATCTTACGATCAGCCAGGTACGCAGGATATATTATAGTGCACAAGTGTGTGCGCAAGCACAGGTGCACTCCCTATTCCTTCACTCTCATAATTCGGTGGGACAGCAATCTGACACGACCGTAGAGAGATCAGGCGCAGGACCAACGGCTTAACGTGCCTTCCGAAGCACGGAGGAGCTCGAGATGAAATTTTTCGGTCACCCAGTCGATGACTGGCATCTGCGAACGTTGCTTAACTTTAGCAACCGCAGGCCGAGTGCGCTAACCACTGCGCCACCGAGCTCCTCAAAGGAGGAGGTATTACAAATATACATAATAGATACATATAACACCCAGACCAGGACAAACAGACATGTTCATGCACACAAATGTTTGTCCTGTGCGGGAATCGAACACGCGACCTCTTGTATAATAGTATATAATTATTACACCAAGAGTGTCGTGGTGCGGCGCGGGGCGGGTCAGGTATTATAAATTTGAAAGTTTGTTTGATGGATGTTTGTCCGTCAATCACGCAGAAACTGAAATTTGGTATGCAGGCAGGGTATGGGCTGATTAAGTATATAGGATACGTTTTATCCCGATTTAATGTACTGTTTCGTACCATACAGGAGTCTTGATTACGGGGGCAAATCCACTGATAAAAACAAGTTATCTCTGTATATTATCTAGCAGCAATGTACACTCGCCATCGCAAACTCCACACGGTGAAAGCGCATGCGCCGCCGACCTAATCACAGCGGCGCCCGCGCCTAACGGCACCCTTGATTGGATAATTTATGTTCAAACCTTCATTACAGCCCTACTGCCGTTAAGCGTTCTAACCGACTGTACTTGTTCTAAGCGTTATTATACTTATTATTCTTAATGTGATTAACTGTTGCTTCCGTGACCGTTGGGATTGAGATCTAACGTTTGGAAGGAGTGGATGAGAGTTAAACGTATAAGTTTGTTAGTATTGATGGGTTGATAAGCTGTCGAACAATTTTGTCATGAGTTGTTTGAGAGGAAAATGAAAATACTTTTTAGTTAATGGTTTGAGTCTCGGTGCAAATCTAAAAATAATGATTGTTTTTTAAAAGCAATTTTGTGGATAAGAAACTACTAGAATTTTACAAAAAAAAAAACAATTTCTCTCATTCGCATTTATTTGTCCTTTGCGAGGATTGAACCAGCAGCTTTTTAGAGTAACGGTAATTTTTTGACTTTTTCCACATCTATAAAAATGTCGACGGTTTACGAATAATATTTGTCAAGTTTTATCAAGAAATAACAGTTGGGTAGCCTAGTTGTAAAAGCGCCGCTTCATGTGTGTTAGGTCGGTGGTTCAAATCCGTTGAGGCACGCATCTCTTGAGTATCAAAAATCTATGTGCGTAATTTCATATAAGATGTAACCTGCACACTACATACTCCAGTCAAAATAGACAAAATTAAGACTCAAGTTTGCATTAATTCCCAACAAGCTGGATTTTTGTGCAGGCCTTGAATATGTCATTACAAATGATATGTCAAAAGTCCCCATCGATCCCGCTTGTGCGTTGTTTTTTATTCGTGGTCAAAGGGCCCAAATTTGAGTTTTTTGCTTATATCTCTGAAACTAAAAGAGCTATCAAAAAATGGTTCAGGTAAAGTTTGTAGATCGTAAAATTGTCTACCTAAAAGATTTCTACACTTTTCTTGTACAAAGCAGCGCTGTCGAGATATCTTGACTTTAAGCCGCAGGACAGTCGTATTTTCGAGTAGCTCACATTATGCAATTACAATAAATTAGGTTGAGTAGTTTATCTGGAGCAGGTGGCAGTTAAGTATGGATTGGCTTTAAACTATTATTTACCAATTTCCAGTTCCAATTTTCACGATTTAGATCATTGAAGTCAAAAAAGACAAAATGATGTATCAAGCTTGCATTCATTCCCAACAATGGGGACTTTTGTGCAGGCATTGAATACGTCATAACAAATGATATGTCAAAAGTCCCCATCGATCACGCTTGTGCGTTGTTTTTTATCTGTACTGGAAATCTTCAGATCCTATTTTTAACCGTTCTGGTAGTCAAACCTTAATGGTCCCCATAGAGACTTTTACTCCTTACATGAAATAGGATCGACTGGCGCGAAAAAAAAATTTTGGAATTTTCAGTACAAAATGTATGGGAAAAGTTTTTTTTGTTTTTTCTTTGCCAATCGATCCAATTACATGTTAGGATTAAAAGACTCCATGGGACCATTTGAGGTTTGAGTACTAGAAATGTCAGAAATCGCAAAAAACTTTTCCCATACATTTTGTACTGAAAATTCAAAATTTTTTTTTTTTGCGCCAGTCGATCCTATTTCATGTAAGGAGTAAAAGTCTCTATGGGGACCATTGAGGTTTGACTACCAGACGGGTTAAAAATAGCATCCGAAGATTTCCAGTACAGATAAAAAACAACGCACAAGCGGGATCGATGGGGACTTTTGACATATCATTTGTAATGACGTATTCAATGCCTGCACAAAAGTCCCCATTGTTGGGAATGAATGCAAGCTTGATACATCATTTTGTCTTTTTTGACTTCAATGATCTAAATCGTGAAAATTGGAGCTGGAAATTGGTAAATAATAGTTTAGAGCCAATCCATACTTAACTGCCACCTGCTCCAGATAAACTCCTCAACACAATTTATTGTAATTGCATAATGTGGGCTACTCGAAAATACGACTTTCCTGCGGCTTAAAGTCAAGATATCTCAACAGCGCTGCTTTGTACAAGAAAAGTGTAGAAATCTTTTAGGTAGACAATTTTACGATCTACAAACTTTACCTGAACCATTTTTCGATAGCTCTCTTAGTTTTAGAGATATAAGCAAAAAACGCAAATTTGGGCCCTTTGACCACGAATAAAAAACAACGCACAAGCGGGATCGATGGGGACTTTTGACATATCATTTGTAATGACATATTCAAGGCCTGCACAAAAATCCAGCTTGTTGGGAATTATTGCAAACTGGAATGTCTATTTTGACTGGAGTAACAAGAAAGTGTATGAAATGGAGAAGGTACCTACTTGGAAAAAAAATCATTTAAATTGCCAAGAGAGTTCTTCTGGTGTTTCTTTTCATATAATGATTACGACCCCCAGTAATGAGGAATACGACCCAAGAAGGGAGGATCAAGAAATAAACTTACCCCATCAAACATATCCACGATGCTCTCAATCTAATCACCGAACTAAAATACGGGAATCTGCGCCTCGACCTCCTTGTTTATTTATTTCATTCACTTTGTTAGTCGAGTTGAAAGGCAAAAACAGCAGGAACGGCAGAAACGGCAAAAAGGGTTAAGGTACGGAGTTACGGACGAGACTTATATCAAATTAGCCCAAGCCTCGTAAGTGTGGAAATGAGCTTGAAAAATACGGTAATGCCTCGGGCGGTTCGTTTTATTCTTCCAGTCGGATAATTCGTTTTTAAACAAGAGATAGTGGTGCTTAATGGACTAGGTAAATGTGCTTTTGCAAGGGATGTTATTGTAAATAAATAAGTATTTGGGATTTTTAAAAAAGTGTCCTTAGTAGAAGATGACTAAATTTTATTATAAAACATACACATATCGACTAGCTGCCGCACGGCCGCCCGCGACTATGTCCGATAGGATTTATACTATATAGCTTAAAGCCTTCCTCGACAAATGGACCATCCAAACAATAATAATCTTTCAATGCGAACCAGCAGTTCAATTTAAACAAACAAATCTTCAAATGTATTATATTTGTATAGATACATAAAAAAAATAATTATTGAATTAACGTCTAAAGTCATCAGGCGCCAACGTTTCTTTAAACTGCGACGTACCAACCACTGCGTCACACCGTCACACCACATAAACAACCGTCTTACACATTATTTAAAATTCAGTTCATCCTAAATAAATCCAAGTCGCTAATAAGAAAACAGGATTCTGTCTTGAAAACACGATTCTAAATCCGCGACCGAAGCTCTGAACAATGGACTGTTTAACCTGTCATCGCAGCCATAAGTTCTCATTAACATGGCAAAGACAGATATAATGTTTCTGTAAAATCTGTAACATTTATATCTTGAGTGGTGGAGGGTTAACGTGAAAGATAAAAATATGTGTGAATTTTCTTATTTTGGAATTTAAAGAAGGCGATTTGTTAAATAAACTTACCTTGATATTGATTCACCGTGCCCTCCTTTGAATTGTACATGTAACAAAAATATTGTATCAATCAATACGTTATTCAATAAATAGACGCCACTGTGGTCTAATGGTTAAAACACCTGGTCGTGGTCTCGAGGTCCTGGGTTCAAATTCAGGTTTTTATGAACAAAGCTCGGATTTGTGATGATCACCAATCTGTATTTGGCAAGAGTGGTGATTAAGCCAAAATCCATCTTTGTAACAAAGAAAAAACATGATATAAAATTATGGAGGCATTTGCCCTGTAGTATGACCATAATATTCTAATACTTACTTTCATAAAATGAAATAATGATAAATTATAACCTAATTTTCCACTGCATAACAAAACTCATAAAATCACATCACACCATTTATAAAGAGTCAAAAGTCAAGCGCTTTATTATTATCAAACATTGTTATTGAATGAAATTATTTACAATCCAATTTACTGTTACGTCATCAGTGTAATAATTACAGCAACCAAAATCCTATTACAACACAGAAACACCCTCAAAACATCACACGTACAGTCATGAGCACCAACATGTATACAAACACATTCAAATATGAACTTTACTGCTTCGACATAAGAGTCGATGTGTATGACGATCTGTATACATGTCGGTGTTCATGACTGTACAGTCAACAAAAGAAATGAGTGCACAAACCTATTTCGCGGTGCACGCCCGATATCAAAATTCAAAGCCTTTTCGAGTCAACGTGAGTGTGAAATTAGCTGATGTATCGGCCCGTCAGCGCGTCAGCTATTCAAATTTCGATTAAGCCACGCTGTATTAGCGGGGATTATGTGGCTGACTATACCTTTTAGTAGGGGAGATTATGATAATATTGGGCGCTATTTACTTTTGGTTCTGAAGCTTATTTTCAGCAAGAATTAGGTAAAGGTTAGAGGTTACAAAAGTTAGTGTATACAAACTTTATTGGGGTCGCAGTTGATACTCCCGCTAGTATAGATTATTGAAAAGTCCAGAGGTGTGGGCCCCGTTTCGAACCACGGACCTCACGTATGTGAGGCGCGTTCCGTAAATATAAGCTCACAATCTCACACATAAATACCGTATCCTATATACCGTTTATCTCTTTACTTAGAACCCGTTAACTGAACACAACTTAGTTTGACCTACACAGCGCAATAATAGCTAAATTCAACCCTGCAGAGTCGGGGGCACATCATGCTCGTTATTCATTGCTGCATTGACATTTGTACAGGTTAGGGTTAATGTCTTTGTACCAAACACCGTACTACTAAAGTATCAGCCCATGAATGTCCAACACATAGGAAAGGCCGTTATCATTTCAAATAATGTTTTCGTTGGAAATATGTGTTTTATCTTAAACAAGACACTTGTCAAATGCGGATTGGTAATCACAAACCCGGGCAATGTTCAAAAACCAACGCAATGTTTTCCCGAGCCAGAAATTGACCCCAGAGCCTCGAGGCCACGGCCTGGTGTTTATACCAATAGATCAACGAAGCGTTATATACTAGGCTGTTTTATATTAGAATCGCATCTTAAGTTCGCTCTCAAGATCAATCTCAGACTTGAGAGCGATTTATTAATACGAGCTTTAGAAACCGTTATCACAACTTAGTTTGACCTACACAGCGCAATAATAGCTAAATTCAACCCTGCAGAGTCGGGGGCACATCATGCTCGTTATTCATTGCTGCATTGACATTTGTACAGGTTAGGGTTAATGTCTTTGTACCAAACACCGTACTACTAAAGTATCAGCCCATGAATGTCCAACACATAGGAAAGGCCGTTATCATTTCAAATAATGTTTTCGTTGGAAATATGTGTTTTATCTTAAACAAGACACTTGTCAAATGCGGATTGGTAATCACAAACCCGGGCAATGTTCAAAAACCAACGCAATGTTTTCCCGAGCCAGAAATTGACCCCAGAGCCTCGAGGCCACGGCCTGGTGTTTATACCAATAGATCAACGAAGCGTTATATACTAGGCTGTTTTATATTAGAATCGCATCTTAAGTTCGCTCTCAAGATCAATCTCAGACTTGAGAGCGATTTATTAATACGAGCTTTAGAAACCGTTATCACAACTTAGTTTGACCTACACAGCGCAATAATAGCTAAATTCAACCCTACGGAGTCGGGGGCACATCTCGGTCGATATTCATTGCTGCATTGACATTTGTACAGGTTAGGGTTAAGGGTCGGGAGGCCCCAGTGGAACAGTGCCGCGTTCATTAATTCGCCATTAGTCTTGAACTTTTAGGCCGAGGTAGGGTAACCATGATGGTTATAGAAACGAATTTATGTCATTAAAATCAGCTCAATCAATTTTATACTAATATAGTATAATACTGCTGAAGAGTTTGTTAGTTTAAACTCGCTAATCTCAGGAAGTTAAGGTTCGAATTGAAAAAAGAAAATTGCGTTGGATACTCCATTAGTCGAGGAAGGCTTTACGCTATAGCATAACACCACGTGTCCGGAAACCGAATTCCGTAGCCGCTAGTTAATATTTATTTCGTCACAGAATTGTCACGAAATACCAATCGAAAAAAATATATCTAACTAGTATTCATCGTTAACGATATCTGTAAAGGACAGGAGCCTCTTAAATAAACAATAAATATTGTAATTAAACAGACACTAATAAAAACCAACCAAATTCCTTGGAATGAACTTTTTATGACTTTAAACCGGTGAAATTATGAAGCATTTAGACTTTATACTTATTATCAATTGAGTTGGTCACCCTACCGGGCGTTAATGCCTGCCTAGATCCAGATCTGGGGGTTACAAATGTTATTTCAGCTAATTTATAGCCTGATGAAAATAATTTTATTGCATTTGTAGGTGATAAAATAAAACAACTTTAATTAAATTAGTATCGAATGAAAGGGCTTTAGGTACCTGGCCTCAATTTGTCGACCCACTTGTTGTAATGGTCAAGAAGCTGACTATTAAACCAAGAGGACGCGGGTTCGATCCCCGCACAGAACATATACATATTTGTGTGCATGAACATGTTTGTTTGTCCTGGTCTGAGTGTTATATGTACATATTATTATTATGTATTAAAGTATATTTATCACCACTGTTTATTCTGATATCTGTAACACAAGTGCGTAAGCTACTTAACAAGAAGTCGGATCGATGAATGTGTTTTTGTTAAATATTTATTCATTCTAAGGTACGATTTTCAATAGGGTTAGGTATATAATGCTTGGGGTTAGAATTTCGAAACGTAGTTCGGGTTCATGCCTATCAATATAACGATACTAAAGGCATTATTAAGTATTAATTTTGAAAGCCTTTGCACAAATTATGCGAATAATAAGTCCACTGCTGGACCCAAGGATTTTCAAACGGATCAAATGGTCGGTCCTCTAAAACATTGTTAGTCTCTAACAGCTAATTGTTTAGTTATTTTGGCACTAGCGGCCGGCCGCGACTCCATGCGCGTGGATTTAGATGTCCGCATACATATCATTACACTAAAGACTAAACCCTTCCTCGTCACTTGGAATTACCAACACAAAAATAATTGTTTGGTTCGAACCAGTAGTTCCTGAGATTAGCGCGTTCAAACAAACAAACTCTTCACCATTATTAAATTAATAGATTTAAGGTTTCATGAATAACCGAGCGAACAAAATGCAAGTTCAGATAGCCAAGTGTATTATAGTTTAAACAAAGTACTGTTAAATTTCACACAGCGGGTCAAAGGTACAGTCGGGCGCAGTAAAAAGCGAACCGAGCGGGCGACCGCGCCAAAACAACGGATATAGGACCGATATCCTTATCTTTATAGCCTAAACTTCCTTGCAATATAGAGGGGCCATGGTTTTAGCTCGGTGCGGATATGCAAAGGTTTCTTTTACTTTTTATTTTTTTGTTTCGGACTGCACTTTTCTGGTTTATCAATATGTTGAGAAATTTATGTGGTTTACCGAAACGTATTTCAATAGCAGTAAAAATGAGTACAAATACATATAGTATAATATGTAACTTTGATTAATAATGCTTATACAGTGATGATTTTTATATGATGTTAAGCGTGAGATAGTAATGCCTGAGAAATATTGGACTGAAATGGTGGTAATCTTATCTGTACGATGATTAAAACATATTATGGATAATTTATGGTTAAATTAGGTTATGGTTCTCCTTTAAAATTAAGAATACATCTCAAATATACATAAATAAAACTAACAGAAACCGTTACGTTTTCAAGCAGTTTTGAATTCAGTGTCATTTTCTTATTATGTTTTCTAAGTTTTCTTTAGACATTCCCTTCTAAACTATTATGTCTATTTTTTAAGTCCGTATCCATCCCCGTCTAAGTACATGGTCCCTTTACCGTAATACAATACTTCACGCGGCAGATAGCGGTCGAATAAATTCGGCGGCCGCGGTGTCCGCGCCGTCCGCTTTTTTGCACCATTCCGCCGCCGCTGACTGTACCGGGTTTAAACGGTTGCCTTCTTTACTATGTAAATAATATTAGTACTGATATTTTGGGACATTTATCATCATCATGATCCTGTTGCAGTTCATTGAATTGTACGGTTTACCCCAGTTCATCGCTTACCTCTCTAACTGACGTATCTGTTTTTTTTCGAAACTGAGTTATCTACGCCATCTTAATCTATGTCGCAAGATAATGATATGGGGTAAAAAATGACAGATATGACAATTGATAAGTAAGCGACGAGTTTATATGCCCATTTTTTAACTGTGAACTGTAAAATTAGGATAAAAAAGAATAATAACTTTGTTACAGCAATTGATAACCAATGACCATACTTGTCAAATGACTGGCATTTCACAATATTAATTTGATTTCAAAGGGTTGGATTGAACACAAGTTTTGTGATCTATTTAAGTTGAATATTGTTCTGGTTGATAGATAATCAGAAATACACTTGGACACATTCGTGACTTTTAATCAATTATATTTTATTCAAAATTCCTCAGCGAACTGTACCTTCACTATCCCATGCATTCGTAATAAGCCAGTATTTGAACTATACTCCTTTGAGAGAGTATCACTTAATATCCGAAAGATCTATCCAAGTTCATAGCCAGATCACTCAGAGTTACTATCCAAGTTGCGAACTTGAGTTTATAGTTGCTATTGTTCAATTTTGAACCTTATTAGTTTGAGGGAGGGTCGGTCGATTTGCGGTGTGCGTTCCTTTGAAGATTTTGGGACGGACGAACGCATTTAGCGATATGTTGTTTATCGATTTAGAGACGATATTTAGTTAAATTAATTGAGAGAAAATACTGTGTATTATATGATCGTTTTGTGATGACACTTGACTGGTATACTTACTAGTTGAAAATATTAAATCCTTTGTCAATGATCTGAGTTTTTCTTTTGCATGTCAAATATTTCTTTTCCTACCAATTGTAATGAATTTCATTCATTAAGACAATTAATGTAGTTGTAACTTCCATTTTTCTGTCGCTACTAGTTATTTGAATGGAAGTAATGGGCTTATTAAGAATGGAGTTTAATTCTATATGCGGAAAATTATTTACATGTTATTTATTTATTTTATTTCATTAAGACTTTTGCACGTTATGAATATTGTACATAAAGCGAACTTAATACCTCATGGGATTATCTACCAGTCAGCCTTTTTCTTAAAAGTCTCCCACAACTTGGTATAGACGTCCAAAGTGATCGCGTATAAATCGCCCATCTATCTTTCCTCACCATAAGTCCTCAATTAAGCCAAGCAAATTGTTAAACTAATATATAAATTTGTGGAAATTCTGCGGCCCGTAACTTGCCCAGTTTGGGACGTTTTAATTGAATTCACAGATTTGTACCGATGGGCTATCGGTTTCTTATTGAATATTGACATGTCAGGTATATTAATTGATGCTAGATGTAGTGAAAATGACAAGTTGTCTAATATACTAGATTATAATCTTTTCATTACTTATGTTGTAATGCGAAAAATGTCAGATGTTGATTCCAACATTACATTCAAACCTAAAAACAGTCCTGTTCGTCTCCACATTTAAAAAAAACATGTAAGTACCATTTCGGCCGTTTTTGGCCATCGCGGCCGATCTTACGATCAGCCAGGTACGCAGGATATATTATAGTGCACTCTCATAATTTGGTGGGACAGCAATATGACACGACGGTAGAGATATCAGGCGCAGGACCAACGGCTTAACGTGCCTTTCGAAGCACGGAAGAGCTCGAGAATACATTTTTCGGTCACCCTTACGCTTATAAGCATCTGCGAAAGTTGCTCGAGCGCCCTAATCACTGCTCCATCGAGCTCATTAACTATATACTACACAATAATACATAATAATATTTATATGGGTAAGGTATAATCATGGAAACACTCCGTTTTTACTTTTATAGCTCATGATATTACTACATTTGCACAAATCCCAGGGGCAAGGAAGATATTAGACTAATCTCGACTGAGACCTCACTTCTGTAAACATTTCGCGTCGAAACACTAGCAAGCCGAAATGAAAAACTGTGTAAGTCAATATTTTCACTTTGACTACTTTCTAGATCAATAATTGTTATCTTGATAAAGATAATAAATATCAAATACGATAGATAATACAAAAAATAACTCTTTAAGGTGAAATATAAACATTATTAAACGTTCATAGATGCAAATAATAACCTACTAATTAAAACCTAGCTGGTAACACCAACCTACCAAGCAATTGACACTTTCAGTATTCGGAAAAATTTAAACATACTCGTACATTATTTGATGGATGAGTTAAGATTTTATTTATTTTGACTTAAGCGAGCATATCGTGATGCCGATGTTCTTAATGTTATCATTTTTTCATAGAGATTGAGCGCTAGGTGTGGGAAGGATTTACCCTTAAAAAGTGCGTTCCTTAGGATTTATGAACAGTTAAACATAACGCTCACCAAGAAACAAGACTAGAAACAAGAAGAAGAAACAAAATCTCAAGAAATTTGTTGCCGTCAACGTCATGTGTTAGGAAAGATCAAAAATTACATTCATAATAAAATAATCACACTTCTACGTTCTTTATCCATGTTGGTGGCAGAGATGCTCAACATTTTTCTTGTTCCATTAGATCGCCGTGATGAACCCATTATGAAACAAATTCAAGAAATAATTACGTGTTAATGAATTTCAGTTTAGTCAATTACAGTGCTTGATCAAAAATATACATTCATCCAAACTTAAATTATTACTGTTTGCAGCAAAAACTTTTTCGAGATTTACCAAACCGAAAATTGTAAAACACTTTTCGTCTTTCGTAGCTAAGCAATCGGGAAAACTAATGAGCGAACCACTCCCCCGTATGTTGCTAAATAAGTCTTCGCCTTCCCACTTCATTCGCACGAACCTAATTACAGTTTTCATTTCAAACTCTCACCGACATTACAGGATCTCAAAATCGCGAACACTACTTTATATTTACTTTTAATTACCCCCACGTACGTACTAATGGCTTTTCTCTTAAACGACCTTATTGCTTGAGCTTTAAGGATCAAAATCGCAAAGCAAAACTTGTAGAATACACCCTTAGTCTCGAGCAGGGATCGCCAACCTGAGCGCACATTGAGAAAACGGCTTTGGAGGAATTTAAAACATGTTAATGGCAGTTCGTATGTTAGTTGAGTCTTGTGTATGATGCTTGCATTAACCAACGTGTAGCGTACCAAAAGACAAATTAAATTGGTTTATATTGTAACAAAACATCGTCTAGTAAAATGAGAATATGCGACGAACTACATTGTTCTCACAAATAAATGGTAGGTTTAAAAAAAATATAATATCACAATTTTTGGGTTAATTATTCTCACTTGAACCATTACAAAAAATCCACTGTTGAAAATAAAGATATTAATTATTTAATTTTGTTATGAAAAATTATTAAAAAAAATCTGATAAACAAACTTTTGAGAAGTCAACCATTGGTCCACCACACCTGATTTGGAGTATTTGCAGTAAAATCCTTTGAACGGCTAATACGTATTTAAAAATTCCGTCTAGAATACGTTGTAGGTAATAAGTGGGGGGAAGATATGAGCGTAGATTGGGGAGATTTAACGCTAGAAATGTAGTTTTAATGTTCAGACCTCGTTAGTGAAATGTTCTTAGGAAATGGAAAATGTCTTAGGAGATGCAACTTCTGCAATGGCAAAACAGTTTTATCTTGAGATGTTAATACGTAATTAATGTTTTCTATTACAGTTAAGCTGGGAAAAATCAGCATTCAATCGTTGAACGTTAATTCGAGGCAGGAACATTACTTTGATATGAAATAAAAAATGAGCATTTCTGCGGAAGGCTTTGGTGTAAATCTACACAAGATACATATTACCTGCAGCAAAAGTTCCATCAGAACTGATGCCTCCATGACCAGTTGGGTATGTCAAATTTATACATAGAAACCACTCTGGGCTGGCCAGTCAGTGACCACAATGGGGTGAACAATAGATCACAATGAAATGCTGCTGCCCATCCCGTCCCCCCTGAATGCTTCTTAGCCGGTCTTTGCGACACCTATGAAGTAATAGGGTAGTGCTATTCTAAACCGGCACTAGAGAGTGATACTTTAGTATTATGAATCTACTTAAACGAAAGACACCGTCGCTAAGATAATGATATCCTCGTTTAAAAGCCGAATCAATCCCGCCTATCATAGCACAGTTTTACTGCCTCTAACTTTACGTTTGAAATTTAACTATCCAACTTGAACCGGCCGCGCTCGTAAACTGTATCACTAGTTGAGTGTCACCTTAAGCACAGCCTTCGGTTTAGTGGGAAACTTCTGTAACGATGCACTTTATTTTTGGATTAAGTAATTTTAGTTAATCGAGGTGAGACGTGGTTGGCCCATTTGTCGTCGTCGAAAAGTGATTTCTATATATCACTTCACGTGTAATAAAAATAATAATTTGTATTTGTCTTTTACCTACATAATAAATTTAGCACATAGTTAAAAGCTTATCACTTTAATGTATAATTATTACTTAGTGGGTGCAAACGAACAAGAAGGTCATCGCTGCCCATGGACATCAACAACCGCAAAAGGGTCGCAAATGCATTGTCTGCCTTTAAGACCCCATACCCTTCCCAACTGTTCTCTGATATTAGATTGAGAAATCACATAGGTATAAACTCACTCTTAATTTAGTAAGGCAAACATAAAACAGATCTTGAAATTAGTACAGATAATAGACAAACACATTCGACTCTAAGAAGTAAATCCACCTCTGTTTTGTTTTTACCCTTGCACCCCCATCAATCCAAGGAACATATCTTCGCCGTATTAATCTCGCGAGCAGTTAGTACCGATTATCGGGACAGTTAAAACAGATTTATCTTGACAATAAAAGTAAACACCGGGCGCTCTCAACCGCGGCCCATTAGTGCGAGAGATGCCCCGTAGAGGAAGGTCCAAGGGAAAGGAGGTAGCGGGAATGGGGAAATAGTGATTTCCTTTTGTAACCCGTAATAGTCGTCAAAGTCAAATATCTTTATTCATGTTATCATGTACCTATAGTGATGTTTCGGATATCCATATCCGTAACCGCGGATGTTGACACCGTATATCCGTTTTCGAATCTGTATCTGCGGATCTACGCTAATTTTTAGCGCACATCACAAGTGCCTACTAACAAAGCCCTTTTTCGATCTACAAGTTTAGGTAACTAAGTAAACAGTTGTATTTCAATTATTTATTTTTCATGTTTGATTGCAAACATTTACTTAAAAATTACAAACCAGAAATAAATTGATAAATTCTTTTGACTAACACACCAATTGCCTAGCCCCAAACCAAGCTCGCAGCTTGTACTATGGAAGCTTGGGAACGGAAAGACATGCTGAAATACTTTTATAAACATCCATGACTCTAGTACAAATGGCGATGTTCATCACACAAACATTTGCCCCCTCTGGAATTCGAATCCGCGACCCTTGGTATTGTATTGTGCGTTTACTTCAGTTTCAATATTTTGTAATGTTATCGTCTATTTGCGTAGACATAGAAATGAATAGTTCTATTTATCTAACTATTTTCCTCAGAAAACAACCCAAGTCACTTTAATTCATACAGGCAAAGCATAGTTTGCAGTAGACCTACACAAGGAAATACGAGGAATTCATTAAAGATCGAAACGTAAGAGGTTCTATGAAACCGCTCCCTTTCATGCTTTGAACCAGCAACGTATTAGTTGATGGGAGGGCCAGAGGTTCGGGAAAATGTTTTCAACTTACGCCTTGAAAGCGCAAACGTTTGATTGTCCGGAGTAGTACAAACTAGAACAAAATGGCCAGAGTATGGTACACCTTAAGGATTATTTTGGGATCTCTGCGCGTAAATCTATTGCTATTTGGAGATTGGAGGCTTGGGGGAAAGTTGAGGTCGAGAGGCGATGCCCTGTTTACTCGTTCAACGTTTATCTTTGCTATCTTGTGAATAAAAGTTGTGTTGATTATTTACTGTTGTTCTCCTGGCCGAGTTGCGGCGGTCAATCTTTGTGATTAAGAATTCAGGGTATAGGTCGATATGTGTTTACAGAACACGAGTGAAACTTCATGCCTCCGTGATATTGGTCGAATGGAAATCATTTGTATAATAAAAAGCGGACTTGTCTTTTTAGTTTCTGGAGTACAAACAGAGGTATATGTGCTATTACTAGTATACGGTTTTTTTTGTAACTGAGTATTTTCGATATTTAAAAAAATACGAAAGAAAGTAATTACATGTATTTATTGAAATACCCCGTTGTATGATCCTTTGTACCGAATTTTAAATGCCGAGTGCCGAGTGCGTCTAGTTTTATCTATATTTCCACAACAAAATGTAAGCAAAGAAATTCATTGCTGACACTTTTCCGGACAAAAAAAGGCATCCTTAACTTTTTAATCGTAATATTCTAGATTTTTATTTTCAAACATAACATAATACCCAATCCAATTCACCACATTCTTCCACACTACTCTATTCTCAAATGATACAGATCTCCCATAAAACGTTAGAACGCTAGACGAAACCGTATCTCAGGTAAAAGGCCTACGGCACCATATGCATTGTCTGGTACTCCACAAATCACTGGCGGCGTTACACACTAAACCAAATCGCGTAGGGGCTTGCACAATACGCGACAAATGAAAACTGCGAGGAATCCTTGCCGACAAAAGGCGAGTCGTAAAACAACCGGATTAGGGGGCGGACTCGCAGAGTGTGGCCATAGAAACTATAGAGGAGATTTTTGAAGGCGTCGACTGCCTATTTGGTGTGGAGGCTTAGATCTATGTATATCCTAGGAGGACGTGGGTTCAAATCCTGCGAGCACCACTGACACTTCGTAAGATCTTCCCAGTTTGTATAGGACATTGCAGGCTTGAATTTTGGTTGTCTGATCAGCAGCCATTGAAAAATAAGAAGCGGTGCTTGACTTACTAACTTATTTACTTTTTGATACATTTTGTTGAGCGATTTTAGGTAATGGTCAAAACATTTCGCGGTTTCGATCCCCGCATAGTACGGTACGGACAATGCATTTTTTTTGCATGTGCAATCAAATTAGAATTAAACTCTGCTAACCCAAACTGCTTAAAATATTAGTTGGGTTGATTGATCTCTGTTTATCGTATTTTTATTAAAAGCTTATTTAATAAAAAATCACTAGGCACCAGAAACGCAATCGAAATTCTAACTGTAGCATTTTCGCTGACTTCATGGCCTGAACCTAATTCCCTAAAACTTGCAACTAACGCCACTGCCACCGCGGCCATTGGCGGAACTATAAAACTGTGTCCGTAATAAAACCGCTCCTTTTAGACGCGTGCATACATCACTAATGATATGCCAAGTCCATCGACGGTTTACTACCGGGCCCTTAATGTTTCACCTTTATAGGCCGGCGATGAATGAGGTATTACACAACGCAATATATCGAGGGGTATGAAAAGTTTTTTTATAGTTTTCCCGGTCGTTTGGCAAGGTGCAAAATATTTGATATGCCCATTTGTGGGGTCCACGAATTTCGTATGGGTCGGGTAATTACGCGGTATATTGTTTTCTATGAGCTTTATGGTTTAAAATGTTTTTTATGAGTTTCGTTTTATGCTGCCAAACTTTGTACAAGTTGGATTTACTGTGGCGTTAAATTTAACTGCGGAACCGACGGTTTTAATGGCATATGGGACTTGAGTATTTCTTTAGGATAATCGCACATTAAGCACATTTCAGTGGAGGGATTGAGGTTGATTAGTTTGTAACATTAACATAGTTTAAAATGGGTTTCAATCCGTTTCAGAACTTTATTCTTATTTATATTGAAACATCTGTGTTACAATATTCTAGAAAGTCCGTTAATTTGGCGGGGTCCGTCTTTAACTTCTTACCACTAGTCTAGTATAAGGCTCTTATGTGGTCTCTCTCTAAGTTCTCTCTACATTCTTTTTCTCTCTCTAAAAACTCTTAAATCCAGCAACATCTCACCGAATTCCTCGAGTGATCGTAAAGCAATAATTAAATCGCTCAAACGTATCGCTTCGCGGGATCAGCGTATAATTAAATTTGATATTGTTGAAACTTGTGAAGCTCCGCTTTCCCAATCTTTACGTATCGATTTATCTGAGTGAATGTAATTTTCGGTAGACTTATATGTTCTCTTTGATTGCAGGAAAATTTGGAATTTCTTCGAGGTAAAACCATCTTCAAAGGGTATAAATTATTTTCCTCGAAACATGTAGGGTTTGAATAGAATCTATGTAAGGAGGTTTCTTTAGACGTCATGTTTTGGGATAACGTTTTCGTATCAAAGGGTATCAAAGAGTTGTATGCCGTGTATCTAATTATATTAATAATTGCTTTACTTTTCTAATCATAAGCCATCTACCTGATGATTTAAAATAAATTTATTGAGTTTACAGCTTGATTGGTTAAAGATAATATTTTTCGCTACAGAATATAAGTTTTTTTTAATATAAACAGTTGATTTTGCGAATTATCTAGTTTATAACATGGAATACTTTTAAATCTTCCTTTTACGTGATTAATTAATTATGAATGAAGTGGTCTTTAGAGAACCTAAAACAAAACATTAGGAACATTATTTTATCACTGACTGAATATTTGGTGCTTTACATAATCTATCTGCCTACTGAAACGATATAAAAATTTAGATCCACATTACCAAGTTACTCAACCGAAACCGTCCAAGAAAATGAAGACATCACATAAATATTCCGATTGATTTATTGACACGAATTTGAATAAAACTCGTATAACCGCGTAAGATATTTGAAAATAAATCCTTTTTTTGTATTTTCATCGAACATTATCGCATAAATCACAATTTCGGATGTGTAATGGGAGGTAGTTTAATATTCAATGATGGAGTCGCCTGTTCTTCAAGTGAACCCTGTATTCTAGGTAGGTATAAACGAAATGTCGAGACATGGTGTCGGAGATACGAAAGGGTGCAATTTCAGAGGAGACAATTTGGCAGGTTTTTTCGCTGGAACATAGTTATTTTATTTTATATTAGTTTGATAGCTAAAAATAAGACTAATTTATAATTAATCTCAATCATGCATTTATAATCGATTTATGATGCATTTTTTAAAATAATCTAAACTTATATAATGAATCTGAAGAGTTTGTTGACCGTTTGTTTGTTTGCGGTCATCACAGGAACTGCTGGTTCGAACTGTTTTTTTTTTGTTTCAGATAATTCATTTGTCGAGGAAGTACCTGCAAGTAGAAGGGTTTTAAAATGGCTATATATATAAAGAAGCTGTAATAAAGCAGTCTCTAAGATCTTCAGTTCCAATCAGGTAGCAAAAAAGCCGGATAATCCGATTCGCAGCTCCGTGACACCCGGACAGACATTAGGTATAGCAGTAGGGCGAGACGCGGTGAGTGACCTGCGTGATATGATATGCAGGCAGCGGCGACCGCCCGCGTTACTGCCTGGGAAAAATGACGGCGAATGTCTATAGCAGTGCTGTGTACGTTATAATGCCTTTTAGGTTGTTTGACTGTCATAATATTGCTACTCACAGCTTTGCAAGATTGTTGGACGTAACTGATGTTTAATAGAGAAGGAAAAAAGCAGTCGACATTCTTTCCAAATTGTTGTAAATGACAAACATTGTACTGCAACGGAGGTAAAAAGTGTCCCTAACCTTCCTAAGCTTATTAACAGTTCTAGAAAAGGCACTAAAAAGCCCGATAATCCGTTTCACAGCTCCGTGACACCCGGACAGACATTAGGTATAGCTGTAGGGCGAGACGCGGTGAGTGACCTGCGCGTGATATGATTGCAGGCAGCGACGACCGCCCGCGTTACTGCCTGGGAAAAATGCCGGCGATTGTACCTTAGAGCTGTGTAAATTATAAACCTTCAAGGTTGTGTGACTGCCACAATATTGCAGCTCGCAACTATTCAAGATAGTTGGAATTAACTAATGTTAAATAGATAAAAAAAAGCAGTCGATGTGCTTTCGAAACTGTTTGGATTGACAAATATTGTTCTGCAAAGGCGTTAAATAAGTGTCCCTAACCTCCCTGAGCTAAATAGGAAGTCCGGATAATCCGCTTCGCAGCTCCGTGACACCCGGACAGACATTAGGTATAGCTGTAGGGCGAGACGCGGTGAGTGACCTGCGCGTGATATGATATGCAGGCAGCGGCGACCGCCCGCGTTACTGCCTGTGAAAAATGCCGGCGAATGTCTCTGCGTGCAGTTTACAGCCGGATTAGCTTTTAGCATTATTGGGCGGGTTGTTGCGTTATGGGGGATTAAAGTGGTGGTATAAGCTGCTAGCTTGGTTAATTTGCAGTGTATTTATTTTGTCATGCTAATGTTACCAATCCAAACATGTGAAAGTTTGGATACTTGTTCGCCAAACACGCTGAAACCACTGAACGGATTTTGAATTGGTAATGGAGAGACTTAGGTGGATGGGATAAAACAAGATTACGTAACGCGGGCAAAGCCGCAGGTAAAAGTAGTGCAAAATATAATTTTAATTTTACTGTCATAGAATTTGACGAATGAGTACTTTTTATTTAATACGTCACACACAGCCTAAAGTCTTACTAAACTATACCTACTTCTACAAAGCTTCTTTTATGGAAAAAATAAATCACATTACAAGTCCACATCTTTATGGTGCAATATCTACATGAAAAAGTATCCTTGAAATAACATTATTTTAACACGTGGGAAACCCGAATAGCCAGTTAGGAATTGGCTCGTTAAATAATGTTAACTATATTTCTTGACTGATTTCAGTTATAAATACCACGAATTGGGTTTTTCTTCCTTGATATGAATTTTCACTATTTAAGGTAAGAAAATATATTCTCGTATAACTTTTGAGACTTTCGAATTTTAAACCGCTTGCGACTACGGTTGTTGTAACGCAGCCGAAGCGTCAAGTAGTAAGTAGTATACATACATGTACCTACTATATAATTAATATCGCGTTTAGTCCCGTTAAATAATCGAATATTCTCTTACTTTCTATGTTAAATTTAAATTAAAAAATGTCCACTTAACATGTCCAGCCCTACTAATTACGGTGTATTAGCACGAACAATTGCATTTGTATGCAGAATTAATTCAAAGGTCGTCACCCCGGCTATAGAGCTAAGATTAATGATTGAACTACACGATGTGAAAAAAATACAATCAAATTTAACCTCTACGACGTTGGAAATAAAATCCTATTGTAGTAGTAAAGTAATGGAGTAAGGTTACGTTTTTTTATTGGGGTACTGCAAGGAAATTGCTAAACCCAATACTTTTGTGTAGGTAATCGTGTAATATCGCGAAAACGTATCCACTTTATTAGTGTTGTGAGATTTCAGAAAATAATTAGCATTTTAAAGTTGATGTGCTTGGGTTTAATTAACATAATAAAAAAACCTTTATTACCAAAAGTCATGTTACAATAGTTTGACATGTTTAAGTAGTCCCTTTAAGTAGTCACAGACACTTGCATTTGGTATAACTCGCTACTTCCCTGATGGTTTGCAGATCAGGATATAATGATACAAAATTTACAATAAGAAACTATCATAAGAACTTGCAACAAGAATGAAATGGTGTGTATATGTATGTGTTTTTGTATGTGTAAATGTAGGTACTTGTGTGTTTGAGTGAGTATGTGTGTGTGTGTGTAGGTGGTAGACAATATGCCAAATGTGGGGAACTTGTATGCCCTATTCACATAACTTACTTAAATACAATGATATACCTACTGAAAATGGCACCTTTTTTTACTGCGCAAGTAAAGCAAAAACTTTGTATGTCTGTCTTGTTAAACTTTTATTTACGTAGACAGAACCATCGCAACCGTATATGTTTGGCACTTAGCTATAAATTCAGCACTAAAGCATAGTGGATGTTAATGAGCGCTAAACAATGCTACTTTTTGTTTTAAATATCGCAAACGTCTTTCGTAGATTGCATCTTTCGATTTTATGTTGCAAGTTTTTATTGAGAACGACTGAAAGGGCATTGACTAAAATTGGCGTATTTTTTTTCTCGCTTCCATCAACTAAACGTGGTTATATATTCTTAAGCCCATTATAAACGATATTGGCAAAGGCAGTATAGCTGTGTGAACTTAGTCCGAACTGAGTGGGACAGCCTAGAACTAGTAGCTTAATACATTTTTCTATGGGAGTGCAATAGTTCAAGTCTATCCTCAGTTCAAACTGAGTTTACAGCTATACTGCCTCAGAAAATAACATTATGTAATGCCCTCAAGTTTGTATATTTCCAAGTTTAAGGGCCACGGGCAAGAAAAAAATACGCTACCTCCCCGTCTAAAATAAATCGGCATTGTCCTTTGTTTACAGATACGAGTAGATATGCCCGGACACCAGAAAACTGTTGCATGATTATGTTTGACATGACGTACGTTTGATTATGCTAGCACTACGATAAGAAGCGAACGTTGCTGCATATTTTAATGCTAATTTCTGAGCGGGTAGAACTATGGCGAGGGCATTTAGAATGATTTAAATATATGTTGCGGACAATATCTTGCTTAAGTGACGGTGTTCACAAGAACCCTTCTATAACTCACGAGAACAGTTAGAATTTGCTAGATCATTCGTTTCTCTTAAAAGTTTTCTTGGATGGGCAGTCAAGGCATAGCAAAACCCCGATAAAAAGGCAAATCACTCACCTCTGACGCGCGCCGACTGCTATGCTAAAGTTGAGATGGGAAGCCGTGCTCGCCACGTGTTCCGAGAAGTCCTTTGATAAATCACTTGTACTGTTCCAAAATTGATGAAACCACACCAATAACCGTTGTAGGGTCCGAGATGAAACTTATATTGTCCACAAAGTTATATTATCACCGATATTCCGCCGAAAAGATATAAATCCGAGACCGCGTAAAACACCGTGCGCGATCAACCGATGGACTGGTTTGGCGCTTGCAGCGTACGTCAAAGCTGGGTCGAGATTTTGTAGTTTACCCTCATATAAGAAAATTAAATTATTATGCCTGAACAGACGGTTTATACGGAGCGTGGATGTTGTGTCTTTTTTTACTTTATATTGCTGTTTTTTCAGTTGGTTTTCCATTACCACATTTTTTATTTACTGTCGGTGCTATTGGAATATATATTAGGTTGGACCATTCCAACCTAATATATATTCCAATACAACCCAACAAGATGTTTCCATAAACATCCTGTTTGTTGTTAACTTGACATGCAATTTACGTTATGAAGTTATTAATTATGTGGAAAAAAAATTTGTACTCCTTTTTTAAAGTCGATATAAATAAAAAGTAATTGATTACTTTTAAAATTATGAATTCAAAAGTAAAAATGCCAAATATTTTTCTCGATAAAATGTTTTGTTGCTTCAGGTATGAAATAACTAGTGTAGTTACTATATTTCATGCGAGTTATCAAGTTGTTTTAGCTAATGAGCATATGTCAGAAGCAGACATAGAATTTGATTATTATGTTTGGCATTGCAACTGTCATGGACAGACGTGGCGTGATCAGGTGAACGATAAACTAGTCTCGTTTTGCAATTAATTTAATCAATAATTGTACTTGAAGGCAAAACTAACTATTCCAATGCAATACGATGGTTTTTATTATGCATTTGCCAGCATGATTTAATATAAAATAATCTGAAAATACTTGTTATTAAATGGAAGAAGAGAGCAAACGAGTAAACTAATGAGCCAACTAATGGTAAATAATCACCGCTGCCCATGGACATAAACCATTCCACAAGGGTCGCAGAGGGGCCTTCAAAACCCATCTTCTTCCCAAATGTGTTCTATTTATCTTCGTATGGCATACCTTCAGATACCATAATCCAACTTAAGTCACCTTACAACAATTAATATTATCGTTTAATTAAAATTTGTTATATTATCCAATATTACTACCTCCGTGGAGTAGTGGTTGGAGCGCTGGGCTCAAAAACCGCGGAGGTCGTGCGTTCGAATCCCGCGTAGAACACCACTTTGTGTAGGTTTTGTCATTTTTTTAAGGGCATTGCAGGGTCGAATCACCTTTTTGTCGGAGAAGAAATATGATTCCGTACGTCGGAAGGCACGTTAAGCCGTCGGTCCCGACTATGATCCAAATTGTCTAGTTTTCCTTGTGTAGGTCGCGGTCAGACGATAGTCGCTCCAATGTTATAACTAGGCTTGTCAATTCAGGATCAAAGTCGAAGCGTACCCTGGGCTCCGAGGCAATGTCCAAGGATGCAACCGGAAGAAGCCATAAGATGATGATGATGTTATATTATAATTAAAATTAGTTTCGTACAAAATATTCGTTTATATTACAATGAATTTTGTACAAAATTCTCTAATTGTAAATATATAGACGCACATTTGAGCGGCTAAGTAGCCCCGGCCGCTCGACTTGTGACAAATCTGTCCCGATAATTGCAGGGTTGCTAGACGTGTCTGTTTGCCGCCGGCCTCTCGTCGTGTCCTAGGGTTGCCAGGAAGCTATAGTTAGTGGTTAAAATTTTTATAATTTTGTTAAAAAGTTCAGCCAAAATTAGTAACGATTCGGGTTGATTTTTTATAACTGGGTTCTGAAAACGAGACTTGATCATAATATAAGAATAGGTTGTAAATATACTTTGATTTGAGTTGATAAGCACAGTCGGTTACTTTAATAATTAATTAGTTATTCTAATAAATAATAATAAATAAATAAATTCATTGGACTAACACACCAATTGCCTAGCCCCAAACTAAGCTCGAAGCTTCTACTATGGATGCTAGGAAACGGATAGACATACTTAAATACTTTTTATAAACATCCATGACTCGAGTACAAATACCGATGTTCATCACACAAACATTTGCCCCTAGCGGGATTCGAACCCGCGACCTTTGGTTTTGTAGCCAGGGTCTCTAGCCACTTGACCAACAGGCCCGCCGCCTGTCATATCAATCATCTAAAAAAGTGTCAAAACCTGGGCCTAAATCGAACTCTTTTAAGGACTCAAAAGTTTATTTAACATCAATGAAAACCATAAATGAAGAACATTAATTTTCTACAAATTGCCTTTTAAAAAGAAAAAAATCCAGAAAAGAGTTAATTCATTCTACTGTATGTAAGGCTACCAATACCTATAATAATCTTCACCTGTAGGCCTCTTGTTACTATATGCCTATAAGCAGCAGTCATCATTTACCATCAGATAGAAAAATAAAAATGAACGTGACATTCAACTGTCGTCTAAAACATTTTATAAAATCCCTGCCCCTGCCAACCCTGCGTAAGGCAGCCGGGGTATTTCTTTTAATCTCTCCTTACTTATTTCCTCGCGTTGCGTATTTGTCTCTTGTTCAACGATTCCATCGGAGTGGAAACGCGATATTTGCGCTGCGCCCGACAATCCTAACGATGCTTTGATAACATACCGTTGGAAATAATGTACGGTGTAACATTTTAAATTGTCACCGTTGAAATCTATATTGCGTTTTACTTGGATACGCTATACGGGACGGGATCAGTTTCAACTGTCGGATATACAGATGGTAAATTGCTCATTCTTGTTAATATCTATAGAGTAGCCGGATCATGTGTCTGTCCATCGGAGAGTTTATCGAGATTGTTATCTGAGTGATAAAACTGGCCCTTAATGTTTGTTTTAAGTGGTAATGATAAGTAAGTATAGAAGAATTACAAAGTGAATTCTTCGGACTGGCACACCAGTTGCCTAGCCCCAAACTAAGCTCGAAGCTTGTACCTTACTGTGGATATCAGTGAATGCCTATGCATTATGTTATAAACCATATGCAACTCGAGTACAAATACCCATGTTCATCACAAAAACATTTGCCCCTACCAGGATTCGATCCCGCGGCCCTTGGTTTTGTTGACTGGGTCTGACCACTAGACCACGGGCCCATCCATGAGTAAAGATATGGTGTTCAGATACCCATCTGGACAATAAACTAACGGGCCCGGATGAGTCAGGTAGTATGCCAGAGGTTGCCAAACCACGAGACATACTCGTGTCATCCACGTGGGAAAAGCTACGCGTGAAGAAATTCTAGAATATCAAAAAACAATGAACGCAACGCCCTTTATTCAATATCAACAAAAGAGCAAACGTAACACATACTCCTTTCTTTGCTAAAACCGTGTTAAATCTATAAACAGTGCAATTACCATAAAGACAAAGGTATGATTCAACAACCCTGAAGGTATTAGTCTTCCTGTTCCGCGTTATGTAGTACATACGTATAAAGATAACAGTAATGATAAATCAACATAATTTCTTTATTCGACCCATCGTTTAACACAAAGAAAACTTTTCCTATGTATGCCACAGTCAGATAGATAGCAGTGAGTAAGATCTTTTTTTGCTGAAAGTTACCTTGGTATAGACTTTTGACCTTAATATTGGTTAAGTTAATTATCGACATAAACATAGGTAAAAAGACCAAATGATTGCACCTATTTACATATGTGATTAAATAAATAAATAAAATTAAATCAAAATACACTATATTATTATTTATGTACATAGTATGTGGTTAAAGTAAGTCGCTGGAACAATAGGATACAATGAAACTATTTTTGACGATTATTTACAGAGGGGACTCACTGTGCTGTATGGTTACAGTAATACAAATTGAAAAGCTATTGTTCTAAAGAAAAAAATTGGCCAAGTGCGAGTCGGACTCCCGCACTGAGGGTTCCGTACAAATTCTATTTTTGACGTATTAAAAAAACTACTGACTAGATTTCGTTCGAACCAATTTTCGTTGGTAGTTTTTATGGTAATGTACATTATATATTTATTTCAGATTTATCATCCTCTTACTTTAGAAGTTAGAGGGGGGAGACACTTTTTTCCACTTTGGGAGGGTCTGTCACGCAAAGTATTCACTTAGGAAGAAATTGAGCTTAGAAACCTCAATATAATTTTTAAAGACCTATCCATAGATACCCCACACGTATATGTTCAATGAAAAAAAATATTTTCAGTTTCAGTTCTAACTATGGGGACCCCCCATTTTTTTATTTTTTTTTATTTTCGTTTGAAAATCTTGTTGCGGTACACAGAATACATCTACTCACCAAGTTTCAACTTTATAGTACTTATAATTTCGGAAAAAAGTGGCTGTGACAGTCTGGCGGACAGACAGACAGACAGACAGACATGACCAATCTAAAAGGGTTCCGTTTTTTTGCCATTTTGGCTACGGAACCCTAAAAATGGCCGCGCCCCGAATTTCAGTCATTTCAGTGTTGGAAAAATGAGACCAATACACGGCCGTTTATTTATACTTTGAAAAGTATACGATAAATTCAATTATTTTGATGAAAACCTGTTGCAGTACTTAGATATTTCCATACTACCATCTCCTTTACTGTGCCACCCGTACTGCGCCGTAGACGAAGTGAGAATTTTCCGACAGACATGCGCGTGATTCAACGTACACGAGTAGGTATTACTAACGCGCAGCTGTCAAATGTGTTCAAAATGCATCTACGCATTTAGCTTGCAGTCTGAGGGTTTGTTATTTTATGAAAAATGTTATCCCGGTTCCGTATTTCATACTACTTACGAATATTATCAGACTAATAGCGTTCAAATACTACAAACCAAAATGCCATTAGAGAGTGAAGAGGTGTCAATTGACTGAGTATCGGGAAATTTTAATATCACCCGAATGAAATGTTTCTGTGAATCTACATAATTATGTTCATTTGACGGGGAATAATTTTTCGTGGAGATATTTATGTCAAGACTTCATTACAATCGATCTATTTTTAAAGAAAGTAATTATCAGACTGCTAGGCCTTCATTAAAATAAATTTATTGTAACAACTAGCGTCAACCCGCGACTCCATCTGTGTGGATTTCGATATCCGCCTACATAGTGTAATACTATAACACAAAAATATTTTTCAATGCGAACCAGTAGTTCCTGAGATAAGCGCGTACAAACAAACAAACAAACTCTTCAACTTTATTAAATTAGGATAGATATAGGCACAGTTTCAGCATAACACCCATTGTCACGACCAAGAATAAAGATGATCAAGGCCGATTATCAAAATACCACACAATTTTATGAAAGAAGAGCCTTTTTAATCAGTTTAAAAGTGTTCGTTTCATTTTACGTTCCCTTAATTCGATTTTTCTCAACACAGTGTGTTTTTACATATTCCCAGCGATCCCTTCAGTACAATTGCTTAATTACCAGCAATAATGAAGTATGAGTCAATGTGCTTTCAAACCCTTTGTGTCTACTTATGTCTGTGTGAGTGTATTAGCAGGTACTAACAAAGAACTGCCAGATCACTTTTACAACCATTTGAAATCAACGGCCCGAGAAAATTGTATGTAAAATTTTCGTAGTCACAGGATTTGATCTTGGAAACTCTGGATAGCGGCCAGATACCAATATGTGTACGTACAGGATTTAGAAATGAAATATACTGAGATACTGTTTATTCATTGTAATTTACCCTTAAACTATGTAAGTTAAGCAATTTAAGTGTTCGCAACTATGTTCCAATTATAATGTAAAACAGATTCATCTTCCCGGCGCTTCTCCCGGTTGCATCCTCGGCCATTGCCTCGGAGCCCAAGGCACGCTACGACTAAGATCCTGAATTGACCAGCCTGGTTATTACAATGGAGCGACTGTCGTCTGACCTTCGTTTTCCTTACAAGGGGAAACTAGTCTATTTGGGCTGTAAAACAGCTTATGCATGCCTAAATGTGAAAGAAATGTACATTTCAACTTTCTAGACTTCTGAATTAATTGCAAAAAAAAATTTTGTCTTTCTAATCACATTTTAGAAGATACATTAAACATTGAATTGAAAACCAAATTCCAAAACATTTGGCAGGGACGTTGGTTTCCTTCATTCTTGTTTCAACCTTGACAAAAATAATAATGGTCAGGTTTTGATCCCGCAAGGGGAAAATTAGCATTTGCATTCACGTGATAGATACATAGACCACCCAGACCGGGACAAACAAACACGTTCATGCACACAAATATATGTCCTGCGTGGTGATCGATCCCGCGACCTCTTGGTCTAATATTCAACTTCTTGACCATTACACCAAATTCGCGTTATTCCTAGAAGTTAACTGTTGAGCTCTGTTTAAACTAGACGATAGATGTAACGTGTTAGCCCAAAGACTTTTACACTATATTCACGAGTATTTTCCCGCTTAACCGTCTCATAATAAACATAATAAAACCGTCGTCTCGTCACTCCTTCGGTCACAGGCATAGTCGGTACCTACGCCAACTGAACTGTGTAACAGGTCGTCTGGCCGCGCCGGGGTGAACGGCTAGTGTAGAATAGGCGTCGGGTCAGTCACACCCGTCTGCCGAACGTACGGGCGTGAAGGATGGACAGCAGGACTAAATTTTATTATTATTTATTAATAGCCCTACTGTCCTATACTGTTGAGGAGCTCGATGGCGCAGAGCGCACTCGGCCTGCGGTTGCTAAAGTTAAGCAACGTTCGCATGATGCCTCTCATCGGATGGGTGACCGCAAAATTTCATCTCGAGCTCCTCCGTGCTTCGGAAGGCACGTTAAGCCGTTGGTCCTGTGCCTGAACCTTCTACGGTCGTGTAGTATAATTTTAAACTACATGTTTTCAGGAAAATCCGACGTTTCGGCTACTTCTTAGCAGTGATCGCGGAATGTCAACTCGTCATTTGAATTATAACAAAATCTACCCTCAACTTAGTATCTAATCGCCGCCACCTTCACTTCCATCGTTTGATGTTAGATGTACTTAGTCACTAAATAGTATAAAACAAAGTCGCTTTTTCTGTCATGTTGTCTGTTGTATGTCCCTATGAACGCTTAAATCTTTAAAACTACGCAACGGATTTTGATGCGGTTTTTTTTAATAGATAGAGTAACTCATGAGGAAGGTTTTTATGTATAATATCATCCATTAAATAGTGGACAAGTACCACGGGCGAAGCCGGGGCGGGCCGCTAGTTAGATATAAATAACACACATTTACCCAGTGGCAAAGAAGGGTATGTCAAAATGCAAGAAGATACAAAAAGGTCTGACATGCAAGTAAATATCAAGTATATCAAATATCATAAGTTACTTGTAAATATCAAGTAAACACTTTTAGTTTTTTAGAAAAAAAATGATGGCTCCCGAAAATGACACTGTAAGTAAAATTACTCTCAGCTACTCATATGAGCATAACTCAATCTAATCAAAGCCAAAAAAAACCAATTACAAGTTCGCGTTGAAATTGGTCATCCCACAGTCCAATATGTATTACCCGTGGGCGTATCGCCGAAACTTCCCGACAGACAGAATGAATTCGCAACTCCTCGGAACTCCCGCTCAGTCTCTGGACTTTGACGTCTTGATACTTCATTCCGAGCCTAGAGTGTGTCATGTGAGCATCATGTAAATTAAAAAAGGCACAGAATCAGCCTATTAATGTCCCAATTCAGGGCAAAGACCTCTATATGTCTTCAGGTAAGATCATGTTATCCTACTACTATTATAAAGGAGGAAGTTTGTATGTATGGATGTATGGATGTTTGTTACTCTTTCACGTAAAAACTACTGAATGGATTTGAATGAAACTTTACCACATTATAGCTTATACATCGGAATAACACATAGGATATTGGAAATCGAAATCCACGCGGACGGAGTCGCGGGCGGCCGCTAGTTATTACATAAATGGGTTTTGGCTGAATCACTACACTTACCAAACTAACCTACGCACTGAATAATAATTACTGAAAGTGAATAGTACCTAAAAGTAAATAGAAAATCGCAGTTCCTTGGTTTAAAGCAGCTAGTCCGTGTTCGCTTGTAAGTTCGCCATCCTGTAATCCTATATGTATTACCCGTGGGCGTATCGCCGAAACTTCCCGACAGACAAATGAATTCGCAACTCCTCGGAACTCCCGCTCAGTCTCTGGACTTTGACGTCTTGATACTTCATTCCGAGCTTCGAGTGTGTCATGTGAGCGCGGAAACTATCTGATTGGCTGAACTTCCATCTGTCTTCGTTGTAAAGACGTTTTCCAAGTTTTGCACAATGCCATTATAGAGTCTCGGTTTCGGAGAACCATGTCCTTCACATCGCGCGTTTATTGTAGTGTAGAGATGTGCAATTCCAAATGAAAGGCTAGGCGATAAGTACTTAGTTCTAAGATGGATAGTAGTTATAAGACCAAATAGGAGAGAAGTACAACCAACAATCTATGCTTACTACAGAATAAGGTTATAAGCCAGTAAGCATTAGTAGCTATTGTGTTTTATTTTCCATACATTTTCGAAAATGCATTTAGTATTCATTTAATAATAATAAGAGATGTTTACCAAACATAATCGTAGTCTTTTTATATGTAGTTAAACTGTTAGTTCCGAAACCACCAAAATTGTTATTATAAGGCACTACTGTAGGATTAAACAACCAATATTTTTGATCATTACCTTTTTAGATTCCATCGTTATAATGAATCTTTATTGTATCTCAACCTTCATCCACGTTCTCTGTTGAACCAATCATCGTAATTCCAGCCATTATTAACAAAATAACAGAAACAACCATTTTAAAATCAATAAATAACATTAACTATCATCATTATTATTGTTGTGTCATCAAAAACAGTTTTACAGCAGTTCCCGTGATAAATCTACGACAGATGATTCGCAAACATTATGATCGTTCGGCGTAAATAATAACATTTAGTGGGCATAAAATGTATAAATACGAATAAATGAATCGTTCGAATAAACAGATGTAATAACTTTATATTAATGCAATAAAGCATAACAGTGCTAGTTTGCAATGGATACAGAATTTCTAGATGTGTCATCGTAGTCATTGTATTTCGAAATATTTTTGTCAACATTATTTGTTAAAATGTTGGCAGCCATAGAAAAATAAATGAATAAATATTTCACAACATCACATACATTGGTCTGATACATATAACACCCAGACCAGGACAAACAGACATGTTCATGCACACAAATGTTTGTCCTGTGCGGGAATCGAACCCGCGACCTCTTGTGTAATAAGCAACATCTTGACCATTACACCAAGCGGGTCAAATAAAGTTTTAATTATAGTAATATTGCTAAGTACGCGGAACCTACTACCTTTGAAACTATCGTCTCGAAATGGTTTCAGAAATGCATTCGTAAATGGCGAATAAATACTTAAAAATCAGATTGATTCTAACCACCGCACCGAATTCGGAATGCAGAAGTCTATGGAGAAAAAGCATCATGATTATATCGATAGATAGTTGCTATTTTCAATCGCCAAAAGTTTTAGATTATTGAGAGATTTTTTTTATACATACTATATTAGGACGTAAGGTCCAGATATAAGGTTGACTGGCTCAAAAGCACATAGTACTCATTGGGTCAGTCACCCTCACCCCGAAGGCCTGCAAAGATGCCGTTTCACGCCCCGCCTAAAAACCCCAGGATCATACGAGGAAGGAAACACGTGAGTCGGAAGGGCATTCCAGGCCCTGATGATGAGAATAGTGAGAAATCAGTGTTTAACAAAACAACATGTCTCTTCTATGAAATAAACATCCTATTGCGTTTAATTTTACGAGCGAAATAAACATGGATGCGTTTCCGCATGCGCTGTGCGGCTGCGTGGCCTCACCATCTTCGCCTGAATGTCAGTGGTATCTTCATCAGCCTGTTGCAATCCACAGCTGGACACAGGCCAGTAAGGTATGACAGTCAACCTAACCCTTATGTGGATTTGTGCCATTAGCTCGGCGGTGAGGGAAAACACCGTGAGGAAAGCTGCACATTCAGTGATTTCTGACTTTAGTTCAGTTAGATCTGAATGTGTAACCATGATCCAATCTGTCTGGTTCCCCTCTATGGGTTACGAAGGTCTGATGGCAGTCGCTTCACTGTAATAACCAGACTCGCCAAATCCTGGGTCATACTCAAAGCGGACCCCGCATAGAAACGGGATAAACGCTAGAAAGAAGAAGAGTCAACCTAACCCTTACTCCAAACTGGCTGGTGATGTCAATGAACATCATTTTGGCCAAGGAGAAATTCACTAATGGAAGTGATAGTCAGATTGTTATTACTTTCGGGGAAGTGTTTATTTCCACTGTGCTCCGACGGAGCCTTGAACCTGTGAACTCGAAATGCAGCGACGTGACGTACGAACAATCCCACGCACTCACGACCGCACCGCGTCTGGGGATTGTAGGGATGCCAATTATGTTACTAAAACATTGAATAATAAAAAATATTATTAGTGTTGCTTGATATCGGTAGATCAAATTTGACATTAAGAATATACATAGTTTGTGGATGTTTGGATTTCTACCAAAATCTGAATGTTTTTGAAATTACTGCACGCTTTTAAATTATTCATTGATAGACACCTGCATCTGATATCTTCATTTCTTTCAGATGCCTGACCAACTAATCTTTGGAATATTAATGGTGCAATAAATTATTAATTTCAGTTTAAGAACATTGATAGCGATCGCCCTCGACTCCGTCCAATTTAATTCTTCCTCGACAAATAGACTATGCAACACAAAAAAGATTTTTCAATTCGAACCAGTAGTGGCTGAGATTATTGCTATCAAACAAACAAACTCTTCAGCTTTAATCTATAGATAAGTATACTTGTAGATTTGAAATGGACGTAGGCAAATTTTTATCCCTGAAAAATCTTAATTCACCGCGGAATACCGTCTTAGAGTCCACACGGGCAATAAGCTATGTACTAAAATATATTTGTCATCTGAGACAAGATTGTGATTTCTTTTTGTTTCATCATCATCATCATCATCATCATCATCATCATCATCATCAGCCTATCGCAGTCCACTGCTGGACATAGGCCTCTCCATTCAGCCCGATCCTCAAATGTACAAATATTTTTTTGTTGCAACTGCCATCCTTAATCCGTGTGGGTAGCAGCAGACACATCTCAGTCTTCCGCGTATGACTTGCTCGAATATGACCAATGTGCAGTTTAATGCGACTAATAAGAGCTGCATAAATAACTTGTAAAACCATCATACAGTGATGACTGCGAGAATCGACCGTTTTTGAATAATTGTTAAGAAATTTTGTTTTTGCATAAATGGTCCAAATCGTTATGAACAAGAGCGGTGTAAAAGATTCTACACGTAAGGCACTGAACATCGGCATTCGTACTCGAGTCATGGCTATTAATGAGAAGTTTAAAGTTTGTCTTTTCGTTCCCTAGCATCCATTGTGCAAGCTTCGAGCTTAGTTTGGGGCTAGGCTATTGGTGTGTTTGACCCAGATTTTTTTAAATAAATAAAGTCAGAGTCAAAGTGGTTTATTTTCAATTTGAGTGACACAGAAATTCTTTAGCACGTCATATCTTTTTTTACCTACTAGCACTTCGACGTGAATGGCCTGCTGAGAAGAAGTGCCGGTATTAGTAAGAATAGTAAGTACCTTTATAATAATTATATTTGATCATCATCGCCATCCTTAATTCGCGTGGGCATCAGACACATCTCAGTCTTCCGCGTATGACTTGCTCGAATATGACCAATGTGCAGTTTAATGCGACTAATAAGAGCTGCGTAAATAACTTGTAGATGTCCAGCTTTTGTGGTGAGCCATCTTGCAGCGATTATTGCGATAATCGACCGTTTTTGTATAATTATTGTGACTTTATTACGAATGTTGGGTGAGTAATGTTGTTAATACGAGGGCAGTTTGATAAGTTCGTGCAAAAATAAAAAGTATGTTACATTTTGAGGTAAACTTTTTTTATTCTTCGACATAGACTCCTTAGAGGCTTATACGCGTAATTTAACGCTTTTCGAATTAGTTAATCCTTTCCAGATAATAGGATTTGTTAAGGTCTAAAAAATAGCCAAATTTTTCAGCCATCACCTCCTTGTTTGAACAAAATCTTATTCATGCAAATATTTTTTTTAAATAAAGCGACAGATTATAGTCAAAGGGAGTCAATTCTGTAGAATAACAGGGAAATAAAACAAATTGGGAGCCTATTTCTACTAATTTTGGGACCACAACTTCTGGGGTGTGGGCTGGTACATTTCCATAATAAAAAATGACTTTTTCAGACAGCTTTCTCGTCCCTGAATGTTGGTGAATAATATTATGTACTCGTTGATTAGAGATGTCCATAGCACTAGTAATCTCATGCATCTTCACTTTTCTGCCATCTATCACTATGTCATGGATTTCAACCAACATTACTGCAGTAGTACCCTCTACAGGACGTCCAGATGGCTTAGCATCATTTGGACCCATAAGTTCACTGCAATTTTTTTTAAACACTTGATAATGTAAGGTGCAGAGTCTCCATAATGTTTGTCAATCATCACTTTTGTCTCCTGAAGAGTTTTGCTTTTCAGACAGTAATGTGAAATCACCACACGAAATTCTGTTTCACAAAATGTTCTGAAAATCACTCGACTTCCTTTACGCGAATCAATGCCAAACACAAAGAAGTAGGCCTATCAAGCTGAAACTTTGCGTATGGTCCTCTAAAAGATGCCAGTAATCAAACATAAACTCAAAACGAAGCAATAGCATAAGCTCTCGGACTTTGCACGAACTTATCAAACCGCCTATGTATATTATGTAGTGATTGATATTACTTCTTCGCATAGGATTATAAATACGAATGTTGCAAAGGGAAGATCTATGGTCTTTCAGTATTTTGTCGATGCAAAGAATGTTAGTATTGACTGGTTTAATCACCACGCTTGGCAATGTGGTTAGGTGATCACCTAAAAACCTGAACTGTGGCTCAAAAAGCCTAGGCATATTGCTGGACCTAGTACAGAAATCAAGATCTCAATATCAAGGCCAGACTCCCTAACCAGCGAGGTATTGAACTAACGAATAGGTTGAGGCTTTGAGAAAATCGATGTCAAATATCCTATCTAAACGTGAGCACTCATGAAACTATTGAAGAATATGTAGAAGTAACCAAATTTTATTTCTGGCTAAGAATTATAGCAAATTATAGTTTGAGATCTTCGCATCATCCTTATGAGCATGTAGTCTACTGAGGATAGGATTAAGGGTGAGAATCCACTAAAGCGGAGATGTGTGGAGCGGAGCGGAGATGTGTCGTAAGGAGCCAAAAGGATTTTGGCCTTAACACATGACCATCTCAGCATGGGAATCCTATTGGCTTCTTAAATCACATCACACCGTACAGTATGTGTATTTAATCATAACTCAAATCGATAGTTCATCAGTTCGCCAACAGATGGAGTTACACATAGGCGATGCAAACAGCAAAATCGTTTGAAGTTCAACTGACCATCGAATTGGCACTACAGATTCAAACCCTTACAATCAGCCCATCTGTTGCCTTCAAAGGGCGCTCGTAACGCTTATTTATACAGGGATAGAGTTGAATATCGAGTGGCTGTTACACAAAGGGTATGAAACGATGTGTGAAACGAACTCCTAATTTCGTTATGAGTTGAACGATTACTAGTAAATGCTGTTTTGTGCTGGACCTATCGGTTATCGGGTAATCACTCAGCGGGCGGCGCTGTGGTATGATACTGGGAAGAAGAAAATGCCATAGAATAAATTATAAAATATTATATGAAGTCACTTTTAAGTACAACGTTTTTTCATCCAATTTTATCAAGTATCATTACAATACCCAGTCTATCTAGTTTTTGTCTGTTAAATGTTTCCGCAAACTAGATAGGCAGGCTGTGTAATTTTCAAACGGCATCTTTTCTAATGTTCCATATGACATTTTTAGTCTAATTGATGGAAAAGCTTGTTTCAAGGCTTAGCTATAGGTTATAGTATAACACGATGTGTGCGAAAACCGGAATCCACGCGGTTGGAGTCTTATATATATTTTTTTATGTAGAAGGGAGGCAAACAGACCAGAGGGTCACCTAATGCTAAGTGATCACCGTTGCCCGTGGCCCGTACTTTGGTCGCAGATGCGTTGTTTGCCTTTCAAACCCCATACCCTCCCCAACTGAGCTCAGGCGACCTAACTCACCAGCAGAATCATAGCGCAACAGTTACGAAGTAATATACTTCTTATATTTCCAGGAATATAAATGTAAAATACAGTTTAGTTGACCTGGCAGCTACATGCTCTTACGGTTCGTATTCCGCCGGTTCCGCCGCGTCACACGCGCGCAAATCCGACTGTACCGGCTGACACTCGCAGCGATGCAATATATTGAGCTTATTCAGCTGACTGTACCCGCTTGCGAGCATTCTGCGAGCGCTGATTAGCGGATTATCGTTTTGATTTGGTTGAATTTGGATGCGAAATGAAGTTGGTCAACAAAATCAACTATATTATACTACTAGCGGCCGCCCGCGACTCCGTCCGCGTGGATTTCGATTTCCAATAGCTTAAAGCCTTCCTCATCAAATGGACTATCCAACACAAAAATATTTTTTCAAATCGGTCCAGTAGTTCCTGAGATTAGCGCGTTCAAACAAACAAACAAACAAACAAACAAACATACAAACAAACTCTTCAGCTTTATATATTAGTATAGATATATAGATACTATTACGAGGTATGACATAGATTGTTAGGCAATCTACATTATAATGATCTATTTTATAGATTTCTGGATCACATAATCTTATATATCGTATCATAACGCCTTGATGGTCTAGTGCTTTAGTGCTGGGCAGTAGTCTCGAAGCCCTGGGTTCGATTTCCGGGTCGTGGAATGTCGTTTTCCTAATCTCGGCCCGTGTTAGTGATGCCCAATAGGCCAAATACGATGTTTGAGAATGAAACTTGGTGTTTAGTGGAAAATCGCTCCTAGCGGAGTCCCACTCACCAAGTTCATTCACCAAGTATTAAAACAAAAAGTTTTGTGACCGCGTATAAGTAACGAAAAATTACAGGTTAAATATTATCTTTACCAACGGTTAATACCCGACCAGTAGATTATTTAAAACGAACCTGACGTTTTGATTAAAGAGTGGACAATTAATTAAATGAAAAAAGTTCAACGGATAATTAATTAATAAGCTCTCTGGTTATTAAAGACGACTTAGACCCGTTTTTCACTGGTGATTTAATTAATCCTTTTCGGTGAGAGGTTTTGTCCTTAAAGTTGTCTAATTAAACGTAACTGTATTATGAGTTACTTTTAATAACCGAATAAAAAATTCGTCCTTATTATGTTCGAGAGAAAAGGTCTCAAAATCATTGTTTACTCGTAAAATATGGGACTATCATAATCACAACCACTCAGAGCTACTGTTGAATAAAAAATGTATGTTCTTAAAATCATAAATAGACAGTTTTGTTTACGTTAAAAAGCTAGTGTACTATTTGAAAAAATTAATTCCCTTTGGTCCAGTGGTTTAGGATAGCACGGTTGCACATGCTAATCCTTCGAACCCTGCTAATTTATATATTTTTTCCAGACAAACGGTTAGTTCACGAAATACATTTATAATTATTATTATTACAACAAATCCATTCTCTTTAACTGGTTCCTTATTTATTTTTTTAACTCGCAAGAGGTTTCTGATTTAACTGGTCAGCATCTTCATCAGGGATGTCAGTTGAAGCTCGGATGCCGTGTCATAATATTTAAATCAGGAAACATGATCTTGTCTGAGACTTTTTATTCGTTTCACAATAAGGGCCATTGTACACAATCGTATTTTTTTTTTGCGACCATTGCTGCCTATAATACCCTACATTACGTACAGCCAGGTACGCAGGATATTATTAAGGAGGATTCCAAGCAAATGAAAATGTAAGTCTATTAGTGTCCCACTGCATGGCAAAGGTCTCCATCATTTGATATTATTTTATTTTATTATATATTATTAAAGATGGGTTTAAGCGTGATCACCCTCTTACCAAATGCGGATCACAAAAAGATTCGAACCCAGGATCTCGACCCACGGCCCGGTACTTAAACCACTAGACTATCAAGGAGTCCAATGAATTGATTTATTGATTTCAAATCAATAAATCCTTGCACTTTAAAAAAATTGGCCAAGTGCGAGTCGGACTCCCGCACTGAGGGTTCCGTACAAATTGTAATTTTGACGTATTAAAAAAAAACTACTGAATAGATTTCGTTCGAACCAATTTTCGTTGGTAGTTTTTATGGTAATGTACATTATATAATTATTTCAGTTTTATCATCCTCTTATTTTAGAAGTTAGAGGGGGGGGGGACACTTTTTTCCACTTTGGAAGGGTCTGTCACGCAAAGTATTCACTTTAGAAAAAAGTGATATTAGAAACTCTGATATAATTTTTAAAGACCTATCCATAGATACCCCACACGTATATGTTCAATGAAAAAAAATATTTCGAGTTTCAGTTCTGACTATGGGGACCCCCCACTTTTTTTATTTTTTTTCTATTTTCGTGTGAAAACCTTGTTGCGGTTCACAGAATACATCTACTCACTAAATTTCAACAGTATAGTACTTATAGTTTCGGAAAAAAGTGGCTGTGACAGACTGGCGGACAGACAGACAGACAGACAGACAGACAGACATGACGAATCTATAAGGGTTCTGTTTTTTGCCATTTTGGCTACGGAACCCTAAAAACCGTAATATTTACTGTTTTTTTTAAAGTAAGTAAAGTGCAGAGACGTGCAAAACGCACACAAGTAATTTTTTATTTAAATTTTGAATTTATTTGCAAAACCTATAATTTCTTCAATTCCATTTCGTATGTCTCTTAGTTTTAATCAAGACACCTTCCCCCCAGTGTGTCACCGGCCCAGCGCACGTGTTTGTTTCTTCAATACCGTGCCTCATGTCGTGAGGACATGTGATCTTTATTTTTGCTTATTTTTTTTCGCATTCGGTTCGTCGGCTGAGCGCTGCCAAAGAATTCTTTGGGCAGAATCGACGAGGTGAAAATTTCAGAATATATTCTGGTTTTGAATCATGGATTCTGTGTAGTTTCGTTATTTTATTGATATTAACTACTTATGTTTATGCGAAAAACTGTGTAAATAATATATCCGACAGTAACTATCGCCTTAGCTTTTTCTATGGGTATGTCTTTGATGCTTTAAACCTCGAGGAATATAGACACTTACTAACATTGTTACTAGTAAAGTCAAGTGACGTCAAACAACATCTTAATTTTGAGAATTTTAAAGTAAAAGTATCAGCATAATAATATCCCACGGGAGGGCAAAGGCCTCCATCATTTAAAAGCATGTTTTTGTTACTATGATGGGTGTTGGCTAAATCAACAAGCTTACCAAATGCATCACATACCAGGACTGTACTCAAAAAAAACCAACACAACTTTGCCCAGACCCGAAATCGAGCCCAGGTTTCAAAGTGAAAATAACTGAAAAATATATAGTGGCTGATGGAACCTCAAACAAACTCACATGGAAAAGAGTTTTTTTTGTGAAACTTACGTTTCAAATATTCCCTTCTGTAACTGCACTACTCTTTGCCCCCGGTATAGGTGAAAGCGATATGCTAAGGAAAGAGTTGCGAGTCTGCGCCGTGTACTGTTAATTTGTTTATTTAAATTATTACCGCGAAAATATCATACAACCTTGTAAACATTATTTTTAAAAGCGCAGAGATGTTCGTACTAATTGATATAATAAATACGTCTTTAAGATTTCTCTTGAGATAAATTGTTTATTGGACTTTGAAAGGAGTATTTATTAATCCTTGGACATTTTCACGCTGTGACATTTAGCGCGGTATCAAGGAAAAGTAGTTACCAAGAGGTGTAAACATATTTAAACATGCCAGCAGGGGTTATCATTTAACAGCTTGAATGTCGAGAAATTTGTTTTGCAGGTAAGGGAATTTATTTAGGACTAGCTCATGTTAGGTATAACATATTACTAGCGGCCACTCCAGACATGGTCCCCGTGGATTTCGGTTTCCGCACACATAGTGTTATATTATAGCTTAAAGCATTTATCGACAAATGGACTATCCAACGCAAACAAATTTTAACAATTTAAACCACTAGTTTACAAGTTTTGCGAATTCTTTCAAACAAACAAACTCTTCAGCTTAATTTTATTAGTATTTAGATGTACATTGCCCTTACACTAGCTGTTTGTGGTACTCTTTTCCTAAAACGCCAATGTTGAACATGTATATTTCTTGAAAAAAAAACTCTCATGGCGTTTGTACTCTACCACTAGGTACCATTGGGTACTGCTAGGCTAGGTACTATCCTTGCCACTAGGTATTAGCTTTCTAAACGTCTCCATTATACAAAACTAGCAGCCGCCCGCGACTCCGTCCGCGTGGATTTCGATTTCCAATATCCTATGTGTTATTCTGATGTATAAGCTATATTGTGGTAAAGTTTCATTCAAATCCATTCAGTAGTTTTTACGTGAAAGAGTAACAAACATCCATACTACATCCATACTTACAAACTTTCGCCTTTATAATAGTAGTAGGACTAGCGCCTATGGCTGTAAAGGCTTCCTACGAAAGCAGAAGAAAAGCAATCAAGTGATTGATCCCGATAATTATACACTAGTTCAACGTCCCCTTAAGCTAGTCACTGATAAGACTTCATAATAGTTACTGCGTCAATCATAATAAAATTACGAATATATTAACAAGTTCAGATCGGGTCACGGATAGACCCTCGGGTTGTTTAAACAATAATCGTTTTATTAAAATTCATAATTGAATTATTCATCCGCAAAGACAATAATGGATAGATTGAATAGTTCGGAGGAATGGCCGAGCCGGCCTATTTAGAATGTATTTATTCAGATATCTGGATTATTCTGAATAATTTAATGTGATTCATATTTCGAATTAATGATTGTGATTGTGATTTAATAAGTTGTTACTGTTTCAGTGTAACAGTACACTGAACCAAAGAGTATTTTTTATTCATACTTATATCATAAATGTGAGAGTTTATTAGTTTGGATGTTCTTCCGTCAATTTTAATACTGAACGGATTTTGAAGAAATTAGGTATACACGCATGGTATGGGCTGACTAAGGTAATGGGATACTTTTTATCAGGATTAAATGCTCCTTTTTGATAAAACACAACATTTCTCGACCTAGGAATCGAACCCAGGACCTCGAGACTATGGCCCGGTTCTTAAAGCACTAGACCCTCGGGGCATTGCGGGCTAATTGGACTGGAATATGCGATATTCTAAGTATGCCTGTTTGTCCTGGTCTGAGTGTTATATGTGTCTATTTAAATATGTATATTTGTAATACCACAGTTGATTCTGATGTCTGAAACACAAGTGCTTAGCTACTTAACATGTAGTCAGATCAATGTATATGACGTTTTTTGACAAAAAAAAAATACAAGAAGATCAATTTCAACTGAACAACGACCTCATCAGTCATTCTTACAGCATCACAGTAATTTGCGACAGTAAAAACGCACGCGGAGTATTGTCAATTTCACGTTCCACTTCCGTCAAATGCACGGATAAATTCTTGAAAGTGCATTGTCATATCCTGAATAACGCATTGGTGACGAGCCGCCGGGTGGGTGCATACGGGAGTGCGTTTTAGACCGGGCCAGCAAAGAGATTTTGCGATATGCAATATAATTATTGACATGTAAAATTGTGTATAAAAATTATGTTTCATCCAATAAGCATCTCGATGAAGGTCCTTGTATGGCGGGATCTTAGACTATATGGTATTGTAAAGATTACAATTAGGCTAAGAAAATAAATTAAGATTATAGTGAAGAAATTATATAGGGTGTAACAAAATATACTGCAAATATTTTAAGGGCGAATTCTTTAGTGGCAATGTAATCAATATCAGATATTAAAAAGTCAAAATTAATGCCTACAAAATTTTGCATTTTCTGCATTGGCCAATTTGCTCTTTTCGTCCTGTAAGCTTCGCCCCCTCTCCACCACTTTGCTTTTGGGGCAGGACAAGTGTAGTAATTGTATTACACTGATAAGACACGACCAGCTGTCTTGCATATGACAAATTTTGTACTTTCCCAATTATTCACTCAATTTATTTTGTTGATTTTCTCGGAAACTAACGTATTAACAAAAAAATTTACTAGACAAATTTATTACATTTCCACTAAACAATTTGCCCTTAAAATTTATATATAATAATTTATTTATTATATAAGCACAGTTGACATTTATAGTTCTTACCCTCATTGCAAGTGATGGAGATCAGATACAGAACCAAAGCTTTATTTAAGAACTAGCCTTCCGCCTCCAGGTTCACCCGCGCATAATTCCTTTTTTCAAATATCCTTCCCCCCCATTTCCGGGATCAAAAGTACACTATGTTTACCGGGAAGCTAGCTATCCAATAGTGAAAGAATTATTCAAATCGGTCCAGTAGTTTTTGAGTTTTATTCGTTACATACAAAAATACAAATCTTTCCTCTTTATCATATTAGTCTAGAAGTGTAGATGGGTTCATCAACTATCTAAAAAACCGCACCGGAGCCGCTCCCGTTTCATCCCCGTGAGTCGCCCCCCCTAATTAGCCGTGCGCGTTTCATCTTACTTTGTCGCGTCGTTCGTCGAAACACGCAGTCAAACAAAGGCGACCTACCGAAGGACAGCGTAACACTTAGCGCAAAGTGGGTCGATCCGAGATGACTCACTGATTGTTTGTTATGCTGTAGTAGATGACAAAGATGGTCGGAAAATTGGATGTAAAAGTTTTCTGTTCCGGATAGAAAAAGATTTTTTTAAATTTTTGGGTTCTTAGTTTGTGAGTAAGGTCGCCAGCGCTTAGCTGGGGAGGGCTTGGAGTCTTAAAAGCAGGCAAGGCATCTGCGACCCTGGTGTTGTTGATGTCCATAGGCAGCGTTAAACCATCAGACACTATTCTTCGTTTGGCTCCCTATAAAATAAAAAAGGAGCTCAAGAGTACAACCCTCCTGTGTTGTGCGCAAAATGTAGCTTGCTTATGCTCGAAACACTTTGAAGTTTAGAGGCCTTTCTGATGTAGCATCCTCAAATGCGTTTACTAAGAAAAATATGATGCAGAGCATGAAACTACCAAATTATATTTATAAATACTTGATTTCTGTACTTCTATTAGTTTTCGCTGTTTTTTTTTAAAGTTAAAAAAAACGAGAACATTCATGTTTAAACTTCTAAGTGTAAAAGTACTTATAAGTATAAAAAAGCTTTGGAATTAGTTATCTTAGGCAGTGTCTCTAATATAAGAGAACAGGATTATTCTTCCTAAAGTAGTGCTGCTTATTGCTTACTATAAAGTGATACGCTTGCACTTTACCTTCGTTTTATAATAAAATATTTGTTTTAGGGTTTTAGAACTGTATCTGTGGGCGTTCATGCCATTCAATTAACTAACTCCCTTCAGACTATCATGTTTTCTTGAATAAGTGTTGAGAAGGGCTGGAATGCGTGCGCTGGCAGAAGCTTTGAGGATTTCGCAAATTGTACGTTAAAACTGGAATATTATTTCCACTTGACAGTTGAGTTTATACAAATGGAACAAAGTAGAATAAACTTGCAGCTTTACTGCAAACATTCCCTCTCGAAATAGTGTCAAATCCACAAACGCGAGATCCTGGTGTTTATCAGATATTTCTGGTTGAGATTTGCATTCATGAATGACATATCGAATTATAAATGTATTCAACTTCAAACAATTCGAAACAAAACAATATTATGGTGTTAACAGCTTCATTGGGTAAATACTTTTTATTCAATTAGTGAAGATACTCGGCACCAAAGAACGCAGCTTTATGAATCATAATAATGGTCATAATATCCATGATTTCTGCAATTATTCTTTTTTACCTTTAAGCACTTCTATGTGGATTGTCATTGCAGCATGTTCAATTGAAAATACGGCAAAAAGAATAATGTTTTAACAGTACTTGTGGCTGTGGGTGTGGGAAATACTTACATCTAAAATGTGTAGGTACTACTGGCAGTTATTAGTACAAGCTGTGCTTAGTTTTGGGAATTATGTCCTTTTAATCTTTACCGTCCTCTAAGTATGTCAAAAGCTGTTAGGTTTTGTAAACAAATCATGCAAAAGAATCTATCTAAGTCAATTTTGACAGGCCTGTTGGTCGAGTGGCTAGAGACCCTGGCTACAAAACCAAACGTCGCGGGTTCGAATCCCGCTAGGGGCAAATGTTTGTGTGATGAACATCGGCATTTGTACTAGAGTCATGGATGTTTATAAATGTATTTAAGTATGTTTATCCGTTCCCTAGCATCCATAGTACAAGCTTCGAGCTTAGTTTGGGGCTAGGCAATTGGTGTGTTAGTCCAATGAATTATTTATTTATTTAATTTACTAAAAAAGTACCGTCCTTAGTCCTACCTAACACACCATACTCTGAGCTTTTTTTTTTAATTTTAACAGAAATTGAGTCTACTTCTCAATTTCCTCGTTCCAACATGGCCCGGCCCACAAACATCCTGTTTGAAACAATCGCACTTGTGAAAAGTGTCAATACTCACAAAACAAAGATAAATTAAGATCAGATGCTCTAATAAACGCTTAATAAAGAATCATAAAGTCGGTGCAGTGTGACCTGAGCATCGGTAAATTTGGAAGCGTTCACCTCTTAAATCAAGCGTTACGTTCAAAAAACTGAGGAATTGCACATACGAAACGCATTATTACAACGGTCCAGAAATAAAGGAGACGGGCTAAATAATGGTTAGTTGCAGAAGGGACAGCTTCGAAACGAAATTTATTATCTAAGCTCTTTAATGTACGTTACTTCAAAATAATATCGGTGTGAAGAGTACAGCGAGTATGATAATTATACATTTAAAGAAAGTGAAAGATGCATTAAGTAAGAAGATTAAGATTTTAGTGCATGTACGAGTAGTTGTCAGTTTAGTTCATATTAAGGGAGTTAGTAGGTATTATGTATCACATAAATATTTAACCTAGGATGCAACCAGGCGAGAGCCTAGAATGATGATGATCTATACCTTTAATATTTAATTAAAAGTGAGTACAAAACATCTATAAAAATTTCTACATATTTATTGTACAAATGGTTGTCCGTCCCTTCTGTGTCATTTCAAATAAATGTAGCCGGCTCATTTTTAACTTTCAGAAACATTGCCAATTAGAAAAAGTTCATTACGATGTGAAATGTTGCAACACGGACGCAGATAAACAGTGCAACAGACTCGGGAAATTCCTGGCGGAAAATAATAAAAAAATTGTTCCTTTGAATACCTCGACGAATACTTAAAAAAATAACTTTCGACCTTATAAGAGTGGGAATAAAGTCGAAACCGAATGCATAAGGTGCATTAACCTTCCGAGTATTGTCTTCATAAAAAAATTAGGACAAAGATCGTATTTAAGACTTATGTCGTCGAGTTGAGTGACTCGAGGGCCTACGAACTTAAAATAAAGTGATTTATTACTCCTTTGATGTCCAAGTCGCGTTATTCATTGTTATGAAGGAAAATGTGTCGAAAAAATTAACTTTATCTCAAGAACGTATTTTAACTGTTACTGAAGTATCCGTTCGGTGTTGTCAGGTAAGAGTGGTTATAAAACACTCGGATATGCGTTTTAGTTCTTCAAATGAGTGTTTTGAACGAGAATTATGTGTTAATGAGATCATTATTCGAAAAGAGTATAACAGGGGATTAAATGTGCTATAACTTTCCTTGTTCTGGAACTCAGTCAAATCGTATCTGTTTTTTTTTTACTTTTGTATGAGATGATAATATGTTAAATCAATAGTTAATAGAATTAACCAAACAACAAAGATAATTTAGTGTTAGAATTAAGTTTTCTATAACCCCCAATGCCGTTTTTCTGATCCCAGAAAACTTAACTTGACATAAATGATGAGACATGGCTTTTCGAGTACAAGTATCTACGAAATTCAATATGGGATTAACGAAATGGATTTTAAATTTACTACAGCTACTCTCTTATGAAAACATTATTTAAAATGATAGGGGCCTTTGCCCTACAGTGGAAAATTAATAGGCTGATATACTTTACTTTACTTTACTCTCTTAGTTCGTCAGGCAAGATATACCTATTTTACTTTTTCATCCATTTATTTTCCAAAATGCATTTCTGTGGCCTTCACCGGTGTCAAGCGTCCAATCATACTTAATAAATATAAGCTGTCCAATTAATCACAAAACCACAGTATCAATATGTCAGACAGACAGACAGACAGTCACGTAGGCGACAAACATGGAATATATTATGTCTGGTAAGGCAGCGATTTGAGCTGGCCCCATGCCAAGCTATCGATTTATTATAATCATGTGCCTGTATATTAATTTTTAAATGATTTTCTAAGAAATTGTTATCTTGCTTTTGTTCTGAAAATCATGGGTAGGTACAATTTCTCAGATATGTTTGGAGTGGTTAATGACAGGGCATTGTCCAAACCCGTCGACCTAAACACAACAACTCTCTTTTATTTTTATGGACTGTTTTGATTGCTATTGCCTTCTCCATTTTACACACTAACTCGTAGTGTGCATGTTTTCTCACGATGCTTCCCTTCAACTTACAGCTGGTTTGAAATAACTTACATAGATTGTTGACCATCCAGAAGTGCGTGTCTCATCAGGTTTGAAAAGCGTATCACTAGTCTACCGACTTATTTATACACGACTACGAGTACGTAATCACATTAAAAACTAAAAATTAACGTCTCAAATACTTTCCATTCGGAATAACAACGTAAGAAGTGCACCCAGCAATGCGATACCAGAAACGGTCTCGTGTTTGCATAAAGGGAGCCGGCGCTGCTCGTGCTAATCTATTATTTAGAAGCGAGCGGTCACTAGAAAGACGGTATCACACCATCTGCTCCTACTCCTCCTTGAGTCATAGTCCTCATTAATGAGGGTTGTGATCATAGTTTGAAACACACAACTCTCTTGGCAATGTTAAAAGAGTGGTTTGCCATTGCCCTCTCCAATTCACACACTATCTCGTAGTGTGTAGGTTTCCTCACGATGTTTTCATTCTCCGTGCAGCTGGTATAGAATAACGCACATATTCGTAGATTTTTGATCACCCAGAGGTACGTGCCACACCCATTTTGTAAAGCGTCACTCTTTATCCCTAGTCTACCCAGCTGTTTATCCACGACTTCAAGTACATAATCACATGAAAAACTAAAAATTAACGTCGCAAATACTTTCCATTCCGAATAACAACGTAAGAAGTGCACCCAGCAATGCGATACCAGAAACGGTCTCGTGTTTGCATAAAGGGAGCCGGCGCTGCCCGTGCTAATCTATTATTTAGAAGCGAGCGGTCACTAGAAAGACGGCATGACACCACCTCCTCCTTAAGTCATGGTCCTCATTATTGAAGGTTGTGATCATAGTATGAAACACACAACTCTCTTGGCAATGTTAAATGAGCGGTTTGCCATTGCCTTCTCCATGTCGCACAGTAACTCGTAGTGTGAGGTTTCCTCACGATGTTTTTCTTTTCCGTGCAGCTGATATGATAATCTAGAGGTGCGTGCCTCACCGGGTTTGATAAGCTTATCACTATTCTACCGACCTGTCTATCCACGACTGCCGGTACGTAACAACATTAAAAACTAAAAATTAACGTCGCAAATACCTACTTTCCATTCGGAATAACAACGTAAGAAGTGCACCCAGCAATGCGATACCAGAAACGGTCTCGTGTTTGCATAAAGGGAGCCGGCGCTGCCCGTGCTAATCTATTATTTAGAAGCGAGCGGTCACGCAAACGGCGGTATAACACCAACTGGTCGAGTTTTTACAGGCATGTTTTTAAATTGCTGAATTTTTTACACGGAGTAATATTATTGGTGTTGGGTTAAAGCTCTGGTGGATATATTTTTTTTATTAAAAATACAAGCAAGGAGTAGGTACACTGTTTTTTTTATGGAGAGCGAGTCCTGTTTGTGAAAAAACTCTTTTATTATACATAGGTACTTAATAGATAACATAAATTATTTGAAACTTCCGAAGTTAAGTAGGTAGTGATATAGCCAAAAACGGTGTCTTCATAGGCTTGCACCATAAATCGTCTGACATAGACGTAGCTGCCCGAACGGCCCGTTGGTCTAGTAGTCAGAGACCCAGGCTACAAAACCAAGGGTCGCGGCTTTGAATCTCGCTAGGGGCAAATGTTTTTGATATAAATATCGACATTTGCACTCGAATGGATTTTTTATAAATTTTTTTAAGTATCTCTTTCCGTTCTCTAGCATCCATAGTCTCTCATCTCATCATCTCAAGCTTCGACTTCGAACCTGCATTTTTCGTCGTTCCGTCAAAGTGCACCGACATGACGCATCCTCGGCGTAGAGGGTGACGGCCACGATCCACACAAACGGCCTTTCCGTTGCAAACTAGTAATTTTCCAATTCCCATCGCTCCGTCGTCATCAATTAGGCATTATCGACTTTTTAAATGGCGCACGACGTGGTTTGTTGTGCCGTAAACGATGTTTTCCGTTAAAATTTCAGCGAAATTCTTCGTATAAGTGTTTATTATTTTACTATAAAAAAACAATTGTAAGATATTTTTATAGTCTCTGAAAACTAAACGTATTTATAATCATCGTAAACTAATAAAATAATAAAATAATAAAAATAAAATAAGTTTATTTAACAATCTCAGCCAGATTAATTTCTTACAATGATTACAGATTTAAGCACATATACATAAATGCTAAGGTTGTGTCGATTAACGCTTTCTGATTAACTAGTTACCGAGATTTCTACACTAGGCGTGGCCTGTACTGTAGACAATCTATTGACACACGTTAACATAATCACTTATACGCGACTTTTGCCAAACAACAATGTTATAAAAACTTTAAGGAACAAGAAATCAACTACGTAACTTTAACTAAATTAGTAAAATAAACAAATCTTTAATTAAATTAAATAAAATAAAATAAGGACGACTGTGTGTGTGTGTGTGTGTGTGTGTGTGTCTCTTTTGTGTGAACTATGAAATTATTCTACCTATTTTCCAATGAGACAGGAATCTAATGCGAAAGTCAGTATAAGACGTATTTTTTTAGCACAAGAGTTCAGTTAATACTTTAAGTACAAATGCTTAGGTAAAAATGCATCGGAAGCCGTTCTTATAGGATAGAACATATTACAACAACATAATTATGCGATGATATGACCCTGCACTAAGTATTTTAAGCATTTGTGTTCCAGATATCATTAAAAATTGCCGACTTTAAAAACGCTCGTAATAAAAGAAACTATCTTAACAAATGCAAACTATCGTAATAAGCATCTGTTAGCACAAAAACCACATCTGGAACCCAATAGCAATTATCCTGGTGAAATAGCCCGAAAAAAACGCGAATCAAAACAAAATAATAGTCGTTTAACAACAATTTCCCAAAGCAATAAACAGCTCATAAATTCAATTACTTAATGCAAAAATTGATTTACAACCCACTGTGCGGTAGTATGGGGGAATAAAATCGTATAAGGCCGACCGAAAAATCGGCATGCTGCCAAAAATCACGACTGTGCGCAAAAAATACGGCCATTCGTAATTTTAATGGTTAAAAATAATAAGCTTCAACCATTTATCACCGTGCGTTCGGGCGCTATGTTTGATTTTTCATATGTTTTGGCTTAAAACCTGTGCACTATTGCCAAAACTTGCGGAGTGATTTAGTGAAGACGTCGCAAGTTATTGAATTATAACGGCTCCTTATAACTGTATAAACAAAAATAAAGGAATGTGAATTATGTTCTAATGATTTATACGATGTGTGTCGGAGTGTGACTTATGCGACGCCTTCCACAGTTTCGAGAGATTGAGTTCTAATAATACATTGAGAAGTGGTTTTCAAGAATCACGTTCATTTTATTAACCCTTTGCGTCATCGGGAAACATTTATCATTTGTTTTTTGCTCGGTTAATATTTTATTTCCCGATTCTGTACATAACAACTAAGCGTTTGATACCCAAAAACTTTTTGATTATCAGCCCAGGCTGAAATCAATGAAAATTGTCAGCTCTATTAAGAATTTCTAAAGCGTAGACTTGTTGCTATGACATAAGACGCTTCATTAGCAAATTAGATCGTTGTTCTCTTTAGTTAATACATTAACTAGAATATTTCACTGAATGAAATTATTCATAAATTAAAGATAGATTATGACCCAAAATCTGTATATCTGTAATAGAGTTATGGGTCAGAAAAAACTGCTGAAAAACTCGACCATTACGATTAAAATCCGTATGTCTGCAAGCCCATATAAAGTTATAAAAATCCAGACTGAATCCAAATGAAGCGGCGCCGGCGTGCCGTTACCAATGTATACTCATTTTTCATCAGGGCTTAAATATTCCAGCCTTTATTCCACGAATTTAATTCAATAGCCTAGAATACGTAAATTGAGTACACGATCTATCAATTGAAACCACTGTGCTGTTCGGAGCAGTATTTTTTTCTAAATAAATCAATCACAAAGCATTGGGCCATTAGAGGCGCTCGGATACGGCACAAAAGCCGCACAGTGCGCCCGCCACAAAAAGTGCTGGACAAAATACGAAAGCAAAGTTTGTATGCGTGGATCGTTCGACAACGGGAGAATTGATCTCTCGAATCTGCTTTAAAATCAAAATCAAAAGAGAATTAATCTGATATCTTGAAAGTGTTGAATTTTAAAATAAAATGTCGCACAATTTACCTATTTTATACGGCCTTGTATAAACAATGGTGAACTATTTATAAAAAATAAAAACACAATCTTTGACGGGCCCGTTGGTCTAGTGGTCAGAGACCGTGACTACAAAACCGGGGGTCACGGGTTCGAATCTCGCTAGGGGGAAATATTGATGTGATGAACATCGGCATTTGTACTCAAGGCATGGAGGCCAGCATTCATGCCTCTAGCGAGATTCAAATCCATGGTTTTGTAACCAGGGTCTCTGACCACTAGACCAACGGCCCTGTCAATATTGAACATGTAATAATTCTTGATGAAAATATTGAACGAAAACTTATGGCGTGTCACTAACTATTTGTTTTCCAACTTTTATAGTAAAAGTTACAAAGCTTAGTTAGGTGGTGAGCAATTACTGTTAGAAAAAAACTATTTCGCCCGCTTCCAGAATCTGTTCACTGCAACCACAATTCCCTCGCGGCAAATCAATCAGTACGCGCGCGATGCATTACCGCGCTTGTGCGGGCTTGTTTATGCGCGGGAGTCGCTGTCTCCATCCCACCGTGCACTGTGCACTGATGTTTACTGTTACCACGAATAGTAGCCTACACTGTGCTACGCATTGCGTGCATGTAGGAAGATCTATTGTACATATAAACATACATGCATGTGAAAAGATAGTTGAAAGTTAGACAGTTGGTGTTCCATTCCGATAAGTTTATTCATCATCATCATCATCATCCTAGCGCCTCTCCCGGTTGCATCCTCGGCCATAGCCTTGGAGCCCAGGGTACGCTGCGACTATGATCCTGAATTGACATGCCTGGTTATTACAATGGAGCGACTGTCGTCTGACCTCCGTAACCACAAGGGAAACCAGACCAGTTGGATCATAGTCGGGACCAACGGCTTAACGTGCCTTCCGAAGCACGGAATCATCATTCTTATCGGACAATCAGGTGATTCAAGCCTGCAATGTCCTAACCAAACTGGGAAAACCAACACAAAGTGAAAGTGTTCCCCGCGGGATTCGAACCCACGACCTCCGAGTTCGTAGTTTTTGAGCGCAGCGCTCTAACCACAACACCACGGAGGCAGTTTCCGATAAGTTTATTCAATAGTGAAATGTCGTCCACTACCAGAATCCCTTCACTGAAACCACAATTCCCTCGCGGCAAATCAATCAGTACGCGCGCGATGCATTACCGCGCTTGTGCGGGCTTGTTTATGCGCGAGAGTCGCTGTCTCCATCCCACTGTGCACTGTGCACCGTGCAACATGTAACACATAATGCTTACATCAATGAAGATGTACATACAATGTAAAAACTATGCTAAACTATTTAATTGTTAAAGTAAAGTAAAGTATTAGCCATAATGTCCAACTGTAAGGCAAAGCCATTATTTGTAAAATGTTTTCGTTACATAGATGGGTTTCGGCATAATGAATTGTAAAAATGATATATTGATTAACACACCAATTGCCCAGCTCCAAACTATGCTCAAGGATTGCACTATGAAAGCTACGGACCGATAAACATACTACAATACTTTTATAAATATCCATAACTTGAGTACATAACTTAATGCCGATGTTCATTATTTGTTCGAACCTGCGTCACTCAGCTTTGTAGCCAGGGTCTCTGACCACAGACCAACGGGCCCGTCCAATATTAACAGTTTTAAAAAATAGAACGTCCATATATAGCAAGTCCATAGAATAGTCCATATTTCAGTTAACAATCTAATAAAACCCTATTACCGTCCAAACAGACCCGAATCGAAGTTCCAATAACGCTTCAATTGAAAAGATATTTTTTTTCATTTGTAAATATATGCAGTTGCATTTGATTACATTTTGAGTGAAAATATTTCGAATTGTTTTAATATTGGAAAGCGCTGAAGGCTTCCCGGATCGTGTGTTATTAAGTTTAATACGAGAGCTTTATAAAAACAACCCTCGGGTTATTATTCCAATGTTTGGTAGAGATGGGAAAAAATCCAGAGTGATTGGGTGATTTTTTTAACGTTAAAAATAATCAATTTTAGCGTTTTATCCATTCAAATATAGGGTTGAAAATCAATAGTTTTTTATAGGATAACAGCATATATAGAGTGATGTGTATCTGTAAATCTTGAGGAATTGAGGAGCTCGATGGCGCAGTGGTAAGCGCACTCGGCCTGCGGTTGCTAAAGTTAAGCAACGTTCGCAGATGCCAGTCATCGGATGGGTGACCGAAAAATTTCATCTCGAGCTCCTCCGTGCTTCGGAAGGCACGTTAAGCCGTTGGTCCTGCGCCTGATCTCTCTACGGTCGTGTCAGATTGCTGTCCCACCGAATTATGAGAGTGAAGGAATAGGGAGTGCACCTGTGCTTGCGCACTCACTTGTGCACCATAATATATCCTGCGTACCTGGCTGATCGTAAGATCGGCCGCCATGGCCGAACACGGCCGGAGGGTATTATCTGTAAATCTTTAGTTGAGAATAAAATCCTTGGGTGGTAAGCAATGTACTCGACATTGCTTAACGGGACGATCTTTACCCTTATGTGTTTACCATGAACATTTCTGGTACCTACATACAATCACTTGAATCCGTAGAGTTCTTATTTGTATCAGATTATTACACATGGCATAGTGCACAACACTATTTTCACTCTTTTTGTTCGGAATCCATGGTACGATTGTAATAAAATAACATTTAAATATTTTTTGATTTGGAAAAGTAAATATTTTTGGTAAAGCTTTTGTTGTAACTTTTTATGTTATTGTTAAAACAATCGTAACTATAATATTTTCACAACTACGCGATACTTAACTTTGTTGATTGGACCACCTCTGTAGGCCATTGCCTTATCGATTGAAGGTTTAAAATAAAAGTGATCTAGTGACTCTAGGTTACTCTTTTTTTTATAGTGATAGAAAATACGTTACTCATGTCCCGCCCTTAGATGAATTGGGCGGGAGGTTACCTACATCTAAGGCTTATCAAACTATAACACAGCTTTAGTTCATGCTTGACTGAACGTAATTATTTAGACTAGGTACTTCGTTCTTAGATTATAACTTAATTGCTTTGTCAAAACTTATGCATTTTTTTCTTGGGTTCATTGGTATTATTTCCATATTTCAACTTTATTTCATGAGTAAAGTTTTCGTCCATATTATTTTGGGTGTTTATTATGACGTCTACGATTATTTATGATTTATAATACTAACACCATTTTTAGTACCGACAGTAAATCCATGACAATTGCGTAACTGTGTTTGACATATTTTTATCTATTACTAGCTGCTTCGCCCGTGGTACTTACTTACATGTATTATACATACAAACCTTCCTTAAGAATCACTCTATCTATTAAAAATCCGCGTCAAAATCCGTTGAGTAGTTTTAAAGATCTAAGCATACATACGGACATACAGCGAAAGCGACTTTGTTTTATACTATGTATTGATTGTTGTTACTTTGATTTGATCAAATATAAAGTCAATACTAGTAATGCAATACTAATAAAGGCTTTATACCCGAGTGAAATATTTGACGAATCGCTTATTCAATAGAGGCCTGCCCTTAAACTAAGGCACGATATAAGAAATCTTCACATGTTCCTAGCTTGGCCGGCGCGTTATGGCACTGAGATAGTTTTGACGTTGAATTTCGTTGTTATAATGTAGTTGGAGCCCTAGGAGAGGCCTATGTGCAGCAGTGGACTGCGATAGGCTGATAATGATGATGATCAAAATACCCTATACGAGTATTTTAATGTAAAAGTATAACGCGCCAAATTTCGGTTGATATTTCCAGATATCGATTAAATTGGATTGTTCATATAAGTTTGAGAATGCTTTTGAGACCTTATAAGCGTCAGTGAGTACTCTTTTTAATTTCGTGCCATTGGGCTCTAAGTGCAACAATTGATGAACAGTATAAGAAAAAAGACGATTTTTGTGGCAAGTGAAACCATGTCTGTAATCTTGGTGACGACAATTTGATATGACTCCGAGACTCTAAGATTTTCTAACTTATATAAAAAACTCCAGTGCCTTTTACTCTCTCGTCAAGAGCCCGGGTTCGCAGCAATGGGGGCGCGAGTGTGCCCATCGTAAAAGTATAACGCGTCCAATTCTGGTTGCAGCTTGATTTCTAGATATCGATTGAATTGGATTGATCTGTTCGATTAGGGAATGGTTACAAGATAATTTCTCACTCTCTCTCTCATTCTCTTTGCTCTCCATCTCTTCACTCTCACTCTGTTCAATCTCACTCTTCTCAATCTCCCTCTTGTCACTCTCTTTTTCATGTTTGTTGAAAGATGACCCCAAGAATTTAAGAAATTTCTGAAGTGAATTTGGTCTAGTAATCTTATTTTTCTCCAGTGCCTCACTCTCTCGTCAAGAGCCCGGGTTAATCCTATCGATCAGAGAATGGTAACAAGATATCTTCTCACTCACTCTCACTCTCTTTGCTCTCACCCTCTTCACTCTCACTCTCTTCAATCTCACTCTTTTCACTCTTACCCTCTTCAATCTCCCTCCCTCCACTCTCTTTTTTATATTTGTCTTATGAATTGGGCAAATTGTGTCCCAGTTAATTAATGAAACAACTGCGTTACGTGGTTAGATGATCCCAAGAATTTAAGAAATTTCTGAAGTGAATTTGGTCTGGTCCTCTTATTTTTCTCCAGTGCCTTACGCTCTCGTCAAGAGCCCGGGTTCGCAGCTGCGTCCAGTTTATGTCCCATCAAAGCCGACGCTGCGATAATGGGGGGGCGCGAGTGTGCCCATCGTAAAAGTATAACGCGCCGAATTATGGTTGCAGCTTGATTTCCAGATATCAATTGTTTTGGATTGATCCTATCGATTAGAGAATGGTTACAAGATAATTTCTCACTCTCTCTCTCATTCTCTTTGCTCTCCATCTCTTCACTCTCACTCTTTTCAATCTCACTCTTCTCAATCTCACTCATCTCCATATCCCTCTTGTCACTATCTTTTTCATGTTTGACTTATGAATTGGGAAAAGTGTGCCCCAGTTAATTAATGAAACAAGTGCGCTGGCGTTTGCCTGTGAGACAACAAAATATTTTGTTGAAAGATGATCCCAAGAATTTAAGAAATATCTGAAGTGAATTTGATCTAGTAATCTTATTTTTCTCCAGTGCCTTACTCTCTCGTCAAGAGCCCGGGTTCGCAGCTGCGTCCAGTTTATGTCCCATCAAAGCCGACGCCGCGATAATGGGGGGCGCGAGTGTGCCCATCGTAAAAGTATAACGCTCCGAATTTCGGTTACAGCGCTCCGTTACGATTGATTTATGTATTGCGTTCCTTCAAGACTTGGATTGAATGGGAAATGGCCGTGTCGATTAGTGAAGGGGATTGGGACCTATATTTTTTTTGGATTGTTTATGGTATTTTAAGTTGATTGTGCTAGTTGCAATCTTAAAAGAGTTCTTGTAAATAAAAAGTTTTTTTTCTTTGTCGACATATTAAAAAAAAACTCTGCTGAACGTACACAAAGTTATTGTATTTGTTATTATTAAAATGCATTTAATGATCACGTTAGAATATAAATAAATATATCCAACACTTTTAAATACGAGTCTTAAAATATTAACTTAGCTTTAGGCACTTCGATATACGCAAATTAGATACCTTAACATAATATACTCGTACGTAAGTAAGTCTATAGGTGTGTGCGAGACTAAGGCAAGTGTCTCCAAAAATGTATGACAATAGTCCACAATTAAAACGAAGCTCAGTACTTTAACAAAGATTGTATTCTTCGAAATATTTATTATCTCTGACAAAGTTATCGCTGGATTACACACAAAATGTGACGAGTACATTTTATTACACGAATACATTATTTTAATCCTAACCTTTAAATATCACAAAGCGACGCATGTGTATCGTTAATTTGCGATCATATTATTCAGTGTGAAACTCCGGCCCAAGGCCAGAGTATTGAACTGTAGTTACAGCAGCTAATTAAGACTGCAAGTTGAATGCAGATGGAATTTTAAACTTTATTTACATGATGTAAAATAATTGAATTTCAGCTACGGTCAAAAAACAATAGTAGCAGAGGGTCTAGCGAAATGGCATGTGTTTGGAATAGCCCATATCCAGAAGTGGACTGCGATAGGCTGATAATTATGATGATGGTTTCACTTATCAATGAAGTGCATCATAACAAGTACGTTCCAAGTCTCATAGCAATAATTTTACAAGCCCAATAAGAACTTGTGTTCAAGACTGAAACATTTTACTAAAACGCCTAACATGTTTACTTTTCCTGTCTTTGATTTCGCTAGTGCAAAATTGATGAATTAAAGGAGATTGCTAAAAAAACCAGTTCCTGTCGATACTGGGTTTTTGTGTATGGATGTTGGGCCATCTGCATTATTGCATGTTTTCACTTGTGTTTTCTATGATTTTGCTAGTACAAAATGGATGAAATAAAATTAAACATGATAAGGTATAAATTAGTTATTTATCTTTCGGTTTGGTTTACTTCATGGGTTCGAAAACTTAATAGCCGAGTATGTCATGCGCCGCGCTAATTTCGAGGCAAACGGCCTTAGTCCAGTCAAGGCCATACAGCGCAGTTTAATGCACTTTGGCTGTGGGCCAATTTATATGATGTAGCGGCTTGCACTTTTGCATTTATATATTTTTGTATGAAAAGAAGATGATTATTTTTGTCGATTATTCATGTGGTCCTTGTGTATATTTATGTTGGGTTTATAACTCACCATCGTCATCGTCATTAGTATCATCTTAAATCCGCAAGGAAACCTCTATAATTTTTAATTATTATAAACTATTTAAAAAACCGGCCAAGAGCGTGTCGGACACGCCCATGAAAGGGTTCCGTAGCTAAAAGATGGCCCGACTGCTTAAGACACCATTTAGTAAGGGCAACTGCACGTCATAAGTTGGTCGAGTTGTATAAAAATAACTATGTATGATACAGAGTTCGCTATAGTTTTCGTTGAAAGTACTTACTTGGAGGTATACAGGACATTTTTTTCAGAATTATTGTAATAGTATTTCAAAAGTTAAGGGGGGGGGGACGCTCTAATTTTAACTTTGTATTAATATATCTCGAGACTGGGGTGTTTGATCCACATAGTTTCAAGGCAAGTTTTATTGTATTTAAAAATACCTTTTTAACGATACCCCACACGATGGGGTTAGTCGAATTTTGTTTTTCGGATTTACTTTTCGATGTATGGGAGGGGGGGTAAAAATAATTATTTTTCGATTATTTTAAAAACCGATTCTTGAATTATCACTATACATCTCTCCACCAATTTTCGTGGCAATCGGTTCAGAAACAGCGGAGAACGAGCCAGGACAGACAGACAGACAGACAGACAGACATGACGAAACTATAAGGGTTCCGTTTTTTGCCATTTGGCTACGGAACCCTAAAAACTATAAGGGTTCCGTTTTTTGCCATTTGGCTACGGAACCCTAAAAATGATATCTTTGAAACTAATAAATTGTTATGACGAAAAATGTATTCTTTCATGCCTACATGTTCTGATAAAAAAAAAACAAACAGCCATAAAAAGTTGGTAAACCTGTTAAATCATATGTGCTCGATAGCGCAGAGGTGGGCGCGCTCCGCCTGCGATTGCAAAGTTAAGCAACTTTCGCAGAGGCCAGTCATTGGATAGGTAACTGAAGGGTGTTATTCCGCGAAGATGATATTTTGTAAAAGATGGCCAAAGTCTGTACGTTGGGAGAGCACACTCATGTGTGTGAATGTGTCTCTGTGTGTTAGTTTTAACACACTGAAGTACCCATAACTCTTTTCTGTCGAAACTCGCTTCCTCCCCCAATTTGTGACACGACGACGTGATAATTTCGGCCAACAAGCCGAAGGTGAGAGTGGCGTATTTATAAACAAGTCTCTGTAGGTTTCTCAGCGCTTCCTGTTTCACTCTTGTTTTATTATCGCGTCATGCCCTGTTATAACCTACGGTGTTCTGTAGATTGCTAAATGGCATATTAACAGATACATTGCGAGGACAAAGGGTAATAATCTGTGGTGTGAAGAGAATCGTTGTATTAATGCTTTCTAATTTGGGAACGGTTAGTCTAAACGGGTATGACTTTGTCGTATGATTGCGGGAACATTTGTTTATTAAAATCATATACTACACACATGGGCGTAGCCAGCTTTGGGCTCAGGGTGGGGCAGCAGTCAACCTATCCCCCGGGGGAGGGTGGGGGCACTCCGATTTTTTGTACCTTGAGCCGTTAATCTCATATATTTTTCTTGTGCAATAACTTACGGATAGTATGATTGTTGATGTTGTTAGAGTTATTAAAAAACATTGTTTAAGCAGACACCTTGTAGGTCAGAGCCAGGGCCCAGGGTGGGGCAAGTGCCCCAGCTTGCCCCAGTTTGGCTACGCCCATGACTACACAATACACATTGTTCCATCTTAATCATCTTACCTCTTCTCCCGGTTGCATCCTCGGCCATTGCCGCGGAGCTCAGGGTACGCTTCGACTATGATCCAGAATTGACCGGCCTGGTTTTAACAAAGGAGCAATAGTTTAAAAGAAATATTTTCTGAATAATCCATGTTTGTATGTGGTAAATCTTTCAGAAAAGGATATGTATAGTCTATTTCCCTCCTTTTATAATGTCACCAAGGCTGTGTTTTCAATCAGAAAAGGCACTTTTGCATACCTGCAATCTCGTTTTAATGTCTATATGAATGACACATATATTATTATTTTTTACTGCTTAAACATACTATAAAACCTTTCCTGTGATTTTTATTACCACTTTAAAAGCATTCGAGTTGAAATATGTACAGGGACTGACCTTCTCAACACTTATTTTTGATGAGTCATGGCTTGTGCCTTCTGAGTACATTTTATTGTACCTACCTAAAGAGTTTTTTACCATTATGATTAAATAAATAAAAATAATAAATTCTTAAGACTAACACACCAATTGCCTAGACCCAAATTAAGTTTGAAAAGCTTGCTCTACGGAAGCTAGGAAACGGATAGACGTACTTAAATAATTTTATTGAATACACCCCTGTATCGCTGAAGCCCCTCGATTGCTGACGTTAAGCAACTTTTGAAAAGGCCAGTCATTGGATGGGTGACCGAAATTGTTAATCTCGAGCTCCTGCGTGCTTTGATAGGCAGGCACGTTAAGCCGTTGGTCCTCCGCCTGACTTGTACACAACAATGTATCCTGCGTACCTGGCTGATTACAAGATCGACCGCCATGGTCGAAACGACCAGAAGGGAATTATTAAATACAGCACCTGGCAAATGTAAGAACTATTTCAATATTAAAAGAAAAACAAAACCCAGGACTATTGAGTGTACATTGATGGTTTTGGTTATCTGGGCTATGGGTTGAGAATGTTTTTCTCCTGGCAGACGAACGCTTGAATTAACGCTTCATTATTAATTAACATTTAATTTCAATGTTCCACGGAAGCAGTCAAAGTAATTCTTTACAAATCCTTTAGAGACACAGTTCTACTGCATATGAGTAATGTTTGCATGTGGGTTCGTTCAAGGCCATGCGTTGCACTTCACGCGATAATGCATGCTAATTAGACGATAGTAAGGCCTTGGACCTTATGAGCCTTTTGTTCAGTGTTTGAGCTACTCGGTTCGAGGATGTGGCGAGGTGGAATACTAAATAACCTTATACATACAGCATTGTTGATGCCTCGACGGTCTAGTGGTTTAGGTAACGTGCCGTGGCCTCGAGGTCCCGGGTTCGATTCTTAGGTCAGGCATATTTAGTGCTGATATTTCTGAACACAGCCCGGGTTTGTGATTACCAACCCGCATTTGACAAACGTGGTGGGGTATAGATAAGGTAGGTAGGATCTTGCTTTCATTTCTTAAAGTAACTTACCGTTGAACGAAGCGGCCTTTTTCCTGCAACAAAAAGGAAAAATATCAGTGACCAGACTACAAAATTGCTACTACGAGGCATTATTCGTAGTAGGAACATTAGGATAATGATACAAACATGTGTTTTTTCGATCAGTAACGTAAACACAATAATGATAAAAAACTTAAAATTATATGGTTACTAACTTAACACAACTACTCAAGTGAACATACAAATAAATTAAAAACAAACAAAAACATGGATGACATGGTCATGGGAACAGTTTAGTAGAATAATACTTCAAATATTTTTAGTAAGATACCAAGCTATTTTAAATTCGTATAGTAAGTAGTTTGATAGGAAGTGTTTTGAGGAGCTCGATGGTGCAGTGGTTAGCGCACTCGGCCTGTGGTTGCTAAAGTTAAGCAACGTTCGCAGATGCCAGTCATCGGATGGGTGACCGAAAAATGTCTACTCCGTGCTTTGGAAGGCACGTTAAGCCGTTCGTCCTGCGCCTGATCTCGCTACGGTCGTGTCAGATTGCTGTCCCACCGAATTATGAGAGTGAGGGAATAGGGAGTGCACCTGTGCTTGCGCACTCACTTATGCACTATAATACGAGTATATCCTGCGTACCTGGCTGATCGTAAGGTCGACCGCCATGGCTGAATATGGCCGGAGAGTATTATTATTATTAGTTTGAAAAAAATATAAGGCCACGGATAGTGAAAAGGTCCGCAATAATTGTAATCTGCGACAGCTAACATTACGTATGTAAACAGAATAATAAAATTACCGAGTCTCTGATAGCATTAGGGATTAGCATACAAAATGTCCATTGAAACAAATTTCTATGTAAATACGCGGGCTAATTTACAGTTTTAGTATTCAGATTGTTTGCGAGTGTAGGCCTGGGCGGTTTGCTAAGATACAATCAGATACCAACGTGTTATTATTTTAATGTTATAGTTAAATAAAGTATGTTTACATTTTTGAGGGAGTCCAATGTTGAAGTGAGTCACTTGGTGGTTAGTGGTCACCGCTGGACATTAGCCTCTCTGAGATATGTTACACCAATAGACATCACGCTAGATAAAAATAAAGAATGAAAGAGAACGTTTATTGAGTGTTCGAAAAAAAAAACAAATGGCACCCAATATAAAAATGAAAATTCAAAATTAAACAAACACAATAAAGTTGATTTAACACTTAAACGGCCAGTGATCAGCATGTGCCACGTGACGTTGCACATCCCATAAAAAAAAACATTTATTTTAAGCAACTAAGGGCTTAGTTGCTTAAAATAAATGTTTTTTTTTATATTAGACAACATATTGAGATACAAAAAATAATAATAATAAAAAAAACAATACTTGCTGTTAGTCAGCACATGCACCATACAACAATAGCGCATGTACTGACAGTCAAACCTATTCGCAAGCACGCTCAATATGCTGCAGGAGCTGGCCCGAACCCTGCGCACCAGGGACGCACATCGTTTCCGCATGATGGTGTAGAATAGTCAACCTGTGCATCCGCGAACATCTCTGATGCGCTACAGAATCGGAGCAGTCCCATCAACACAAATACTATAGCGCTTACCACCAGGCCTCTGAAGAATAATGCAGAGGCCTGGTGGTAAGAAGCGACAACCGTTCGCAATATAGGCGGGTTGCTTACCGCAGTACGGTGAACGATAAAACCCAGGAGAACCATGCTGCCTTTTCCTGCCTTAAATGCCCCACGAAAATTTATGATTTGACAGGCCCGTTGGTCTAGTGGTTAGAGACCCTGCCTACAAAACCAAGGGTTCGAACCCCGCTTGAGGCAAATGTTTGTTTGATGAACATTCACATTTTTACTCGAGTCTTGAATGTTTATTAAAGTAATTTGAGTATGTCTATCCGTTCCCTAGCATTTACAAGCTTCGAGCTTAGTTTGGGTCTAGGCAGTTGATGTGTTAGTCCAAGGCATTAATTTATTATTACTTAGCACTTTTCTTGGCATATTTGGCACTCAAATTATTTAATACAGAACAACAACAAACACAACAATCCAACCTTATTCAACCAACCTACCAAAGAGTTGAAACGTTATTCTCCCCGAAACGTTATTAGAAAGAAACGCATCCCCGATATGGACCTAATTTCCGGCCATTAGTTTTGATCGCGGCGAGCTATTGTCCGCCGTCAACAGACGTCCCGACGGAAATGATGCCCCGAGATCTTGTAACTAACGCTTTGATGATTCGACAAAGGTTTTTGGGGACTCTCTGTAAGAAAACTCCAAGAAAATCTACAAGAAAGACTGTTATAGCGAGGAGTTTTGTCAATCGCATGATGCTTTTCATTACATAACATTTACGTTTATTGCTAAAGCAAGAAACAAGTGGAAGTATTGTATCGCGGGGATAAAAGTCATCTCTGTCTCACCATCGTCTTAAGCATGTTGCATTCAACTGCCCTGGTGTGTATTATAACCATAGGCATGATACAGAGGTTCCCGGCGACTGACCCCACAACAAACTGGACCCGCGGTGCCACTTGCCGGATTTATTAAATTCTTATATTTTCCTCCGGCGACTGGACCCACCCATATATTTATAATAAAATATCTATTGTTCAAGCCAAGACCAGTACTGTCAAACGAAAAAAGTGTTTGAAATAGTTTTACAAAGTATAAGTTTTCTTAGTTTTGTATTCAATATGTTGATTATTTGTTATTATAACCTGTGCTGTGCAGTGCAGATGTGGTAGCAACTACTTCTGGGGAACAATAAAACACAGAAAAACGCTGCGCACCGTCTCCACCGCATGTTTCGGTATTACTTTCGGCCGTTTGAACTATAAACTTAGGTAAAAACGCCTCGACAGTCTAGTGGTTTAAGTACCGGGCCGTGGTTCGATTCCTGGGTCGGGCAAAAATTGTGTTGATAAGCGCCAAATCGCATTAGGCAAGCGTGGTGATTAAGCCAAAACCAATCATTTAACGTTTATATGATTTCAAATGATGGAGGCCTTTGCTCTGCAGTGGGACAAAATTAGCTAATACTTGACTTTACTAGGTACTCAGGGAAAAGATACTGCCCATACATCAAAATGTACCTTATTCACTCCTTGCGACACGTACAAGAAGAAATGCGAAATTAAACTGAATTAATTCACGAAACACAGCTGCAAATCGCTTAAATACGAAACACCACCAGATATTTAGGTATCTTATCTACGGAACTTCTTAAGCGGTCGCATCTTCCAGCTTCTCCGTTTCTTTTAATTAAAACCGAAGCTCGGTAAAGGGTGTCTCACTCCGTAGTTCCGCCACTAACGTCTTAAAACGTTTTTCTAGAATGTTTTCCTTTTCATTAAGTTTTGTAACAGGTATAAATATGCAGCGGGGAATATTAAGCTCATTTTTATTTAAGAATTTTATTCGTTTCTCTTGATGGGGCGGGTTAAGTCGTTTCTGGGTCGAGAAATGCACGTTGGTTTTCGAGTTTAGCTTAGCGTTTGTGATAGCTGACTGTCAAGATAGTTTTTTGTACGAATTAACTAAACATTCCTTCTTTTTGGTGAATATGAAGGTGAATTTGTCAAGATATTTTTAGTTATGGAGGAGATCTTTGCTTTCCCACGAAATGCTAGTTGCAATGGTAATCATACTTTATGCTTTTCATTTACTATTTTATTACTGACAAACTATAGCTTGGTAACAAAGTTGGAATCGGAGTGGATTATTCTGCAATTTGATTTAATAAAAATTATTTTGCGCAGAGTTGGCAGAGGTGAAATGTTTCCAGACGCCAAGACCCGATTCCGGTTGTCAAACTAGCAATATTATCTATACTTATAATAAATCTGTAGAGAGGTCAATTCTGTACATTAAATATTTTTCCAAAATAACTATCAGGGGGTGTTTAGTGATCGATACTGATACCAAAAATGCAATCAGTAAAATTTTTGTCTGTCTGTCTGTCTGTCTGTCTGTCTGTCTGTCTGTCTGTCTGTATGTTCCTTATAGAAACAAAAACTACTGGACGGATTTTGACGAAACTTGGTACCACTATTCTTCATACTCCTGGGCATATTATAGGATACTTTTCATCACGCTACAATCAACAGGAGTAGCGTAGTGGAGGGAAATGTGGGCAAAACGGGAGAATTTACTCCATTTCTTAAGCTTCAGTCGCGTGTGCAGCCTTAATGGTTAAAGTCACATAGAAATCATGTATGACGGAAATATTCTACATAAAATTGCTTAAAAAATATCTCCCAACAACATATGTCTATCTTTTATGGTTGACTCACAATAACACGTGCAACTCAAGATCCAAATTGGTTTGAACGCGCTAAGCTCAGGAACTACTGGTTCGAATTGACAAAACATTTTGTGTTGGATAGTCCACTTACCACTTACCATTTGTCGAGGTAGGCTTTACGCTATTGCATATATTCCTTTAATTTATCATTGTAAATTGTGCTAGCGAACTATTTATTTCTAAAATGTGCCGATTCATGGCGCACCTCGCTAGAGGCGCGGCCGCGGATCTGAATCGCGGTGAACAGATGATTTCTCAAATGTATAAGGTCTCCAGATTATTGTTAATAATAATGATGAGCGTTTACCGTCACTTAATTTGACTATTATTTCTATCCTGTTTCTATTTGTACCTTTTTACTGCTTTTTATTAATATGTATCATGTGGCTGTACTTAATAAATAAATAAATAAGTAAATATCCTGAGTAATTAATCCCATAAAAGTGTGCAAGTCGTTGTTTTATTCAGCTACATTTAGTAAGACTGTGTGCGGAAATTGTAACCCACGCGGACGGAGTCGCTGGCGGCCGCTAGTTTAATATAAAAATAATCAAAAATATTATTATTTCTTCGTGTCATGTCTTCCCAAGCTCGAGTTCCAACCCCCCTAATGGAGCAATGTTAAAATATTTACTGATGAACTTATTCCATGTCTCGCGACATTACAGCCGTGGGACCGTTACTTACTTTACTTACTTACTTGACTTTCCTTCGCAAATCACATGGAATAAGCAACATCACGTGTACGGTGCAAATAAAGAAAACTCTCACATTTTATTTGCAGCCATTTGAGCTGCGATATTACTGAAGTTTTAATATTTGACTTTAAAGTACACATTTAAAGTTTATATTTTTTGCTAGTTGATACTTTGCGCTGTAAATTTTTGTATTAGAAAATATTAATTACACTAGTGAGTAGTTAAATAAAAAGATGCATTAATTGACTGTTAGGGCTGCTGGTTCGATTTCGGGACAGTTTATTAACCTTGAGCCCGTCACATAAAACAAAATGTTGTCAGTTTACTAAGTAATGTAAGATCTAACTAACTCAATATCTATAGTGGTCGTCTGGCACTTTCCTATAATGTTAAATTAGGGAGAGCATGGAGTTTTGAAGGTTGGAAGTTAACACACCAGTTGACCAGCCCCAATCTAAGCTTGTACTATGGATGCTAGGGAACGAATAGAAAAATTTATATACTTGAATAAACACATCCATGTCTCGAGTCCAAACCGGTGTTCATCACACAACTATTTGCCCCTAGCGGATTTGAACCCACTAGCCTAGGTTTTGTAGCCACGGTCTCTGTCCATTAGGCTAACAGGCCTGTCAAAAATATGACATTTGTAAGATTAGTAATTGATTAGTAATACCAACATTGTTATGAGCATCACCATCCTATAAAAAGAAAAGCATTTATCCCACCCATTCCTCCCACTAGTATCGGAATAGACAACTTAAAAAGTCCAAACTCTAAACTCGAGCCACATCCAATTTCCTTGCAAAAATGTTAACTTCTTCCCAATTCTTCCCTTCGATATCCCCGTGTTCGTACAGGAGCGATTTGTTCCGCGGCCCAGTGGAGCGGGTACGTTCCCGCCGGCAATCGAACCTGGCTACCGTAAAACAACTGCTTTCCCGTCTTCGAGGGACACTGGCGGTTTTAAACTGTTGAACGAAATAAGAGGTTTCAGACTGTGTTGGAATATAAAATTGGCTATATCTTAGCGGGACCAAAATTGAGATTCATGTTCGACACTACCGTTATTTAATTAATTAATCTTGTAAGCGTTTTGGATGTTGTTCATCTGTTAGCTTGTAAGAAATAATAAATGAAATGAATAATTTCTCGTATTCTTTGTTATGTACTTGGTAATAAAAATAAATGTAAGCTTAAACCTCTCAACCGATTTTGATCTAATTTCTGAAACATCAACGAGCCACCTGATCAGCGGTATCTAAAACTTGTTGATGTTTTGGAAAAAATACTCTGTCTTGTTTTTTAGTACACTATTCATAAGATTCTTCTCTCCGATCCAGATATCAATGCTTTAGTGCCACAGTATTGAAATACATGTATAAAATGGTGCATTTTTCAAACGCCAGTGTAACTTCAGCACGGCCCGAGGCGTGTTTTTACCGCCGTATTGCACTGCAAAGGGATTAACACTGCACTATAGTAACAAGCTATCGTTGACTTGCACAAGAATGCACTCGGATGACTGATAGAATTCTAATCGTTTTGTATTTCCTTGTGTTTTGACTTTAGAAGTTGTAACCGGTCGTGAAAAAAAAAGATTCAGCAATTTGGAGCATTTGGAGTAAACAATTGGCTATTTTACTTTATTAAACTCAGTAAAAGTTGTCATTAATCCAACATTATCTGAAATAATAATCTTTTTTAGCAATTGTACATAAAAATAGCATTTTACATGCCAAATATTATTTGCCTTTTTGTCAGATCACATATTTTTAAGTCACGATCCAGATTAATATTGACCTTATGAGGCTTTTGTCCGGGGGAGTAGGTACGTTTTCCAATTGTAACTTCAAGTACTATTGCTAATACTAAACTAACTAAGTCAATCTTAGCTACTAGGCCACTACAGCTCCACAAATTCTACCACGTCACAAACTTAACTTATATCATGATAGATTAACAGTCCCGCCGGCAGATTTTAATTAAAATAAATAGTTGAAATAACAAACAAACGTCTCAACTTCGAAAGATTTCAATCCAATCAGCTATGCATTCATTAATCAAACGAAACTCGAGTTCCAAAACTCGAACGTCCCAAAACTTGGATACAGACCAATTAATTCAATACGTGATTCGATACACCGAGTTTCCCAGCTGCGGGTAAATATGTACAAATATGTACACGTGTACGGACTTGAACTGAGAAGTTATCTTATTTAATACATTAAATTAGAGCTATGCATTGAAGTGTACACTCACGACTTTGGTAACTATGCTGCTAGAAATGATTTTGTGTTGCATTCATAGCACTTAAAATATTTAACCGAAATAATTTATTCAGCAACTTGCTTCACTGAATTAATTCTTTTGCATGTCTAAACTTTTTTTAATAAAAACAATAAACTGTACAATATTATCAGTTGTCAAAATTATTGGTATTTTCATTTGATCGTGTGAACTGTTTCTTTTAATTTACATTCTGCCAAATTGAGCTGCAGTTTGTCGGCAGTAACTCTCGTAGGCCTTAAAAATATATATTTTACTATGTTTTTTTTTTAGGAGGATGGGTTCAAAATATTTCAAAAAAGTCATACATCCCAAATCTGAGAAATATCCAACTTCCACTAGTATAATACACATTATTCATACAAAAAAAAATTATGTAGCACAAGGCAGAGATGTTCATACGGAAAAGCTATTTGAAGGTCGCTCCTATTTCTTCCAACTGTGTAGTAGTAAGGTTCAGCCATAAGGAACGTATAGCAACAAAACATTACAATTACTCAAGTATATTCGAGCAAATTACCCGCAACGCAGGATAATTTGGCATCGTCTGGCGTCTATTTCATTTCTTCTGACTTTCCCAAGAACATTTCCCAAAGGTAAGCGCAAAATGAAATATAGAAAATTATTGCCTTCTTTATTTCCCGGGAGAAAGAGAAAAGATTAGCTTAATCGGGCAGAATCCTTAAAAATACGTCATTAACAAAAAATATACGCGAGAAGCCACATTACCGGCGATAACGCATATCGTATAGCCCTGACACGGCACGAGACTGATGCGACACGACAACGAGACGACCACGACACGACTGAAGTAGTACACAAATATTTGCCCCTAACGGGATTCAAATCTGCTGACCTCGGGTCGGATTTCGGGTTGCAGTTTAAAACAATTGACCACCGAGTCGGTCCTTTAGACATTTAGTTTTATGAATCATGGTGACTATGGACATAATCCCCAATCTATGGGCTGCAACAGTCTGATGACGATGCAGATCATGTAGGACACATACCTGGCTTCCAAGTAATAAATAATATTAATAAATTCTTCTGACTAACACAATAATTTCCTAGCTCCAAGCTGAGCTCGAAGCTCGTGATATGGATGCTAGGGAATGGATAGACATACTTCTATAATTTTTTCTATATACAAATACACAAATATGTAACACCTAGACCAGGAAAAACAGACATGTTCATGCACACAAAAGTTTTTCCAGAGCGGGGATCAAACCCGCAACCTCTTGGTCTACTAGTCGTCGAATTGAAGTTGCTACGAGTATTTCAGGCAATATCCAACCAGCACCCATCACATTCACCAAAACTTCCATAAAACCAGCACGACTAACTCCCACATCCAACAAAACAAGTCGCCACATCCATACCTAATACTAAATAACAGTGACAAATCGCCTAGTATAAAGGAGCAGGAGTAACACCGCGTAACGCGATACGCCGAAGATGCTATCAGCGTATTTATTTATTATCTGTGCACACACATCGGCGGGCAGGCATTACGCACTTTGCGGGGAGAATCGCCCTTTTACGTCTATGGGCTTAGAAAAACGGCTGTGTTCATGTAAAACATATTGCGATACTTCCGGACGTGTTTATTGAATTGGCGATGAGGAAGTATGAACGAAGTTTGTTACGCAAATAACAAGTTATGAATTTATTAAAAGAAACAAACTTTGGATTTATGGGCATCGATGCACAAGCCAGAATTTTCCGAAATTGAAAACATAGCCATGCTGTATTTACCTATAACTATTTGTTGCTCTTAATTAAGTATTGCACTGTAGAAACAGTGTAAACAAATGTTGATATAATTTGATACAATAAATAAATAAAAAAAACTATGTAAGCTTTGAAAGTGTTACATAGTCACACACCTCTGCAAATATTATTAAAAAAAAAATAAGTATCAGCCTTTTAATGTCCCTCTGCAGGGCAAAGGCCTCCATTATATAAAATAATGTTTTTGTTCCAAAGATTTTGGCTTAATCAAAACGCACGAATGGTGCAAGAAATAAATAATTAAATAAACATAGTAAGTGTTTTAAGTATTTAGTAAGATAAAATCAAATCGATATATTATCTTGTTCGATATAATTATTAACTTACTAAGCTTTATATTTCCCACCGTACCCTCTTAACAGAGGCTCGTAAAAAACAAATTATCGTGTCTATTGAACACGAATTTCCAGCGCTTATTTAATTATGGTTTATTAAAAACGCCTTTTAAGAAGAGGCGTATTATCCAGGTTTTCGTATTGGGATATAAAAGGTAATTTAATTTTCGTCTAATACTCTGTACGATTTTTCAAGATATTTTTCTACACGAGTGATCTGTATTGAAGTAAAAATATTGTGGGATAATTTAGCTTTAATCTCACTTCGCCTTATAAGATACTAGCAGCCCGCCCCGGCTTCGCCCGTGGTACTTGTCCACTATTTAATGGATGATATTATACATAAAAACCTTCCTCATGAGTTACTCTATCTATTAAAAAAAACCGCATCAAAATCCGTTGCGTAGTTTTAAAGATTTAAGCGTTCATAGGGACATACAACACACATAGGGACAGAAAAAGCGACTTTGTTTTATACTATGTAGTGATTTTTACATTTCAAGTATTAAACTATGGGTTGTTTCTAAGAGATTATTGAACTTTGATTCATGCTTATAGTTTATTTTTTTAGTGGCGTGTGTCTACTTTTCAATTGAGGTAACTTTTATGTACACTTGTAAAAAAAAGATATTTCATTTTATGTAAGTTTGAATTAAATACGCTCCGAAACCCCAGGCCCAATTTGAATGTATTTTTATCTAAATATATTTAACTCACAGGTGAAGGTGACTGACATAGTGATCCGCAAAGAAAGGATTTTGAACAATTCTCGCCATGGGGATGAAATGAAATGCTCGCGGACGTAGTCGCGGGCGCCCGCTAGTTCAAATATAAATTTGAGAAAGGCAATTTTAATTTTACAGTGCGGTACATAAACTCCTTTTGAACTTGCTACCTTTCGTGTTTCAACAAGACTACGAAGCCGTCTGAATTACGAGTTATTTCTCTACTCACCTGTCAATATCTATGCGAACTAACTCGTAGAAATCACCTGTAGCTGTAACATCTGTTTATAAACTGTAAAAGTTCTTCGGAACTATTAAAGTTACTGGTTTCCTAACCACTTAATTATAATTCTACGAAAGCAGAAAACAATAACTATGTAAAATTATAGTGTTTCCGAGGATAATCTGTCATTTGGGTTCAATTCGATACAAAAGTTCGATTATTAAAAGATGATTATGGCACGGTAGGAAGTGATAAATACAATAATTTTACGATCGAATATGATAAAGTACCTATAACTACATACGTTTATGGTGTTTCGTACAAATTAAAGAAAAAAGAAACACGTGAAATCTATACTAATATATGTATAACCTGAAGAGTTTGTTTGTTTGTTTGAACGCGTTAATCTCAAGAACAACTGGACCGATTTAAAAAAATATTTTTGTGTTGGATAGTCCATTGGACGAGGTGGGTTATAAGCTATTGGAAATCGAAATCCACGCGGACGGAGTCGCGGGCGGCCGCTAGTAAAGTTATAAATGTTTTTTAAACTGACTTCATACAGAATGAATTTTCTCAGTTCAACCGTATGAATGCAATTTTTTTTAAATAAATGCAATAAAGAAGCTGTCGTATTTATTAGCTGTTGATGTTTTTGTTTATATTTCCCTAACGAAAAAATTTTTTTATTATAAACAACTTTTTAATATAGAAACTAACATTAAAAACCTTACGCAAAGAACTATCGACTGTTCAGAAACCGAATACCTACTTGAAGCAAAAATAAGAAGTCATAAATGCTATCCTATCATTAAAATTTATATCTACTAATGAATACCCCTCCATCCATACTTCTACGGAATTATCGCGATATCAGAACCATCACTGTTTGTCAGTCAATCTGCCCACAAAGCATGACACACACAATAAACAAGTAATAAAATTACAGGGAATAAACTTATCTATACACAAATGAGCACTAACCGACCTGTGAGATCTGATAAGACTAGGGATGTGCAGGGTAGCGGGTTATGGACCGGTCAATCGCCTTACAAGGCGGGTGCCGGTCTCTCCCTGCTCGGGTACGAAGGAAACCGCAGGAGTTTAGTGGGTAGTGGGACATAAAGTTCTGAGCCCCACACACGGCTGCAGGTTTAGCTGACCTGTAGCTATGGCGCGTAAAAGCGTTTTCCTGCGAAAAAAAAAAAAAAAAAAAAAAAAAAAAAAAAAAAAGGGTAGCGGGGTATGCACGTAAGAGGTCCGAATTACCCGTTTTTATACACGTGATTAAAAAAATATATCAATAATTTTTAATTTGAAATTAACGTTTACAAGATTTTTGTTGGGGAGGTGGCGTCTTTTTTTTCTCGTGTCCATCAGCCAAACATGACAATTTATATTCTAAAGGACATTACGAACGATAATAGCAAGGCAGTTTAGCTGTAAACCTAGTCCGAATACTGCGACGTAGTAGTAATACCTCAATGGTCCGAACTAAGTGAGCCAGGCTTGAACATTTTACGCTTCATACTTTTTAATATAACGTGTATGAGAGAAAGAAGCATAAGTGAAAAATGTGAGTAAAACAAATTCTTATATTATCAGACAATTTCTATGCTTCAAATAATAAAATTACCACTTCGGGTACCCACCAACCACATCACTGGCTTTCATGAGAATGAAATCGTTCAGGTGTATGAAATAAGAATTGCATATTAAATCCAACAGAATTAATTAGCCTGCTTGTTGGCAAATAATTGCAAGTAATTGCACTTTTTGAAAGTGCGTATTAGCAGTTAGTGGGTTGTGAAGATGTTTTGCTAATAATATCTGATTTCTTTGTTGCGTCTGGTTATCTGTCGATGCACTAAGCTGCATTTGAGAAGGAAGATAATATTATTTACTCTGCAGTACAATTTACTCAATTATTTTTTAGTGAAATAATTGAGTACATTTTTACTTAACATAAATTCTACTGCCTACATCGACGCGCCGCGTGCAAAATTTCCCCGTGGGAGAGAAGACCTTGAGTAAAGAAAATTAAACGGTAGTAAGAGACATATTTAGAATCATCAGCCTATATCAGTACCCTTTCAGAGCAGAAGTGAACACTTTTGAAAATAATGGTGTGATAAACGAGTTCAAACGATCTCATCTTACCCGAAATTGTCAAAACATCTAACCTTGGTTAACTTTTCTATGGCAAATACTAAATTGTCCGTTTTTTTTTAATGTAATTTGGTGGCAAACGAACGAAGTTCACCTGATGGTAAGACGGACATCGACAACCGCACAAAAGTCGCAGATGCGTTGCCTTTTTTTTTTTTTTTTTTTTTTTTTTTTTTTTTTTTTTTTTTTTTGCGATGGGGAATGCATTGACGCACCATGACACCGCAGGCCAGCGTAGCCTGCGGCCGTGTGTGGGACTCGGGCGCATGAGAAAAACTGCGCCCACTACCCACTAAACCCCATCGGTTTCCCCTTTCGCTCGCATAAGGACGGATCGCTGCCAGCCGCCAATGGGCGGCTTATGTTCGACCCGTCCTTCGAGCGCCCCGACCTGATGCGGTAGGCCGGGGCTGGCGCCTAGGGAGGACCACCCGAGAAACTAGATGGTCCCCAGACATGGCTCAGGTGACCTTGTGCAGTGCGCGGGTTGGGGAGCTACCCCCCCGCGCAGGTCACCCTACACAGGCCTAGAGGGGACGCACGTGAGCGCGCCTCCTCCGGCCCGGCCGTCTACGCCGGAGCGGAGCGGAAGAAGGATCCTCCTCCCGCTCGCGCTCCTTTGCCTCCTTCTGCGAGATGACTTGTTCGCAGAAGGAGGCGGCCGCCTCCCACGCTCGTCGACTGGCGACCATGGCTTGCACCAAGGTCGGCAGCGAGAGGTGCCCACCGCCTAGCGCCGCGATTAGTTCGCGGCGCTCGTGTCGCCAGGCCGGGCACTCCTCGAGGGTGTGCTCAGCCGTGTCGTCGGGAGCGCCGCAGTGATGGCACAGCGGCAACTCCTCCCGACGGGCGACACGGTACAGGTAGTGACCGAAGCACCCATGTCCGGTCAGTACCTGCACCAGGCGGTAGGTGAGGCAGCCGTGCCGGCGCTCCACCCACTCCCTCAACACCGGACGAATCGCGTCGATCGTCCGGTGGCCGGCACTCGGGGCTCGGAGAGCCTCCGCCCAAGCGGCTAGGGCCTCCTCCCTAGCCTGGGCACGACCCAGCGCCACCTCCTCCAAGCTGGGCCGCTCCCCTCGCAGTCGTGCCGCGACCCGAATTCGATGCACGTGGGACAGAACCACGGCATCGAATTCCCACGGGGTGGTGCCTGCCAGAACGCAGGCGGCCCCGTGACTGACCGTGCGATACGCTCGCACGGCCCGGGTCGCGATGACCCTCTGCGGTTGGCGCAAGAGGGCCTTGAGCGAGGGGGAGAGGCTCTCCGCCCACACAGGGGCTCCGTAGAGTGCCATCGACCTGACCACCATATGGTACAGGCGACGGCACTTCCACCCTGGTCCCCCCACATTTGGGAGGACCCGTCCGAGGGCTGCCGCGGCGGCGCACAGCCTTGGAGCGAGGAGCTTGAAGTGCTCCTCGAAACTCCAGCGGGGGTCGAGTGTCAGGCCGAGGTACTTGAAATGCGCCTCGACCGGAACATCGACCCCCTCCACTCGGACGTGGAGCCCCTGAGGGATCCTGCGACGTGGGGCGCGGAAGGGCATGGCCTTGGTTTTTTCCAAGGCCACGCGCAACCCCAGCCTGCGGATACGCCGGACAACGGATGTTGTGTCGTCCGACGCGAGTTGGACCGCACCGTCCCAAGTCCTCGCTCTCACCGCGACAAGGGTGTCGTCCGCAAAGCAGACGACATCCGTGCACGGCGAGAGGGATCCGCGCAGGACCCAGTCGTACCCCAGGTTCCAGAGGAGAGGACCGAGAACGGAACCCTGGGGTACGCCCGCCGCCATGGGCCACCGCTGGACGCGGCCCTCCGCATCCTCGTACAGGACTACCCGATTTCTCAGGTAGTCGCTGACGATGGCGCGGAGGTAGAGGGGCACCCGGTGATAATCGAGCGCCGCCTCTATGCACTCGTAGGGGAGGCTGTTGAATGCGTTCGCGATGTCAAGAGACACCGCGACAACAACCTCCCGCCGTGCTGTGGCCGCCTCGGTCCATTCTTTCAGGCGGCCAACCGCGTCCATGGTGGACCTTCCGGCCCGGAAGCCGTACTGGCACTCTGCCAAGTTCGGCCCCGGGCCCCCCAAGTAAGATGCGTTGCCTGCCTTTACGATTCCATACCTCCCCAACTGAGCTCTAGCCTACTCTCCAGTGAAAATATAGCACAGTTAAGAAGTTAGATGAAGCAAACCAGTAAGTGTTTTGTATACCTAGTGCTTACGACCTACCTATGCAGCCACCACAGGCCATAGACATCTGTAATAACACTTGCAGATCGACTCATAAATTCTCAATCACGTTGTTTATAAACGATGTTTATCCATGACGCAGAACGGCCATTAAACAGTAAATACGCGGCCATTGCCAGCTGTACGATTTGATGAACAGACGCACTCTTGGACAAGGTTGTTCCTGATCATCCAAGGTTGCGGAACATCTTATTATTAAATGTGTATTAGAGTTATTGTGTTACAGATCATTTACATGAATAATAATTTTATTGTTAGTATTTAAACCTGCGTCCACCGTCCAGTGTAACAAAAAATATCGGGTCCGTTGATGGCCGTTTATGGCCATGGCGGTCGATCTTACGATGAGCCAGGTACGCAAGATATATTCGACATTGAAATCAACGGCTTGACGTGCCTTCCGAAGCACGGAGGGGCTCGTGATTATTTCTTTCGGTCACTCATCTTATGACTGGTCTTTGGGAAAGTTGCTTAACTTTGCCAAGCGCGCTAACCACTGAGTCAATTTCACTCGATTCGTAAACAAATATCACTGAAATAATATTATAATTGAGGCTAAAAACCATAATGTAATTTTAACGAGAATTAAATGCAGTCTAAACGAAAGACTAAATAGCTAAAGGACATTTTTCATTATCACATTATACATTCTTAATAGGGAACATAATAACCCTTCTCACAAAGGATGCAAAGTAAAGTAGCGTAAAACTAAAATGTACTTATTACGAATTTATTTCCGAGAAGTTGGAAGCCGTTTTTAATGTAACGTCGGGCTTACATCTCGCTTGATAATGTTTGTTTTGCTATTTATTAAATTTATCCCGATCCCCTTTTAAGTTACTATTTAATATTCTTTTATAAATATAAATAAAAAAAATATATAAATAAAATAAAACTTTATTCAATAAACATTTTGCACAGGAAAAATCATTAAAATCTATATAATTATCTTAGTTGCTAAATTAACAAAATGTGCCTGAACTAGGATTCCCTGTATTTCAGGCGGTAAAAAGGACTTAAGTTAACTTATTTTAATCTAAACACTTACAAAGTACCTTAAGCAAACACACAATTAAAATATTCAATGTCACAATAACAAAAACAAATAAATCAACCAATTAAATTAAATAAATTACTGTGCAACATATAACAATTCCTCTGTATCTTTGTACGATAAATTTTGGAGAAAGAGCCTAAGATTTCTTTTAGCACTATTGTATGAAAGCGGATAAATGTTACATTTGGCATTTAATCTATTATATAGCAGCGGACCTAAGAATATAAAGAAATGGGAAGTGAAGGCATGTTTGGTTGTGACCTTTATGCATCCTAAGAAAGATGAATCGTACTTTTTAACTTGTTTTTAAACTCCCCACCTGATCTCTTGTTTTCATCACTTGTCATCATCATCACCATCATCATCAGTCTTTTAAAATTATTTGCAGGCTAAACGTAGGCCTCCCCTTAATATCCTCCCTTGACTCCGCTAGTAACTAAAATAAGACTTCACTGCGCTTCACTGAATGAGTAGATTTAGTATTACATAGAATGTACCCCGATTTCATATTATGTTTTGTTTGTAAGAAAAATATTTTAACGGTGTTATTTTTATGCGCGTTTAATTTGTTTGTAGTTTTTTGTTCTTGTCTTTCAGTTTAGTAATCTTAATTACATCAGCAAGCAAGCAAGTAAGCTGTTAGAAACGTAAATGTGGGGAGTTTAAAAGGCTAATGGTATAATTATCACTGAATTTAAGGAATTCTGTGTTTCTTGCTTTACAAAAACGCATTGCACACTCTTTTCTCTCACTTAGGATTATCTGCCTGGTTTGGTCTGTTCTTACGGTCTGAAGACAAATTAATGTACACGATTATGTAAACCAACCTTAAAGCTCCTGTTTTCATAAAAACGACCTTACTGAGAAATTTTATTAATTTCTACATCTGCAACCTTATCTAGTTAGCCAACAAACAGCTAAACAATCCTAAATTGCTCCAGCATTAAAACAATTTATTCTAAGAAATGAGTAGAAAATACTTTAATATCTATTTCATAATCGCGGCGCATCTCTTCCTTATGGCATGCCATAGTTCAGGCGGGCAAAGATAATTTTGCGTTCGTGCTTTGCAATTTTGGACCTTGTTTATATTTAGGTAACGTTTGTGTGTGTTCCCGCGATATTGCAAGTGTTTAAAGGATACGTAAGAACGTGACGCGAGACCGAGTTTACGCGGGAAACATATTTTATTAAAATTTTCCATCTCGCTCGCGTTCGGGTGGGGGCAAAGAGTAGAAGATCCAATTGTTGTTCAGATGCGACACTTGTATCGAGTGCAAGTTACATGGCCAGTTCGTATTCAGTTGCCTCATTGGAAAACAGATCAAACAAAAAAGGTGTGTTTTTGAAAAAAAACTTATTCGCCACCAGTTGCTTATTTTGCTTATAAAAAAAAATATTCGTAGCTTGTCGCTGATAAAGAATAAAAAATCCTTTTTCTCAACCAGTTACGAAGTTTAATTGCCATGGCGGCCGAGAGGGCTAATCTTGGTCTCTCAAAAACTATTACAATATATGATTAACAGTAGGAAATCTATAACATAGTGAAGAGTACATAATTTGGGTTGGTTAACAAATATAAAAATGACTATCCGTAAGTGAATCTCTAAAGCCTAATTTTTTGTGTTACAGTTTATACAGAGAGGATAACGAACAATAGGAGAATTATGTGTAGGTACTTTAAAACAAAAGAAACTAAAACGTCCCTGCTGCACAAAGCCATTTCATAATCTTTTTAAACAGCAGTTGTTGAAGAGTTAATTAGTATGCGCCGTTGTAATTCAACATCTTCAAATAACCGGGTTGTAGGCATCACACCACGTACTTTGCCGAGCCTGAGTCATACCGCATCTTTGATAATTGACATTATACTCATTTGTAAAAAAGTAGAACGAGTAATGCCGCTTCACTTCCGTGAGGTCGGCGGTTCAAATCCGGTCAGGCACGCATCTCTGGATTACCAAAAATCTATGTGCGTAATTTCATACCAGCTGTACGGTGAAGGAAAACATCGTGAAAAAACTTACACACACACTTATGAAGTGGAGAAGGCAATGGCAAACCACTCCATTAAATTTGCCAAGCGAGTTGTTGTGTGTTTCAATTCAAACAATGATCACGACCCTCAGTAATGAGGAATACGAATCAAGACGGAAGTTATAGGAATTCAATCGAACAAGAAGATCGCAGCAATCAACGCTGCCCATAGTCATCAACAACTGCACAAGGGTCGCAGATGCGTTGCCTGCCTTTAAAAACCGCATACCCTCCCCAACTGAGCTCTGGCGACCTTGCTCACCAGCAGAAACAGCGGAACAGTTACGGTTTAGGATGTGAGGTTTGGAACATAGTTACAACGATTGACAAGTACACGTTAGTGAGTGATTATAACAAAAAAAAAATGTGCTTTAAAAATGGCCATTTATACCGTAAACTGACATTAACACATTGTTCGTGACAAAAAACAGAATTTTTATTACATAGAATGTTTCAATAGGATAATATATGTATTATAATTATAGTTGCTCCCGCACGAAGGGAAGGGGGGGTGGGGAATAAAGAGAGTAAGTTTTTCTCTTCTGTGCAATATTCTTTGCTGTGTTGACAACGGCAGGAGTTAATGAGTGCTCTTTGTTTCTTAATGCAGCTGCATAGAATGCACACGCGTTATTAGATACAATCGGAATACAGATATTACCATCCGTAGTGTTATTAGATTTGCTGTTTAATACATTTTGTACTTTTATTTCTATTAAGACAATCTTATTATTGGATGCTTTTACATATTTGTGCTATATGACATCTGAATCGAGGTATTGAGGTCTTGAGTTTGATTTTCAGGGCGGGCAAAGTTTCGGTGTTTTCGAACACAGCCCGGGTTTGTGATCGCCATCCCACATTTGGCAAGCATGGTGATTAAGCCAAAACCCATCTTTGTCACGAAAACATGATTTCAAATAACGGGCTAACGACGACGCTATTATAAAGCATACTGTCAAAACCTGTACACGGGAAATCTGTGGGTCAAACACACCAAAAAATCGCTGGAAACCCTGCAAATTCAGTACAATAATGTCTTCAGGATGATGTTGGGGCTGCCTCGTTTTTGCAGTGCGTCAGGGATGTTTGCCGAGTATCAAACTGACGGTTTTGATGCCGTAATACGCAAAAAAACGAGTTCCCTGATCACTAGAGTGAGAAACAGTCCGAATAGCATCCTGAAGACATTGGCGGACCGATTCACATCGCCGCTCTGGAAGTGCTTTGTGTGGAAAGTGGTGAACGAACACGGGAACATACCCTCTCGCGTGATCATCGCCGTTAGCACATTGCATGTAATTTTTATTTTTATGTTTATTTTTAATTTAAATGCCTATCTTGTACTTGTTACTAACAATAGATATAAGGTACTTTATACTTTACTAAAACAATATGGATCTATGGTCAGTAATAAAGAATATTTAATTTTAATTTCATTTTAAATTTTATTATGCTTTACAACTAAATAGTGATGGACATACATTTTTGAACAGAAACGGTGTTCGAACCCAGGTCTATAAACAATTTTGTAGTGACAGCCAAAATTATCATAAGAAACAGTCGTCATCAATTTAGATTAAAGATAAGTAGGTAGGATTCTAATTTCGTGTTCACGATTTCACGCAAATAGGACTAAATACCATCACTCGAATACTCCAAATAAATAAAGCCTAATTCAATTATGTCAATCAAATTCCTTTGAATAATAATTACGCAGAATTGATGTATTCATAGATAATTTACTCTTTTCAAATGTTTCAAAATGAAATAATTTCCAGTTATTTTACCAACCATTCATCTAAATTAACGATATTTATAATTCGCTTGTACAATTTTCAATACAATTTGATAATTTGTTTTGACAAATATAATTTTGGATAATTATATTTCTGAGAAACTCCTTGAGACTTGGAACTTTGGTCTAATTAATTTGTTTTTAAATGATCAGTTAATGATTCAATCAGTCTCTAATTTTCTAGCCATCTTCATTTACATAGTTTGCTCCTTTCTCTATTTTACAAAGGAACGTAATAATTAATTCGGCTATTTAAGGCTAAATACATCTTCACCCGATGGTCATTAAAAAGAAAATAATGTAATAAGTAGGTAAACAAGTAAAAATATATATCATGTCTTTAACCATGTCATTGCCACAATTCAGTAAAAACTTCAATCACAATTCATTACAATTTACATGTACATGAGGCTTTTAAGATGATTGTGTGATAGGATATTCAACAATACCTAAGAATGAAATTGAGAACTATTTCCACAACTTCACCCACTTTGTGTGGGATTCGAATATGAAAATTAGTAGTCCCCAAAATTGCATTGCGGGGTCCACTTTGACCATGATCCAGGATTTGGCGAGTCCGGTTATTACAGTAAAGCGACTGCCATCAGACCTTCGTAACCCTCAGAGGAGAACCAGACAGATTGGATCATGATCTGAATGTGCAGGTTCCCTCACGGTGTTTTCCCTCACCGTCGAGCTAATGGCACAAATCCACTTTATTAAACAAGCGCCGCAAAAATTGCTATCTAACGGTCACTGAGGTAGTCAAAATAAACGCAAGGTACCGACAAAGTACCCATATTAGACTTAAAACATCTTAAACAATTGATTTATGAACGGTTATTTTATTCAAAATGACATGCAATTTAACTTAATTGGTCGTAAAAGATGGTAACAACTCTCAAAGTCGAGAGGTGTTGCAGAAAATACCTCCGGCTTTTCAAGCGTTACGTTAAATTATAAATACGCCCGAATTATGTTGAAATTTAATTTAAATTATATTAACCTGGCTTTTCGTACATTGCGAGGACGTCGTAAAAAGTTTAATTGCACGTTAAAATCGCACGCGGACTGACTATCGAGTTGATATTTGCATTTAGTTAGAAACGCGATGCATTTGCGCAGAATAATCCGTATGTAACATGCTGGTATTCCGAAATATATGTAAGAATACTTTAGTGGAAAAATACCAATCGCACCAAGAATGAGTAGTTAATTTTTATCGTAAGGGCGTGCAGTCTGCACTCTAGCGTCGCCATTGGATTTACTTTAATTGTAATACATTAAAGAAATTTAGGTCAAATAACTCTCTGCAGTGCAATAAAGAACAACAATCAATTTGTACTAACCCATGGATCATGTTGTCCGAAATAAAGAATTTGAATTGAATTGAATTTTATTATGATTTTATTAAATCTACTTTAAATACTTTTCTCACATCAAGATAGCCATCATTACAATTAAAGAAAAACCAATGGCAGTACTCTCTGAAAGTTAAATTGTGTCTGTACGCTCTTAAACAATCCGAAATATGTATTTGCCACTGTTGTCTACTTTTTAAATGCCTTCGGACAATGATATTCGATTTTATTGAAGCAGTACTCGAAAATTAAATATTACAAACTAAATTCTATACAAACGCGTTTCCGTACTAGAATAGTTTGCGAATACGAGTAGGTACCTACCTAGTTCAAAAAATATCAATTTTATTCACAATTTATTAAACCTGAATATCTAACCTTATGCTCTGCAAAATAAAATTCAACTTGCAATAACACTAACCTATCACAAAAACCATTCTATGTGAAATGGACTGTTATTGGCTATTAAAAAGCACCACAAAAGCTATAATTTATATCAAATCCCTTAGGCAATTGTTCAACTATTATCAGGTTGCCTTTTTGCCGCGCCATATTTTAAAATTAAATTAGTGACTAATTGTGAAATGTGTATTGCACCAAAATTGCTGAATACCCAGCCAGATTGTGTATTAATTAAGTTTAATTTAAATTTCAGTTTAAAATTAATTGGAGCCGGACCACGCGATATTTTTGCTTTATAAAAAGCAATATCCGATACTCTGGTGGGTTGGAAGGGAACATTTTCCGTTTTAATCCAACTTTTACGGGTTGTTTTCATATATTAAAACCGGGCTTGAAATGTCCTGTTGAAATAATAACTCAGGCTGTATTCGGTTATTCTCTGGAGGTATGAATATGATTGCGTTATATGTATATGAGTTTTTAAACATCAATTGGTAGGTGATTTTTTATTTTTATTAGTTAGTTTTAAAGCAATTATCTTTGGTACTTAATTATTTATATAAAAACTTATATACATTGTACATCTTAAGAGTTTGTTGGTTTGGACGCGCTACTCTGAAAATATTGTATCGAATTTAAAAAAATTGTGTGTGCTAAACCGAAATCCACCCCGACAATTGCGGGATTAATATAATTTGCCATAACACATTTTTTTATCTAGCAGAAAAAGTAATATAATTATTGTTTTAATTTTACACATGATTGTTATATATATAATATCACAATGATTTATGTCGAATGTAAGTTAAAACCTACATATAAGACAAAATGTTTTAATCATATTACGGAGAATTTCACATTTCAAGAAACTGATAGAATTCGGTGATAACTCTAGTGTCGCAGATATACCCGCTAGCTCATTTGCCGCCTATGCCATGAAAAAAAACCGGCCAAGAGCGTGTCGGACACGCCCATGAAAGGGTTCCGTAGCTAAAAGATGGCCCGACCGCTTAAGACACCATTTAGTAAGGGCAACTGCACGTCATAAGTTGGTCGAGTTGTATAAAAATAACTATGTATGATACAGAGTTCGCTATAGTTTTCGTTGAAAGTACTTACTTGGAGGTATACAGGACATTTTTTTCAGAATTATTTTAATAGTATTTCAAAAGTTAAGGGGGGGGGGACGCTTTTATTTTAACTTTGTATTAATATATCTCGAGACTGGTGTGTTTGATCCACATGGTTTCAAGGCAAGTTTTATTGTATTTAAAAATACCTTTTTAACGATACCCCACACGATGGGTTTAAGTTGAATTTTTTTTTCCAATTTACTTTTCGATGTATGGGAGGGGGGGTAAAAATAATTATTTTTCGATTATTTTAAAAACCAATTCTTGAATTATCACTATGCATCTCTCCACCAATTTTCGTGGCAATCGGTTCAGAAACGGCGGAGAACGAGCCAGGACAGACAGACAGACAGACAGACAGACAGACAGACAGACATGACGAAACTATAAGGGTTCCGTTTTTTGCCATTTGGCTACGGAACCCTAAAAAACGATTATTCGCCAATCTTCAAAAATCAAAAAACTAAAACAATCCCAAATTACTTCCAGATTCGAATATTCCATTACTCGCACTCGGCATCGTTGTCACACAAGGTTTCAATTGATTTTCGGTTTTAAAATGGCAATTTTAAAGTTGAAAATTGCCTGTACGGTGGTATACAAATGTACAATAGTATCGGAGGCTCGCAAATCGTCCGTCATGGAAGCTAAACACGCAGCGGGCCGTGCAGATTTTTGTAAATCTACAATTTGGATAGTGCTTCGTTTATAATGGAGGTTTTGTCAATTACTAAATTAATAAAATAAACCATAAAATATATTTTTCAACCATTTAACATGCTAAGTATAATTTTATCTTTATCTTTAACTAGCAGCCGCCCTAACTCCGTCTGCATAGAGTTCGGTTTCCACACATATTGTGTAATACTATAGCTTAAAACATTCCCCAACCAATGGACTATCCAACGCTTATTGCGGATTTTTTTTTCATTTTGAACCAATAAATTCTGAGATTAGCGTGTGCGAATAAACTCTTCAGCTTTATAATATTCTTAAAGATTTAAAAATTATAAACAAGGAAGTTCATCCGATAACAAGAAGAAATTCGTCAAGTCGACTTACTCCACTCGTTTTCTTTTCTGGTGGTCTAGCCAAGATGCCACTTTCGCGAGCGCCAGCTATCGAATCGACTCGACTCATATCTCCATCCCGCTCACATTAATAGTTCGTGTGCGGGATGGAGATATGAGTCGAGTCGATTCGATAGCTAGCGCTCGCGTTAGTGGCATCTTGGCTACGGGCCCTGTTCGTTTCGTGAGAAAAGTGTTTTATTTAAAAAAGCACCTTACTTAAATCAGTAGTTAAGACGGTAAAAGCAGACAAATTGCACCTTTTTGAATATTAAACGCTGAATAAAACAATAATCAATTCATAACAAAATCACTGCCAAATGAACACGCCTTAGCCCCAGTCAAAACAATGCAGCGAAACAAAAAAGGGAAAAGCAAAACAACCGAATTACCGGCGGAGCGTGAACTGCAACGCGTGTAAAAAGCCCTTAGTCGTGTACACGTCTATTCAATTACATTACAAACGTCAGACGTCATGACGTCAGTTTTTTTAAGTTACAGAGAGGCAAACGAACAAGAGGGAGAACATGCCACTCTCGCATCGGTCTTTTCAGCCACCAAAATCGGTGCTTTCATAGACTTGCACCATAAATCGTCTGATATAGACGTAGAGGCCCGATTGATTGATAGGGAGGCAAACGAACAAGAATGTCACCTGATGGTAAGTGATCACCGCCGCTCATTAACACCAACAACCGCACAAGAGTTGCAGATGCATTGCCTGCCATTAAGACCCTCCCCAACTGAGCTCTACCGTCCCCAGCAGAAACATAGAAGTAAGGAAGTTCAATTTTAATGTGGCGTTCTGTAAGGTGGAGGTACTTCTCCAGACGAGCGGCTCTTCCCTCTGTAACTTCTAAAAAATGAGTGCCGCAAGTCAGCAGCACTTCTCAGCAACTCTTGGTCATGAACAAATATTTCTTTTTCTACTTAAATTGAATAGCAAAATAAAATAAAACTCTACTAGAATATGATCTGTCAAATTAAAACACAGAAGAGCCCTAACAACTAGAGCTGTTTATACCACTCAACAAAACTTCAATAAACGCTAAACGCAACTTTAAACACTTTAACATAAAAGCGAAGTGTAATCAAACCCGCTCACAAAAGCATAATTAAAACAACCTGAAACTAACAGTGGGATAACAAAATCCCATTTTAAACGCACTTTAAAAGCAATAGTTGGATCGGAGCTCATCCGGACGGGAACTCGGATTCCCGCTTTCAGTCATTTTACACGGGACTCGTTCGGGAATGTTTAAAATTAACAGTTTATTGCCCCTGTCGTGTTTAATTAAAAGGCTCAGTTCAGGTGCTATGGAGTAAGGAGGGCTGTTGGTTCAAGTGGCCGTTTTTATAAATCCGCTATTGGATTTTCGACCCACGACGGGAAAGAATGAAATTAAAAGATTGTGAATTTGAACGCTGATGTCAAGCAGCAGCTCCTACTTGGCACTTGCACAGCTTTGGAATCGTTTGAATAAAATACGTGACGTGTTATCATAATTAAATGATTTTCATGAACTATATTCGACGTGTCATATGAAATGAAATGAAATAATTTATTTGTGATAAAACACGGTGTTAAAATAGTGATTTACAATGACGATTACACCCTTCTTATAAAATTATACTTAAAGGATTGTCTGTATCGAGGTCAATGATCAAAATGTATTTATTATTATGCGAGTATTTGTATCTTCCACAGACGACAATTAATATTTTGTTACTAAACAAATATCGTAATGTTTAGTGTTGTCTGTTTTCATTTTATTTTTTGTATTAACGATCAGGTAAATAACCACTAGCCATAAACCAAACTTCCCTGCCTAATAAAATTAATCTTACTGCACAATTTACGGAGTGTTATAGCTCAGCTTAAAGAGTTCTTCAAATTATTTGCTCCAAACAACAAAGTACAAACTAAACGTTTACTCCCCACTTGCAGACAATATGTGTGATTTAACCGTCTGGTTTACAACCGTTGTGCTTTGGAGAAGACATCATTAACAGCTGACGTTTAAGACGTTTATTTGTACAGTTTATTGAGTTTCAATTATTAGTTTTGAATTACGTTAGGCTGTTAAACGTTATGGCTGGGTAGGAAATGTCTTTAGAATGTATAGTTTTGTACGGTTAGAACCAAATTAATAAAACCTTATACTGTTCGTGAAAAGCTGATTAAGGCAACTATATTTTTCGAGTCATACCTTCATACATGCTTAAGGTTAAAAATAGATCCTAATCACTAATCAGCTATCCCAGCAAGAGTTTCATTTTAGTACAACATACTGTAGCAGATTAGTTCAGATTCGTTGATGTCCCTGTCACAATAATAGTTTCGTGATTTAAAAGACTAGTAACTCCATCTCTTTGAACAACTGAGAATTAACTTTTAACTTGCTTTTGCTGCTGAGCGCACAACACGGCTCTGTTGTATTCAGATTATATCGATTACGTATGTTAAGCGATAATTCGGTACTGGTCGCTATGTTAGACAAAGGTAAATCGATTTTGAATTGAATAATCGAGATGAGTAATCGATTATGGATGCCAAGCACTGCTTCGGTCCACATCGTGTCTGCACGTGTGCATTAATTGTATGCAAAGCTGATGCATCAAAATTCAATCAGATTGTGTTAGAGCGATAATAATTTTGGATTTGTTTGATAATTGAAGAGTTTTTTTTAGGGTCAGAAGGTTTTATATACTTTTGCATTTCATTGTAAAAAACAACTTTAACTTAATGGCCTAAATGTATTTATTGCATTGTTATATGTATAAAATAAAACTACTTTTAAACGGATATAAGTTTTAAAGTATTATTTCATGAGTAACAGTCACGTAAACCTAAGAAAACATTGTAATTGCTTGAGGCCCCGGTTTTTTTTTAAATATAATAATAACCGCATGCAGTGCTGTTAAGTTAAAATAAGTGGTCAATAAATTTGTGATTACTTCAACGATATTAAGCACCTACTAATCTATGCTATTACAATAAACTGAAGAGTTTGTTAGTTTGATTGTTTGTTTGTTTGAACGCGCTAAACTCACGAACTACTGGGACGAATTTAAAATTTGAATTTAACTCTTTGTGTTGGATAGTCCATTTGTCAAGGAAGGCTATTATAGCTATTACTAGCGGCCGCCCGCGATTTCGTCCGCGTGGATTTCGATTTCCAATATCCTATGTGTTATTCTAATGTATAAGCTATATTGTGGTAAAGTTTCATTCAAATCCATTCAGTAGTGTTTACGTGAAAGAGTAACAAACATCCATACATCAATACTTACAAACTTTTGCCTTTATAATAGTAGTAGGATATAACACTATCTCTGCGGAAACCGAAATACACAGGGACATGGAGCGGTCAGCCGCTTTTTTTAAAAATATGGAATGTCTATCTTAGAATAAGGCAAAGATAGCATGTTGTCTCATTATTCACCTTTATAGGCTTGTATCACTAAACGATACCTACTAGATTAATAAAACACGTCACAAAACATTTGGTACCAATAGAAAACGAAACATTTTGGTACTAATAGAACACAAATTCATCCGATGAAATATGAATACGTTAATTGAAAATTAAATTTTACGATTTTTCCTTAAATATCATGTCATCTATTTCTGCCTATTCTACCGACACTAAATGTCATACCATAAAAACGTTGATATTATAAATTTTCTTCACCACTTCAAAGTCCAGAAGTTAACAGTTGCGTTGTCAAAAATTAAATTTTTACAAATCGTTAAATATTTTAACATTTATAAAAGTCATATTTGACTATATTTCGAGGCGGATGTTTTTGTCATACGCATTATTGGATGTCACATAAAGTTTTTAATTTAGTGCATCGTAAAACGAACCACGAATAAGTTTGGATGACGATTTGATATAATTAAATATGAATATGTTGTGCTAAAGATTATTCTAATTCATAAAAGTTTTATCGGTCAACTAAAACCAATGTCAGGACAAATAGACATGTTAATTCACACAATTTTGTGTCCTGTGCGGGGATCGAACCCGAGAACTCTTGGTCTAATAGCCAACTTCTTGACCACTACACCAAGCTTGTCATCAAATGAATAGCATGACTATAATACTTCTTTATATTATACTACCAACGCAGCCGAGGTATTCAATAAACCAAATTATAGAACAGACCAGACCATAAAATTAGGAACTATTCAACTCGTGATTTCGTCGTCGGAACGGGTCTAAAGTATTTTTATGGCAATTGTGTCGCAATAAAAATACATGTGGACAGATGCCGGCTACTAGTACAACTAATTAGTGGATTCCATCGGGCTTTGTGCGAGCCGCCCTTTTGATCCCGAACTGACGTAGATGAAGATTCACTGGATGATATAAATTAATGTTCGATTCTTTTACGGGCAGCGAAATGGACTTGCTCCCTAACAACAAATAAGGAAAGGTTCATGCCGCTTGATGATGATTATGCTCAAGTAAACTATGTTTTGTGTTCATCCTTATTCTATTAATTTATTAGACGGCCAGTTCGGGGGTTGGGGGGCGGGCTTGGTTAGCATTCCCTTTTATTTAAAACAAATAAAGGTGGCTTACAGTTAGACACCAAAACGCTAACTATTTTTATTAATGTGAAAAAAATACTTTTAAACTAACACAACAAGACACATACTGTCATTTAAAACACTGTTTATCAACTGCATTCACTGCACTGCAATAAAGTATGAAGGCCTTAGTTCAGCAGTGGATGTTAAAGACATGATGATAAAAATATGCCCCGCTACTAAAAAAAGGTTTGCGATGTAGCCATGATCACCAACCCAAAAAGTGTTCGAAAAATGTTAAAGATGCTTTGTCCTTACCATTGCTTAAAAAAATTGTCATGAACTATTATTTATCTCTGTCTCATCCAGCAGACTCTAACTCGAATCACTTAGTAACACGTTGTCACATAAAAACCAAAGCATAGCATGTGCGCCGATTTATTAAACCCGCTGATGTAATCTTTGAACACAATATTGTGATTGTGTAAGCCATGGAATAATTTACGCTTCGTAATTTATTTATAGGACGGGTAATGTTCAGTTTTAGCGGCATAATGATATGTAGTTACTACTAACATTAGTAAAGACGAAGCTACAATTGCTCTACTAAAAGAAAAGAATCGCTTTGTAATAAAAAAAAATTACCTAAAATGTCTAGCCTAAAAGCCACCACTCTCCCGTGATCATCATCATTTTGCGCTTATCCCGGTTGCATCCTCGGCAATTGCCTTGGGAGTCAGGGTACGCTACGACTTTGATCCTTAATTGGCCTATCTGGTTCTTGCAATGGAGCGACTGCCTTCTGACCTTCGTAACCCTTACAAGTTAAACCAGATAATTTAGATCAAAAACATCAATGATATCACAATATAATAAATCTACCACCGACTTCGGAACGCAGTTCAGATCACAGTCGGGACCACTGGCTTAAATGTGCCTTCCGAAGACCATTCTTTTCGGACAATCAGGTAATTCAAGCCTGCAATGTCCTAACTAAACTGGGAAGATCAACAAAGAGTGAAAATGTTCCCCGCATGATTCGAACTCACTACCTTCGAGGTTTGAGCACAGCGCTCTAACCACTACTAATAGTAGTAGTCTAAGGCTCGTATTAATAAATCGCACTCAACTCTGAGATTGATCTTGACTGCTAACTAGAAATGTCATTCTCATACAAAACAGCACCTCAAGTTCGCGCTCAAGTTCGAGCTCAGAGTTGAGTGCGATTTATTAATGCGAGCCTTACTGCCCATTTTTTTTTTTTTTTTATCGTCAGGAAAATGCTTTGACGCATACCCGTTAACCACGGGGGTGGTCGGCGGGTTATGCAGGACTCCAGGTCTAGAAAGGAGACCCAACTAGAGCCTTATTGCCCAGAACCAAGCTTAGCTCAAAAATAGCACAATTAATGCAAGGAAACGAATATACATAATTTCTTAATAAATATATATATGCATATAAATAAAAGCTTTTAAACACCCATGGTTCTAGTACAAATGCCCATGTGCATCACCTAACAGATTTGCCCCTAACAGAATTACAACCTGCGACTAGAAGTATTGAGTTCAGGATTCCTTGTTTGCTTGTCAAAAATACACTTTTCAACGAGCAGCTGTCGAATTTCTTGCCGATTCTTCTCGCCAGTAACTGCTTTCCGAATCGGTGGTATAGTCATTATTTTGTAGTTTTCTAACGATTAATAAGTGCTTCTTTGAAGCCTATGTTAATAAAGAATTTAGAATTTGAACAGTTCAACCCCTCAAATATTCACGAAAACAGTTCATCATTCAAATCCGGGCAAAGTAAGCGTGTGATTAAAATTAAATATTTCATCAACCGACCTCCCCGACACAGTTTTAACTGACCCTTTTGTTAATCTTGGGGGCGCACTATTCGTCAACCCTTAAGTCTTAGGGGATGAGTCTGTTGTTAATTAATTTAGCTTGTTTACAGTTGTTTTGGAATTCTGTGTGCCATGCTCGATTCATGCTTGAAAAACTTAATTAAGACAGACACGAAAATTAAATACATAAGACTACATTTCATACAGTCATTATTATGTATCCAAAAATATGTTTAAGCCATTGTGGTATATGCGTTTCAAAAGGAGACAACAACAAGTTATTGGTACTAGTCACATTTAGATACAGAATGAGGAAGGTTCATCACAATTCCTCTCGGGAAAATTTCTATCCACTAATCAACTTTTGTACAAGCTCTTGAGTCTCTGAAATTGAGTTTCTGATGATCTCAGCCCATATTATATAAATGAGTTTCAGTTTCGAACATAACCTTTGCAATTTTTTAGATAAACCAACACCGCACAACCTACCCCACATTAACCTCACAACCGCCGAGGCCATTCAGACCCCATATTTACCATTTTACAAACACTTGCTCGGTCGCCGGCCATTAATCTTTCGAAAAACCGGATTTTACGACTAAGAAACTTTGGCAGACCCCGCTGGAATGCTTTCAAAATGTTAAAACGCGTCATATATATCATAATGGGTCATAATGTTCGCGAGATCAACAGGCCCATAAAACCGGTGGGGGGCAGCCGATTGTTGGTATCATCAGGGAAGTTTCAGATGGTAATGGAAAACATTTGCATTTTAAAACGGTTTAAGTGAGAATGTTAACATAAAGTGAATGGGTTTCGATGGGGATGGCGACGCACTTGCACTAAGATGTTGGGTGATAAAGATAATTGAGTGGAAATTAGCCTTTGAATGCTTACTCTGTTTAAATAATAATTTAACCATTTATGGAACCTACAAATGTCACTTAATAACAATGCCCAGGAATAAAAGCGCTATTTATTATGTAGAACAAACATCATAGATGTTTCGATTGTCAATTCGCTTGCGATCACAGTTCTTTAATCACTATTAAAATTCACTAAACACTTGCCACATAATATTAAATTAAATGTATTAAATGTCGTCTACAGTATGTTACTCTTACTCTCGTCTTACTTCACAGCAAAAAAACATACTTCTCAACCTATTAACTTTTTTTCTGCGATTCAATACAGATTAAAGATCAAAATTAAGATATTTATTCAGCTATTAAATTGACCTGGAAATTCTATTGCACGTCAATTTTTGTAAACTTCTAACACTTCGACGTGAATGGCCTTCTGAGAAAAAATTTTTGCTTACCATCAAGCAGAGCGGAGCCAATATAAAAAAAAAGTGCCGGAAGAAATTCAGCTCACTTATCGGTCGTGTTGGTTTACTGTCTCATTTTCATATTTTCCAAAGGGGGAAGTAAACTGACATGCACACCGCACGCTATCAACTACTATTAACGATTAATATTCCCAAAACATAAGTAACTTGTGAAAGATATTCATTAATCACATGTCCTCGACTACACATTCCTCAAACTATTCCCCCGAACTATAAAACCGAAAGAAACATAGTTAACTCCGGCAACAAAATACCACATTTTCACTTTATCTATTAACTTTTTGCGCCAAGTTTTCATTCGTGAGCGTTTGTTCAAAGCTGCGCCGTGAAAGCTCGCTTTTTTTCGCCAAAGCTTCGCCACAAATGTTAAGCGTTTCGCCATATTTTGACGGTGGAATAGTTGCCCCGTAAACTCGTTTGATTTATTTAATGGCCGACAGGGGCTGTGGCGGCAATTCTGGCGTATGGATTAACGTTTTTATTTACCAAACGGTTTTCATAGGTATTCCTCGTTTTCTGATAGTCCGGTATTGCTGATTCGTTTTTGCTTACATCGGGATCGGATAACAAAGCTGCTGTGGAAATGTGTGCTCGAAATAGAGGTTGTGTAAATGCAGATACGCGAATAGAAAAACAATTTTAGTAGGAATGGATTTATAAAGTAATGCTATTTAAAAGCTGGCAATATGAATGCGATTGAATTGGAATGAATATGTAGAAAAAGTTAATTACTTTTATTAACCACGACGTAAACGTGTGCTAGTGTTTCCTCTCAACATTGTTCAAAAAGCGTTTGTTAGTTTTAACAAACATAAGCCATCATCATCATCATCATCCTAGCGCCTCACCCGGACGCATCTTCGGCCATTGCCGCGGAGCCCAGGGTACGCTGCGACTATTATCCTTCGACTTTCGGCTGCCCATCTCACCTCCCTCCTTTACAAAGGAAACCAGACTAAGCAAATCATTGTCATAACCAACGGCTTAACGTACCTTATGAAGCACGGAATCATCATTCTTTTCGGAAAATCACAAGATTTCTCTCCTTCAAATGAATCCTGTTACGCTACCACTGTTACCCCACCCAATAACTTAGCATGGACTTCAACCAACCTAATGGTTGTGCCTTGAAGAAAACATCGGAATTAGATAATGCGATCTTAAGAATGCAAGCATTAATGTCGCCGTACAAGGTTCGTGACGGGAACCTATCGAATGCTGCTAGACTTTATAGCGTATATAAATGATCGCGTGAAGTTGAAATTGATATTAAAACAGTTTGGAGTCTTTAAAATGTCTGGTGTTTGCGTTTTGTTTGGTGTAGTTTTCTTTGTTGATAAGAAGAGCTAATTGTGTGCTGTGGAAGGAAGTTTTAGAACTGTAGTATAGTAATCTAAAGTCTAATATCCCCCAAGAAATTTACCGATTATGTCATTTTAATGTTAAAAATATCTCGATGTCTCTGCCCACGAAGTCATCACTGTTGGTGATGATTCGGTTTAGGTACACAAAGCGTTATATTATAGCTACAAGCCTTCCATGACAAATGAACTATCCAACACATTTTTTAAAATTTCATCCAGTAGTTCATGAGTTAAGCTCGGTCAAACAAACAAGCAAGCAAGCTCTTCAGCTTTATTGTATTTAAATAGATTTCTCAGCCTTTTCATTTGTGTTAAACGATTACCTCATAAATGAAAAGTTTTCCTTAACGTATAAGTAAATATTACCATATAACTAATGTCCGCTATTTTCTAAAAACTGTTTTATTGATTCATTCTTTCATTAAGGTGATAACTGTTTTAAAACTATCTTGCATAATGGTTGACTAAAAACATGCATAATATATATCGAATGATACTGCCTACACCCAATCAACTATTGCAACATTTTATTTACACAAGTAAAATGTGATCACCCATCCAAGTCTAATTCACGTGCATATCGCTTAACTATTCGGCCACTGCACGCCTGCGTAACCGACCTCCACCTAATCTAATGAGGTCGCAAAGCCGACCTAAACCATGACTAATACACACTTGCATCCGAAGAGTTGCTATAAATTCAAACATCGATTAAACTGTCTATTAAATATGTCACAGTCTATTTAACTATGATGCAACACGGCCCTATTACGTGGTAATAAGGTTGATATTGGCTTGAGTGTTGCCTCAGTCCTGTTTTCAAAGTAGCGTTGTACTAAATAGGTCAAGTCGGTGTTATCCACACTACTACGCAGTACTTTTAATATTTATCGTCTGTACCCTCACGCTGTTGACAGATAAAAAGGATGGCGTTATGCCGTAGGACGGTTTATTTATTTTTGTCATATATTTTTTTTATATAGTAGTAAAATTCTCTTATCACAATAGAACTACCAGAAACATTTTACAGATAATTAATTAAAGTGAAGCATGTTATCGAATTTACATACTAGTTATATATGCTTTTAAATAAATAGTTTGTTTTATTTTCATATTAAAGCACTCCAAACAAATTTAAGACTTTCGCGTTGTATTTTAACACTATTGTTGTAAGGCAACCGAAAGCTTTGCGAGCAATAAATAGTATTCGTGTATTAAAAACATATTTAATTAGCGTTTAGTCCCGTTCAATAACATATTAGCATTTCAAACAGGTTCATCATCATCCTAGCGTTCGTCCCAGTCGCTTCCACGGCCATTGTCTCGGAGTCCAGGGTCCAGTAGAGAACACTCACCAAAACAGGGGAGGCAATTTCGCGTCATCATCAAAAGCCTTTGCTAAAGAGACAAGCCTCTAAAGGCATCATTAAACAAGGCATGCTGTTAATGAAAGTATCTTGAACACTCACCGCTACTTTATGCTGTAGATGATTATTCCCCTTACAAAAATCAAACAAAGTCTGTCACATAAATGCCTCTTGGCTTCCACGTCATCCCGCATACCGCCATCCCCGCCGACCGCGCACGCACGCCTTATCGCCGTTTCACTTTTAATTACTATTTAAACTAATTAATTATAATAACGCAATTTTGTATCGTAGTAAACACGTAACATACCTAATACTATTACATATAGGGTGATTTTAGGGAACGTTCGTCACATCAGGGAATAATAAACTTAGCTTTGCTTCCGACTTGATTGGATTAAGTTGGAACTATATTTTGATCGAGTTTGATGGGGTTTTTGTTGAAGCTTTTTACTTTGATCAGTGAATATAACGTATCAGAAATATTGCGATGTCTTTTAAAAGGATTATTTTAGGAGAAAATTCAGAAAATAGTTAAGAGGCCCCGTCTATTGCCTTAGGATCTGAAAGCTTATTAGGCAAAAGGGTGACAATGATAACTCGAAGTTATTTTAACCAATATAAATAAGTATAATTGAATTGATTGATTCATTTTTGACTTTGACATCATCAGACTGTTGCAGTCATCTGCTGAACGTGAGCGTCCATCAAATGGAGGGTTATGCCCATAGCCTAGTATTGTATCTAGCCCATAGTCACCTAGCTATGCAGACAAATTATTGATGACCGCATTATGGGACACGATGAAACACAGGACAACGCTTCTACCCATTTAATAGCATCACAATTTGCTTCATATATTAACCGGCTGCAAAGTTAATTAATAAATAATAAAATATTAAATATTTCACGACATCACATACATTGATCTGACTCCGTGTTAAGTAGCTTAAGCACTTGTGTTACAGACATCAGAATCAACAGCGGTATTACAAATATACTAAAATATATACATATAATACCCAGACCAGGACAAACAGACATGTTCATGCACACAAATGTTTGTCCTGTGCGGGGATCGAACCCGCGACCTCTTGCGTAATAGGCAACATCTTGACCATTACACCAAGCGGGTCGTCAAAATTATGGGACACGATAAAACATTGGAAAGCGCTGCTGCCCATTTATTAGCATAACAATTTGCTTCTAATATTTACAGGCTGAAAAAAAGAAATAAAAAAAGAAAATACACTAATTGACAAAACGCAAAAATTAACATAAACAATTCAATATAAGAAGGCTGCAAAGTGAACTGATATTAGACTAACAATTAGCAAAAATAAGATTTCTCCTAACAAAACACCCTTTCCATCTGACGTAGTCTAATCACAGCTGCAGGGGTCAGATTGTAAACGCACTAATTAATTGACTCAATCACACATCGCAGTACAAACAAGCAATAAATCAGTATTCACGGGACGATCGATCATTGATAACCCCCGGTTAACTGCCGACACGGGTATTGTAAAAATAACATCTGGATTTTAATCTTTGACGTCATAAAGTTGTAATATTGCGCACCTGATTGCGATAATGTTGATGGTTCGAGTCCGTTTTTAGAGTTCCGTTCTACTGGGAACCCTTACAGTTTCGTCATATCTGTCTGTCTGTACTGGCTCGTTCTCCGCCGTTTCTGCACCGATTGTCACGAAAATTGGTGGAGACATGCATGTATTGTACTGATAAATCAAATATTGTTTTTAAAATTATCGAAAAATAATTATATTTCACCCCCCTCCCATATGTGCGACACGCTCTTGGCCGGTTTTTTGAATTGAGCTATGTGTCAGGAGGAACAGATAGTTGATCGTCAGCTTATTAATGTCCTCACTGCTGGGGCATGGCTATCCCTATGGATTGATAGGGATATCGGGCCGAGCTTCTCAAGGGATCACTTTGTGAAAAATATAAGTTTAAAAATCAGTGTTCGTGCAATATTTTGCCATTTTGATTAAACTTTATCTACAGACTGTTTAAAAAATGAATCTGACTACAATAAAATTGCAATGTTTTTTTTTGGCTTAAAGCTTTTTACTGGATGTTACTATTTCCATGATTATTGAACGACACCATTAATAAAAAACACATTTATTTTCAGACATGTTGTCTGTTTCAAAGTGTTAGTAGCATTATCACCAAAAAAATGTGGTAATAATGTTTCATATCGTAGGACCATTAATCTATGAAACACAAAATCGTCACGACAGATAATGTGGAAAACGAATCAAGGGGGACAAAGGCTTTTTTCTTTCCATTTAATTATATCTTAAGTAAGCTTTTTTAATCTCATTTACGAAGTAATTTAACAAGGAAGCACATACAGTCATGTTAATGTTACACAACTGTTTCTCATGTATCCCGATCTTACTTCCTAATCATTAGCCCTTTTATGTAAGTGTGACATCTCACGGTCGCCTCCGAGTCTGTCTATGGCAGTTCAGCCATATTGGATGAGTGATGAATGGGAAAGAATTGCGTTCACATTCCATGGATACTTTGTTTCATTGCGGTTCTGTATGTTTGCCTTTTTTACCGGGTCGAAAAGAATCTATACTTACTATAATATAGTAAACCTGAAGAGTTTGTTTGTTTGTTTGAACGCGCAAATCTCAGGAACTACTGTTCCGTTTTTAAAAAAAATATTTTGGTGTTAGATAAACGAGGAAGGTTTTAGGCTATTGTATATACCTTTGTGTGCGGGACCAGTAAACCACGCGGACGGAGTCGCGGGCGGCCGATAGTTATTGATGGGCAGCTTTAAAATCGTAAGCTTGTAGTGAAAACTGTATAAAATACTAATATGTAATTTAACGACACGACAGTATTGTCAAATTTAAACTTTTTATAGTTTCAATTAGCTTGATAAAAATTTGCTGTTGTATTTTGTTCAAAGCTTAATACGTAAAGTAACTGTGAAACAATAATTTGTACATATTATTTTTAATTTAGTCTCTTAAGTTGATGTAAAAGCTTTTGATGTTTTGTAGTCAAACACCCAATTATTGTAAGATGTAAGAAACGTATGGGAAAGAAGATACCATAATATAATAATGTTATAAATTTTCCGCGGCATAAAAGTTTATAATTTATCTTTCTAAAGATCTCTGATAAAACATAGCGATTACATTACTTCACCTATTATAAAGGAATGCAGATAGCATTTTTATATCATACCTGGTTTAATTACAATGCCTATATCTAATTAGGAAGTGTATTTAATCGTGTGAACTGTCAATATTTGTTGTAATTATTTAGTCAACAGTTAATAAGGACTCATTGATTTATATTTAGTTGTCTCGTTTGTTTTACAAAAAAACTTAAATAGATGCATAATATAACACACCCAGACAAACAAAAATGTTCATGCACACAAATGTTTGTACTGTGCGGGGATAGAACCCGCGACCTCTTCGTCTAATAGTCAACTTCTTGACAACTACACTAAGCGGGTCGTCGAAACGTTTGCGATTTGTTTATGCGATTTTCATACCAATACCTCGCAATGTGATTTTCCTAATTTATTATTTCATAAGTTTCCTTGTTATATCTTACCTAGCGGCCGTCCGCGATTCCGTCCGCGTTTAATTCAGTTTCTGCACACGTAGTGTACTACTATAGCTTATGCCTTCCTCGACAAATTGACTAACCACAACAATAATTTTTTCCTATTCGAAACTGAGATTATGGCGTTCAAACAAACAAACTTCACAGATTAATTTAATTAAAATCTCAGATGAGAGTAGGCATGTTAAGTATCAGGTTATAATAACTCTTCTAAGATGTATTTATCAGTTAGAATGAATACAATTGACGTGAAGAGTAACTTTATTTTGGTATTTACGTAACAGTATTTATTTTCCTCCAAAAGTAAGTCAAGTGTAATTAAAAGGGAATCATATTTTTTAAATGATGCTTCAATCATAAAATATCTTTTATATTTTACTTAAAATATCAAATATTTATTCTGTAAATTTCCGCCTCCCCGCCTTTGAAAGGTCATTACAGCAATTAATTTCAAATTAAGAGCCGCCTTTTTCTATTATTTTCGCGATGTTTTAAGAGTTTCCTTGACACTCGGGTAACGTTTTATTTAAAAACTAGCGGCCGCCAGCGACTCCGTCCGCGTGGTTTACGATTTCCGCACACAGTCTTACTAATAATAGCTGAATAAAACAACGGTCTGTCTATATGCATGCAGTCAACTTGCACACTGCACACTTATAAAGGACTAATTACTCAGGATAGAAATAATAGTGACATTAAGTGACGGAAAATGCTTATTTATTATTAACAATAATCTGGAGATCTTATACATTTGAGAAATCATCCGTTCACCGCGATTCAGATCCGCGACCGCGCCTCTAGCGAGGTGCGCCATCTATCGGCACATTTTAGAACTAAATAGTTCGCTAGTACAATTTACAATGATAAAATAAAGGAATATACAATAGCTTAAAGTCTACCTCGACAAATGGTAAGTGGTAAGTGGACTATCCAACACAAAATGTTTTGTCAATTCGAACCAGTAGTTCCTGAGCTTAGCGCGTTCAAACCAATTTGGATCTTGAGTTGCACGTGTTATTGTGAGTCAACCATAAAAGATAGACATATGCTGTTGGGGAATATTTTTTAGGCAATTTTATGTAGAATATTTCCGTGATACATGATTTCTATGTGACTTTAACCATTAAGGCTGCACACGTGACTGAAGCTTAAGAAATGGAGTAAATTCTCCCGTTTTCCCCACATTTCCCTTCACTACGCTACTCTTGTTGATTGTAGCGTGATGAAAAGTATCCTATAATATGCCCAGGAGTATGAAGAATAATGGAACCAAGTTTCGTCAAAATCCGTCCAGTAGTTTTTGTTTCTATAAGGAACATACAGACAGACAGACAGACAGACAGACAGACAGACAAAAATTTTACTGATTGCATTTTTGGTATCAGTATCGATCACTAAACACCCCCTGATAGTTGTTTTGGAAAAATATTTAATGTACAGAATTGACCTCTCTACAGATTTATTATAAGTATAGATATTGTTCATAATTCAATTCGGATCCCTCTTAGACCTTCTTAATTGGAATGTTAACATAATAAAGATAAATTACCTGATACCCATAAATAAGACAGTAATAAGTCATCTTATTTTGATTCAGGTATTTTATTTCCGTGATTTCTACACACTCGTATCAAGAATCGTATAATAATAATACCCTCCGGCCGTATTCGGCCATGGCGGCCGATCTTACGATCAGCCAGGTACGCAGGATATATTATAGTGCACAAGTGAGTGCGCAAGCACAGGTGCACTCTCTATTCCCTCACTCTCATAATTCGGTGGGACAGCAATCTGACACGACCGTAGAGAGATCAGGCGCAGGACCAACGGCTTAACGTGCCTTCCGAAGCACGGAGGAGCTCGAGATGAAATTTTTCGGTCACCCATCCGATGACTGGCATCTGCGAATGTTGCTTAACTTTAGCAACCGCAGGCCGAGTGCGCTAACCACTGCGCCATCGAGCTCCTCAAGAATCGTATAAAGAATACGTGTACCCATATACTCGTATTTATTCGTCGTTATGAGATGATTTATCTTAATACTTTTAAAAATTCTGTTAATTTATTTATTCACTAGCGACCGCCCGCGACTTCTTCCCCTTGGATTTCTTTTTTCGCACGCATAATGCTATCTTCCCGACAAATGGACTAGCCAACACAAAAAAATATTTTCAATTGAAACCTTTAGTTGTTGAGAGTAGCGTGTTCAAACAAACAATTAAACAATTTTTTCAGCTTTATTATATTTGTATGTCTGTCCGTTCCCTAGCATCCTAGTACAAGCTTTGAGCATAGTTTTGGTGCAAGGCAATGAGGGTCCAATCAGCTAGATGGTAATACGTAGGAGTGGGGTCTTACTGCTATGTCATTGGTGAATTTTGACATATCTGTCATTGTCATGTCAAAAGGAGACGATCCATTTTGGGCTTGATTGTGCATGGATTAATTATATACCAAAAAAACTGTAAATTTTTGTTAATTAACCTCTATAAATAACAACGGAATAGGCTTTGGCCAACTTAAGTTAATTGCATAATTATATATTTTACATTATCAAACATACTTTATAAACGACATAGCACTATATTTTTTAATTTTTAACTGTCTTCAAAAACGCACCTAATAACATGACAGATTAAATAATCGATTAGAGAAAATCGATAAGCGGAGATAAAATTAAATGCAACATGTTCCAGTGTGTTTTTGCTACATTTTGAAAAACTACAATCATTTATTATTTGTAATATTCGTTATATCTTAATAATGATCTACTTTTTACGTTTTCGTAATAAAGATAATAATAAAATCAAACAATTGATCGATTAAACGATCAGTGCCACTGACCTACATCTTGTCTATGTATAGATCAGTGCATTATGGTTTTACGTCATACGTCAATGTCAATCCTGTCACTTGATGTCACACCATATAGATATGGCAATAATAATGAATATTCATGTATGATTTTAACATATTTGGCCGTTGTATTCAGCTATTAAAATTGGGCAAATGTAATCTTTTGAAGTGTTTTAATCGGTGACCAATTTGTAGCCATGCACATCCAGGCCCCCGTTTGTATGAGAAACGGATTTATCCTTTACCAATCACATACCAGTAGACCCTACGCCTACCTGCTGCCATCTAGCGGTTTTTCATTTGCGAAAACCCTCATTGGTGTGCTATTCCAAGGGATAAATTTATTTGTTATATAAGACGTTGTATATTTTTGAGTGACCAATTCCATCTGTTGCTATATTTCATCGTCTCTCTTGCGTGAAGCCCAAAGATTTCGACAAGGCGTTATTATTCGTGATTAGCCTGACCTGGTGTTTGTAAAAACCATAATTAATAACCCATCAGAGGGACAAGTGTTGAACGGTCCAGTGCTATGATCTCATTCGGTTGGTACGGAAAAAGTGTAAGTACCCTTTTGATAATAATAGTATGTTGCTGATTTAAGTTTTGGATATTTCATTAAGAACTGTATTTAAGAGGCGGTATTATTTTTATCACGTATAGAAAAAAATCAGCAGGAAATGAATTTCCTTTAGTGTACTTAGTAGGTCGAACTTAAATTTTATAAAATATTTTTTGTGTTACTGAGTATTATTAATTCACAAGTACAACAATAATATTATATTTTTAAAAATTAATCGGTTCAACCGCATCGTAACTCACATTATAATCAAAACCATCAAATTGCATTGCGAGCCATAAACTCAACATTGTGAAACTCGAAACCGTAAATTCTGTAAACTGAGCGAAGTTAAAATCACCGATCACAATCGACAGGTGCTAACAATGTATAAAACACTCAAAGCATTGCCGCAAACAGCGTCAATAAAAAACATAAATTTCGTACTTACACCAGTTTACGACGCGGGCTAATGTTAAAGAAATTATCGCGTCACAGGCCCGTGAAGTGTGCGATAACCATCTCTTTGGCACTAACGACGGTTTACCCGGAATTTATGATTTGCGGTTTAGGCCGCTGTACGTAGAGGCCCCCTTTAGGGTTGCCTACAATAAACATATTAAAAAGGACCTTTGGTACAGGGTTTTTTGTGAATGTCGTCGCTGGTTCAGGGTTTTGTAAACTTAACACAATCACAGTGTTATCAAATGATCAGTATACGAGCCGATGCACCTAAATTTTCATTCATTAGTATTGATTTTCATTTAAAACCAGCCCAGCAAATTGCAATAATCAGTAATAAGTAAGTTATGTACATGCGCTATATGGAAGCGCTAAGAACATGACCAATGACGGAAAGACGAAGGTCACTTTATAAAATTTAATCTAGTGAAAATCTCTCTTCTGACTTTGTCTATGTAATTAGTCCATTAATGGTGTTTAATGTGTCATAATGATAAGATAATAAATAAATCGATGTAAATACATTAACTTTACGGTTCCATGCGTATGAAATAGATTTATCTGGAAAGTCTGCGCAAAGACGTCTGCCAACCCTACACTCCGTTTAGGATTAAGGGGAATTATGATGATGCCTCCCTTTAATGTGTTCAAACTTGTTTTATTTTACGTTACGTTTGGGTTTATGCGTTTTGCCGATGCGCCTTTGAAGGATTTGCCAGCGCTTTACCTAGTGAATTTGTAATGCGGCTTAAAAACCATATTCCGTTAAATTTCTCACGCGAAGATTTATAATGTGTTTTGAAAATTACTTCTTAGATGGAACATTTTAAATCCCTGGTTTTTTTAAAAAGTGGGATTAAGTATTTTTGTCATTTACGCTTTTGTGGTTGAAGCAACGAGTTTTACAGAAGTTTGGTATTGACATAAACTTGACCTTGGAAAGGATACATAATATGTAGTTATATGTTGCTTTGTTAATACTATATGTATAGACAAGGGACTAAGGAAGATTTTCCTCAGTGTTCTTTGTATACCACAATGTGGTGTACTGCAATCATCATGCTGATGATATTGACACTCAGAAAACTAAATGCAGCTATTTGGAAAACTACGTAAAAGCTACCTACATAAGTAGGACTAAGACATTCCGGTGGATTGGCAGAAGTATTCCTTATCTTTCATCGTTCACTATTTTTTGTCATTAACCCAAAAGCAATGTGATAATTTTGTTAACACACTCACAAAAATCGACTTGCTTTGTGGTTGTTAATAAAATTGCCTTGCTGTATAAGCCTCTGAAAACCAAAAACAGGGTTAAAAGCAGTAATTAATAGAGATCAAAATCCAATAATAACACCGCATTTAAAGTCTACATTTACCAAATTACATAAAAGTGGAAATTAATACGTAGTTACAGCGTAAAAATAATTGACCCATTCGATATTTGCAAATGCGAGGCTCTCAATAGCTCCACCGGTTTAATTAAATTTAAACGGAGCGGAAACCAGGACTTTTTAAATTCTGCACTATTCAAATTGTGCGGTTTCGTTTGCGGATTTGTCGGAATTTATTTTGATTGTCACCGGATTGATCTAATTACGTATATGCTTTTGTCGATGCGAAATATTTGCGGTTTGCGGGTAGTATTTTATTTACAGTTTCATTGATTTTAATTTAATAACTCATTCGTAACTATGGATGTTTTATTAACGACTGTAATTTGTTACTATTTGAGTTATAATAATTTGCATTCAAAATTGTGGTATGAAATATGTAGACTGATGTTTTTATCATAATTTATCAATATATCATTTTCATTATTCACAATTGTTTCAAAAATGGATTTTCATAGGAAGTTTTTTTACAGTGTTGTATTGTTTTAATAGTAGTTTTGTTTCATTCAAAAAAATATTTTTGCGCTGGATAGTCCATTTGTCGTAGTACGATTATAACACTATGTTTGCGGAAACCGAATTCTACGTAGACGGAGTCGCGGGCAGACTAGTTATGTCAAAAAACGATTTATACTACATTTCTCATTTAAAAGTGTGTGTATGAGTAACACGATGATACATTTTTGATAACGGTATCTTGTCTTTCGTTGTCGGAAGAGCTAAATCTGTTTAACAAAGGACACAATGGAATACTTATACTTGAACAATACAAAGCCGTGATGGGTTAATTTAGTTAATGTCCGAGAAAATTCCTTACAGTTCAAAAGAAAACGGCAAAACGAGTAACTTACAATGTCCCGTGCTCACTAAAGATACATTTTAAATGAATGAGCATCGGCCTATATTCAAGCAATGCTGTATTGATAAAACTAATACTTTTAATTAAGTAAAGGATAGTTACCCATTTTTACAAATGAATTCTCTGTCTATGTACTTAGATAACTTTAAGTATAATTGACCAAAACTAAGCATTATATTGTTTGTGGGCTACATAAAATTCATAACATTATAAATTACTTTACACACGTTTTAATTAGCGCTTATAAAAAAAGGTTTACTTTTCAATAAATTCAAGCTTATTTTTTTACTTTGCTTGTTTCAACCAAGCAATTTCTTTTGTAGAGAATTACCCTTATATCAAACCCGTTGTCTATTTAAAACGTTAGTAAAAGTTACATGTACGCACAAAAAACACAATATTTTCTCCTAATATTCAAAGCATCAAAAACGTATTTTTTGATGCTATGAATGTTGGGAATTCTTACAATACAATATGAGTATGTATGTACTGTCCAATATTTTTGAAATATTCCCTCGTGTACTAAAGTCTATGTATATAAAAAAATATTTCGTTCCGAATGCGTTTCCACTTAATACAACGAAAAATCATGCCGCTTCATAGTTGAAGGCAATTTATTTAAAAATACAATTTCATTATCAGTCCATCGAATTGGGAATATACGAAATGAATTATTTAAAATGTTAAACTTAACGCTGTTATTTTTTAGTAAAACATGACGTTCAGACTTTATTACAATCGTACATAATAATACTCGTATGTACGTTGGTATATTTTTGTATATTTTGACGATCTATTTGGTGTCTTAAATTGAGAAATCAATTATAATTGTATTATTTTACATCAGAGCTCGCGGATCGGAATTCTACCTAGTGCTATTAATTTGCACGATAATGTTTGTTTGTATTGGTGTGGGTGTATGTTTTTATTTATATTGAAGTTCATTTATAATTCCAATGGTAGTGCTGTCTTGTGCATCTTCTGATCTTGGATTCAGTTTAATGTTTCTAAATGTGTATATTTTAACACAAATATCAAAAAGGTTGTCGATTGTTTTATTTAATAATAACCTGTTTCTAAAAAGAATAGTAGTGTATTTTGTAACGGCTCTTAAGCTTCTAATACTTCTTGTAAGTTAAATCTAGACTTTAAACACCTTTGAAGGCCTTCAACACAATACGAATTCAAGCCTAACTATCTTTGTCGCTTATCTTATATTAACTGCCACCAACTTTCGGCACTGCATAAAATGCCAATTACAAGCGCGAATATTCTCTTTAACAAACAATCCCATTTAGTTTGAGATGCAAATCCGTCTCATAATTCAACGCTATGATTATATACAGGTCGGCGGAGGTTACGAGGCAAGTTTCAGTACGGAGGTGCATGCTCGCTGTAATGCGTTAAGTTTGGGACGCCCGGTGATACGTGATAGTGATGTGATCATTGTTATCGATGAAATACAGATTTTTCATTTAAAAAAAATGGTATCAGCCTATTTATAGACCACAGCCGGGCAAAGGCCTCCTAATTATTTTTTCCTCCTAATATTTAATTGGAAATCGTACTTTCGTCACAAAGATGGGTTTTGGCTTAATCACCATGCTTGCCAGTTGCAGGTTGGCGGTCACAAACCCGGGCTGTGTCCAGAAACATTAACACAAATTTTGCGTATGAACTACATAAATAAATATCGTGTTTAGTGACGTTTACTACAATAAGTGTTTTTTACAAATCGAATCATCCCAAAATATAATTATTCTAATTGTTTAAAGACGCAAACAAATAGATGTTGCACAGGAAAACTAAGGCGTTCTCAAACAAGATTTAGAGCCCTTATTCATCAATAGCAAGTTAGCGCAAAAAAAATCAAATGTACATATGACGAACATCTGATTCTGAACTCAGAAAACTCCCCAAAATACCTAGATCAAAGTCCAAACTCCAAACCGATGAAAGAAGTATAACTTTCGACAAAACCAATGCTGTCGAGGTCGGAAAATTTTAGGAAATTGAATTCCATCCCAACAAGTTTCCATTGGTGGAAAAAATAATTTTCTAATCGTCCTTGACTCGTCTGGTCCACTCAACTAATAGGTGTAATGTGGCCCTCAGCCAATTCCAAAACTTTTAAACTTGTGACGAATAAAAAAACATCGCAGGCTTCCAAGTGGATTTCTGTATTCGAGCCAAAAATGTGAATCGAATAAGAGTTTAACTAAAGTTCACGGCTCTGACGAACCGTGCCACTTAACTTCGGTGGGAACGTCCATTATTTTGATATATATTTTTTCCAGAGTTGCACCGGCGTGAATGTAGTGCAATCGATAAGTTTAGTGATGCGATGGGAAGCTGGCTTCTCGTTAGCGGAAAGCTAGCAAATACAGTTGGCTAGAATTTTTTTTTGTAAAATCTCTAATTTTGTAAAACTTTGAATGCGAACAGATGGTAGTGTTTATCTCCTTTTTTTACGTTTTGGGGAAAGTAGAAATATTCAAATTTTAAATTATGCATAACTTGGTATTTTACAAAGGTAGTTAAAATGACATTTGTAGTAGTTTTGACTGGGAATTATTGTTCTGAGTCTTCACATGTGTCTATATTTTGATGATTAGGTTGTAAGTTTACATTAACTTCTTCTCAAGATAATGACTTTCGCTACAACATGAGTAGTCGGTAACTTTAACTACAACCATAAGTCACATTTAATAAGTACAGAGCTCGTTGTATCGACAATAAAATATTTAAACTAGTAACGAACATCACTAGTAGTTAATAGTAACTCGTCTTGCAGAGAACGTCTTTGCTCTCTTAAGACAATTTCCAAGAGTATACGCCATTGCGACCAGTTAGGATACAGTTTTAGAATGGAATTTTGATACCTAGCGTATCCTTGTGACGGTTTCTTCAACGAAACATGTTGCGTGCTTTTACACTAAGATTTTTCAATTAAGATTTGGTTGTTTTTATTCATTTGACATCACATACCTTTGAATTGATATGTAAATATTCCTAACTAATTCTAGAGGATCATCGTCCACCGTTTCCCGTACTTAATCTAGCATCATTCATCATTTATACTTCTTTTCTTTATAATATAGTATATGTATAGTTGTATTTTATTATAAAGTATTTATCTTTTTATATAAAGTTATTTGTGTATTTTTTTTATGTAGTATGTTGTATGTTAACTAGTTAATAAGTGATATTTTTATTTTTATATTAGATTTTAAGAGCACTACCTACCTACTCACCCTCTGTTTTGCCCTAAGGTTGACTGGTAGAGAATGCCATGAGGCATTAAGTCCGCCTTTTGTACTAATTTTATTTTGTGCAATAAAGTTTAAATAAATAAATAAATGCGACTTGAACTTGAACTGAAAAATCGTGTTTATGTTTGGTTATTAATAATTGTCATGGTATGTTTTAGTGATAGTCGTTTTTAGGGTTCCGTAGCCAAAATGGCAAAAAAACGGAACCCTTATAGATTCGTCATGTCTGTCTGTCTGTCTGTCTGTCCGCCAGTCTGTCACAGCCACTTTTTTCCGAAACTATAAGTACTATACTGATGAAACTTGGTGAGTGGATGTATTCTGTGAACCGCAACAAGGTTTTCATACGAAAATAGAAAAAAAATAAAAAAAGTGGGGGTTCCCCATAGTCAGAACTGAAACTCGAAAAATTTTTTTTCATTGAACATATACGTGTGGGGTATCTATGGATAGGTCTTTAAAAATGGTATTGAGGTTTTTAATATCACTTTTTTCTAAAGTGAATACTTTGCGTGACAGACCCTTCCAAAGTGGAAAAAAGTGTGTTCCCCCCCCTCTAGCTTCTAAAATAAGAGGATGATAAAACTGAAATAATTATATAATGTACATTACTATAAAAACTACCAACGAAAATTGGTTTGAACGAAATCTATTCAGTATTTTTTTAATACGTCAAAACTAGAATTTGTACGGAACCCTCAGTGCGGGAGTCCGATTCGCACTTGGCCAATTTTTTAGATTATATTAAGCTAGATGTTAAAGCTGAATGGTATAATTTATAACAATGAGCTTTAGGCTTTCTGTGACCATATTCTACCATGAGAGTCCCTAATTCTTCATATCAGTCGTAAAAAGCGACTATCCATTGCACTTGAGGAGGGGTACGCTCCTTTTAGCGTTAATAAACTTTTGTGGTGACGATTGTGGTTATGATCTCCATCTAGGCTAGGCTTATTATCATCATCATCACCCCAGTACCAAGTCCTAATAGATTTAAATCGTTATAACTCTCGACATACTTAGACTCGCTCCGAAATTTGTTCTAAAATGTCTGCTTCTTATTGCAGTGGCAGCATGTAGAACGTACGTTATGTCAAATATGTATATCCGTTCCCTAGCATCCATAATACAAGCTTCGAGCTTAGTTTGTTGTGTTAGTTTAAGAAATTTATTATTATCTATTACTAGCGGCCGCCTGCAACTCCGTTCGCGTGGATTTCGGTTCACAACAGCCTAAAACCTTCCGCGCCAAATCGACTATCCGATTTTTTTTTTCAAATTGAACCAGTAGGTCCTGATATTTGCGCGCGTGTAACCACAAACAAAGAAACGAACTCTTCAGCTTGATTGTATTATCGTAGTAGTAAAGAGTAAGTAGAGATTATCTATTATATACAGTATACACTACCACAGTTTTCGGAGCACATGAAACGATTTAAATCCATGACAGCTCCAGCTTACCATTTAATCCCTAAAACCCGCCAAAACCCTACCTTTCGCCAAAACCTTCAACTAGAATCGATCACACGACCGCCTGTGCTGAATTCTGACTTGACTTTGACTCGCGATGTTATGACCGACTTGCCAGCTTTGCCTCAAAGGGTTCATTAAAGATGATATAATATTCTCAAAGCTTAGTGAAGTTCCCCTTTGAAATGACGAGGTTTTAAAGCTCGTAACACTATGTCTTGGCAGTTGCGGACTATGCGGCACATTTGAGTACTCAGGAGATTGAAAGAATGTCAAACTGCTAGTAGGAGAGTGTTAAACAATTTTGTTACAATTTTTGACGTGCAAAAGAATTTATCGTTTGTAAGTACCTACCTACTATGGAATTTAGTTAACTTATTGATATACTCAAATATTTTTATAAAATACATATAATCTATCCGTGATTCGATCACAAACGCCTATGTTCACCACACACACTCTTGCCCCTAGCGGGTTTCAAACCTGCGACCCTTGATTTTGTAGCCAAGGTCTCTGTCCACTATACCGTTGTTTTATAGTCCGTTTAATTTTGTAACCTCTAAACATATATTTTTATACAAAAATGATACAAACTTCTAAATTAATTTAATGTGTATAATAAATCAATGGTAATATAATAAGGACTTTTCCTAATCAAAATCTATTACTCGAAAGCCGTTTGCGTTTCAATTTGATTAATTAAATAGTTTTGAAAGCCCTAAAAACTAATCCGGAACATTTACGTACATCAAAGCTACACACTTTCCGAATTATACTGCCGAAACTTCCTCACCCATTCCAATTTTCAACCCTCCATTGTCCGACATAGGGTTGATATTGGCTCGTCAAACTGCAGTTCCACTACACTTACCATGAATGTAAGTAACGTCTCTCGTGGGACGTTGAGTTCCGGGTTCGACTCCCGGGTCGGACAGCGTGTTTGTTTCAGTTCTGGCCGCGTTGTTACTGGTCCCGCGGGTCTGCGACTTGTCTGGCAATGTCGGATTGGGATTGTCGGAATTATCGCAGTGGAAAAGAGTTCATATTAACGTTCTGGTTTAACGCATATTGGGATTGTGAAGTGTTGAATCTTGGTTAATACATACTTCATATTACAGACGGCATTTTAATGCAAAGAGAAATAGTCCTAGCATAGATTTCGACTGTAGTTTTAAGGTGTCTACACACCAAAGCCGCCGGCCCGGCGCGGCACAAACAATTGCTTCAAAATCAGGCCGCGCCGCGGGCCGGCGGCTTTGGTGTGTAGACACCTTAAGGCTGATAAATTATGTTGTTTTTAGGTAATAGTAATATAGCAATTTTTGAGTACTTTGACCAACTTGTTCGTTTGCCTCCCTATAACGTAAAAAATAATAAAAAATGCCTGACTATTAACTAATATTTGAACGGGAATGAACGCGATATTATTTATTTATACTTAAGTACCTACTCTCGTACATACTGCTTGACGTTTCAGCTGCGAAGCTGCAGCCATGGTCACAAGCGGACTGGCGGTGCGCGGCGTCGTCCACTTGAACGGGCTTGAGATGGTGAATCGGAATCAACCACCGATTCACGGCGATAGTAATGCAACGCGAAAGTTTAAAGTCTTAAAAATGCTTAACTCCCGAGGAAACCTACACACTTCTTTCACCATTTGTAATCAATTCCGACCGCAGATTAGCGAACCGGCTAATCCGACAATAACTGCATTACGGCGCCCACAAAATTAATCAGAAGCCGCAACACAACACCTTCGCAATTGCAGCGGAGATAATGTTAGCCGATACCGAGTACAGTCTGCATATGCACATGTAATATTACTTACAATCTTTGTAATCTTTTTTGGAAACGGGTAGTTTCTCGCCTTGTATTGCCGAATCTGCACGTGCACTTGTAAAATACTGACTGTAACTTTTCTTAAAATGGACGGTGCATTGTTGAATAGTGCTGGCTTAGAATACTACCGCACCAAAACCCGTCAGTGACTTTGAGAAATTCTGGGCAGTTGGACATCGGCGTTTCTTTCTCAAACGACCACTCATCAGAGCAGTAACGCCAGTATTTTGCTGACGAGAAAGCTCTCCAGAGGTCAGTGGTGAAGGTATGGTGTTTTAAAGACATCGGTGACTCTTGTGGCGTTGTTGAAGTTTATGTGCAGCGGTGATCACTTATTATCAGGTGAGTATGTTTTTTGCGATTGGATATTTACTTGCTACGGCAAGTAACTAGTACTGCACACAGTAACTATCCATTCTGTTCCAATCTGTCTGGTACTACGCAATCTCTTCCCGTGAGCGTTAGACGCTGGAGTGAGAATTGATTAAAGGACATTCCGGAGGGATTGACAGCAACTGTGTAACTTCTGCCCATCGTGGAGAAAATGGGCATAACCCTCCTATCTTGATGTCCCATATCTTCAGATAAACTAGCTAATAACAATGACTTACTTGAGATTTTTTACAGGTTTAATAGGGTAAACTCCTAGTAAATCCAATCCAGTAACTACCCTAAGAAAGACTCGGCAGCGTTACAACTAATTCACCGTCAACTTTAAAAGTTTGTCAATATAATTTGTAAAGCCAATAACATCGGTAACGTGACTTGGAAATCAGTGCACTAGGGCAGCTGTTGACAACCTTTTTATTTTTCATTTTAATGCTACATACTTAATATAATATATATTGATTACAACAAATTACGCAGACGATTCCTCTGCTGCCGCTACCCCGCGACATGTGAGGCCATAAATCAATACAAACAACCAGTAGGGCAGGTCGCACGGCATTACCATACGCAAATTGTTATCCGCACCTGTGTTTGTGAGGCTAATAGTTTGCTGCATCGTGTGCACGCAGACAAAATTTCCCTTGTAGACTGCTGCAGTTGCGAGTTGAAGTGACAGCAGTGACTCATTGCTTTTTGGGCAAGTTCAGACCGATCCTGTCATGCCAACCCCTCAGTTTTAACTGAGAATCTACATTACAATCTAAATACTTCCACTCGTCAATAAATAATAATTATAATAGATACATCAGTTCGTAGGCCAACCCCTGATCCCTTGCTTCAGTGGATGGTTGGACCCATAGTCACCACAAACGGCAGAGGAATTGGGGAGCGCAGTATGGTGAACGATAAAACATAAAGGATGCTGGCCTATGGTTTGCCAAACTGTAAGGCTGTGTTCAGAAAAATAAACACAATTTTTTCTCGACTCGGTACTTACCACTCGGTACACCCTCGCGGCGTTCTACCTATGGGTTCGTATGTGTGTTAGTTTCAAACCTGTGATTTTATTTAACCGTTGATGACATAAGTTTTGGCATTATTACAGTATTGAATACTTCCTCTATGTTAAATTGTTATCCGCATCTGTGGTACTGCGACTAATAGTTCGCTGCAGTCCGGGTGTGCCCTAAAGTTCTGCGAGAATTTGCATGTAATTTCACTACTTAGCGTAATTATAATATTGTGATAGTTTTAATGGGAAGATTATGGTTGTGCTGTGTACGGCATACTTAGGGAGATTTATTGCGGACAGGTCTTTTAAGAGTGGATAGAAGCATTGTACGGGAATAGATCTGAATAATAAAGTAAAGTTTCCATATTTACTTATGTCAACGCACTAATATTATAATCATACTAATATTATAAATGTAAAAGTTTCTTTATTTGGACATTTGTCCGTCAATCACACTTTAACTACCTACGGAACGGATTTTGATGAATTTTGATATACATACAGGCAGGGTATAGGCTGTCTTAGGGGATAGTACATACTTTTTATCCCATTAAATGGGATAAAACAGTAATTTTGATAAAGCGGATAGAGCCGCGGGTAAAATCTAGTGTTACAATTTATTGTTATCTAAATGCAAAGTTGATGACATAATGGTTAACAAAACCAATGTTTATAGTTAGTGCATTTCTTGATTTTGTATATTTTAAATTCAGTTTTCTATATTATGATATAAAATTCTTAGTAAAGTTGAAACAAAATGCCCTATAAAAACAGTATGACACAAAGTTAACCCATAAGTTCCATTCTTAATTCAAAAAAAGTTCATCGACACTTTTTTAATCAGTTAGTATTTCTATTAAAGTAAATTGGTACTGGTTAACTTAAGTATATTAGAAACGTCGTCTAAACAGTGAAAAATAAGACCGGTAGTAAAATCCAACGGGTCCCTCTAAAGCAGACAGCGACACCTACCGAAACATTTACTGATTCAAAACTTTCCGATTCGAATGCTCCATAAAACCGACGCTAAGTCACTTTTAGATATTCTAGTGTGGGCACAGTATAAATATTAGACCAGTAACTATTTTTAACTTTTGCGTTACATTTTAACATTTCACACAGAACTCATAGTCCAGTAATTTTATCAATTTTGATCCACGATCTGCGGAAAAATTCCTAGTGGGCTGAATTTTTGTATACACCTTTATTATGATAATTTAATGAAGATGTGAAAAATCGACATTGATATCGTGCCGGCTTAAAAAGTTATAGGGGTCCAAACGTTACGAAAATCAGTTTTTCGCAAACATCTCGCGATCTATTGCTCAGAGGTCAAAAATGGGTTCAAAAAAATTGTTCGTCGTCAAATCGTCTACAAAAAAGGGCTGTTGCATTTTTTTTGTAGAATTAACCGTTTTTGAAATAGAGACTAGAATGTACTCACATACGGTATTGTATACCATACGGCGCATACCAAGGCATAAACCCTATTGCTTTCATTCCCTTTTTTTGTTTCTGTGTTTTTTGTTAGTATAATGTTCTACATATAAAAATATAAAGCACTTGTAATACTAGTACAGTCAGGAAAATAGGAATATCAACTTTAAAAAACTAAGTGGCAATTTTTTTGTCACTTTATAACTCAAGAATGGGTTCACCGATCCAAACCAAATTTTCAGGGTTTGTACAGACTATTTAGTAGATGGTTTATGTAAAGTTTGAACAAGTGAAGATTTGAAGAGTTGTTGTGCAATAAAGTTTAAGTAATAAATAAATAAACACTATGCAGAACTTAAGTTTCTGACTTCACACATCGTACGTATTTTCAATGTCCGCCGTAATAAAAACGAATGTCCGAGGCACCGCGGCACCTCACAATAGACAAACTGAAATCATATTTCGCTGTGTACGAGCCGCCGACAATGCCGTCTTCCGAGACGCTTCCGAGTTTTAGGTTCCGTAGCCGGTAGTGCCAACATGACAACAACTCAACTTTTTGTTGATATGTTGGTAGCATTGGAGATTTAATTGAAAACGTAGGTCTTTTAGGGTGAGTTCTTTTGACGTTTGTTTTCTCGGGGTATTTTGAGGTAACACGTATAGCGACTTTTAAAAATAAGTATTCATAATAAAATGTGCTCTTCTAATGTTTGTAACAAACCAGCCTTACGCTTTGTTATTTTTAAATTTCTAGACTTAAGTTACTTCTTGCCGTTTTAAAAAAGCTGACAGGACATAAGTCAATCCCCTTATATTGCAGGTACAAGAACAGCGACGAATCCCTATACGATAAAAGACAGGGCCATTCCACAACTGCACCGCAATAAAACTCCCAGTGCATTACAAAAGCAGACTAAATCCCCAACTTCGCACCTAAAAGCGTAAAAGCACAAAACCGGCCAATCGCCTAAGCGATCGCTGAGTCCCAAAAGGCGTTATTTCCCGTAACTTTGAAAAACAGGCCCCGACCGGAGATTACTTACCGAGTGGACGCAGGCTAAAAACCTAATAGAATTAGCATAGAAATTGATTCAGTCCGCCGTTGGTTCTTCGGAATGCCCCATCATTGCTTAATCCATTTGCACTGGCCACACATTTCAAGCGAGCTATTGTAATCGTTTGCCGGTCATAGAGTCGGGTTCTGTGCAGACTAGCTAGATGTTTTTTTACCTATTTCCAGATTAACAAAGTCTTGTGCTATGTTTGTGCTGGTGTGTAAGATCGCCAGAGCTCTGTTGTGGAGAGAATGGGGTCTTAAAGGCAAGCAACGTATCTGCGACCCTTGTGCGGGCGTTGATGTGCATGAGCAGGGGTGATCACTTACTATCAGTTGACACTCTTGTTCGTTGGCCTCTTTGATAAAACAACAATAATAGGCATTTCGATTTAGCCCAATTATGATTTCGACTTACTCGTAGCTTGATCCTTATTCTTATTTTTATCATAAAAGAGGCAACACCACTGTTATAGCTTCATTAATTCAAACTGACCTAAGCAAACCTTTAAAAGTACGGAATGAATAGTAGTTATGTAGAGATTATACCCGAGAACCTATTTACAATTACTCATAATTAATTTCAAAATAATTATAATATACATATAATCAACTAATTCATTCTTACAATTTTTAACTACAGGCTGGCTGGTAAAATTGTACTGCCCCGAAAAAAGATATCAACATAACCCAAAACATATTAATATCTGTCTTGTACCTTCGTCTTAAATTTCGCGGGCCGTTCCACTTCCGTGGTCAAAGTGAGATCGAATAAACACTGTAATTCATTATAATCAGCATTGTGTTCCGACCCAAACTGTGTTTCGCGAAACAATTACTTATTAATCAACTTCCAATGATTCACATTTCTAAAGAAACTTCTGCCACAGTGTAAATAGGGTAGCAGAGAACTCAAGGTGTAACGGTGCCCGTTCCTTCCAGCCTTCATGGATGTTCAGGCCTCCATGATGGCTGGAAAAACCTAACCTGCGCGCCCACTGGCCGCTAATTAACTTCCATTCAAAATTCAAAATTCAAAATTTGTCTATTATGTTCTATTTTCGAATTTTTTTTGATCAGGGATTGAGACCTAGACCGGCTGTGGAGCCAGACAGAGCTCTATAAATTAATTACCTTTAAATATAAATCTTTAAATATAAATAAATATCATAATTTAATATCAGTGAACCAGTGCAATAGTTATAAAAGTCGTGTATTAGTATTGTGAAATAAAACCAGTTCATACAGACCACCATGTAATTCATTTAAACTTCACACTACTGACGACGGGAGTCGCATCGAGAACCTAATAAGAGCCCTGAGATCGCACCCCGTCGCAAAGGTATGGATAAAAAATATGTGAGTAAAAATTACAGACGAATTGAAAACCTTCTCCTTTTTTGATGTCGATTTAAAACATGTATTTTGTAATTGTGTAGTCCTAATTATTTTTAAGAGAAATATATGCAGAGTTTCTTAAAAACTAAATAAGATAGTAATTGTAAGCTGGGTCGTAAGTTGATCGAAGGTTCAATCTAAGGGAAAGGGATCACTGTCAATTTATTAAGGAGTTAATGTTCATACATAAACGAGCAGAGCAAGAGAAAGAGCTAGTTTTCCTAACACAGGTATCATAAAACTTAAAAGGAGATACCCAATACTTGTAATAAACTACTTGTAAACAAATAAAGAACATTTTTTGTAACAACATATTTAACCATCTGTCCACAATTTCGTATGAAGAATTTTGCGCTTGACGTATGATAAGTGGTCGCACGAATACTACTTACTGCAAGTTACTACACTGTGTAATGAAGGTTGATAAGCGACCGGCGATGACCCCCAAATTAATTCCGTTCCTGTACTTATGCCAGCCAATAATTTGGTTAATCGTGTGTTTTATTGCATTTTAATAGTCTTGAACGAAATTTAAATGACGTGTCAGCTAACATGAATCATTATTTAAAAAATAAATTTTATTAATCACATTGTAAGTTTATTTTATCATCTTTCGTCTTGTTTAAGGAAACAATATCTTTTAATATTATTTTTATGTTAAAGTCATAAGATTTTTTTTTCTTAAACTAGCCTTCCGCCCGCGACTTCGTCCACGTCCCGTCCTGTCCCGTTGTCCTGTCCCTTTCGAATTTTTTCACCTTTTAAACCTTCCCTAGACCTTCACGAAGAAATTCAAGACCAAGATAAGATAAATCCGTTCAGCCGTTCTCGAGTTTTAGCGAGACTAACGAACAGCAATTCATTTTAATATATATGGATAATCTCATGACTTCAATAATCATAATAATTCTCTAGATATGTGACCAGTCTAGAGTTCAGCCATTCTTGCTAAAATATTTCTAATACATGTTATATATTTTCCGCTTACAATTACAAAGTAAAAAGAAAACTTTGAACTGGATTTGAAGAAACAAGTCATACAATGTTCAAAATTAACATAAAACCCTAATTCCCATTGAAATATCACCATTTTACTGTCTTAAAAATATCAGCAAATTTCAATGTGCCATTTCCACAAAACCTCTCTAGTTACAAATTTCAATTCGTCCACATTGTCACGTCTGCATCAATTTGTTCACTAATCTGTGAAAATAGGGAGACGGCGAATCGATTTTTTGACGCGATGAAAAATGAAGTGGCAAAAATGACAGCGGCCGTATTGTACGATCCATCAATGAATAAAACTATGAAAGACCGGCGCTTTTTCACCGTTCCCAGGCTGAGTGAAAAGCCATCCGACTAGTGCATGATCTTTGTTTTTACAGGGGTTTTTTGAACGTTGCATTGTGGATGGAAGTTAAGCGAGGAAGTGTAAGGCGAAAGTTTTCATTCTCAGATCTTTTTGAACGTATTCGTTTTCATGTGTTTGTAGTTTTGTATTTCAATATTTTTTTTGTGGAGTTCTTACATTAATAATACTGTTATTTTTAATTTTACAGTCTTAGTTATTAAATTTCTTCTTAGATTTACGCGACTGGTACTTATGACTATGACGCGACTGTTTCATGTCTTAGTTATTGAGAACGGAATCCCAAATCAACCCTTCTTGTCTGTGGTAGGACCACTTAGAGCATTTATAATACTGTTCCCTAACATTGAGCTCTCGATTGTACCTTTACCTTAATATAATTTGAACATTCACCGTTTTAATGAGTCAGTACAAAACCTATTCCATTTATTTGTTTATTTTCAACTCCACAAGCTATTCGATATCTCTGATAAACAAACCCACTCCTAATTGGATAGAAAACCTAACCACAAAATACCGGCAATCCGTATCACAGCCGAGATCGACATTAGGTACCTAGACTAAAAAGACCTCCTATTTAATTTGCATTTTGTTTCCAAAAACTCCATCGAAAAAACACGGAACCCATTGTCTGGTCTAGAATTTTCAATTAACTCGATGCCAATAAAAAGTGCCGCTGTATAAAACAGTCAGGGCGGAATAAACGCAGTAAATAGAGAAGTGACCATTCCCAAACCAAATGGTCTGTGAAAAAGAAGCATAGGTTTTGGGGTTTCGATGCCGGATTTGGAAGACGTTGGATCTTCGGATATAAGAGAAAGTTTATTGATACTTACTTTACTGTTATTAACATAGAAAATTGACCATAGCTTTCTTACAGGTATGTAAAATAGTGCTATTTTCTAGTTGTATGACGGGTTAATCAGATGGAATAACTGAGGTGTCTAGAGTTTGGAAGAAATTGAAAGTGACAAATTATTAAACTTTGCTTATGTAAAAAAATATTTGAATACAGCAGCATAATTATATGTTTTTCATTCGTCGTTTACTTACTTGAGCAAGCTTATTTAGAAACTAAATTAACATAAAAATTTAATCCTACTACTATTATAAAGGCGAAAGTTTGTATGTGTGGATGTATGGATGTATGGATGTGTGGATGTATGGATGTTTGTTACTCTTTCACGTAAAAACTACTGAATGGATTTGAATGAAACTTTACCACAATATAGCTTATACATCAGAATAACACATAGGATATTGGAAATCGAAATCCACGCGGACGGAGTCGCGGGCGGCCGCTAGTACCTAAATGATAAACTAGAGGTGATGTTAGCGACTCATGTCCAAAGCAACAACAATTTGACACCAATTTGTGTCAAAGTTAATTGTTGTAAAGGGAGTTTTTTTTTCTGTGAATTCTGTATTATATTCTCGATACTGTGAAAATATCGTCCGCGATTATGAACCCTTTGCACCAACATTAAACTCGCGCTTGTCCGTTTTTTCCGCCCGCCCTATGCAGCTATGGTCCGCCTGAAATTATTTCGCACCAACTCATTTGTATGTAAATGGGCCCCGACCGCTTATATCTCTGTTTGCTTTTTACCTATTTAATTTTTTTTTGCAAGTTGCCGCATTAAAATGGCGAGTAAAAAGTTGGTTAAGTGCTCTTCGCTTGGGTTATGATCCGGTTAAATTTTGATATTTATTTGCGGGGCTTTTTTGCAAGCATTGGCTTGGTATGATAGAGGAGTGATGAGAATTTTGTTTACCCGATGGAAAGTGTTTACCGCCGTCTATGAAACAGAATGGTGATGTTTCGCTGAAAAGATGTTTAATTGTGTTATGAAGTAATGTGTTCAATACAAGGCTCACATTAACAAGTTAGATTAAACTACAGATCTGTCGGACAGCTTTGTTAATTAAATTATTCAAGTAAAATATCTATGGTTTAGAATTGGTTGGCAACACTGCCGCGAGCAGTTGTCATATCACACAGCTGATTTTAAATAATACAATTTTATGTGTTTAATAAAAGTTTTATGTGTAAATTTACGTTAAATGAACTCATATAATAGTGATTAATAAGTGCAAGTGTTAGTAAGAAGATAGTGCAAGGATTACGAGTTTTTTGAAAACATTGAACGTCAACGGACAGCCGGTAACTTGCCGGTAACCTAAAACAAAGAGGATTCCTGTACATAAAACCGGGGGAGTTTGTTGAACTCATTCAAGATGACAACCCGAAGGGCCGCTGCTGTTGCAACTGCCCAGGATATGGAGTTCAAGCTCAAGCAGGCACTAGATCAGCTTAAGAAAACAAAGATTGAGAACGCCACTTTACTGAATGAGCAGGAACAAAATGAAGAGGAAATGAAATCTTTATTATGTTCAAATGCGACATTGAAGAAAGAAATGGGTGAACTCCATGTGAAACTCATGAGTGCACTGCAGGAGCAGGACCAGCTACTCCAAGTGGTAAATAGTTTTGAAGAGTGCGGCAACACATATGAACGCACCCTGGGACGCATTGATGAGCTGGAGAGTGAGCTATGTGAAGCCCACAAACACATCCAACAGCTTGAGGAAGAGAAAAAGGACCAGTCGCTCTCACACACACAAAGCCTGTATGAAGAGCTGCTCGGGACCCCGGCTGGCAAACAAATTGCTGTAGCGGCTGCTTCAATATCGTGCGAAGGTGCTTCTTCATGTTCTCACAAAGACCTTAATTTGTCTCATTGTTCAAATTGTTGTGTAATGCTAGGTAAAAGTAAAATTAATAATAATAAAAATAAGTTAAAAATTAAGTTTAAGAAATATATTAAAATCAAAAAATATATTAAGAAAACAGATAGGTTAATAAAGAAAAATAAATGTTTTTACAAAAATGTTAAATTGCGAAAACAAAGATATGATTTGTTGGACAGCATTGAAATATTAAGTGCCAAGTTAACAGAAAGTAGATTGTTGCATGAGACGGACACTCAGCAGTTGCAGGCGGACATTGATAGGTTGTGCCAGTCTCTTGCTGACATGACCTCTAAGTACAACATTGCACAAGATGTCATAAGGGCCCAAGTAAAGGCAACTAATGCGCTACTTTTTGAGCAAAGTACCTGTTGTACTACAAGCATGCCTCCTGCAGCTGTTGAGCATCCGCCAAGCTTTGAGTTACAAGTCAAGCTACCTCATACTGTTGAGCTACTTAACATACCTGAGGTTAAATGTAAACAGAATAATATTTATATGTTTTCAGATAGTGTAGGCATAGGTTATGGGGCACTATTAAGTAAAGAGGTTGATGGTAAAATTATTAATAATTGCATGCCAGGTGCTTCCTTAGTACAAATTTTAAAGGCATGTAAAATGGAAACTTATGAACGAAATTCCACCTTAATTATAATGATAGGAGATGCACTACATATAACAAAAAATTGCATCTTACATGCTTTCACAACGTTGTCCAAATTGAATGTAGACAAAGTAATTTTTTGTGCGTTGCCTTTTTCTAGGCATTATGACCAAGAACAAAATAACAGTATTCATGTATTGAATACTTATATTTATAATATAATTAGTCGTCATAGTGACAAGTTTGTGTTTTTTGACACAAATAAATTTATTAATAATAGTTTTATGTTGACTGGCAAAACTTTTTGTTTGCCTAATAAATATAAGAAAAATGTGGCTACTTTGTTAGCATATAATATTAATATTTGTAAATATAATAATATTAATAAGACTTTGGAATTTGTTCCAAATAATTTTTAAGTAACAAGACAATAGAGGAGACCTCTAGCACAGTCATATATAATAGTAATGTTGATACATCTACCAGCTCTGTGGTGGATTTATGTCATACTAGTTTGAATCTTAAGCCATTAACTATAATTTGCCAAAATATACAGGGTCTCGCAGGGAAGGGCCTTGAAATTGAATTATTTTTGAAAGAGACTCATGTTGATTTTTTGTGTATAACTGAACATTGGCTTAAGAAATATCAGTCTTCTTTTGTTATTGGTGACTATCAAATAATGAGTGCGTTCTTCAGAAGCACCGCTATACACGGTGGCTCTTTAATTATGTGTAACAATAATCTTAGATGCAAAGAACGTAAAGACATTGTAGGCCTCTCAATTGAGCGAGTCGTTGAATTGTCATGCATTGAATTAGAACATTTTGTTATAATATGTGTCTACCGACCCCCCACAGGTAATTTTAATTTATTTGAGTCAACTATGGATGAAGTTCTGAGAAAAATTAGTAACAAAACGAAATCTATTGTTATTTGTGGAGACTTCAATGTCAATCTTTTAGATGATTCACCCTTACGTGATAGGTTAGTATCTTTATTTAAATCATCGGGTCTCCACTATCAGTTCTCCGAACCCACCAGAATCGCGGCCACTTCTGCTACCTGCCTTGATAACGTGTTTTGTAATTGTAAACCACTTCATAAGTCAGTGATGACTAGCTTGACGTCAGACCACTGTGGGCTTAAAATCTCTTTTGAAGGAAAAATTAAAAATGATCCTCCTAAGAAGTTTACGTGTAGACCTATAACTAGAACACGTTTAAAATCTTTTAAAAATAAAATTAATGTTAGCATACCAAAGATTGCCTATACACCGAGCGACCCAAACATGCTCTTTAAGAACTTCTTTGAATGTATTACTAATGAATTTAAAAGTAACTTCCCAACTAAGGAAGTTACACTTGATAGCCGCAATAAGTTTAGTGATTGGGCTACATACGGAATTTTCAAAAGTAGAATCCGTCTGTTTGAACTTTATGAAATGAAAAAATTTAATAACAGTCCTCATTTTGTCGAGTATGTTAGAAATTATTCTAAGGTTTTAAAATAGTTTGTACTCTAGCTAAATCTAAATATATTCGAGATAAAATTTTATTTTTTCTCGAATATATTTATTTTTATTTTAAATCTAATAATAAAATAAAAACTACTTGGGAAATAATTAACAAAGAAAGCGGCAAGTCTAAACCTCGGTGTTCTACGTTTGAGTTGGAAATCAATGACGAAGTGATAAAAGGTGATGAAAATGTCGCTGACGCTTTTGAAGATTTTTTCACAAATATTCCTCTAGCTACGACGGCGACATTAAATTCCTCCCCTTCGGAAGCTGTTATTTTGTTGAATTCTAGTGTTTCTCCCTGTAGTATTATGTTTAGCTTTGCGTACATCAATTCAGCTCACATATTGAAAACCTTCAAGTCACTAAACATGAAAAACACAAGTGACCTATTTGGCATGTCAATAACATTTATCAGCAACATTATCAATGACATTGCCCCTTTTCTGGCGGATATTTTTAATAATTGTATTAATGAAGGTGTTTTTCCTGATATGATGAAGATTAGTAAAGTCATACCTTTGTTCAAAGCCGGTAATAGTCATGACCCTAGTAATTTCAGACCGATTTCCATCTTGCCTGCTCTTAGCAAGATTTTCGAGAAAATCATGCATGAGCAGTTATTGGCACATTTTGCGTCTAGTAAGCTCTTTCATCCGGAGCAATATGGCTTCACCAAAGGCCGCTCTACAACTGACGCAGGCGTCGCACTTCTAAAACACATCTATGACGCCTGGGAAAACTCACGTAACGCCCTTGGTGTGTTCTGTGATTTATCGAAGGCTTTTGACTGTGTTGATCATGAAACACTAATTCTCAAACTACATCACTATGGTATTAAGGATAAATCTTTAGAATTAATCAAATCATATTTGGACTCAAGAATACAGAAAGTTAATGTTAATGGAGTCTTTTCCTCTGGGTCTCTTGTAAGAATAGGAGTGCCTCAAGGGTCTATTCTAGGACCTTTATTGTTTTTAATTTACATAAATGACTTACCTTTTATTGTCGAGAACCTATGTAAGATTGTGTTATTTGCAGATGACACTTCCTTAATATTTAACATGGATAAGACTAAAAACTGTGTTGATGATGTAAATATTGCACTCGATAAGGTTTCAAACTGGTTTAATATTAATAATCTGCAACTGAATGCTAAAAAAACTAAATGTGTAAGTTTCAATTTGCCAAACGTAAACAGAGTATTATCATCTACAATAAAATTAAATGATACTCATTTAGAAGTTGTGAACTCGACAGTTTTTCTCGGATTAACGTTAGATTCAAAATTGCAATGGTATCCGCATATAAGTAGTTTATCAAATAGGCTTAGTTCAGCTGCTTTTGCTATTAAAAGGGTTAGGCGGTTGACCGATGTTGAAACGGCGCGTTTAGTATATTTCAGCTACTTTCACAGCATAATGTCATACGGTATCTTACTTTGGGGAAAGGCAGCTGAAATCCAAAATATATTCGTCTTACAGAAACGAGCGATTAGATATATTTATGAACTCAGGGCTAGAACATCGTTAAGGGAAAAATTCAAAGAAATAAACATTCTCACGGTAGCGTCGCAGTATATTTATAATTGTATAATTTATGTGCATAAAAATATACATCTTTTTTCAAAAAAATCTGACATGCACAGCAGGAACACTAGAAATAAACATAAAATTTCATTTCCACGTTTTAGGCTACAGAAAGTGTCTCGTTCGTTCGTGGGGCAAAGTATTCACTATTATAACAAGATTCCTAATGAACTTTTAAATTTACCTTATATTAAATTTAAGAATCACATTAAAAAGGTATTAATGGAAAAAGGATATTATTCTACTGCTGATTATGTGAACGATAAGTTAGTATGGAAGTGTTAATTTCGATTTAAATTATGTGAATTGTATATTTTTATCATTGTTACAATCTTTTTTTATTTTGTGCACTTTGTCCTACAGTTCAGTTATATGTTCTATTTTAATTTTATTTTTTAAAAAATGACAATTGGATAGACTGTGTCTTAGTAGTCATGCTCTCTAAAATGTCGCTGAGGTGGTGGCGCTATGTGGCAGGAGTGTTCACTCCGAAATGGCTGAGTGAGATGATGGCAGACACATACGTCAAACCTTACCATACGTGATTGATCAGGTGTCACCTTTAGCGACTGGTCAGCTGGGACTCAGTCTATCTATACAATTTTTTTAATTTATATACTGAGGATAAGGAACTGTATGGCTTAGTTAGAGAACGTAATGAAATTAATGTATTTAAAAAATATTGTACTTATTGGCGATTTAAAAGAGCAACTATCGAGTTTCTTGCCGCTTCTTCTCGGTAGATGACTGCGTTCCGAAGTCGGTGGTAGATTCATTACATTGTGATATCATTGACGATTTATAAGTGCCTCACTGAGGCCTACATAAATAAAGTATTTTTGAATTTTGAATTTTGAATTTTTTTGAATTATGGACATAAATTCATTCATGATTATCAAATAATACGGTCTGAATTACACCGCTAAATCTAACAAAAAATAATTATTTTAAACAATGAATTACCTGATCTACCAGTTTCCTTCTGATAATAACATTTTATAACAAAAAAAGGTGTAAAAATACAAATCACTTTGATCATATAATTTTTAATTCCCTCACCTTAAGAACGGAAATTTCATTAATTGATCATTAAAACCTCAAGGATCGTTTCCATGGTACCCCGGATTTACCCCGGGAAGGGTAAAAAATCTCCCTTTCGCAAATTAATGAGGGAAATTTCCATTCTAATCCCTAATTATTATTTAACTTTTAATAAGCGATCGTTTTGTATGTTTCGGGAAAAAAAGATGCTGGAAAGATGTTTTACGGAAGGATTACCTCGCTCAATTATAATTTTGGTGAGTTCGGTTTTTTTAAGAACATTTTTTATACCATAACTGCAATTATTTGCTGGTAATGGAATAATGAGGAAAAGTAAACAATTGCGTATTGTGTTTTGTGGGGTGTATTTTCCCCATTCCCGGTGGGTTCGAATATCGGTAAGTGTTGTGTGAGATATAGTAAATTAAGATAATTTTTTGCATCATTATCATCATCAAACAACACTAATGATCATTTTCCCATGCAAAAGCCTTTGAATAAAAAAAACAATTTGTCAAAACTGGTAGACTTTACTGCACGACCGACCGTTTAAATTGAAGAAACTCACTTTAAGGAAATTGAGCTAAAATATTGTCACTTACCATTGGATGAACTGCATGTCTTTCTGCAACTAAGGTTCCTTAAACAAAAAAAAAATTAAGTCAAAGCCGGAATCAAAGTTCAGAGTTTTGACAAGGGTTAAAACTGACATTAAACCTTCCGGCGCTAGGTTTATTATAACATTAAACAATTAAGTCCAGAAACTGATCATAATCAAATCAACGCCGGTTGTTGCACCGTCATATTTTAACTTTGAGATCGAACCTGGTATCAAATCTTCTGGGACTCAAAATCGAAGAACAAACCACTCCACAGGGCTCTCAATTCTCATCCTCAGTAACTCGCAAAATGAGGCAGTAACCCTCAATTTTCGGCCATAAACCAAATCTTTATCGTCATTATCCGGTCCGAATGTAATTTTCGGCGGGATTAAAATTTCATCGAATGCCCGGTGTCCGCGTAACGCGTAAAAACTCACGGAAATACGTTTTTCATGTCCGCCGCCATTGCACGGCAAACAGTTACATTATTTTTTACGGCCCGATGCTCTGTGGCACGAGGAATGTGGATTTCGAGAGATGACGGCGAATAAAGATTGTAGTGCCTGTCGTGACTAGATTTATTTTACAAATAGATAATCATCATCGTCAGCATACCGTGTTTTCGATTGGAAGGCACGTTCAGCCGTTGGTCCAGCGCGTGATCTCTCTACGGCCGTGTGAGATTGCTTTCACTTAACTATGAGAGTAAAGGAATAGGGAATGCCTTTGTGCTAGCGCACTCACTTATGCACTATTATATATCTTGCGGACCTGACTGTTCGTAAGATCGGCCGCCATGGAAAATAATTGACCGTAGGTTATTATTAATATGACAGACCTCAGTTGGATGTAGGAACCTAGGGGAGACCGAATATCTTTACACCAGGCAACTGCGAATTTATATAGCTATATTCACATCCCGGTAATATGACTAGAACAATTTGATGACACGGCTGGTTTGTTGTATATTACACAAGTCATAGAACATTAATTATTTAAACTATTCGTCATATTCCAATTATGCAGAACTTTAAAACATTTAAAAAAATAACATTACACATTTCCCGTACCGTATCATTCTCGTTACGGCTTGGTAAAATATGCATTCACAGATAATTACGAGAGTCGTACTGATTTTAGTCTAATATATTATGTGCGTACGACCTATTACGTTTGCATAGTAACATTCTGGTATGGCAAGGGTCAAGGGTTCAGTTCCCTGGGTACTCAGTCTGGAAGTACTTTATATCTATACTTACTCGTAATATAATAAAGTGAATGTTTTTTTTGTTTGTATTGTTACCTTAGAAACTACTGGTTCGATTTGACATTAGTTTTGTGTTGGATAGTCCATTTGTCAAAGAAGAATTAAAGCATTACATCTTCGAAAATTATTTTAAAGCAAAATAAACTTTCGTCATCATCAATTAATCAATTTCGCATCTTCAAAAAAATCAGTTTAGGGATAAGCTTTTCTTTTCCCAAGGCCAAAGCCACTATGATCTATTACCCACATAACTTATTTTATTTATTTACAAAGCTTCTGAAATAAAACCGTATAATTAAATAGCTGTTTGCATAACAAACATGAACGACACTAAAACATTCGAATGCATTCGGTGCATCCCATGCAAATATCATTCGATCATCATTACTCAACTTATGCACATCCGAGCCATTACGCAGCTTTGCATTACGTTGGTTCAGAATAAAGTTGTATTAAATTACGTTATGCAATTTTTTGGTTGTTCTATTGTTGCAATAATTTTAATATCACCTTTACTAAAATATTCTATAGTAATATAATGAAGCTTTACTAATATAATAAAGCTGAAGAGTTTTTTTGTTTGAACGCACTAATCTAAGGAACTACTGGCCCGATGAAAAAAAAAATGTTGGTTATTTCATTTGACGAGTAAGGCTTTAGGCTATCGTATAAAAAGGCAAACCAAGCGGACGCTAGTTTTCTATTCAATATTACGTGACGAGATTTCAGCATGGTGTATCATCCTTCATTGAAAATACATTCCAAGCGTAGTCACGCCAAACTTCATAGGCGTTTTTACGGCTACGTGTGTTCCTACACTAAAACGGGATTCATTATTTATCTGCCGTCAAATGCACTATAAAATGTTGCTTCTACAAAAAAAAGGGTAAATAACTCTCTAAATTACATTATGTGTTCAATCCAGAGTTTTTTAAATTTTACATTCTAAATTAAATCAATTAATCAATATAAAAGAGTCACTAAATATTAACCAAGCCCTCTATTAAAATAAATAAATTCAGTTTCAACGAAAACTACGAATTGAAATTCGAACCAAAAGCATATTTATCAAGTTTGATTAGAGCGAGGTTAACTCAAAGGCACTTAGTTCGGAAGCCACGATATCTGCCAACACAAACTGAACGAAACTTCACTTTGACTATGCAGGGTAGATAAATCTATGAACTTAAGTCTGTTATGGGATGGGTAAATATAATGTATACTACACTAATAGTATTAGTGTAGTATACATTATATTTACCCATTCCAATTATTATTATTAGTCTAATACCGACTAAACGGGATTAAACGCCCATATTAGTCATAATTACGAAACGTCAAGCGTTAAGTATCATACATATACTACGCAATGAATATCGTGTTTAGTACTTTTTAGATTGTTTTAGTGTTTATAATGAAACGCACACATGGGCGTACCCAGGGTAGGGTAGGCTTTTTTATACATAAAAAAATGTTAGGCAACACATTTTTTAAATTCTTTATAAGCACTTAGCCTATTGAAATAAAATTGCCCCCCCCCCCTGCATTATTTTAAATCTGATCTGATAGTCGCGCATAGCGTTTACCTCTGCTCAAGAGCAAGGGATGTGAAAAAGCATTCACTAAGAATCCAAAATATATTAAGAAACGTTCAGTCATTAAATCCCTCTTCTGTTACATCGAAATATGTGAATCTAATTATTTGGATATAACGGAGACACCCTGCTCTATACCTACTTTATGTATTTTTATATAAATTGTATGTAATTTCTAATGTTGGTAAAAAATATTTTCATTTTCAATTGAAAAGCAGAACTTAACAAAATCCTCACCGCCATAGCATAGAACGAAACTAACTTCCAATAAATCTTAAGCAAACCGTGAAGTACGTAGAAATTTAAATTTATGAACAGCGTAGCTAAGTACTCCGTTATCAAATACTCCCCGAGATGGACTCGAAATTCAAGTTATCAGACTTGAAACTTGAAGTTAGCTCGGCTTAACTGAAACAAAGTGCCTTGACTCGGACGAGTTCACTTGAAGGGGACAAAAAATGGCAATATATTTGCTAATGGACCAGTTTATTTCTGGGATTGGGTTCTCAAACTATTGTGATTAATGGTACATTAATGATTGCTATAACTTCCTTATAATTATGTAAACGTCTGGTATACCTGTGTTTCATTACAGGGTTGGAAAAGCAATGCACTTAATGTAAAACGACTCGATAGTCTAGTAGTTTAAGTGCCGGGCCGTGGTCTTGAGTTCTGGGTTTGATTCCTGGGATGGGCAAAATTTGTGTCATTTTCCTGAAATTTCGCATTTGGCAAGCGTGATGATTAACTTTGCAGTGGGACATATATAGGTTTCACTGACAAAGGCAACGCTCCAGAATATTGAAACCCAAAAAAAGAAAATGCGGTACCTATTTATTTGTAGAATTATTTTTCAAACATCAAATGTCAAGGTAATATGTAAATATTTCATTCAATCTATCAAATAAATATAAAAATAATACTTCTTGACGTATCCCCTAGTCATCGCCCGTAGGCAATTAGTCTACTATTTATATTATCAAAACTTATAACTAAACTAACGCCACCCCCAATCCAACCTTAAGTTGTTGCATTAAGTCACAATATTGCACAGCATGATTCACTTCTGAAATTTCACTATGATCAACTCCCCAGGGCTTAAGTGTCACAGTTTGAGAAGGGGTGTAACAAAGTATTTGATTTGCATTTATATGGCTGTTGGATTGTGCAGTGAATTTCAAACTGCTCAACTTTCGCCTGTTTATATTTAAAACTGTTTTGAGGATCTTAAACGAGATGGATTATTTTAATTTCAACTCTAATGAAGGTTCGTTAACACTTCCTTATCTTTTGAAAGATTCCGCGAGATTTACTAATTTCAGATTCAGGTGGTAGGTTTTGTTTGTCTAAATATTATAATTTACGAGTTTTAAAAGGGTTAATGAACTTATAAATTAGTTATAGGCATGATATTCATTGCAACTAAATATTACTAGAGATTATTAATGGTGAATTTGGAAGGTAGTTTATGGTAATAAAGGGGCGAAGTCCCGCTCACCTACTGAATTCACCGACTAGTAGGTAGGGGATGTGATGATGATTTTTAAAGAACAGAAATAACACAACCTGATCTTATATGACGTGTTTTATTATGTGATATGGGGTTATGGAGGGACAAGAGAGTCACCTGCTGGTAAGTGATCTCAGCTGCCCATGGATGTCAACAACCGTGCAAGGGTCGCAGATGCGTTGCCATACACTTCCCAACTGAGCTCTGGTGACCTTACTCACCAGCAGAAACAAAGCACCACAGTTTTGAAGTACTACTTCACTGTAGATGAACTACAATTTCAAATGTTTAAGAAAATCAATGACTCAATAATAATTACTTTAGTTTGTGGTTTGGCTTGTTGCCATTTGAATTTAGAAAAAGCTCATTGTTAACAGAAAAACCAACAATAATTACATTTATACTATGACATTTATAGCGGCATACTAAACAAAATAAGCCAAATAAGCCTGTAGGGTTGAACGGACTGTACAAGAATTATTTATACATTCAAACAATTACTTTTAAAACTTGTTGAAATTAATTACTTTTAGGGTTCCGTTAAAAAATTATAAAAATATTTCTTTGTTCGGATGACTTAAAATATTTTTATTAGCTCAGTTCTTTGAAAAAACTTATGGTTTTAAGTATTTCTCACAATATTATCAGTAATATTAGAATATTAAGTTTACCTACATCGAAAAAATAAACAACTTTTTCAATCCAAAGATGTGTCGTTCATATTTGATTATTTTACAGCATTCTAGACTGATGATTAAAACATATTTAAAATGTCAAAGTTTTACACATGTTTTATTTAGGTCATCCAATCAGACATAGAAAGACGTAAAACTCCCTCAACTCTTCTAAACGGAACCTTCAAACCCTACCTCCTGTTCTAACACACCCACAATTTTACAATTTCCTCACTAAACTCCTACAAGCATTAAAACACTTAATCATCGCCGATACAAAGGTTTAATACCCACTTAACTTGAGCTTAACTTCCTCCAGTTTTAAGATAACGACATTATTAGCACTTAAGTTGTAATTAAAGTCACAGTTTCTCCCTTGGGCCGTGACTGATGCCTCACTGTCTGTCTGTCTGAACGTGTCAAATTTATTGTTATCCTTTGTTCGGTAACGTGTGGTTTTACATGCTAAATCTCGTTAAGGACGATTCACATTCTGTTGGCTTTTCGTCTACTGTAATATTTATTTTGTTCTTTTCTCACTCGCTGTAAAAATCTATATTTCATGGAACATTATCTACTGAAAAATTATTTATTTAAGTTAAGGCTATTAATTTTGCCTTCCTAATTTAAAAGCGTAACCTATATATCCGGAAACTGAGGTATTTTAAATATTATTCCATTAAAAGAAAAACGACGCGTTGGCTGGTATTTCCAATATTTTAAAATCTCGTCTCGAGACGGACATTGCTTAATCATTATTATATTGAGTGAAGCGTTAACCTGATCTACTTTTTAACAAAAAACATAGCAATGTACATAGCTCAATTTCAAATTCAATATCAACAAAAAAATATAACTTCTGGGTTTTACCCTAACTATTTCAGGAGTTGAAAATTTAAAGTCTTACCCAGGTTGAATTTATTTCTCGATATGTTTAAGATGTAATCGTCATCATCATCACTGTGCTATACTCGTAATAGGAGTTCATACATAGTGACATAAATCTTCCAAAAACTTCGACTTGTCAACCAGTAACCCTTAACTAACACTTTAATTCCACGACAGAGAAAGAATTTGATGTGCAATAAAAGCTTCTACGTAGAGGTGTGAAACGGCCCTTAACCCGTCGCAATTGGGATTATTAACGATCTTTTGTTACCTTCAGCGACCGGGAATTAGTTTTTAATTACGCAGGAAACTCGTGAGTAACGATTGTTGAGACGACCTGCGTTTCTTTTTATGGAAACGCAGGGAGGTATTAGGAAGTATGAAAAAAAAACATAGTTGGTCTAAAAAATATATTAAAATGACCTTTTTATCACGCCTTGATGGTCTAGGGTTAGGTTTAAGTACCGGATCTTGGTCTCGAGGTCCTCGGTACGATTCCCAAGTTGGGCAAAATTTGTGTCGATTTTTAAGAACATAGCCCGGGCTTGTGATGTACAACCCGCATTTGGTAAGCGAGGTGATTAAGCCAAACCCCATATTTGTAACGCAAACATGATTCCAAATGATGGAGGCTTTTGTCCGGCAGTGGGAAAGTAATAGGTTCATACTTTTTTTACCATTAACGTGGACAATAACTTATGTTTTCGTCTTTCCAACAAATAAATACATTGTTAAAACAATATTTAACGACACTATTTTTGCAGGCCATAGCCTTAGCTTTTCACATGTGAAACATTTCAGATTGTTGTAATTGAGAACCAAATATTATCATCACCAATCTGTCGAATTAAACAACTAAGTGCGTTAACACTCAAAGCACAAGCGTTGCTTAATTATAGGCAAAATGGAGTAGTAAAAAATATGTCTAAAGATATTAAATTAAGATTAATAAGTTTATGATTATTAATTGTGCTGTTACGATAGTCATTACATTTGCCTGACAATAAAACATCGCGTTGCTATGTGTAATTAAGCTGATAGCTTACTTAAAGCCTTCACGCACTCATGTTATCATTAATAAAACCTTATCATACCCTATAGATAAAACTTATCGCATGCAAGTTGATGTAACAGACATCTGAACCATTAAAATTAATGCGAAATATCTATAAAAGATGCGTGTCTACGTTTATTAAATAATAAAGCTTATTATTTAATGCAATTATGAAAGTGGCTGGTGTGTATCTGCCACCCACGAAGTATTTCTGTTTGTGTGAAGTTCTTTGAATATTTTTATAGTTGTTTGAAAGCACGAGTGGCTTTTTACGCATGTCTATGGTAATATTATCAAAAGGGAATATTAACATAGAGTTTGGTGAATGTATAAGTAAGTTAACTTTACACAAGAATTTCAGAGCCTTGATCACTATCTCTCTCTGTATGAAAAAAAAGTATCAACTATAATAAATTTTGTGAAATAGGAACAAATTTTTGATTCATTTTGTCTTTTAGATAAACACCACACAACCAGACCAAACCAAAAAATATTTGGAATATACGGAACTGAATTTCAACCTACTTGTACCTTGCAAAGGTCAGGTTTTAGCAAGCACAACAGGGGAACCTAAGTTCCCTCCCTTTGATGTTCGGAACCAAAGCTAAAAAAAACTCTGATCTTTGATAAGCCCGACAAACGCATCTTCATAAAGGCGATGCTTTTAGCGTGTCCTCCGCTAATTGCAGTATGCAACTCGCGCGAGATGCAACGATAACTGTTTAATTGTTGTTCTCGTATAATTGCGTTATTGCATTGTTCGAGTCACTAATTTATCGTTTGCAAACTCGAGTTTCGTGTCCGTTGATTTTGTTATCTAAGGATTTTCGTATGTCGTGTTTGTTTTAATCGTATTCCGCGCGGAAGGTGGTCCTTTACCTTTGTCTTTTAGGTTAGAGCGGAATCGTGTGCGAATTAAATGGGTTTCCGAGAATGTTACTCATGTTATTATCGTAAATCTTGTAATTAATGCGCGCTCTAATAATCCCTAAGTTTTAAATGTTTTTGCCGCTTAGATTTGTATAATTATTTAATTGCGACCATCACATTTTTTTATTTTCTTCTGATTTTATAGTTTTAATAAATTCTCCTTAAGAACTTGATGAGAAGAACGGTGAATTAAAAGTATCAATGACAAATCATGGTTTATGTATAATGTACATAAAGATCAAGTCAGTCGCAAAAGGAAAAATACCTTTTTACTGATTTCTGAACACGGACGCTATTTTTTGTCTGTCTTTAGTATTTTTACGTACTTTTCTAATTTTTTTTTCATTCTATTGTACAACAGACCTCAACATTATTTTCGAAAACAATTAAAATAGAATGCCATGTATTATAACCATATTACAATGTATCATTTGAATCGAGTCTCGCGCGTCAGCAGTATTGTCGCGAGTCGCGGGCGCGAGTCAAAGCGTCCATATTGCCGCGCGCGACGTTGATTTGACAAGCGATGTTGCTGTGACAATCGCCGCAGAACAGACGCACTGGGAGGAAGCGTTTATAAAAAGATTGTTTCAGATGTTCATTTATAAAAAGATTTAAAAAATCTGGTCTAAGACGTCAAATGGGATTTGAACACACCGTTAGCTATCCGGGCCAGAACACTAAACGTTATGGTACTGAATCATAACGCGACCAGATGGTTTTTATCCTGTTTTTGCGTGACGCTAACTATCGCTACTTCTTCAATGTTGCAGAATCTATTTTCACAAAACTCGTATGAAACCCTATTACGGCTGTTTCTTAACGAAAGAAAAACATAATGAAATCATTTTCGTGCTTAGTATTATTTGGTCCCTATTTATTAATTTATAAATAAGGAAATAATCATTTTATCACTTTACCACAACGAATGCACTATCCAACGCAAATAGAGTTTTTAATTCGAACCAGTAGTTTCTACAATTAGCACGTTCAAAAAAACAAACAATAAAACGCTTCAGCTTAATTGTATTAATATAATGCTATTCCCACTTTAAATATTAATTATTTATTTAAACAAGCCCTCTCGGTACAACCCGTCACAATGTAAGGCGCTGTGGCATACCTCTTCTGCGTATTAGCTTTTATATGACATAAAGATGCATTCCCACTCCAACCTAATATTTTACCGTGCACTTCACTGCAAATGTATTTTATCGTCACAACATTATACTCCTAAATTGCATTTCTCTCGATAAAATTCATCTTCAATATTTGAGTATATTTTGCGAAGCGGATGTAATACCGTATTCCGTCTACCATAAGTTATAAGGACTTTTTGTTACATTTACATTTGTATTACATAATAATCATGCTTTTTTAATGTTATAGAGAGGAAACGAACAAGATGGTCACCTGATGGTAAGTGATCAACGCTGCCCATGGACATGGAAGACGCATTGACTGCCTTTAAGACCCCATACCCTCCAACTAAATATGTACATAAGCCTACATACATAATTGTGATTACTTTATAAGAAGACTAGCGGCCGCCCGCGACTTCGTCCGCGTGGATGTCGGTTTTCATTATACGAATGTTTTTTCCCGCTAACTCCCGTTCCCGTGGGAATTTTGCAATATCCTTTTGCAACTAAGCATCAAATTTACTAAGGGACCTGCATGCCAAATTTCAAGCGTCTAACTCAAGTAGTTTAGATTTTCCATACAAACTTCCACCCCCTCATTTCGGGGAAGTGGGGGGTTGGAATGGGTCAAAAAGTAGCCTATGTTCTGTCTCAGGGTCTAAAGATTGTCTGTACCAAATTTCATCAAAATCGGTTGCGAGGTTTAAGCGGGAAAGCGTAACAGACAGACAGACAGACAGACAGACAGAGTTACTTTCGCATTTATAATATTAGTTGGGATTTGCAATATCCTTTTGCAACTAAGCATCAAGTTTACTAAGGGATCTGCATGCCAAATTTCAAGCGTCTAACTCAAGTAGTTTAGATTTTCCATACAAACTTCCACCCCCTCATTTCGGGGAAGTGGGGGGTTGGAATGGGTCAAAAAGTAGCCTATGTTCTGTCTCAGGGTCTAAAGATTGTCTGTACCAAATTTCATCAAAATCGGTTGCGAGGTTTAAGCGGGAAAGCGTAACAGACAGACAGACAGACAGACAGACAGAGTTACTTTCGCATTTATAATATTAGTTGGGATAATAATCATGATTTTGACTGAATTTACTGTGTCACCCAGGGACATACCTCGAGACCATCGCCCACTTACACCACTGGACCAAATATACTAATTATACGAATAACTAATGTAATAAAGCTGAAGAGTTTGTTTGTTTGTTTGTGGTTCATTAGTTGAGGATGGCTATAGTATAACAATAGGTGTGTTGAAAACGAATTCCACGCGGACAGGGTCACGGAAATTCTCGAACCCAATTACTACCCTGCATTGTACAGTACATGTGTATCATCAAGTATGATTCTCGATACTCAAGAACTGCAGTGATAACCGTTATCCACGAGCGACCCGCTAATCTGGAAGATCTGCGAAGAAGTCACAGGATGTGTCGCATATAAAGTCGCATGGAATTGTCGAATAAAAAGTGACAGGATAAGTCTCATGTAAAGCCACAGGAAAAGTGACGAACACATTGTTTCAATGAATAAAGTAAAAGTATACAAATTGATAAATAGTGAACTTTAGAATTTATTGAGTATCTACACGAGTTCCATCAGTAGGTATTTAGAAGAAGTCACAGGGCTAGTCTCGTGGAAAGCCACAGGCAAAGGGACATTGACATTGTTTCAATGAATAAAGTACAAGTATCCTAATTAATAAACGGTAAACTCTAGAACATACAGAGTATCTTATCTACACGTGTTATATCAAGAACTGCAGTGATAACCGTTATCACGGAGCGACCCGCTAATCTGCCGGTTAATCACCGATGATGAACGCGGCCAATTACAGTGTCACTCGTGTGTCGGCGGCGACTTGCTGTCTGCCGTCACGTACAGGCCAGGCTGGGTACACGCGGTGCGACTAGTCGCAGGAAAAAGTCGCATGAAAACTTAATATGACAAGTCGAAAGAAAAATCGCAAAAAAGTCGAGAGTTACTTGAAGAAGTCAAAGGATGAGTCACATAAAAAATCGAAGGGAAAAGTCGCATTAAAAGTCGCAGGACTCGCAGGATAAGTCTCATGAAAAGCCACAGGAAAAGTGGCATACACATTGTGTCAATTAATAAAGTAGGTACAAGTATCCTAATTGATAAACGGTAAACTCTCAAACATACTGAGTATCTACACGTGTTATATCAAGAACTGCAGTGATAACCGTTATCACGGAGCGACCCGCTAATCTGCCGGTTAATCACCGCTGATGATGAACGCGGCCAATTACAGTGTCACTCGTGTGTCGGCGGCGACTTGCTGTCTGCCGTCACGTACAGGTCAGGCTGGGTACACGCGGTGCGACTAGTCGCAGAGAAAAGTAGCAGGGAAATTCAACATGACAAGTTACGAGAAGAATCGCAAGAAAAGTCAAGTAATGCTTGAAGAAATTAAAGGATGAGTCACATAAAAAGTCGCAGGGAAAAGTCACATTAAAAGTCGCAGGACTCGGAGGATAAGTCTAATAGAAAGCCACAAGAAAAGAGACACATACATAGTTTCAATTAATATTCTAATTGATAATCGGTAAACTCTAGAACGTATTGAGTATCTACACGTGTTAGGTATATCAAGAACTGCAGTGATAAACGTTATCACCGCGCGACCCGCTAATCTGCCGGTTAATCACCGATGATGAACGCGGCCAATTACAGTGTCACTCGTGTGTCGGCGGCGACTTGCTGTCTGCCGTCACGTACAGGCCAGGCCGGGTACAAACAGTGCGACTAGTCGCAGAGAAAAAGTCGCAGGGAAAAGTTACCTAAAACTCAGATGACAAGTCACTGGGGAAAATCATATGCCTTTTTTTAGAAATAAATAAATTTCGAGCGCTCTCAGAAGCTATAGTGTCCTGAAACAATAGGCGACATGGTAAATATAGAAATCTTTGTCCTAGGCTGGCACCGTCTTTTGTGACTATGAGAATCTGGTATTTCACGTTGATGCTCATGAGGTAGGCATGTATGCCAGACATGCATTCGATCGTGACGTTATTTAGTAATTCATAAGTTTTACATTGTAGGTTTAGTTATTGAAAATTAAGTATTATACGACAATCACAATAGTGTAGAGCACGGTGAGCATGCGTCATAATTTAATATAATAAAGGACTGAAATCCCGATAATTCAAGCAATGAACCTGTTGAAAAACCAGCGGATTTTTGATTTTCTTGATACATTTTTTTATGATTTTACTTTAGATTATATATTATTAAAAAAACCGGCCAAGTGCGAGTCGGACTCCCGCACTGAGGGTTCCGTACAAATTCTATTTTTGACGTATTAAAAACTACTGAATAGATTTCGTTCGAACCAATTTTCGTTGGTAGTTTTTATGGTAATGTACATTATATAATTATTTCAGTTTTATCATCCACTTATTTTAGAAGTTAGAGGGGGGGGGGGACACACTTTTTTCCACTTTGGAAGGGTCTGTCACGCAAAGTATTCAATTTAGAAAAAAGTGACATTAGAAACCTTAATATAATTTTTAAAGACCTATCCGTAGGTACCCCACACGTTAGGTTCAATGAAAAAAAATATTTCAAGTTTCAGTTCTGACTATGGGGACCCCCCACTATTTTTATTTTTTTTTCTATTTATGTGTGACAACCTTGTTGCGGTTCACAGAACACATCCACTCACTAAGTTTCAACAGTATAGTACTTATAGTTTCGGAAAAAAGTGGCTTTGACAGACTGGCGGACAGACAGACAGACAGACAGACAGACAGACAGACAGACAGACATGACGAATCTATAAGGGTTCCGTTTTTTGCCATTTTGGCTACGGAACCCTAAAAACGCTATCTATGAAAATCGTACCGTTCATATCCAGCCTTACTGCATTCTGCGCGCAAATTATTCAGCGGCAAAAAAACAATGTTCAAGGAAAAACCACTATAATACCACGTTTAAATGCTACAGTTTCTATTCAATGTGTGCGTTTGTTATCTAGTAAAGATAATTGCAATAAATAGGTAATGCAATCGGATATTTTCTTACACTTATGTTTTGATGACGTTAGGTCGTGATCATACGATTTCATTCTAGGTAATTGGTTACGTGATATCTGTCAGTAAGTCAGATAAAGCAATTTTAAAACATAGTGTATTTACTGTTTTCTTAGGTTAATGCGACTGTTACTGATGAAGTGAAACTACTTTTAAACGGATGTAATATTTTACTGTTAACATGTAGTTTAATATTAAACCGTGATTTTATCCGTTTTAAAGTAGTTTTATTACATAGTAAATATATTGATTGAGAACTTAGGTCGAAAAATAAGGTAGCATAGGGTCACATGGATGGCGAGCACACCAATGATGACTGCTTACAAATAAGTCTGGCAGTAAGTTTAACCGCGATCATGGTGATAACAGAATATGCTTCATCATTTTAGGAAAATAATTAAACCAGGCATATGTATATCGTAAAGAAAAGTTCGAAGTTCCACTTTTGTGAAATCAGTAAATAGTTCGGTGAGTCCTAGTTTGAGAAAGGATCGTTATAAGATTCCTACAATGAAGCCCAATCATGAAAGTCCTTGAATACTATACCCTAAAACATCGCGTCGTGTAGAATAAGAGAGCCTATATCCAGCATTGGACTACAATAAACTAATGATAATGATGTATATAATGTACAACAGTAATTATCATCAAAATTATTTTAGCTCCACGATTCGATTATGTATTTTACAACAATCGTGATCGAAGATGAACGGAGAATGAAGATGTTATGCGTCAAATGATAATTATAGTTATTGTATTCCTGCCTTGGCTCATGTAAATCATTTAGAATAAACAACAGTTATGTTTACTACCATTATAATAACATTATGTTTATGGGTAGTCGTTAAGAGAAACTATGTACTAAAAATCGTATTACCCTCTCAAAGATCCAGCATTCTTATCGAATCCCAGTGAGTATTGGAATTTTGGAAATAGGGAGTAAATTTACAGTAGGTTATTTAAAATTGTGTGACTGACATAAGTAACCTCGAGCTCCTCCGTGCTTTGGGAGGCACAATACGCCGTTGGTCCTGCGCCTGATCACTGAGTAAGGGAAAAGGGAGTGCATTTGTACTTGCGCACTTACTTGAGCATTATAATATATCCTGCTCACCTGGCTGATCGTAAGGTCGGCCGCCATGGTCGAAAAGCGGCCGGATGGGTATTACTCAAATCATAATTTTTATTTTATTTATTTATTTAAGCCTTTCTTACATCCAAGACAAATATTACAAGAGTTTAAAAAAAGTAAATTTATATATTATATTATTTATGAAAAGATCACACCTGTCCTGGCCCCTTTCGGGTATAGGCCTCCTCCAACTGCCTCCATTTCTTTCTGTCTTTTGCTATATTTATCCAACGTTTTCCTGCTATCTTTATTATATCGTCCTTCCATCTAGTCTTTGGTCTTCCCCTTGCTCTCTTCTTTCCAGGTCCAGTCCAAATTGTAGCGCGTTTGGACCATCTCTCGTCGGAAGAGCGGGCAATATGTCCTGCCCATCTCCACTTGAGACGCTTAGCATGGTTTACTGCATCTATTACCTTTGTTTTCTCTCTAATTTTACAGCTATTTTGTTTATCTATGAGCTTGATTCCTAGGATACTCCTTTCCATACTCCTCTGACACGCACGAATTTTTGTCATGGTATTGTTATTGACAATCCAGGTTTGAGCACCGTACGTCAGGCAGGGCAGTAGACTTGAATCCATCACTTTTTTCTTTAGTGTATTTGCTAATTTAGATTTTAATATTTCTTTATAGCTCCAGTACTTTCTCCAGGTCATTTTTATTCGCCTCTCTAGTTCATCCATATGTCTCGTGTCTTTAAACGATATTTGTTTTCCGAGGTAAATATAGCTCTCTACGTACTCAATTGGTGTTTGATTTATTATAATGGGGGTTTCAGGTCCGTTCGTGCATACTTTTGTTTTTGAGGTGTTTAGTTTCAGGCCAATGTTTTCACTAACAAGGTTAAGTTCAGTTAGCATTTCCTGTAGCTGATTTGCTGTTCTAGCGAACAAGACTATATCGTCCGCGAACCTAAGGTTGCTAAGGTACTTCCCATCTATAATTATTCCTTTTTTGGCCCAATCAAGGTCTTTCATAATATTTTGCAGAACAGCTATAAAGATCCTTGGTGATAGTGGGTCTCCTTGTTTCACCCCTCTACGTATATTAAATTCAGGGCCTAGTCTGTCTAGCTTCACACGACTTGTGCTTTTTCTGTAGATATCTTTGATGATGTTGATATATGTGTTTGGGACATTCTGGTGTTCTAGAGCGTCCCAAATACTTTTATGCGAAATAGAGTCGAACGCCTTCGCATAATCAACGTATGCAAGGAAGAGATGACTTTTAAACTCTACGTGTTTTTCTATTATTTGCTCTAGGGTATGTATGTGGTCAATTGTGGAGTATCCACGTCGAAAACCTGCCTGTTCTATTGGTTGGCTCAACTCCACAATCGGCTCTAATCTTCTTTCTAGGCACATTGCAAACAGTTTATATATTGTTGGTAGTAGGCTGATCGGCCGGTAATTATTTACATCAGCTGGGTCTCCCTTTTTGTAAATAAGAATTATTCGTGATTTGGCCCAGTTTTCAGGTATTTTTTGTGTATTCAGGACTTTATTGAATAACGTAGTTAGAGGGCTTATCAGTATATGTCTTCCAGATATCAAGGCTTCGTTTGGTATGTTGTCTAATCCTGGGCTTTTTTCTTTCTTCAAGTTCTCAAGTTTTTTCATTATTTCTTTACCTGTGAAAGGCGTGACTGTTACGTTTGTTTTTTCGGTATTGTTGGAGATCTTTTTGTGATTTATGTTTTTGATTGATTTATCTTCGTATAGTTTTCTGTAGAATTCGGTGGCAATATTTACTAAGTCTTTTCTTGTTTGTTGTTTTTGTGTCGTTTTTTGTGCTTTCAATGTCGGAATCCACTTTTTCTGTGTGTTTAATTGTTTATAGGCTCTTTTCTGGCTTCCTGTGGTTTGTAGGTGTTTTTCAATTATACCCATTCTGTAACAATCATAGTCTCTTTTTAGTAGTTTATTTGTCTTTTTGTAGAGTGCTGAAAGTTCTTTTTTCTCTTCCTTATTTTTTGAAGGCTTGTGTTGTAGCGCCATACGCTTATTTAACAAGCTTTTTGTTTCTTTACTTATTATTTCTCTTTTTGTTTTAATAGATGTAATAGAGTTTATACTTTCCTGTATAGCTGTCTCTATTTTGAGGTAATATGACTCTACATCATCATCGTCTTCCCAATGCACTCGTTCTATTTTCATTCTTAAGGCTGAGAGGTATATTTCTTGCGATTTCTTGTTTGATAAGTTTACTGGGACCGTACTGAATGTGGATCTAGATTTCTTCTGTCTTTCTGAAGTAATTGTTCCTCTCAGCAGTCTGTGGTCGCTAGGAAATTTTGTATTTAGTATTTCTATATTAGTGAAGAGCTTTGGGCAGTTACTCAGAATGTAATCTATTTGATTTTTATATTGTTTATCTGGTGTAGTCCATGTCCATAAGTTTGATATTTTTTTCTTAAATATTGTGTTGATTATTGTAAATTTATTTTTAATAGCATATTGTACAAGTCTTTCGCCTCTATGGTTTCTCTTCCCGTAGCAGAATAGACCAACAGTTGGGTTTTCTTCAGGTTTCCTTTGGCCTATCTTCGCATTAAAATCTCCTAGTAGTATTATCTTGCCGATTGCCAGGCTCCGAGCGTTTTCTATTTGCTCATAGAAAGTGTCTATATCTTCTTCGGTTGCTTCAGAGGTGGGTGCATATAATTGTATAATTGAAATCTTCGTTTCTCTGAATTTTAGATTTAATAGACATACTCTCTCTGAAATGCCGGTGTAGTTTTCAATATTGTTTTTATATTTTTTCCTAATTAGAAATCCGACTCCATGGAGCCCTTTATTTTCTCCGGTGTGACAGAATATATGTTCATCGTCTTCAAGAATATTGGTACCATCTCTTCTGACCTCCGCTAGTCCGATAATGTCGTACTTGATTGTTTCTAGGGAAAGTTTTAGTAATACCAGTCTTTGTGGTGACAGTAGAGATCTTACGTTATATGTACAAATGTAGAGTTTTTGGCATGTTGGAGGGTTGCTGTCTAGATCTCCCGCGGTGACAAGCCGTGTTGGGAGATCGAGAGGGGCCGGTGTTAGTTGCTATTCTGTATCATGATTTGGGTAATATGCTTGAGGAGGGGTTCTTTCAACGAGTGTGAGCGTGGGTTTTTTGGTAATAAAGTTCTTCATACTGTTGATCTTATTTATCTTTGTTGGTTGTTTTTTATTTTGATAATCTGTACTGTTAGAGAACGTTGCCACCTCTGGTGATTCTGATAGGTTTCTTTTTTTGTTCTGTATTTTTTGTAGTTCTGTTTCTTGATGGTTGTTATTCAGTATGATGAGTTTGTCGTATTTAATTATCGCTTTTTTCCCTTGTTCTTTTGCTTTCTTTACTGCGCTTTGGAGCTCTTTTCGTTTTTTGAGGACATCTAACGGGTAGTCTTCTTTTATATAGTAGGACGTGTTTTCTAATTTTTTCTTGTTTTTTTGTATCTGTATTTTCATTCCCATAGTGAGAAGGGTTAATACAATAGGTCTAATTTTTTCGCTTTTTGTTCCAAGTCTTCTCACGTACTCTATATAGTGTTTTTCGCATTTGACGTTCAGCATGTTGTTTATAATATTTAGAACTTTATCCTCCAAATCTTGGTAGCTATTTTCCCCCTCTTCAACTCCGAAAAAGATTAAGTTTTTTCTCCTTATAAATCTCTCATGATTATCTATTGCCAGTTTTTGTGTTTCCAATTTTTGTTCAATTTGTTCATTTTTCTTTTCGAAATGATTAAATTTATCAGTTATGGTGTCGTTAATGGTGTTTTTGATATCTTCTTTCATGGCTAGGAACTCCAATTTTTGTTGCTTCATTTCTTCCTGCATATTCTTTAGTATGTCTCTAATTTCATCCATTTTTTGAGATCAAATCATAATTATCCTGCATAATTGATCACAAAGATTGACAGCTATATCTAAAAGGCTAGGAGGACATTACATTTATAAGAATATGTGACCACAGACATGTCCAACAAACCGTGATAATTTAATGTCAACAGTTCACGAACAGATGCAATCATAAATATTATTTCTAACTACTAATTAAAGTGTTAAGTTGTAAACGGCTGGTATTAGTCATATCGAATCAATAAGTGCGTGTTTAATGGATAATAAATATGTGACGCCGTGACATCATTACGATATTGTATGATTATTGCATTTGATAATAGCAATGTTAAACAAAGGTGTCATGATGTGTAGTGCCAGCATAGAACTAAATAAATGTGCTATGGAAGCTAGCGAACATTTTTATAAACATCCATGACTCGAGTACAAATGCCTATGTTCATAACACAAACATTTGCCCCTAGCGGTATTCGGACCCGCGACCATCGGTTTTGTAGCCAGGGTCTCTGACCACTAGACCAACGGGCCCGTCAACTACCCTATTATTTTCATGTGGGATAAGTATGAACCAGACTTTGGATATTTCGAAGAGGTTACTAGGCACCTCGAACATCTTCAGTTGCGGAGTGACATTGGTTCCCTGAGTGTCTTTTACCGCATATTCCTTTGTAAGTGTTCTGAAGAACTGTTTTCCTATATACCAATTTCCCATTCCGCCAAAGAACCACGCGTGCTTGTCAACGTTGTCATTCATATAACGTGACCACTATTCCATCGCAAACCCAGAAGTTTTCCAAATCATTTCTATGTCGAACTATGCGAAGCGATGGAATGCGTTACCAGAATGAGTGATTCCGCCATCCTATAACTTTAGTTCCTTCAAGGGAAGTATGAAGAATTATCTAGCGGGCCGGTATGGCGATGTCAACGTATAAGATACCACTTTGGCACCGCATCCGTTGTTATGGCAATTTTGGGTTCTCTTTTGCTAACCATGCAACATTTAAAATAGGTATTAAATCTATTGTTACCATACAAAAAAATGTTCCAAAAACCATTGTCCGCAACTCACCGAAAATCGAACCTACGAACGCAACAAAGTACAAAAGGGTAATTAAATTAATAAATATTAATTACTTGCAGCCAGGTGGGCACACGCGACGCTGTCACGCGACGAAAGGGTGAACTATGAAGGTACTAAAGTAGGTTTTTCTATGCAAAATCAGGTGAAATTGTATTCTGTAAAGTGTGGTGAGTAGCTGTTTTAATGGAAGCCGAGGCGTGGTCGAGTGGAAAGAGTATTTTTGAAATTGGAAAGGATGTTTTGTTATTTCTGAACCAATTGTTATTAAATTTAAGAGTGTTTTTAACAACATATTCTCTGACGAGCCGTTTGGTGTAATGGTCGAGAAGTCGGGTATTACACCAAAGGTTGCGGGTTCGATCCCCGCACGGTACAAACATTTGTGTGCATGAACATGTCTGTTTGTATCGGTCTGGGTGTTTCTATGTATAATATGTATGTATTTACAAAAAAAAAAGTATATAAGTAATGTTTATCCGTTGTCTGGCACCCATAGCACAAGCTAATGCTTAGTTTGGGTCTAGATGGCGCTGTGTGCATAATGTCCAGAGATATTTATTTATTTATTTATTTATTAGTTTATTTCATCAATGTAAAAGTATACTTTAAACAACCTGATTATAAAAGTAAGTTAGTTTAGAAGGACCTTCTTCTCCCACTTATGCAAGTTTATTTTATTTTATTTTCTTACTGTTAAATACCTTTACAGCTTGGTAGCCTAGTGGCAAAAGTGCCGTTCCACATGCGTGCGATCGGCGGATTCAATTCGATTAGGTACACACTTCTGTATTATTTAAAATGTTTAATTTCATACCAGCTGTAGGGTGAAGGAACATATCGTAAGGAAAACCCACACACCACGAGTAAGTATGTGAAATGCAGAAGGTAATGGCATACAATTCCAATAATGTTGCCAAGAGAGTTGTTGTGTGTTTTATTTCATACAATGATGACGACCCTCAGTAATGACGAAAAGGACTTAAGGAGGAGGAAATACCTTTTAATTTGAATTAGACATACCAAAAATGGTCTAGTTAATGCTACCATTAAATATATTTAATAACAAGACCACCTGGCCAGTGATCTTCAAAGCATAAAATTCTCACAAACACTTATTTATCTCATCAAATATTCTGACGCATTCCAATGAAAACATTGTCCTCGTAACAAATGCAGTGAACGACCCTAGACGACTGATCGGAAGCATGTTCTGAAAAACAAATGACGATGACCGTTCACTCAGAAACAATGCAAGCAAATGAGGCACAGGTTGTGTAACCGAAGTGCATTCACACTGCACTTTGAAGAAAACGGTTTATAATTTTTCCCGAAAACAAGTTGATGTGGAGGTCAGATGTTTTTTGCAGGTTCAAAAGAGTTACCTTCAAATCAAGGTTGATCTTTTTATTACTCTTAAGTGCCTTTCAAGAGGGGATTGCTATCCCCAATGTATGTATTTTTGCAAAATCATTGCAAGTGGTATGTCAGAGAGATCAAATAATATTTAAACAATTCTAGATAACTGGTATTATTAAATAAATAAAATAGAAAAGTTATTTCTTTACGTTATTTAAATTCAAATTCCATGAGTCTACCACCCACTTCGGAAAGCAGTCATCTATCGAGAAGAAGCGGCAAGGAACTCGATAGTTGCTCTTTAATATCGGCAATTTTTACATTTTTTGATATAACAATCAATAATAAACTCTAAGACCTGCACCTCCCATCACTAATTAATAAAAAAAAAATATCATAGATTTTTTTGTTTTGATATTTGTTCACCAACTAGAACATTTGCGCTTGTATTCAATTTAACAAACATTCTTTAGTGCGTGACTTTGGCAGTCAATGTCACTTCAATTTTGCACGTCTTAATTATTAACCAAAAATATATTAAAACATGTTTCCCTTTCAACAAACACAAATACTCGTCACGATCACTCGTCAAAAACACGGAAAACGGTAAATTATTTATTTATTTATTTATTTATTTATTTATTTATTTAAAACCACCTTAATGTTATCATTACAAGCTAAAACTTAATGCGATAACATGGCTAAATACTAAACTATAGGTACATCATATGCTTAAAAAATAAATTGGTAATACTACTTAACTTAACTTAATCTATATTTCCTAAGATATATTTACAAACTTAATCAGTACATACTACGTATAACAAATTATAAATAACAAAGTCCTTGCGAGTTCACTCATATTAAGCGATGAAAAAACATCTAACCTCTCATGGAGAACGTTCACAATAGCGATTGTGCGGCTTAAGGGCGTTTTCGCGAGTAGGTTGGTTCGAGCCGGCGGCACGAGCAGCAGCGGCGGGCGCCGGCGCCGCCACACGTAGCGGTCGGGCGCGCACAGGCGCAGGTGCCGCAGCACGCCGGGGTTGTGCGCGACGCCGCGCAGCAGCTTCACCACGTACAGCGCCAGAGCGAACTCTCGCCGTACCCTGAGCTCGTTGTACCCTACCATACCGAGGACGAACAGCGTGGGGTACATAAGCGGGTACAATGGATACACCCCGTACAACTTGAAGTACAAGTGTCTCAGGAACTTGTTTTGAACTCGCTCCAACATGACACTGTACTTCGCCTCGTGCGGGGCCCATATCACCGCATTATGCTCCAGGTTACTCCTAACCAACGCATCGTAAAGCACTTTTACCGTGGTAATATTTGTAAAGCCCTGAGTTTGTCTTAATACGAAGCCTAAGTTCCTGTACGCCTTTTTACATATTTTGACGATATGCTCCCGAAAGGTTAAATCCGGACTAAGTGTAACCCCCAGATCTCGTACTCCCGAGACACGTTCCATTGGGATACCGTCTAACTTGTACTCAAAGCGCACAGGAGATCTCCCTCGAGTAAACGTTATCACGGAGCATTTTGACACGTTAAAGTAGAGCTTGTTGTCATGGCTCCACTTCACCACACGGTCTACATCCTCTTGCAAGCGCCTACAGTCCGCCTCGTTGTCAACAGCCAGCAGCAACTTAAGATCATCCGCAAACAATAAACAACATCCATTCTTAACTACTTCTGGTAAGTCATTTATCATTATTATGAACTCAAGTGGTCCTAAATTACTGCCCTGACTTACTCCAGATCTTGTGTAGTATTGCCTAGATTCGTAGCCATTGTAATCCACGTACTGTTGTCTTTCATACATGTAACTAACGAAAAATTTAAGTAGATGAGGCGTACATCCAATTCCAGCCAGTTTACTTAATAGGACATCATTGTCCACCGTATCAAATGCTTTTCTAAAATCGAAGTACGCCGCATCTACCTGTCGTCCTGCATCAACAGCCGGGACCACTTCGGTCATGAAGTTGAGCAGATTAGTGGTAGTGCTACGCCCCGGCCGGAAGCCGTGCTGCGCGTCCGACAACCGGCTGCTCACCTGTCCCTGCACGCAGCGTTGCACGGCCGACTCGAACACCTTAGCCGGCGTCGAAAGCACCGCTACTGGCCTATATCCACTAACATCCGGACCCGATTTCCCTTTTGGAACAGGCACCACTCTCGTAATCTTCCAACGAGCTGGAAACGTCGCTCGTTGCAGGCTAGTGTTAAAGATGTGAAGAAGCGGCTCAGCTAATACCAAGCTACAGTCCCTGAAAAGAAATGGTGGAATACCATCCGGTCCCGCCGACCGCTTAGGCTTAAGCTTAAGTAACGCGTCCTTCACTTCCTTGAGGCTGAGCATGTCGACCTGCACCAGCGCGCTCGTCGCCGCGCCCGCCGCCTCCGCCGCCGCCGATGCATCCAGCCGCGGTGGGCATGGGCTGTATACCGACTCGAAAAAACTAGCGAATTGACCAGCACACTCCTCATCCGACAGATGTCGACCATCCTGGACGATACCTTGCCTATTCCCTGTACTTCTTTTCGATTTCATATACCGCCAGAATAACTTAGGGTCCTTAACAAATTGACTTTGGATTTTATTTCTATAATTAATATGTGCCATATTTATTGCTTTTTTGACTCGTGATCTACATTTCGAAAATTCAATATAATCACTAGTACGCTTAGTTTTCTTAAATAATCTGTGAAGTCGTGCCTTAGTCTTAATTTCATTTATAATATCAGTCGTGTACCATTCGGGATACACGAACCTCGAATACTTTGTACATCGTTTTTTTCTCGGTACGTTTACATCTAATAAATTATAAATATTAGCATAAAAGAAATCGAGCATATCATCTAGATCATCCATATTATACAACTCGCTCCAATCCGTAGTAGCGAGTGACGAGTACAAAAATTGAAAATCCGCTTTAAAAAAATTCCACTGCGGTCTAACACTGTGCGCGCCGGCCGCACCGGCGCATGCATTATAAATGCATTCAATTTATTTTAGGGAGAAATTACGCAAATTACTTCCACGAGATTCATCACCGAGGTCGTTCACGTCACCTGTTTAAGGGTGAAGTGTGGGTACAATGTCTCGCTGTTGACAATTAATTGGCCGTCTCTCAATACGCATGCAAAACCAACAAGGAGCAATGTTAATGACATCACCTGTAGGGGATTTACACGTAACGATTGGAAGTAACCGAATAGTTTTTTTTAGATCAAAAAAGATGTTTAATTTCTACGACTGACGCACCTTATAGCCTAGCACGATTTTAGGAAATAGTAGGCACAGGCCGTTGAAATTAACTGCTAGTCATGATTAGGTATGTTTAACATAAATGAAGGGATGTTGTAGCCATGCTGTTCAGACGGCCACCAAGACTGCAATATCGTGAACGATAAAACATAGGAGAAAGCTGTCGTCCATAGAAAAACCTATTTATATGGCAGTACACTTTACTCATGAACACTTAAAAATTAAGCATACATTGGCCTTTCGTGGCCGGAAGTCTTAAACCGTATAATCCATAGTTGTTTATCCAGTCAAACGCTCTTCTAAGATTGCAAGAGGCGCTGGGGTCAATTCGCGCCTGAGCCACAGATGTGATGAATTTTTCTTTGTTTTTTTGTTGTTTTTAAATAAAGATATAAGTATAATAATAACCACATAAAAATGCTTAAAACAACAAAACAAAAAGTTAAACCATATTATTACGTAAAACTCATTCACATTTTGTATAAACTTTGGCAGGTAATTAATCCTCCCTCTTAAATCACTAAATCAATATTTGCACAGCGGTTGCAGAGTGCATCGCCTTGCGCGGTACCTACTGCGTTTTTGCATTGTCTACAATACCTACTTTAAACACGTGGATAAAGTGCATTCACATTGATAAAAAAATGTTACAAGAGCGTTGATCTCATCCCAAAATAAATTGCATAATTATATATATAGTTGTTTAAGTAACGGGCCTTGGTCTTGAAGTCTTGGATTTGACTCTCGGGTTTGATACCCGGGCCGGGAAAATTATGTGTTGATCTTTCCAAACACATGCCCGGGTTTGTGATCGCCAACCCGAATTTAACAAGCTCGGTGATTATGCTAATACTCATCTTTGTAATAAAAGCATGATTTCAAATGATGGGGCCTTTGCCCTGCAGTGGGACATTAATAGGATGATACTTTACTTAGGTATTTGTTGACTGCGTCAGTATTAGAAAAGGTGAAGAAATAAAACTATTCAAAAGTCAAAGGGGTTCAAATGTTGGTTTAGTACCAAAATTTTATATTATAAAATGGAAAGATTAATTTTTGTTGTCAAATTGACAAAATCTGGTTATATTTATATTTAATTACTGTTCTCTTCGAGACGCTTAGGTTGAAGTTCACATTATAAACGATAACACTATGTTTTTTTATTATTGCTTGTTTTGTTAAGCACTTGATTACTAGCCAGTCATCACTGTGCTATTAGGGTAAAGGATTAGGGAGTGTTTAACTGGGCTTGGGCATTAATGAATTGGCATATTAATATTCACTAATATAATAAACCTGAAGAGCTTGTTTGTTTGAACATGGTAATCTCAGGAACTACTGGTTCGAAATAAAAAAACCTCTTTGTACTTGATAGTCCATTTGTCGAGGCCATTGGGTTTAAAGCCTTCCTGGCGAGCAGATACCCAAATCCACGGGGAGGAAGTCGCGGGCGGCCGCTAGTCTCATATATTTAATTAACATTGTGTACCAAGAACTCAGGATGTGATAATTAAATGTCACATGATATTTTTTATTTTTACGCAACCTTGCATTAAAAGAGAGTAATTAGAAATATCACAAACAGGGAAAACTCGACCCTTAGACGTAAAGGATCCACAACGGAGTATTAAATTACACTGTAACAGAATAACAGAAAAGCTCTTTCACTTAGCGTCCAAGAGGATTCTTAAATTCAAAGATAATTAGACAAGGGAAGAGTGAAAATTGGGTCACCGTTGAAAAATGTAATTAGTTTGGGGAAATGAAATTAGTTCCCCTCATTTAAGGCCTTGGTGTCCGAATCTTGACACGCTTTTAAAGGTTAGGGAAGTTGTCAAGACGAAAATTCGGCGGTAAAGTTTGAAATAGAGAGTAATTTATTTCATTCCGAATTAGGTGCGATTGTGAAGATTTTGCAAAAAAATATATTTTTTTAATTTTATATCAAATTGAGAGTTTTAAAACTCGTATAATGCCAGTTATTAGTGTCACCCGAAGAAAAATACTAGAAGTCTTTGGTCAACATCGTTCGACTACAGTTCGACGATTTCTTTCCTTAATGAATTGAAATTGAACTACATATAAGAATTTGATGATAATATGAAAACATTTAGAAAAGATCATTAATCTCGTAAGAATGATCCAAAAAGTGTAATTAAGAATGATGAAAATTAATTAACATGTTGAATATGCAATGAAATTTATATTTTTGATATTTATTTTTCGCTTTTTACTACTACTTATGAACTGCTCTGAAATATAACAACAAAATTGTTTGTATTAATAGTTAAAACCACTAAAAAGTTTTTTGTTAATTTATTGAATTTTACGTAGATCTCAGGTAAACCTACCTTTTACTCATGCCTTCGGGGTTTCTAGACCCAGTTTAACTACCATTTTACGCTATCATTATTAAACGATTAGAGTAACCAGTTTGAAAATACTTCTAACAACTTTGTTATTGTGAGAAAGGCCCGTATTATTTCACCATCACTTATTACGTAAAGGATTCAGGTAAATCTTGTATTTTAATGCGAGACCGGACCGGAAAAACTCGACCCTTCCGAGGAAATGAAAACAATGGGAAAAGCGACGTAGTATATGTAGTAATTGTAGATACCACTTCAACTGTTTAGGGAATTTACAGAATAGATTTTACACTTAAGTAAACGTTCTTGAAAAAACTTCAAAAAAAAGTTTTAAAATTACAAAGTAGATTAGGGATTACTCTGCTCTGGTAATTTTGGATAGGTCAAAAATAAGTTAAGATTAATCGTATCAACCATCTGTTAGTTTAAGGTTTTTTCATTCATTTGAACATATTTACGCAACATTTTTACTTCTACTAGTAGAAGAAAAATTAAACTAAATATATCAAGAGAAAATATTCTGATGATTTATTAAACAATTTATTATACACAACCGATAGGTTTACATTGGTTGCGCAAAAATGCCTTCAATAAAAAGCTGTATTGACATTACATCCAAACATTGAAACTGCACGCTTGCACAAACGTACATAACATAAAACACGCCCAATAATAGTCCGTCGTTGCATTCGACAAACATTTTTTACGCGATTGGTGTTCATTTCACCATGCCCAATAATATTGGTTTATTGCAACTGCCTGCACAGTTCGGTTCCTGAACAATTCAATTGCCGGCTTCGCTTGCCAAATGCTATGAAATAAACCCGTTGTTTGTGTGGGCTGATCCAAAAATTGTGTGAGCGGTCGGAATTAGGGGTTTGAATTGCAAATATAGTAAAAGAGCGTGGAATCTGATAAGTTACGACTTTGTATCCGTGTATTTTGTAATAAACAGCGCATTCGAGTCGTTTTGAACGGGTAATGTTTTTAGGGTTCCGAAGCCAAAATGGCAAAAAAACGGAACCCTTATAGATTCGTCATGTCTGTCTGTCTGTCTGTCCGCCAGTCTGTCACAGCCACTTTTTTCCGAAACTATAAGTACTATACTGTTGAAACTTAGTGAGTAAATGTATTCTGCGAACCGCAACAAGCTTTTCACAAGAAAATAGAAAAAAAAAAAATTGTGGGGGTCCCCATAGTCAGAACTGAAACTGAAAATATTTTTTTTCATTGAACATATACGTGTGGGGTATCTATGGATAGGTCTTTAAAAATTATATTAAGGTTTCTAATATCACTTTTTTCTAAAGTGAATACTTTGCGTGACAGACCCTCCCAAAGTGGAAAAAAGTGTGTCCCCCCCCCTTTAACTTCTAAAATAAGAGGATGATAAAGCTGAAATAATTATATAATGTACATTACCATAAAAACTACCAACGAAAATTGGTTCGAACGAAATCTATTCAGTAGTTTTTTTAATACGTCAAAAATAGAATTTGTACGGAACCCTCAGTGCGGGAGTCCGACTCGCACTTGGCCAATTTTTTTAGCCATGTTTTGGCTTTGGCTACTATTTTACGACTTACTAACCTGTCAACTATGGGAAGCCAAAGCACAATTATAGCATGGCCTTATTGTTTTTATTTTACACTACCAACATTCGTTATCGAAAAATAGTTGATGAAGTTTTCCAAACATTTAAATTGAAACCACTGCCTATTTTTTATTTGTTGTGTATTCGTCACATAAAACGACAAACTTACTTCATAACGAAATAAATCCCTTGAATTACCCCTGTGCATTCTTAAGTAAGTGCTAGTTTACAGCAAATAAAATAAACACCACTTCAAGCTCCCTAAACCAGCGAAAAGTCGCAAGAGGATACTTTATTACAAAATTCACAGGATCATTATTTCACAGAACCGCATTACATTTTCAAAGCTAAATAAACTACAATTTCCTGGCAGAATAAAAGATGCATGCACCTTCTGCACTTTCCATCCGTCTTCGTAGGTTAAATTAAAATTTATTTCCTATCCTAGATGTGGAGGTGAGCTTTTGGGTCCAGGAGACTTGTGCACTAGAATACTAGAAATATTGTTTATTGTTGGTGGAATGTGGAATTAAATTAAATTTTTAGTGTATGTTGAATTCGCTAGTAAATTATTCTATTCTATTCATTCTTGCATAACTATTGAAACTGCAAAAGAAAGAGAAAATATTTATAGAACTTAAACACGTGCTTTTTCTTTTGATAAACAATTCGGATGTTTATTATTAAAATTGCAATTTTTTGTTATTATAAATATACAAAATTATTTTAAATCAGTATCTGAGTTCACGACATAAGTAGCCACAAAACGAGCACTAATTTAAATAATAATTTCCTATTAAAGTTTATCTTCTAATTTCACATATACTGTAGAAGGGGTTGACATATATTTATTTCTAGAAAATGTTATTTGAAGTCAACAGTAATCTGGGATTTCTATTTCCACGTTGACACGGTAATTCTATGAAACACGACAACATAATTTGCGATGAACCAGAGAAAATGTTGTTATAATTGCCTACAATTATGTGATAGTATTTTTCTACTTTTGTTGTTCGTCTTGTTAATTACATATAAACTTGTACTTTAGTATATGATCTTGTATATAATCCATGATGATGTCTTATATTCTCTTTTTATGACATAGTGAGACAAACGCACAGGAAGGTCACCTGATGGTAAGTAAGTGATCACCGCTGCCCATGGACAACAACACTTGTCCATGGGCAGCGGTGATCACAGATGCGTTGCTCGCCTTTATGACCATGGGGTCTTGAGGGTATGGACCCTCCCCAACTGATAGGGAAACATTGCACAACACACAGTGAAATATCACTGTGGACTTCTTTAAAGTTGAGGTACTTCCCCAGACGACCAGCTCGTTCAAGTGGAAGTTCCACAAAGCTATACCTCTCTTCGCAAAATTGTTCGTATAATTCGGATGTTTCTTTATATTAAAACTAGCGACCGCCCGCAACTTCGCCCGGCGGGTTTCAGATTACTTTTTTTCCTAATAAAGGTAGCCTATGTTCTTTCTCAGGGTCTAAAGATTGTCTGTGCCAAATTTCATCAAAATCGGTTGTGAGGTTTAAGCGAGAGCGCGTTGCAGACAGACAGACAAACATAGTTACTTACACATTAATAATATTAGTAATGTAGGATTTCAATTTATGCATCCGTCGATTCTCTAGCTTAATGGGTGTGTTAGCCTAAGGTATTGATAACTTAATTTTATTTATTAACGATGATAAAACTCACAGAGATCAAATGTTGTCATTTACAACTACCTACCAATAATTCTTAGTAATAATCTAACTAGAATAACCTTCAACGTCTATTAAACGCATATCATGAACTAAATCCAATTCTGTTACATATCTGGCATATTTCTCGTATTTTTTACACCCATGACTAACTCATACGCGGAAGGCCTCGGCGAATTCTTCACATAAGGAAACAATCCTTAAGGTCGAATGTCTGTTTGTATGCATACTAACACTGCATGAGATCCTATTAGATTTTGTATTAACATTACACGTGCAATATGTGTACATAACAGTCAAATTTGGACCTTAATGGTGTGTGTATAAGAATTTATGTGTGTATTTTGGAAGGATTTCGGGGTCTTATTAGATTTTATATTTTGTTGTGTACATACATATGTTGTTAAATTTAGATTTAATCATGTTCGCCAAATACTATGTAAGCATTTATTTAAGACCATTCAAATAATATTTCAGCACAGAAATGAATGCATAATCACAACCTGCTCTTTTATGTTATAGGGGATTATTCAGAATACCATTCTGTGTCTAGAGTCAATGTTCTTTAGACACGGTACAAAAATCAGTGATTGGTTTTACTGTTCGGAAAAGTTAATGTCGAATTGAGTCGAAAAGTTGGCGAAGTAATTATAATCCCCGTTGCTCGAAAACACCTATTAATACGGATACCCAAACAAATAACAAATAACTGTTTTCACTGCTTATATATGCATGGTTGAATGTACAGTTTAAAATTATTGTTTACCACCGAGAAAGTTCCCGACCAAAAATATTTACAAAATTATTTTCTTGGCAGAATACTCTACACTGTGTAACGTAAAACATTTGGTTGCGAGAATATTTATAACTCAAATTGAATTCAAAAAGATATTTTTTCCATTCAGAGGGGTATATAAATGGCCTATCCCATACGATCTCTACCGGCTGAATGGGATTCTATATCACAGTCGCCAAGGATTGGGCTGAGCCCCAGAAGTGGCCTATGTCAAGAGGTGGAATGCAATGGACTGATGATGATGAAAATCAACATCATCAAACCTGTCACAGACCAATCTAGTCAGATGTCGTCAGTCCAATACTGCGACGGTCTGCTGTGTCCTCTACTGTCCGCTCTAGGTCTCCGTTATAGGACTCGCCTTAACCATCCACTCTCCTCCACTCTCGAGAAATCCACTCTCCAGTTCCATGGCTACGGGCAGGTGGGGTGGAGACCGCAAGTTTGATAGATAACCACAAGTGAACAATAAAACACAAGAAAATGCTTATTTTCCGCAGGAGAACGAAGATTCCCTGAGAATGTCCTAATTTGTTTCTTACGACAAGGTACAATATATGTACTAGGCCTACTGAGTCGAAGCTTATCTTGGGTTCCAAGGCAATGGCGGAGGATACAACCGGGAGAAACGCTAAGATGATGATGACTAGGCCAACTAACCTGTTTACCTACTGGACAATCACTTTAACAAGTTAGATCTTTACCAAACATTATAATACAGGTCTTCCTAGCCTAAAACTCTTGATGATCAATCAAAAGGCGCAACATACCTACTGGCTGCGCACGCGCCGAGTGCCATGACCTGGCTCAATGCTACGCTCGCGATGTGAATACGGCGCACACATGCGAAGAGAGGATTTCGTGTATTACACACTTTTGTGGTTAAGGGATGGCAGTCAGGACTTAAGTCGTATAATATCTGCTATGTTTAATATAAAAATCTATCAACCTTTTTGGTTTAATGGTTAAAACTTTATTTATTTATTTATTTATTTAAACTTCATTGCACGATATAAAAATTGTACAAAAGGCGGACTTAATGCCTCATGGCATTCTCTACCAGTAAACCTTAGGGTCAAACAGAAAGAGAATAGTAGGTACACTTTGATTCTTAGATAAAGGGGTCGCGGTTTCATTCCAGCATTGGACAAGCATTTTTGTGCGTTGTGCATGAACTTGTCAGTCTGTACAAGAAGGATGTTTTTTTTATATGAATACTGGTTAATAAACTTACATAGGTTGGTTCGTTGGAGCATGTCCTCAGCCTTTTTTAAATGCCCCAAGAGCCATCAACTAAATCCTAGTGCTTCGTACTATGCCGTATACCCTTGGTGTAATGGTCAAGAAGTTGCCTATCAGACCGGGGTCGCGGGGTCGATACCCGCCGATACCGCACAAGACAAACATTAAAATTTGTCTTGGCTATTATTACTTATTTATTTTTATTGTGATGCTTCGGTATAATATAGCACTATGATAGTGTTTGTTGGCAGCCCTGCGCACAACACGAGCAAATTCGCCTGAACAGATCGCGCATGAGCAAGCGCTGTGTGCGCGCATACTGCGATATAGGAGTATTGATACTTAGTAAAATATATTTTTCTTTTAGTTTTTAATTGGTATGCGTGCACAAAGCTAAGTAAGCAAAATTTTGAGTACGTACTCAATACAATTAAAAATTATGATTGAGATCTAAGTGGAATGAAAATGTGATGATGATGATGATGAAAATGAGAATGTACAAGTAGTATAAACAAACGGCCCTACAAATTTTATTGTGTATACTTTGAGAAGTCACTCAGAGCAAATGAGTGAGATGAAAAAGACTAAATACAATTGGAAAAAAACGTGAGTAAGACAAACAAGAAGACTCAGCAATTAACAGATCGTTAACAAAAATTGTAAGCTAATAAGTTAAAGTAAGTTAAAGTACATTAGAAGACTCCAACCTATGAATGTAAAGCTGACACCTAGATAAGTTTCTAATGTATATGTTAAATATCGATACCACTGCAACTACCAACCAAACATACATTAAAAACAACAATAACAAAGCATCAATCACACAAATCTGCGTACACTAACACTGGCGCACTCCTGCGCTGTTTACAGATAATAAAATATTCGCGAGTATTCAACTCTGCGTACTATATTTGTTTGGCGGTACGCGCGCGTAGTATGTTTAATGTAGTTTTATGCAGAATTAGCGAAACATTGCATTTAATACGAACGGCACGTTGGTCTAGTGGTCGGAGACCTTGGCTAAAAAACTGAGGTTCGCGGGTTCGACTCGCGCTAGGGGCAAATGTTTGTGTGATGAACATCGGCATTTGTACTCGATCGTGTTATGGATGTTTATTTAAGAATTTAAGTATGTACATCTGTTCTCTAGCTTCACAAGCTTCTGTACAAGCTTCGAGCTAAGTTTGGGGCAAGGCAATTGGTGCGGTAGTCCTATGAATAAAAAAAAAATCGGAAGGGTGACCGAAAGTTTTCATCTCATCTCTCTACGGTCGTGTCAAATTGCTCTCCCACCGAATAATAACAGTGTGCTCTATAATATATCATGCGTACCTGGGTTCTCGTACGATCGGCCGCCATTTCCGAAAAGCGACTTAAATAAGGTGGGTCTGTAGGCAATGATAGCGATGGTCTAATGGTAGTGACCCTGACTACAAGCCGAGTCTCGGGTTCGAATCCCGCTAGGAGCAAGTGTGTTGTATGAGTATGAAGAACCTTTAGCAGAGCTAAGTCTAAAGCGCAGCAGTTGTCAATGCTATTTATTTACTAACCAAATGCTTGACGTTTCTGAAAAATAAATATTTTCACTTCATGTGTGCTTAGTCTGTGTCCTTAGTCCTAACCTAGTGCTTAAGCAACTTGGTATTTATATAAATTATATATTTCGACAAAGAAGTAAAATTGCATTTTCATTACTCGCTAGATGGCGCTGTATGTATTCAATTGTGAATTAATTCGTTTAATACACGCACAGGGGAAACATTTTTCATTCATACCAAATAGTTCATTTATATAAAATCTTCTTTATAAAACTACCTAGGTGGTAAACTGTAAATTTATCTTAAGACTAGCAGCCGCCCGCCACTTCGTCCCCGTAGATTTCGGTTTTCGCACACATAAGCCTTCCTTGTCAAATGGACTATCTTACACAATAATATGCTTTTATTTCTAAACAGTACTTTCTGAGGCTACCACGATCAAACAAACAAACAAACTCTTCGGCTTTGTTATACTAGTATAGATTTGTTTACAGTACTTGTTCACAAATATTAACAGTTCCATTCAACCACACCGTCACCGCTATAAATTTTGTCATAAAAATCTTTATTCAGCGTCCGATTGACCACAATGTTTATGATCGATTATTATAAATTTCCTTTGCCGCAACATTATTAACGTAAATGGGAAAACTGCGTCAATAAATGCTCAGTTAAGCTTGAAACCACAGTCAGGACAGAAGCAGTAAAATCATTTTTTGCAGATAATTTTAGTTTCATCCAATCACAGTGATAAATTATGAGCGTAGGTAGCGTAGGAAAGACGAGCAGAGGAAGACCAAAAAAGAGATGTATGTATTGCGTGAAGTATAATATGGATGTGAAAGGAGAGAAGTGGGTGGAATACAGGTCGCGTACAGATTTACGATACTACAATCATATGTATATGAAAGCATTTAAGTAGAGCTAAGTGGATTTTTCACTCGAATGAGTTGCTCGTTTCGGGCAGAAGATCACCGTAAAATAGCACTTCGTATCTGTTGTGCTGTTTCTGGTGGTGAGTAAGGTTCATTTCTCCAGGAGCTCATTTGAGGAGGTTCTGGTGTTACAAAGGCAGGCAACGCATCTGCGTGGCATGTGCTGTTATTTATGTCCATGGGCAGCGGTGATCACTTCCCATCAGGTGACCGCCTTGTTCGTTTGCTTCCCTATACCCTAAAAAGAAAAAAATGCAACCTCACTGGCACTGATTTCACTGTGTCACAAACCGCAGCTTTCTTCTTGCGTGCTGTGGTATCGATGGCGTTGATGCCTAATAGGTCGATACAGGCTACTGATATTAGCAATATCAACTTACAAACACTATTATTTATCATTCATTATGCCTTTGACAGCTTGTAATGTACACTATATTTTAAATTCGCTTTAATTTCGCTCGACGAACTTGGTGTAGTGTTCAAGAAGTTGACTCTTAGACCAAGAGGTTGCGAGTTCGATCCCCGCACTGGACAAACAGTAATGTGCATGAACATGTCTGTTTGTCCTGGCCAGGGTATAATATATGTATCTATTTAATTATATTTATATAAGCAAAAAAAGTATTTAAGTTTGTCTAACCGTTCCCCAGCATCCATGGTACAAGCTTCAAGCTTAGTTTGGGGCTAGGCGATTGGTGTGTTATTCAAAGGATTTTTTTTGTTTTAAACGTGTCGTCGACCTAGTTGTATGAAGGCAATAATTTCGAGTACCTTGGCTTCGATTTCTGGTCAATCAAAATGTGCGTCCTTTTTTAAACACGGATTAGTTTGTGTTCCAATTAAGCGTGGTTTTTAGACCCTTTTTGTGACGATAATAATGCTTTTAATGATGGAGACGTTTGCTCTCTGCTGTGGGGCATGAATAGGTCATAAATAGCAGGAATAATCAGCTTTGGATAAAATTGATGACAATTATGACTACCAAAAATACCAAAAGCTATATGTATCTTTGTGTATAACATATTATCATATTATGTGTGTGTAAACAATGAAGTAAATATTAACTGAAGAAGAAATAATATTCTACATGCAAACAGTAAACTACAAATAGAATCTCTTGAGAGCCGAGCTAAGTTGTCATTCCTATAAATATCTATTAACAATTCCCTAACCCTGACTAATCACTCATAATTGCCCCTTTTAACTCTATTTCAAAACGTATCGCCTAAATTGGATAACAATTATAACCCGTAGGTACATTTCTGTTGACCCCACAAAACCTCAGGCTGTCACCATAAATTTAAACCAATGGTGAGTTATGTAAGCAATTACCAGATATTTATGGGTTAAATCTAATTGGCCTGTAGTCTCAATTAGTTGGCCAAGTACTAGAACGAGGAATAGAGACTTTAAGTGTCGCAGAAGGAGCATTGAAGAATCGATTTTGATAAGGTAAGATTAAGTGTTAGTGTGTAAAAACACACTAAGCGGATAAATCGCGACCGAAGTTCGGACGAAGTTACGACGTAATTACGGCACAGTGTGTCATCCTCTATTTAAAATACATTGAAGGCGTAATCCTGTCGAAATTCGGCCGCGATTTTTCTTATTCTATTATGGTGGGACTTTTCAGCCAGAAGCGTATTTTCAGGCATTTTATCATCAGCCCAGTTTTGGACTGTTTAAGAAGTCGACAACTGGGCCTATCCTCTATTGGGGATTTATGCTCATAGGCGTTGGAAAAACGAGTTAGTGGCACGGTATAGTGTACGAAAAAACATGGAGGAAAGCTGCTGACAATTCTCTCAGGATCCCTTCATGACTTCTGGTGACACCCGTGAAAAGATTACTAATATAATATCTTCTCTCATTATTTTTCCACAACAGCAATAGTTTCCAAAGGGTACAAGTCATTCAAAAACAGACGACAGTATGAGTATTTTTCAAGGAACAAAAAACGTTAATACCCTTCTATTTGTCACGGCTCATCGACCATTACGCGTATCAATTCGATCCTCACCCCAAACCGATCACAGTGACATAACGCACTTAATTTATCAGATGCAAACAACGCGGACAAAACACCGCTTATTGAAACAGATTCAAATTAAATTACTTATCAGTAATGCCTACAGAGTCACAGCTGCGTTTGTGACTCATTGGGGCAAAGAGTAACGCGTAAACATGTACATACGTTTGCAGATGGGGCAATCACATTCTACCTAACCAAAACATAGGAGTTATTCGTCAACTCGCTCGCTCGAACCTTTGAGCAAGTTGGCGACAGGATTAATCTCGGAAATGCATTTCAACATGTAAAAAGATAAGCAAAACTTAACTGATTTCTTAACCTAGCCTTGAAAATACATCAATCATCATACTTGCATAGAAAAAAAGAAAAAAAAAACTCTGGTTTGGTAGCGGACTTACAAAACTATAAGATGTTTTCATGCCATTTACATTTTGTCTCGTATTTCACCGGTTAAAAAATCAAGTGTTAAAAATTATCAAAACCTTAAGCTTCAGAATAGAGCATCTGTCCAAGTTTTTCAGGGAGTTTCATTAACATAAATATTTTTATGGCAAAGGATATAAAAAGCTTCTAAAAGAATTCAGGATATTTTCAAAAAAACGTTTAAAAGAACTTCCTTTCGTTACTTTGTTCATTACGAAAGCGTGATGATTAAACAACATTGCTCTTGACCTACTGAGTCGGAAAGGTTTTCTGAAGACGCTTTGTCACTTAATTACTTTTTCAATATTGGTTTTAAGATGATCTTTTCGCAAACAAATTGTATTTACTTATGTATCCTCTTATTTTTGAAATGAAGCAATGGAAATATGCATATTTGGTGACGACCTAATTAAACAGAACATTATTTTGATTCAAAAGCAAATTATTTTGAGAGAATAGTAATAGACTTACTTTCTTTTGTTTTTTTTTTTGTATTTACAAACGTAAAGTTATCAAAATACTCTATGTTCTTAAATTGAATTTTATTCTATTTTAATTTACACCGCCTAAGTTTGTGATCACAAAGCAATAGAAATATGATTTTAATATTCAAGTCATCGAATTGACACGTAATTTCGTTTATATTTCCTGCCTAACTTCTGAAGCCGCTTCTGTTATCCACTTAGTCTATACATCAGTGGCTCTTTGATCGCGCCGAATTCAATATTCACTGGAATTACAAACTACAACAACCGATAACCATTAATTAAATAAAAAACTGCCATTGTATGTTTGTTAGTATTTTACCGGCTTCCTTTAATGGAAACTGAATGTTGCAATAGACTAATAGGGAAAAATAAGGTTTTTATATGTATCACATTACTTTTAATTATTTTTTATTCATCTGTCTCTTGTAATGATATATTAAAGAGGAAATGTCACATGATTTGTCGTAAGTTGTATTTATTTACATATTCTTGGTTGCCTATTCAATGTTAAAACGTGACAGCAAATAAAATGCGAAAAAAAAAGTTAGCTAAATACAAAATCTTCATATTTTATTTGCTAATTATACAAAAGGAACAAATATTATCGGGGGAAAGTAAGTAACAAGTTACTTTTTCTACAAAAATAGGAACTACACGATTGTTCTCAGTTTTTATGTACCTACTTCTTCTTCCTAGCGTTTATCCCGTTTCTATGCGGGGTCCGCTTTGACCATGATCCAGTATTTGGCAAGTCTGGTTATAACAGTGCCACAGCTTTTGTGTACCTACATATGTGCATTCGATGATTAAGAACCAGATCACTACACTTATGCAGATCGTACATCTTTTCCTACTTGAGGCAAGTTAGACGCTTCTAAACTTATATATGCCTCCAAAGCTTTTAAAAGAAACAATCGTAATATTTATGATTAAAATATCATTCCTCGCAATAATGCTAGCAATTAGCGAAATACGAAGAGCAAGTGTCATCACAACTGCGCTCTACACGTGTAATGCGACACTCGTAGACTCGCCGCCATTGCATACTGGGCAAAATTGCAATGTTCTGAACAAAAATTAATAATAATAAAAAAAAAAATCACAACATCACATACATTGATCAGACTCCGTATTAAGTAGCCTAAGCACTTGTGTTACAGACATCGGAATCAACAGTGGTATTACAAATATACTTAAATAGATACAAATAACACCCAGACCAGGACAAACAGACATGTTCATGCACACAAATGTTTGTCCTGTGCGGGAATCGAACCCGCGACCTCTTGCGTAATAGGCAACATCTTGACCATTACACCAAGTGGGTCGTCAAATTAACCATAACATCTGAGTTATTCCGTGATCACGGCTGCTGAAGACAAGCTAAAACGTCGGGTTTCCCTGTAAACATGTAGTTTAAAATTATACCGCGATTCGATCCTTTTTAAAGCAGTTTTATTACCAAGAAATAAATGTAATAATGTTTTGTTAATGTTAACTAGCATGAATTGTATTTTAACGAAGCTAAAACGCTACTCTGCTATATTGTTGCGTGGATGAATACTTGTAAAATGCCCTCAATTGTAAATTGGTTATAGATAAAATTGGTTACTCACGAAGTCTAAAAATGTTATTTTACAAATGTTTTTTTATATTTATTTGTTACATTTCATTCTTTATTCTTGATTAGGGATAATGGAAGATTTCTACAAATCGACATATGTAGCTTACTAGTTAATCACCTGAGGAGGACTAGTGTTGGTCAAAATCGATCAAACTCTACTTAAATGTCAATTGAATTAACACTTATTGGATTTATGACTTTTAAGCCCTTCATTTCAATAGCTAAGACATGGCAAATTAACAACATTAATCGGAAAAATCTATTATTAAAATTTTGTCCAGAAGTAAACACTGATCGTGCACAGTGCACCCACTCGTCCGGAGACGACTTACGGTTTAATCCGTACAGGCATTCAGTGCAAAGCCTTCAGGAGGGCCTGAAATCCAGGCCCGCCTTGCACTCCATCTAACTCGTATGATGTAACGTTCATACCCGTTTGTAGCTTTCAGGAAACTGCAGTATTATAATCACGACTAGGATTTTTACTAAGACTTTTGAATATTACAATTATTTGGATAAGAAGTTATATCGATTTACTAGTGGCCGCCCGCGGATTTTAGTTTTTCCCATGGGACATATGTATAATTTGACGACCCGCTTGGTGTAATGGTCAAGAAGTTGCCTATTACGCAAGAGGTCGCGGGTTCGATCCCCGCACAGGACAAACATTTGTGTGCATGAACATGTCTGTTTGTCCTGGTCTGGGTGTTGTATGTATCTATTTAAGTATATTTGTAATCCCACTGTTGATTCTGATGTCTGCAACACAAGTGCTTAAGCTACTTAACACGGGGTCAGATCAATGTATGTGATGTTGTGAAAAATTTATTTATTATTTATTTATTTATTTAATCGAGATAAAAAGTATCCTATTACAGTTATAAATCAGCCCATACCCTGCCTGCATACCAAATTTCATCAAAATCCGTTCAGTAGTTTCGGCGTGATTGACGGACAAACATCCAAACAAACAAACTTTTACATTTAAATATTAATAAGATTTATAATATTAATTCTTTATCGCACTAAAAACAGCGTACAAAAGCGGATTTAATGTCTGACACCAAGATGGGCGCGGATTCTATCCCCGCCCAGGACAAACATTTGTGTGTTAGTAAGTATGTTGAGGTTGGAAAGTGCCTATTAAAAATAATCAAGTTTTTTAATCCAGCAGTATAACTAAAGATATTTTTAGTTAAAAATACCTGCATTTAAACGATATCTTTGATGATGCGATGACATTGGCTGTAAATACCTATTTTCGCAAATTGAAAGCAGCGAGAAATGTAAATTAAATCACAAATATTCATATTATTTCTTTGGAAACTGAGTTTGTACGCATATCATTTACATTTCGTTTAAATTACAAATGGATTACGTGACTTTTTGCTGTTTAATGTTATAAAAATAAATTAAGATAAGTAACAATTAATGCCGACTTCCCTTGATCACGTAAGTACTCTGAATATTAAGTTATCTTACGAGTACATGTAATTAAAGATGATTCTTAAGAATGTCTTGCCAACCGTAAAGTTTCCTAGAAATATAAAACGTATTTTCCTTAAACATTTGGCTTTTACTCATCACTATTTTTATAATTTCTGATTCAAACACTCACCTCGTAAATAAATTGTTACGGGTAAATGTAGCGAAATAATAGGTTTTAAATCATCTGCTTTAGAAGAAGTTATTGTTTTCTTGTTTGGAAGACATTTTTGCTAGACACGAGTGGTAAACAAGAATCTTAAACTAATAATTATCTTTGAATCATTGCTGTGGTTCTTTTGTTATATATGCATCCTACACCTTGTTTTCGGATTCCAAAAAAGTGGTAGTTTCTCATTATGACTGTTCTTTATTTGGCGAGGTGCCTGCTTATTGAATAAAACGTTTTACTTTTATGAACTGTTAGATTTTACGCGTTGTTTTTTACGTAATTAACCGAATCAATTTTAAATTATTATTAATTTGGTTTGGACTTACTTATTATTTTGGTTGGCAACAATAATTTTAATTTATTATGCGCAGAAAAATGTCCTGAACTAGGTAAAAGTTATTCTTCGTACAAAATACTTGTAGTTTCTAAAAGTAAGTTAGTTTCATATTTTATTTACGAAAAGTATGTTACGATTACATTATGAAACAATAACACGGCGTAAAAACATTACAACTACGCATTACAGACGCCACGTGGCAGATTGCAGAAAACAACTTGTTTTTCTACAAACATTGACTCATGGCAGTCAATTTCAAACTAGTAAAGCTGTAACATGTAAGGAAATACCTAATTTCATGTTTACGTTTGTATTTAGCCATCAACTCATACTGTCTAAACTCGAGTTAATTTAACCTGATTGTAAATCAAACTACTATGTTAAATGTGAAAGTTTGTTTGTTTGGATTTTCGTCCGTCAATCACGCTGAAACTACTGAACGGATTTTGATGAAATTCGGTGTAAAAGAAGGGATACTTTTTATCCCTAATAAATGTTCCTATAAGACAAAAAGGAATCTTGACAACGCGGGAAAAGTAACGGGTAAAATTAGTAGGAAATAATTGAATTGGTTTCTTTGCCCGGAATTTAATTTGAGTAAAACATTTACAGGGAGTAAATGATGTTAAACCCTTTAACTATCAAATAAAGCTGTATTCAATTTAACATATAATTTGATGTTAAAATGATCATGAATGTGATCAAACCGCTTTAAAGTTATTTACATAATGCATACATAATGATGAAAAATTATGGTAAAAGTAGTATTTTCGCTTTTAAAAAAAGAAGAATTAAGATAGTCAAAAATATCAAGGATGACCCTCAAAATAGGACATTTATGTTATTATTAAGTTATAATAATAAATATATAATAGGTGTGCAGTTTGAAGGCAAACTAATCAATAAGAAACGGTTCTTCGCGTGGGCGCAACCGCACAATTTAGTGTAATTATAATTCAGTCCCAAGTCAAATTCATTAATAACTGTCATGCATCATAATTCATATTAAATTCGTGGTAAGGACGTGGTCAAGTATTGAAGATCATAATTTATAAATCAAAGATCCGACTATTTTTCTGAATTACTGTAAAAGTTTATTATGGTTCTCCCCTGAACAAAATACCTCTGATATTGACATTTAAGTCCACTGAGACCAATGGCAGTGTCATAGGAGCGGGCAATTTTTGCTTTCGAAATCTTAATATATAAAATAAGTGGCATTTTTCGTTGTCACTTTGTAACTCAGGAACGGGTTCACATATTAAAACCAAATTTTAAGGGTTTGTTTGGACTATTTAGAAGATGGTTTATGTCAAGTATTCACAAAACCGGTAGGCAACACGTGGTCCTAATTCACCACACCTAGCGAAGTACATAGCGGGCTGCTAGTATTATTTAAAAATTCAAATTAATAATTGCATTGTCCAACGTGGCTGTCACCCCACACCCCGTTATGTGGCTGTATAAACAAAAAGCTAAAACAGATTATTTTTATAAAAACAAACGTTTAGATTACAAAAACACCGCCATATTTATTTCATTTCCCAACTCCGTGAGCTATCTTAACGAATTTTTTAATGATCGTTCAGGCAAATAGGTAATCCTATAATGTACGGAAAACAGGTTTTTTAACAACCGCACAAGCGTCACAGATGCGTTGCCTGCCTTTTAAGACCCCATAAGCACACCAACTGAGCTCTGGCAACCTTACTCCCCAGCAGAAACACAGCACAACAGTTACGAATTGCTATTTCACTGCGGTCTTCCGTAGGTTGGAGATACTAGACCGTTTCTACCGTAAGTGTCAGCCCTTACCGACCTAGTCGTTAAACTGCGTACCAACACTATCTTTTATCGCCATGACACAGTGTAAATCTCGGCCGCTCGCCTACATGTCATCGAATAAGCTTAAAATAGGAGATATAATTACAAAGAGGAAGCTAACGTTTCGCGGAAAACTAGATCGGTTTAACCGATGACGTCATTATCCTGATGTTCTTGGAAGGTTAAGGAATAAGAAGCCCGGTGGCGCAGTAGCTAAAGCGCTCGGTAACTATTGTTGAGGTTAAGCTACTTTCGCAAAGGCGGTCATGGGATGGGTGACCAAAAATTTAACTTTTGGGTTCCTCCATTTTTCGAAAGATAGTTTAAGCCGTTGGTCTCTACTGCATTAGCAGTCGTTGATAACCACTAATCCGTGAGCCCGCTGGGTGCTTAACGCCAGATCTACCTATCCATCCATAGAGAAGGCCTGTACTTTAGCAGTGAAGAAGGTAATAGGGTGATGATGAGGAATTATAATTACAATGAAGAAGCAAACGTTTCGCGGAAAGCTGTTAGTGCCTAAGCCAATGACGACGTTATCCTGATATTCCTAGAAATCTGGATGAACAGATTGGTTAACAAGTTGGTTTATTCGGATTTTCCCGAAACATTTTACGGGTGAAGATTACGATAATCACTACCAAGTAAAATGAACGAAAGATTAATAAGATCTTTCCCTATCTGTATGTAGTTTGGGGCTAGGCCAGGGTAGGCGAACCAATGGCACGTGTGCCATTATATTTTGGGCACCTTGTCGATCATAGAACATGTGTTAAAAATGTGATTTAACGCGAGTGAACCAATTACTACTCTCCAAATAACCAGAAATTAAAAATTATTTGTCAATGGCCCCATATTTTTTTTGGGAAAAGTGGCACTTGTTTCATAAAAGTAAGCTAATTAGTGGATTAGTCCAAGAAATTATTTATTACTAGCTTTCCGCCCGCGTAGAATTCGGTTATATTGCAAACAATATTATTATTTTTCCTCGTGAATATCACTTTTTCCGGGACAAAAAGTATTATTTAATCCGGACTTCTAACTTAATGCCTGCAAAATTTCAAAGCAGTTGGTTCAGTAGTTACGGTGCGAAAATGGAACAACCAAACAAACTCACTTTGCGGTTTATAATAGTAAGGATTAGTAAGGATTGTATCCATCTGCCCAGCGCATGGTGCTTATGATGACCATATCTTTCACCTGGAGGAGGCCCATGACCAGCAGGGGACATTGCCAGACTGATGGATGATGTTTCTCATCATCATCCTAGCGTTTGACCCGGTCGCATCCTCGGCTGTTGCCTCGGAGTCCAGGGTCCGCTTTCCTGCTGCACCTACTCCACTTCGCACGGTCTTGGGCATCCAGGGTGGAAAGACCATTGGCACGCATATCATCTTTGATGGATGATGCTTCTATATTTCGTTAACAATATTTTTCATCACGCATTAGGGAGCATTATTGAAATGTCATTTTGTAATGTTGCACTCAATACCTCCACAATTTTCATCTCTATGCAAATTATTGTTATTCAAACACTAATTTCATGTTTATTCCGACTGAACTGAAATAGTTCAGTATGTAAATAAAGATAAAATGTTACTGTTTGACCGCAGCGGTTATGCTCTGTCTAAACATCATATTAATCATTGCGGTTTTACGATGACTATACCTAATTGTACTAAATCATATTAGCAGATCGTGTTATAATGAAATATGAATTCAAGTGTTTTGTTGAAATAACAGCAAGTACAACACTGTATGAATACGTGTAATATCAATACATATGTAGTATAAAACAAAGTCGCTTTCGCTGTATGTCCGTATGTATGCTTAGATCTTTAAAACTACGGAACGGATTTTGACGCGGTTTTTTTTTAATAGATAGAGTGATTCTTAAGGAAGGTTTGTATGTATAATACATGTAGGTAAGTACCACGGGCGAAGCCGGGGCGGGCAGCTAGTAAATTATAATGAGAATTGCACCTGGTGTTTTTTGGTGGTCTAGCCAAAAAGAAACTTCTGTGAAATTAATAATTTCAAAGGATATTTTAAAAAATCAACACTTCCGTATATCACTGAAAAAAATATAGGTAAACCCAGAATAGAAAATACAACAATAATGACATTAAGCCTGCCAATTTATTTAGTATTAGCGGCCGCCCGCGACTGCGTTCGCGTGGATTTCGGTTTCCGCACACATAGTTTTATCATAATATCATTAAAGCTTAAAAACCTTTTTCGACAAATGTACTATCCAACACACAAAATATTGTTTTCAATTCGAACCAGCAGTTCCTGAAATTAGCGCGTTTAAACACACAAACTTTTCAGCTCTTTAATATTAAGTATAGATTCACTGTACAACGCAAACGTCTCGTGCCTCAATGTACAACATCGTAAGAAATCTCTCACTTTTTCACCAAAGAAACAGGATACGTGTTTCCTCATACATAAATTACCACTGAAAATTACCTGCGATGTAAACACTAGGTCTTAAGACCTTGACTTGTTCTGTGATGTAGTCACGCCATGTTTTTTCTTAGAAAGTAAATTTTTTCCTGCTACCGAGCCACTGAAATGGGGAAATACGAACGGGTTGAGTGTGAAATAATACGTGTGTGTTTTTGCGATATACTTTTCCATGGGAAATTTTAATCGTTTGGGAATACTCAGATGTGCGAGTGTACAGAAAAAACGTTGAAGTTGTTAATTACTTAAGGCCTGAAAGACTGTTACTGATTCAGGAAATAAACATTTATACTCGTAGGTAGGTACATAACCCATAATAAAACATCCATAAGTGTGAATAAGGTCAACTCTTCACTAAAATACCAATAACCAAGAGAATATGTAGTATGTCACATACGGAAAAATCCAAACCAATAAATTAATACAAGCATGAAACAACATTTTAATGCAAATTTATATCAATCGTAATGCCTAAAAATGTAGCCATGAAAAGTGGTTACTTTTGTAAGCGAAGACTCGTCATTAAACAAGTTTTCCTGATAAACACTGAAACGCGTCAATGATAATGGCCGTCCACAGTGCAATGCTCTTGAAAGGCCGTGATATACCAAACTGTGCCATTTTCAATACCGTTGCTCGCATTTGAATGTAAATGTATAATTATTTAGCATCCTGCATTATAACAGAGTTAACGGTGACCATTGTGCTGATGGACAAATGATTGCGAATTTTTTCCGACTCGTTACGTATATTTTTTTTGTCCGGACAAAAGAGCCGTCGGACCCACTGTGCGGGGTAAATACGGGTGAGGGTTTCCAAGAATTGCGTTGCCTTTGGTAAAAACTGATGCACGTAGCGTAGCGGTGATTGTATCATCTTTGTTCAGGCGGCATACAAATTTCGGGGCACTTTTTGAGCGAATCGGTTCATGTTTTGTGTATGAGATTTGTGTCACTTTTCAGGGTAAAATTTACGTGACAGTCAGAGCCTGTAATTATAAAGCAAATTTTCGCACGTGTGACAGTGCGAATAAATTGTCCGAATAATTTTGAATATGCTTTTGGATCTCATCCGGGATCAACCGCCGTAGCCCATTGAAGTAACAGAGCATCTTTTGATGGGCCAGACAGACAATACACTTGTTGAGTTGGTAACTTCCATAGCTTATGCATGATCACATACTACCAACGGAAAACACAGATATTTTCCTAAAAGTAAGACAGAAAGAAACATTTTAAAATAGTTATATGTAGTATCGCACCATCACGAGAACATCAAAAAAAGAAACACCAACGCACACCAAAGAAATCTTTCAAACTTATAGAGAAAGAAAACTCATTCTAACAGTAAGAGATTTTAATGTTATGGGAGGAAAATGAGATGAGTCCAATTAATTTCCTCCAAAAAACATACGAGTGAAACATTGTTCCACTAAATATTGTCATCATTTCACGGTACTGTTATCTTTCCGTAACATCCGAATAACCTTGGCAAAACGAAAGGTCATCGGCTCAATTCTGCATTCGTGCCTCTTCTCGGTAATACAAGCTGCCAATGACTCAAACCATTGGTTTAAATTGTTAGATATGTCCTACACCAGAAAACTGTGGTCTTCTTTAGCCATGATGTACGTTTCAACATGCAGTGTTTTACGCTGCTGCCCAATGTCAGATTAATGAATACTATATAAGGTGGAACATAATGCACTGAAAATATTTTAAGGGTGAATTGTTGCAATGTAATAAATATCAGATAGTAAAAAGTCAATTTTAATGCCCACCAAGTTCGGCATTGGTCAACTTGCTATGTTTGTCCTGTCGGCTTCGCACCCCCTCCACCACGTTGCTTATGGGGCAGGACGAACATAGTAACTATTTTACACGGATAAAACACGACCAGCTGTCTCGCATAAGACACAATTTTGTTGATTTTCTCAAAAACTAGCCTATTAACATTAAAATTTTTCTTTCTGAATTTATTTCCACTGAATAATTCGCCCTTTAAATATTTGCAATCTATTTTGACGTGACCTAGAGAGCATCTATGGTATCTATGTTATCTGTGGATATCTCCACAGAAACCTTAAAAATTCAATTAACTATTCACTTAACTTTTCACTTATTTCTGCTTCTCTTTCATTTTTCCCAACAGAAGAAGATGGCCACGCGATAATGACGCCATCACACTTGACAGTTTATGTGGCGGGAGTACGTGTGTCTGCTATCTTGCTCTATCACACGTGATTCCTTAAAAGGTGAAAAAAGATAGCATGAATGCCAAACTTATTCGTTGCATCTTTTGATATTCTTTAATCTGAGTGCCCATCACCTCGGATTGTTCTACTAGTGTGACATTTGCACTCATGCTGAGACACCTTAAAATTCTGTGCATTGATATATTTCTTTAACATTAAGCATGCAATAATTCTGTGCATTGATATATTTTTTTTAACATTAAGCATGCAATAATTCTGTGCATTTTTTTAACATTAAGTATGCAATTTATAAGTTACCCAAAACGTCATAGCCACTGATTGTCCTTATAAAATCCCAACTAATCCCAACTAATATTATAAATGCGAAAGTAACTCTGTCTGTCTGTCTGTCTGTTACGCTTTCCCGCTTAAACCTCGCAACCGATTTTGATGACATTTGGTACAGACAATCTTTAGACCCTGAGACAGAACATAGGCTACTTTTTATTTCGAAAAAAAGAAATCCACGCGGACGGAGTCGCGGGCGGCCGCTAGTAAATCAATAAAGAAGAAGCGACAGTCGCTTCAAATTTTAGTGCCAATTTTAGAGTGGGACAATATATGGCGGGGGCATATCTTACGGTTTAACTCTATGACTCAAGCAATGATTAGCGTGTTACGTGCACACTGAGCAGATTTTATCAGGAAGATGCAGTTTGTACCGTTCTTCCTTATTGCGTAGACGTTCTTTGAAAAACGTCACAAAGGTGCAAGATGAATTCTGTGTAGAGATAATTAGGGACAGCTAATTATTTGGGTCTTTTAGATTATTCATATTATGATACGTGTCTTCGTAGGAAATATCTATAAATTTCGTCTTCTTTATGTCAGTAAGATTGCGCCTTATTCCTTATTGACGACATTATTTTGACTGAACATGATTTTAAAATAAAAAAATAAAAAAAATTAAAATAATTTCTACAAAGATTTTTTCGCCTCTGCATAAGATTGTCATTTTTCCTTTTTTGTTATGAGTGATTGCAATGCAGACTGTTGCTCAGTATGGTGTAATAATAAGGTACTTTCGTAGGCTAATATACATCACTACATAGTATAAAACAAAGTAGCTTTTTCTGTCATGTTGTCCCTATGAACGTTTAAATCTTTAAAACTACGCAACGGATTTTGATGCGGTTTTTTTTAATAGATAGAGTAACTCATGAGGAAGGTTTTTATGTATAAATAGTGACAAGTACCACGGGCGAAGCCGGGGCGGGCCGCTAGTAAAAAAAGAAAATTAATAGAATCTGGGAGTTTCTGGTGTTAAATATTACTACCTGAAGGAACAAGACTTACTTTTCTAGACTCGGGTCAAATGCCCAACCTTTAACCTTTTTGATAATAATGAATAGTGAGTCTTGCTTCAGTATCCGTTTAAATGAGCACTTTAGCAAAAACAAGGCGCGTTGAACCGCGTGATTGGTCGCCGCGTCTGTGCGCGGGCGGCGGTCGTAGGGTTGCTACTGAGTACGGGTCGAACATAAGCCGCCCATTGGCGGCTGGCAGCGATCCGTCCTTATGCGAGCGAAAGGGGAAACCGATGGGGTTTAGTGGGTAGTGGGCGCAGTTTTTTCATGCGCCCGAGTCCCACACACGGTCGCAGGCTACGCTGGCCTGCGGTGTCATGGTGCGTAAAAGCATTCCCCATCGAAAAAAAAAAAAAAAAAAAAAAAAAAAAAGGGTTGCTACTGAGTGCGCAATGTATTGTGTACACGATATTAATTATGTAGTATATTTATACTACTTACTGCTTGACGTTTCGGCTGCGTTACAATAGCCGTGGTCGCAAGCGGACACAGTTTAGTCCCGTTAAATAATATTCGTGATATAATGCAACGCGAAAGTCTAAAATCTTGTATTGTGTACAGTTTGTAAGAAACACTTCGTAACTGTTGTGCTGTTTCTGCTAGTGAGTAGAAAAAAAAGTAAAAGTAAAAAAAAAAAATATAAAGTGCAAAAGGATATCTATGTAAACCAAATTACAAAATCAACTATTTTGACTTTGAGTAAGGTTGCCAGAGCTCAGTGGGGGAGGGTATAGGTCTGTAAAGACAGGCATCGCAACTGTGCCCTTTGTGCGGTTGTTGATGACTATTTGCAGGGGAAATCACTTCCTATGAGGTGACCCTATTGCTCTTTAACCTTTCTTTAACTTAAAAAAGAAACAAATTGAATGTTCAGAAATATTTATGTTTTTAGTGTCTTAGTTAAGCAAACAGTGAGTTATATATATTTAATGTAAGAATTAGTCATAATATGCCATTAATTTAAAAATACTAATATTCACCAATTACAACACACGCATTGATCTGACACAGATAATATCAGAGGCAACATAAGTCTTATATTTCTACTAAAACAGATAAATACATCCAAATCAGTATTAATATTCATGATCTGCCTATGCACATGTTTCTCTCTTTGAACACCTTTGGATTACAACGGCAATAAATAATAAACAACCAACTAAATAATAAAGTGGCAGCCCTACGAATGCGCTTATTAGATAATTCTGCTTAATGCGTCTCCGGCGCAATAGGTGTGGGGTTCGGTGAACTGTTAATAAATTGATCACTTGTACGTGATATGTGGGAAATGAACCTATGCACTTGCACTCGACTGACGGAAATATTTGTCTCGGTACATTTTATCAATATTATTTGATTAGTTGAAGTTTCTATAGTTGACAGTTATTACATGCAAGGTCTACGGCGCGAAGGAAAACATATTGAGGAATCTTGCATGTTACGGGTTAGTGTGAGAAAGACGAAATTCCGTGCAAAATGGAGAAGGTAATTTAAAACACCCCATAGTAACTGGCAGTAAGCCTGTGTTCGGAAAAAAACTGGAACAAATTTTGACCAACTCGGGAATCAATCTCTGCACCTCAAAACACATTCTAGTACTTGAAACCAGCCTACTGAGGCGGGCCCGCGTGGTTACTAGATATTTATGTATTATTTTAATATGAAATGCAGGCAAACGAACAGGAGGGTCATCTGATGGTAAGTAATCACCGCTGCCCATTGTCAACAACAGTGCAAGGTGCAAGGGTCGGAGCTGCGTTGCCTGCTTTTAAAAACCCCATACCCTCCTCAACTGAGCTCTAGCGACCTATTTTTAAATCTTAAACACAATATTCTTAATTATTTGTGATAAGAGTGGGTACTCATTTCGTGATTATAGAGGTATAACCCATATTCATCCCGGCTCTCAAACATTTAGCCGTCGCATCGCACCGGCGCGGCGTCGTCCGCACCTCAAATGATAATTTATCGGGCTCTCAAATGAGTGCGTTTTGCGAAGATTTACGATTCCACACGTCGGCTGCTATTGGGATCAATGACGATATATGTTCGGTTTGGGAACAGTCAATTAACGTAGCAGTAAGGTAGTAAGTAAAATAGTCATGTCTTTATACGATCCAAGCATGTGATGAAAATTAAAATGTTATTTTTGACAGAATTAACAAAAATAGTCTGAAACTTATCACAAGTTTCAACTATAAAAATAAGATTTATTAACAATCAATTAAATTGTAAGTTTCATTCAACTATAATATTGTAATCATTGTATTAAAAAATGTTGCCCGAATAAAAT